>JAUCMX010000027.1:4063359-5330859 GCA_033459395.1 Hemibagrus guttatus
CACAGCCGTTCGTTTATGAAGGACAGGTCACACTTTTATCCGATTAATGTGGTGGAACGTTTGTGAAACAAGTTACTTCCTGTTATCACTTACATTCTAGCAATTATAAACAGGCGTTCCCTCTCCAGCCTCTCTTTTTTTCTTCTGTCCCGAAGTTAAAAGACAAACAAACACGGCTTATTGTGTTAATGAGAAACTGGAAAAGTCATCAGAAGTGAAGGTATAGATATATAGTGTATAGTGTATATATATATATATATATATATATATATATATATATATATATATATATATATATATATATATAGTGTATAGTGTATAGTATATATAATATGGTTATAATATATATATAATATGGTTAAAATTAATTATTAGTACCACTGTATTTATTGACAGACACTTTAAAGCACTTCTGGGTAAGAGCGTCTGCCAAATGCCGTAAATATATCAGTCTTAGATTAGACGTGGCATGTCCACCATTCAAATCCCTGTGTCATTTGTTGCTATAGAAACAATAATGTATTCAATTATGCTGAAATCAAATGTTCAACAATAATGCACACAACCAATTTTGTGTGAATGAAAAACTAGCGAGTACAATTTGGCTTTGCCTTTAGAGAGCCGTGATCCACAGGGAGCGGTGACACAATGACTCTTACCACCAGGAGACAGATATAAGCATGTCACGTGATCAGGACGCAGCCAGGCAGCTAGACATTTGGCCCGTGCACCGATTTGATAAGCGCTTTGGCTAAGTCAGAAATGACATTTTGTGGGAGGGGGAAACATAATCACATAAAAGGTAGCTACGGGCATTAGGGACACCTTCGGGAAAGCAAGGCAGTGAGATAAATCACAAATGAACAGTGTTACGGTTGAAGGGTTTTTAGATTATTAACACGATACGAGGATGCATTAGCAAATGTATGCTGTGGTCCTGCGGATAAAGATTGTTTGATATTTACGTAGCATTTGCGTAGCTTTTAACCTGACTTGACTTTTCTTTCTAGTCATGTCGATTTTGAGAATTTAAATTGGCCGATTTATGAAATAAGGGCATTCACAGGCCTCCTGGAAGGCAATTTTTTTTAACCCCCTCTTGGTGTATTCTTAATGGGAAACAATTTGCATTTGAATGGCGTCAACAAGCCTGGAGGTTTCTTGTATCGATCATTTTCAGCGACCCTGTGTTTCACTGAATTCCACGTATGGGAACAAGATTTTGCCAACCAGAGAAAAGTCATTTCTGGACGAAATGTGGGTTTTTTAATTTTTAATTATGAGAACTTATATGAAGTGAGTAATAAATGGCTTGGATATATTATAATGACAGGTCTTTCTAAAGATTTAAACTACTAATGAAACTGAAATTCCATGGGCAATCGCCTGGGACGCCGTTATCTCTTTCGACTGGTTTATTCTAAGGCGGATTACTTGACACTCAGATGTGTATAGATGAGGAGGTGAGAGAGCCGGACCGACTAATGGACTAAAGTGGTACTATCTACCTCTTGCTGTCTTTAGGTAGAAATAAATCGACGGCTTAGCCCCACTGGAAAACGGAGATTGAGAAAAGAAGCTCTCGCTCTGAGGAGATAACAGTGAAATATTACGATAATTCTTTAAGAGGGATTTTATTTCTTATAATTATTTCTTCAATTAAATGGCAGTGTAGCTAGAAAACCAGCATCAGAATCACTGGTCACATCCAAAATATTTCGATATAAACATATTTATTGGGCTCCAAGGTTGTTTAAAGGGATGTGAGTGAGATTAAAACAGTAAACACAACACGATACAGATACATTTATATGTTTTTATATCTATCATTACAGCATTAACTATTAGTTATCCAGCTGTTTATCAAATATGGCCAACTTTAGGGTTAGGGTGCATGTCTATGTGTGATCCAACAATTACCGCACGCCTAAGGCACATCTTGATAACACATTTCTTGAAATGGATAGGCTCATTAGACCCAAAATTCGGCAGTTCAGCACCACAGATGGTGTTGGCCCCTGCGGCATTGCAGCACTGACAGTTCTCCCTTTTTTTTGGTTTAATTCACTAGCATAAATCAAAATGACGGGTGTGTTTTGAACCATGACCTCGTGATGCACTCATGCAATATCAGTGCTAACAACCACCGTGCTGGAAAAACGACAGGGCCAATTTATTATGTATTCACTCTATTGAATCTAGGTTTCATTTGTCAACATGTCACCATGGTACCGATGAGGATAATTATATCATTTACGTACTCTTGTCTTGCATTTCTCCTACACGACTGGAATATTATTGGGGTTTATTTTGTATTCACACGCTGTCGTGTTTGGATACTTCTTCCATGCGTGCCGTTGTAAAATTAATTAAGATCATCAATCTATACAATTTGGATAGGTTTCTTTGTCAGGAGCTAGGCCCAAACATAAAAAAAAAAAAAAAACATCTTTGGAATAAATTATTGTAATATTCCATTTTAAAGTCAGCACTTCTCTGCGGTTAACTGTAATAACATTTCCCTTGAAGTCTCGCAAGCCCGGAATTGCCAAAGTGCAAAGAAAATCTAAAATAAATAAATAAATAAATAAAGTTTATGCAATTATGCAAATTGTTCCAGCCAGTATGTCACCTGAGGCCTTTCTGGATTTTACCTTCGTGTGCATTTCAATTACCCTCCAGTTACCTTAGCTGAATAGCATAACCAAGATCGAGTTTTCTTTTTTTTTTTTAAACCTATAATTAAACAGTTATAGTTAGCAGACCCTTTCAAATTCAAAACATCCCCTGGACATTAAAAATCTCCTTCACTTTCCAACATTCATTACTAATTTCTTTCAGTCTAGTTAAGTGCTTCTACAAAGGTAAGAAACCAATTTAAGAAACATTTTGCCAAGGGCCTCGTCTTCCACGTCATACTTTAAAATGTAAAAATGTACCCTTTTATACAGAGCGGCACCAACAGGGCTGCCATTAAGGGGCTTTTGTGTACCTCTCGAGTAGGGGTCTAAATTGGTCAGTGGTACGTGGGTCTGGACTATCCACTGTGAATGATAAGTGGAGAAAGAGGTAGCTGCTAGTGACAGCTGCTTTATTGTTGAAAAAAGTGTAGAGGTGAGGCTTATAGAGGATGAAAATGACATCCGGGACAGGAATGAGAAAAACACATGCATAGCAAGATATGTAAGATTTTTTTATATTTTCAAATAGTGATTTTTAAAGCTGTGCACCACAGGCCATTATGTATATATTCACTGACACTGCAATATTATGCTCAGAAACTTGCTTTAGCCTCAAGATCAAATGGATGGCATATGAATAGCTAACTTAGGGTAAAACTTGCTAACTTGAAAGAATATTAAAAACAAACCAGGACATTATGGGCAATGCATAACATTGTTTATGTACAAGTGTAAAAAGAAAAATACATAAAACATGACCAAAAGAAAGACTAAGATAGACGAACACAGGAATAAATCACAACAGGATATGCTGTGATGGGAAAATAATCAACGATGCAGCATTGACCTGAAGCAGTCATCAACCTATAGTTGATTCCTTTCCTTTAAAGCTATATTACGAAGTATTTTTTTTATTTATCATATGCCAGAGCAATTACAACTTTCAATTAGTTAAAGAATGGCACTGCACTTTTTATCCAAATATAGTTACATTTAATGTTGTAGCAAATCTGCTAAATAAGTGAGTTCCTATCCCTTTACTCTCTTGAAGAGCTTGTCACGTTACACATTATAAAGAGAAAACTGAATATCCATCCAGTTTTGTACCGCTTGCCATACAAAGGGTTGCAGGGAACCTGGAGCTTGTCCCAGGGGACTCTGGGCACAAGGTGGTAGACACCTTGGATGAGGTGCCAAATGATCACATGGCACGCACACACACGCTACAGGCAATTTAGAGATGCCAATCAGTCTACAATGCATCTGTTTGGAGTGAGAGAGGAAACCCCCAAGGCGAGAATGAGCCATCTCTATACACACAGGGCAGAGGTGAGAATTGACCCCCCAAACCTGGAGGTGTAAACACCATCCCACTCAAACTCTAAATGTTTCACAATATAAACATACTATATAATGTGCTACAGTACAGATTCCTTTCCTTTTGGAATCTAAACATTTGACGAAAAGGTCCTTAAGGAACATCTCAGTTCAACACCCTTAATTCACCCTTAATTCACATG
The DNA here is from genome assembly GCA_033459395.1 of Hemibagrus guttatus. Lineage (NCBI taxonomy): Eukaryota > Metazoa > Chordata > Actinopteri > Siluriformes > Bagridae > Hemibagrus > Hemibagrus guttatus. Next base: position 4,067,561 of record JAUCMX010000027.1, read on the forward strand.
TTCAGTTTAGGTTGTATATTGTACTGATAACTGTAATGTGTATGGTTTTACAAGATCTGTCTTGTAAAGGAGCGTAGCTTGCCCATGATGAAATCAGCTTCTAAAACATTGAAACGATTTGAAATCCCCTGACCAGACAACCTGGCACAGAAGCCATGGGGCAACTGAAAAGCATTCGTAAAAATTAAATCGCTCAGTCTCCAGATGTCATGGTTGGCTTGGCTAAGTTCCCGGTTGGACCACTAGGGGGCTTCCAGCGGGGGTTTGTTTGTCTGTGCCATGTGTTTTGTTTGGACATTTTAGCCCCGCCTGATCCTTTGCCTGTTCCCGCCTCTGTACACCTGTCCCTCGTGTTCTGTTGATTATCTCCCCTATTTATATTGGTTGTCTTGCCTATGTTGTTTGCTAGTCCTCGTCGTTAATGTGTGTCTTTTTTGTTGTTGGGATTTCGTTATTGGTTTTATTCCTAGCGTTCCTGTTTGTGTGTGCTTATTTTTGACTAGACCCCCATTTCTTGTCTATCCCTGCACTTGGGTCTGATTGCTCCTGCCTGGTACCACCAGCCTGTGACACCAGAACATTTTAGATTGGATCCCCCAGCCGGGGATTTTTTTTATTTAGTTCATTTAGTCGACACATCCCATCGGCAGACAATACAACCCTTTTTAAACAGTGAAAGTTTTACATACCAAATATGTCTACTGTAGCATCATCAGTAACATTATACCAAAGTTATAACAGTCACCACTTGGTGACGTCCAATCATGCCTTTTGTTCTATCAAAAATGATCGATGAACTGGTGAGAGTTCTATTAGCTTTTGTTAGACATGGTGGTATTCCTTCTTGTTTTACATGTTTTTTTTCATTTCCATTTTAATTAAATAAAAATCAGATAAATATGCTGGTGACAAGTAGCAGCAATATTATATTTTCATCATAATTATATATTCTTTCAAAATTTTGATGATGTGCAAGAGTCACGAAAGTTCTTTATCTGCTGCTCCCCAAACATACAAGTGCTATATGATCAACACTTGGGTGGTATATACATATACTCAAATCTAAATCTAAATTAACATAACACTTTTCCAAAAAGGGAAAAACATCAATGCCAAGAGGCTTCTATTTCGAACCCACTGCCGTCGGCACACAAAGCAATCAGAGGTTCTACAAAAGCTTTGGCTTGAGAGAAGGTGACCTCCTCCTGGCTGTGCTGGGCTTCTTTCCCGAAGAAGAACAAACAGTCTGTCACCAGCTGTCCACCAATGCCATGCCAAGCTTTCTATCCCCTCCCCCAACGATTCCTTCTTGCCTAGGCCTAAAGGAGCAAGGGATGGGCACATAGCACGAGTGCTCCTATCATGTCTTCTGCATTCCGTGATTTACATTAATAAAACTACTTTGAGTGCCTGGAATGTTTCCGAATAACAATTGTCGGCTTGGTGATAGAAATGGTCAGGCTGTTTAAGGGGAAAGTACATTTCAAGGACTCAAGGAATTTCCCAAGGAATTTTTCTTGGTAAAAATATGCAATCCAAAAAAAACCCTAAACATTAATTGATGTAAATAGAAATACAGTATTTATAGTGTGTGATATGCACCTGTGAATTATAACATTATAAATTCTAAATATAATTTTATATAAAATTCTAATTTTATATAAAATTTAAATGTTACTAAACCAATGAGACAACAGTCTCAAGTTGCTCTATTTGACTTCCTTTATTATTAATCCCTTAAAGGAAAACCATTGGTCAAACATTTATTCATTCATCCTAGTCAAAAGGATCCCAAGCCTATGCCAGGAACACTGGGTGTAAGGCAGGAATATATTTGAATGGGAGATCATTCGGTCCATCCAGAGCCTGTCCTGGGAATACAGAGCTCAAGATAGGAATGCACACCGGATGGGACACAAGTCCATCCATCGCATATCCTGGGAATACAGGGCACAAGACAAATACAACTTGGATGGGATGCTAGTCTATGAGGATCCTATCTTGAGAATGCTGGGCCTAAGACAGAAATATGTCCTGGGTGGGACACCTGACCATTCAGAGCCTATGCTGGGAATGCAGGGCACAAGAGGAATGCACCCTGGATGAGATGCTAGTCCATGAGGAGCCTATCCAGGGAATACAGGACATAATAAAGGGCGGGAATATACAAATAAAAGAAATTTAGAATAGCTTGTCCAAATGTCCAATACCAGCATGTTTTGGGGTCTTGGAAGACTACCAGTGAACTCAAAGGAAACTCAAATAGACACAGGGAGAATATGCAATAAATCAAGCTCAGGATTAAACTGGGGACCCTAGAGTTGTTATGCAACAACCCTACATACTTGCATGAGTACACCTGTTATAAACCTGATCCAGATCGCAAGCCTTTTTGAATTTGCAGACTACTTCATATCAGACCCCATAACAAAACATTAAGTGAGTATATTTCCCGAAGAAGAAACTGTATTTTTTCAGATCCCCCTTGCTTTCTTTCCCAGTTACAGCTTGCGAAATGATTTGCGCAGGTCAGTCAAACCTCACAGCTTGAACAAGTGCTATTGAACAAAGACCTCTGACTTAGCGAACAAAAATAAGGATCTCAAGTAAATCACCATATGGGGTTTGATTAGTGAAAAGGAAATGTGAGTCTAGCTCAGGCAATTGAACAGTTTGATGTCTTTGCAAAAATCGATTACACGAAAACTCAAAGATAAAACAAATATTCTTTTATCCTTGTTCTGTGCTTGGCAAGGCTGCACAGTTGTTCGCCGATAGGTAAAGTCTCTGAGTGTCTCAATGGAGAAAAAAAGTGGGAATAAATGGAATCTCGTAAGTGCTGTATTTGCCTTTGAATTGTGATTTTTGGGGAACAGAAAGTTTTAGTAGGACGCAATTGCACTGCGATCAACAGGTTAATCCTGACTTGACTTTAAAAAAAATCTATATGCATAATTGACATGTCTGGCTACAAGGTGCTGCTATAGATTAACAGCATGACTCTTTAAAAATGTGGTATCGATTGTATGTGTGGTATTTATTTATGGCTGCTGTGTGACATTCTAAATTTCCAATATTTTATTCACTGAGGGAAACTGCAACTTTAAGTGATAAATGAGTCCTGAATTTTGCCCAGAAATACCAATGATTAACAGTATATCCACAGCACAGAGATTAAAGAATGCCTAAAGGCCTTGAACTAATGTCTTAGACTCTCAGATGGTCCTTCGCAGGCAAAGCGGGTGGATTTTAAGTCACATCATTCTTTATTTCTTAGCCCCAGCATTTGGCTTGGGAAAATACTTAATACAAATGATTTCCAGAAGCATCACTATGAATCTATTTCTCTTTGGCCCCCCATGTGCTCTGACTTTTAATGCATAATCGTGGAATGTAGCCATTATAACCAAGCTGTAGAAACTTTCTTATGTTGGCAAGACCACAGTTTTGTGCAAGATAATGTGTTTTACTCCAAGTTGAATCATATTCCGTCTTGGTCAACATCTTGTAGCTTCAGTCACACTATTTTAAACCAAAGCTCAACCCCTTCCTCATAGAGTCCTATCTTACCCACAAAGGGCAAGTAGGGGTGCAGGTTTTCATTCCAATCAAGCCGGATCCCACCAGTTTAATCAGTTGATCTTGGATTTCAGTAGACTCAGGTGTGGCTTCTGCTTGGCTGGAATGAAAACCTGCACCCACAACAGCCTTTTCCGGATAGAACTGGACACCCCTGATCTAGTGATATGTAGCCAATGAGGAGGAAGACAAGGACTGTTTATTAACTTGCCCAATAATATGAGGTGTTTCCAGTTCACAGTTTCGCAGCAAAGGCCACAGTTCATGTCTACTTAGGATTTTATACTAAAACATTTAGATATTTCCAAGAAATCCTGAATGCTAGAACACATAAAAACTGTTATAACAAGTCATTAACAAGTGTGGCTGGCACATTGGTGCAGTGGGTAGCATTGGCATCTTACAGCTCCAGAGTCCCTACTTTGATCCTGAGCTCGGGTTACTGTCTGTGTGGAGTTTTGCATGTTTGCATAACTGCTTGGGATTCCTCCGGGATCTCTGATTTCCTCCCAAAAACATGGCAGTCGCAGCCTGTATTCATTACAAGTACATTCCCAGAGAGTGAAATTCTTTTTTTCATATACCCCACCTTTTTATGAAGCTGGAGTCAGAGCACAGGCTTAGTATGATATGGTGCCAGTCGGTATCAGGTAGGGTTAAGGGCTGTGTAGAAGAATTTTGTCAATATAGTGTACATTATAGCACAGTGTAATACTTTGCTTCACATTTCCCAGCTGAGGAAGTTGGAGTCAGAGCACAGCAGCAGCTATGATACAGCACCCCTGGAGCAGAGAGGATTAAGGGCCTTGCTCAATTGCCCAACAGTGGAGCTTGGTGGCACTGGGGCTTGAACCCCAATCAACAACCCAGAGCCTTAACCACTTGGACCACAGTGGTGGCTTGGGCTGCTTGCTCTTTGGATCAGTAACCCAAAGCCTTAATCATTGAGCCATAACTGCTTCTTCTAAAATGGGGTTCTTTGGAGATTCAGCTTCCTAACACATGCTAAGAACTCTTTTTAAGCAGTGTCTTGTCCACAATAAGTTGCTCCTAGGTGTGAAATTGTATATTCATAGGGCCCTGACATGAACTTAAGTATTCTCACCTCACAATTCCCCAGGATAAAATCCAAATCCACCGTGACCCTGAGTGGGATAAAAGTGACTAGTATTCTGCAGCATACAGTCACATCATGACCTTTTAAGAACTCCTAGCATTTGGACATTAGCATTTGGGACAAACTCCATACGTGTGTGTGTGTGTGTGTGTGTGTGTTTGGCAGCTTGCCTGATCTGCATCACCTCCATCCTGCAAAGCTGGTAGCGAGCAGACTCCTGCTGTTCCGGCTTAGGGTTTAATGAGAGAGATGAAAGAAGCAGAAATTCAACCAGGCTGCTGACTCGGGGTTGTGTCGTTCACTCCACCCGACCCCTTACTGCGCCCATCCCATCTTTTTCTCTCGTCTACAAGGAAGACCAAGCCCTTCATCTCCATCATACTCCTTTACTGAGCACTACTTATATTTACAAAATTTGTTCATGACCCTGTTGTTAAAACATACAGCCTTCAAAATTCTTCTTGTAATTATTTGTACTTGCTGGGCCTCATTTATCAAAGCAGGTAGAAATTTCATATAAAGAGACTCACTAATGTGCACAACGATTGCTTCTCTTCCAATTGTATAACCGATGAGGGATGACTGCAGTTTCATAATTTTACAAATCACGTCAAGTTTAAATTTTGCGAAACTTTCATAACAATGGCTTGAGATCCAAATAATAATCCGTAAATTAAAATAAACTAGACTAGCCTTTGTATTAAAAGCATTAAAGTAAAGGAGACTTAGTCTGTATCTATGTCTACTGAAGATTTTGTGCACTTTCAACATTTAGTCAACATTTTGTTTTTAAAGCTTTATGGGAGCGTTGCCTTTTATGGTGTTTTGTGAACATCAGTAAATTTCAGGTCTGTAGTGAATGTGCTTTGCACTTTCTTTTGAAATTTGTCAACACATAAAGAACATTTTTTATTAGTTTGGTCTACAAGCCTAGACAACATTCACACAACTTTACTAAAAAGATTGACCAAGTGTTCATATTACAATACACCAGGACACAATCAATCAAACAGAAAGGAAAAATGAACACGGACTTTTATTATGTTTACAACAAGACAAAGGAAACTGAAATTATTTGACATTTTTTGAAAGGTTTTGTTCAACGCTAAAGTGCTTAACAAAAAAAAAATAAAATAAAAAATCATCTAATAACAGTATCTACAATCATGGGGCACAATGCATCATGTAAAAGCACAGACCCTGAATTAGGTCTACAGGCCTCCTGCTGTGAACAAGGAAAAAAGCACACAGGCTTGGGTTTATAAGAAATTCAGTTTGATCTCATTGCACTGAAGAAAAAAGAAGAGAATACACATGAACCTGGCATTGTATAGACAATAGATTTGGTGGAAAAGGGGGGATTTTGGGGTGGCTGCATTTCAAATGTCAAAGAAGAAACCCCAGGCTTTCAGATGTGACGCCTTGCCGAGAAGAGCGCATTTGGCGGATCAACAAGGTGGCATAATCAGACTGTGCACTGCTGCCCCCTTTTGGATGGACCAGCCTTGCACAACCGTGCACCACTGGTGTGCAACTGAATAAAATCATCAATGCAGGCATAGCATAAGAGCAGCATCACACTTCATCTATGGATTTGCTCTTCTTCCGGATTTTCCCCATCTCACCCTGCAGTTGGTTCGCAGTCTCAATCATATTCTGGAAGCTGTCTCGAACATTTCCCATTCCCTCCTTCCTCCAGGATAAGCGCAGCTCGTCGATCCACTGCAGCACCTCGTCCAGCTGCTGCTGCGTTTCCTTCTGCTCAGCCAGCTCAGCCAAGAGAGCTTGCTTTGCGCACACCTCTGCCTCGTAAGACTTTTGCAGCTCTGCGATCGAAGCCTCCAGCTTTAAAAGCTGTTCTTTGCTCTCCGGGTATTTGCGGTGCGACTCGTCTTCGTGCAGAAGGACGTTTTCTGGCACTGAAAGCACGCTGTTCACCAGCAGAGCTTCCATGCGACCGGACAGCTTCAGGAAGCGGTCCTGCAGGAACTGCAAGAGTTTTTGTGTGCACTCTCGAGTCTTTATACAAAGCTCTTCTGGAGGATCTTTGCCCTGCGACAGTTTACGGACAAACACGGACTCGACGACTACAAGCATCTCGTACAGACAGTCCTGGAAGGCGCTGTTCATCCGCATCATGCAGGTCTGAGGGGTGAAGCCGAAGAACTGCGCCTCGTACAGTTTGAGGGGATCCGAGGACGAGGATCCCACTGTGGAACATATAACACCGAATAGTTAGATCACATCTACTTCAGAAAACCTCCGCAATGATGAAAAGTAAATAAACTAATCATCAAATCCAAAGACGTACAATTCTAGCCATTTCACATAATCTGACAATTCTATGCTACGCGGCAGCGCAATCACAGGAAGTGCGACATAATCTAAGAGTTATTATAAATGAATTCAAATGAGTTTTCTGCAAGTAAACGTTTGATATTTATAGATGGCGTCTCCAGTCTCAGTAGGTTTTCCACCATGGTAAAGTCTTCAAGATGGAGGACTTTCTAATTTCGCAGTAAACTGCATTTTTGTTTAAAAAAAACTAAACTAAACTGTCTGGTGAGGGAACGGCTGTTAGACATCTTCAAGTCTACTTGAATATAAGTGATACCAAGAACTAACCTGTGTTTTTGAAAACATTACAAGTATAATCAGCTGAAAAGTATGATGCATCATCCTGTCATAGGAAAATTAATAACAACAGGGTGGTTTGACATTACTCAGTGAGGAAGGTTGGTTATGGCAGGTCGTTATACAGGAATAAGTACAGGAAAGGTAAACATAGGATCGAATTTGACCTAACTCTCCTCATCAAGGACTTTTGAAGATTTTCACAAAGTGGTCAATGATATTCAATTTATACTTCCACAATATGCAAAACATTCCACAATTATTGGTATGCACTTTATGTTTTTTGGTTATATGAGGTTCTGTTTTAAGCCAGAAGACAAACTAGTCATTATGTGGATTCATTATGTGTCATTATGTGGATTTGTAATGTCAGTTTTGACATCAGTCCTTTCCTCTAAATGTCCATTTTATTTAGAAAACTATACAAAACATAAAAAATTCACATACAACACAAATTTCTTAAATATACCGTTAACATCTGACCATTTAATGTCATCCTAACATAACAAAAACATAAGAAACATTCATTCATTCATTGTCTACCGCTTATCCGATCTATTCTCGGGTCACAGGGAGCCTGTGTCCATCTCAGGCGTCATTGGGCATCAAGGCAGGATACACCCTGGACGGACTGCCAACACATCGCAGAACACACACACACACACACACACACTATGGACAATTTAGAGATGCCAATCAACCTACAATGCATGTCTTTGGCCCAGGGGAGGAAACCCTCAAGGCACAGGGAGAACATGCAAACTCCACACACACACACACACGGCGGAGGCAGGAATCGAACCCCCAATCCTGGAGGTGTGAGGCAAACGTGCTAACCACCAAGCCACCGTGCCCCCAATACATAAGAAACATTTACTGGAAAATGTATTTGTTTATATGCAAACTAGCCCATATTTAATGTCTAGATTTTTATCATCAGTAGACCTATTGTGTTATATTAAGGGAAGTTAAATTGATCAAACTCACTTTAGCATGTGCAACGCAAAACTACAAGCACCCTATTTTGTGTTGCATGGTTTTAAGCTCAAATTAATGTGATTAATAATATGATTTTCAAACACATTGTTTACTGTTGAACTGCAACATCTGGACTTCACACAGCACAGCAGGAACGCGCAATATATTCACACGAAGAGCTTTAAAACGTGAATATGACTGCGATTTAGAATTTCCTAAAAGACAGACACATTCAAGCACGAAATAACATATATAACCAAAAAAATAAAAAGAACTTTAACATATTAAAGTTTCTCACTGTCTGCTTCACGGTGCTCCGCCATTTCCAAAGCCTGCGCGCCAAAACGCCTTTCTTCGTGGCCTTGACGACGACGCAGTGACGTCACTGCGCCGCCCTCTGGTGGCCAGGATGTGCTCCTTTTCCTGTTTCGCGACTAGCAACGTTTCAAAATGATTTATAGATATGAAAATATAAATGAAAAAAAAAAATCCTGAAAAATTTCCATATATCTGAGCACCAATAGGAAAACGCCGTTCTTCAGCAACCGGGACGAATCAGAATGTGACACTTAAACGTTTAAACACAGCCAGCGGGAATCTCAAATACATTCTTATTTTATAATTTAGGGCACTACATAGAGTGCATCATGCATTATTCCACCTACTTTCTAGGCAACATATACAGTAAGTAGCGAGCTAAATGGGATTTGACCAATTAGAAAAAACGTTTCCGAGTGATCGCGACCAATCCTAATGAACCCTCGCTCTCTCACTAGCCAATAAAAAACGTCCATATCTCAAACCCCACCCTCTTTATTTGTTTCTCTCTGTAACGACGTGTCAAGAGATACCGGAAGTGTAACAGTCGTCGGGCAAAAAATAAAAAATAATGGCTTACCAGACATTCCAGCAAGAATATTTACAGATCCCTGTGGTTACAAGGACGTACACGACTGCCTGTGTGCTCACTACAGCGGCTGTTGTAAGTAAAATACATAAAACATACGATATTTTGACGTTTATGGTTGATTAATAGGAAGAAGTGAGTGACGTTTTTTTTTTTAGAGAGAGAGAGTTGGCTAGTAAGCTAGCTAGCTTGTTAGCTTAGCGGGTAGCTAACAGCTGTGAGTTTAAACGTGGAGTGTCAGAAATAGCTAGCGCAGATCACAGACACGCCGCCGTGTGTGACCTGATCAGATGACAGTGGGAGATCTGTGAAAAGGACTTGATCTAATAATAAATAGATCGCTTACAGTGTGTTTCTCAGGATGCCCTCATGACATTACGGTCAAAAAGTTCACCTGCTACTCAGCACAAGTCAGTTCGACAATCTAACTGAGTTTCTTTAATATATAAAACGACTTAACCTTCTCGGGAACAGCGTGCTCTTCCCATTTCAAATGATCTCATATAGAGAGTTTCACTTTCACGGATTACTTGCACCATGCTAATAGATCAGGAAGAAAACACACCTGACGTCCTCTTAGAGGAAATGAATGAACGACCTGCGGCTATTGATTTTACACCACCGCAGTATTTATTAAAGAACGACATTTCTCCATTTACAAGATAAGTCGTGGAATATCCTGAGATCATGTTGCTGTTAAGTTGTTTATCTACATCAGTATGTCGTTTTTGTTTACAATCCATCTCTCTCACTCTCATGTTTCCTTCCTCACAGCAATTAGAGCTCATTACACCTTTCCAGCTGTACTTCAACCCTGATTTGATATTAAAGCACTACCAGGTGAGTGTCAGGTTTTATTCAGATATTTCACTCTTTTTCACAAGTCAGCGTCCAATAACGTGAAATTTCGCCGTCCTTCGCAGGTATGGCGGCTCGTGACCAACTTCCTGTTCTTCGGCCCGGTCGGCTTCAACTTCTTGTTCAACATGATATTTTTGTATCCTTCATCACGTGTTCACTTTTGTCTTTTGTTACTGGGAATATATATCTATATATACACACACACTATATTGCCAAAAGTTTTGGGACACCCCTCCAAATCATTGAATTCAAGGGTTGGGCTCAGCCCCTTAGTTCCAGTGAACCAACATCATCCATGTCTTTATGGACCTTGCTTTGTGCACTGGTGTGCAGTCATGTTGGAACAGGAAGGGGTCATCCCCAAACTGTTCCCACAGAGTTGGGAGCATGAAATTGTCCAAAATGTCTTGGTATGCTGAAGCATTAAGAGTTCCTTTCACTGGTACTAAGGGGCCGAGCCCAACCCCATTGGAGTGGTGTCCTAAAACTTTTGACAATATTGTGTGTGTGTGTGTGTGTATGCATGTGTATGTATGTATGTGTGTATGTATGTGTGTGTGTATATATATATATATATATATATATATATATATATATATATATATATATATATATATATATATATATATATATATAATGTATGTATATGTGTGTATGTATGTGTGTATATGTGTGTGTATGTATGTGTATGTGTGTATGTATGTGTATATATATATATATATATATATATATATATATATATATATATATATATATATATATATATATATATATATATATATATATATATATATATATATATATAATATGCGCAAGATGAATTCTCTTGTTTCCTCACATCTAAAGTCCTTAACCTGATGGTAACAGATACCGCTACTGCCGAATGCTGGAGGAGGGCTCGTTCCGAGGCAGAACCGCTGACTTTGTCTTCATGTTCCTGTTTGGTGGCCTTCTCATGACTGTATCCTTGATTGTAATTCTGGTAAATTACTGCGATATAAACGGTATCGAGACATTATGGGATATGCCAGTTTCAGGGTTGTACCAATTTAGCACTGAGTTATTGATCATATTGAGCACATTCTGGAGTGTTGAAATCCTCACTTGACCAATAAAACAGTTCTCTTCCATGCAATGAAAGAGTACAAGTTATGTATTTGTTTTCCCCCTTAATGCACACTTAGATATTTGGCATGTTTGTGAGTCTTGTGTTCCTGGGCCAGGCATTCACGATAATGCTCGTGTACGTGTGGAGCAGACGTAACCCCAACGTGCGCATGAACTTCTTCGGCCTGCTCAACTTCCAAGCCCCTTTCCTGCCGTGGGTCCTCATGGGATTCTCTCTACTGCTGGGCAACTCCATCATCGTGGACCTTTTAGGTATAGATCCAAATGTAGCCAACAGAAGCTGTTTATTCTTTATGAAAAGTATGAGTTGGTTGGTATGAATTATTTATGATCTCGCTTTTTTATTTCTTTTTTGCAGGCATTGCAGTAGGGCATGTGTATTTCTTCCTGGAGGATGTCTTTCCCAACCAACCCGGTGGAGGCAGATGGCTAAGAACTCCTTTCTTTCTGTGCGTTTGCAAATGTTTTATTTTAAAAATGATAAACAAACACGGCATCACACCTTTATCTGTAACAAAATGCTGACACTGGAGACTCCTTCCACACGTATGTGTATATATGTGTGTGTGTGTGTGTGTGTGTGTGTGTGTGTGTGTGTATGTATATATGTGTGTGTGTGTGTGTGTGTGTGTGTGTGTGTGTGTGTGTGTGTGTATGTGTATATCTATCTATCTATCTATCTATCTAGATAGATAGATAGATAGATAGATATAGATATAGATAGATATATATATATATATATATATATATATATATATATATATATATATATATATATATATACGCACAGCTTCATGAAAAATATCACAGTATTAACGATTGCACAAATTCTGCACTATAGACATATATTCGATCCAGCGCATCAATGCAATCCTGTGATCTGATTTATAGTTGGAACTATAGTCAGAGCTGTTGCTAGAAAACTAATCAACACCTTCTGACCAATCAGAATCGAGAACTCATCATAACGAGATCTGTTCTGCGTTTCTGACTCTGTATTCTCTCCGCAGTAAAATGCTCTTTGACACACCAGAGGAAGATCCGAACTACAACCCCCTCCCTGAGGATCGCCCAGGAGGGTTTCCCTGGGGTGAGGGCCAGCGTCTGGGGGGTTAAACATAAGCCCGGCCACTCCGAGCACACCTCCGTGGACTTCTACTCGTATTCTCTTGTGCTGTAAGAAAAGACCGGGAAAAACTCAATTTGCTCGCTCTGAGCGAGGCCTGCAGTGTACGTGCGGGTACTTTTTGTTCCCCCTCCAAGCTGCTTGCAAGACCCAAACTGACACTCGGACTGACTGCGGGTGTGGGTTTGAGACAGTACGGGAAGTTTCAGCGCTGTTGCTCTTGCAGTTTGTTTTTTTTTTCTTCTTTTCCCCATCATGTCGTGCGACAGTGATCACTAATGTGGAGCTACTGCAAACAAAAACGTTGGATTGACTGAAGTCAGAGCAATTGTATTTTAAATTTTACTTTTTTTTTTATATATATATATAAAAATAAATGTATATAAAACATGCAAGAATCTTAAACTGTTGGTTGAATAATCTTTTTGGTGGAATGTCAAAAATCTGATCTCTGTGAAAAAAAAAAAAAAAAAAAAATTGAGAAGGGGTAAATAATAAGGCAATAAAATAATTCAGTAAAATAGGAATAATCAGGAAAAAACAGCTCACAAGCAACCTTAAAAATCATATTCGCTCTATTTTTATTATGTATTAAACCTCCCTCATATGAAAAAAATGCAATAAAAACCCTGTTTGAATAGCAGCAGGTGGTTGAGTATGCAGTGAAACTAGCGTTGCTAGTTTCAGTTCTTTTCTAGTCCGGAGTAACCGTCATGCTGGCTTGCTCCGCTAGCGAGTTCATGTTGTGCAGCTGAAACTACCGAAATTTTCATAAATAACCTTGAGAAAACAAATCGTTTCCTGCTGTGCATTTTTCTATTAAGAAATTGGGTCGTTATCATTTTAACGGATTCTTTATGGTTTTAAGGCGACTTGTATATTGACAGGGTTTGTACACATGCATGAAATTATTTTGAAATATCCATAAAAACCAATAACATCTGGAGGGAAAAAAAAAAGGTTAGAAGTAATATTTTCAGAATTTATAGTTTTCAACATGATTCTACCACCACCATGCTTCACTGTGCAGATGCTGTTCTCAGGGTTATGCACAGTATTCAGTTTCTAGCTCTTTATGCGAAGGCCAAAATATTCAAATTAGAACCAGAGAACCTTCATATCTGCTGATTCTCTAAAACAGCTTTAGGCACAAACAGGATTTAATAAGGCTCATAACTCTAGCATAACATCCAGATGTGTGGAGTCTTCAGGCTATGGTAGTCCTTTAAATATCTTCTTCCATCTGGGCTGTGGATCTCTCAAGCTGCTTCAGGGTTATCCTTTGGCCTCTTGCCTGGTTCTCTGACTCTTAATACCCTCTTCACTTTGATTCTGGGGAAGAGCTTTTAATGGCATACATTTTTCAAATCATGGATTTAATAGTGGTCCAGAAAGTGCGTTCAAGTGTTGGACTACTGATCGGGAGGTTGTACGTTCAAATCCCAGGGCTGCCACTGCTGGGCCCCTGAGCAAGACCCTTAAACCTCAACTACTTAGCTGTATAAATAAGATGCAAGTCATTGTGTATAAGGACGTCTGCTAAGTGCCATAAATGTAATGTAATCAATGGTTACAGTGGTTAAAGTTTCAGAATCTTTTTCAGATATTTATAACTTAGGAACCTACAAATTTCTTACAAATTGAGTGCTACATCAACATGAGCTAGATAGATTGGACATTTTCTAGTTAGCGTCATAACCTTACTTACTCATAAAGATTCGACTTAAAATTTAACAGCAAAAGAGTAATAATTACCGCAAGCTGTTCATGCGTGCCCTTGTTTCATTATGTTTTCTAGTCACTGGACTCTTTCAGCTAAGTAAGGTCCACAGATCATTTTCGATCACTTGTATCTAAATAGCATGTGGACTTTAGTTATTTGTTATATTTTTACTGCAATGACTAAAGGTGTTTTTCTTCTGGACTCGGGCTTGTTCAGACAGCAAAGAACGAAAAGCAGGCGAAGTTTTTCCAAAGCTGTCTGTATATATGGAGCATATTTCAGTTAAACAATTGATATCAAAAGGCAGAAAATAGTGAGTGTTATACTTGGTTGACTTACGAGGAAAAGAACCAGATTATATGAAAAGCAGCTGATTTTCTTCATTAAATAATTCAGTTAATCGGTTTATCTAGAAACTGACTGGAGTTTGCATGAAGGAATCAGTAGTAATGTTAAATGACGCTGCAGCAGGAAAAAAGTCTAGCAAATGTACTTGATGACTTCCTTCATGTTATCCAAAGCACTTGTTTAGTTTATATTTACTAAACCATATAAAATCATATAAAGTATAAAATAGTTTATTGTTAGATTTAAATGAATTAACCCAGATGCATCCCTTTGAAAGACTAACAGGTTCTTAAAACAGACAGAAAAGATCAATTTAAACAACATAAATCTCTTTGCAAAAGAGATGTCGACATTTGCATGAAACAAAACAAAGTGCTATATTTTATCAGCGGTCCAAAGTTCAGTGCAGATCCTCTGAATGAAGTTATTGTACTTCTTAGATTATTCTTTTGTCTTTTCCATATGAATGGGAAGAAAAGATTTTATACGACATCATCGTAGTCCTCGGTGTCACTTTGGAGCTGATCGACGTCGTCGTAGTTTTCTGACTCGTTGTCTGATCCGTTCGGGAAAGGAGGCGGATCTACATCCAGGTAATCCGGCAACGATGCCACTTCTTCGTAACTGCCTCGCACTGTGAATAAGCATCAACTCAGATCAGATCAACCGTAGTCAGATGAAGCCTATTTTCTATGGATGGTGTCTGAAATCAACTAAAAACAAGGGCGAATTGTATTGCTTTTCGTTAGTAACATACAGAAAAAATGGATGAAGTGGAAGAAAAACCTTAACAATCAGAAGTCTGCTGCAGTCGTGCTATACTGAAATGCAATCACAGCACTCCATGCTATGCAGTACTCTAGTAGAAGGGCCTGATAGTGTAATTTTCCAGAAGTCATAGCCATTTATTTTTTTCACTTTGGCACTGAATCTTCGTCATTTTCAACTTCATTTGAAAATGACCGTTTGTCATCTGTGTATACTATTATAGCCAAAAGTTTGACCATCTCACCTGGCCATCAGACCCATATATGATTTTTGCTGCTATTTGTACTCTAAATGGAAATATAAACTGAAAATGAGTTGCTTGGTGTATACTTTAGAGCCGAGTTATGTGATAACGAGAATTCTCTCCTCTTTCTGAATGCTATATATTTTTCACACTGACTATGGTTCCTTTCTGTACGGGCTGAAAGTAAAAGCCATTTCACTTTTTTTTTTTTAAAGCCCAAGCCAGGATACACTGATCAGTCATAACATTATGAGCACCAAGAGGTGAAGTGAAAAACAATGATTATCTCCTCATCATGGCACCTGTTAGTGGGTGGGATATATTAGGCAGCAAGTGAACATTTTGTCCTCAAAGTCGATGTGTTAAAGCAGGACAAATGGGCAAGTGTAAGGATTTGAGCGAGTCTGACAAGGGCCAAATTGTGATGGCTAGACCACTGGATCAGAGCATCTCCAAAACTGCAGCTCTTGTGGGGTGTTCCCGGTCTGCAGTGGTCAGATCTATCAAAAGTAGCCCAAGGAAGGAACAGTAGTGAACCGTCGACAGGGTCATGGGTGGCCAAGGCTCATTGATGCACGTGGGGAGCGAAGGCTGGCCCGTGTGGTCCGATCCAACAGACGAGATACTATTGCTCAAATTGCTGAAGAACTTAATGCTGGTTCTGATAGAAAGGTGTCAGAATACACAGTGCAGGACGGGTCAGGGCTGTTTTGGCAGCAAAAAGGGGATAATATTAAGTCATAATGTTATGCCTGGTTGGTGTATAACAAATGAATAATGAACAAAGCTTCGAAAAAAGCCCACACTTCCACCATTTTGTTTTAGCAGCCGTAGCTTCTAGCGCACGATTAGCATGATTTTCATAAATTTGCGCACGATAATTATTAAAAATACACGAGCTAAGAGCTGTTACCAGAAGTGGAGATTAAAACATACAACCTATATAAAGATTTTGATTTGACTCAGCAATGTTTTATTCTACAATTTAGGCTTCAGATCAGTTTTGCTAAACAGAATATTTTCTGCGTTTACATGACGCAGCCATTTTGTCATTTAGCATCACTCGTCGGTTGTCGTCTTTAAAAATCTCTTTTTAAGGGCCGTTCAAAGTTGTTACTTGACTGTGACTTAACTCCAAAATTATTTACTTAATAATGAACGGTAGGGGGCAGTATAGACCTTAAAACTTAATCAATTCATTATAAATTCTATCTATCTATCTATTTCATATTCAGATTCATCAAGCTAACAGACCAAACTTTTTCCGCAGCATGCTAATTTCCTTTGGTTAGCTAAACTCCCTGAATATTCTATCAGTGGAATTCTATCCTACATGATATAAAGACAAGAATATTGAATCAATATCTTTTGTTTACCACAGAAAATCATTTGGACATCAAACCTGTTTACATTACACTTCATTATAACTGAAGTTGAAAGAGCAGTACTGGGGCATACTGTATAGAATTTTAGCAATTTGTCAGCTAACGACATTTGGAAATGAATTCTACATCTGAAGAATTAATAATCGGAAGATTTTATTTTCATTTTTTCATCGATTTGATCAGACAGCTTTGTGGCTGCAGTTGTGTAACCTTATCTCGCAACGATCCCACACAACCTTTGGGAATGTCTAAGTAAATGGAGCTGTTTTACAGTGTGGTGTTAGATAACATTACACGAAAACAGCTTCGGGAAGACTTTTTCTTATGTCCGTCCCATCCTAAGACTTCTTTAGTTAGATTGTAATGATTGTATTGTTGAATTTGTGTTGCTAGATATCACCAACTGCCTTTAACTTTCTTAAAAGGGAGGTTTGTGGGGGGCACAGTGGCTTAGTGGTTAGCACATTTGCCTCACACCTCCAGGGTCGGGGGTTCGATTCCCACCTCCGCCATGTGTGTGGAGTCTGCATGTTCTCCCTGTGCCTCGGGGGTGTGCTCCGGCTTCCTCCCCCGGTCCAAAGACATGCATTGTAGGTTGATTGGCATCTCTAAATTGTGTGAGTGAATGAGAGTGTGTGTGTGTGCCCTGCGATGGGTTGGCACTCCGTCCAGGGTGTATCCTGCCTTGATGCCCAATGACACCTGAGTCACAGGCTCCCCGTGACCCGAGAGTAGATCGGATAAGTGGTAGACAATGAATGAATGAATGAAAAGGGAGGTTTGAGTAAACATAGAGTAAACGTTTTCTGTTTATTTCTCCATAAAGGGAAAAATAGCTAAATCCTTTAATCCTTAATCCTTTTACCAAAGACAAGAGCATCACTAGTGTACTATAACTGACTTCTGAGTCAAGACAGTTGGAGATTTCATAAAACGTTACTGGAACACAAGATGAGAACAATGTGCTTCTTTGGATAATAATAATAATATTAATAAAAAACCCCACAAAGATCGTTTTACAAATTTCATTCAACCTCACCCTTTTGAAGTTCGTCCACATCATCGTAGCTTTCTGAGGCGCTGAGGTTGTCCACAAAGTTGATTTGGGTCTGAGGGGAATGGTTGTTTTCATGGCTCTGTAAAGAGGAATTTTCGACTGCTACCACAGGGATTTCAGGCATCTCCTCATAACTATTGGTCACTGGCAAACAAGCACAATAATAGACAGTACTCGTGATTATTTCTGAATATTAAATTTTACTAAAGATGATACTTCTATGCATTTTTAAAATGTTTTATTTCAAATGCAGCCTCATAGTGAGAGTGCAGAGAGGAACATAGGAATGACAAAATGAACAAAATGGTAGTTGAAAAAAAAAAAGAAGTGATACTAAAACAGGGTAGTAAAGACAGATCTATCTGTGAGTGACAGGAAAGACCTAAACATATGCTCATTTACTGAAATGCAAATAGAAAGAGGTATCTTTTTAGTAGCTTTTACATGTGACTGAGCAACATTGAAATCTTTCCAAAGAAAATTCTTTAAAAACAAATTTTTGAAAGAAAAAAAGAAAGACATCCTTTACCCGTCAGCCATAAGCCTTTATTAAAAAATATATCGAAGTGAAATTTGGGTGACAAACACAGCTTTACATTTACGGTACATGGAAAAAATCTTCAGTGATACAATTTTTAAAAACATTTATTTATTTAATTCTTTATCTATCTATCTATCTATCTATCTATCTATCTATCTATCTATCTATCTATCTATCTATCTATCTATCTATCTATCTATCTATCTATCTATCTATCTATCTATCTATCTATCTATCTATTCTCCTCCTCCTCCCTCCTTTTATCACAAGTGTGGGTTTTCTGGGTGTTTTTCACAGTGGACACCAGTATCCCAGAGCTTCACATGTTCACATCAAACATCAGAATGAAGAAATCAATAAATCTCTGTGATTTTGATCGGAATTAAATGGCTTGCTGTGAATAGTTCAGAAATTGCTGATCTCTAGTATTTTCACCCACATCAGTTTTACACTGAATAGTGTGGAAAACAAACAAACAAAAAAAATGTGGAAATGACTTCTAGATAAGAGTGGAACAGAGGAGAACAGCAAGATAGGGCCAAGCTGACTAGAAGGAGCCCGATAATCCAAATTAGCACTCTTTACAACCTTGGTGAGCATCTCAGAATACACAACATATCAAACATGAGGAGATGGGCTACAACAGCAGAAGATCTGTTTCACTCCTGTTAGACCGGAACAGGGATCTGTGGCTACCACGTTTGAAGCTACTGATTTTTTCCATCAGCTACTTAGTTTTCGGCAAGCGTGTGCCTGCTGCGGCCTCGGATTCTTTCTGTAGCTTGACATGTTCTTTTTGTCTTTCCAACAACAACAAAAAAAAGCAAAATCCTTCATAAATATATAATAACTTTTCACGACTAATGCTTAGCTAAAGCATGTGTTAGTCTCTTAATCACAGTCTTTTATTCCTGACTTGTGTATTTTAATTGCTGTTAAAGCATTCTTACCCTCATAGTGATTTTAAAAAAGATTAAGATAAAACGAACAACAATAACAAAAACAAAAAAAAAAAGAGGGAAAGAAAGAAAATGCTGATCCTTACTGGACTCTGTGTCAAATTGGTCTCTTGGAGGCAGTGGAGGTCTAATATCTTCCTGACCGTTCTGCTTGTAAGTGCTGCCCCTGTGATGGAAATATAGTCTTAGGTTTTATGGGATTTTTTTTTTAACACTTTTTAAGAGTAGCAAGTCGGCTGATAATGTTTAGAGCAGCTTAACTTACATTTCAAAGCTTGACTTAGTGTGATTGTTGGACGTTGCAGCATATTTTGCAGCTGAAAAAGGAATATAGTAGTAATTAATTTGTGTTAAATGCATGCTGCTAGGAAAAATGCTTAGTGAGGTTTGTTGTACCTTTCCTTCTAATGCACATGTTGATGATGATGAATAAAAACACTATCACCAAGGTTGATGAGAAAACACCTATTATTATTACCAAAAGAAATTTATGAAGTTCCATCCTGGAGTTAAAACACACACACACACACACACACACACACACACACACACAAAAATCCACAATTTATCTTTCCTGGTGTTCAACAAACTCAACACACAATGACTAATATCATAATCTTTCAAACACAGTCAGTTTATTATGTCCTGTAGACACATGGATATAAATATCATCATCTCTGTTTGTATTAGTTCCTCTTTCTGTGGCTCACCAACAAGTACACGCTTTGCTGAGGCTTATTTGTCAACCGATCTGATGTTTCCTGTGAGGAAGACCATCATACTCGTGTTTTCTAAAAGTAAAACAGCTCATATAGACATGGACAGGCTTAAAAGTCTCAGCTTTATCTTTGTTTGGAAGGCCCCAAAAAAAAGCAAGTCATACATTATCTATTAATGCACGACATCCTGTCCGATACAGCGGGGGGAAAAAAAGTTATTTGCATGATAGAATTATATGTCAGTCAGTGAGAATTCAACTTTAATTTCCAACAGATTGAACTGAAAAGGTCGCATTGCTCAAGTTAAAGCAGTCCAGAATTCAATTCAATACTGGATGTATTTTGAATAGTAAATTATAAAGACAATAAAATGACGATTATTTTTAAACAAACAGAAATGCATGCTTCTATTTCACCTCATTGTGTCGTTTCATATGTTAAAACCTTTATTCAACTTTTATATATATATATATATATATATATATATATATATATATATATATATTTGATACATATTTATATTTTTTGTTTTAACAAAATTAAATTTTAACTACGTCATAAGAATAAATGAATCTCCTTCTGAGGGAACGTCTAAAGATTTAACCCTTTATCCCTTTCACAAATAATTCCAGTTAGAATTATTGTTATTATAATTATAATTATTATTATTATTAGAACTATCTATGCACTATCTAGAACCCAGTGCAAAGAGAATTTAAATAAAAAAAACCCCCCAGAAAAACAGTCCTATGTGTTTAGCAAAAGTAGCATTTACTATTTTAAGAATGAAATATTTCATCAGTTACCTTTATCTTCTTCTGGGATCATAACATTTCCATGACCGTATAAACGACGGAGACAGAGCGGCTGATTGAAGAGTGTGTGACAGGAGTGACTTAAGTTGTAAAAAAAAAAAAAAGAAAAGAAAAGAAAAAAAAAAGCTTCCTGTTGCTCTTCCTCGACACAGATCATCCCTCCCACAAGAAATGACAGCTGTGTTACTCACAAAATCTTACAATAGTAAGATTGCAACTGTAAAGTTAAAAATAAATAATGAAATAAATAAATAGATAAATAAATAAATAAATAAGAGAGGGATGGGAAAAATTTATCTGCTGTTAGTTAATTCAATTAATAGGTAATTAACCAGTCTAATTAATTTCTAACTAATTTGTGATTTTATAATTAAAAAATATGAACAGTCTGCACACACTGACTTAACTTTTTAATGTGTCACATATCATGTAATATCAGCGTTGGTATCTGGGCTCATGCTTGATATTGGCTGGATATTTTTACACGTCTGAATGCTCAGATGTTAATCGATTGTCTGTAACTAGATTTCTGATATAATTCTGTCTGTTATTGAAATCACAAGTTTATATTAATGCACTCATTTAATTTGGGGCTTGTTACTATAGCAACAGCTTTCACATGGAAGTGTATGGCAAACACTATACATTATTAAAACCAATAATAAACAGATTAAAAATATGATTTTTTAAATATTTCTTAAACTATTTGTTGACGTTCTCTTTGCAGGTATGGGAAAGTCTTAATGAAGAATGAAGGAGTTTATACTTTGTTTTGTTTTTTTTGTCTTATTAAATTTAAGTGAGAGAAGAAATGTAAAGTGATAGCTCTTGTCGTGTAAGCGTAAACAGGAACATAACTGTCTTTGCGAGCATTACACAACAATAAAAGAATCAGTCCTTATATTTTCTGTACCGCTTATTCTACGCAGAGAATCTGGAGCCTATCCCAGCGAAATCAGGGCACGAGGTAGTAATCAAACCCTCAAACTCACCCACTAAGCCACCATGTAACTATAAACGGTTAAAAATACTACAGCATGTAATTGTTGACAAATTGCTGTGGTTTAAGAGGAATAAAATGCTTCAAGGTATGCTACCTTATAATAATAATAGTAATAATCTACTCTGTGATGGTAGCTGTACATGTCAGGATGCAACACACCACTCCATCACTGATCATCTTCCTATAACAGCACACTTTACGGTATTGTATTCCTTAGCTGGTGCACAATCAGTATGTCTGATAAACCCAGTAATGCTGCAGTGCCTAAACCCATACCACAGCAGCACTCAGTAACATCACTGTCAAAGATCTAACATGCAAATGATATCTTGCAAGTGGTAGCCCAGAGGTTTAACAAATTCTGCACTGCGACCTATAGGTGACAGTAAATATTTGTATACCTACAAAGTGCACCATAATGGTAGGATTACTGGGAAGCTGAATATAATAACCTGGTAGTGTAAAACACGGATTTGTTCATTCAGTAACGTAAATACTGAAAGGCAGTATTTTTAAATGCAAAGAGAGTAAAGCGTAGTATTTTCTTAATAACATCACAACAGTAACATAACCCATCGCCTCCCATTGTGTTCGCGCATGCGCAGTGCGCCTTGTTTCTACAATGACGTTGCCTAGTCTATGGTCGCCTGTTTTGTTTGGCGCTCCCTAGTTTTGTTTCTTCGAGCCGGCGATTAAAAGTTTGCCCCGGAGAAGCCATGGCCGACGAGGCCTCGGGAGTCGCCCGGCCGCCCGAGCACGACGGTAAGACCCGTGGGACGCTAAAGGTTTTAATTTACGGCTTATTTCAGGTTGACTCCCTGGTTGTAGGCCTGCGGGCCTGTGCGCGTCCCCGGACTCGGCGGCGCGCAGTAAGTCGGTGACGCGCTCGCACATAACTATTAGCTTTTCAGACTCATTTTTATGTCACCAAAGTTTTTTATTGCGGCATTTTAAAAATACGTCAAGAGTCTTAGCATGTGCACTTTAGCAGCTGAGCCTCCTAGCATTAGCAAGCCTGCAACCCTCTTGCTAGCGCCAGCCGAGCTGTCACTCTGCTGGTGAACTTTGACAGCATCGATTTCACCCAAGATCTGGGTTTTTTGCAGAGATGCAGTGTCTGTGCATGATGTTAAAGAACAGATCACTATTTCACCTTGATGAATTTCCGAACATTCACCATGATTTTGATGCATTTCTAGCATTGCACTTGCATGGAGATGCCATTATCCTGTACATTGCTCTCTCTTGTGGATCAGTACAGACCCGGGGTCAAGATCATAACACAGTGACACCCTGTACATCATATGAAACCCATGAAAGTTTTTTAATGCACACGATATGGATCTGTCATCAGTATGGTTTTTGGAATTTGGTGCCACTAGTGATGATCTCGCATTGATTTATATTTAAGATGTAACACCATATAAACAGTTTAACCCTTTAATAGAGAATGCAGAGCAGTAAGCATTTAACATGAGCACAAAGTGCACTACACTAAACTGGCTCAGTGCTCGCACAACTGAACTGCTCACTCTCATTACAGCCAAGATGTACTCTTACAACATACGATACTAGTTAGATTACAAGCTTCATTATCAATGCATTGTTACATCCAAGTCCAGACAAATGTATATTTGCCTGAGGAGCATATTTGCCACAGAGATGATGCCTGGGGTCTCTGATATATTGGCACGACTCCTCTGTGAAGTCCTCTCTATTCCTGATAATTATACGTTGAGAGAATTGTAAAAACTGGACAGTATACACAAACACTCATCTTTTGACATCTTAAGTTAAGTTGCCTTTATTTGTCACATATGCATTACTGCACTGTGAAATTCTTTTCTTCGCATATCCCGTCCTTGGGGTTGGGGTTAGAGCGCAGGGTCAGCCATGATACAGCACCCCTGGAGCAGGGTGGGTTGGGGGCCTTGCTCAAGGGCCCAACGGTGGCAGCTTGGCGGTGCTGGGGCTTGAATCCCTGATTTTCCAGTCAACGACCCAGAGCCTTAACCACTTGAGCTACCACCGCCCTCCAACCTTGGCAAACCATGTGTTCATGGACCCTACTTTGTCGTGCTGGAACAAGTTTGGGACAATGAAATTGTGATGCTACAGCATACAAAGACATTCTTTACAATGTTGTGCTTCTGTCTGTGGATTTGTACGTGATGGTCAGGTGCCCACATACTGCTGGCCATTCAATCGAAAGTAATAGCTTTCATACTAGGACAAGGTTTCGTCACCTCACAAAATTAAGCCTAGAGAGATTCCCTTATCACCTGACTCTTTGTGGCTCATAAAGCAAGGCATGTTTTAATTGACTTGCAGTCACATATTTTATTTGTCCGTGTTTCTTATTAATTACGATGATCAATTTTGTACTTGTTAGACCGTCATGTACTTCAACACTTCCTACACGACTTCCGTGTATGAAGCGCCTGAGTTGGTATTTACAAGGAAAAGGATTTTTGATGACTCTTCACCATGCGTCAACATGAACCGTGGCTCTCAAACCAAACTTAAAGAAACGGACAATCCTCTTCCCCTTAGGGCTTCGTGCACGTTTTTAAGTGGTCTGGCTTTTGTAATAGACTTGTCATTGTGGCTTTGTACAGTGTCTGATGATGTTACTTTGTAAAAATGAACTAATTGCAGGACTGAAAACCTTAATGGCTACATCGTTTGGGGAAGCATTGCTGTTTGGAGCAAGAAATGTGATTTGAGCACATAGTTTGCCTGATGCTAAATGGAAGTAATACGCGTCCATTAGCTAAAATAGCCATAATAACGGTAATACAGGCTCTGTACAACATAAGTAGGCCATTATTGACGGCACATTAATCACATGGTGTAAGAATGTGATCGAGTTCAGCGCTGACACAAGTAAAGCTCTTAAGCAAGCTGCGATCCATGAAGCTTTCATAATAATGCTGTGCCGATGTTAGCATCTATATTCGCCATTTGTATGCAATATTATATTTAAAAAATTTACATTGCATGCTCTGTGTGTATATATCCACAACATTTTCCATAAAAGCTGCTTGATCAATCCAATGGAGCACAGAGGTAGTGCTGGTGTGTGAGCAATGAGCATTTCCGATGAGTGCCCCAGCTGAGGATGTAGACGTGTGGTGGGTTATTCAGACGCCTGAATCTTTCCTGAAATATATTTTGTGGCTTTTGGTTGTATGAGATGATCCTGAGTATATCTCAAATCAATCAAACAAATCAAAAATCTGGCCTCTGAAAACTTACTTGAGTCTACATCCAGGATCAGTTCTAGGTTCATTTGGGAGATGGGATCATAAAAGTTATAGTTGTATGGCTAAACGTTTGTGGACACCTAGCCCTCACATCTACATGAGGGTCTTCTTCAAACTGTTGCCCGGAACTGAGATACTGGATGTCTTTGTATACTACAGCATTATAATTTCCCTTCACTGAAACCAGGAGGCTCAAACCAGTGTGTTCCAGCATGACGCAAAGTAAGTTCCATGAAGACATGGTTTGCTAAGATCGTCAAGTGGAAGAAGTCTGGTATCCTACACAGAACCCTTACCTCAACCCCAATGAATACCTTTGGGATGAACGGGAACACCAGCTGCACATCATACCTCCTCACCTAACTTCACCTCACTAATGCTTTTGTAGCTGAATGAGCACAAACTCCCACAGCCACGCTCCAACATCTATTGGAAAGCCGTCCCAGAAGAATGGATGTAGTTATAACAGCAAAGGGGGAATAAATCTGAAACAGGATGTCCAGAAAATGGGTATAGAATAGAATATGGGTATAATGGTCAGGTCCACAAACCTTTGGCCATATAATGTATTTTCCTTTGGTACTAAAGTGACAAGTTGAACCGAGTTATAGCTTCTGCACATGATGTGGACAGCACCAGGGTTCATTTAAAGGAAGCCCCAGGCCGCCATTTTTAAGAGGAACTCAACAAGTGTACCTCTTTATTGCCCCAAACCATCCTAAATGGGGTTATCATAAAAAAAATGTTGAGAATTTGAGTCAGCGTACTGTTCTTTGATTGACCCCAATACCCCTATGGTAAACTGTTTTATTGCTGTGGCAGGGCTTCTCCAGCAGCGTATCGAGGATCTGGAGAAAGAGAAGGCCGAGTTCCTAAAGCTCAAACAGCAGCTAGAGATGGAGTTCAACCAGAAGCGTGCCAAGTTCAAGGAGCTCTATTTGTCTAAAGAAGGTAAGCGAGTTTGTCAATGAAAGGAAATTGTAATATTGAAATACTATAGCATGCCAAGGTATTTTGCGATTTTTGATCCATTTGATGGCAAGGTTGCTCTTACAGCCTTGCTCGGGACCTGAACGGTGGTCCTCTGGTAGTCCTGAGCCTCAAACTCGCAACCATCCGATCACTATGTCATAGTCTTTACCAATAAGATACCAGACTCTTTACCTCCCTCCATCACCTGTTCATAACTGGATTACTAGGAGCTAAGAGACACCAGGCAGCAGTGCAGTGGTCCATTTAATGAAAAACTCCATCCATCCATGCAACAGCTGGGAACACAAACAATACAAATTCATGTTGAGGTCGAATTGAGGTGAAACCTGTCTTAAAATGTACCCAAATAAATTTCCACCACTCCGTTTCCACCTCATCATTATCGCCAGATTGACTTCAAACTCAGACGCATTTTTGCACATTGGACGGATATGCTAATTTGTGCAAATGGTCCAGTGCACATTAGATATGTTTACCTTCAACCTCGGCGAATGGAGAGATTCACACTTTATATTTTGAGAGCAGTGACATTTTCCTCAAAGCCCACTTTAATATATACTCTCATTAAAAAGTCCGATAGCGTAGGCTGCCTACCATCTAAATTCCCAGACAAACCATGACATGAAAAAGAAAGTGCTTCCCCTTTCTAATGACACGTTTTAGCTAAAGCGTGATGGTTGAACTCAGATATGCAAATCAATACTCTGTCGATGCTGGCTCCCCCCATCTTTTGTGTTTAGACTTGCATAAAAACCAAATGAATGGAAACTTGAATAGTGGTGTAACTGTCACCTTTCACCACCGTGTCTTAAACAAGCACCTAAAACATTTGTTCATCCACAAACAAGCCTCCATAGTGCTGGAAAAGCACTTCTAGACAAATGAGGCAGTTTGGAAAGAAACACGTTTCTGAGCTGCTTTACCACATTTTCACCGATTAACCAGCAGAACCTGGTCGGAGTCCTGCTTCAGATGACCTTTGAGTCTAAATCAAAAGCCTCAAATGATTCAGTTATAGCCTATAATTTCTCATTAGATAAATCTCCTTCTAAAACTCACCAAATGCCATCTACCTCTATTATTAACTTCTATTTATTTATTTATTTATTTTTAAATCCAGAGGAGCTGAAGCGTCAGGCGGCGTCTCTGGAAAGCGCCCAGGCAGATCTGAGCCACATGCAGAGCCAGCTGGCCGACGCCAAAGCCGAGATGGAGAACATCAAAGCCGTGGCCACCGTCTCAGAGAGCACAAAGCAGGAGGCCATCGACCAGGTCAAGCAGCAGTGGCAGGAGGAAGTGGCGTCCTTACAGGCCATCATGAAAGGTCGGCATCCACTGAAATCCAGAAGCTTTTGGTTTAGGTTTAGCGAAAATCTAATCTGAACCCTGGACTGGAAAAAATTATTGTGGTTTTGTGCTATTTCCTAACGTACCTTTGGAACTCCAGCTTTAAAAATTTTTAAAGAGGAAGTGCTGATAATGCCAACTTTAAATACCAGTCGTATTTACGAGTTTGGACAGATTTTTAGCTGAGATATCCCCTAGACTAAGTGCTTATTACAATTTATTTTATTCCTTTGTGGTTGCTTTCATTTAGCATTGACATTATATTGGTGGGAGGCACGGTGGGCTTAGTGGTTAGCACGTTTGCCTCACACCTCCAGGGTTGGGGGTTCGATTCCCGCCTCCGCCATTTGTGTGGAGTTTGCATGTTCTCCCCGTGATTCGGGGGTTTCCTCCGGGTGCTCCGGTTTCCTCCGCCAATCCAAAGACATGCATGGTAGGTTGATTGGCATCTCTAAATTGTCCGTAGTGTGTGAGTGAGTGAGAGTGTGTGTGCCCTGCGATGGGTTGGCACTCCGTCCAGGGTGTATCCTGCCTTGATGCCCAATGACGCCTGAGATAGGCACAGGCTCCCCGTGACCCGAGAATAGATCGGATAAGCGGTAGACAATGAATGAATGAATTATATTGGTCAACTTTGAGATGAATTCTATACTTTCTTATACTCAAGTCCCTTATAACATGGACATGGACTGAACTGCTAAGATTTTTATGTGGTAATTTTCAGCTAATCAGCATTAATGTTTCGGTTGCTATGACAACAATTTTTTTTTTAAAATAAATTTTCTTTATGCATGATATTTGGAGTCGTAGCACAGATGTTGTAGCAAGTTTCAGAAATGAAAATTTCCCCGTTTGTGTTTAGACACGTTGCGGGAGTACGAGGTGCAGTTTCACCAACGTCTAGAGCAGGAGCGAGCGCAGTGGACGCAGTACCGCGAAGGGGTCGAGAGAGAGCTGGCCGAACTGCGGCACCGTCTATCCGAAGGCCAAGTGGAGGAGAACCTGGAGAACGAGATGAAGAAGGTCAGTGAAAATCGCTAACGTTTCCTGCAACTGCAAAGCTGGTTAAGCCGGTTCCGGTTGTTCGAGAGAAAGTTTTAAGAAACCGGGTTAATTTTAGCGCACAGTAAAAGTTTTCTCAGAATAACAGTGAATTACAAAAAAAAGTCACTGAGCAGAAGCTGGTTTCCCTTCAGGCGCAGGAGGATGCGGAGAAACTTCGCTCTGTGGTGATGCCGATGGAGCATGAAATCGCTGCTCTGAAGGCCAAGCTGACGAGTGCAGAAGAGCGGGTTAAGGAACTTGAGGCAGCTAAGGTCAGCTTTGAGGAAGCGAAAGTCACACTGCTTCTTTTTATTACTGGATTCTTTTTCTTTTCTCAGTTAGTATAAATGTGTCTGATTTTGACCTTCCTATTCGAATAAATCTGTACAGATCGTAAAACGATGTTAGAAATGCTATGAAGTATGACATTTTCCAATATTTGTTCTTGCTTCACAGGTGAAAGAGCTCAACCATGTCCTCGAGGCTGAGAAGTCGTGCCGGACCGATTTAGAGATGTACGTTGCTGTCCTCAATACCCAGAAATCTGTCCTCCAGGAGGACGCGGAGAAGCTTCGGAAAGAGCTCCATGAAGGTGTGTGTTTAGCGTTAATGATCCATCTTGTAACGCTGCTTCAAGATCTCACTGCGTGTTTCCTTCAGTTCAAATTAAGCAGCTGCACCAGTCCTAATAATAAACATGTGGTTAGAATAATTTTCATATTTTTAAGATGTGTGTTTGCTTAGTGTTTAGCATGTTTGCCTCGCCCCTTCAGGGTCTGGGGTTCAATTCCCACCTCCTGCCTATGTGCCTGATCTCGCCGTGCTTCAGGGGGTTTCCTCCAGATACTCTGGTTTCCTCCCTCAGTACAAAGACACGCGTTGGTGCAGCTCTAAATTGTCTGTAGTGTGTGAATGGCTGTGTGTGTCGGGTTTTGTACCCTGTCTAGATTGTCCCCCGCGTCCTTTGTGATAGACTCCTGGTCCCGCATGACCCCGTGTAGAACAAGTGGTACAGAAGATAGATAGATAAATGGATGGATGGCTATCAGCTATAAAATAAGTCTCTGTGTGTGCAGTTTGTCACATGTTGGAGCTCGAGCGCCAACAGCACAACCAGTTGAAGCACACTTGGCAGCGCGCCAACGACCAGTTCCTGGAGTCGCAGCGGCTGCTGATGCGAGACATGCAACGCATAGAAAGCGTGCTGAGCTCTGAACAGCTGCGCCAAGTCGAGGAGATGAAGAGGAGAGACCAGGTACAACAGCTCACCATTTTGTCAAACATTGGACTTCTTTGTGATGCATTATACTTACACATATTTTCACTTTGAGCGCAAATCAAATACTCCCGCTGATGTTTGTTAATATAAACAACATTTTATTCAGGAGGAAGACGAGAAGGAGCGGCTCAGTCAGGCTCAGGAAGCTGGCGAGGATGATGCTGCGGACCACACAGAGGCTGCAGAGGACTCTTTCCTCGGCCTTTCTATAGAAGAGGTACTGAATTCACAAAAATAGTACGACAAAACCAACCACTTTCTTTTTAACTTACTTATGTCACTGCTTTCTGAAACTGAACTGCACATGTTTTACTACACTGTCAGCAGTATTTGAAATAGTTTTGAGGTATGATCTAGCTTTCCTTCAATATGTCTGAACTAATCCAGTACTCATGCGCGATTGAAGAACCAACACAGGGAATGTGTTGAATTTGGGCAATTATGAATTAGGGCAAGTAGTAAATCTTGCATGTGGAACTGAGCCCTGCTTTGTTAAACTTCCTCATTTTATTGCCAGCTAAACACAAAAGGTCCAGAATATTCTAAATTGTGTCTTGTGTGTCTCTCACATAAGTCCCACCTGAACCATAGCATCCACAGCTCAATACACTCGCTGGACGAGGACAGGCCCGACTCGTGCGACCCCTGTAGAGACAGCCTCCGTCGTGTGCAGTCCACAGACAGCCTGGGGTCGTCCGGAAACACTCTGCAACCTCAAGGACTCAACCACAAAGCCAAATCAGCAAGCAACCTTGACGAGTCGGAGTTCGGCCCGCTGGTCGGGGCCGAGTACAGCCCCTCTGTGGCACCCTCCATCGGTTCCCTGCCTTTCCTCCTCACCAAGGACCAGGAGAAGGCCATCAAGGCCATGACACCAGAGCAGGAGGAGACGGCTTCACTGCTCTCGAGCATCTCGCAGCACCTCGACACCGCTTACCTGCCTCCAGCCGGATACCGATTGGTCAGTGACTTGGAGTGGAATCTGCTTCAGCAGGAGGTAGGAAAATTAAAATGTCAGAAAAACTTGTGTGAATAATATTTGATTGAAATGAGATGTGATGGCCTTTAATGCGCAGTAGTAGGTAAGAGGACAAGGTCATGCAGAAGTGGCCTTTGAACAGGAATACAATGGAGAGAAAAATGAGCATTCAAAAATGTCTTAATCTTTTGATATCAATCCATTTCAAGCATGTGACTGTGTGGAAGACCCCTAACAGAGGAAGTCACAAATTAATGTAACCGTTGCTGGCAGCGTGATGATAATTTTTCATCTGAGCTGTTCTATACTAGCCACATGACAAATCAAAACTGTCTGAATGTTCCTTAATTAGGATGCTTTGACACTATCCACTGTGATTCATACTCAACATTAAAGATCAGATCCATGTCCTTAATGCAGCTGGTATTTTTTACATTTTGTAATATTATGGGAAACCATGATATAGCAATGATAAAGACCCTTTGTAACATGTGTGTTTTGTTCAGCTGAAGAACGCGGGGAGGAAGTTGGGTCGGCGTTGTGATATGTGCTCTAATTATGAGAAGCAGCTTCAGGTCATTCAGGGGCAGGAGGCAGAGACACGAGATCAGGTCAGACTCATGCTTCTGTTTTTTTTAAAACAAACAAACAAAAAAACTCGCATCCATAACAATTCATTGCTCTGTTGTGACCTGTGAGCGGGTTTCAAGAACAACCAGTGGTTCAATGTAGAATGTGTGTGTGTGTATGTGTGTGTATATATATATATATATATGATATAGATAGATAGATAGATATAGATATATATAGTTCAGGCATAACATTATGAGCACTGACAGGTGAAGTGAATAAAACTGATTATCTCCTCATCATGGCACCTGTTAATGGGTGGGATATGTTAGGCAGCAAGTGAACATTTTATCAACATTTTAACACAGTGATGTGTTAGAAGCAGGAAAAATGGGCAAGCGTAAGGATTTGAGCGAGTTTGACGAAGGGCCAAATTGTGATGGCTAGACGACTGGATCAGAGCATCTCCAAAACTGCAGCTCTTGTGGGGTGTTCCCGGTCTGCAGTGGTCAGTATCTATCAAAAGTGGTCCAAGGAAGGAACAGTGGTGAACGGGCAACAGGGTCATGGATGGCCAAGGCTCACTGATGCACGTGCGGAGCGAAGGCTGACCCGTGTGATCCGATCCAACAGACGAGCTACTGTTGCTCAAATTGCTGAAGAAGTTAATGCTGGTTTTGATAGAAAGGTGTCAGAATACACAGTGCATCACAGTTTGTTGCATATGAGGCTGCATAGCTGCAGACCAGTCAGGATGCCCAGGTGGTCATAATGTTATGCCAGTATGATTTGTGTGTGTGTGTGTATTATATATATATATATATGTATACATATGTTCTGTTGGTGGAAAGTTCTGGAGTGGAAAATCCCTGTCCTGTTCAGGTGAAGAAACTGCAGGTCATGCTTCGCCAGGCCAACGATCAGCTAGAGAGGACGATGAGCGAGAATCAGGAGTTGGAAGACTCGTTGAAGCAGGGCCATGAAGAAACCAACGCTAAGGTAGGAAACATTTTCAGCATCACCATGTGCCTCAACCTCCGCAGACAGACGAGCACTCAGAAAGACGAGCGCGGTCTCAGATAACATTTCACCTTGTCATAATTTAACAGTGATTAAAAATCACACACACAGTGGAAGTAGAACAAGTGCATCATGCTCGTCTCTGTTGTGTCCCAAAGGTCTCAGAGCTGATGCAGAAAGTCCAGGAGTCCGAGTCGACGCTGAGCGCACTCCAGCAAGCCTTCAGCCAGGCCAAGAGGAACACCCAGGAACAGATGGTACAATTTCACACACACACACACACACACAAATAAAAGACCATTAAATGACTATACGGGGGCACGGTGGCTTGGTGGTTAGCACGTTTGCCTCACACCTCCAGGGTTGGGGGTTCGATTCCCGCCTCTGCCATGTCTGTGTGGAGTTTGCATGTTCTCCCCGTGCCTCGGGGGTTTCCTCCGGCTACTCCAGTTTCCTCCCACGGTCCAAAGGCATGCATTGTAGGTTGATTGGCATCTCTAAATTGTCCGTAGTGTGTGATTGCGTGAGTGAATGAGAGTGTGTGTGTGTGCCCTGCGATGGGTTGGCACTCCGTCCAGGGTGTATCCTGCCTTGATGCCCAATGACGCCTGAGATAGGCACAGTGACCCGAGAATAGATTGAATAAGCAGTAGCCAATGAATGAATGAATAAATTACTATATGTTGATATTTGGCCAAAATATGAGGTTAATTTAGTGTACCAGTTTGACTCATGATGATCAATTTGACTGCTTCTATGCATCATCATCATCATCAGGCATCATAATCAGTAGCAGTAGGACACACGATGTTCAGGTTATTTGTTTGTTATTTAGAGTTGACAGATTTTTTACTTTTTTAATTTACTTTACTTTTTTATTTGGATTACATGGTGTTGGACATTAAGCACAACCAATCAGGAACAAACAGAGCTGCTAGCCCCGCCCCCTCCATGATATGTGTTCAATCTTTTCTGTACTTTCCTGGAGGTTTATATTGCGCTCGCTGTAGTAAACGTCACATGTGTTTTACGAGCACAAGATTTTATTGCGCTTGGGAGCGTTTACTCCACTACATTCCACTACATTTCAGCCACACCTCTGTCTAGGTAAACACTTCTGGAGTTAGGAGAATATGTGTGAGCTTATAGTTTTACTCCCTTCTCATCAGAAACCTTTTTTAAAAAATATATATAATATTGATTACATACGCCATCTTTAACCAAGATTCAAATATTCTTGAGCGTAATTAATAATCGACACTTTTAAAGGTTAAAAACGCTTTCGTTCAGGTTCCTGGAGTTTCAGTAGCGCATAAATGCTCTGTTAGAGCTTCTGGAGTCCATAGTTTAAATAACACAGTGATTTTGCCTTCGCAAGAAGCACTCAATTACTGCTTGTCAAAAAGGAGTTCTCAGCAATCACTGGTTGAATAATGGCTGCTGAGAAATCTCACCACACACACACACACACACACAAGAGCAGTGGCTTCCAAAGCAGCTGGGTGGAGTATTGAAATCTGCAGTGCTGCTCTATGTGGTTCATTGACATTGTCGTGTGTTCCTTCGGTTTAGAAGACAGAAAAACAATTGTGAGTGACGGCATAGTTTCAGGAGTTTCAGTGCTTCTAGTCAAGTTCATGCATGTGTCTATAAATAGTGCGTTTTTTCTCAAAAGCTGGCGCTATAGGAGGCAGACAGGATGTGGCTGTTTTTTTTTTTCACAGTGGTGTGAAAAAGTGTTGGCCCCCTTCCTGATTTCTTATTTTTTTGCATGTTTGTCACACTTTAATGTTTCAGATCATCAAACACATTTAAATATTAGTCAAAGATAACACAAGTAAACACATCATGCAGTTTTTAAATGAAGGTTTTTATTATTAAGGGAAAACAAAATCCAAAACTACATGGCCCTGTGTGAAAAAGTGTTTGCCCCCTAAGCCTAATAACTGGTTGGGCCACCCTTAGCAGCAACAACTGCAATCAAGCGTTTTCCATAACTTGCAATGAATCTGTTACAGCGCTGTGGACCATGTAGTTTTGGATTTTGTTTTCCCTTAATAATAAAAACCTTCATTTAAAAACTGCATGATGTGTTTACTTGTGTTATCTTTGACTAATATTTAAATGTGTTTGATTATCTGAAACATTAAAGTGTGACAAACATGCAAAAAAATAAGAAATCAGGACAACACTTTTTCACACCACTGTGTGTGTGTGTGTATATATATATAAGACTGTGTCTTATTAGTCAGCGAAGATTTACAACATACTGATGTAATGTTCTGTTGTTGCAATGTAGTACCTTCGCGACATGATCTGACATCACACTTCAACAAGCAGCCTTTTGATTTTCTGCCTCAAAAGCTGTGCCAAAGGCTATTTAAACCATCTTTATGTGCTGAAATTAATAAATTAAACTAGGTACCAGGCCACAATCGTTAGTGAGCATGTCACGAGATACGATTTCTTTTAAATCAGCTCAAAATGTGCTCCAGTTTTAAAGCACCCGAATACGGCATAAAAATCTACGTAGGCTGATTGTGTGTGTGTGTGTGTCTAGGCTGTGTTGCTGAAGTCCCGGGAACAGGTGGCTGAGGAGCTGAGCAGACTGCAGAGAGAAAACGAGAGTCTACAAGGCAAACACAGACTTCACCTTACGCTGCAGCAGGAAGAGAATTTCCAGATGCCTCCAACCATCCAGGTACTGCTGAGATCCACATTTACAAACACAACCGCTAAACAAAATGGATATTGAAGCTGACGATGTCCTTCTGTATTCTGAATGCATGAAAAAAACCCACAAACTTGTGCTAATTACAAAAATTGTTATTAAAGTGTTCTTTTTTTTTTTTTTTTTGTATACGTATGGATGTGACTCTATTTTTGGGAAAGGCTTACAGCTGTAGCTCATAAATCAAGGATTCTGATAGTAAAGGGTCTTAAAAGTTCAATGTCCTTCACTTCAAAGGAGCTCCAGTCTCTAGTGCTGCAGTACCGCGAAGACATCGTCTCAGTGCACACGGCATCCGAGCACCTGGAAGAAAAACTGAAGGCCGAGATCTTGTTCCTGAAGGAACAGATCCAGGCAGAGCAGTGCCTCAAAGAGAACCTCGAGGATACACTACAGCTAGAGATCGAGGGCTGCAAAGAGGAGATTGGTGAGTGTGTGTGTGTGTTTTTGTTGAAGCTTCAGAGCTTTATAATGATAAGACGTGTGTGTGTGTGTGTGTAGAAGAAAAACAACCAAATGTTTGGAACAGATCCATTGAGCTTGTATTAGAGAAAGAGGTCGAGGTTGGCATTGAGGTTGAAGCTGATTGCACTGATTTGAATGAATTGGATTGATTCCTGATCATAAGATAAAATGGGTGGAAAAAAGGCAGTTAATGAATTCTAGACTGTTCCGTCCATTTAATGTTTTCATTTCAGTTTACGCACAAGCTTATTCCTTCATATCGAATCATAACGACTTTACAAATTGTCCGCTCATTCAAAAGTAGTCAGAGAATGCTCACTTCCCTCCTCCCCGAGTCCGTAATTGGCTGGTGTGGCTCTGATTGACAGGACAGCGCAGGTCCAGTTATCTTCTTCCAAACCCTTGATTTCTTAAGCAAACATTTAAACCACAGCTTGTCAACTGGCACCATCTTCAAAAAAAAAAAATCACGAGCACAGCTGATAAACTGGTTGTTCGGCAGCTCTAGGCTTCATAAACAGGAACGTTGAGGACTCTCAAATTCATTCACATGCGTTCATGTCAATTGTGTAGCTCAAAGCAGCTCATTAAATCGGATCCAGGGCGGAGTTTTCAAGGATCCTGCAATTCTTCCAGCAAACGTTCCAGCAAATTCTTCTCCATTTTAAATCTGCACTTATTTCTGTCATAGCTCCCTGTCATAATTTTTTCACTGCCCCCTAGTGGTTTGGAGCGTTCCTTTTGAGCGAAATGACCATGCATTTTGTTTGTTGTTGCGGTTCAATCAGGGATGGTTAAGAAATGAATTTCTTGCATAAATGCCCAAACAAAAAGGAAGACCCAGTTCCTCTCATCTGCTCTGATTCAAATCTTTGTTTTTCCCCCCTCCCTCTCCCTCCATTGGGGACATTCAGACATCCTGGAAGGTATGATTCACTGGCTGACTGTAGTGCGTGTGTCTCGGTCGTCTGTCTCTACACTAATAGTAACTAATGCCATTTTAACGCTCAGCGCAGCATCACATTAATCTCACCGTGTTTCTGAGTGACAGCACTGCTTGCACATCTACAGGAAAACATCTAGCAGTATGGCTATGTGTTTAGACCAAACCTTTCTGTGGCATGTTCACGTGTTTTCACGTCAGTCACGTTTGTTTCCATGTCATAAATATTAGTAAGCAAGGTTATTGTGCGTTAATACACTATATTTTCAAAAGATTTGGGACACCCCTACAAACCATTGAATTCAGGTGTTGGTTTTCAGGGGTTAGGCTTGGCCTTTTAGTTCCAGTGAAAGGAACTCTTAATGCTTCAGACATTTTGGATAGAACACCTTTGGGATGAAAGCGGAGACTGCAAGCCAGGCCTTCTCGTCCAACATCAGTGCCTGACCTCACAAATGCGCTTCTATAGGAATAGTCCAAAATTCCCATAAACACACTCCTCTTCTTCTGTGAAGAAGAGCTGAAGCTGTTATGGCTGCAAAGGCTGGGCCAACTCCATATTAAATTCATGTGCATGTAAAAAGGCAGACTTCCCAGTTTTGGCCTGGCTTGCAGTCTCCGCTCTAATCCATCCCAAAGGTGTTCTATCAGGTTGAGGTCAGGACTCTGTGCAGGACAGTCAAGTTCCTCCACACCAAACTCGCTCATCCATGTCTTTATGGACCTTGCTTTGTGCACTGGTGTGCAGTCATGTTGGAAAAGGAAGGGACCATCCCCAAACTGTTCCCATAAAGTTGGGAGCAAGAAATTGTCCAAAATGTCTTGGCATGCTGAAGCATTAAGAGTTCCTTTTACTGGAACTCTTAATGCTTTGGGCCAAGCCCAACAGCTTGAATAACAATACCAGAATTCAATGATTTGGAGGGGTGTCCCAAAACCTTTGGCAACATGGTGTATCTCGAAAAAGGCTGGAGATGAGTTGTTTACGGAATGAAAGACTTGCTTAAATAAGGAAAAGAAAAGGAAATCACATTGTTCTAGGAGAATAATCAACGAGGTGACACAGAGTTGATTATTTTCCAATAGGAGCTTATCATGATGCGTTTTGTTTCTCTTATACCACAGTGACATTTCTCGATATAAAAGGATGACGTTATCACTTACATTAAAGCAGCTGTAAACATCTGTTCCCTTATTATTAATTTTTTTTTCTATTCTATCTTTCGAATAAAACAAAAATTGCAGCTTCATACAGAGAAACGAATCATTTTCATGGAGGAACATTTCCAGAGCCACTGGAAACTCCTTCACAAAAACAAAAATGCATACAAAAATAAGTCTTTGTGTATGTTGTTACTATAAAAAACTATAACATGTAACATGAGTCTACATAGTGATTCTATTCAGCGATGAACTCTGCACTCCTCTTCCAGCATCTTTCTCCAGCCTGAAGACGGAGTTGGAACGAGTAAAGACTGAAAAAGAGCAGGTAAACAACCCAGCTTAACTGAATCAAAGTAAACTGGATTGCAGCTGATCGAATTTAGCTGATCCTGAACAGTTCTGTTTTGTTCTGCCGTGAACAGCTAGAGAGCAGCCTGGCGGAGAAGAGCCGATCATTGGAAAGTATCCAGGGGCTGAAAAGCAGCATGGAGGAACAGCTCAAAGACGCCCTCTCCAGCAAGGTGCGATCATGTGAACAGAACAACAGCAAGGATTCGCTCATAAAAACATGTTCTGCTCTGTTTTCTTAGAATAGCTAACACAGACATTTTAACATAACCTCAATTTGCATGATTTGAGGCTTTATTCAACGTTACACCTGATTAAATGTCATTTTGCTGACTGTGAATCACTTTTATTCGTTTGAAATGACCGTGTCATTGTGTTCGAAAGTTAGCTTTCATTTTGGAAACCAGTGAGTATAACTAGCCAATCAGATTACAGCCTTTACAACCAATCCTGAAGCTTGTGACAAACCAATTTTAGAAAATGAAAATCAAGAATTTCAGGTCTGTGTAATGAAATGGATCATTTGGATCAGTTCAGCAGTAAGAGTCGACTCCTTCGGCTCCTGAACAGCATGTTGCCTTTTTTTTTTTTTTTCTTGCAAAAGGTCATCAAATGAACGATGAGAAGTCACATGACTTCCACTCCCCAATTGGACTGACAGCAAAATATTGAAATAAAGAAATCCGATAAGCTGAGCCAAACGAATCTGACTCACTGAGAAGAGACATAATCCCCTTCACTAAAGGAAACTGACACCGTGTGCAGTGCCATGTGATACTGAGACCAATCACTGACATGGATCGAAACCCACATCAAACCCTTCAGGAACAACAGCTAGCTCTAAAAGCCTTTTACTTTTTCTTTTTTTTAAAAAACAGACAGCCCTAGAAAGTCAAGTGTTCGAGGAAAAGGACAAAGCACAAAGACTACAGACAGAGCTGGATGTCAGTGAGCAGGTCCAGAGGGACTTTGTCAAGCTTTCACAGACTCTACAGGTAAATATTGCTTTGTTTCTGTCTGTTAAATTAATTAAACAGACTTAACCTAATAAATGATTGAGCATCCTGAGGACTGCAAGAATACACCAATCAGGCATAACATTATGACCACCTGCTTAATATTGTGTTGGTCCCCCTTTTGCTGTATGGACTCCACTAGATCCCTGAAGGTGCTCTTTCCTGCTGAAAGAGGCCACAGCCATCGGGGAACAACATTTCCATGAAAGGGTGTACATGGTCTGCAACAGTGCATAGGTAGGTGGTACATGTCAAAGTAACATCCACATGGATGGCAGGACCCAAGGTTTCCCAGCAGAACATTGCCCAAACTATGACACTGCCTCCGCCGGCTCGCCTTTTCCCCATAGTGCATCCTGGTGTCATGTGTTCCGCAGGTAAGCGACGCACACGCACCCGGCCATCCATGTGATGTAAAAGAAAACGTGATTCATCAGACCAGGCCACCTTCTTCCATTGCTCTGTGGTCCAGTTCTGATGCTTGTGTGCCCATTGTTGACACTTTCGGCGGTGCACAGGGGTCAGCATGGGCATCCTGACTGGTCTGCGACTATGCAGCCCCATACGCAACAATCTGTGATGCACTGTGTATTCTGACAGCTTTCCATCAGAACCAGCATTAACTTCATCAATTTGAGCAACAGTAGCTCGTCTGTTGGATCGGATCACACGGGCCAGCCTTCGCTCCTCACGTGCATCAGTGAGCCTTGACCACCCATGACCCTGTCGCAGATTCACCACTGTTCCTTCCTTGGACCACTTTTGATAGATATTGACCACTGCAGACCGGGAACACCCCACAAGAGCTGCAGTTTTGGAGATGTTCTGATCCAGTGGTCTAGCCATCACAATTTGGCCCTTGTCAAACTCGCTCAAATCCTTACACTTGCCCATTTTTCCTGCTTCTAACACATCAACTTTAAGGACAAAATGTTCACTGATGAGGAGATCATCAGTGTTATTCACTTCACCTGGCAGTGCTCATGTTATGCCTGATCGGTGTATTTAACTCGGTGAACACACTTTGTGAACTTCCCTTTAATTTTAAAATAAATTTCTTGTTTAAAGTATAGGCAGCTAATGTGGAGGCTTCTTTATGTACATTATGCTGTTATTGGAAATGAATCAACTTCTAATAGTAATTATACTTCACATCAAGTGTTACATGTTTGTTTGTTTTTTTCTTTTCTCTCAGGTGCAGTTGGAGAGAATCAGGCAGGCGGACTCTTTAGAGCGCATCCGCGCCATCCTCAATGACACCAACCTGACAGACATCAGCCAGCTTCCTGAGACATGATGCTTCATCTTCATCCATCAGCCTTCTTTCTTTCTCTTTCTTCTTACACACACACACGTTTCTCAGATCTCCTAGCAGCTCAGTGTGTCTCCTCCAGCCCTT
This sequence comes from Hemibagrus guttatus, assembly GCA_033459395.1. Taxonomy (NCBI): domain Eukaryota; kingdom Metazoa; phylum Chordata; class Actinopteri; order Siluriformes; family Bagridae; genus Hemibagrus; species Hemibagrus guttatus. The sequence continues at coordinate 4,108,017 of JAUCMX010000027.1, forward strand.
GCTGAGGGGCAGGACACTAGCAATGAGGTGGCTTGCTCTTTTTTCTTTTTCTTTTTTCCCCTTTAAAAAAACACTCAAAATGAAACAAAGGGTCTGACACGTGAGAGAACACTACGACTATTTACTACGGCTCTTCGAGCATGTGACTAAATGTGAAACGTCTCTGTGTGCCTTTCCTCGTCATGCTTCACTGCTTTCCTGGTCTGCTTTCTTCTTCGCCATCCACTGAGCCTAACAGACTGGGATTTATGAAGGATCCTGCTAGTAGTATTTGTACATACGTGTGTATACGAAATATATGTATATTGCGTTAAGTTAATTTGGCCGTACGTGTGGCTTCCTGCGTCCGTGACTCATTTCATAGTTCTAACCCTTGCTGTGTCAGTATTTTTTTCCCCTTTCGTCCTTTTCTTTTTAAAGGATTTCAAACAGCAGACAAATCGAGGACGCCTCAGCCGACAGACAGCGATTTTTCAACGTCGTGGTCTTATCTGTTGGGTCTGATGACATTTGTAGTTCTTTCCCGTTCTCCATGTCTGACCCTTGGAGAATCTCTCTTTCATTGACTCACAGCAAACCGATCGATCTGCAGAGACGGCTTTAAGGTCAAACTACAGGACACTAAAGCGTGTAGCTGCTGCTATGTTCCAATGCTCTGTAGAGCTCAGTGAGGTGATCACCACATTCATCAGTAATATAGGAAAACTTCCTGTTTGCTGCACATTGCAGCCGATTCGAGTGCGAGAAAAAATATGACAAAAATGTTAAATGGATTCTTCCTAAACACTTGAATTAGTTCGTGATCACTTCAGGGATGGACAAATCCAAAGATTCTCTCTCATCAAAGTTTACAATTTAGCTTGAAAAACCTAACACGCTACAATATACAACGTAATAACGAATCCCCGGCTAATCTGCTAGCTATGCTAGCTTTAAAAAAAAAAAAAAAAAAAAACGTTGGTCATCTGTGCACGCTAAATTAATACGCTGAATTTCAGAACGGATGGATGATATATAAAAAATAAACTTGGTTTTCGAAAGTGAATAAGATGTAATGTTTTTCTTTCTCAGTTTCATGAACTGACTGAGGTAAAAAAAAGTAAATAAAACCGCTAAAATTCCTGACGCGTATACAACACCGCCATCACCCATGTCGTCATCGTTTAGCGATTTGTCCACTCCTGCATGTGACTCACTTTTCTCAGAGGAGGTTATGTAGTAATAACGCACATGGATAAATCTGTACGAAATGTCTTACGTATCACGCTACTGATTTATTTTTCTTTTGAAACGCGGATGTGATTTAAAAACGCGGTGTCGAAATCACAGTTCCAGTCAGTGACTTCTCTGTGAGGTGTGGCGACACGTTTACCCGACCGTTTCAGAGCATTTCGCGAGCGACACGTCTTCGAAAACGAACACGATTTCAGAATTATTCACCGATGGAATGCGGCTTGCGTCTTTTTTCTGTTCACACAGGAATGCCTAGACATCCGAGTTTACACAAAACGCTGCTGGTCAAATGTGAGCAGCACTTCCTGGGCTGAAGTGTTTGATTATTTTTAACTAACCTCATCTTTTTAAAAATTTCTCATGTTCATGTAAAACGTAACACTCAACACACACAGGCTACAGTTGTGATCCCCTCCCTCCCCCCCTCCCTCAAGCCTCCCTCCCTCCCAGCCTCCCTCCCTCCCTCCCAGCCTCCCTCCCTCCTGCTGCTTCCCCATGTAAGTCTATTTGATAGGAACATGACACCGAGACACACGTCTACTTTCTAACTACCTTTTACAAAACGTTCATGAGGCTCTAAACGACACGATTCGAATTATATCGCGTGTCGATTCACCGAAGCGACGAATTCATTTTCCTCTAATCCGGTATGATTTTATGGTTCTACTTGCTTTGTGGAAAACCCGACGTCGTCATCGTTCTGTTCGCATGGAAGATTTATATACAGTACTGTGTACATATCTCTGTACATATCTAATAAACCGAACTGTACTTAAAGCACAAGTTGAGGTGGTTGATTCAGATCATTTCACACACGAGCTCACATCATGTATGGCACAGTTAGCATGTGGCTCTGAAGGTGTTCTTCTGAAGATGCACCTCCATTTGCGAATGAGGCCATAAATAACCCAACAAACAAAAACACACCAAATTATACAACCACTTCCTGTCATGAGGCCTCCTGCTCATTGCCAGTCATACTCTGCTTGAGTTTGCAGAAGGAAGTGATGGATTTCTTTTGTGATATAATGTAAATATTAGTAATCTCTGGAGAGAGATATATATATATATATATATATATATGTCTCATTTTTACAATACTTTTAGAGTATGCTGTAATAAAAAAAATAAAAAAAAGAGTGCTATTAAAACAAAAAGGTCATAGCTAATCATATCCACGTCACCGGGTTAGCTGTTAATCTAAAAAAAAGTCACATCACTACAAGCGATTTAATCTAATCTTGTGATTTGCCTTAATGTTAATTAAATCACCAGCTTCTCCCCGCTCACAGTTAAGAATTCGACAGCGCCGAAAACACCAAGCGTTCTTAAACGTACGAAAAACCATTTTATTCGTCCCACAACGGAGCGTTGAACATATAAAGGCTCCTGTGTACAAAAGTGTCAGCTTATCTGTTGCCCTCTGCGTCATCGAACAAGCTGTGAAGAAAATCCGGCATTGTGAGCTTAATATAACACGATTTGTAGTATGTGGTCTGCGATCGCTACGCACTTCTGCTCTTCAGAAGCTGAAATGGTTCTTGATGTCTTTGATCTGCTTCATCATGTCGGCAATGTGTTCGCCCCTGCGAGATAATAAAAAAAAAAAAGACAGCATTTAGCATGGAGCTCATCAGTAAACAAGCCACTATGTGGGTCAGTGAGTAAATAAATGAGTCAGGAAGTAAAGAAAAGTAGGTATGTGGGTCAGTCACAAAGTATGAAAGGAGGAGAGTTTTGTCAATGCTGCATGACCCTGTGGGGGTTTTTCCCCCACATGTGCTTTGTGTGATGAACGCACAGTGGAGCGGTACAGTGTAGTTTTTATTACTTGACATGAATGTTATGATTTAAATGAAGCTGTGGCATCACTAATATGTCTATTGTACAAGATTTGGTGTTTGCGCGGACTCACTGCTCCTTTAGGACGCCCTGTACGCATTTCCTCTGATGGACGTTTAGCGTTATGGTGGCTCGAGACGAAGACAAGCCTTTGTCCATCTGCTTCTTCTGGTAATCCTTCTTCATGTTGACCTGAGAAACGGCAGATCAGGAGAGAAGAGAATACGATTGCGTTCAGGTCTCAAGACTGTCCAGAAGGCTTCTCGGGAACGGATAACTTCCATATTTAACGTGCGCATGAACGCGAGCAAAGCTTCTGGAAATTCCCTGACCAGTATGACCACGCCATATGACTCTCATTCTATTCTTGATTATGTAAGAGCGTGGAGTGTTTAGAACAGCACCCACCCCCCAAGTTTACATGTTTTTCCACACTTTTTTTTTTTTAAATGTTTTTTTATCTTTGGCTTCCGTGATGCTCTGTGCCACTTCAGATGACAGTTGGTTGCACCAGAACTGAATATATACAGGGTTTGCACCAACAGAGGTGCAAGGACGCTGCAACAGGAAGTAGTTAATGCGATATCCGGTGTAGCTAACCTGTGTTATGCTGTTGCCGAGGTGACGCAGCTGATCGTTGATGGTCTGCAGCTCTTTCTTCATGTCCTTCTCGCTGTCGGACAACACTGGAAGCTGACTACGCAGGCTGCCCAGTACGTGCTTCATCCTGCACACACACACACAACAATCTTTTTCTAAATCAATTCCCTAATATGCCAAATAACTGATGAACTTTTCATTGATGAGGCAAAGAAAAAAAAATAAAAATAAATAAAAAGCACCTGTTCATAATGGCTTCCTGTCGATATTTAGCGTCCTCGTACTTGTCAGCCAGGCGCTCTGCTGCCTCCCTCAGGCTCTTTCTGTTCAACACAAACGCAGCATGAACTAAATATCATGTACTGCTGCTGGAAACTAATGACTGATGAAAGGCAGTGGGGCGTTTTGTGTATATATTCGCCGCACAACTAATTCTATACGGAGAACAAATTAGGTAAAAAAGCTTCAAAGATACAGTGTGGTGTTTTTGTTGGATTTGACTTCACGTCATGGTATACCTCTCCTCCCGGCACATTGTGAGGTCCTCCAGCTGCTTCTTTTTCTGACTGTTCAGCAGTTTGACTCTGTGAGCAAAAAACAGACAAATAGTAATTAGCACTTAAGTAACAGCATCATAATTAAGAAAGCATACTAAACGCATTATAGAAGTTAAAATGTGCACCGTTTCTGCATTTCCTCACGGGCCAGGTCCAGCTTGAGGATGTACTCCTCCCGGAAGACCTGCGTGGCTCTGCTCAGTAGCTGCAGACACTCTGGAGTGGGAGTTGAAGAGTCTTTGTCTGCTGACCTGAAACACACACACACACACACACACACACACTCTGTCATATACACTCACATTTACACAGACTATTGAACTCCTCTGCAATTTGGATGACAAATTTACTGGATTGGAAACGGATCTGAACTCCTCCTGAACCGCGTGAAGCCAAACGTCCAGGATTTGGAGTGTGTATCAAGGCTTGGATAAGTGTGTCTAATATATTTCACAGTGTTCTGTGTTAGGGGTTTTTGGGTCAGATTTATAGTAGTTGGATTAGATCCACCTCCTGGAGGTTTGGTTCCAAACTTTCCCATAACAAACTCCACTCATCTGCTGAAACTAAATATGTCTCATGAGTTTTCAGCCAGAGCTCATCCAAGCGGTGCTCATTTCCAGGTAAAAAAAAAACAAAACAAAAAAAAAAACACTGCAACTTAAGCCTAACACAAAGTTTTATTTCATTCATATAATATTTTTGAATGGCTGTTTTCGAAGGCATGATTATGGCATGATTTGACCTTTTAAAGTGAAGCTTCAACTTAAAACGCTCGACGCGACCCCCTCGGCCGAAATTCCGTCGTGAATCCGCAGACAGGATTTCTATCACGTACCTGAGCATGAGTGGATTGGTGGAGCTGCGTGCCAGAATGTTCCGGATGTGCTGCTCGAATGAGTCATGAGCCAGTCCACGCAGAGGGGAGCTTACAGAGCCTTCCTCCGCTCCCATCCGCACACACAGCAGAGGAGGAGAAGGAGGACGCATGGAACTGCTGCAGGGGGAACAGGGATTAAAAACCTATTTTAACATTCGCTGTGGGTTTGTGGCTTTTTCTCAATTTTATATAACGAAAAAAACTTTATGAGCTCGAACGGAGTTAAGTGTGTCTTACAGCAGAGGAAGCAGGAGGCATTCGTAAGTGCTGGTGACGCAGATCAACGTGGCACCCAGGGACAGATCAGACACGATCCAGAAACCGCGAACCGGAGACGGTAAACTACACACACAAAACAAGACGGTGGTCAACTCAACCTCAGTGACATCCTGGACATGAACTATAATATTACCAGGCCACAAATCTTAACCAAACACATGTGGAATCTCATAATATATTAAAAAAATTCCATTTATTCTCACAGTATCACTAAGTGACCGTCTACTCCTATGACGTAGATGTTCACTTTTCTGTTATTACATGATTATGCTGGATTTTCAATGTACCTGCTTGTGAGAGGTTTGGTGCAGAGGATGTGCTCGACCATGCAGCGCTGCTCAGCTGCCAGCTCCTGCAGACTGTCCTTATCCTCCTCATCTACACACACACACACACGCATAATTTTCCTCCACTAGAACTAAATCCAAAGACGTTCACATTAAAGCAAGACGTCCGCGGTGCGCCCTAACCTGACTGCAAGAACTTGTGGAGTTTGTTGAACCAGGTGAGTCCTACGCTGTGAACGCCCGCCTCGTGTGTACAGTGGTACCTATGCTGACACAGAGGGTCTGAAAAACAAGCAGGCATTAAGAGTAGCTGGGAATACAGCGAAGGAATATTATATACTATTAGAGCAGACATTTGCACAAAGTCTGCATTTTTTTCTTCCTCAAGCAGGCTGACCTTCGTGTAACCGGATTGGGCAGGTGAAGTCTGAATCTGTCGGATCATCATCTTCGCCGGTGGCCAGTTTGAGAGTGAGCTCCAGTTCTACGCACTCAAATACATAAAGCGACGGTACTGACTCTGATCCTCGGGACCACCTCTCTACAGCCTACACACATCACACAATATTAACAGAAAAAGAAACAGAAATGGCTTATGACCAATACTGTGGCACTGAGTGTGCCAATACTTCTGGAAGTGACTGGAAGGTTTATTACACCATAATATCATGTAAATCTCTTATTAAAGGGATTCTGTTTGTACTTACTCCACCATCCTCTTCCTCCTCTGCCTCTAACACTACGCAGTGATAGAGGATTCCTGCTTCAGTGGCGATCACAAGGATGTTTGGGACGCAAGGCAGACAGAGCACAGCGCAGGCATCATAGCCATAGTTGTCCTCTGCAGCGGGGTACATGGGGAGAGGACCCAGGAGCTTCCCTAGATTACTGAAACATACACACATACACACACAACAATAAAAGCCCTGCACAACCTTATACACTAAAAAACATTCAAAATGTTATATGTGTTTCTGTGTGGGCCTTACGAGTAGGTGAGAGACGTGTAACTCAAAAATGTTTCTCCGTTCCCGTAGAGAATGTATAACGGGTAAACAAGCAGGGCTTCCTTCAACCGCATGCTGGCGAGATGGCGGGGGGCGTTGACTAACGGCCCGAAGTCAAACGCCACTGCAATCTCGCCCAGAGAGGCTGCATAAGAGCGCCTAAAGTAGAGATACAACCAGACCGGGATTGTTGTTATTGGGATCTAATATTTATTCACAGTGCATGATTTGGATCTCAGAGTAGCTCTGATTAAAATGCAAGTGAATGCATTGTAGAGCCACAGTGTTGTGTTTACCCTCTTGGATGGATGCTGCTCTCCTCCTCAGACTGAGACACTGAAAGCACTCGAGCTGGAGTCTGAGGCTCTTTGAGGCTGTAGAACCTACAGTAACAAACATCACGATCCATAATATCGTTAATTATCCTTAACAAAATCTGTCAAGGTAAATACAATACCATAAAACCCAGTGTAAAAACTGCCAACTTGGCACTGTTTGCCAATGGTTATTTTTTATGTTATTTTCTTATAACAGAAAATCAACAGCAAAGTCACATCAGTGGAATTTTTTGGAATGTATACTGGACCAAAAAATATTTTCGAGGAAAGCTATTTTCTTGGGTGCTAGAAAGGACTTCCTGAGTATACTTGAACTTGAACTCTATCGTTAAGTCATCAACAAACTCTGTGGTTAAAGATCGCTTTGTCCGTGTTATTCCCACATGCTTACGGCTCATGCGAGTACCTGATGGTGTTGTCGGAGGTTAACAGCACTAAGTGGGGCTCCTCTGTCTCACTGGGGTACCAAGCAGCCTGGCGCAGGGTCACGGAGGTCGAACTGGTGAAGAAACGCTCAGCCACAGGAATAGTTCTGAGAGAACAGAGCGGCAGAGAACTTAAGAGACAATAGCACAGGAACAAATACAAACCATTGACTATTTACACCAGGAAAGGAACATTATACAGTGCTGGAAAGGGGTTGGGGGCCAGCGTGACACGTTTCTGAACTCACCTGCAGTTGATCTCGAGGCGTCCACCTTCGAACTCGGACTTCTTACCCCAGCGCTGGGGTAACTCCAGCACTGTTGCCCCACGCAGACCAATGAGAGCCACGTGATACTGAGTGGGACTGAGCAGAACCTGACACACTTCAAATAGAGGTGGGTTGATGCACATCAATGTCTGTAGACAAGACCAGATCAGACAAATCACACTCAGTAGCAGTCAAATACATAACAGATTAACTAAATACACTTCTGAGGAGAAACATGCTTTGCTTTTAACTCGTGTGATTAAATACTGTCACTGACACCAGGAACAATTCTGCCTGCCTCATTGACAAGCCAAACATCAACTAGCTAACTCCCTTTAGTAAAACATTGCGCTGTTTCTTTCTGCATGTTGATCAAATAAAAAATCTCTCAACTAAACACACTATCTATATAATAGTAAACACGATAAACTTCTAACCTGGTATTTCGCCGTGTGTGAAGCAAGCTCGGAGTCAAGCTGCCGCAGGTTTGTTGTATAAAACACGCTCTCCACATTATCCCACACAAACAAATCTCCATTCAGACAAAACGTAAGGTTTTTAACTATCCTCCTGCTCGTTCCCTGTGGCTCAAAGTGCCGGCTCTCTTGAAGTTTACAGAATATTTCGTGACTAGCCAGCGCATCTCTCCAGCGGTCCCCTGCCAGCGCCGCCATTTTTTCCGTGTGTGTCGTCGCAGGGCGATGACGTCAAGGCGGGCTTTACGCATTATTGACGACGCTGTAGTTTTCTGAAGCATGTTTATGCGCAATATCATTTCTGTAGTGAGCTTGGTGCTGTGATGATAAACAAAATGGAGAAAAATGATTGAATTCAATTATTTAAAAATAATTTCCCGTAAAATCAAGGTAAGGTGGGTAGATGTAGGTGGGTGGGTAGGTAGAGGGGTAGATGGGTAGGTTGATGTGTAGGTAAGTAAAGGGATATGTGGTTATGTAAATGGGTAGGTAGATGGATGGGTAGGTAGATGAGTAGGTAGGTAAAGGGATATGTGGTCATGTATATGGATAGGTAGGTCAAACATGCAAAATCTTGGTCCAAACTTAGTGGTTATCAGACGTTTCATGTGGACCATAGTCTCTGTTATGGTTAAGGTTTAATTTGTGTTTCGAGTCCCCATTTTCCTTACAAATTATACAAGATTACACCACAATTATATAAAAGGATAACCATTTATCAACACAACAAAATTCCTCGCCTTCCGCTTACTGAAATATGGTATTTATTTTATTTTATTTCAAGGAAATAAATACCAGATTATAGATTCTAAATAGAAGAACAGATTTGTGCATTCTGTCAAATCCTAGAGTGCTCCTATCCTTTTAGAGGTTGCAGTCAAATATAATTAATTAAAAGATTTATAGCATTTAAAATATTAGTAATCCATATAAATTATGTAAGGCCACAAACAGATCCAAAGTGTTTATAAACCACAGAAAGGGAAAACTCTTCTAAGAAATTTAGAGACAGTTTCGCAAATTTTATCAGGACCATGGATCATATCGGCTGCTTTGGCTGCTGTGTCCCATTGAAATGAATTCAAACAACCTGCTTTGTATTGCATTTTTAAAGCGCTGTGTTGACATACTGTGATGACTGTGATATAGCAAGATAGTATTCTTTGAAAATATATTCTTGAGATATTTCATCTAGTCTATTTTAAGTACTTTTATAAATCTGTAATGTAATTGTTTGGATCAAATATTTAAGCAACATTTCCATTTAATTGCAATCTTTCCTCAAAAGGACATGATGAGTGTATATTCCTTCATTCATTGATTGTCTACCGTTTATCCGATCTATTCTCAGGTCACAGGGAGCCTGTGCCTATCTCAGGCGTCATTGGGCATCACGGCAGGATACACCCTGGACGGAGTGCCAACCCATCGCAGGGCACACACACACTACGGACAATTTAGAGATGCCAATCAACCTACAATGCATGTCTTTGGACTGGGGGAGGAAACCCCCGAGGCACGGGGAGAACATGCAAACTATACACACACACACACCCCGGCGGAGGCAGGAATCGAACCCCCAACCCTGGAGGTGTGAGGCAAACATGCTAACCACCAAGCCATGTGCCCTCCATGAGTGTATATATTTTGTATTATTACAAAAAAAACAGCTATACTGATAGCTTAAAAATTCTGCTTAATTAAAATTGGGTTCAAGAACAGTTACAGTTGTCCAGTGTCACCCAAATGAGGATGAGATTCCCTTTTGAGCCTGGTTCCTCTCAACCTTTCTTCCTCATATCATCTCAGGGAGTTTTTCCTCACCACCGTCGCCTCAGGCTTGCTCAATAGGGATAAAATAGTAACTTACCTTTAAACTTTATAATTTTTTCTATGTTTCTATACTTTTGTAAAGCTGCTTTGAGACAGTGTCCATTGTTAAAAGTGCTATACAAATAAATTGAATACACCAACTCAATTAAAACACCCAGGTGAATCATGAAACATTGTTTTCACAAACGGGGATAATAATAATATATAAAAAAATAACTTAAAATCGTAGGCAAGCAATGAAAAACAAGATTTGATCAGATTAAGGCAGGATCGAGCATAAGCGGAAGAAAACGCATAAATGACACAAGGACAACAGATTCAACAACAACAATAGCAGCAGCATCAACAACAACAAGAACAATAGCAGCAGCAAGAACAACAATGATAGCAGCAGCAGCAAGAACAACAATAGCAGCAGCAGCAAGGAGCCAAGAGGCACTATGTTTCTGTATTTTATTATTATTATTATTACTATTATTATTATTATTATTGTTAGTATTATTATTATTATTATTGTTATTATTATTATTATTTATGTTCCTCAGACAAAAATTAAATGGCCAAAAGGTACACAAATCAGTTAAGGATTTTGCAGTGTTTTCCGTTTGACACTTTTTTACATAGACTAAAAACAATTTCTACAAACCTCCATACCTACAAAACCATCCAGATTCAGCTTTTTTTTGTATATTCCCAACTCGGAAACTGCAGTGGCACATTTCCCAAACCATATTGCATATCTTGCCATTACAAACAGACTAAATTTCATCAATTTGCACAATTACTCCCCCCTTTTTAAACTGGGATATATATGCTTTATTTATATGTTTCTTATATATCTTTAGTTTTGTTCTTGCATTGCACTAGTAACTTCTGGTCGGTTATCACATTACCCCGTGTATACTGACTATATGTAAGATATACAGTGTGCAGTCTACAACCTGTCTTTGTGTTACTGCTGGATATCTATCTATCTATCTATCTATCTATCTATCTATCTATCTATCTATCTATCTATCTATCTATCTATCTATCTATCTATCTATCTATCTATCTATCTATGTGCAATACTGTTACACCTCATTTCATTGAACCACACCTCATACCTTGCTCCTGAGCTGCACATTTTGCGCATGTATATGCCTCCTGTACATGACTACCCTATTTATATTTCCCTATATCTCATATTTCTATATTTTTCTATATTATAGTTTATGTCTGTGTATTCTCCAGCACCAAAAAAACATTCCTTGTATGTGTGAACATCCTTGGCAATAAAGCACATTCTGATTCTGAATCCATCCATCCATCCATCCATCCATCCATCCATCCATCCATCCATCCATCCATCCATCCATCCATCCATCCATCCATCCATCCATCCATCCATCCATCCATCCATCCATCCATCCATCCATCCATCCATCCATCCATCCATCCATCCATCCATCAAAAGGGGCATTGGTGGCTCAGTGGTAGGTTTCTCGCCTATCATGTGGAAGGCCCAGGTTTGTTTCCAGCCAATGCCTCAACCCCAGCCACTAGATGCAGTGCCGGTCCCAAGCCCGGAAAAATGGGAGGGTTGTGTCAGGAAGGGCATCTATGGTAAAACGTTTGCCAAGTTGTTGTGTGGACCAGTTGGTCTGCTGTGGCGACCCCGAACAGGGAGCAGCTGAAAGCAACTTCTTCTATCTATCAAAAAAAAAAACATGTCCAGTCTGAGCCAGTTCCTTTGATCGATGAGGTCAATGGAGGCTGACAAATTGTTCAGAGCAACAGGTGGTCTACAGTCACTAATTCTACACCTACAAAAGTACCTGTAGAACCGGCCGGTCAGTGTAGGTGCTGGTTAGGCGTGTTTAAAATAAAGTGGCAGTCATTGGACACGTACAAGTTGTTTCGCCCCCTTGTGGCCAAGGAATGTGTTGCACCACAAGTGTAAACGTGTGATATCCTATTGCATTGTCTCTAAACAGTGGTGTGCCTTCATGCCGATGAGACCGCCTCCGCCTGCTCCTGCTCCTTGCCCGTGTTCCTGCAGCGCGGCTCGGTTACACTCGGCGCCTTGCACCAGCGAAATGCTTACCCGACTCGTTTAATTCGTTTTCTTTCTTTTTTTTCTATCTTAACGGGGACGACAATGTCCCAGAAGAGGGAAGTGAACTCTTGCCCGGACGGGTACAGGGTCCTTAGCACTAGTGAACTACGGGAGCTTCTTCAAGATGAAACAAAAATGGACAAGATCGTGCGCCTCAGTGAAAAGGTGAGATATTTCTGGTTTGGAGATACGGCGTGAAGGCTGCGCAGGAGTGCGCGCTTTGCCTCACTCTGTCCCTCTCTTATTATTTTGATTTTTATTCAACCATTCGGGTTTTTTTTTTCTTTTTTTTTTTTTTTGTTATCCGTCCAGATGTTCCGACGGCCAGATTGTGCTGTACCGGCGTCCAAACCCCGCATTCTCACCAGTGTCGGGTTTACGACAGAGCCGTATCACTCTCTCTGCGGCGTGGTTGGCATCGCTAATAAGCGCTCGTTCTCGTTAAGGCGCAGACCCCCATTTACCCCCCCCCCCATGCAGTTGGTAAAGATTGTCATAATGCCTCAAGCTCAACAGATAGGTGCTTTAACGGGATACACGTATCTCAGGTTAGCAGCTCACGTTCGATTGCGTAACGATCGGAAACGCGTTGTGACGAAATAATCGCAGTGTTTAAAGTTTGAACCCGAGTTGCGTTTCAATGCAAAATACTTACTCCACGGATTATCAGGTTGCCATCACGTTGCAAGAGCTCTATACAACTTGGGTATGATTTTGACAAATGGACTTTGCCAGCAAGGCAGTGGTGGCTCAAGTGGTTAAGGCTCTGGGTTGTTGCTCGGAGGATCGGGGTTCAAGCCCCAATACCACCAAGCTCCGCTGTTGGGCAATTGAGCAAGGCCCTTAACTCTCTCTGCTCCAGGAGTGCTGTATCATAGCTGCCCCGTGCTCTGACCCCAACTTCCTCAGCTGGGATATGCTAAGAAAAGAATTCCACTGTGCTGTAATGTATGTCTTCAATCATGTCCACTATTGGCCGTGATTGAAGAAGTAGAGGGCACGAAGCCTTTATTATCACGAATCGCTTAGTATTAGACTTTAAAACCGGACATCAGTTCTTAGTGAACACCAACCTTGGCATTGAATTCAATTTTGACTTTAATGTATTGTATTTTTCATGATCATAAAGCTGCCTGACAAATATTTCGAACCTTATCCAAGTAGAATCTGACATTGGGTTAATGTCTGCCATTCTCTCGGGCCACCAGTGCTGGCAGACCTTCAGCCACTTCTAAATCCACATCGCAAAAGTGTTGGCCCATCACTGAGGAAATGTCAGCAGTACTGTTGGGTTTATTTGGTTTGACCAGGCTTTGGTGGAATTGCAACCAGGAGCAAGAGACTTTCACCCACCTTTAAATCCATCTTTCTAATTGTTATGAAAAGTGCTTTTTCTAATGTTGGTCTAATGTTGTAAACTGTCCAATGCCGTGAGTCGACAGTGACAAAAAAACCTCCCTGAGATGACCTAAGAAAGAAACCCATCCTCATCATTGTGACACTGGATAGTTGGATTGTAAATCTTTACTGTTCTACAACTATAATATAACTCAAACAGTACTCAATGTGTTAAACAGATGTTCAGTTTGGGAATATTGTAAATAAGTGTCCTGGGATGAGCACAAGATAGCCAAAAGAAGCCGTTCTACTATCCAAGTGAATTATCTATTGAAGTCAAGGCGAGACCTGGGCAAAATACTTGGGCTGTTTATGCATTTGCCATCATCCAGATTATGGCTGCTTGAGTGGAACATTGTGGCAGGTGTCACCCTTGAAATGAGCCCTGCCTTTCCAGTTGCTGTCACACATGACCGTTATTTATGTCCTAATCGTAGCACTGCGTGTATATTAATAACAGCATAAAAATAATAATAATAGATCAATTTCTGACTAACAGTAATGCAATGTTGTGGCTATTTATTCAGTAGCACTATTGATAGGCTATAATTCAAAACGAAGGGCGTGCATATTTTTGGGCGTCTCTCAACACTAAATCTTTTTGTGCAGCCATTAGCCAGAGTGCATTTCCAACGTATTGCGAACATTATCTTTTAAAAATGTTTCCTGTGCATAAATGTGCTCCATCCCTGACTGCACTGTTGGAAGTTTATCACTGCTGACCAGCCGGGCTTGGGGGTGGGTGGGTGCTTGGGTCGGTATCGGTCGGGAGGGGGGAAAGCAGTGGAGGGTCACGTGACCTTGCTTTGGTGCTCGAGCCTCATTGTGGGCGAGTGATGCATGATGCGCGAGCCGAGTTGCGACACCTAAATTCATTAGCGCGCAAAGGTCTCCAAGGGCAACCGCTCAGAGACTGCTGTAACGGCTCAGTGAGATGGACGAGGGTCCTCGCCTGAGTGGGTTTCACTTTACCGTGTACATTACCTGGCATTGTTGTCTTTGAAACACTATTCAAGTATGCAAAGCTCCTGAGATGAATGAGAGCCTGTTTTCTCGTTACTCTGAAGTAAATAAAGGACACACTTTATAATCTTTACAGAGTCCTGAAGTATTTGGCAAATCTCTCGACCCCTCTCCCCAACCCCCAGCACACACACAGTGCAGTGTTCATGTGCTTCTCGTAAAACTCCCATTTACGACTTTGACTTGTAATTCAGACTTGGAGTGATTTCAAGTGCTTGCGGTGCATATTGCCAACCACGATGGATGCTGTTCTTGTTGTTCTTGTAGGAATACTGCATTCCCTTTTCTTTTTCTTTGTTCATGTTGTCTATTTTAAACACAGCATAGGACGTTCTGTGTTTCCAAGTGGTCTGTGTAGCATATTCTTATTTCTGACATTCAGAACCATAACCGGGAACCAGATTTTATTGAGGTCTTCACTGCAGAAATGTGTCCTAGCTAATATATCACAATCACAGTAAGTGACTTGTTGATTTCTGAGTGATGTTACATGATGAAATGTCTTCAATAGTAATTTAATAATACAGTTTATCGTGCTCAGAGTATGTTATTAAGAAAGTTATGTGGGAAGTGGTGGAACAGTGGTTCAGGCTTTGGGCTACTGATGACTTAAAATGTACATCGAGTGTTTATTTATAGGCAACTAAGGAGCTTGACCTGATTGGCATTACTTCAGATGGTAAGCTGATTTATCTAGCAATGCATGTACTGTATATATGTTTACATATGTTGTATACCTCTAAGTGAAAATCTAAGTGGAAGCTTATCATAGCCAGTTAGGTCTATGTGTGAACTTAAAGTGTGATCTGAGGTCAGCTAGTCATGGCCATGCTGACATGTTACAAATATTGTTTGTAGTTTAATAGGAAAAGTCACACTATAACCCTTGAAAGTGCTATAAAACTCCAGATAAAAACAGACTGTAGATTAAATACATTTCCTTGACCAGATCTTCTCAGGTGTTGCTGTGTCCGCACTTATGGCAAGTGGTGTGATAAATTGGACTGCAGATGCATTTTGACTTGACGACTCCAGGAAGTGCAGCCATAGTGACACCGATTTTATTGAAACATACTCTGCTTGAAGAAATCTCCATCATCTCTCTCTCTCTGTCTCTTTTTTTTTTCCGATTTAGTTACTGAGTCAGGTCTCGTTGCGGGTTGAAGTAGCCTGTAATTTTAACCGATGAGTGGAATCAGATGTGTGCGGATTCGATCACCAGCTATTCATTTTACATTCAGATTTCTCATTGCTCTCATCTCAGAATGCTTGATACCACAGCGGTGTTGAATTCTCCAATCTGATTGCTTAAATAGGTATTGATTCATTTTCTAAAACAGCAGTTCGGATAGTAGACCGAGCTGCGAGGCAGGTGTGGAAGGAGTCTCCAGCATCAGCATAGGCACTCAGAGGTAATATCTACTTTAGGGTGTAACAATCCTCACATCAGGCCACATCACATTTTCCTATAACAACAACTCCCCCATTCTGTTTTAAGTCTTATTTCAAAGTCGATCTTGTGGGACAGATCCAGGTCTGTTTGACCTTAAAGCGGAGTTTGCTTGGGTGACGTGAACGCTTGTCTACGGCTGTTTAAATCGAAACATGTTTTGTTTACTCTCTGGTGCATTGTGCTTTTGGAACGTATAAAAAACTGCTTTTTTCACCAAGTCACCAAGACCGAGACGATTTCCAAGAAGAGGCGACCCGGGCTGCTTTGAAACAAGTTCTAATGCAGTTCAATTACAATGCCAACATGATTCAGCCTTAAAGGAAGTACCTAATAAGTCAAAGGCCTTTAGCAAACTTTCCTGCCTTGCCCCTTTCCCCAAGTGGCTCATCATTTTGGTTACATTTGTGCATTGTGAAACAAAATGAAAACATTACAAACTAACCAAGGAAGCAAAAATAGAAAACTCTGTCCTGCAGTTTCGTGTGTATAAACTGTAGTACTGTATAAAAATTAATTTCCATTTACATTACATTTATGGCATTAGGAAGAGCCCCTTATCCAGAGAGACTTGGATTTGATCTCATTTAAGCAGATAAGGCGTTACGGGCCTTGCTCGAGGGCCCTACAGTGGCAGATTGGAGGGATTTGGGATTAATTCACTACATTCAATGTATATTTTGTTAAACTGTTTCCATTTGCGCCAAGAAATCACAAGATGGCAGGCAAAGAGATATTATTGTCGATGCCTGAAAGCTGGAAATATAGGTGAATAAAAATATGAAGGCACAAATAGAATAGAAACAGGATAATAAAGTGGTGCAAAAAACCTTCTAGAGGGTTTGTGCTCTGAAAGACAGAAAGCTCAAACAGTTACAAGGAAAGTGACCAATACGGCTGTCAGTGCTGTCTTCTTTTAAACTTTTATATGCCCGCGTTCACATTCTCTCCCAGTTCCCGTCGTGTGAATGCAATGTGTGCCACTGTCATTCTCGCTGTCTTTGTAACATTTTGATAGTAAAATATAAAAAGCATTGCCAAGGAGCGGAACACACAGTTTTCCGTTTTATCTACAAACCTCATTGCCAGGCGACAATAGTAACCAGCTGCCTCTGGTGCTCAGGCTGATGATGAAAGTATTACACAAATGTGTGGTGGTTCAGAACAACAAAATATAGTCTGAGAGCGGCGCTGGGGCAGCAGGCGGAGGGATTCAGTCTCCGTGAAATCGTCCTTAAGGGAAAAATGCACCCCGGGTGACTTGTATGTTCGTTTTATAATTAACTTCAATGGCAGACGGCATTTATTTTGTAATGAAATTCTTGAGTTGATTTCTTTCACTGGTTTCGTACATTACCCACAATGCCGTTTTACTCGCTGATAGATGTGCCAGCAGCATTTAGCCCCCGCTTCATCAAACGTTATAGAGACTGATGCGGCAGCACTTTAGACTTTTGATCTAGCCAGATCTCTCACGTCTGCTAGAATTGATCAGCTTCACGTCAGCGGTATCAAGCTTGTCTTCTCGTAGTTGAGTCTTTGTATTCTGGAACTTTGAATCCAACATTTGCCCGAAAGGTCTTAATGATATGATGAGCTGGATAATGTTGCATGAGAAAATGGTTTCTATTTTCTTCTTAGGAGCTAACTGTAAAACCGGACTGTCCTTTATGTTTGAGATGTTTTCCTCTTGCACAATAACATGTATAGAACTAATCTTTCAATAAAAACACAAAACGTGTATTTCAGGGCGGAGTTTTCCCATAATCACCCGATGTCCTCATGTAACATTTCCTATAAAAAGGGACTCTGGGATATGGAAGTGTTACCTGAAAGACAGGTTTACTGTTAGCTTTAAAATCCATCTGACAACATGCATTTATCCAAATTATAATCCAAGAAAATCCAAGAAACTGGATTTTAATCCAAGGATTGGTTCAGCTATGTAAGCCATAACAAGTTTGTATGTTTACTGGTTTCTGATTTGCCGAGTCAGTTTGTTCCTAAAGTCAAGCACATCAGAATAAACAATGCATTTAAAATGGCCCGTTAGGACCGTGTGACATTTAAAAACCCCAGACACAATAGAACTGGAAAATCAACACCATCCATCCAACGCAAAAGACATCAACTTTATCATCTCACTGCCACCCAAGCACTTCAAAGTGTGTTTCCAGACTGTTTGGTCTATCTAGCTCGCTGTAATACCCAAATAGCATATGGCTTTAGCGTGTTTCAAGGACGCAGCCGCTTTTTTCTCACAGCTGGTAAAAGGCTACTAAAAGAATTTTTTTGTCAGAGTGAATCATTTCCAATAAACAGGATCCGCGGTAAAAAAAATTTGGACCAATCTGCCATGGTAAACAGTTCTATATTCATTCAGTTAGACTATATATCATCTTAACCACATGGCCCTGTGAGACGTCGTGTCCAGGAAAGTGAGTAAACAGAAATCAAGGCATGTGCTAGAGGAAATGGATAATCCATGTTGATTCCTGTTTAGGGTAAAACTGGGAGCTGTTCAGACTGCACTCTGTGCTGTGTTGGGATTGTCAGAATCACAGCAAGACAGAAAAAGAGAATAAACTAAGACTAAGCCAGTGAGGTCTTCTGATGAGGGGCCAAATGCTTGGGATTCCATAAACTCTGAAATTCTGCAGAAGTGGTTGACTCTGCAATCCCGTTATCCAAGATCAGACTCAAACAGGCTGAGAAACGGTAAAAGAAAAAAAAAAAAAAAAGAAAAAGGATGAGGCTCAGATGGTTATGGATTCCAGGTGAGTTATAACACACGGTGCAGAATCAGCAGGCCGATACTCAGGAAGAGTGAGCAAGTGATAGAAGGTAAGAAGTGAACGTATAACTTGGAGAGTCCCTGAAACACCATTTGCAGTGGTATGCGTGTCTTTCTTGGTAATGTCATTGCAAAAAAACCACATCCTTTACGAAACAAAAGTTAAGATGCAAAATACCCTAGTGGTTCGATTCCGTCTGGCAGGTGAGGGCTCCCCATGCTTAAAACCTGCAAAAAATTATTTGAAGCTATACCTTAAGCAAAATAAAGACAGCAAATGCCTTTGAAAATGGGACCAATTACCATGCATGTCTAAAATGAATTCAAAGGCTTTGGATGCCTTTTTCAGCTTTTCATTATTCTTTGCAAAACTTTGAATATTCATTAGTCCAGTATGGCACCTAATTAAAACCTGAATGTATCATCTGCTGTACTATACACAATTAAGATGCTCCCTCTTTCTAATTCAATGCAGCTTCATTAGTTTAGTGACGGAGACATAAGCGCTAGCTGTTGAGTGTTGGACAGCACAGTTAAGATTAACAGGTTTGCTCCGATCAGAAGCAGTGGAAACTATGAAAGTGAGCGAGCCGCTTTAATTAGCTTAAGTATTTGGCATGAATTTTGTTTTCCCAGTAATCATAATGGACGTGCTGTGATATCGGCCACATAGAAGCGTTCAAGGCAGATCAGATTTACAGCACACAATAGCTCGAGTCCAATGAAAGCCATTTTTTTTCTCTTCTGGAAACAGATTCATTACTCAATTCATTCATCATTTTGTCGTTTCTACTGCTGAAATGATCTCGAGATGTTTAGACGATCCATTCCCGATACGTGAAATCTGTCTCGGCTCATACGGCTGCTTATGGATGGAGAATCCTAAAGGGATTCCATGGGAGCGGGCTTTGGCTTTTATTTAGACTGTGAAACCATAGAATCAGAGAATAATAACTGCTCGTGATGGGTTCGTGATGGAAATGCGGAATGGTTTTTCTCATGATAATGTAGAACAGGCCGAAGTGCGAAAAAAAACACGTGGCTATTATGGGATAATATCACGACATGGTGATGTGATTCATTAAAAAATGACAGAACATACTTTTTTATCTATTTATGTTAAATGTTGCAGAAAATCTGTAATCATTTCTGATTGCATTAATTACATTATAAATGTATTACCTTTCACCCAGAGGTAATGCCGAAGCTGTTGTTACAGACAATAAATCAACACCTGAGCATTCAGCGATGCTTTGGTGTAAAGCGTTTTAAAGCATTCTTTGTTTCAGTAGACGCCAGCCACAACAAAACGTGTAATCTCTGGGTTATTTTGTCAAAGGTGACTCAGTTGATCCATGTTTTTGCATTTGTTGGTGATAAGCAAGCACAGTGTGATGTTTATAGAGTTGCTCCTGTAATCTGCTTGTCTTAGAAAAGCTTGTTCCAGACACACACACTCACTCACACACACACACACTTTCCACTCAGTGGGTTTTCTCCTAAAGGCACCATTTGTTATGCAGGAATTGAACATTTCATTTTCAATCAGTTAACACCCAGGGATGAAGAAAAGAACCACGTCATTATTCCGTGCCTGTGTTTGATTCCAAGCCATGCATTTGCGTTAATTATAAAATGATTAACTAAGTGGGGGGCACGCTGGCTTATTGGTTAGCACGTTTGCCTCACACCTCCAGGGTTGGGGGTTCGATTCCCGCCTCCGCTGTGTGTGTGGAGTTTGCATGTTCTCCCCGTGCCTCGGTGGTTTCCTCCCCCAGTCCAAAGACATGCATGGTAGGTTGATTGGCATCTCTAAATTGTCCGTAGTGTGTGATTGCGTGAGTCAATGATGCTGAGATAGGCACAGTGACCCGAGAATAGATTGAATAAGCGGTATGAATGATTAACTAAGTGCTGTGAAGTTTCACTAAGTTGGTCTGGGGAAAAAAAAAAAAAAAATCAGGTGCTGATTGTGTGAGGTAAAATGTAGACTGCTAATGATAATTAGCTGCAGCGACGAATTGCGCTGTTGGTGCTATGAGGCGGGGAATTTACAAAGGCGGTACATGGCCCTGCTGTGATAAAATAAAAAAAAGGAGCTTTGCATAAAAGAGTTTATTTATTTATTTTTTCGGTCATGTTCTTTTAGGTCATTCCTAGCAGCTCGAATATGACTCGTTTTCATGAGCACCCAAAAAAATCTTCTTGGCTCTTTCACTTTTCCTCTTAGCGAAATGGATACCGAAATGGAAATGGATCTAGTGGGGATAGCAGAATGGTATTTGCAGTTATACTGAGGAACTGCAATACAGGCAATATTCTCATATTCATCGAGGCAAATAGAACTTTAATCCTCTTATATGTCCTGCTAAGTACGGTAAGGCTCTGCAATATTGAAACACACGAAACTAGTAGTTAAGGCCACCTCCTGGATTCATCTTAATATTTCTGGCATAAACTAAGGGAAAGAAACACAAATTCCACAAAATTCCAGGACGACCCATACCTCATAGTCTGGCACAGGCAATTACGCTTAGTGTAGAGAATGTGGTTATTTTTGGGATGACTGAACTTTTTGCGAATGCTTTCCATTAGGATGTTGGTTTGGAGGTTTGGATTTGTCTCTTCTGTTCCCCAAAGCGCTGGAGTTAGTGGTCTTGGACAGTGTCATGGAGGGCAGAGTTACCAGATGACGTCCTGAGCTGTTAAGCAACCCGTCAAGTACAGGAGTTTTTTTTATAATTAGCTCTACAGAGAGTGAGTCGTGGCAGTCTGAGGCAGTTGTTCATTAAATATTGTCTCCACCACGGCTTTGAGCTTTGACTCTTCCTGTGTGAGTTAAATATTCCAAATGCTCTTTCATCTGGAAATCATTCATTTTCACCCACAGCAATAAGTGGGATTATTGGCTTTTGAAAGTTTTTTTTATTTTGAATGAGGTATCGAGGATGCTTTTGTATGTTTCTTGATGTTCCTTGTACAAGCAAGTGGAAAGGCTATAAAGAATCATCAAGTGCCATGAATTTAACCTCTAGATAAAAATAAATCAAAGGCCTGAAAAGTGAATTAAGCAAAATCCCTCTCAAGTGAAGCTAGTGCCAGGTTTATAGCTCAAAGTTTACAGCTATATGGTTCCATGCCAAACCCTTTAAAGCATTCGCTCTGGTCCTATGAAACACGAGCAGAGCTGTAGCCTTGACCTGGAATTCAAGCCCAGCACCCAGCAAGGTGGATAGCCACACTGGTATGAAAAGGCCTCTGGCTTATACAGTCTCATGGGTGGTCTGTAGTCACATGAACACTTGTCTACTTATTTTCAAGCTTTCTTCACCATGAATAGTGTGAATCATCTCCCCATGACCCGTCTGTGACCGCATTCACAGGTTTGAATCGTCTCGTACTGCTTATGAACATGAATAACTCCCAAGAGCTCTATGTGCTAACATTTCCTCTCTACTGTAGTCAGACCTTGAACACGGTCGCATGTGAGGAACTGTAGCAGAGCAGTGTTGATGGTTTGTTGGGGTCCTGATGGACAATAAAAAATCCTGGACATGGCATATTTGGAAAAAATGTGTGCAGGTGTGTCACAACGGTGAGAATGAAATTGTTGACTGGTGGAATTTTTTTTTAGTATTAGTATTCTCTGTGCTATTTTGGGTCCAACCTGCTTGGGCTTTGTGTCAAACCCTTGAACTTGCTCTAACTGTCCAAATTTAACAAAGGGATGGAATAGTTCTTGGTCTTCTGGGTTTAACTGGGAATTTGTGCTCAGTTTCAGGAGCTGCATGTGGAGAGGGACACCTTGCTTGTGACTAATCGAAGTCTCGCAGAAGAAAGCCTTGCGCATCGACCACGGCTCCAGAACGGTAAACTTCAGTTGGCTGCTAAGTACGAGGAACTCGCAAAGCTGACCACTTCCTACAGGGATAAGCAAAGCCGACTGGGTGAGTAAGTGGTTTAGTATGTAAGTTATGATGCCGAGGCAAATATTTACGTAAAGATCATTGCCATTAATGCTCTTTCTATCCATACATACACATGTTCCAGGGGGAAGTGAGCAATCACTGTACACAGTGCTGTCTTCACCAAGACGGAAAATCCTTTATGGAAGAAGTGATGAGCATACCATTTTAAATTAAAGTTGTCATTAGAGCACTGTTATTTATATCATTTGGCAAAACTCGTTTTGAGAATAGCATTTGGACACTCTCAGCACCTGCTTTTGCTTGTGATATTTAATCATCGCTAGGTGAACTTGTTCCATAAAAACATGACCCGATGATCTGGTGCCATCTCATTTTGCGGCAAACAAACTATTGTTGGCATCCTAAATTGATACAGCCCACCCTGCAGACCCTGCCATCCGGGGCGGAACGGAGTAATTCAGTCCCAAAGGTGAGCCGAGGTCACCAGGTCTCCACCTGGCTTTTCCCACCTCCTTTCAACAGGGGCCAGGAATAACTGCTGTTAACCAGAGCAGGCCTACAGAGCAGTGCTCAAGTTTCATTGCCCTAACCAAACCACACAATATTAAAGGAGCAGTTTGCATTTGTTGTTCTTTTCTCAATCATTCTAACCAGAACAAGAAAAATATTATGATATTCCTTTTCACTGTTCCTCTCTTGGCTGAAACCTTAGTTTGTCTAGTTCTCACGGCCCATTATTGTTCTCTGGACCTATTATCAGCTAATAAAAGTTTAAGCTTGTGGAGATTTTATGAAAAGTAGAGAACATCTGATGGTAAACTGTGAACGAGGTGACCTCGATTGCAAAGTACAAGAGCCAACTCAAACGAAACAGAACCCACAAGAACAGTGAGCGAGTTTAAACCGTATTAGTCTGGACGCAGGGCCTGAACAGGATGACTGCCCCTGCTTGCTTGCACTGGTGTTTGCTGGAAAACAAAAGGCCGTAATTAGAACAGCCCTGCAGGGACCTCAGAGGAAGATCTCCCGCTCCCTCTCTTTCTGTCTGTCTCTCCCTTCCTACCTTATATCTGCTTGGTCTGTTTACACTCCCAGCCTATGAATGTTTCAAGGCTGTTGGACGCACTCATATTCCTCCTGGCTGCATTAATTTTCATTAAGGATCGAGAAGCCCTGGAGAGCTACCTCGGCAACAGCCCACCACAATCCTTAAACACCTCTCACCCTCCTTCCTTAAACACCCTCTCCATCTCCATTTGAGGAGGGAGTCTACATTCCAGCTCTCAGCCCAACAAAGCCAATATGAATTATTTGTTGACATTTTCCCAGGCCCCTCCCCGCTATTCTACAGACACAAATGGCGGCTCCATTTGAAAGGGCCTTTGTTTGGTCCACTACCTCCAGTGCCATTCAAAGAACAAGGCCCAAGATTTGCAAGATTCTCAAAGGTCTCGACTATGCAGGACGTGTTCCTTAGCGTACAGGAATAGTGAGTTACTGTGCACGAGTCCATATCGCCATCGCCATCTTCGTAGCTCAAGAAGTTCTGTTCTATCAACACAGTCTTCCTCTGTTCCTCTCCCCCCCTCAGAGCAGCTGGCCAGTGATGGAAGAAGGGTGGAATGTTCACCTTCCTGTCACCATGTTGCACACACGAAGCCGCTTCTCCAGCTGCAGCCTGGGGCAGGATGGGTGGGAGTGAGATCCTTCCTCCAACTCTGAACATCTGATTCTCATTCTGCCACGGCTACAGGAAAAGCGTGACAGAACGAGAGATACAGGGTGAAAATGACTGGATTCCCTCTGCATGACTAAGGGAAAAGCCTTGTTTTATGTCTCCGAGCTTTGCATAATCAGGCTCAGACATCAGAGGTGTCAAGAAGCTGTGAAGACTAGTTCAGTTTCAGGCTTTAGAGTCTTACCTGTCTGTTCGATGGTTTTTTTTTTAACGGTATTGTACAGTCACTCAGCTGCTGACACCTTCACTGGCATAAAGATTCCAGAAAAAATCTTTAACAACATTGTTCTGCTGCTACACCACATGTTTCCAATAGTACATTCTTGGCCTAAATTTTTCTCTGGAGAGTGACAGCTTTGGTATGCTTCAGACTATTTGTTCTGCTTGTAATGCGGAGGTAGTTGTCATAGTTTTGTAATATGACATAGCAGCTTGGCCTGCTGCCTCAGGACACGGGGAAACCTGTTTTTGACCATTTTAGCAAGGCGGCTTTTAGAAAGACTTACCCTTCCAGAGCATGTTAAATAAAGAAGTGGGGTGGAAACAGGTGGAAGGCTTGGGTAGAGATGTAAATCATCATCCACCATGAAAAAGGATAAATTGTATTTGAAAGCTCCAGTAAATCAAATGCATCAGTCTATATCCTCGATGAAGGAACTTTTTAGTATCTGTGGTATTATAGTAATTCTTTTCAAAAAGCTTGGATGGTCTTGATAGAAGCCACACATTATCCCATTGAACTTACTATAAATTTGACCATTCTACTACTTTCCCATTCCAATAAGGCTTCTTGTATGCCATTCTTGTATTCCCACACTTTGATCACGGTTGCTAGGTTTCAGCAAAAAAAATTCAAGCCCAACTAAATCTCAAAAACTGCTTAGACATTATCCTTTCCATAATCCCTCTTTCAATCTTTGCAAGGTCTCACAACAAAAATGGTGTATACAGTGTGTGCACTTATACTTTAATTTTCTTTATGGAACTTGATTAGAGTTTTGCTATAAAACAAGATCTTGTTGGCCCAATTGACTATAAATACTGATCCCAGTTTGACTCTGTGCTTTAGCAGATGCTTTGGAACACAAGTTAAATACATTAGAATGTTTTATTTTTTTTAAAACCTTAATATACACTAGCGTATGTCATTTGATAGCTAGCAATCTGTCTCGAGATTCATTACAGCAAGAAGAATAGAAACCTGAAGGGAGATTATAACACTGCCCAAGGTAGAAATCTAAATCTGACAGATTATATTGCTCATCTGGGTTGAAACGATCATTAGCATAGCTATTATATTACCAGTAACATCATTCTACTATCTAGCTGGCCTGACATACATTCTAATAGTGAAGTGAAAACCTCTATTAAAATGTTACACACGTAACGCAAAGCTGAATTTGTACCATAATTTCATGTCCTGAAGTATTTTGATCTTTTCATAAGATAGCAGTTTTTCCAACATGAGCAATTTTAGATTTATTACCAAAAAAAAAACAAAAAACACTCAACGTCACATAAGTTTTAATTCTTTTTATTCATTATCATTAATGGTGTTAATATTTACACACGGTAAAGATAAAATATAAGATTGTAGGGATTTTTAGATTCTGTAAGTGCTTTATACTATTTGTAGCAGTGTTTATGGCAAAATGCTCATATGGGTCAGACCCTACTATAAACCAAAGACAGACAGACAGAGAGACAGAGAGAGAGAGAGAGAGAGAGAGAGAGAGAGAGAGAGAGAGAGAGAGAGTGCTATAGTTCTCACTGGTGGGAGAGTTTATATTTAACAGGATTGGAATCCCCTGCCTTTTGCCTCTCAGTATTTTAAATAAGACGGGGTGGATATCAAAGTTGGATTAAGGCTATTGAGCTACCCCACGCCTTGGCTTAGTCTCTCAGTAGGAGAACGAGGCCTCTCGCAGACGTTTTGAAATTCATCCCTTGAAAGTCTACCCAACTGCAGAAGTCCCTGGAATAATATACTTTCCATTATTTCATCATTGCTAGAGTTACGTTAGGGTTCACACGAGTTCAGGCACAGTGACGTAAAAAGAAAAACATTGAGACATTATAAAATAAAACACAAAAAGGGAACATAGTGAAAGTTTAAGATTAATATGCAGTTATGCCAGCTACAGTAAATATGCTGTTGCTTCTGCTTATATAGTCAAAATAAAAATACTATTACATATGGAACACAGTTGGAGTGTACTTATTTAGCAACATTAGCTAAGCTACTCAAGTTATTTAGCTTAGCTGTTACCCCTCCAGCGGTAGCTATTTGAGTAGCTTAGTTGCTAGGCTAAGTAATTGCTATTAATACTTAGTACTATCAAGCTAGCTAAGATTACACTTGTTATATTGTGTAAACCCATTGTCCAAAGGTTATATCAAGCTAAATCTAAAACTAAGCTGTTGTTTTGTGTAAGCTAGTTCCAAATGTCACTACTGAATTAGCCATCATTAAGCTAACTACTCTGTAACTAAAACCATTAATCGTTTTATGATGTAAAATGCTAACCAAGTTTAAACTTTCAGGTTCTCAGAGTTATTGAGACTGAGTTTACAAAAGTGTCTCTCTACATGTGCACCATCATACACAATAAGTATGTCTCCTGAAGTATTTTTTTCTCTTTCTGACTCCATCTTTGAGCTCGCATGCATTTACGTGTTTGGATTAAAGGAAACGTTTTCGAAATTGACCCCAAACAGCCGCTGTCTAAGAGCCCTCGTTTGCTCCTCAATCTGCTCCTGTAATGCTTTCATGAGGCAGAGCTGGAGAAATTGGCCGTGCTACAGATGTCGGCTCAATGCCTTCATCAGGAAGCGAGTAAAAGCAAGAGCATGAGCAAGGAGTTTGTGCCAATCAAGCTCATTTTAGGGTCCAAACTGGTGCCTGAAATCATTTTCCCCCCTGTTTTGTGAGCAAAACAGTCGGCGGTATTTATCTTCAAAAACCACAAGAGGACACCCACAGCTCTGGTGTTTTGACAGGAAGTGTGTATATTTGTGTAGGGTTGAGTGTGTGTCTATGTAGATGTGCGTGCAAAAAAGAAAGAAAGAGAGAGAGAGAGAGAGAGAGAGAGAGAGAGAGAGAGAGAGAGAGAGAGAGAGAGAGAGAGAGAGAGAGAGAGAGAGAGAGAGAGAGAGAGAGAGAGAGAGAGAGAGGAGAGAGAGAGAGAGAGAGAGAGAGAGAGAGAGACCCATTTTCCTGTTTATAAAAGCTTAACAAAAATCAAACTATTGCTTTGCAGAATGCCTGGACCAAGCCTTTATCAGATCAGTCCATTACTGATGGCAAAGATACTGGTCTGATTTCAGATTTTCATTCCAGCCAAGCAGGAGTTACAGCTTATTTCACTAGTTTAAATCTCGGCCATCAGGTGTGGCTGCATTTAGTTGAAATGAAAGCATGCTGATGGATAAAATCAGACTCTACGGCTGTAAACTATTCAGATCAATCTTTTTTTTTTTAAAGCCACGCACCTAATTTAAATCTTACTGGAACTACCACTACTTGAGAAGACCTAACCGTTGAGAGCATATAACTGTAAATACTGTAAATGCTGTGGTTAGTGTGGAGAAAATTGTAAGTATAAAATCTTAGAGAAAAGATGCTTTCAGACAGAAGAAAACTAATAGAATCAGAAGGGGAAAAATCCTTCATGGTGGTTTTCACCAGTGGTTTTCTTCATCTTCTCAGTCTCCTATTGAAGGTTTTGTTTGCACTCCATAAGAACCATTTATTTGTTGCAAATAGATCTTGGAACCTATAATTTAGTGCTCCAGAAGCCTCTTATGCCTCCAGACCCCCCCAATAATCTCATTAGTCCCAATTGTTCCATAGCATTGCCACAATCTTGGTATAGCTATAAGTTATTGCTCATATCCTGACTGTTAAAAAAAAAAAAGCAGAAAATGTCAATTATTGACACTTTTTTTAAATTAATGTATTGGGACTATGGATTGTCAAGTCTCAGTTGCTTTGCTTTTGTAATTCTTTGGGGTTTTTTTTTTGAGGATGTCAAGGGGTCAGTGTTGACACCACTGTGACAGACTCACACTATGGTTCCTGGTCCCCTGGTTCCCACAAGCCTCTACGTTTTATTGGCTCTAAAGTACCCACCCCCCAATACACACCGTCTGTCCATGCGAAGTGCCAGTGCCCAGAGGGGCCCACTGTGAAGTGCTTCCTAGAATGTAGGTCACCTACAGCTGCTCCCCAAGTGAATGTTTCGCTTTGCCTGTCACCTTCCATTACAACCCTAACATCTGGCTAGCGGGGTCACACAAGTGCCAAGCCATTCATACTCCCTTTATGACCACAGTCTTCACCACGCTGGGGATCTGTGAAGCACTTTAGGTGGAAAGCATTTTAGTGATCCTTAAAGTAATTTCTAAAGCCTTTTTACTATGATTACAACAGTCTGTAAAGTTTATGACTTGTCACACTATTAGAGATGATACCAATAAAATTCGCAACAGATTATACGATAAAGATCCTCTTGACGATCAACTAAAAACATTCTGTTTACTTCGAGCAGCTTGAGCAGGGGTTTGTATTAAGTTAAGATCATTTTCTGTTCATTCATTCATTCATTGCCTACCGCTTATCCGATCTATTCTCGGGTCACGGGGAGCCTGTGCCTATCTCAGGCGTCATTGGGCATCAAGGCAGGATACACCGTGGACAGAGTGCCAACCCATCACAGGCACACACACTCTCTCATTCACTCAAGCAATCACACACTACAGACAATTCAGGGATGCCAATCAACCTACAATGCATGTCTTTGGACCGGGGGAGGAAACCGGAGTACCCGGAGGAAACCCCCTAGGCACGGGGAGAACATGCAAACTCCACACACACATGGCGGAGGGAATCGAACCCCCAATCCTGGAGGTGTGAGGCAAAAATGCTAACCACTAAGCCGCCGTGCCCCCCCATTTTCTGTTCATTAGCACATTTATATTTATTTTCATTGCATCTGTTATATTTCTAACTGTCCATTGGATTGAGTTTAAAGTCATGGGGATGTGGTAGGTTAGTGGTTAAGGTGTTGGACTGCTGAGTGAAAGGTTGGGAGTTCAAATTCCAGGTCCACCACACATCTATGTCTGAGCCATTGAGCAAGACCCTTAACCCTCAATTTATCAAGTCACTCTGGATAAGGGTGTCTGCCAAATGCCATAAATGTAAACATCATCCTCCTACTTTTTTCCAGAACTTTTTTGTAGGTCATCTTTGGTCTCACAGGCAATAAAAAAGCCGCAATGACGAGCATGTTGTTATGATATCAATGATTCCAAGACCACAAAAACTGTCACGTTTCCTTGAGTTCCCAGACCTCCATATTACAGCCAATAACTCCTGCATCAATTTGCAGCATACAAATGAACTACAAACTCCACCGAATGAACTAGAAACTCCACCACATTACCGGACACATGATTAATACCCCAGATTGCAGTCACCCAATTACGAATCTCGACGCCCCTGTTTCCAATGACACATTTCCTTTAAACAAAACCGCCTTTGTTCATTCAACTGATGATTGTTCTGGTTTTGACTATGTTTTGTACTTGTTTTTTGCCCTGATCAGACTTTTATTTTTAATTCCAATATTGGATTGTTTGCTGATAACCTTTTTATTTATCAAACTCTGGTTCTGTTCAACGCCTACCTCATTCCTGACAGCTACAATGTGCTGTTTCTTGTCTGTGGCAGCAAAATCAGGGTGAAAAATCATCCTGTGTAAAGCTTAAGGCTTAAGAAGAAAAGAGGCAGGGGAAAAGATGAAGATGTTATCAGTAGAGACAACTCTGGCAAGGCAAATTAGTTTTAGTGAATTCTACTGCAATATGAATCAGACCTGTAAATGTCGTATGATGTTAAAATAAATATCACAAACTGTGCTTCAACTCAATTTCCATCTTTAAGGAGTTTTCTCAAGCTGAGGATGAGACGTCAGCTCATTGGGAAGGAAGTATTTTCTCAGGGTTACATTGTTGACAAAATGTTTGTGGGAAAAATGGCTGTATCCCAGAGGCTATAAATTATTATTATTTTTATTTATTTTTTAATTATTATTATTTTTATCATATAACATACACCGATCAGGTATAACATTCTGAGCACAGAAAGGTGAAGTGAATAACACTGATGATCTCCTCATCATGGCACCTGTTAGTGGGTGGGATATATTAGGCAGCAAGTGAACATTTTGTCCTCAAAGTGGATGTGTTAGAAGCAGGAAAAATGGGCAAGTGTAAGGATTTGAGCGAGTTTGACAAGGACAAATTGTGATGGCTAGACGACTGGATCAGAGCATCTCCAAAACTGCAGCTCTTGTGGGGTGTTCCCGGTCTGCAGTGGTCAGTATCTATCAAAAGTGTTTCAAGGAAGGAACAGTGGTGAATCGGTCCAACAGATGAGCTACTGTTGCTGAAATTGCTGGAGACGTTAATGCTGGTTCTGATAGAAAGGTGTCAGAATACACAGTGCATGACGGGTCAGGGCTGTTTTGGCAGCGAAAGGGAGACCAACACAATATTAGGCAGGTGGTTATAATGTTATGCCTGGTCGATGTACATACAGCTCAGTACCGTCAAACACAGCCATGATATTGTGGCAAAGCCTAAAGTGAGGCTTTAAATATGAAGATCTCTCAAATCCCGGTATCATGTCCTTTTTCTTTCTACTTCTAACAATAAAAATGATGAATGAGGTCAAAACAACCCACTTAAATAACATTACTGAGATTCCTCCAAAGCTAAATCATTTTGTTTGATTGCCCTGAGTATACGGCTATGGCGTTGAAGCAGCAGACAGAAAAAAAAAAAAAGTTTCCCAACAAAAGAGGCAACATCTGCTTGTAAAAATCACAGGCGCTTATCCACACAAGAGGAAAACGACCAGCCCACCCTTGAGTTGTCGGATATTTTGAGCTGGAAAAAAACACAGACACATTCTGTTGATATGAGATGAAATAAAATCATAGTAGCACCTGAAAGGGTGAAATTACCCGTAAAATTGCTGCTGACCAAACTCCATTTCTAACAAGTTGGCTTGAATTAAGGAACATAATGGAAGCCAGTTGGTGTCATGGTGTTGACCTGCACTTGCCCTCCTTAGCTACTAGGGCATACTGTCTATGCTCATCCACGCAAAGGACTTGGACATGCTAAACTGGTTGGTCGCTATAGTAACCCCATTAGAACACTCGCTGTGGGACCATCTCCCCTCCACCACCCTTGTTCCCTCTCCCCCACCCGCCTTGTAGTTATTAGCAGAGATGAGCTAACAGAAAGTGATTGCTTCCTCTGTCCCCTACAAAGACACACTCGCAGAGCAAACAGCACAAGCGCTCAGCTATACACATGTACACAGTCGTGGGTTTGTGCAAAGCTAACAGGTTTTAAAGATGTTCCCCTTGTCCCGGGTGTTCGTATTTCTTTCGTAGCAACAAGCACAATACGTACATGCTATTGTCATTATTCGGTATGTGAAATTAAACTCGCACATGCTAAACGACAGCTGAAATGTTTTGTCCTCTTTCAGAGACCCACATGCAGAAGTGGAGCCCACAGATGGCTCAGAACCTCCTACAAGAGGCGGTAGCACAATCCGAGGAACAATCCGAGGTAAACTCAGCTTCTTGTCTTGTCTTTCTTTAGTTGTTTGTCTTCCTCTGTGATTCTGTAATGCTAGTCGGTGCTAGTCCTTAAGAAAAAAGAAGCAGAAAGAAGAAAAAACCCTCCCACCTCCATCCCCAGTCCTCTCACCCCAATAATTCGGTTCTACTGTTCTCATAGTTTTTCTTGCAGTTACACTTATGCAATGTTATGGAGAGGGGGAAAAAAATTGTTTCCAAATTGTTTACTGCTTTCAGGGTGACCCAGAAAAGCATGCTGAGATCTTCAGAAACATTACAAACCTGATGTACGGAGCTGTTTCCGTTTCCAGGCGTAATTAGGCTGCATTCTGTGCTGAAAGCTTTACATGAAAGCGAATGTAACCAGCCGGGTTTGGTGAAATGAAGTATTCAGATAAACTTTGTGTGTGCTTTAATGTTGCTTGTCCATTTGGCTGCTTTTATGGACGCAATTATTGCACGTACCACTATTAACGTTAACATTTACATCAGATTCCTTCAAATCATACAGAGCAATTTGATACGTTAAACAGGACGACAGTAAAAATGGAATCCAGTTCAATTGCACCCTTTTGTACAAAGTCATTTACTTGTTTCATTTATATCTTCATCCCTTCCACAATGTTTATTTGTTCATTACTAACACATTCATCTCGGAGTTTCCTGTCCAGTTCCAAGATGTTGGTCACCTTCTCCCCATTTGGATCAATTTGTTTACGTAGAACCCATTTCATGTTTTGTGGTGCGTGACGTCTTGTTTAATGCTGCACTTCACCGTTTACTCAACATCTGGCACTAAATACCACACAACTGCTAGGACGTGGCACAATTTTAGAGCACTATTAATACCTGGATGCTTTACTAAAACCACTGGACCGTTATGAAGCCTACTTTATGTAGTTCAATTATTCATGGAAAACAAGAGCGCTTCTACATCAGAGATAATGTAAATGTAATGTGACTAAAAGCAAGGTGAAAGCTAAAGTGATTTTTTTTTTTTTAAATCAGCAATGGAAGAAGCCTGATAAATGTGTATTGTAATGTGTTTCGGGACTGAAAAGACTTAAAAACAAGCTTTTTAAGTATCATACACATATCAGGCATAACATTATGACCACCTGCCTAATATTGTGTTGGTCCCCCTTTTGCTGCCAAAACAGCCCTGACCCGTCATGCACTGTGTATTCTGACACCTTTCTATCAGAACCAGCATTAAGTTCTTCAGCAATTTGAGCAACAGTAGCGCGTCTGTTGGATCGGATCACACGGGCCAGCCTTCGCTCCCCACGTGCATCAATGAGCCTTGGCCGCCCATGACCCTGTCTCTGGTTCACCACTGTTCCTTGCTTGGACAGCTTTTGATAGATACTGACCACTGCAGACCGGGAACACCCCACAAGAGCTGCAGTTTTGGAGATGCTCTGATCCAGTGGTCTAGCCATCACAATTTGGCCCTTTGCAGACTCGCACAGATCCTTACGCTTGCCCATTTTTCCTGCTTCTAACACATCGACTTTGAGGACAAAAGTTCACTTGCTGCCTAATATATCCCACCCACTAACAGGTGCCATGATGAGGAGATCATCAGTGTTATCCACTTCACCTGTCACTGCTCATAATGTCATGCCTGATCAGTGTATATGGTATGTGGAGAAAGCTAGCACAAGAGAATTGGTAATCAGGGTGGTGTGAAAAATAAAAGATTTAAAAACTAGCAATAAAATTTTCATGTAGATTAAAAAAATATCAATTAAAAAAGTTAACAAATTGATTAACATATTTATTATTTTCAGTATTTTTTGTGGTCAAATTAATACAGACAGGTTCAATTCCATTTTTTCAGGAAATAGACATTGTCACAAAGCAGTTTTACAGAAATCCAGGTTATAGTTTTAGATCCCTAATGAGCGAGCCAGGTTCGTCAGTTTTGTGGCAAATGGAATGTGTAGCAATATGATCAAACATTCTATTTTTATCCATTTCTAGCAGCCTTCACTGTGGTTTTCTTTCAGTGTTACACACACACATTCAATAACGAACACTTAATTTTTTTTTTTTTTACATCCTGTTTGCTCATCCAATATTTAATCCTCTTGCATTAGAAATCTTCCAGATTAAAGCACCTAAAGCAATTCAGTTCTAACATCAAATATCCAATGACCATAAATAGCCTAGCTAATGCTATTATATTAACCATAATCGAGTCATGGATAGGTTAAAACGCACCCATTTGCTGAGCTGCATGAAAATGACCCTTCCTCTGATGCTGCACCAAACCGAATTAAAAGAACCTTATCGAGTTAACAAATCATTGTAGCTCAGTTCAGTTCAATGTGATCTATGAAAGCAATACAAGTTTCAATATAAACAGATGGCACTCTTGCAGTCAGATCTCGCCAGCTCCTCAGAAGGTGAGCAACCGATCGATGGAAAAGCCATAAATAAACATCCTGCTTTTCAGCTCACTGTCAAGGCCTGACTGACAGCCCTGAGACTTCGACTCATTAAGCTGCTCTGCTCTGATCGATGGCCGGGCTAAATGGATAGTGACCTTGTGCCTGGTGTTGCTGTCGGCCAGGTACGAGCAGGCGAACATTTTGTCGGAGGAGAACATCTCCGTGGCCTATCCATTTACCTGCTGGATTAAAGCCATCGATTTCCTGTTGGGGCAGACAGGCTGAGATGCTCTTGTTATACGATGGATACACGAAGCTGTGTATAGAATAAAAGTGACACAAACGCATAAAACATTAAGTTATACTGACTATATTTTTTAGAAACTAATTAGGTCATCCTAAAGATTCTGTGTTCATCAGGGCCACATTTAGCGTTTTGATACGGAAATTGCTCCATACTCAGACCTCAGGAACTTAACCGCTAGGGTTACACGAGTGGGTGGAGTTTAAGTGAGGGGGTGTGTCTTAGTTGCACACAATTTTGAGCTTCTCGAGTGTGATAACGGTTCAAGTTGAACAACTACCACAAAATAATTTACTGGCATTATTTTACATTAATGTGACAAAATAAATGTGAACTAAATTGTTAATCTGATCTCAATTTAGTATCTTGAGGCTTCAGAGGATTTTCAGAACAGAATAATAGAAAGTACTGGATCAAGTGTTGCTGCGTAACTAGGGTTTTTTGTGACTATTACTAGGCTCTGATTAAATATTAAAT
Organism: Hemibagrus guttatus; assembly: GCA_033459395.1. Lineage (NCBI taxonomy): Eukaryota > Metazoa > Chordata > Actinopteri > Siluriformes > Bagridae > Hemibagrus > Hemibagrus guttatus. The sequence goes on from JAUCMX010000027.1 coordinate 4,143,311, forward strand.
ATTTCACTGCTTGCCTTCTCATATGACGTCATCATCAGTATAGTAATATTTTTGTTTTAAGTCGTCTCTTGCTTTTCAGTTGTTTTTGTCCCTAATACATTTGTTAGCGCATTTGTAAATTTAGTCCTCGTTTTCTATCCACCATTTTTTCAGTCTTAAAGGCAAGTGCTTATACTTAAATGGTAATGCTGTTGGTTTCAGATGCTTCTACTCAAGCAACATCTGGCAAAATTTGCATAAATCTGAATGGAAAAAAAAAACCTCTCAGTAGGGATAGCTGTAATTATCATTGTAACTTTTGGATTGTGAATATGGCCCTGAAATGGCTGGTCACACAAGCTCCAAATGGATGAAACTCTTTATCTGAGCAGATGGCAAAAGCCACTGATTTATGGCTCACTACGAGCAGTGCCTTGACACGGACTGGATTGTGTTTGCCAGGGTGGAAAACGGGGTGAGGCAGCTAGAAGACACAGCTATCATCAATAATTTAATTACCCCATACTGGGCTCTACCACCTGCTCTCTAGAACAGAATCTCCTGTAGACACGTTAATATCATGTTAAATTAATCACATGCCATGATCACTCTACAGATGTGTTAGTGTATTGAGTCCAGCTAAGGAACTCTTAAGGTGTGACAAACAGGAAATAAGGATATGAGTAACAAAAGTGTTTCCTGTCAATATTTCAGTTAACAGTGAATTCCCCTTTTTAATTTATTTATTTAATTATTGTGCTCAAAATAACCGAAAAAATTAAACTTGGCTTGGAACAAGATGAGTCGATGAATACTGCATGTTTGTGTTTGACTTCCTGCTCTCTGATAGCTGTTGTTTGACCTCCGTAGGAGCTTCTGAAAAGATTCATGGAGGGCCAAGTTCCACTGGAGGACTTCCTGGACTCCTTCCAGAGCTTCAGGAAGACATATCACATCCGCCGTGCACAGGTTGAGAAGATCTCGGAACTGAAAAGGCCTGAAAGGAAGCAGATCAAGCGCTCGGAGGAGGTGGAGGAGGAAGAGCAGAAGAAAAAGGATCAGGGGTCGAATGAGCTCCGGCCAAACGGTATTACCTCGCATGGGTCGGCACGTGTCTTCCAGGTGCGTTATGGCCTCACGCCAGCCATCTTGGTGCCCCTGTCAACGTCCTCAGCTCCAGCCACTAGCTTGTCTCCTCTGGACTCGTGCCCAGGACAGCGGCAGGCTTTAGGGCACGGTGCCCCTCATTCATGCCCTGGGCAACCCGTGGGCCTCAGAGTGATAGGACAGTTACCAGGCTGGCCGATCAGACCGGTGCGGTTACAGCAGCTCTATAGGCCTAGTCCACATCAGCATGAACCTCCATATCGATAACGTCCAAACACTGTGCATCAGTAATGCCTGACTCGTTCTGCTATGAGACCTTTGGGTTAATGTAAAAAATTTTCATCGGTCAATGCAAAGGTCGCTTTCATCCACCTGAAAGGGAGATGATTGGAAAGCCATAAAATGTCTTGTCTATGTTGTGAACATGCCAGTGGATTACACAACTCCAGGGCGTCTCTGTCATTGTTGCCTGTTTGTGTCGTTTTTGTTTTCTTCCTGTCCCTTTTGTCGGGATACGGCTGCTGCTTTTGTGAGGGAATGAGAGTCGTTAAGACACTGATTTCTGACTGGAAGGACTTGTTTGATGCCAATGATGTTCTGAGAAATGCCAGGCTAATGATATTGCCTTGTTATGGTGATGATGATGATGATGATGATGATGATGATGATCAATAAAGTCCTATTATAATGTTTATTATAAACCACTATTTCAGTGCTTCCAAAGCTTATTTATGTCCTGTGTTTGTCACCAGTGCATTGCACTCTTAGGAAAAAAGGTAGCTTTCCTTCTCAATCTTAAGGGTACATCTTTTAGCTCCTTTATTATCTTAATGGGAATGGGAATGTGATCTTTATAGCATTACTTTTAAACCTAATTAATGGTACATGACATCAAGGTGCAATTGTGTACCTTAAATCTTTTTTAAAGGTCAATTACAGCATAAAAGATAAACACTAAGGAATGATACAGTTTAGTACCAGTTGTATTCATAAAAGTTGATGGCTTTCTGCTGAAAATTCAGTCCTAAGGTGTTTTGTTATTTATTCATTCAGTGTCATACATTTGCATTGAGAATGTTGGTCCCAGGCTTTGCACAAGACTTACGTCACAGGATATGTTTGTTATGCTGTCAGGACTGTGGGTCTGTTTCAAGAGATACAGACAGATTCATTAACCGAAATTGATTACAGCTTTCCAAATAAATTGGGGCAAGCCACGAAAATGAATGCAAGTGTGTTCCCACATTATTCAGACTGGAAGTCATATCAAAGAAGGCAGAATCAATTTATTTATGGAAATCCTGTTGAAAAATGGAGCGCCTTGCATCATCTTGAAATGCTGTTTGTTTGCTGTGACTAATCAGACTGGTTTTAATTCCAGACGAGAAATATTTCGTAGCCATGTGAAAATCATCGATATGTAGGTGTTGTTTGCTTTGTGGGGCAGTAAGGGTTCGGAGAGATATAAAACTAGCGCAAGGTCATGTTAATATCTCAGGTCATCATCATCGGTAATTATATAACATCTGTATTTGTGCCAGCTGCTTGTCCTTGTTTTGGCCATATAGTGTATAAAATTCAGCAAGGGTCTGGGTTGCTGATCGGAGGATCGAGCTTCCAGCCCCAGTACCACCAAGCTCCACTGTTGGGCAATAGTGCAAGGACCTTAACCCTCCCTGCTCCAGGGGTGCTGAAACATAGCTGCCCCTGCCCTTTGACCCCAACTTCCTCAGCTGGGATACGCGAAGAAAAGAATTCCCCTGTGCTGTAATGTATGTGTGGCGATAATAAAGGCTTCTTGCCCTCAGTTCTGCTTCTAAATATATTGGCGTATCTTCTACCAAGAAGCCTACAAGAGATATTTTGTCTTATGTGAAATTCTCAATTCTGATTGGCCAGAAGGTTTTGCTTAGATTTCTATAACCGTGTAATAAACTAAGCCTAGTAATAAGCAGGTTAATAATGTGTCGCAGTGTGACAAAGAAAAACCTTTAGTCACTGATGTAGTGGATTTTTCTGAAACCTTTGGAGTCTCCAGTATCAGCACTTTTTAACAAAGGTAGTACATTTGTTTAAAACAAACTTGGAAATAAGCTAACTTGTGCCATGGCAACAGCTTGGCGGTTTCTCATGAAAAAGCGAGAGGATGATAGGATACAGCTGCTGTAATGTAAGGGATAACAGGACTACCTTGATTCATGGATGTTCAATACCATCACATATGTAACTATAAATATTTCTACTTTTTCAATTGTAATCATTGGCTAAAAGCTGTGAATGAGGTAACTGTGTGAAGTTCTATGAGGTAAAACCAGTTGATTTTCCAAAGCTTAAAGTATAACCTTTAACGCGTGAGCGTGATTTTAAAAGATCTGACCTTGCCAATGAGTTTCTTGTTTCATTGTTGCTATAGCAACAGTCAGCAATATCTACAGAGATATAATTAATGTTTTGTCCTATTGCTTAAAGGAAAATGTCATTCTGGTGATACAAACTCAAGCTCAAGGAAAAAAAGTTCCTTCCACAAAAGGGTGAAAAAATGCCAACTTGAATGGGAACATGAGCATCTTTGATGTTGGTGGGAAACTATTTTGGTTAAGATTATAAATGCTTACCCTAAGTAACATCTGGTCAGTGGTGTTCCATTGATGGATGGAGGAGTGAGGATGAAGTCTGCACAGAAACAGATGGGCTTGTGATGGACTGGTGTGCATCCAGGGTGTATTCCTACCTCAGCGCTCTCTGGATTCAGCTTGACACGAGATAAAGTGGTTAGTGTAAGTGGGTGAGAGAAACGGATGGCCTTCAGTGAGTAACTGTATACCTACAGAGTGCATCTATAATGTAGGTGTAGCTGAAAAAATGGCATACGGTAGGTATATCTAATGAAGTCAACACTGAGGATACATCCAGTGGCATATTCCAAATCAGCAATGAGATTATTTTTTTCTACTGTATAGAACAGACATTTGTCTGAGTCTGATGCTTATAAACAACAACCACTAGACTCTAGACTAAACTGGCCATAAACATAGACCTAGACTAACAAGGGCATAACTTAAAATACGTCGATCAGGAATAACATTATGAGCAGTGACAGGTGACATGAATAACACTGATTATCTCTTCATCATGTTGATATGATGTTAGTGGGTGGGATATATTAGGCAGCACGTGAACATTTTGTCCTCAAAGTTGATGTGTTAGAAGCAGGAAAAATGGACAAGCGTAAAGATTTGAGCGAGTTTGACAAGGGCCAAATTGTGATGGTTAGACACCTGGATCAGAACATCTCCAAAACTGCAGCTTTTGTGGGGTGTTCCCGGTCTGCAGTGGTCAGTATTTATCAAAAGTGGACCATGGAAGGAACAGTGGTGAACCGGCGACATGGTCATGGGCAACCAAGGCTCACTGATGCATGTAGGAAGCAAAGGCTGGCCCATGTGATCCGATCCAACAGGCGAGCTACTGTTGTTTAAATTGCTGAAGAAGTTAATGCTGGTTCTGATAGAAAGGTGTCAGAATACACTGTGCATGACGGGTGATAATGTTATGCCTGGTTGGGCAGTGGTGGCTCAAGTGGTTAAGGCTCTGGATTGTTGATTGGAACGTTGGGGTTCAAGCTCCACTGTTGGGCAATTGAGCAAGGCCCTTAAACCTCTCTGTTCAAGGGGCACTGCATCCTAGCTCCATGTGCTCTGACCCAAACTTTCCCAGCTGGGATATAATAAAGGTTTCTTCTTCCTAATTCTTAACTCTTGTAGGAAACATTTTCCTTGTCGAAGCAGAGACCAGGAGATCTTGGGAGATCTTTCAAGCAGAAGTTACTCTTATTGAGAACTCTCTGTGCGTCGCTGCATTCATCCAAGTCTGACTATAGCTCAGCACAGTAAAGTTTATATACCTTTCAATGGGGAGGGATACATAGAGGTGGAGACAAGCATGCAAATGCAGTACAGGAATCAACCCATTACCGGAATTTGCCCTGATCTCATCAGCATAACTGTGTAAATCAAATGTATAGGTGTTAATCCAATCAATATAGCCCATACCTATACATTATCATAGAGACAAAGGCACAGCTGTGCCTTGACCTTAACTTGGGACCCTGCCCAATGGTCAGGAAGTGCATAAAGACAAAAGGTTAATGTCTCAGACACCAGGGCTGCCTGATTTGATCTTCTTAGAATGTCATCCTCTTCACCTCAAAATGTAAAACGCATAACCTTTTCAGTTTATATATTATTAAATTAGAACCTAGATTTAATATTTCATAAATTTGTAATCCAACACTCTCGATTAGTCAGAAAGTGAGCAAAAAGTTTATCGACAAATAAAAAAATTGGTATTAATCATGGTATAAATAGAAGTAGAAGAACTGAGGGCAAGAGGCATTTATTATCGCCATACGTTACAGCACAGTAGACATTACAGCAATTCTTTTCTTCGCATATATGATACAGTACCTCTAGTGCAGGGAGGGTTAAGGGCCTTGCTCAATTGCGCAACAGTGCAGCTTGGTAGTTCTGGGGCTTGAACCCCGATCAACAACCCAGAGCCTTAACCACTTGAGCCACCTTAATACTATATACAATGACATACAATATAGGATTTGTCTTTATAGCAACAAATTCCACTCCACTCCACTTCCACACATGCTCGGTCATGTTTTATTCCTTACATTTCTACCGGAAACCAATTTAAACCCCACCCTGCCTGAGAGAATTTCCTAGACGTCACTTGACTCTGATAGAATCAACCCATAGGGTCAGGCGGGGTCTATGTTTGTCATGGAATGACGTATCCACCATAAATGCGAATCTATATGGCCCAAGCCTTGCTTGGACTGGTACAGGTACAGGTACAGAGAGACAGAGCGAGAGACAGAGAGTCTGGGTGTCATCTGATTTCTGTGCCAGAAACGGTTTTAAAAGTCCACGGAGAAAATATGAAGCAGCAGTCAGTGCCTCCAGGTTCAGACATGATATTGCTCATTGTGACTGGTTGTAAAATAAACACGATAACAGCAGAATTCCCAAAAACCAACAGTGCATATCTCTGCCTGGTAAAAAATCTTGTTGAAAGGCTTGTTGCCATTCCTTCATTTTGTTCTCATATAATGAGATCGCCGTATGTTATCTAACAAAAGAAAAGAGTGAAAAGAGAATGCTGTGGAAAGAGGATGGCAGATTTTTTATACTCTTTTGCATAACAAGAATGTCACATAAAAAAACAGAACAGAGGTGTTGGCTCGTTGAGACAAAACCTTTGAAGAATGTCAAACAGCATGTGTCTTGAGGCAAACCACCCCCTGCTGTCCTGCGTTGCATTTCAATAGCCCTGGCTTGACGCAGCGAAGCTTCGGTCGTGTAAAAGTGAATGGTGAATGTAAATGAGGTGAGGGCTGCCATACATCAGGGATTTTTGAAGGAATATCGATTTGTATGGCATCACAGAGGCTGAAATGGCTGCATCCTGTCATGCAGACATAAGCCTATGTGTTTGTGTTTTATAAAACACCATGGCAGTTACACCATAATCACTTCCAGTTCAAATGATCTTGTTTAGGTTGCTGTAAACTGGGACAGATTCCAGGATTATGAACGCATGATGGGATTTGTCAGCATACCAGAGAGAATGGGTATCATCTGTCTTCTGTACTAGAAACTGAACTCATTCTTTTCTAATAACTGTTGGATTACAAAATGGCGCCTTTATTGGAAGTTCCCAGTGAAAATTTGTAATAAAATCTGCACCGTGAAGCTACAGGCTCACTTTTAAGATCTCCCCTTTTCAGTTTATTATACCAACCTGTGAAAAGGATAGATCCTGGAGCTAAATGCCAAGAATGTCCTCTATACGTTGGAGCTCATCTTTCTATAAGGCAGAACCGTCATTGCAGTTCATTTTCTGCTTGACGTGATACCTTCAGAAGGAAGATGAAGAGATACGACCCTATCCTCCCCCACCCCATGCTCCAGGCTATTTGTGAACTGGCCAGCTGAACCTCCAGAGCAAGGCCAATCTAGTACAGGATGAGCACAGCTAGATTAGATTTTCTTTTTGAGGTCCAATGGCTTTGGAGCTATGGCAAGATCTGCTTATCTTCTTCAAGTTGTTCTGCATGCAAACGAGTCCACGATGTCGGTAATGTGAGCCAGCTCTGTCTAGCAGTGGAAATTCTTCCACAATAAGAGTGGAAATTCTTCAATTTGCAGTGTTTCTTTCCCCAATATTAACCTACTGCATGTACCATATTTATAGTATTTAACATAACCACATTTATTTACATGTTTTTCATATTTATTAAATTAATTTATAAGAACTTAATATATAAATAGACTCCAAAAGCCTGAGTCTTTTATTTTTTTTATTTTTAAATCAAGAAGCATAATCAATTTTTTTTTTCAAATTCATTAGATTTATTTATCAGAACTTAATAAATAAATAAACTCAAAAAGCCTGAGCCTTTTTTTTTTAATCAAGAAGCATAATCAAATCTATTTGATTCTTTTATTTTTTTAAAATTTTTTAATCAAGAAGCATAATCAAATTTATTTATTTATTTTTTCAAAAAAAATATATATGTATATATATTACATTTCTTTACCAGAACTTTAATAAATAAATAGACTCCAAAAGCCTGAGCCTTTTATTTTTTCAAATCAAGAAGCATAATCAAAAAAATTTTTTTTAAACGTTGATTAAATGTATTTTATCAGAACTTAATAAATAAATAGACTCTAATATTCTGAGCCTTTTATTATAATTTTTTTTAATCAAGAAGCATCAAAGTTTTCCCAAAAAAAAATTCAGACCAAAATTTTCCAGCAAAACATGACTTTAATTATTAATCACGTTACTATACTAAAGTGCTATTGAATTCTCAAATCTGATAATTCTGATAATTTTAATTTATTATTTATATATATATATATATATATATATATATATATAATATATATATATATATGAATTTTTTTTTGCATAATTGTGCATTTGTTGTGATTTACTCAGATTTTATAGAAACTGAAATATATATATATAATTCTATCATGCATTTTTATGTGTTATTGTCACAAAAAATAACATCTAACACCTGATATTAAGTCTAATCTCTGTGGGTGTCAGTCGATATGTAAACAATAATCTGTTAGTAGTTTATTAATTAATAATAATTAATTCTTATGCATAAAAGTAATTAATGTAATAGAGTAATAAAGTAAAGTATAATTAATTAAATAAAACATTATTGTTTTTTTGGTAATTACCTCTAGGCTTTTGCCGTCTTTGGCTCAAATTTAAATATATATCTAATCGAATTTTATTTTAGAGTTTACTGTGAAATGCATGCCAATAAATTGCTGGCACGCTCATTCAAACTGTCTTTCCAGAGTCATTTATTAAACAGGGAACCACGCACAGGCTTCCTCATAAATACTCTGCAATAATTACTACCTTGTCAATAATTAATATTCATTTTCTCCATGACATGAGCAGCTGATGCTAATAGAGTCCGCTGATTGATCGACTTGCCCTCGGGCTCCTCTGAGTCTGGGTTTAATATTCCGGCTCTAATCCCTCACCCCCAGCCACGCTGGAAAACCCACTACATCTCCAAATATTCAAAGATGGATGGACTCTATTAAAAAGGATTGCTTCTCTACTTTTCACGTCAAGTCAAGGCCTTCGAGTCGTACACATATGGGTTTGATGTTCAGTTAGAGGTCTCCTTCAATTAAAAGGAATTTTTTCCCTTGCACATTCAAACACAAGAACTATCCTGAACATCCTGAGGTGATGCAACTTGTAGCTCTGGTTTTGATTTAATTCCCATTAAAGTCACACTGACAACAATTTAAAGGAACTGCATCATTAAGTGTAATATCAACAAATCTACAGTGCTTGTGCTCGTTGGTGTACATGCTATCAAGAATAATTAAGCCTCGGAAGTCAAGGAATGGCAAGATTTCACAATGAGCTAATACACATGAGCTGCTTTAATAATAATAATAATAATAATAATAATAACAATAATAATAATAATAATAATAATAAACAGGAAATGTCCTAGATACGATAGGAGGAATTGCGCTAGAATTCCAGTCAACACAACCTCTACTGAAAGGAAGGAGAAATGTCTCTAGCTGTTTTGATTAACCAGCTTATAAGAATTGTTTACAAAATACAAAATGAATGAAATATTTTGTGCGGCATTAAAAACTTACAAAATGTAGGAACTAAAATAGCATATTATTAGATAGCAAAAGAATAAAAAACAGGACAGGAAATTGTGACAAGTGAAGGCAAGAAGCAAGTATGTAAACTATGTATTTTATTTGACCATATTTGCAGGTTATATTGAAAGAAAGGCCAAGCAGGCAGCATCCAGTAAGGAGTATCCATGATGAAAAATGTAGAAAACTGAAAAACATAGCAACTTGGAAATTAGTGTTCGGGCTTAAGAAGAACACAATTGTTTTATAATTTTGCACCAAAAGTTTATAGGTTATAAATAGAGGAGCTAATTAACAACAAACAGACCAATGACAGGACAGGTCAATAGTCAAGGGCCAAAACCAAAAGAAGAAGAAGCGAGGGCAAGAAGCCTTTATTATCGCCACACATACATTACAGCACAGTGGAATTCTTTTCTTCACGTATCCCGGCTGAGGAAGTTGGGGTCAGAGCGCAGGGGCAGCTATGATACAGCACCCATGGAGCAGGGGAGAGTTAAGGGCCTTGCTCAATTGCACAACTGTGGAGCTTGGCGATACTGGGGCTTGAACCTCGATCCTCCAATCAATAACCCAGAGTTGTAACCACTTAAAAAAAAAAATCACTGGGGAGTGAGTAGAAAGTGGGAATGTAGAATGATTGGAAAATAGGAAAGTATGACACCTCATGTGAGAGTCCCATCAGTTCAGTTAAGTCTTTCCTCAGTAACAAAAATCGTGCACCTGGATCTAAGGATGTTATACAAGAAAGAGTACATAGACCCTCGGTAAACAGCAGTCCAATAAACCTGTTTGAAAGTAAAATTGTTTGGGTGACTCCCTCAGACTGGAACCTCTGGTACTAAACCAGTGGAAGAAGCAAAACAGTCACAGTTTTCCAGTGTGAAAAGTTTCCTCTTAAGCTTTTTTCCTTGTGTCATCTCAGGGTTTTTTCCTTGCCGCTGTCGCCTCTGGCTTGCTCATTAGTGATCTAAATCTACATCCAGATTTCAGCAAAGCTGCTTTGTAACAGTGTCTCACTTTTAAAATGCTTTGTGTGGTGGGAAACAAAACCTCATTTCTCAGGGCAGGGTTTGAGGCTGAGAGAAGTTCATTACATCTATATCTTTGCCCCCCCCCTTGCTATTTAGAAGGGTTAGGCTGCTGTCAGGGGAATGACGAAAGACTAGATGGAGTAGAGAACTCGAGGTGACATTAACGTGTGTGTGTGTGTGAGAGAGAGAGAGACAAGCTGGGATCTGATATAACCCCTGGGATTAGATGAGATGCATACAAGAGCCTTTGGAGGGTTCTTTCTGCCACAGCTCCGCCGCAGCCTGGCCCTGAACACCAAGTTTATGTAGCACATCATATCACTCATCTCCGCAGATCTGTGTGCTAATCTATTTCCTGGCTATGTGAGCATCTAGTTATGTAACGAGGCACCGCTCGCTGTGCATTACCTCATTGTTTGTGTCACGAGATGGAATTGTGCGGACAGGACGTGAAAGCTGACCGCATGAAGGGCTTGGGGCGAGCTGAGGAATCCGGAGATGTTTGAGTCAGACTCGATGTGGGTTTTGCTGCCAAGACATATTAGGACCTACCCTGCTGTTAATCAACACACGCAACTTGCTCGGACAGGATTCGACTCTTAACACGCGTGCATGTGCACTCGTGTGAATCTACACACACGTGGTGCCTGGATGAAGAGCATGTAGAGGCATGCAAGGTCATACACATGCATATGCACAAAAACAGAAATCAGGAAACCGCAGTGATGTACATTCTCATTTACCAAATAAATATAAATATATACCTATATATGGATGCACAAGAAAAGCTTCTGAAGAGTCATGGAAACAGATTATATTTAAACTTTCTTCTCTGCTTGGATACTTTCCCATGTCAGAAATGTTAAAGCTTCACATCTCACTGTAAAAACAAACACTGAAACTGGAGACTCCTTCCAAAAACGCTAAATAAACCTCACCACAAGGACAAAAACGTAGGCATATCAACGTTAACAGGCTTCTGTAAACAGCCTGTGTATGTCTACACAAGCTGTTACTATAGAAACCATAACGTGCAATGGTATGAGAAAATTAAACACCGTCTTTGATTCGGACTTGTCAGGATCGAAGCGTTTATGGTTGAAATCCATATAACGTTGGATCAGAGTACATCAGCACAAGTACAAGCTAATCTTTCTTAAGCTCTGCAATATGGAGTGGATTGCAGTAGAAACTGCAGAGATACACATAGAGTCAACAGTGATGGTGTTATATATCCTCATATATATTCACCCCTACTGCCCAGAACTCATCCCATTAACTTGAACCTTAGGGTCAGCAGGCCATTAAACATTAACAGGATTATGGATTGTTTTGCTGTGATGGGATTTGCACATGTAGGAGAGGTGTGCGTGCGTGCGTGTGTGTGTGTGTGTGTGTGAGATCTCTGCAGCACAGGCCTGTTTCATTAATTCAAGGGCTGAGGGACCATAGCTCCCTTAAACAGCGTTATGTTTCACGGTGGTGTGTGTGTGACGAAGTGGCGGTGCTCCTTTCCCACGTTAATGGTTGACTCTGTGTGACAGGCATTTCAATGAGTCTCACTTAGGCGCAGCATTCCTTTTCCTAGGCCGTGCGCTGAAGAAGAAAAAAAAAAACAGGAAAAGAAAAGACAGAAAGAAAACAAAAGGGAAAAAAATTCTAATGTCACCTGGGGCAACAGCCTCTGTTTGCTACATACACAATGAAATGGTTACGGCATGCGGGTGGAATGTAAGCGTAATAAGCCATCATATGGGAAAGTGCGGGTGAGGTGTTTGTGTGTGTGTGTGTGTGTGTGTGTGTGTGTAGGTGTTTCCCAGGTGATGAATGCAGAGTGCTGGGGAAAATGTGTATAGAGTATAGTCAAAGAGAGATACTGACTCCACCTAAGGGCAGACAATCGATCAGGGAGCTCGCTTAGTAGCAATTATATGCAATGCTTGGCTATGTTTAGTGGTCATTTTGTGATGATATCATCTATGTTGCGCTGCTCTTCATCAAGTGGACAGCTTATATCCATCATAGTGTGTACGCTTTTACAAACCCCGAGTGGATTTTTCCCCCCATAACATTGTAACCTGAAGTGTTTTATTTCTCACAGCACTTTGCCAACACTAACCATTTTGAGCGTTCAGCTAGTTCCTGTTATTCTCCAAGTAATTCTAGTCAATTCATGCTAACGTGACAGAGTGTGTACATTAAAAACATAACGAAATGCAGGGTAAAATCACTTGATAAACCATACTGCTGACTTTTTTTTTTTTTTATGACCACAGAAACACTAGTGTTATCACCACATTTGTTCACAGCAGAAACACTTTTCACCTCAACTTCCTCAACACTCCCATAAGTACACTTGAGGAAATAGTGTGAAATGAAGTATAAAAAGGAGTTTATTCACAGCTAAAAAATAATAATAATAATAATAATAATAAAAAGGAGGGGTAATTTTAAAAGGGTACTGGATATATTTTTAAACATGGTTCTAATATAGAAAATACTCGTCAAATTGTGCACGACATATTAAGTCTTTGTGGTTTTAGACGTAAGGTCGGGTTCGGAGTAGAAGTGCAACGCTCAGGTTGGCCGCTAGGTGTCACTCTGCTCACCTAAATGCTCGGATTTATTTTTAGTAAGCCGAAGAAGACGACCAGTTGGAAAACATGGCGGCGTCTGAGAAAGACTCTAAACCTGGGAAACCTCCAAAGAAGGAGTCGCAGCCGTTAATCATCGCCAAAAATCCTGCCGAGGACCAGCGGCTCAAACTGGAGAAATTAATGCGCAACCCGGTGAGTTCTATCCTCACCTAGTTAGCCACATGCTACTTTAGATAAACATCAAAGCTGCGTCCCGAACAGCGCACAAAACGTTTAAGTGGCTATAGCGTTTCGTTAGTTAGTGTTAATGTGCGGTTTTTGGGAGGTAACCGACATTAGAAAATGACCCAACTAGGTGTGATGATATTCCACAGGATAAACCGGCGCCGATCCCGGAAAGATCGAAAGAGTGGACTCCACGCGCGGCCCCGGAGTTCGTGCGTGACGTCATGGGTAGGTCCACGCCCACTGAGTAGCGCTGTTCAGTGATTGGCTGACTGTTTTATTACCGAACGATATAAACGAGGAAATCGATATCACGATATTAATCGAGTATTAAAAAAAAAAAAAAAGACTGCACATCACCACACATGCAGGTGGTTAAAATAAAAGCTATTTCTTGTAAGATTTGTGCAAAATATGAATTCAAAAAACCTATCTGCATGTATCAAATCTAGCTCAATGGACTATTGGTATATTAGTCACTAGACCGTGTCTGTTTCGAGGCTGATGATCATAACGTGATCCGTAAACAATAGGCTCCAGTGCCGGAGCAGGCAGCGGTGAGTTCCACGTCTACAGACACCTGAGGCGGCGCGAGTATCAGAGACAAGACTTTCTGGACCGGATTTCTGAGAAGGTATAAGCTTTGTGAGAAGAACAGTGCATATAAAACCTCACAAATCTCTGTCCATGAATTCCATCCTTTTAAATGTCATCTATATTGTGTTGTTCTGCATTTTCTCCTCAACAAGGACTTGGTCACATTTTGGAAGGAGAAAGTAGAAAAGTCTTTGTGTCTCTATGTGATTAATGTGAGTATTTAGTGCTAATGTGAGTATTATTCTCTTACCTCAGCAAAAGCTGGATGAAGAATATCAGGAGAAATTGCAGGAAAACCAGCAGGCTGCTGAGGAGAGGACAGCCAAGCGCAGAAAGAAGAGGTGGCTGTGTTGTTTAGTGTTTTAATTCAATAGGGGAAAAAACCCCAGCAGTGTTGATGAGAAGATCAATGATAATTATTAGTGTTATTATTATTATTATTATTATTATTATTATTATTATTAGCAGCTTAGTAATTATTTTGTGGATCACCCTCCAGAATTACTTGCACCCTTCATAAAAATGATTCTCATAAGAAGACTGATGGTATCGTTAGTTCTATTCGATATGTACATCAGGCATAACATTATGACCACCTGCCTAATATTGTTTTGGTCCCCCTTTTGCTGCCAAAACAACCCTGACCTGTCATGCACTGTGTTTTCTGACACCTTTCTAACTTCTTCAGCAATTTAAGTAACAGTAGCTCGTCTGGTGGATCTGATCACACGGGCCAGCCTTCTCTCCCCACGTGCATCAGTGAGCCTTGGCCGCTCATGACCCTGTCCCTGGTTCACCACTGTTCCTTACTTGGGCCACTTTTGATAGATATTGACCACTGCAGACCGGGAACACCCCACAAGAGCTGCAGTTTTGGAGATGCTCTGATCCAGTGGTCTAGCCATCACAATTTGGCCCTTTTGTCAAACTCGCTCAAATCCTTACGCTTGCCCATTTTTCCTGCTTCTAACACATCAACTTTGAGGACAAAATGTTCACTTGCTGCCTAATATATCCCACCCACTAACAGGTGCCATGATGAGGAGATAATCAGTGTTATTCACTTCACCTGTCACTGCTCAGAATGTTATGCCTGAAATATATAAAAATATATTTCCAAAAATAAAAATAAATAAATACATACACCGTATGTATTTATTTATTTTTATTCTTGGAAATATATTTTTATGCCTTTGCCAGGAGGTTCTGATGGATAATGGATAAAAATGCATTGTATCCATATAAAAAACAGGATAAATATAGAGCATGAAATATGAATGTAATTTACTGTACTGTACAAAAAAAACGAAGGTGATCCAATATTTTAAAAGTTTAAAAGGAATTTTTTTTAAATAACCGGTAATAAATCCAGATTAGCACAAATCAAAAAGTATTGCTTTTTTAAGCCGCTTTTCTGATTTTGTTGTTTAGGGAGAAGCTCAAACAGAAAAGGCTGATGGCCAAGAAATCCAAACAGGAGAGCAAGAACCAAGCAGGTATGATGAATCATTCCAAAATGATTTGATATTTAATACATTTATTATAATCTCTACAGACTGATCATTACCTGATCAATATGTCTTCTCAGAGCCTGATGAGGAGGAGGAGGAGGACAAGTCCTCTGAGAGCGACAAGGAGGACGAGGATGAGGAGGAAAAGAAAGACCGGGAGGATGATGCTGAGGAGCCCAGCTTTGTCATGGGAAAGAGGTGACTTCTTAGGAAAGCACCATGTTCCTGAATTCCAGAAGAGAAAACTACTACTTTAACAATGAAAGCATGGAGGGCAATAAAAGGAAAAATCTGGAGAAATGGGCAAACAGGACAAGCCATAGAAAATGACTGGACATTATCATTGTGTTTCTTTGTATTTTTGTTTTTTTCAGTTTTAGTTTTTTTTTTGTTTTTTTGTTTTTTCTTTAACTGTACATACTATGTTTATTAAAAAACATCACAAAAACAACAGTTCTTCTCATTCCCTTATTTCTTAACATAATTTTTCTTTCAGATTATTGGTGTCTGAAAGGCCAAACATGTAAAGACAATTCTCAGCTCTCTAATGAGATTTCTTTCCCACAGCTAATACGATATTGTCATGAGAAACAAAAACATTTAATTTCTGAAACTTTTCAGAAGTTAAGCCAAGCCTCCGGTTCATGTTTTAGGCTTAGTAACCATGGAAGCGCTTTTATTCTTTAACTATGACAGCCGGAGGACATAAATAAACAAGGAGTCTATAGCTGCTTATACTCGACGCTTAGGAATCAAGAGAGTTTTACATATTTTAATCATTGCCTGTGTTTTTCAAATTTTTTTTCTTTTGGTGAACCGCGAAATTGGAAATGCTTACGGCTTCTGTGAGGTTGTGATCATTTTGAGGAATTTTTTCAACATTTGTTGGTGTGTGCTAACATTCATTCATTGTCTACCGCTTATCCGAACTATTCTCGGGTCACGGGGAGCCTGTGCCTATCTCAGGCGTCATTGGGCATCAAGGCAGGATACACCCTGGACGGAGTGCCAACCCATCGCAGGGCACACACTCTCATACAATACGGACAATTTAGAGATGCCAATCAACCTACCATGCATGTCTTTGGATTGGGGGAGGAAACCGGAGTACCCGGAGGAAACCCCCGAGGCACGGGGAGAACATGCAAACTCCACACACACGGCGGAGGCGGGAATCGAATCCCCAACGCTGGAGATGTGAGGCAAACGTGCTAACCACTAAGCCACCATGCCCCCGTGTGCTAACATCTAACAAGAAAATACTACTAGGTTCAGTCAGAAGGAGGTAATTAAATTCATCAGCAGATTTCCAGAACTGTTGACCAAAACTGATGTAAGGAATGAAGCACTTAAAGGTGTGTGATGTTCTAAGAAAACAATCCAGCACTGGGTTGCACACTTCCCACCCTCAGATTAATCGTTTTCCATGAATAACCTATTTAACATTTTTAGAATGATTTAAAAAATGCCACGCCGTGCTTTTTTTATCTGTTTATAGTTACATGTAAACATTTCCTGTTATGTGCTATAATGTCTATGAACACTACAAACAGGCGTGTCACCGCCTTCGTTTTCTCGAAAGAAATGTCGTGTTACTGAAAAGCCGCAAAGGAAGCAGTGACGCTGCAGATGCCTTTTAGAAACGAGACATAAATGTTACATCTAACAGAAAACTTATAAACTGTTTAAACCCTTCTGGGGTTGGGGGTGGGGTTGATTCCTGTCTCCACGCCATGGGTAGAGTTTGTATCTTCTCCCTGTGCTTGGGGGTCTCATCAGGGTTCTCTGGTTTCCTCCTCCAGTCCAAAGCTGTGTCTTGTAGCCTGATTGGCATCTTTGAATCATTCGTAGTGTCTGAACGATGTATGATTTGACCCTGTGATGTCCAGGGTGTCCCCCACAACCAGCCTCGAGTCTCCTGGGACAAACTCCAGGTTCCCTGCAGCCCTGTGATGGATAAGTGCTACAAAAAAATGGATGAATAGACTGTTGTAGTCTTGTTTTTGTTTTCAACAATCAATTCAATGTGTTTTATCATTCCGCTTAGATTCTGTCGTACGAGTTGTTACCATAGAAACCAGTCAGGTATGAGAATTCCACTGCTAACAAATGAATAAATCACTTTTCACAGATTCCGTCTTCCTCTGAAAACCTTTCAGAAGGTTCCGTCTTATACCGTAGCAGGACACGCCCACATTTCTTTTTTTTTTCTTTTCTTTTTGTTTATTTGAACATCTTTGAACTTCATTTGTTTAATCAAATTTCAGTTCAGCATTTTTTCCCCCACAACTGTACATCTTTATGATAATTTTACAAAAATATAAAAAAAAAACCCAAACAAACATATGTTCATTTGTATCTTCAGGAGATCACAGAGTGTTGGTCTATCCTGTTTTCCTGTTTCACTGCTCTGACTCGGATTTCAGCTTAGCTAGAGGGTTTTTTTGTTTTTTGTTTTTTTCCCCTCAGCAATCTGAGTCATCATAAACAGCGGCGTTTTATCTATATAGGTCCTGGACGAACTGGTTTCACCCATCCCTTTTAATTCAACTAGATAATCTCTGTAGACATGGTCCTTAGATTCATTCAGTTTGACTGAGGAATTTCTACAGAATTCCATTTTTTTTCTTTTTCTAGCTAATGTTATTGCTCAGGACGTACAACTTTTTTTCTTTCTTTTTTTTTTTATATTTCTTTTGAAATAATTCATTCATCATGAAGGAAGTGGTGCTGTTCCACCAAGCATGGAAGACTAATGGATGTTGTTGCATCATTAAATAAATTGTCTCCGCCATTATTATAGTACGTCTAGATGAGAAATAAAACATACAAAAAACAAGCACCACCAGAGAACTGGGACGCTCCCCGTTTAACGCTACAAATGTTTGTGTTTGCATTTTTACTCTCTCAGACAGCCTTTTCCACTCTGGTGTCAAGTGTCTCTTGGTCACACGGTTGGAATTCCTCAGGTCTTCAGGCTTCTGGGTTTTTGCCTTCATGGCACCATGATGACACTGCAGGTCAAACTTGAAAAAAATGAAATGAACCATCCTTTGATTTGTCAGGACATTGTCATTTGCACCTCCCAGTTTCCACTAGAAATGCAAAAACACACACTCCACTCCCTTTAACTGTTATATCCTCCTTCTACCATTGGGAGGGATGATATTTAATAGAAAGGCTTTTAAGTGGTGAAACCTGCCAGGTTTGATCCACACAGCATTTTATTACAAGAAGAACACAGTGTCCTTACCGCTGGACTCCAAAATGAAGGCCTGCTTAACTGTCCTTTTGGTCTATGCAATATTCTGTGAGATCTTTGCAGGCAGTAAGTATTTGCTCTTTATTACTGAAAAAGAAAATCCTGTAACCTTTTAGTTTTTAATTCTTTCTATCCATTCATTTCTTTTTTCTTCAGGGAAAATGGCTTAAAGTACTAACGTGGTTATAGTCAACATATGAATGTTTTATGACAGCACTTCTGCATTGTAATGGAAGCACTGCTGATTGCGGATAAAGTTAAACTATATATAACTTGTAAAAGACATATGAGGGTGTTATATACTCTCTCTCTTTCTCTCTCTCGCTTTCTGTCTACATAACTTTCTCCAACTTGGAAAAATGTAAAAACCATAGAATATTTCAACATATATCTTTAAAATCAGAATTAGATTTATTTAATTGTTTTATCTATCTATCTATCTATCTATCTATCTATCTATCTATCTATCTATCTATCTATCTATCTATCTATCTATCTATCTATCTATCTATCTATCCAAAAGTTTTTGGACACCTGACCATCACATTACATGTCCTTGTTCAACATCCCAGTCCTAGTTTATTCCCCTTTTCCTGTTATAACAAGCTCCAGTCTTCTGGAAAGGTTTTCCACTCGATGTTGCAGGATTTGGAATGATTTTGTTCAGCCGCAAGAGCATTAGTGAGATCAGACACTGATGGAGGGTGAGGAGGTCTGGAGAGCAGCTGGTGTTTCAGTTCATCCCAAAGGTGTTCAGCGGGGTTGAGTCAGAGTCAGAGCTGTAGAGTTGTTGACAAAAATTTCATTTTGTGAGTCCAGTAGAGACCTTGTAGTTCCAGTGAAGGGAAATAGTCACAAAAGGGCATGCTATAACTGTGTGTTTCCAACTTTGTGGGAAAATTGTAGGGAAGATCCACATATGAGTGTGACAGTGAAGGGGCTAAAATCCTTTGGCCATACAGTCTGTCTGTCTGTCTGTCTGTCTGTCTGTCTATCTGTCTGTCTGTCTGTCTGTCTATCTGTCTAGCTATCTATCTACCTCTCTGTCTGTCTGTCTATCTATCTATCTATCTACTACCTGTCTGTCTATCTATCTATCTACCTGCCTGTCTGTCTATCTATCTATCTATCTATCTGTCTGTCTGTCTGTCTGTCTGTCTGTCTGTCTGTCTGTCTGTCTGTCTGTCTGTCTGTCCGTCCGTCCGTCCGTCCGCCCCGCCCGCCTATCTATCTATCTATCTATCTATCTATCTATCTATCTATCTATCTATCTATCTATCTATCTATCTATCTATCAGCACACTTGTACAGGGGGACATATCCAGTTCTACTCTGATGGTAGGATGGCCTCAGCCCCATTCACAAGAGTGCCAGGGTCACTTAATTGTTTGATGAAGAAATAAATAATATTTTTAAAAATCATATTCTATAATATGATTCCTCCTAGTCACCAGACTGAACTCTTTATGGAAGATGTTGGAGTGGTGTGGAATAATCAGAGAATGTATTTTGCATGAGAACCTTGTAGAATTATGTAGAGTGGCACTTGGTGGCACTTAAGGTTGATCACACATATGAATGACACATACGGATTTGGTATGTGGTTCCACATACTCTCCTAAAAGTCTCATTTTGGTGTGTAGTCATCACTTTGCCATGCAGAACCTTTTGTTCCTTCCAGGTCATTTTGGCCGCATCATAAACCATACACTCCCATATTAAATATTCACTCGAAACACTACCCCGCCTATGGTGGTGTACGTTGCCATATTGTTTCCGTAATCCTCATCTTTTAATTGTTAGAAAATTTCGTGGCACCTACACTGTGAACTGGGAGCGGTAGTTACCAATCCCTATTTACTTATTATGACACCTTAATTGTTTGGGTGGTTTTGTGCGCGGAATAAAAATGTTTCGCTTCAATTTTGCTACAGGTTATAAATATATATTTTACATATGTATTACATAAAATGCTTAGATTCTCAGATGATCGCTGTTTGGTATTCAGATGTGTTTTATCGTGTGAAAAAAGCTGTTATAATTAAGCAGTGACTAACACTGACAGAAACTCAAGACAAGACCGAACTTGTAGGTTAACACTTCATTGTTGGCAAGGAGAAGAAACTTCAACAGGTGCAAAAGTACACAATTTCAGTATTGAGGCCTACAGTTACAACAGACAACATAATGTAATGATAAAAACATCGTAAACCTTAGACCGTTATATTAAATGATACCTTGCTTTTAATAAAATTAAATAAAATAATTAAAATTAATAAATAAATAAAATTCAGTTCGTAATTTACTAGTTGAACATCCTTCACTTAACATATTTGTGGTAATTAAACATGATCAAAATATAAAAACATTAAGTAATTTAGAAGTTTTGTTTTTGTTGCTAAGTGCCATAGACTTATATTTAGTCAGGAATTGATTAAACCTTAATTAAGTCAATCCTTGCGAATGAAAGTATTATAAAGATGTACGCAATTCCTTTAACGCTGTTCCGGGTTTATTAGAGAAAATGTTAACATGTGCTAATGTTTACTAAAGCAGTTACTTCAGGCAAGACCCAGTTTCTGACAAAGGTTCTTGGATAAATTACATCTGGAACATGTCTTCTTGTAAAATATAGCTATAAAATTATAAAATATCAAAACTCAATTGAATAATGTTGATTTCACTGTTTTATTCCTACTTTTTAAACAACTTTCAGGAATGTGTTAAGCCCCACCCTCTTACACAATCACATCATGACTTATATACCTGAAAAGCTTGTTCGCTGATAGATTTGCATGCAACTTATGAGTCACCATAATCATAATTAAGTTTAATTAAGAAACCTTCATAAACCTTAGAAAAAAAAAACCCTTTAAAAGCTATATATCTTAAAAATAATTTCTGAATTACAATAAAAATCATCTCAGAGATATTACATGTTTATTTTTATCACCTCAGGTCATGGAAATTTGCTCAAAAATATTTCTATTGGTTCTGGACTTTTTAGGGAACAACACCTGAAGACTTTTAGTTAAAAACCCATAATTGAAAAAAGAAAAAAAAAGAAATCAACTGGTAAAAGTTGAATGTGATATTTATTGTTCAAACCTGTAGTGTCTAGCCTTAAGGGATCTTTGGTTTCCACTAGAACATGCCGTGTTTTTAACATTACCAAGTATTAACCTGCTGGCCAACCATGTTCATTTTGTTCAACAGCTAGGGTCGACATCACACCACTTCTTTCGACAGATGTGACCGTCCCGGTCACTACCAACACTGTGAACCTTCAGCAGCCATTTTGTTACTTTGAAAATACCTCACTGTGTGCTAACAAAACCAAATGCTTTGTATGGCTGGTGTCTTCACTTACCTCAGGTGAGTTTTTTTGTGCTTTGTTTTAACTCTTAAATGAAAGGAAAATGATAATCTAACACAAAGGAAAAGAAAATATTCCTGTGATGAAAAATGACATATGGATGACAAAAGTACAGCAGCAAAGGGTTGGAGTTTTAGCCATTCTTTGCCAACATAGTACTTTTAGTACATTTTATAGTACATAGTACATTTTATATGAGTTACCAGTACAAATATCCTGACGATAAACAACCTTTCCCAATTCTTCATGCCTAGCACTATGCTAATATTATTTTTTTGTGTGTATTTTTTTTTTCTGTATTTATTTTCTTTATAGCAACAAGCTCATACGACAAACTCACTAATGGTTACATAGCTCCATATTCCGCAAGTACCTACACTTCTAGTGGAAAAGGTTACGCCACGATTCCGATCAATAGTTTGGATAAAATACCCTGCCCTGTTACTACGCCTAACAATTTTGTAGTTGGAGCAGATACTGATTGTAGCAGCAAACCTAACTGCAATGGTGTGTTACCTGCTGGAGAATCTATGAGGTAGTCCAGATATCTTATTCACTAAATATTATTTCATTCTGGAGACCTGGAAGTCATTTAAGCTGGTTAAACTGCTGATCATTTTCATATCTGATCTGTTATTGTTTTTCCCCCCCCCCCACTAGCTTTAAGTATATTTTGGTCGATGAAAACAGCACACTTCTTGCAAACACCAATTGGCTGGGGAACGTTACCACAAAAAACAGTAAGGAACCATGAGTCCTCTCTTTCAGTCCTTGGAGCGATCCATTTAAAATACTTTAATCATAAATTTTCTCTGTTTTGTTTCCGCAGTAAAAAGTCCAGACGGTCTTGGTAGTGCTTATGCTGGAAGGTCTGGTGCAATGGTGGTGATCACAGCAATTCTTTCTGCTGCCATGGCTTTACTTTTGCTGTTGCTGCTTATTGCCTTGATCCTGGCCTGGTAGGTCAACCACTAAAAACGATTCATATTTTTATCATCATCTTGATAATGAATGCATTTGATTTCAATGCTGCATGTTCAATGTCAGGGGCATTGGTGGCTCAGTGGTAGGTTTCTCGCCTATCATGCGGATGGCCCAGGGCTGATTCCCAGCCAATACCTCAACCCCAGCCACTGGATGCAGTGCCGATCCCAAGCTCAGAAAAATGAGAGGGTTGCGTCAGGAAGGGCATCCGGCGTAAAACTTTTGCCAAGTTGTGGGGGGGCACGGTGGCTTAGTGGTTAGCACGTTTGCCTCACACCTCCAGGGTTGGGGGTTCGATTCCTGCCTCCGCTATGTGTGTGGAGTTTGCATGTTCTCCCCGTGCCTCGAGGGTTTCCTCTGGGTACTCCGGTTTCCTCCCCCGGTCCAAAAGCATGTGTGGTAGGTTGATTGGCATCTCTAAAAATTGTCTGTAGTGTGTGTGTGTGCCCTGCGATGGGTTGGCACTCCGTCCAGGGTGTATCCTGCCTTGATGCCCAATGGCACCTGAGATAGGCACAGGCTCCCCGTGACCCGAGAATAGTTCGGATAAGCAGTAGACAATGAATGTTCAATGTCACAAGGTCTCACTGATGCCATAATAAGAATATTTTGTGGGGGAAAATATTAAAGACATTAAAAGGCATCTGCATTCTTAATCTCATCACTGTCGAGGTTCCTCCGAATACCAAACTTGCTAAATTGATAAATTTCTGTTTTTTCTGATTTGTACTTTGGATTGGATATATACTTAGTCCATCTGCCTTTAGTTTCTCCCTCAATTTCATTTAAAAGAATAAAAGATCACTGGACTAAATAACTTACCTCATTCATGTTTATTACATCCATGACTCTTAGATGTATCAACAAAACAGGCTAGTGCAAATAGAGAACAAATCTAATGCCATGACTGCCACTGAAATTTATTTACATTTATGGTATTTGGTAGACACCCTTATCTCCTTTTGTATACAATTGGGGGTTAAGAGTCTTGCTTAGTGGCCTAGTAGTGGCAGTTTAGTGGACCTGGGATTCAAACTCACAAACTTCTGATCAGTAGTCCAACACCTTAACCACTAAGCTACCACATCCCCCCGTATAGCGTCAGGCTGAATAAATCAGCCCGAGCCTCAGTTCTTCATACCACATTGTGTAGTTTTACTCACAACCATTGGATCCATTTGTTGTTTCATTTGTTTAAAAACCTTTTTTCTTACACATTAATCCATTAATCCCAGTCACTAAGATTTTAGGCAAGACATGTTTTGTTCCAGACACCTCTAATGTGTCTTACAGGGATGAATTTGCATAATTCCCAAATTGTTCTTAATAAGTTCATTCATTATTAAAAAAAAAGTAATGTACTAATAAAGTCTAAAAAGGCCTTCCATAAAAGATGCTCAAAAAGTCTGCTGTCAAATCAGGCTTCACATGTTTCATCTTGTTCTTAGACGAAGGGTTAAATGCAAATTATGTGCAAAAAAAAAAAAAGGCAGGGTAGTATTTTTCCCTGTAGCCATGCTGTCACTCTGATTTAAAAAGCTGACATGAAGGTTTCTCTTCCAGCTGCTGCCGCCGCAGAGGGAAAACACAGTCATATGAAGCCAGGCGTCAACCTTCGGTGATCGGATCCCTCCGTATTCCCAGTTATGACGTGCACAACCTGAAGAACCCTTCCCCCTATGACAACCCTGCATACGAGCAGGACCTGAATAAGAAGAGGTACACCACGAATTCCACCCTGCCCCAGAAAACCACCACGGTCATCACTCATGTGCAATCCAGCTCTCCAGACAACATCACCCTGCAGAAAATGTGAAATGTGCTTATTTTCACAAATACCATATAACAGCATGAAAGACTATTAACTAGTCTGATATTTTCAATTCTCTTTAAAATTTAAAAATGTTTGAGTAAAATATTTTAGATTTGATCACGTTTCTGATTTGAAGTTTTAACCGTTAAAATTCTCTTTAATACTATTGTTATTACTACTACTGCAAATATTAATAATATTGCAATTGATAATAATAATAATAATTTTTTTTTATTTAAATAGCACAGTATTTATATTTGTAATGAAGCTCAACACATCAATTATGAATCTGCGCTTCATGTAAAAACGGTTGCAAAAATTGCTAAATAGCAAAATATGATAAAATAACTCAAATTAGGTTCATACAAAAACAGTTTGGTTTTGGTTTACAGTTCATAACTTCTATAGAAATTCTATAAATCCACTTTGATCAAAAAGTGATTAAATGGGTAATCAATGAATTTAAGCTAGCAGTATGACTTGTTTAATATGTTTAATAGTTTCTCAGCCACTGTAATTAAGTCTTAAACTCTTAAATCAACGCAAGTTTCCTTTTCTCCTTTTTATGCACTATAATTAAAAAATTTCTTATATATTACCAAAGAGTATATTATAGAAGCGGTATTGGGGCTAAATAAGTAAACGTAGGCCGAAAACAGTGTACATAGTAGTATATAAGATAAAGGTTTATACAGGGATAGATAAAGTACTGAGAAATTATACTTAAGACTAAGTAAAGATAATGAGTCAAAGTTGTACTCAATTAAAAGTATCCAGCCAAAAGAAAAAAAAAGAAAAAGTTCAAAAAGTGGCAATATTCACTGCTACAAACTAACTTGCTGCCTATCCAATGATGCTAGCTGTATAATCAATCACCTGGCATTAGCAAAGAAAACAAGCTAACTTAGTTCAATATAGACTGAATTCAATATTTGCAAGACTTCAAGATGACTCTAATTTTCAGATTGCCTTGCAGAGAGTTTGCTTAGAATTTTACAGAGGTAAGACCAGGGGTTCCTCAAGTTCCTCAGTGCAGTCCAATGGCTTTTCCATACTTAATACTTAAAGTATAGTAATGAAGTACAGTCCTGTAAGAATTTGGTTTATGAAACGTTGGGTAGGTTTGGATAGATAGATAGATAGATAGATAGATAGATAGATAGATAGATAGATAGATAGATAGATAGATAGATAGATAGATAGATAGATAGATATTCTTTCATTCTCCTGCATTGCCATTGATTTAGTTATTGAAAACAGACTTACCTCCAATGTACCATTTTAAAGTCCAATATATAAAATCTATATGATATATGTAGTCGTGAAATATCAGTAATATTGCAGAACAGATCAATGCATGCTGCACTGCTTTAAACTTTCAAGGCATTATGAAATAAAAACAAAATGTTTACCAAAACCAAAGAGGTGTGAACGTGCCATAATTAATGTTTAATGAATTGTGATGTTCACCAGGTGGAGCTGTTTGCCATGAAGCTCAATTACACATTTTATAGCCTCTAATGGCAAATTATGAGAGAGACTGCTGAGCAAAGATCATGAGTTCTTTCAAATCAAGGCCTTTGACAAATATCTAGTTGCTGTTTTTATGCTGCCTGGATGTATAAACCACAGGATTAGACACATTTCCTGAGAAAATAAAATGTATGAGAACAGAGTGATCATTAAATAGTAATTCCAGCAAAGCAGTTTTATAAAAAAATCAGTAAAGTGAAAAACAAATTGCTAGCTATTACTAGCTTTCTTGATGAAATATGTCGTAATGGTCATTTGTAAATGTTTGAGCGTAACCGCAGGAATAGTGAGCAAGAAATCTTTGGCAAATTTATTAATATATTTCTTTCGAACAGAAATCTAAGCCTTGTTCTAAGACACATACAAACCACATAAAGTTGTAACAACTATTAAACACATTGAGACTATTGTCAACTGACTTTTTTTTAATGACTTGAAAGAGTCGGTTTGAAATGTTAGAGCCCTCTACAAGATTTATTTATTATTCTTTTCCTCTAAACACAAGCCTGAAATGAAGAGGCTACCCAATTCCATTGCAAGGAAATTTTAGTAAATGGATAGGGTTTTTTTTTTTTTTTTAGGTTTCTTTGAAATGACATTCGTTTTATGTGTCTAGAAACACTTGACCAGACTACAAACAGCACCTTGAAATGGAAATAAAAGAAGAAAACCCAGTTTTAATAGAATTGAACTTTTGAAGTGAGACTACTTCGAGTTTCATCTACCTTAAAGAACAGTTTGAGTTAAAGGTGCCTTCTGTGAGTTTAGCTCGGCGAGATACATGCACAAGGCGAAATACTTCTTAACCAAACTCAGGGTCCCATTTTATTCCATCTCTGACCTCAGTGGATAGACGGTTGAGTCACAGAAAGCCCACATAAGCTGGGCTGTCGACTTCAGGTCACTGTTCTATGGGTAAAGGATAGATCTGTGAGCCAGTGAGTCACCCGAGCCCACACACACACACATACGTACACATACATGAAAGCACAATACCCTCCTCTATAGCGATTACTCATGCTCAAGAAAAGATAGCTTTAATTTAAAATGGCACCTCAAGCTATCTGGATTTCAGGGGGGAGCCTGTGCTCCTATTTGTCATTCGTTGGTATTTGGTATTTATTTTGAAGTTCTCTCAAGGAATCCATCACTGATGGGAAAATCTCTCTGGAGTGTATAAACCGTTCTCTTTTTCTAGCATCCTCGGAAAACCCCTCTGCTGCTGAGTAGGAATGAGTCATCCTTCGCTCACACCATAATCATAACAGACCTTCTTTTTAAAAAAAATTTTTTTTACCAAACCTCAACATTAATCCTAGTGCAAATATTTCTGTCAAGCAGGCTCCCCACAGAGTGTGCATTTCGACACCTTCTCTCCCTCGCTGTAAGCTTGCAGTCATTTTATTTTACGTCTAAAAGAAAACATGACATTTGTCCTTCAGATTTTTTTTCCCTTGAGCGCCGGATACTTTATCTTTCGGTGTAGACATATGGTCGGCGGTGATAAGACTTTTATATCAAAAGGCACTTTTGTTTGCAAAGGAAAAGTTTCAGTTCTGTTTAGACAGCTTTATTTTTTTTTCCGGTTTCAACAATTTATCAGTAGTCTCACCAACCCACACACACACACACACACACACACACACACAGAAGGCAACCCAGACTACATCAGGTTTGTTGGTGCACACTGAGATTGAAAGGATATCCGCACATCATTCTACATTCCCTGAGATCCATTTAAAACAGCATGTAGAGCCCTGAAAGTGAATATTTTAATAAAAATGAAAGGGATAAAATGTAAAAAAAAAAAATGTAAACATGGTGTATAGTAATAAAAAATAGTCACTGTAGAAAAGGAAATATATTATTTAAAACTGACAAAATGACTTCTGTATGCATTTTATTTATCAATGGACTTATAAATATTCATGATATGCAAATCAAAAATGGCCTCATTGTAATTCCAACCTCCTTCCTCCTATACACTGTTCTGTTGTGTATGATGTATGACAAATGCAGCCATATATGCTGTGAAATATGTACAGTATAACCACAGTATGTGCAAGCACAGTGCCGCTGAATTCTCACTCCTGACATGTCAGAAGGTGTTGATTCATCTTCTATAAACAGCAGTTTTTGACAGCAGTCCAACATATGAACGTTCTAATACGTTTTCGTTTCTATAGAAACATCTAATTCACGGGGGCTTTTATATACTCTACTAATACTACGATGTTTCATTTATAACATGCTTTTCAATGATCTAAGGACGGTTCCACGGTTAAATACAGATTCACATAAAGAAAGACAATTCATAATAATAAACAGGTGTTAAAAAACAGTCAAAGAAAATGTAACGGTTGACATGGTGGAGCTCCCTATAAAGAGAAGTTTATTTATTATTTGTTTTGGGAGGAGTCTCCAGTGTCAGCACTTTGTAGATTTCCCTCCACTATCAAGTTTCTCATTATAGAAAAAAATAAATAAATGCAGCTTGTCATGTTTATTAAAACTGTTTTCGTTGTTGTTTATACTATATGGTAATTTGTGTTATAAGATTTGTAAGGAACAAGATGAATTGAACACATGCGGCGACGCCTATAAATAATTCGACGTTGAAAATATGTTTTGTTTTGCAATTATGTGTTATTTTAGCTGTCTAGCACTGTTTATCGGGGCTGATATTAAATAACCAATATAAACAGTGCAGTCTTTCAGTTTTCAGTTACATATTTAAAAAGTGCTGTAATTTCTGCACTACTCAGCACATTATGGGCTGACAACCCATCAACTCCAACCTTTAGTGTTAGACAACTGAAATAACAATAACTTTTCAATGCTCAAACATTTATGCACCTGAATGTAAAGAAATGAAACCCCGAAGTGCCAAATTGTTAGTTCTGAAGACTTTCATGTGGCGGAAAACCTGCTTCACTGACAATGCTGAGTCATTCAATAACTGTTAAATAAATCACCTTACACAAAGCTTCACAATTTCACTGATTATACAGTATGTTTTAATTCAATTATATGAATCGACTATTATGCAAGTCCTGGGGTAAGTTGCCACTTTATAAATGCTATGTAATGTAATAGAATCGCATTATTTGCCTCGCAGCCGGAATTTCTCTCAGCCAGAGCTGCTGTTAGAGAATTTGAGATGAGGTATATACAGTATACTGTACATACACAAACAATGTTCATTCATTCATCTTCTATACCTGCTTATCCTACTATTGAGTCACAAGGAACCTGGGGCCTATCCCAGGAGACTACAGGCACAAGGCAGGGTACACCCTGGACAGGATGCCAGTCTATCGCAGGGCCCAATCACACACACACACACACATCACACACACTCCGGACAATGCATGTCTTTGGACTGGGGGAGGAAACCAGAGTACCCGGAGGAAACCCCCAAGGCAGGGGGGCGAACATGCAAACTACACACACATCGCAGAAGTGGGAATCAAACCCCCAACCCTGGAGGTGTGAAGCAAACATGCTAGCCACCAAGCCATCCCCACACCCACCCCACCCACCCCACCCACCCCACCCACCCCAAAAAAAACAAAACAAAACAGTGTTATTAATGGAAATTTAGTCAATTTATTATTCAGCTGTTATTAAAATAGCAGGACTTTATTTTAAGGCAACCTGACAGAACAGAGGCGTCGCTCCTGTGGAGAGAATGAAGATATCAAAGGCTGCCACGCCCTCCTTCAGCGTTGCCAAATGGTGCTCTTTCCTTAAAAACGAGTAGATTAATTTTTGACTTGCAGGTGAAATGATGTTGGGTGTGTTTATATTTAGTAAAGGTAGCACTTCGGCTGATATTAAAGTAAACTGAAAGAGGGTTTTAAAGGGGATTAATGGTAAAGGCTTGATTAATTCCGTTCTGGCAACCCGGATCTTCACTTCACTCGCGGCTTGCACGCGTACCGAGTGTGTCGTCCGGAGGTAAATCTGTCAATACTGACCAGTGTGTGTGAGAGTGTGTGTGAGAGTGTGTCAGCTGTTTGACTAAAATGAGTTGTGTAGATATTTGCCATGCTCACGATATCACCTGTTAGTGGATCGAAACACACCGAGCAGTGAGAGCTGGTACGTGGATACAGATGGCCAAGAGGAGCACTCTCTTTATCCGGATCGTGGAAGGCAAAAATTTGCCAATCAAGGACATGTGAGTAACAGTTTCCCATCATCACTGGAGGAGATGGCCAAGGATTTGTGTTTGAATCTTGGGGAGGAAAAGTTCATCAAGGATCACTGTGCTGTCATAAACATGGGGGAAATGTCACTGTTAAAATAAATAAATAAATAAATAGGGTTTTATGTAGGCTGAGATGATGGATAAAATGGCAAGATTAACTATGCAGCTTTAATTCTTGGGGTCAGAAAATATTGCAATTATAATGACCAACATGGTCCATTCCTTTTAGATATATTGCATGAAGAATATTTACATAAAAATATTTAACATACAAAATAGCGCTGCTAATGTAGATGTTTTAATTATTATTATTATTTTTAAATATTTTATTTATTTAAATATCTATATATCATATAGATTTAATATATTGGACTTTAAAATGGTACATTGGAGGTAAGTCTGTTTTCAATAACTAAAGCAATGGCAATGCAGGAGTTGAAAGAATATCTATCTATCTATCTATCTATCTATCTATCTATCTATCTATCTATCTATCTATCTATCTATCTATCTATCTATCTATCTATCTAAAATGTCCATACCCATCCATAAATTGCACTTTAAAATCAATTATTCCTATCGGTATTTGCCAGAGACTGTCAATATTTACTTAAATCATGTAACATGATAGAAAATGACAACATGGATCCAAACGTGACTGAAAATAGGCATGGCACTTTTGTTTTAAAAGACTTGTTATTTCCTCATTAGACTTTGCATCCAGCTTCGAATCACAAACAACACCCTAAATTGATTGATGTTTATGTACTGTATGTATTATTTAGCTGTCTATTTCCTATGGGGAAATTAGCAGGATACTGTATTAAACGGTGGGCAATTAATTGTTACAGTCTGCACTGATAAACATGTAATGAGAACTATAAATAAAATCCTGGTTAAAGATGTAAATGACCTTTGTTTATAAATAGAGGAGTGGGCTTTATTTATAAAGCATGTGAAAAAAAAAATCCTGGTTAAAGATGTAAATGACCTTTAGTTTAAAAGGAATTTATGGGCTCTATTGAACACACAGGGTTAAAAAGGTTTTATAAAATAACCTAGAGTTTAGTTCTAAAAACATTTTAAACAAGATCTTGCACTGTTTAGAGCATGCTGTCAAGTCTGATAATAATGTGTCTGTTGAATACAGCACGACTGATGGAGCTTAATTCCGCTTAATGGAGTGTGCTCAGCGAGTGCACTTTTCATGGGAACTGTTTGGTATTAGCATGTAAGCACACGTCAGATTGGTCTCTAAACATTCACTCCAGGTGACACGGTGCTAAAAAGTCAAGCGTGTTTCCTGGATCGTGCTGCCCATTTATCTCTTG
This sequence comes from Hemibagrus guttatus, assembly GCA_033459395.1. Classification (NCBI taxonomy): domain Eukaryota; kingdom Metazoa; phylum Chordata; class Actinopteri; order Siluriformes; family Bagridae; genus Hemibagrus; species Hemibagrus guttatus. Next base: position 4,175,110 of record JAUCMX010000027.1, read on the forward strand.
TTGACTTGCTCTCATGGACATTGGTTATGAAACCCATGTTTGCCCACAGCTCAGACGGTGTCTTTCTGTATTGCGCTAAACAAAGATCTGCTTTACAGTTTCACGAATGATGCATTAGTTAGAAATTTCAGATGGGCAGTGTTGAAGATTTGGAAAGATTTTGCCCCAGTTTTTGTTTTCTTGTTTGTAGGCTTGGTGAAGTTCCACCATGTGTGTGTGTGTGTGTGTGTGTGTGTGTGTGTGTGTGTGTGTGTGTGTGTGTGTGTGTGTGTGTGTGTGTGCTGCCACTGAGGGACAGATGTCGTGTGGAGTGTTTACACTGACACTGTGGTGACTTTGCCAAGCGGAGCGGCGACAGATTGCCTCCGAGCGGCTTCACCGACAGGCCTCACACACACCCTTGGGAATTTGAGAATAAATGCCATTCCATCTGCAGAATTATTTCAAAGAAAAGAGCAGTTGTATTGAACAGGACTTAAAAGTCTATCATGTCTCTTTATGAGTCATGTGTTCATTATGCACTGGCAATAAGAAACCATTTGAAAATTTCAGTTGTGCATCATTTCAGTTGCGAAATGTAGCAAAATATAGTTAAGCCAGTTTCCTCTGGCATTTAGCATCAGTCGGCATTCTATTAGCAGACGGATCAAATGGCTTTTAAAAAGTTCTGCAGTTGGCTTTGTTACAGGACGTGGCTGGAGTTTGTCTTCCTTAAGACTGTCCAGAGGTGCATTCCAAAAGAGAGTGTGTAAGCGAGAGAAAGTGTGTGCGCTTTGGAAGGAGTGTGTGTTTTCACTTTCTGGGGACCAAATGTGACCATGTGGGGAAAACATTTATTTATTTATTTATTTATTTATGCAAAAGCAGCAGCTTGTCTTTAAAAAAGGTTTGCTTTTAGTTACTGAGATAAAGGTTAGGGTGAGATTTAGATGTAGGCTTTAATTAATTAGCTGCAATAATAATAACATCAATGGGAGGTCCTTGCAAGGATCGTAAGACGAAAATGTGTGTGTGTGTGTGTGTGTGTGTGTGTGTGTGTGTGTGTGTGTGTGTGTGAGTGTGTGTGTGTGCACATCACCATCGCTATCATCTTTCTGCAGGCACTGTGCAGACGAACGCGTGTGGTTCAACTGCCGAGCCACGCAGCTGTCTGCTGTAACACCTGAGTCTGACAGACAGTTTTTCACCCTTACACTGACAACAATAGGCAGAGATGAATCACCTTATTCACTGGCACACACATATACATACAGACCTCTGGAGTTCATTACTCTCTCCACATAGGTCTTCATGCTATCACCAGCACTCCCTCTGTGTACCACACATTAGTTGTGAAAAGACCACTGCTCCAGGTCTCTAATTACTCTGATTAGGTTAGCAAGCGTGCCACTGTTAGAGTGAAAAACAACAACAAACAGACAGACAGAATGAGAGGTTTTGATTGACTCGACTAATAATTCTGTAGAAAAACAACATCAGAGGTGATGTGATTTAGCAGGAGAAAATCTTTCTTTGCAAGTGATTAGTGTTATATATAAATATAATATAGGCAATACAAAGTCTGAGTTTTGCAGACAAGTCCAAGCTCTAGACCTGTGTGTATTCCTGGTTGAGGACCCCAATGGCCTGTGTGACGAAGCTCCTCCTCATTTTCAAACGCTTCCCTGACTGAGAGCAGTAACCATTGTTTAAATGGCTGAGGTCCTTCACTTTCTTTCTGGCTTTGGTCCAGCTTATTGTGAATAAACTGCAGGACATGGAGCTCGATTCTGAGAGCACATTAAGATGAACGCATCACCATCTGGAGAGCCCATCTCTCCTGTTCCCAAACCAAGCTATGATGCTTGCCATTATCAGGTGCAGGTGTAAAAGTTCCCTAGCACCTTACATGTATACGTGATCTATTTTATGTATGTGGATGTGGTGGTAGCTGAAGTGATTAAGGCTCTGGGTTGTTGATCAGAAGATCGGGGTTCAAGCCCTAGCAGCCAACTGCCACCGTTAAGCCCCTCACCAAAGCCCACGCTCCAGGAGTGCTGCCCAATAGCCAGCCCTGCGTTCTGACCCCAACCCTCCAAGGATGGGATAAGTGAAGAAATAATTTCATTGTGCAGTAATGTATATGTGACAAATAAAAGCTACTTAACTTGGCCCTTTCAGAAAACATATCCAGTACCAAGCCTTAGTACCCTTTTGTGTCAATTTATATTTTGAGGAAATGAGCTCAACTGTTTAGGAAAAAAGATAAAGGTTTTTCTGGTACACTCAACATCTAAAAGAGTCATGTTTGTGATGACATCAGTGCTTGGTTTTTAGAGTCGTGTCTCATTGATGACTCAATGATTGGTGCACTTTGTTGACATCACCAAAGGACAAAGCACATTCTTTGGACTGAGCAGTCAGAAACATCTATCAATTTATCTGTCTGTCACACCACCCATTTGTAACTCAGTCCATGTGTATATCTTGCCTGGAGGCTGCTTTGAACTGATGCTCTCCAAAGGCTTCACTAAGGGACTGCTTCACGTAGGCGTAGCCTTTGGCATAGGCTTTGACACACCAAAGGATTCACGTTTATACCTGTGGCACATGGGATGAAAGAGCAATAGGAGTAGGAAAGAAAAGAAATCCCAGCTTTTGTGTTAAGATGTTCATTACAGGTCTGTAAAGAAATCCTGTGTTATGTGGTTGCCTAGAGTCTTAAATATCCAAAAAAGCATTGTGCCATTTTAATAAGAATAGGACTTAGCTTAAATAGCTTAATATACAAAATCTAGGTTATTATAGCTAAACATTTAGGTTGAATGTTTTAAATCATGTCTATTACTTCATTCAATCCAATTTGAAATGACATCCTTTTACGGGAATTTACATCTTTAACTGATATTTTTTGCATTATTCATTGTTATTATTTCTCTTGTAGAACTGGAAGCAGTGACCCATACTGCATTGTTAGAATTGACAACGAAGCCATAATAAGGTACAGTATGACTGATTTTATTCCTCAGTTTTCCTCAGGACCCTTCTTCATCTCCCCTAAGATGATTACTGTAAGTTTTAAAAAGGTTCTCTGTACCAAAGCTCATTTTCATTCCAGTCTTCGTCGTAATTGAAATCCCGACTATTATTTGCACAGAATAAACTGCTGAGAGCAGCAGTGCGGAAAACAGCAGATGCTGTAATTGCTTGTGCTGTGCGCTGCGATAGAATATCGCTTTATTTATCGATGACGTCTCAACCCCCCCGTGTTATACCGAGACCCCCGGGTGAGGCCTCAGCAAATCAAAATGAATCATGCTTCATGCTGAAAAGTCCATTAAGGAGGTGTCATTGCATCAGTATCAGCACTGAATGACTCAAACGCTGCTGTTTCTCATTGCAATAGCCTATAAATGGGATTCTTTCATATCCTGTAATTAAAAATGGTGAAATGACATTCTGTGGTGACACTGAGACACTGTTGAGTAATGAGAGTGCTTAGTCATGAGGAATTATATGTGCATATGAATCACAAAACACACGGCATTCCACCGAAACCAGGAGACCACTCTTTTTTTCCAGGTTTACGCTGGCATTCCAAGCCAGAGTACAATGAAGGAAAACACAAGAAGCTCTGGTTAATGCTTTAGTAAGCTGAATTTTCGTCATGTGTTCCTAATCACTGACTGAGATCTTATCATCACTTCAGTTATTGCTTTCTCTGTGTTGCCAAGGTTTGTTCAGTATCTGGTCGAATTATTGCACACGGAGTTTGCTTTGCAGTCCAAGAGGCTGCCTTTGGCCTGGGTGTTTATTAAGGGTAAATAATATGGGCAAGAAAGTGTTTAGTAGAATTTTAATTTAGATTAAGGTACTTAATATAACATGAACCAAGTACTTATCATCAATGTAAGATAAATATAAAAATAAGATTATAGTTCTAATTAATACCTATTGTAATGTGCTATAAAGGGCTGGAAGCATGAACACAAACAAGGAACAAATACAAGGAACCAAGACAAAGGAAAACACATTGTATATATTTATACACAAATAAATTAGTAAAACACGAAACAGATGAACGTATTCAGGGTGGACACCAGAGGACACTTGACCAGAACAAAAGTAACTTTCAGTACATGCTACTATTGGAAGCATATAATACAAGTCACCATAGGAACCATGACATTTGTTTACATTTTAATGTTATTGAGTCTGGCTAAGGGGGGCACGGTGGCTTGGTGGTTAGCACGTTTGCCTCACACCTCTAGGGTTGGGGGTTCTATTCCCGCCTCTGCCGTGTGTGTGGAGTTTGCATGTTCTCCCCGTGCCTCGGGGGTTTTCTCCGGATACTCCGGTTTCCTCCCCCGGTCCAAAGACATGCATTGTAGGTTAATTGGCATCTCTAAATTGTCCATATTGCGTGAGTGAATGAGAGTGTGTGTGTGCCCTGCGATGGGTTGGCACTCTGTCCAGGGTGTATCCTGCCTTGATGCCCAATGACGCCTGAAATAGGCACAGGCTCCCCGTGACCCGAGAATAGATTGGATAAGCGGCAGACAATGAATGAATGAGTCTGGCTATAAACTGCATAAATGCTCACAGTACTATTTATATATTTCTCTTTTTGCTCGACTTCTTTAGTGTAACTGATTCTAACTAGAGTAGATCAGCCTTTCATTCTATCTAAAACCATGTGGCAAAAGTTTGTAGACAACTAACCATCACATCACATTATATTTTATTCCTAACCTGGTTCCACAAAGTTAAAGGCACATGTTTGTCAAGAATGTCTTGCTATGTTGTGGGTTTACAATTTCTCTAGAACTAAAAGGCCCAAACCTGTTCCAGCATGACAATGCCCCTGTGCACAAAGCAAACTCCATGAAGGTATGTTTTGCCAAGTTTGGTGTGCAAGTGGCCTGCACAGAGCCCTGACCTTAAACCCATCATGATTTTGGAACATCGACTGGACTCCAGGCCTACTCGTCTGACATAACTTGTGCTTGAACGGACAAATCCCCACAACCACACTCCAAAATCTAGTGGAAAGCCTTCTTCAAAGAGTGAAAGATATTACATCAGCAAAGCAAGGAAGGGATTAAATATGAATGTGTCCACAAACCTTTGGTCATGTAGTATATTTTGTAAAATGTAATTATTCTCTTATACTAATACTACCTAGTACTTGCATATGGCCTGTGAGGTGTATTTCAATTGCAAGAAAAACAAACCTTAACATAAAATTGTACTAACTGTAACTATTCTCAGCAGTTTAACTTGTTTTAACTGGAATTTTGCTGCAGTAGTGATTGTTTTTACGCCTTTTCTTCTCAGGACAGCAACAATATGGAAGACACTGTCCCCTTTTTGGGGAGAGGAATACAATGTCCATGTTCCACCTTCTTTTCATACCGTGTCCCTGTACGTGATGGATGAGGACAATCTCAGGTCAGGGTCTCAATGTGCGTCTCACACACACACCGCCATGTTCTCTCTACTTTTTAGCAGTTTCATCGTATTTGTTCATAATGTGCTAATTATGGGTAATTCATATGCCACGCTTTATTGCTAATTAGAATCACTATACTCTGTATTCTGAATATATGACCACTTAGATATAAACGGATTCATTAACAATGTGAATGAGCTCATGTGATTTTTGATCTGGCTCGATTCCAGCCGTGATGATGTTATTGGAAAAGTTTCGATCAGCAAAGAGACGCTCAGTGGCAAGCCACAAGGTAAGGCACTTTCTTCTGAGGTTTTTTTTCTCAAGACATTTCCTCTGTTTATCATGACAATGATATTACGAGACAGCTCAGAATCTCCCGCAATGATTTGATCGCCGAGTTTTTAATCACTACATTACCAACCTTTTGCAAATTCACCAAAAAACTACAGAATACAAGAAGTCAAGAGTGTATTTCACTTCCCTGAATTAACTGGAATACTTCCTCCTGTCCAAGTTGGGGTTTTTCCACTACATAGCAGAGATGCACGATAAAGTAAAAAAGGCATTTTATATAAATTGATTGAATGCAAAATGCTGTGCATAATTTATTTATTTGAAATAGAATTTATTCGATTTTTCTACCTCATTTTACTTAAGGCAGTAACCTTTACCTAGATATCAATCATATAGAAATCAACATTAATTAGCTGCTTTATACCTAATAAATATTCATTCATTCATTGTCTACCGCTTATCCGAACTACTCTCGGGTCACGGGGAGCCTGTGCCTATCTCAGGCGTCATTGGGCATCAAGGCAGGATACACCCTGGACGGAGTGCCAATCCTTGCACACACACACTCTCATTCACTCACACACAGACAATTTAGAGATGCCAATCAACCTACAATGCATGTCTTTGGACCGGGGGAGGAAACCCCAGAGGCACGGGGAGAACATGCAAACTCCACACACACGGCAGAGGCGGGAATTGAACCCCCAACCCTGGAGGTGTGAGGCAAACGTGCTAATGCGTGCCATGCCCCGCACCTAATGAATATGTCTATGTTAAATATGTTAGATAATATGCATGATGGTTTGACATGGTCTGCATTGTTTTGTTCAGATCATGTGGAGTGACATAGCCTGCATTGTTTAGTTCAGATCATGTGGTTGCCATGGTTCCTTAAATCCCCTACAATGAAACTTTTTAGTCAATGGACTAAAATTAACATGGAGACATGCCAGGTAAGGACCTAAGCTAGGTGTAGCACCCACCATGACCATCCCATGTACCAGTTTTTGTGGCCATGGATTCCGATAAGTTTGCCCAGAACCCTAACATTGCCCTCCAAAATGCATGCAAAAACAACTACAATCCAAATGAACTATTTGAATTTGATTGGTTGTAATTTGCAACATAGAAAGTAGACTCGCCTTGCTGTCTAGACAAATGCACAGAACTCAAGTTAACAGTATAAGTCATGCCAATTGTTTGGGCATGAGTTCTATATCCGAGCTTCTGTCTTCTGGACGAAGCAGACCTCTGAAGTGCGTACACTTCAAATAGTTTAGTAGTCTCACCAGGAGGCTTGAAGCTGTCAGGGCTGACTCATGCAGGCGCAGGGCTCAAGCCTGGAATTGATGTTCAGGAGGCTAAAGACGGAGGTGACCAAGTCACAGCCTGCTGTGGTAGCCAACATTATCTCAAGTGGAGGAGAACCTTGTTCAGTCGGTGGCTTGGCAAAGATTTGTGTTGCTTGACCCGGCAAAGGTTCTATAGTGGGGGTGAGGTCTAAAGTACATTTATTGTTCATTTAAATAGTTTTATATATACACACACACACAAACACATATATACCTACATATATATATATATATATGTATATATATATATATATATATATATATATATATATATATATATATATATATATATATATATATATATGTAGATCTTGTCATGTCATGGGCACCCGAGACTCATTGATGGATGTAGGGTGCTAAGGCTATCCTGTCTGGTCCTATCCCACAGAAGAGCTATTGTAAAAAATAAATGTGCTGAAAATGTTGATGCTGGTTATGATAGGAAGGTGCTAGAACACACAGTTTGCTGTGTATGAAGCTGCATGGGTACAAACCAGGCAAAGTGCCCATGCTGAGACTGTTCACCGCCAAAACGCCCCAACAATGGCATGCGAGCATCAGAACTGGACCATGGGGCAATGGAAGAAGATGGCCTAATCAAGTTGGAGATCAGTTGCACGCACGTCGCTTATCACGGGAAGAGGTGAAAGCAGGAAGCACAATGGAAAGAAGGCATTCCCTAGATCACAATCCAATCGAGCATCTGTGGGATGGACTGGGCAAATACATCTGATCCATGAAAGCCCCACATTGCAACACACAGGACTTGGATCTGCTAACATCATGGTGACAGATTCCACACCTTCAGGTCTTTAACTTCTTTTTGCAGCACAAGGAGGATATACAAAGTATTAAAGCAGGTGGTTTTAATGTTATTGTTCATCTGTGTGTGTCCAACAACTCAAATTCCTGTTGTATTGTAATTCTTTGTCGTTCAAATTGCCAGCCTCCAGCTGAAATCTTTATCAAAATCGGTGGAAATGTAATGCAAATTGGAGCCTATTAGTCAATGACACATTGCATTAGTCCCTCTAAGCCTCAGTCATTATTCTGGTGAGCTCTTGATGCGACATGATAAAAAAAAAAAACGTGGCCTGCCTTGTTTTGTTCAGACCATGCGGTTGTCATGGTTCCTCAGATCCCCCACACAAAAACATCTGAAACCTCTGAGGATGATTAGAAGACTTTTTGTCAATTGTTATAGGGATCATGTGGATGTCAGTGTTGAAAGAGCTTATGTTGTAATAACAGTGAAGTAAGAAAGGAAACACAATGGGGCTTGCTGTTATAGGAAAACAATCAATAACTGAAGTTTACTTTTTATCCATTTTAACCGATTTGTTTTATACAGTTTTGTGGTCCGCAAGTTAATTCTTGTTATCTTCGGCTTCTCTTCCTCTCTCGATGTTAAGATAAAAATGCAATTCAGAGCATTACTGAGAAACCCCAAAGTATTAAATCCTCCTTCAGGGAGATTTTCCCATAGTGGAAAACTTCAAGTAACCTCTGACACTGGAGACTCCTTAATAATGAAATAATGTTAAACAAATACTTTTTTACAGAAAAGGTCACCATGTCAATAATTACAAATGCTTTTTAATTTATGTCGAGATGTTATAATAGAATTCTTATCAATCAGAATCAAGAATTCTAACTAACAATATGCTGTATCATACATATATCTAAGAAGTGTTATCTCTTATATTCTGTCTTTGCTTCTTTTATACTGATCTCACTTTATTCAGAGATGCAACCCACATCCTTCTAAGACTTTTCTCAATCGCATTCATTTGCATGTGCTGACAAATTTGATTAAAAATCTCATTCCTGGAATTCCCACCATTCGGACCTCGTCAAATCATTACTTGTGTACATGTAATGCAAATCAGAGCATGTTCTACATCGCATTAGTCCTGATGGTGCGTTTAAGCACCATGCATTTATATGCACACCCTCTACTCCTCGCTCTCTCTCTCTCTCCATGGAACGAGACAGCTTTTGTACTCTCGTTCTCTCCCAAAGCACGCCTGTACGGCTTAATGAGAAGGCCGTGTTGAGGAGGGCATGGAAATAGCAGCACGCTCCGCACACTGTGGTTGACAGGGTGTGAATACGTTACCCAGCTGGAAACTAGCAAAGTGACTAGAGCACTATCTCCAGGAAGCTAACCTTTTTTGGAGTAGTGAGAACTGAAAATGAAGCTGAAATCACACATAATGGCTCCTCTAATAGGTTAAGCCCACACCTGCTTTGCCACCTATAGAGACGCCTACAGAAACGCTGATGTGAGCAGTAAGCTCTAGTTTCTCTGTTTGCTCGTGTAAAACTGGGACATATGCTGCAATAGTCAGACTGACTGCAGTCAGGAACGGTAGTGATAATAAAAAGTGATGTGGTTAAGGAGCATGACGCAGGCGTCATGATGAGACGATATGAAATGTGAGAAGGAAGAAGGAAGCGCGAGGCAAACTGTATCTCACAGTTCCAGGTCAGTGAATCACATAAGCATGTAAAGTTCATATTTATAGTCATACCATTAACATAACATGCATCATAATAAACCTCTTTTGCTTTAACTGTAACAAAAAAGGTTTAGATTAATTCTAAGGTGTTGTCGTTTCTATAGTAACAGCCCATTCACATGTATAGTGGACTTGTATTTAGATGTTTACCTTTTTTAACTTTTTTTTCCCTGAGTCAGCCCTAAATTATGTGTGTAAACGTAGCTGTGTGTGTTTTAGTGTTAGATGATCTGGGCTCATTAGATCAATACTGACTGACCCCAGGACATAAAAAGGTGCCATTGGATGCAGACAACCTGTTTGAAGCAGAAACATTTTAAAGGTTATCCCCCAGTATGTATGTGTGTGTGTGTGTGTGTGTGTGTGTGTGTGTGTGTGTGTGTGTGTGTGTGTGTGTGTGTGGGTGTGTATGAATGTGTGTGTGTGTGTTGTCACTGCCTGTAGACTTTCACAGCTTCACATCCCGGACCTTTCACAGCTGAAATCTGTCATACCACCGATACGTTAGTCAGTGGAGTTTCAAAAAGCCTTTTTTCCCCCCTGTGATATTTCATTTAGCTAGATATTTCAGTATGTCATGTCGTCTCCTGCCACCACAATTGGACAGTCTAAATCCCATACTTGGTGTCTTACATGCAAACACACCCGTCTGGTGGTTATTACAGTGATTTTAAATCCAATTTTCTCCTCTAACTGGTGCCACAGGACTGAATAACAAACAACGGTTTTGCTCTGCTTTCCCATGAGACACTGGGTGAGATTTAATTTATTGTTTTTCTTTTCTTGTTACAAAGTTTTTGCCTTTCCCTAGGCCACAGGGATGCAGGCTGGAAATGTTGGGCAAGTAGTAATTGACTAGTAATTTGCCAAGCTCATTAATGCAACACAGGTTCAAAGCAAACGCTGAATGTGTTTCTGTGTCACGTTTGGAAATCGCTGTCGCGTTTTAAACCCCCTGGAGTGATGCGTGCAAAACGACAGAAGTGTTCTCTCCGTTCAGGCTAAATGGTAAAATTGACAAGGCCTGGCTTGCAATTTATGGTCAGGCTACTCAATGGAGCAACAAAGGCATAATGGGCCATGACAAGGCTGACTTGGAATACTAATAAGGAGGAGAATTTTTCCATTGCGATAAACAGAGAGATGTTTAATAATTCAGCTCAAATACACAGACATCCCACAATCAGTCCATTTATTTTCTGTACCACTTGTACAGGGGAACCCAGGGTCTATCCCAGGGACCTTTGGGACACAAGTCAGGGGATACCATGGAGAGACTGTAAACCCATCACAGGGTACACTCTAATTTAGAGAAGCCAGTGAGACTTAAGACTGGATGAGGAATCTGGAAAACCCCGGAAGAAACCCGCAAAGCATTGGGAGAAGATGGTGGGAAACAATCCCCCAATTCCGGAGGTGCGAGGCTTACCACTAAGCCAACGTGGCCCACTACATTCCACAATATTAAATATTAATGTCTCTTTGACACTAAATCAAAGTCATATTGTTGTGTATAAGTAGCCTCCTGATGGTGCAGTAGCAGGATCCCGCGATCTCACTGCCGCGGCCCGGGTTTGATTCCCAGGCAGGGCGCTAACCCAGCCACTGAAGAGTGTTGGTCCCAAGCCCGGATTAAATGGGAGGGTTGCGTCAGGAAGGGGATCCGGCATAAAACCTATGCCAGATCGCAACTTGTGGACTAAATGATCTGCTGTGCCGACCCCAAAACAGGGAGCAGCTGAAAGACCAACAACAACATTGCTGTGTATAAGTGGACTGAAAAGATTCAGATGCTATTCCTATAACAACACAATAGAAAGTGTGTTATTACTTAACTATCCCATTGGATAGCCCTGGAACGAAGTAACCGTTCTTTAGGAACTAATTCTTCAATCTTCATTTTATAGGCACTTTTGTCCCCTGAAGTGAGTTATATCATCAATCCAGAATTATTGGTCTTGGATAAAAAGCAGCGTGGCAGTCCTACGATTAAAACCTCAACCCTTCAGGTCACTAATGCAGCACCTTTGAATCCATTGAGATAGCGTGGCCTCTATTTATCGTGCTGCGTTTCTCGTTTCTTGGTCAATTGATTTCCCAAGCACAGAGTAACAATGTGTTCTGTCTTGACCTTGCTTTCACAGTTCAGGATCTGTCTATAGAGTCTTATTCCTTAGTGGTCTTCGCTACAATTTTCTCCAACATGTAATTCTGCTAAAGCTTACAGGTCTGCTGTGGACATGAATTTAATCGATTAGACTGAAGCTTCTTAAAACCTGAGGCAAAGAACAATTGATATGATGGCAGATTTATTTTTACTGCACAGCGGTCGTATGTGTCTTGGCAAACTATCTTTGTGTTTTTGTTTGAAGAAAAAATGTGTATGTAATCTAATATACAGTATGATAACGGACTCCTGTAACGGACTCCAAACCTCCAAACATGATGAATTTGGTATTTTGTTGGGTTTTTTTTTTTTTCCTTTTCCCAAAGGAGGCCTCTTAAAATTTTTTTATCTTTTTAACCTTTTTTGAACCCTTTTTTTCCTTTTTTTTTTAAACACGTAACAGACCACTTTTCAGGCAAAAAAAAATAATGGAGGAAGTCTACTGAGGAACTGAGGCAGATTCGCTAATATGCTTAGAAAACCTTATTAGCTAATTTCCTTTATAAAAATATATGGCAGGTGGCACGGTGGCTTAGTGATTAGCACGTTCGCCTCACGCATCCTGGGTTGGAGTCTTGCTCTCACTCACTGTGTGTGTGGAGTTTGCATGTTCTCCCCATGCTTGGTGGGTGTGCTCCGGTTTCCTCCCACAGTCCAAAGACATGTTTCTAGGCTGATTGGAGTTTCTAAATTGCTCGTAGTGTGTGAGTGAATGTGTTTGTGCCCTGCGATGGGTTGGCACTCCATGTATCCTGCATTGATGCCCGATGACGCCTGAGATCCGATCTATTCCCTGTGACCCGTGAATAGATCGGATTAGCAGGGACAGACAATGTAAAAAATATATATATATATATATGGCCTTTCTGTTAAAGGCTTTTTGTTAAGCCTTTCTGTTAAAGGCTGTCAGAGTAAATACGTATCTTGTTAGCGTTTACTGATCTTTATAATATTTTTTTAAGTGTAGAAATATTGAATTGCAATATTAGAAATATTGAAGAACTTGTTTTTTTTGCCCCATGCAGGTCTGGACGGCTGGATGAACCTGACTGAAATAGATCCTGATGAAGAGGTTCAGGGAGAGATTCACCTGCAGATCTCACTGCTGGGGGACGGCGACGTGCCACGCAAACTGCGCTGTCGGGTTCTGGAGGCCAGGTGAGTTTCAAACGCATAACACAATCTAAGGGGTTCCAGCAATTGACCCTGGGCTGACCAAACAGTGGTATAGTTGTGATGTCAGAAGTGGGTGAAAAGAGTAAATTGGATGGTGTCAGAAGTGGGTGAAAAGAGTAATTTTGCAAATCCTGGATTTTGCAAGTCAAGACTGCAGATTTTCATCAGATTTGATCCGTGTCACATGGCGTCCTCTTTCTTCATTGGTAGGAGTTTAAAAGAAGAATTGCAATTTTGCCAGTTTAAGTAGTTTTCTGCAATAAAAGCACTTAAATAAAAGTATTTTTGGCTGCAACAATCACAAAAAACTCAAATCCTGAAGACACTGACTGAAAACACTGACTAGCAAATCCTGTTATATGTATTGATTTTGTTTTGGGTATATAAATGCTTTACCCTCCTCCAAATGAACTCATTAACATGAAGTTTGGTTTCTGTTTTCTAGAGATCTTGCCAAAAAAGACCGCAACGGAGCATCAGATCCGTTTGTCCGAGTCAGATACAACGGCAAAAGCCACGAAAGCGCTGTAAGCATCTGAGTCCTCGGCTTTCATCCCACAGAGAAACCTCAAGAGTTGAATAAATGAAGAGTAAAAAATAGGGATGAGTAAAAAATGTGGTATTTTATTTCAATCTCTTTTTAATATTCTTCCCTTGGGTTTTAGAATGAGAGAGAGAGAGAGAGAGAGAAAGAGAGAGAGTAAATAAATAAATAAATGTATATAAATATAGAAATAAAAGGAAATATAAGGTAAAATATGAAGGATTGAAGACAATAAAACTAGAACAAAGAAAGTAAGGAAAAGAAAAATGTTTGACAATTATGGAAATTATATAAATAAATAGCAATCAATAACTAAAAGATAGATAGATAGATAGATAGATAGATAGATAGATAGATAGATAGATAGATAGATAGATAGATATTAAATCGAGAAGATCACATTAAGTAAACAATTAATCAATGGAAGGAGGGATCAAAGAAACAACACAATATCTCTGTACTGGAAACATTAATTAATTAATTATCTTTTTTTTTTTTTTATTAATTATTAATCCTCTTGTTCACAGGGCAAATATCAGATATCAAAGTTAGCATGATCTGTTTCGTATACTGCTGGCTTCCTTGTTAGCTTTCATTCATTTTGTTTTCTAATCTGTATCAGGGATGCTTATTAACTCTGAGCCTTGCTAATTGCTGTCTCTTTGCTAATCTCTTGAATATAGAGATAACTAACTGGACTTACATCTGTACATGAGCTTAGCTCTCTGTCTTAGCGTCACTGTAAGCTGCATTCGATTTGATTGAATTGTTCATCTTTGTGATGCAAATCTTATGCAACGCTGTGGCTGTGTAGGTGGTGAAGAAGTCTTGCTACCCACGCTGGAACGAGAGTTTCGAGTTCGAGCTCGACGACACCCCGGCCGACAGCCTGCTCAGCGTGGAGGTGTGGGACTGGGACCTGGTGAGCAGAAACGACTTCCTTGGAAAGGTAATTTCTTCAGAGTGTTCGAATTTAGTGAGCTGGAGTGAGTGATATTGGCAAGCAAAAAAAAATCACATTTGAGCAATAATTAGATCAATATAAACTTCACAAGACATTCATAAGTATTGTGTAATTCATAAGTACTGACATTCATAAGCGCCTCCGCCATGTGTGTGTGGAGTTTGCATGTTCTCCCCGTGCCTCGGGGGTTTCCTCCGGGTGCTCCGGTTTCCTCCCCCAGTCCAAAGACATGCATGGTAGGTTGATTGGCATCTCTAAATTGTCTGTAGTGTGTGATTGCGTGAGTGAATGAGAGTGTGTGTGTGCCCTGCGATGGGTTGGCACTCCGTCCAGGGTGTATCCTGCCTTGATGCCCTATGACGCCTGAGATAGGCACAGGCTCCCCGTGACCCGAGTGTAGTTCGGATAAGCGGCAGACAATGAATGAATGAATGACATTCATAAGTAAGACATTTGTAAGTATAAGCCATTCAGACATATGCTAACTTAGTGGTAAGGCGTTGGTCTACCAGTCAGAGGGTTGTAAGCTTTGCTGGGCCCCTGAGAAAGGCCCTCAACTGTTTAGTTGTATAAAATTATTTAAAAATAAAATGTAAGTCACACTGGATAAGGGTGTATGATGTAAATGTTTGGTCTTGGAATATTAATGTATCGATTATCGATTATCTTTACTGTCATTTTAGTCTTTTTTTCCAAAGTTTTCTCCCCAATTTGGTCATCTGCCAATACCCACCCACCAGCATCCTCCTGCCAATCAAATGACCAATCAGGAAAGGAAAAGGCCTCTAAGACACACTCACCAATCGCGATCTGCCCTCTTGCGCATACATGAACTCCCAGAAACTTGATTGGTTATTGATTGCTGTGATTGACAGGTGAGAGAGAATGAGTATAACATCCCTCCTACCTGTGGCCAGTTTTGCTCCCTACTCTACCAGCCATGGGCTGATGTGACATCATAACGATTTGAACATGTGACAATAGAGCTTTTCTTTTCTCATCTCACAAGTTCCTTCACTGAATCTCGCATCTCAAATAATCTGAATCTCAAATAATTTGGTGTTACATCAGAACAAGGAACATCGAGGAACATCAAGTCCATTCTCCTTTTCGAGCTAGACACATTACATACCCTTCTCAGACTGTGAGATGGAACTGATACATCTTATAAAATGTCTCGTTCTATCAAAAATGACAGATTTTCATGAATTTCCTTTCTCAAACATATGCCATTTTTTCCCATTGAAGAAAAAAGCACGTCTCTTTGTTTTGCGTCTCCACCCCTGTCTTATCACTGCTTTGCTAACCTGATGTGTGCACCTATTCAGAGTTTTCTACGTCTTTATGCGTCTTGCGTTTACGTATATCACAAAGCTTTGTTTTCTCTCCCTGTTTGCGCCGGTTTTACAACTAACACCTGACCTCCATGTTGAACCCCAGACCACAGTAAACAACATACTGAGTCTTAGGGATGTGCTTTCTGGTCTGGGATGTTACACTGATTTAAAAAAAAGTCTTGAATCTTTTGGCAAAAATGATAATATAGTATCAGTACTGGGATATAGCGCAATATCTTTTTTAGATCAGCTATAAACTTTGATAAATTGTATAGTAATTGTATACTATTGTGGGGGTTTTTTTGTCCAAAGTCATAAGGATTTTCGTTTTTGTGTGCAAGGGCATTTACATGAGTTATGACTGCATTTTGGGTGGATATCGGCGAAGAAATCATAATGAAAGCTCTAAAAGTGTTATGGCGGGGCCTGGAGGAATGCTAAAACAATTCTGTGGTGTGGGATTATTTGGTGCTACATATTTTTAATAAATGCAGCACTAAACAATGAAGTATCAATGATTTGTATTGGAATATTTGCATCTGGATTTATTTTGGCTCTTTATTCCTGAAATATAACCTCATCCTTCATGTGTGAGATTCCATTTTAACCCTCATTGGCCTGCTAAACAGTCAGTCAAAGCGAATTTCCCACCCTGCGAATAAACGTCTCGATCATTGTCTCCGCCATAGCTTTGCTTTGACATTTAATTTTCGAGTCGTTTGACAGCATCACGTTTCGTGCTCTCCCTCAGGTCCTGTTCAACATTAACAGGCTTCAGTTGGCGCAGCAAGAAGAGGGCTGGTTTCGCCTGGGGCCCGACAAACCCAAACACAGCCAGTACGAGTAAGTGCTTTTTCGCTTCATGGCATCTACGTGCGACAAACAACCGTAACATGGTATCGAGATTCTCAGTCTCCGAGATCCGAGGCAGGAATTTAAATACATAACAATATATAGAATGCAGCTTTCTAGAGTAAGAGTAAATAAACCCACATGCTAAAACAAAAAAAAAATTACATACACTTGCTGTCCACTTTATTAGGAACACCTGCAGATTCATGTTTTTGTCTAAGAAGCCAATCAGGTTGCAGCAGAGTGATATAGGTCAAGAGCTAACAGAAACATCAGAACAATTCACCTTGTCTTTTTCTAGTATTCGACTGTCCAGTTTGATTCCACATGATTCTTCTTCGACTGGAGAAGCACCCGATGAGCTCTTCTGAGCTCATCCACCTCACGGTTCAGTGTTTTGTGTTTTCTGTGATGCTTTTCTGCTCACCACGATTGTAAAGAGCAATTATTATTTGAGTTACTATAGACTTCCTGTCAGCTCTGGCCATTCTTCTCTGACTCAAACCAGCCCATCTGGCACCAGCAACCATGTCATGATCAATTTCACTTGTTTACATTAACTGAAGCTCTTGACCTGTATCCTGTGTGATCTGGGCTGCTGTCACATGATTGGCTGATTCGATAACTGCATGAAGGTGTACAGGTGTTCCTATTAAAGTGAACAGTGTGTGTGCCTGTTATTTATAGAAAGCGCTAATCTTTTATCTGGGGTTAAATCCTGGACATTTTTTCATTCTCTGTACCGAACTTACTTCCTTCTATTGTGTGTGTGTGTGTGTGTGTGTGTGTGTGTAAGGAGGATTATAAAGCAGACTTGGATGATATCAGGGCTTATGAGAATGTAGGGATTGGGTCATGGTGAAGATAAATGTGGCATCTGTGTGTGTGTGTGTGTGTGTGTGTGTGTGTGTGTGTGTGTGTGTATGAGAGTTGAGGATTACGAGGAGAGTATTTTGTGGACATGTCATGTCATGGCAAACCTGACAGAGTTTATAGCCCAGATCGTTCATCCATCTGTTCATTCATGCATTCGCACAGAAAATTGATTCATTTTCTATAACAGCAGCCATGATGTGATGAGTAAATATCTAATAATAAAAATACTGGAAGTTAAATATATTAAATAATAAAAATGTTAGAAGTAAATAAACAGATATTATAGTTAAGATCTTCTAAATCAGTTTATTTTGCACCCTATATGACTATATTTTAATATACAGGATATTTGACTTGACAGTGATATTATCCAACTCGACCGGGCACAGCCCGATGGAATGACGTAGACCCACCTTCCCGTAGGCCCACCACCCGGAGGAAGGAGCATAAGGGTCCGGTGCAGTGTGCTTTGGGTAGCAGTCATGGGCGGGGGCCCCGACGACCCAAACCCTGGACAAAGAATCTGGCTTTTGGGACACGGAATGTCACCTCACTGGGGGGGGAAGGAGCCTGAGCTGGTCAGGGAGGTTGAGCGGTACCGTCTAGAGATAGTCGGGCTTGCCTCCATGCACAGCCTCTGGAACCCAACTCCTTGAGAGAGGTTGGACCCTCTTCTACTCTGGAGTGCCCCATGGTCAGAGGCGTCGGGCTGGGGTGGGCTTGCTTATAGCCCCCCAGCTCAGCCACCATGTGTTTCCCTGGTAAACGAGAGGGTCGTTTCCCTGCGCCTCCGGGCCGGGTATAGGTGTCTCACTGTTGTTTCGGCTTATGGGCTGAACAGCAGTGTGGAGTACCCAACCTTCTTGGAGACCCTGCGAGGGGTGCTGCAAGGTGCTCCAACTGGGGACTCCATAGTTTTACTGGGGGACTTCAATGCCCATGTGGGCAACGACAGTGATACCTGGAGGGGCGTGATTGGGAGGAATGGCCCCCCTGATCTGAACTCGAGTGGTGTTCTCCTGTTGGACTTCTGTGCTAGTCACAGTTTGTCCATAACGAACACCATGTTCAAGCATAAGGGTGCCCAACAGTACATGTAGTACCAGGACACCCTAGGCCGGAGATCAATGATCGACCTTGTGGTCGTGTCATCTGACCTTCGGCCACATGTCTTGAACACTCGGGTGAAGAGAGGGGCGGAGCTGTCAACCGATCACCACTTGGTGGTAAGTTGGATCCATTTACAGAGGAGGATGCCGGACAGACTTTGCAGACCCAAATGTATTGTGAGGGTCTGTTGGGAACATCTTGCTGATCCCTCTGTTAGGGGAGTCTTCAACTCCCACCTCCGGGAGAGTTTCAACCAGATCCCGAGGGAGGTTGGGGACATTGAGTCTGAGTGGACCATGTTCTCCTCCTCCATTGTTGATGCAGCCATCCAGAGCTGTGGACGTAAGGTCTCTGGTGCCTGTCGTGGTGGTAATCCCCGAACACAGTGGTGGACACTGGAAATAAGGGATGCCTGGGATGAGGATCAGCACCTCCAAATCTGAGGCCATGGTTCTCAACCGTAAAAAGGTGGCTTGCACCCTTTTTTGTTGGAGGGGAGTTCCTTCCTCAAGTGCAGGAGTTTAAGTATCTTGGGGTCTTGTTTACGAGTGAGGGAAGGATGGATCGTGAGATTGACAGACGGATCGATGCAGCGACAGCAGTAATGCGGTCTATGTACTGGTCTGTTGTGGTGAAGAAGGAGCTGAGCCGGAAGGCAAAGCTCTCGATTTACCAGTCAGTCTACGTTCCTACTCTCACCTATGGTCATGAGCTCTGGGTCATGACCAAGAGGATAAGACAATGATGATGAATGATGATGAGTGATATTATCCTAGTTATATACAATAACTAAAAATAACAAGTAAAAAGTGAAAAAATAAACCACAAACAAATAACTAACCAAATAGATTCAGAAAACAGATTTAAGATATATGATAGATATATCTAAATCAGTCATTTTTATTTTTTAGCGGTTTACTTGACAGCAATATAATGCTACAAAAATAACAGGTAAATAAAAATGAATAAATAAATAAATTCTATTTATAAAATAAAATCAGATTTAATATTAATGATCAAGGGAAAGCAGTATTGTTTTGGCCTTTTAATTGACGGTAATATGATCCTTCAAAATGAATAAATAAATAAATTCTAATACGAAAAAAATAAAATAATTCAAAAAACAGGTTTATGATTGTTTTTATTTTTTAGCCATTTTGACAATTGCCAAATTCTCAATTGACGGTAACATAATCCAACAAAAACAAACAAACAAACAAATAAATAAATACATGCATGTGCAACAGATCTAATATTTCTGACCTTTTAAATCAGTCATGTATATAAATATCAATGTGAAATAGAAATGATAAACAAAATTTAATATTAATAATCTATTCATTATTTTATGAATAATCTGAGAGTCAGGTTCATTTGAATAAAGTCTTCACATTCGCTCAGTTATATGTTACAGTCTATATACAAAGGTCAGGATATCTTTTGTTTAAACCTGTTTTTGCCGCACATATGACAAATCTTTGACATGAGTTTGGCTTTTATTCCTTCTCTGGTCTGGTGATGTAATCCTAATGAAATCATTTGTGGAGGAAAAAAAATCTGAGGGGAAAAAAAATAGCAAAGCACCCATGATCTACCCCCTTCCTGCTTGATGCATGCTCGAGGGAGTTTTTTTTTTCTCCTTTCTCATTCCTCGTCTTTTTCCTGATTTTTATTTATTTATTTATTTGTTTGTTTGTTTGTTTATTTATTTATTTATCGCCGCCCTGCCATCTGCTGCCTGCTGTTTGGTGACTGGCTGCCGATGTTGCCACACGCTCATTTGTCTTCGAAAACTCCCACTCTACCGTAAGTGATAGCCCTCTCTGGCATAGAGATCATGGAGTGCAAGTGATAGAGTGGAGCTGAGCGAAGGTGTCTTGTGAGTAGGCGCTGGGGAAAAAATCACGACGGAGAAGAAAAACGGATGTGATCAGACTCTTCAGGAGAGCAAAATAATGGCTGGTATTTTATCACAGCAGCCCTGGTATTCAGTGTGTTCTGTCTGTAAAATATAAAATGGCACAGTGGGATGGGATAAAGTGGAAGCGTGTATGCTGCAGAGGAAAAAAAACAAAAAAACAGGACTAGTTCTGTATAAACTCTCAGGCTGGTAACTCAGGGATGGAATTTTTAATAATGATGACCACAAAAGCAAATCCAAATTCCATTTTTCTCATTTTTAATATCACATCATCCATTTTCAAATAAACATTTAGGGTTCAAAACCAGTTCGATTCTTTTCTAAGCTTCAGCACATCGGATGCTCGCCTGACCTCCGGCAGCTGCTGCCTACAGACCGTGACATTGTTTTTCCTTTTACTCACTCGTTCTCGTTTAATTTCTTCACGCCAGCTTTATAAACCTCCATCTACCCACACGCTGTTACAGCCATCTCTTTTATGGGCCGTTTTATTCACAGTAATAGAGTCATTTTCTTTATTATTGTTTGTCTGTCCTTCTGGCCATATTTCCTGGAACGGTTTCAGTGGAATGAGTCAGAGTTTATGGGGTTTTTTTTTTCCACAGTCTGTTTAAAGCCAAAAGCAATTCAAATCATTGTATTACACGAGAGTGTGTTTTCTTTCTTTTGTTCAGAATGTAGCAAAACTCTTGACTTTTAATGGCGCTAATATGGAAGGTTAAGTATCTTAAGCTTTCTGATGGTTGCAGAGTTGTTACTCAATACACCTCTCTCTCTCTCTCTCTCTCTCTCTCTCTCTCACTTTCTAAGAGGTACTCTGGGCTCTTTGCGGCTGCAGCTGCGGCTCAGAGACGAGACGGTCCTGCCGTCCAGCCATTACCAGCCGCTCACCGAATTACTGTGCCGCTCCGTCGAGACTCACCTCAACGTGAGTCTGAGTCATTACCACATGCAACACTTTTCACAATAAGCGGTTCTTATTCCCAATTTTAGACACCATAGCTGTAATTCTAATTTTAGAAAATGACTTCCATTTAGCTTTTCTGATGACAGTGGGGGGAAAAAACAATTTGGTCACTTTAATGGGAAACAGTTACACAGAGCTTATTTTGCTTTCTGAGTTTTCAGACATAGAATATTTGATTTGCTTTTGTCTGGCTCAGGGGGAATGAATGGGACATTATTTAGAACATCTATGACAAAAGAGACTTGTCATTTATTCCGCTGGTAGGAAATAATATGCAAAACACAAACCACAGAACTGTGCAGCTACAATCTTCTCTTTAACTTTTTGTCACATTTGCATCTACTGTTTCATATCACACTGAATCTTCTAACCTCCGAATATTGTTTACATGATAGGGCAACTGGCCTGACCTGATAATGCTAATCGATGAGACGACGACTTCTGAGAACCGCCAGGAAGTGGCCACTAACCTGGTGAAGCTTTTCCTGGGCCAAGGGCTTATCAAGGAGTTCCTGGATGTGCTTTTCAAACTGGAGCTGGAAAAGAATAGTAAGTATATAAGAAATCAGGACAAAACCCATTAACACGATGTGCTAGTAACTCATCCTGATGTTCCTCAGCCGAACCCAACACCTTATTCAGGAGCAACTCTTTAGCTTCCAAGTCCATGGAGTCCTTCCTCAAGGTAACAAAATCATATGTAGCCTTACCAAAAAATTAGATTTTAATCGTTTTAAAAAACACTATGATGTTGTTCTGTGCTGGAAGGTGGCCGGGATGCAGTATCTCCACAGGCTTCTGGGGCCTATCATCAATCGCATTTTTGAGGAGAAGAAGTACGTGGAACTGGATCCTAACAAAGTGGAGCTGAAAGAAGCTGGGTAAGAAAATAAACCTTGTGCTGAAGAGCCATAGAAAGTTCTGGAAACCTTCTGTTCTCTAAAGGGGCCAAACACATTACTGCAATATTTTATATATTTACAATATTAAACGTACAGTAAAAACAACGGTTTCATTTTAATTTAATGCCAACTCTCATTTTTTTTACCGTCTTATGAAGTAGCACTTGATCTAGAACATAAAATTGTTACTTGGCAACACAAATTAATTTGGCCGCGAGATACATAATAAAGGTCATGATATCGTATTTGCGTGTGAGATGATGGCTTTTTATTTATCCTTATAAGCTATTAATTTCTCAAAGAATCAAAAAGAATCAATTTTTTGTTCATTTTGTTAATAGACTCCTATAAAGAAAACATGGTTATGGTTTGAAGGATGAACTGAATGAGCAATAATCTGTCATTATTATAGCTAAGTCATAATTTAAATCATAAAACTTTATTACAAACAGCTTAATTTGCCTAAAAGGAAGTTCTCTCAGGTGGACAAACCAGGAGTTAATGCTAGGTTCAAGGCTAGAAACCCTTGTTTTTTTTTTTAGTACAAGAGATGATTAAAAGCTTTCAGTTTTTTTCTTCTGCGGAAAATCTCCAGTCAAGCAAACACTGCTCTTTCCTCACGACCTTCTCTGGTGTGTCTAATGTCCTGTGAAGAGCTACACCTGGGCTCACTCAAGACTGAGTGCAGCTACAATTAGGCTCTCTAGACTGTTTGATTAAGTCTGGGTGCAAAACTTGCCTCACTAGCATTAGCGCCAGACAAGATTCCCCTGACGAGGATGGATACAGAACAGAGAGATGATTAGCAGCAGCATATTCACATCAACATCTTTTGTACATTATCTTTTATTATTTTTCTAAGAAATCATCTATTGTTTTTATGTTACATCATATTACATAGAACAGCAAAGAGGAAAAAAATATTGGTTCATTCTTCAGTCTGTATTTTCTATCCCTGATATTTTTTCGTATATGCTTGCATTAGCTTAGACACTAATAAAAAGCCCTGTCTCAGACTTCTTCCTAACTAACTACAAATAATAGGCACAATTACTAACTTAATGTGGGACCAGAAAATTACTTAAGCATCTCCAAAACCTTCCCTGTGTATATATATTTGCACGAAAACTTAATTTGACACCTACAGTGTGATAAATAAACCTATTAAAAGTAGAAAGGGATTGTGGATTGAATAATAAGAATTAAAGGACAAGTCTACAAAAAATGAAGCCTAGATTGAAGCTACTTTGTGCTCATAGGTGCACAGGACTGCATCGTCTGCAGACAGAAGCCGATGTGATCCAGCAAAGCTCCAGTCTGCTCCAGTCGTACCTGTCAGAGCTAATGGCCGCCATCTTGCAGTCTTCCTCCTACTGCCCCTTGCTCCTCTGCCAGGCTTTCCAGCAGCTCTACCAGCGAGTACAAGCTCGTTTCCCAGATCCGGAGTATAGGGTAAAGCTCCACTCAGGACACTAACACCAGCCTTGTTTTTGATTTTGACTTGGATCCATTTAGTCTACATATATATGTGCATCAGGTTCGATTTATTGTAAGGGTTTTTAGAAGATGCATTAAGTGCTTGAAGTTTCAAGGTTTGAATTATTGGACGTACTGGGAACCTGGAAATTAGCCATTTTTCTCAATATGCACAAACTCATTGAGCTAGATTTCATGAATAGGCAAAATTTATTATTACTATAAGGAAAATAATCACCACACCACAAAGTGATTCATTACTATTATACTGTGAACTGGTCAGAACACTACCAATTCCTAACTGTCATTTGCTCTCTTGTAGAAAGTAAAGTTCATTGCTGTGACCAGCTTCCTGTGTCTGCGCTTCATTTCTCCTGCCATCATGTCGCCTAAGCTCTTCCACCTGAGAGAGAAACACGCCGACGCTCGCACTAGCCGCACTCTTCTGCTCCTGGCGAAAGTAATCTCCGCTCCAGTGTCACGTTTTCTCTTTAGACTTTCATACGGTGTTATGCTGAGTAGTAAAGAAATCATTCCAATCTTATCCATCTCTGCCTGATTAACTGTTAGGCCAATCTTTGACCTGTGTATGTGTCAATACCGTAGATTTTAAAATGTCGCCCTGTACTAAGCAACATTTGTTTACTCAAAAGTCACTTAAAATGCAAAACAGCGCACCTTTACGCATTGCTAAAACCAAATGAATTTGTAAATGAAGGTCTAAATCTGTACAATTACTTTCCCAGAGGGAAGAACGCATTATGCTTTATCAGTGTCAGTAATACGGCTCTAAATAAACACTGAAATGTTTCAGTTCCACCCTGATTGCGCATAAATTTGACAGAATATTAGGGAAAAGCTCAAGTAAGCAGAATGACTTGTGCTCCACGTTGGGTAAAGTCACAAAGTGAAATCTTTTGTGAGATATTCTCTTCATCATAGATGTTGTAGTTGGAGTTATATAATAACGGGGCAGTGGTGGTTCAAATGGTTAAGGCTCTGGGTTGAGGATCAGAGTTCAAGCCCCAGCACCACCAAGCTCCACTGTTGGGCACTTGAGCAAAGCCCTTAACCCTCCTTAGTCCAGGTGTGCTGTATCATAGCTGCCCCTGCACTCTGACCCCAACTTCCTCAACTGGGATAAGCAAAGAAAGGAATTCCGCAGTGTTGTAATGTATGTGTGGCGATAATAAAGGCTTAGTGCCCTTTATATTTGTGTTTTTTTTTGTCTGCAAAACAGGAAACTGGTCTTGTCTTTAATTTACTTGTATATTTTTAAAAAATCTTTTCTAATGTTTGTATGTTTCCAGACTGTTCAGACCATTGGTAATCTGGACACACTGGTGTGTTGCTCTAAAGAGCCTTGGATGGTGCCCCTGCAGCCTGCCATCCAGCAAGGCATTGCCCAACTCAAAGACTTCATCACCCGCCTGGTCAGCTGTCACGACTTGCAAGGTGAACGGACTTGAATGAATGAATCATTACAAAGATTAATCAGAGTGCCCTCATTTCAACTTGTCCTTTTAATCACACTGGAGACGCGTCAGCTGTTGAAACTTTTTTTAGTCTTTTAGGCTATGTGTGAAATAGCAGAGACAACTTGTAGAGTGGGGGGCACGGTGGCTTAGTGATTAACGGTTAGCACGTTTGCCTTACACTTCCAGGGTTGGGGGTTTGATTCCCACCTCCGCCATGTGTTTGTGGAGTTTGCATGTTCTCCCCGTGCCTCAGGGGGTACTCCGGTTTCCTCCCCCGGTCCAAAGACATGCATTTGTAGGTTGATTTCGGCTGTTCCCTGTTTGGGGTCGCCACAGCGTACCAACTGGTCCGCACAACAACTTGGTACAGGCTTTACGCCGGATGCCCTTCCTGCCACAACCCTCCCATTTTTCCGGGCTTGGGACCGGCACTGCATCCAGTGGCTGGGGTTGAGGCATTGGCTGGGAATCGAACCCGGGCCTTCTGCATGATAGGCGAGCAACCTACCACTGAGCCACCAATGCCTCCTCATTTGTAGGTTGATTGGTGTCTCTAAATTGTCCGTTGTGTGTGATTGCATGAGTGAATGAGAGTGTGTGTGTGTGTGCCCTGCGATGGGTTGGCACTCTGTCCAGGGTGTATCCTGCCTTGATGCCCAATGACGCCTGAGATAGGCGCAGGCTCCCCGAGAATAGATTGGATAAGCGGTAGACAATGAATGAATGAATAAACTTGTAGGGTGCTAGATTTGTTTGAGTCATCAGCTTATCTTTTTTTTGTTTTGAACTTAATAAGACAAAAAAAAAAAAAAATTTGTAACCTGGAAAGCAAAGAGTCTTCTCTGTTTTGAAGACTTTCCTGTGGTGGAAAACCTAAAGAAACAGCCTTCTCACACATTTCCTAACAGAAATGTTTTCATTGTTAATTAACAACACTTTTTAGAAATCTGTTTAATGTGGAGCGGTCAACATTTATGTCATTGGTGCAGGTTGTTACGATAATTTAGCACAGGATCGTATTAAGCCTTGAAGCCAGGGCTACTAGAATGTTCATATATTTATACATGCTTCCACTTAGATCTCGGTTTGCACGCTCGTATGAGTCTCCAGTGCGGCTCCATGGAAAAAGAAGGCTTCATCTTCCTGCATAAGACCAAAGACAAGTGCATCCTCATGACCTCGCCCTTTAAGAAATATTATGTCACGCTCAGCAAAGACACACTGTCTTACTCACGGACTCAGCACTCCAAGGTGAGTGATGCTAAACTTCTCCTGGATCTCATCTCATCTGTTGCTCTAGTGTTTAGTATATTGTGGAAAATTCTGTAACTTTTTGTGATTCAGAAGAGCTCGTTCATCTCCCTACCCAAGATCCGGGCGGTTGAGAAGGTGGAGGAGAAGTGCTTCGGCAGTGCCAACGTCATGCAGATTATTTCTAGTGATGATTCTGGCCTGCAGGAGACACTCTACCTGGACTGCAAGGTACGCAGTAATAACAAGACGAAGTGGAGGGTCTGATTAATTTGGTCATTTCCCAATTCTTATCCACCAGCAAGTTCTTTCCTTTAAATATTAAGTCAGAGTAAAGGCTAGCACACGTTTCCTCCAAGACACTTAGCTTCAATCTGCCCTCTTCCCCATACATGTCCTCACAGATACCTATGATTGGCTAATGAATATTAGCTGTGATTGACAGGGAAAAGGCAGTGTATCAACCTTAACCCTCTCACCCAGACAGCACCACCAATCTTGTTATCTTGGCCACAGTTGGCTACGATTTGAACTCCAATGCTTCTTTGTTGCCCCACTTGGAAGCTCTTTTAGACACTAAAGAATTTGACTTTAGATAATAAAACAAGTTCTCTTAACCACCAAAAGCACAGCTTGTGTATAGTCCTACACAACTGTTGTTTAAACATATTTTTAAGCAAACTCCCACATCTGGTTATGTAACAGATTGGCTGTTAAACCAACGCAGGATCATAAAAAGGCGTATATATTTGTTCTTTCTTAGTCATGCACACCTAGCTTGTGTTTCTAACGTTTTTAATGTTGCATAATGGTTTGGAATATTTGAATTATCTATGGATATGATGGCAGTTAAATAGCTGTAGGTAATAATAAAGGTTTGTAGGTAGGAATAATCCACAAAATGTCAGTGGTTGCTTTAACACGACCTTGTCATGTCTAGAAACTGGACCATGTAATGTTCTCTGACCTGAAGACTCTTTAGAGGTTGGATAACCTTTGACACCAGAGACTCCTTCTATAAATGTTATCATCATACAGAAAACGTACACATTTACAGGTCATACAATTTCCTTTGAGTAAATTAGACATGATCACGTATTACAACAACCTCCTGACCAATCACATTCAAGAATTCGGCAGTGCCTTGGTATAA
This sequence comes from Hemibagrus guttatus, assembly GCA_033459395.1. Taxonomy (NCBI): domain Eukaryota; kingdom Metazoa; phylum Chordata; class Actinopteri; order Siluriformes; family Bagridae; genus Hemibagrus; species Hemibagrus guttatus. The sequence goes on from JAUCMX010000027.1 coordinate 4,202,886, forward strand.
GATACATACAGCATATTTTCTGTTACTAATAGAATAAAGGTTTTGTCTTAAAAAAAACGTCTTAAATATGTCTCTCTGTAAACGTCTTTCTCTTCAGAGCGTAAATGAACTGAATCAGTGGCTCTCGGCTTTAAGGAAAGCGTGCAGTCACAACACCAACACCATGAGCTGCTACCATCCAGGCATTTACAAAGCTGACAGATGGAGCTGCTGCCACCAGAAGGAAAAAACAGGTACTGCAGATGACACGTGCAAAAGTTTGCACCCCCGTCCTTTTTTTTATTTGAAAGAAAGGAAAATATACATGTTTTAGAATTTTCCACACATTCCTTATGAAGTTGATACGATTACTTAAAATTTACCCACAAAAATGTAGAAGGCCAAGAAATCAAATGTGAATGAAATCTGCAACAAGTCAACAGTCAAAACTATAAAGCAAACTCAAGGGCAATAATTTGGAAAAGAAAAAATTTTTTCTCACCTTGAGTTAAAACAGCCTTAATATAATCTCTTTAAAATAAATTTATATTATTTATATTATAGCGATTCAGATTTATTTTTAATAATTATAATAACGTGCCCTCTGGGTAAATCTTTCCAACGCAGACCCAGGCTGCGATAAGACCAGACATGGTGTCACCCTGCAGGAATGGTATGATCCACTGGATCCAGACCTGGAAGATCAGCTGATTTACCGCCACCTGAGCAGCGTCCAACACGCCATGAGGTATTCACTAATCCAGACACACTGCTCTGGGAGAAACCTCCTGCAATATATTTAACCATTTATCTCTCCCACGATTGCAATAACAATGCAGTAAATAAAATACAGGGCTGCATGCCTGCATATTTACAGCATGATGTTCAATAAATAACAAACCTAAATTTGACATGTGATGCTCTCTAATATCTAACAGGGATAAATATTATGAACTGATAAAACAAGAAGTTGATGACACAGACACTGATCAAGGTAATATGACTATATGTGACTTTACAAACTAATGTTCTACCAGAATTTGTGATATACCTCCATTTTATTCAGTTAGCCCGCCCCCAGTTGAAGCTCTGCCCAGTTTTTTTCCTTAAAAGAAGATTCCAAGGCAGGTAAAGGGCATGTGGGTGATGCAGATAAATGCATAATTGCATTTAAAAGGTTCTTTAAGACATCACAAAGGAAGGAATTAAACATAATGGTGGGAAATAATCAGTGACATGAATTGTAGTTAGTGTTACTACTTCAACGTTGGTTATTTTCCAATAACAGCACCTCCAGAAAGTGATTTATTCCAGCTATACCACAGCAGTCTTTTTTTTTTTTTTTTTAATTCATTTATAGTTACTTTTCTATCTGTGAAACAAATGAGTTAAGGTTATTGCTCCTTTTGAAACTTTACTCATGGCTTTCTTAAATGCCATCCAGATCCAAAGAAGGTGGACGGTATTACGGGACTCTTCAAGATTCTCCAAGATCTGCATGATGCTCACAAGGCAGTAGAAGAGGAAGAACGTCTGAAAAACAAGAACGTTTTCCTGGAGTTACAGACATAAAAAAAACAGCCCCTCATCCCTCTTCCACAGAACACTGGGTCACACATTGACTTGATTTGATTTACAGGGTTTATTATGTGAACCTGCTAAACTGAAATGCACAGCAATTCCAAATGTTGGGAAGGTTTGAGAGCAGGTTTGCTTACCATGGTTCATATTTGAGGTGAATAAGGTTTCATAATCACTGGGCTGCCTTCGAAAGCTCGTGTGCACCGAGGGTAGGGTTAATAGTGTTTAGTGCATATTTTACATGAGTGTATAAGTGTTAATAACAGAGTAATAAGGTCATCCAGTTTGGACTGGATATTCTTGCTTATAGGCACTTTATCATGCTTGTATTTTACCATTATTTTAATTAATCATACAAGTGTTTCTTTTTTTCCCCCTTTGTATATAAGTTAAAACAGTCCACAGGTTTACAGCATACACTCTTATTTTAAAATATTACACAAGCTGGATTTGCTGTTTACCATTTTTATGTATTTTTTGCAATTCCGTACTATTTATTCACGTCCTTCTCTCGATCTCATAATGATCCCCAGAAATTCATGTTGCATCCGAGGTCTGCCGCAGCATCTACTCCGCCAATTGGCCACATGCTATTGATGGCTTCTTGATCCACTCCGGTTTCTGTTCAAAGGTGTAGGTGCAAGACTGACCAGTACCCTCAGTCCCTGAAGGAGGAAGGGTGATGAAGAAATTATAGGAAGCTGTACATCAGAACATGAGACATAAAAAGTCATTTTTCTTCTTTCATATCAAGCTTCATGATATAGCACAGATTTTTTGCAAGCTCTATGGTTGTTGCATGGAAAAACAGGAATTCTGATACCAAAAATAAGGTGTAAGTAAATTCTCTGTCAAATAAAATAATCAATAGTCAAAAGTCTATAGAAAGATCTATACAGCTAAGTGCAAAGGTTTGTGTACCCTAAGGTTCTGCGTGGGGAAAAATATAGAATTCTCATATGTTAAAATTGCAGTACATTCAACAAAAAAATCAAAGCTTAAAGCACAAGATAAGTTAAATGCATGTAGATAAATGTATGCAGTCGAGTGCAAACGTTTGCTTCCCCTATAGCTTCTAGGAAAGAAAAAGCATAATAAAATCAATACACTGTCATTTAGGCATTTTTTTTTTTTTTTTTTTTTTGGTCCTAAAGGTGTGCAAACTTTTGCACCCAACTGTATGATGTAGAAAGAATTAGAATATGGTGTTTTAGTATTACATGACTGGTGGTAAATGAAGGCAAACTTTGAATCAATCAGTTCAACAAAAAGCCTTCACTGCATTGTACCCTCATCAAATCCAATCCTTGTGAATGCTGTTCATTCTCTTGCATTCCCTCTGGACTCCTGCCAAAAAACAGCTCATATTATCTCCGCTTTATTGACAGTATTGCTAGTGATGCGACACCTGGGATCCTCCATCTGCACTCAGTATTGATACATCTATCAATTATTCAAATCTCAAAGTATATAGTTTCTATTGTTGCCACACTTCATCCTGTCAATTTTTGTATATTGTATTAGTATGTCCTAAACCAGTGTGAATTATAGACACGTGTTTCCCCATTGTCTTTTATAGTTTTGTCTTTGTTCTGACATGAATGTATGATATGAGGACATTTTTGTAGCTAGCAGCCTTGTTTATGTACACTAGATGGCTCTGCAGCATTGAAATATTTATACCACGAGCTCCACTGTAGAAATCCGTGAAGTTGTAGAAGGGATGAAACGATAGATCTGTTTAGATTGATGCGTTGATTAGCAATGTACACAAACTGATCCATGAAAATGATGAAATTTAACTCATTCAAGCATTAGTTCAGTGTTTAAATTCAATGATCAGATCACATTGTCTTGTAGCAGAATTTGAAATGCTGACTGGTATTAAAATGATGTCTGACAAACACTTAGCTGCTACATTAGACCTGCTTTTGCGTATAGTATTAAGTGTTGTGTTACGATGGCTATTACAGAATAGAACCTTTCTGTAGAGTAAATTATTGAGGTCATGTGCGTTAATATTGGATTAGTGTTAGGACCATCAAAAAAAAAAAAAAGATTGTGTGAGTGGGTGGGTTAGATATGAAGCTAGCAAGACAAAGAATGTTCAGTAATATACAAACATCTATACAACTCATTCTGGTTAGGATCATTGGGGTTTAGGTTTTAGGAAATTGAACCTGCTTGTAAAAAATATAGTGGTAGTAATGGGATTGTTCAAACATTCTGAGGGAGCAGGTGGGACTGGGATTAGTCAAAAGGGTTCGGCAGGATTGGTCCATTTCTGGTCCAGAAATGAGAGGGACTGGTCGGATTTTCTGTGAGAGCATGGGGAAATGGTTAAAGTTTCTATGGGAGTAGCTGGGATTAATCAACTTTATTGTGGGAATGAAAAAGATTGGTGAATGATGACTGGGATTGATAAGATTTTGGTAGCAGGAGAGATTGAGCTAGAGAGTCTGAGAAAGAGATTGGGATTGATAATTGTTAACTGGGATTGGTTTCAGCAAAGGCAGATGGGCTTGATCAAGAATCTCTACATGGGCAGGTGAGATTAATCAAATGTTTTGCGGAAACAAGTGGGATTAGTTAGGATTGTCTGTACAGGAAGTGATCATTGGTCAAACTTTCTGCAAAACCAGGCAAGGTTGGTCAGAAGTGTCTATGTAAGTAAGTGGAATTAGTCAGACTTTTCACAGAAACAGTTGGGAACAAGTGAGATTAGACAGGATTCTCTGTACAGGGAATGAGCATTAGTCAAACTTTCTGCAGAAACAGGCAAGGTTGGCCAAGAGCGTTTATGGAAGTGGGTGGAATTAGCCAACATTTTCACAGAAGCAGTTGGGATTGGTGAACATTTCTTTGGGAGCAAATGGGCTTGATCAAGTGAGTCTACAAAGGCAAGTCAACATTTGGTCAAAGGTTCTTCAGGAGCAAGTGGGGTTAGTCAGGATGGTCTGTAGGGGCAGTGAGGGTTCGTCAGGCAAGATTGGTCAAGAGATTCTGTGGTAGTGAATGGAACTGGTAAAAAAATTTTTTTGCAGAACTTTGCAGTATTGGTCAAATTTTAGGTGAGAGCAGACAGGCTTGATCAAGAGTATAGGGGCAAATGAAAAGCAGAAACAAGCAGGATTGGTCAACTGTGGAAGTGGGAGGGATTGACAAATCTTCAAGAATGTCTCCAGGAGAAGACAGGATTGGGATAATATAACAGTACAGTGCACACCTTTACTGTAAATTGCTTTCTATGATACAGTCTTCTTTTTTAATCCATAAGCCTTTTAATTTTCTTGCTTTTTTTTGCTTTTAACAATAAAACAAACTGAGACCCAGAGTGAATATTAATAATACTGGTAATATGTTGTTTGGGACAGAGCCTGAGACTGTCATATATTCCACTTAAAGGATTTTTACTTGTCCTTAGGTTTTGCCTGCTCTTGGAGCTTGTAAAAGGTTCATGAAGTATATATAAGGACACTTAAATGTAGTTTAGACACGTATTGTCACTGCTTGCCAATAAAAAGGCTATGGACCAGAAAGAAAATCATCACCTGGGTATGTATTCATGGCGGCCATTTAATAAATCTTTGCAGTGTATAAGCCGTGTGTGGTGTGTTTCATAAAAAGAAGCAGTTTAAGTGAATCACTGTGTCTTACAAGCTGGGGGAGGAATGTGTTTCCTGTTTATGCCTGTGAACTTTGACAAGTCCATATGTTTCTCTCATCTGCTTGCCCACACAGATCAGACTAGCACACAACCTGCTGTCACTGGCTACCAAATAGCATGTGTGGCCATAGGTGGAATATTCTTCACAAACTCTTTAGTACAGTAATGTGCACATTTCTACTGAGCCCTACTCTCAGGCTTTGTCCTTGTCCCTTTTTGCCACACCTAATGTGTTTTTGTTCCACTTCGCCACCCTTTTAGCATGTTTTCACCCCCTATTCACCACTCCTTACTGTGTTCTTGCCCCTTTTCAACACCCCTTAGTGTGCTTTTGCCCTTCTATGGCATCTGTTAGAGTGTTCTTGCCCCTTTTTCACCACCCCTTATCAAAGTTTTGCCCTTCTTCGCCACCCTTTTAGCATGTTTTCACCCCTTTTCATGACTCCTTACTGTATTCTTGCCGCTTTTTGACACCCCTTAGTGTGCTCTTGCCCTTCTTTGGCATCTGCTTGAGTGTTCTTGCCCATTTTCACCACTCCTTATCATGGTTTTGCCCTTCTTCGACACCCCTTAGTGTGTTATTTCCTTTCTTCACACCTCTTCGTGTACTCCTGCCCTACTTTGCCACCACCTTCCTGAACTTCCTATTTTTCACCACCTCGTATAGTCTTTATTTGTCCCTCCCCATGTCTAAAAATCTGTGCACACCAATAAAAATGCCTGTTTATTAATCTGACCGGTCTATCTAGTCATTTAGAACTCTGTCTGACTTTCATATGGTTATTGGCTATTTAGCAATAGGAGACAGTGGCTTACTTTTCCTAATTAGCCTGCTTGGTTAATGAATGACTCCGAAGCGGCTCACCGGAAGTGGAGAAATTCCAGAGATGGATTCCGGAAACAGCGCTTCCGTTCGGTCCAGTTGTGGTGCATCATAAGCAGAGCTGTTCGATTCGAGAAATTCTAGGATTCGACTCCAATTCTGATTCTGATTCGAGTTGTATCGTTTTCGTTCGATTCCGTAAAATCATTGTCTCGATTTCCTTGATTCATTCATTGATTCATTCAACTCCAACATCTAAAACACATCACAAGATGTGGAGATATTGACAATGGAAACGTTTAAATATGTATTAGGAATCTTGACACATTTGCCACTTAGCATTCATTGAAGAAACATTTTGCAATATAAATACGAAAGCTCATACTAGCTAAATCGCTAGATTTTTGTAGCACTGGTGTCTTTATTATGACATGAGACGATTTTTGAACAGTTTACACTGTTCTTCTCCAAACACAAAGAGTGTCACACATGCTTGTGGAGTGGAAGCTTTAGAGTCGACTCTTGACTTCAAACTACTTTGAAACGGAGAATCGATTCTTTTGGGTAGCGATTCGCAACTCGAACGCATGTGTAGACGTTTCTAACTAAAAACGAAGTCCATATTATCTACTTTGGTGCACATTTGGTCGAGTTTTGTTTGGTTCTCCTTCGTGCAGCCTAGCTCTAAATTAAAACAGACACAAAGAGAGAAAAGCCGTATAGAGAAGACAGATAATCACATCAAAAAATAATCACAGATATAACCCCAAAGGCCACGGCGGTGGATATGTTTAGCAGAATGTCTGAATAAACACTGTTTCGAGGTGTTTCTCTGGTGTTTTCTGAGTCCAAAACATTAGCAGAAAAACAATGCGACAGTTTACATTTTAGAACTAGGAACAAAAGTCTTAGACATGAATCATGTATGAGGAGAAAATGCGTCCAAATATGTCAGTTTTCCACTAAAAGAGCCGGTCTCCAATGTTTTTTCCTGCAGTTAGCATCCCGCTACACTCCACCCTCTCCACCTCAGCATCCATGTTTTTCGCATCCGAGTGTGTGTGTGTGTGTGTGAGGGAGTGTGTGAGTGTGTGTGTGTGTGTGTGTAGGGAGTGGCAGCCACGGAGAAATCTTATGCCGGCAGATACGCGAGTGATTTTCATTCAAAGGAAAACGTGAAGTTGCTTTCAGGCGACTCTGCTTAGGATTTTATAATGGCTGGACTTTATGAGGTAAACGCCATTTTTGTGTGTGTGTGTGTGAGTGTGTGTGTGTGTGCTTTGCTTTAAACGGATGCAGCGCGTGACAGGGCCGCGGGAGCAAACACGCCGCATAGCCAAAACAATAGGGCACAGTTTAGTCTGCGCCGGTTACACATTTATAAACTTTTTAGAAAATGTTTGTATGATTTTCACCGTATTGTCTTTCTTACTGTGCTCTTTTCTCCTCAGTGATTCATTTTCAGGGCTTAATCGGCAAATTAGATGCTGATTAAGCCTATTTTGAGAAGGAGCTCGTCTCTGTCTGTCTGTTTATGGCGACTAACGGTATAAATCATTTTATCATCTTTTTTTATTTTCTTTTTCTTTTTTTTTTTTTTTAGATAAATGATATATTACAGGACAGGTTGGTTGTCTGTATTTTTATTATGCATGCTTGGTAAGGTTGGGAACGTCTTATATTTAAGACACTGGTGTGCCACATCTTGTATGAAGAAGCTGTGTCTTTAGCATAGCCTTTAGGGACTGTCTCGATCCTCCGCATGAGAATGGCTCGATATGAACCGTATACGGTATAATCACCGAACCGTTATCATATCGCGGTTTGCGGTATATCACAACATATGTTTGCAGAATTTGAAAAAAAAAAAAAAAAAGTGACACTGAATGACATTACAGTGGGAAATTGCTACTTTCTGTAAATGCATGAATAAATAAACCCTGGGGTTCCTAGGGTTGTTTCCACTTTAACTGCTATTCTGTTTTTTTGTGGGGGTTTTTTCGGTCTGCATCTGTGATTTTCTCTGATAAAATGACAAACCAGGGGGGGCACGGTGGGCTTAGTGGTTAGCACGTTTGCCTCACACCTCCAGGGTTGGGTGTTCGATTCCCGCCTCCGCCGTGTGTGTGGAGTTTGCATGTTCTCCCCGTGCCTCGGGGGTTTCCTCCGGGTGCTCCGGTTTCCTCCCCTAATCCAAAGACATGCATGGTAGGTTGATTGGCATCTCTAAATTGTCTGTAGTGTGTGAGTGAATGAGAGTGTGTGTGTGTGCCCTGCGATGGGTTGGCACTCCGTCCAGGGTGTATCCTGCCTTGATGCCCAATGACGCCTGAGATAGGCACAGGCTCCCCGTGACCCGAGAATAGTTCGGATAAGCGGTAGACAATGAATGAATATTATATACCGTGTTGTTGCTGGTTGTTTGATTTGCTTTGGAACTTTGATTCACTCCAAATTGAAATAAGATCGTCTTTTTGAGTGAGTGAGTGAAAGCCACGTTGTGAATGGAGCGTGACTGTATAACCACATGACACAGATAACCGACTAGATACTTTCTCCTCCTATGATAATGCTCCTTCTTATCACTGTCCAGATGCGAGAGTTTGATTACTGAGGAGACATTTTAGAGAACGTATTCCAGGCCTCGATCTGAAACAAATTTGAAAAAGATTTTAGTTAAGAGCAATTAGTGTAAGTACATAACACAATATTATATCATTCATTTTTAGAAAATGATGAGGGATCTGATCTTATAGATGATTATAGGATCCCTTATAGGATCCTTATAGGATCCCAATAAAATCTTGGCTGAATTCTATAACAGTTTGTCAAAGTCATTCGTGTCAGATTGTAACTTTTCTACACAGAAACAGCTTAAGGTAATGTATTTTACCGTTGACACTATTGCATTCGTCGTAAGCGTGATCGTGAGTTTCGCGTAATTCTTAACGTAATTGCGTAATCCTCACGTAAGATGCCATACTCCGCTTGGTTGCTTGTAGATGAGTGTCGTAGCTGAGATTTTTGTCTTCAACAGCTGAAAATCATACACATATTCTGAAGAACTAAGACTAGCAAAGTTACATCAGATCCTTTGGAAGGCTAGCTTAAAATCCTTTACGATTTTGTTGTTGTTGTTATAATTTTTGCTCGGTTTTCCAAATAAAAAGGAATCTTAGGTTTGGGGGTTGTTGATGGTGTAACAGTGTAATAACTATATAATTCCGATAACATTGCCGGATTTGGTATACCGCGATGTTTTTCATGGAATATTTTGAAGTAACAAGTGTCCAGGAAATTGCTACTGCTGTAATTGTTTTGCAATTTACATCAGATTATTTCTATTGAAAAGGGAAGCAAACAGTCGAGAGGTAAGCGTCTGGTTTAAAAGCTGTGCAATAGCTCTGTGGTAGTCATGGGAATTGAACTTCCAACCCTCTGGCAATTAGCATGGAACCTAACTTGCTGAGTCATGATCACTATTTTTACATGCATTTTGTGCCTGTAATAAACACCACAATCAGAACCCATTACTCAAGGTGTGGTTTGGTCTTAATGTTATGATAATCCGTGCCATCATTCATTTCAACTCTATTTGATTAGTTTAAAGCTTTTAACAGTAGATATTGTCCAGAGGCATCAGCGTCGAGAGAAAAGTCTGTAAGACGAAACGAGGATGAAATCTTGAGAGGAATCATCCTCCTCCGGGTGACACAGGACATCTACACCTGTATACCGCAGTGCTTCTCATTCCTGTTTTTTTCTTGAATATTTGTCAGACTAAATGGTTTCATAGTGAAATATTATCCTAGGAGAACATTAGGAACCAGAAAAGAGTTTTTTTTAAAAGATCATTTGATTTATTGAAGGGGAAAAAAAGGTTATGCAACATCTGTATCACCCGTATGAAAAAGTAATTCCCCCCCAAAACGTAATAACTGGTTTTTCCATTTTTAGCAGCAATGACTGCAGCCAAATGCTTTCGATAACTAGAGATCAGTCCTTAACTTCTCTGTGAAGGAATTTTGGCCCACTCTTCTTTGCTGAATTACTTTAACTCTGCTATTTTTGAGCACTTTCGAGCCACATCATCTAAGGTCCTACCACAGCATCTCGATGGGGTTCGAGTAAGGACTTTGACTAGGCCACTTCTCTTTTGAGCCATGAAGAGGTGGAATTCAAATTGTAGCCTTACTGCAAAACCCAGCTGCCCTTTTGAAATTCAGATCACGGACTGATGACCAGATTTTGACCTGTTCTTCTCAGGTCAGGTTTAATTGGATTCTCCACAATCTTTGGAAAGAACTTTTTTGGGATATGAGATACCATACTTGCAAAGTTGGCTGTGTTATATCATAGGGAAGATGAAAGAAAGCTTTTATTGGCCTCTGAAAGGGCATTATTGGCTGAACAGCCACATAACCACCAAGCTGCCACAGTTGGGCCCTTGTCTAAGATTCAGTGGCATTGTATCATGGCCCTGACCCTACGCTCTGACCCCAGCTTTCTAACAAACAGGGATATGTGACATAAATGTATGCCCATACTGTTTGCATTAGCATTAGATCTTGGTTTTGAGTCTTGGTACTACATCAGCCCTTTCAAACAACTCAACTAATAAAGTTCCCAGGTCCATTCAAAAATCCATACTGGAATGATCATGGTCAGTAAATCTAGCATAAGACATTTTATCTTGGCTTGCTAAGGTGCACCAGAGTCTGTAAACAAGACAGTCACCGTCAACATCCAACCAATCAGGGTGTAGAGGCGTGTCTACGTCCCTGTCAGTCATATAACTAGTTCATTCAGAATGTTACCACTTTTGAACTAATAGTCCAGCTTTTTGTGGATCTGGTTTTGGAAGAAATTGCGTATTCATCAATCTGAATGTACCTATAAGATAGATATGATGCCGTAAATTAACATGGAGTTCATTTCTGATCAGATCACGCTTCTTCTCAGTCCTACAGATAAAATGAAGAAAGAGCGACCCATGGTCTGAACCCACATCTAGTGCCTCGTGGAATATCCCCCTCTCCCTCTCTAGTGGACACCATGAACATGCTGAAGTCGAGCGGCCTTAAGATCCCCGGCAGGGGTCCAAAGCACTCCAGCCCGGTGGGACGAACCACCACGGGGCCACCGTCCTCCCCTGCACCTCAGAAAGACAGTAAGTCACCATTTTCTCATAGCCAGACTCCCAACACACACACACACACACACACACACAGGAAATTATGATGCCTTCCTCTATGGTTAGCCATGATTCAGCTGTTTTCAGGGAACATTTTCATTTCAATCAGTCGAGATCAGGAATGAGATGACACCTTCTGTTTTTTTTCCCTAATTGTGATTGCTGACACCAACCATGAAGTGAGTAATAAGCTCTAGGGCTCTAGGGTACTACATTGTGTGACACAGAAGGGCGTCATGGTTCAGCTCCGCTGTGGAATGCTTTGAGCAGGAAAAAGGGGAAACACAGGAAGTGAAGTCTCACTATATAAACAGCAAGCTGCACATGGTTTATAAAGAGTCTCCTGTTTGCTGTTTATCTTATGGTAGCAGCACTATTTGCCTTCTAAAGAGGCACAGATATCAGAAAGAGCTTGGATTATTCCTAAACTTGGTGAAATTATTCAGTATTTCTGGGGTGTAGCAGCTTGCCTGTTCTGAACTTATATAGACCTTGTGCTTACATCCAACAAACTGAATTATGGGCTTGCCTTCTTTAGCCAAGAAGCAAGGACTTGTCCAAAATACAACAGCTGCTCTCATGATGTCCCCTAATTCAAACCAATAGCTAGAGATGGTGCTTTAATACTAATGACTTGAACTGCACTATTAAATATGCCCTGAAAAAAAGAAACCAATAGAATTGATCTACTCTTTAGAATGTACTCTATAGAATCTATTCTATAGAATCTGCTCTATAGACTCTAGTCAATAAACTCTATAAAATCCATCTACTCTATAAATTCTACTCTATAGACTCTGTAGGATCTATCTATTCTATTCTACGAATCTAGCATATAGACGCTGTACTCTATAAATTCTGTCTACTCTATAGAATCTACTTTATAGACTATCTACTCTATATAACCTTCTGTATACTGTATGTAAATTTATCTTCTCTATAGAGTCTACTGAGTATCCATCTATTCTATTGAACCTAGTATATAGACACGATAGGATTTATCCACTCTATAACTTCTATGTACTCTATAGAATCTATTCTATAGAATCTATTTTTTATAGCACCTGTTCTGGAATACAAATATAGAATCTTCTCTATTGTCTCTGTAGAATCTATTCTATAGAATCTACTCTATAGACTTTACACTGTAGACTCTATAGAATCCATCTACTCTACAGAATTTACACTATAGACTCAATAGAATCCATCTACACTATAGTACCTGTTCTGTATAGTGTGTACAAATTTATCTTCTCTATAGAATCTGCTCTGTAGACTCTACTCGATAGATTCTATGGAACCCATCTACTCTATAGACCTTCTAGAATCTATTCTATTGAATCTAGTATATAGACTCTATATAATCTATATAATGTACTCTCTAGATTTTATCTACTATAGAACAGAATAGAATCTACACTATTGACTCTGTAGAATCCATATATTTTATAGTACTTATTCTGTATACCATATACAGATTTATCTAATCAATAGAATCTGTGGAATCTAATCTATAGAATCTACTCAATAGACTTTACTTGATAGACTTTGTAGAATCTGTTCTTTAGATTCTACTCTATATACTATAGAATCTTTCTACAGACTCTAGAATCTATTCTGTAGACTCTACTTGACAGACTGTATAGATTCCATCTACTCTATAGACTTTGTAGAATACATCTGTTCTATAGATTCTACTCTGTAGACTCTGTAGAATCAATCCACTATATAGACACTGTAGAATCTACTCTATAGACTCTATAGACATTATAGAATTTGTAGAATATATGTACTTTATAGAATTTACTTTATAGACTATCTACTCTATAGAACCTATTCTGTATACTGTGTATAAATGTATCTATTCTATAGAATCTAATCTATAGAATCTTTCTATAGACTCTGTAGAATCTATTCTATAGAATCTACTCAATAGTCTCTGTAGAATCTGTTCTATAGAATCTACTTGATAGACTCTATAGAACCTATCTATTCTATAGACTTTGTAGAATATATCTATTCCTTAGATTCTACTCTATAGACTCCATTATATAGAAACTGTAGAATCTACTCTATAGACTCTATAGAATCTATTTACTCTATAGAATCTAAACTATAGACTTTGCAGAATCTGTACTCTATAGAATCTACTTTATAGACTATCTACTTTATAGAACCTATTCTGTATACTGTATATTAGTTGATCTAATCTATAGAATCTAGTCTATAGAATCTTTCTATAGACTCTGTAGAATCTATTCTATAGAATCTACTCAATATTAATCTATTCTATATAATCTACTCTATAGTCTCTGTAGAATCTGTTCTATAGAATCTACTTGATAGACTCTATAGAACCCATCTATTCTATAGACTTTGTAGAATATATCTATCCCTTAGATTCTACTCCATTATAGACTCCATTATATAGAAACTGTAGAATCTACTCTATAGACCCTATAGAATCTATTTACTCTATAGAATATAAACTATAGACTTTGCAGAATCTGTACTCTATAGAATGTACTTTATAGACTGTCTACTTTATAGGACCTATTCTGTATACTGTACTTAAGTTTATTTACTCTATGGACTGTAGAATCTGTTTGCTCTGTAGAATCTATCTATTTTATAGAATCTACTATATAGACACTGTAAAATCTATTTACTCTAAAATATCTAGCTATATAATAAAAGTGTGGTAACTGTTTTCACACAGTTTGTTTGGGTAGATTTCATCCCATAATTAGTTTTTACTTTTATTACTGTTAACGAATAGATCGTTTGTAGAATTCACACATTATATTATACGTTATACAGTGGAACCTCGGCATACTAATTTAATTCATTCTGGAGGCGAGTTCTTAAAATGAAAATGTGTATTGCGAAATTAATTATTGCATAAGACATAATGTAAATGCAGGTAATCCGTTCCAGCCACCCAAAAATATTACCAATACGAAGCGTATGTAAACTGTATGGCTGCTTACAAAGAACTGACCCAAGCCAAGCATTCCATGTCAAGGGTCCTCACAGGAAGTCATGCCACCAAGCTTGGGCTAAAAATAGAATAGACCACGCCACCAATCTGTCAACAAAAAAAACGGCTGAAAGATCACCTAGCTTTTGAACACATGCCGAAGGCAACGTTGGTATCGTGGGTTGACTCTTTCAAAAACAGCTTTCGCTGACTGAAAAAGAATTTGCTGAATTCGTAAACCCGCTATGGTTGGCTTCTCTTGGCTTTCCACTGACGCAAACAAGTTTGTACAAAGAGTACAAGATGTACAAGCAACTTAGCCAACGTTCGGTTCAGTTTGGTTTGTTCGTGTGCCGAAAACGGTTCATATGCCGATGCAAATTTCTTGCAAAATTTCAATTCTTAAAGTGAAAGTCCGTAAGGGAAGTAAGCGCATTCATATGCCGAGGTTCCACTGTATATTATATTTACCATCCTACAAAGTCCTATTTTGGCAGATTTCTTTTGCGGATCAATTTTGAATGATTAAAAAAAAAGTGTAATTGTTGCTATGGTGACGTTTTCCGTGAGGGGATGTTTATGTAGCACGTATATAAGGAGTCTCCGGTGTCAGGGTTGTAAGAGCACAACCGTTTATAGCTGCTGCAAGTGAATTAACTGTTCAGGAAGATTTTCCATAAATTGATACAAAAAAGTTTGTTTAATAAGTGAAAAATTGAAATCATTGGTGAATTGCTGAAGCATAAGCAAAATGAAATATGTGCAGTTTCTTGGGAATGAATCAGCTTCGGGTTGTGAAGCTGATTCATTCACTGGTACTCATTTCACTGCTCTAAGAACGCTAGTAACATTCATCCTCAGGTGTTTCTGGAAAAGTTGGATTAGCATTAGATGCATTCTGATTGTATTCAGCTCATGAATAATGCATGCTCTTGGAAGCATCTTCCATTTATTTTATTTTTTGGCTTTATTAGCTGTAATATTTCGAAATGAACAGGTCTGACTGGCTCGTGACATCCACTGAGCGGTGTTTTACCCTGATTTTACCTCAGGAATGAAGCATTGTTGTATTTAAGACAAAAGAAATGCTTGTACATAAAGCAGTGTGAAGCGAAGGCAGGGCAAGCTGTCAGAGAGCCAGCTGTAATTACAACACAATTCAGGAAACGTGACATTAGACAACGGGACAGCGAATAAGCAGTGTATTTGAGGTTATTTTCAGTCTCTATGCCTGTGTAATTAGTATCATTACAGTATAAACACTTTGCTTTGTACACACAAGACTAACACCATCATAACTAATGTGGGAGTAAGGCTGCTGAGTCTAATATATACGTTGTATATGTTGTTATCAAATAAAATTGTCTGAAATTTTTTTTCAACTCAGGAGCATTAATAAGAACCGTATGATTTAATTCTGCTTAACAAAAACGGACATTCTGACGAAAGAATTGTGAAGGAGTTGTGTTTTAGAGCTTATGGATTAAAACTGTGTATCTCTTCCATGTCCTGAACAGCTTTTGCTCTGAATTAGCGTCTCATACTCATTTGTGAGATGTCCAGGGAATTTGCGGCAGATGTTACAGATGTTACGTTGACTCAACACTTCCAGTTAGGCACCTTGCAAATAAAACGTAGAAAGGGAACTGATTATAGGATGAATATCCAAGTGGTGAGAGAAGCAACAGTGAGGGATGGGCTCCTCTGAGCCTCTCTGTTTGTGTGTGTGTGTGTGTGTGTGTGTGTGTGTGTGAGAGAGAGAGAGAGAGAGAGAGAGAGAGGCTGAGCTGAGGTCATTCTTCTGTCTCGTCCTGCTGAATGGTGGGATTCAGTCAGATGGAGGAGGTGACCAGGCCACAATAGTGCTCTTCTCTTCCTTTTTCCTCAAACATGTGTGTGCATTCAAGCGCGTGCACGCGAGTATGTTGGTGTGTACTCCCCAATTCCCTGTTACCCCGGCAACTGAGCAACTCGGGCAAATGATGCAGTGGGCCTACAACTCTTATTGCAACCCGAACCATGACTTCCGGAGCAAGTCCTCCTCTTAACGACCAGCTTTAATGCCACATGCCTCGTGAGAGAATAACAGATGCAGGTCACGCGTGAGCCTCGAATTCTGAACAGGCCCTCGAACAAACCCTCGTCCATCTGTAGGCTTGTTTTCTTGAGTTAAACATTTTTTTAAGCTGTTACTGGGTTTTAACGAAGTTTCTACAATGTTTTTACATTAACACAAGTACATTTAAGATGATTTGAGGATGTATTTGCAAAGCCCTAAATCTTTATATTTTTTAAAAAAGTGGGGAAAAAAAAGTCACCTGAGCTGAGAATCGAACCCACGACACTGTGTTGTTTTAACATACACGTTATATCTTACTATAGTTAAAATTTTAGTTCAAAATGGATGTCCTGCTGATTCTAATGTCTTTTGTGCACTTTTCTGTCCGCGAGCTTCAGGATCTCTGCAGTTATTTCCCCTCAGACACACTGTGACCAGCTTGAAAGAAAAGTTCCTATAATCCCATCTTAAAAAGTGATTCAAATTTTCTATGAAGGTGACTAAAGTTTTTCTTGTGTGTCATTCAGTTCTTGAGCACATTTTCTGATGAAACATACCAGATCTTTTTTACGAAATGCTGGCAGACTGGTTTATGAAACTAAGTAGTCATTAGACCGTCCACAAACCCAGCAATTCTCTTACAGACTCCTGCATCAAAGCAGGAGTTTGGTCCGCCATGTTTGTCCACGCTTTAGTTCAAGCTGCCTCGACTAAATATGGGCGACTGGAGAACATGAATAAAAAATAAATAAAAGAAAATGAGTCTGGAATATTTCTCTTTCTTGTGATTCGAGCACTATAGTGTAGCAATGCAGCTCATTAAGTATAACAAAGCATTCAGATGCTAAATAATGTATGGGAAATTCAAAGAACTGGACCATATGGTTTGTTTAAAAAAAAAAAAAAAAAAAAGCAAGGGAAAAAAAACCCTTCCTCCTTTGTGATATTTGGCTCAGGTCAGTGTTTGATTCATTCTGCAGCCTGAGTTACATTTTGCTGCATAAGCAAATTGCGTCTTGCTGCTCCGCTATTTTGTTTTTGCCCTTTACAGTTTCTAGGCAAGCAGATGCTCCGGTTCACACAATACCACCCCAGTCCTGACGACCTCATCCCCCAGCTGAAGAGAATGGAACGCTGACCACATTACCGTTTCCCACCATTTAGCACCAAACATTCTCTCTCTTACGCTAGCACTAATTTTGCTTATATCTCGACTCCATGCATGACTGCCTTTGCCAGTTGGAACATATGGGAGCAATTGGTGCAGCTATTAACCCCTCCCCTTTTCCCCTCTTAACTGAGATCTACAAGACCACAAGCTACAGAATCAGCTGCATGTGTCAAAGGCTGAGGCTGATAATCTGTGTATTACAGCAAAGTCCCACCGATTCGGGGAAAGTAGCATAGTGCTGAGTGCGGCAGGAAGACCGCCGTGACCTGAAGGAGAAGATACAAGCCAATGCTCTAATGCAGAGAAAACAAATGAGGTGTGTGTGGAGATTGGAGTTCAGTTGGCAGTCAGTTTTTGTGTAAATACTGGAAAGATTTGTGACTGAATAAACCGCTGCCACAAAAATATTGCTATATTAGAATACCTTACAGTGAAAATCAGCTATATTTGTAATAATATGATATGATACAATAGTTTTACATGCTGGCATAAAGATTAATGTTTAGTAAAAAGTAAGAAAAAGGAAAAGCTCCAACTCTATTAGCTATTGTGCAGTCGCAGTTATGCTAACGACAAGCTTCCGATGTACAAAAAAGAGAGCTTAGCATCTGGTTCGTGCTTGTAGGGAAACTCATATTAGCAGCTTTTGGAGTCACGGCTCATTTCATCCATCAGGCAATAAGAAAAAATAATCAGACTCTCAAGGAGCTGAAACTCTGCCCACATTATGAATGTATTTTTTTTAATGAATTTGTTTCTCAGACTCTGTATTCTTATAATACATTATTAAAAAAGCTACATATTGATTCTCTATATATTGATTGATTAATTGATGAAACATCTCTTTCCAGATGTTCCGCACAAACAGCCTTTGCCGGCCCAAAGCAGCAGCGCTTCAGACAAGTCGAGCTCCAAAGCTTCAGAGGTGGGTGACGAGGTGCCGAGCGACTTTGCGCTGGGCGAGCGCGTATGGGTGAATGGCGTGAAACCGGGCCGCGTGGCGTATCTCGGGGAGACCCAGTTCGCCCCAGGTCAGTGGGCCGGAGTCGTTCTTGATGAACCCGTGGGCAAGAACGATGGCTCGGTGGGCGGTGTGCGCTATTTCGAGTGTCTGCCTCTCCAGGGTATCTTCACACGACCCTCCAAACTCACGCGCCAGCCAGCAGCTGAAAGTGGAGATGCCCATCCTGCGGACCCGCTCGCTGGACCCAACTGCCAGACAGGCACTGGAGCTCAACGTGTGGTGGTGCCCCTGCGAGAGGGAATACTAAACAGTGCAACTAAGACAGGCAACGAGTCTGGGTCCAACATGTCTGACAGCGGCTCGGTGAAGAAAGGAGGGGAGAAGGATCTGCGAGTTGGAGACCGGGTTCTGGTGAGTCTGCCTTGGAGTCTTTTAACTAGATTTTTTTGATGCACCCCCAAGCACATCTTCTCCAACCCTTGTAGATCCTTAATATCTATTTATCTAGCTAGTTCTCCCTCCATCTTCTGGTTGACTTCATCCAGAGCTTGCCATTGATCCTCTTAACCTCCGTATAGACAGAAAGTCCACGTGTCGGCTTCCCCCACTCTCAGGCAACAGAAAGCTCGCAGCAGCTTTCCGTCTTCTCTTGATTGGCTTCGGGTCAGATTGCCTTCCATTTAGCACAATGCCGGCTAAAAGCTTTCTCAGCAGTCAATAGCGCTAATCAAATGGGATTACCAGCGAGGAGCCCCCACCAGTGATCAGCTATCGATTGGGCAGCTCGAACTGTCGGGCTGTGTATTTCACGCTGTTTCTTTTTTTCCCCCCATCAATAAGTTGAACTGAGGTGAACTGGTTAAGTCAGTTAACAAACATATCTAGGTAAGCAGCAGAAGTAACTAAGCCAGAAAACGTTAACATAATATAAAGCTAGGAGTCGTGTTCCCGGATCTGACTGGTCAGAAGGTATCAATTTGTCTTCTGGAACTCTGAAAGTAGTTCCGACTTCAAGGCAAATCATAGGTCTGTATTAATGCGCTCTTGTTTTCGTAGTAGCAACTAACACAGGGATTTGTTTGCTAGAATTTACAGTAAAACATTTTAATCGTTGATATTGGGTCAGGGTTGATTTTCACAGAGGAGATATTTCACATTTTTGGAAGGAGTCTCCAGTGTCAGGGTTCAGAGTTAAAGCTGGAATTTGTGTCTTCTGGACCTTTTTTTTAACATATTGAAACTGTCTAGGTTAATAGATACTATAACGTAAGTGATAACAGGAACGTTTTTTATTGTTTTGTTTTTAGGACGTTAATTGTTAAACCCATGTCAAAGTTACTGCCACAAATATTTCCAGTAATTTTTCTAGCAACTTGAGCCATTTTCTTTGTTATTTTTCTATCTAATACACTTAGCTTTCTTCATTCCAGCTTATTTAATTCTTATTTCTGAAGCGACCAGGCTTGGGAATGTTTTTTTTTTAAGACTGAACCGTTCTTCTTTTCACCATATTCGATTACACCGTACCTTACGTTAAAACGTCAGCTAATATCAGTGTGACATTCGTTTTTTTCGTAGCTTTTTCTAAAACGTCTCGGTTGCAGCTGAATTGCGTCAGCGCTTCAGTGCGAGTTTTCCTTTTGTGTTGTCAGTCTGTTGTTCACCAGCTCGTCAGATAGCTCCTGGCTGTTTGAAATCAGACACCATCCAGGGAAAAAGCTCTTTGTGTGGGGTTCATCAGTCGAGCGCAAACCTTTGCCTGACTTTAAGCCAAAATAAGCAACACATTTGATTTGTAATGAAAGAAATGAAAATATTTGATATCTAAGATATGAAAATACCAACAAAATACAAAGGATTTCCTTTGAATGCTTTGTGTCTAGCTTGATAAAGGCAGTGAATCGATTCGCGATATTGCCTTTACAGCTATTTAAATGTGGAGAAATTATGAAATAAAGGACTTTTAAAAAAATACTTTGTTATTTTTTAAAAGCCATTAGGGTTGAGGGTTGGAGGGAGGTATAAACTTTTGTTCACTCACAATGAGATTTATTTTAATGTTAGTTTACATGCAACCTACCCTAAACGTTGACGAGCCATCTTGTACGTATAATACAAAGTTTCCGTCCATATAAGGTCGTGTATCTGGTATCACTGTTACCATAGCAACAAGATGGTCATGAATACTGTCCATGTAACCGGTAAAGATTTGAATCAATTTTAATGTGATATCATGATAATTGCGATACAACCTTTTAATATAATAAATGTTTTTTGTGATTTTTTGTTTTACGGCTGTCCAACAGTAGACTTCTCCTTCCATCTTTGGATGTTTGCTCCCAGAGAGTCGGAAGCAGCTCATATTTCCATGACTGTGTTATAACACATGAAGGACTCCTCAAAGTCAGTTCCCTTAGCAAAGAGGGAAAAAACATTTATTTATTTATTTATTTATGTATTTCTGTAGAGCATCTGATGACGAGCCTCATCAGAGCGTCTCACGTAGGGAATGTTTTCTTTTTTTTTTTGGACATCGTCGTCAGCATTATTTCGTACAGGGAAACTTTTTATTTTCAATGAAAAAAATCCTGTTTTATTTAATTGTGTTACATAATATGAATTCCATTTCCTTATAACGTAAGGAATAACACAACAGGGGTGTGCCTTTACGAGAAAATAATTTTTATGCATTTTTTTTACTAATACTGCCTTTGACTGATACTGACACTGGAGACTCCTTCCAAAACCGGAAAATACTGACAATATACACACATTTGATGATCTGTTTCTGATACTAATCCCCGTGCTTAGCAGTGTGGTCTTTGCTTCCTCGCAAGGATTCTTAAATCATATGCTGCATTCGATTAAAAGGTCGTAATTTGAATTCTGGAGAAAAATATCCAGCAGTCATCACATTATCACAGTTAATCGACTGGCTTAATGCTAAAAACAGACAAACATTGATGCGTCATAATTCTTAGCTTGTGTCATGAATTTCTTTACTTTTATAGTTTTCTTCCTTTCTTTTGTTCTAACAAGTCTCTCTCTCTCTCTCTCTCTCTCTCTCTCTCGCAATAAGTAACTCTTCCACAGAACTTACCCAACATTCAAGAAAGAGTGATTCCCATTTTTTCACCCGTTTTAATTCTCTCGAGCTTAATTCTCAACATACTGTATATTGAGCTTTTAATGGTTCTCAAAGGGATAATAAATCAGCAGCTGTTTAAACCCAACTGTAGGTTGGCTCTTTACAAAAGCTCTCCAGCTAAGGACCCCAAAGGACCTTTTTGTGTTGTAGAAAAGGGTAGAAAGCTACATTTTACAAGCTGGCAGGACAAGTGGTGTTTCATTAATTGCTATTAAGAGCTGAAATGCAGAAACGTTTTAGAGGGCAGTTTTTTTTTGTTGCAGAATGCAGAAGCAGCTCGTTTCTTGTAGCCTGTGTGAGGAACAGGAAGGTGGATTATACGAGTGCCAAGATCTTGTGCTTGTGCTCAGTGCTCCAGTGAATGTAGAAGCTGATGTCTGAGACAGAGAGAGAAAAAGATTCTATTTTTTGTATCACAATACCTGACTTGTCTTTCTCTCTAGCTTTCAGGGACAGAATAAAGTGAAAACGTTAAAGTAAGCAATGACAGAGGAAATAAAGCACAGTGCAGTATTACGGAGGCTCGGCTGGTCTGTGTTTGAGTTGCCACGTCATTTAGACACATAGGCTGTATCTCAGATGGTGGTGCAGTGAAATTTGACATGCTGATGAAATCTGGCAAGCTAAGGTCCACTACATTCACGTGTAGAGAAAAAAAAAAGTGACAGGAAAATAATCACGAAGTTTACAACTGCCACACCTTGAAGATGATTCACTTTCAGTAACAGTAACATCACAGGATTCCTTTTTACATCACAGAAATTTGCCACCGCTAACAGTGTTCTTACTTATTAAAGAACACCATTTGTTTTTTTTATCTGTTTATAGTTGCATTTAAATGTTACCACCATCCTCGAAGCTAGTTAACTCTTACTGCAGCATTTCAGTCACCTTTAGTTGTTTTTCCTCAGCTACAAAGCACTGAAACTGGAGAGTCCTTCCAAAAAACAAACATCTCATATCAACAATGGTAAGTATTATAACATCTGTGTAATCTAACCCTTTTTGACCAATCACAATAAGGGAATTCGACAGCACTGAGGTACACAACATAGTTGTCACGTGCCGGTGGTATCAGGCAAAAGAGATCAGACCCAATTGCAGGGATAGACGTAAAACAGGGGTTTATTGAACAAGCGGGGCTAAATATGTCAACACAAAACACACATGGCACAGAGAAACAAAACCCCTGCTAGAAGTCCCCTAGTGGCCCAACAGGGAACTTTGCCAACTATGGCAGTCTCCCCCCCCCCAACACCCCACCCAAAGGCGCGGGTCCTGACGCGCCAACCCGTGGCCATTCCCGAAAGTCTGGAAGGGCTGTGGGTCCGGTGCGAACCAGGAAGGAGCGAGGAGCACGGCGAGGCAAGTGGGGGGAGCGAGGAGCACGGCGAGGCAAGGCCAAAGGGTCCCAAGCGACGTCCACCGCCGAGCGGAAGAGCCGAGCAACGTCCACTGCCAAGCGGAAGAGCTGAGCAACGTCCACCGCCGAGTGGAAGAGCTGAGTGACGTCCACCGCCGAGCGGAAGAGCCGAGCGACGTCCACCGCTGAGCGGAAGAGCCGAGTGACTACCTCAGCCCAGCTGGGGCAGAAAAAAAAAACCAAAGGGAGGGAGGGAGGGAAACATCTTCCCACCTGAGCCTGAAACCAGGCTGCATCCCCACAGGAGCAGGAAAAGGTCCAGGGGAGACAAAAAAAAAAAGTATCCCAAAGATACAGGTGCAGCCGGTAACATCCTCCGCCAACAAGTAGTGAGGCGGCGTCCTCCACGGAAAACAGGAAGTGGAGCGACGTCCCCCACAGGAACAGAAGCGGAGCGAGCACCGGGGAAACAAATCAGGTAGGGAACATCCTCCGCCGACGAGAAGTGAGGCGGCGCCCTCCACAAGAAACCAAAAAGTGGAGCGACGTCCCACACGGGAACAGAAGAGGAGCGATATCCCCAGCAAACAAAAAAAGTAAAAAAATCTGTGAGTGCTTGGCTAGGCTATCCCGCTGGGTCTGTATAGTTGTGGCTAGTCTTTCTGTCACATGCCGGTGGTACCAGGCAAAAGAGATCAGACCCAATTGCCGAGATAGACATAAAACGGGTTTATTAAACAATAAACAGACACTTACATGGGAACACTGGGGAGAAAACTAAACACAAAACCAAATCCAAAGAAAAGAACAGACACACATTAAAGACGAGGACTAGCAACAAACACAGGCACGACAACCAATATAAATAGGGGTAATAATCAAAGGAACACAAGGGACAGGTGAACAGAGGCGGGATCAGGCGGGATTAAAATGTCAACACAAAACACACATGGCACAGAGAAACAAAGCCCCTGCTAGAAGCCCCCTAGTGGCCCAACAGGGAACTTTGCCAACCATGACAATAGTAAAGTGTCTCATTGCAATTGTTGCACTATATATTGGCTTGTTGATGGAGAATTAAAGCTAGCACCAAGAAAAGATAGAATCAACAGTTCTAGTCTAAACTAGGTTCTTCTGGTTGGTTCGATTGTCTGAACGTTTGCATCATAACATGCCGGTCTAAAGACAGTCTCTTCCTTCTCCTCCATCTAGACTTACTCTCCTACTCACCATCCTTGGAAAACGTTCCGGGATAAAGGTTCATTGAACAAACCACCTCCACCTGCACTACCAACACCTCCAGAACGATTTAGACCAGAAATGGAAAAACACTTTATAATCCAATTTGCTTCCAACTGTCTTCCATTACTGCCACATGTGGAATAAATTCTGTCTCATCTGCTTCCTGTCTCGACGAAAAAAAACAAAATGAGAAGGGACACGAACTCTTAGCTGCAGAGCTTGACTACTTTTTCACTGAGATTCGAGAGAAACAAGTAATGATGCTGATTCTTTCATACTGGATGTATTGCTTACTAACTGGACATTTGTTTTTAACGGGTAGCATCTTAAAACTCAGCTTGTTTTTAGTCTGTTTCTATGGGAATTTAAAAGAATTGAATCCAGAACCCAATATCTCAAAGACAAGTCATCTATGCGCAATGTTAACTTGGTTCACTTGATTG
Source organism: Hemibagrus guttatus (assembly GCA_033459395.1). Taxonomy (NCBI): domain Eukaryota; kingdom Metazoa; phylum Chordata; class Actinopteri; order Siluriformes; family Bagridae; genus Hemibagrus; species Hemibagrus guttatus. The sequence continues at coordinate 4,227,500 of JAUCMX010000027.1, forward strand.
AGGAATAAAGTTGCTTTCAGCTGCTCCCTGTTCGGGGTCGCCACAGCAGACCAACTAGTCCGCACAACAACTTGACACAGGTTTTATGCCAGATACCCTTCCAGACGCAACCCTCCCATTTTTCCGGGCACTGAATCTAGTGGCTGGGGTTTGGGCATCGGCTGGGAATAGAACCCGGGCCTTCCACATGGTAGGCGAGAAACCTAACACTTACATAATGAGCCTAAAATTAATGTGTTCCATGGAATTCTATATGTTGTATGGCCAAAAGTATGTGGACGTCTGACCATCACGCTTCCGTATGCCCCAAAGATGGAAGGACACAGTTGTATGGAATGTCTATATGATTGACCTTCTCTTGAACTAAGAGTCTGTTCCAGCATGACAATGTACCTGTGCACAAGGCAAACTCCATGAAGACACCAAGGTTTACAACATGCCTGACCACAGTAGTGCGCTTGTGGTTAGATGAGTACAAACCTTCTCAGCCATGCTCCAGAATCTAGTAGAAAATCTTCCCATAAGAGTTGAGGCTGTTATAAGAGCAGAGTGAGGACCAATTCCATAGTAATGCCCTTGGCAGAGTTGTCGGGCTATGAAATACTTGAGAATCCTTGTACTAGAGAACATCCTCCAATGTTCTCCAATATTCTCCAATGTTCTCCAAAATTTTCCAACATTTTCCAATGTTCTCCAACCTTTTCCAACATTCGCCAATGTTCTCCAGCATTCTCCAAAATTCTTTAACATTCTCTAACATAATCCAATGTTTTTCAGCATTCTCTAAAATTCTCCAACCTTTCCCAACATTCTCTAATATTCTCCAGTATTCTCCAACATTGTCAAATGTTCTCCAGCGTTCTCCAAAATTCTCCAACCTTCTCCAACATAATCCAGTGATATCCACCATTCTCTAACATTCTCCAACCTTCCCCAACATTCTCCAATGTTCTCCAACCTTTTCCAACAATCTCCAAAATTCCCCAGCATTCTCCAGTGTTCTCCAACATTCTCCAATGTTCTCCAACATTCTCCAATATTCACGCACATTTGTTGACTTGTAGTGTAGTTTCAGTTCTTAGTGAAACAGTGCAGATTTGAATATATAGTTAATGATGCTAAGATACAAGCAAATGTAAATACATCTGTAAAAACATCATTCAACGAATCTCTTTGGTAACGTGAAAAGACTAAAACTAACTTGATAATCCATGCCAAAATGAACAGTACCAGCCAGGCAAAAAAACAAAACAAAACATGCTCCCGTTGCTCCTCTATCACATCCAGTGTGAAGGTTTGCTTTGAGATTCACACAAAAGCTCCTCTGTCTGAGGTTTTGCCGGAGATACGACCCTGAACACCCTGTGCAACACTGGCCTGTGTTTTTCCTCGCTCCAAAATGGACAAGGTTGCTTTGTTTCATGGGTAAAGCTATGGCACTGACCCACGATGCAACACTATCTATTGACATGCTTGAATTTATTGGGTGAGTGAAGCAGTGAAAAGTGATCCAACGGGTGACTTTATAATGATTTCCAGGAATATCTCTCAAGCAGAATCTGGACTTTTCAATCAAAAACATGCCACAGGGCTCAATTTCAGGTCCGTTGACAATTTGATATATTTGTTTATTTCTTTTGGCCATCCATTGGAGTAAAGGTCCAAATTCAGACAGTTCCGTCAATGTTAACTTTTTAATGTTAATTAAATTTTCGGTCTGTTGTTTACCCAATCACATTCCTCACTCCTTTAATGCTGCATTATCTCGGAAGTGGGAAGTCAGAACTTGGAATTATCTCATAGTTAACCTCTGTACATTTGGATGAAGCAACAAACAATTCTGATTATAGTTTAATATTTTTATCAAGCGATGGTATTGGGATGTTTATTGATCTAAAACTAAGAAGTGCTACTTTGTTTAATACTGATGCTGCAAACAGCCATTTTGATTTGACATCATTTGCTGAATTCAGGGTTCAGGAAACCATAACGAGTTGGAATTACAGAAATTACAGGTTATGACCTCTTGTTTTAATTTAATTTATTTTATTTTTATTTGTTGTAATTATATTTCCATTTCCCTGTGCAATAAATAAACCGAACAACTATATCAGTTTTTAATCTTTTTTATTTGTTTTGGGTAACTGCCATGCTAATTTGATTTTTTTAAGGACAGTCTAGAAGATTTTAAGAAAGGAGACATTGTTGCAAAGAAATGAACCATTATGGGATTTCATATGTGTTCAAATAGACATTCAGTCATATATAGGCATTTGGATGTATTAAGGCAGAAAGAGCTTTATTGCCAAGTATGTTTGCGCATACAAGGAATTTGTTTTTGTGTCACAAGCTCCAGTGCACAACAACAATTGTGCACTGGACAACAACAATACAAACGACAACAACAAGAAAATAGGATGATAAATAAAAACACGCATATTTAAATAGGAAAATAAAGTAATTTGTATGTACAGAATAGAATAGAATGAATTGAGATGTGGGGGTGGTAGCAAATAAATATGAGGTTATTGCACATTTTTTTATTGCCCAATGTTGGGAACATTCAACTGTTCAAAAGGTAGACTGCTTGGGGGAAGAAACTGTTCATGTGCCTGGCTGTTCTGGTAGTTGCTGCTGTGTAGCGCCGGCCAGATAGCAAAAGTTCAAAAAGGAGATGGCCTGGATGTGAGGGGTCCAGAGTGATTTTCTGAGCCCTTTTCCTCACTCTGGATGAATACAGTTCTTGACGGGTGGGCAGAGGAGCACCAATAATCCTTTCAGCAGTCCGAACCGTTCTGTGTAGTCTTCTGATGTCTGATTTTGTAGCTGAGCCAAACCAAACAGTTATAGAAGTGCACAGAACAGACTCAATGACAGCTGAGTAGATCTGTGTTAGCAGCTCCTGTGGCAGGTTGAACTTTCTCAGCTGCCGAAGGAAGTACAATCTTTGTTGGGCCTTTTTGACAATGGAGTCTATGTGAGTGTCCCACTTCAGGTCCTGAGAGATGGTGGTGCCCAGGAACCTGAATGACTCCACTGTTGGTACAGTGCTGTTCATGATGTTTAGTGGGTGGAGTGCAGGGGTGTTCCTCCTGAAGTCCACTATCATCTCCACTGTTTTGAGGGTGTTGAGCTCCAGATCGTTAAGACTACACCAGGCAGCAGGCTGCTCAACCTCTTGTCTGTAAGCAGACTCATCATGGATGAGGCCGATGACTGTAGTGTCGTCCGCAAACTTCATGAGCTTGACAGATGGATCAGTAGAGGTGCAGTCTTTGGTGTAAAGGGAGAAGAGCAGTGGGGAGAGGACGCAACCCTGGGGGGCGCCAGTGCTGGTGGTGCGGCTGTTTGATGTGAATTTCCCCAGTTTCACTAGCTGATGCCTATCTGTCAGAAAGCTGGTGATCCACTGACAGATAGAGCTAGGAACAGAGAGCTGGGTTAGTTTGGCCTGGAGGAGTGTTGGGATGATGGTGTTGAAGGCCGAACTGAAGTTTACGAACAGGAGCCTCACATAAGTCCCTGATTTGTCCAGATGCTGTAGGATGAAGTGCAGTCCCATGCTGACTGCATTATCCACGGACCTGTTTGCTCTGTAAGCAAACTGCAGGGGGTCCAGTAAGAAAGCTACCCAAATAGAATGTTGTGACTCGGTGCTGATGCTCAGCAGTTTGGAAGTGTATTTGTGTGGGAGAGGTTACAGCTATCAGATTGCTCCTGTTTACTCCACACTCCCTGAATTTTATGTCTCCGGGCCACATTCCCGGGTTTGATGTGATGCATAATTTATGTGAAGCGATTCATGTGATCTGCATGGAACCAGAGCTGCTGTCAAACTGCTTCAAGGTGGTCATTGTGTGTGTGTGTGTGTGTGAGAACATGGATGGGAAAAAATTTCTAGGGTGCGACCTATTTTCACTCACAATCTCTGGATGCATGTAGGGCAGATCACACTCATTCCCAATTAGGTCTCGGAGCGAGCGTAGCCCTCGCCTCCTCTGGCCATCCTGAATTCCTTCCTTGAGTTTGACACATGCTTGTGTTTTTTAAAGCTGGACTGATGTTAGTTTTTCTATGCATCATTACCCATGAAGAATTCTGATCTAATTGTGAGGCATATATCTTATGCCAAAATACAAGATACATAGTATATCCAGATCACCAGAGACTGCTTAATGCAGTAAGTTTTTTTTTTGTTTTGTATATTGCTGGACAAATGGAATTATAATAGGTAAAATGTGCCAAATGCTCTTTGTTGAGTCCTGTTTTGATTTGTAATATATATCAATTTGTTCCTTTAGTTTTTTACAGTAAGGTCCAAAATTAGCAAAAGTGCCACAAGGCTCTATTTTAAGTCCTGTGTCGATTGGAAATGTATGAATTGTTTGTTTCTTTAATATATACAGTAGTGTCTGAATGTGTAAAAGTGCCACTAGGCTCTATGTTAAGTCCTGCTTCTGTTTGAATATATTAATTTGTTTCTTTGTATAATATTTACAGTAATAATTTCTTTCTTCAATGCTTACTCAAGTATCCATGAGTAGAAATGCCACATGGTTCACTGATCAGTCCTGTATTGATGCAAAATATATTTTTTTGTCTGTACTGATGCAAACAAATTTTAAAACTAAATTGTTGCTGTGGCAATATTTACACTATGGTCCAAAAACAGCAAAAAGTGCCACATGGCTTTTTAATAACTCCCTTTGCTGATTTGTAATAGGTAAAAAGTGCCACATGGCTCTATATTACTTTCCGTTTCAATTTGATATTTATCCATTTGTTCCTTTCTTTAATATTTAGTAAAGTTCAGTGACAAAATCAAAAAATGCTTCATTTTAAATCTTCTATATTTATTAGTTCCTTCTTTGTTACTTGCACTGGGGTCCAAAAACAGTGAAGCATTTCGAAAATAAAAGTGTCTCAAGACTCTATGTTAAGTCCTGTGTTGATGTAAAATGTTACTTTGTTTCTTTGTGTTAATATTTACAGCAGCATCAGATACAATCAGTAAAAAGTGCCTCAAGGCTCTATGTTAAGACCTGTCTCCTTTTGACTTAAGTTCATTGCTTAATATTTACAACACTCCAGGAGTTTTTGAACCTAATTACTTTTACGAAATAACTTAAGAGGTCAGAACAATCATCTCTACTAATTAAGTGTAATTTTACTTTTTTTAAAGTTTTTTTTTTTTATTTCATTTTTAAAAATTTTCTAATGGATAATTTAAAAAAATCCATTCTTTAATACATTGGCAAAAAGTGATGCTATACTTCATTACAGAGAGCTAAAATAATTCTTACCAATGCTGTACCAGTAAAGGCAGTTACAGTAGTAATGTATAATAATGCAGCAGATAAATTCTTGCTGTTCTTAATGTTTAGAAGTTCATGCCATACCTGACCTGCAAAGCTCCTGTCTTTCTCTGTGCAGGTGGGTGGCACAAAGACCGGCGTGGTGCGCTACGTGGGCGAGACTGACTTTGCCAAGGGCGAGTGGTGCGGCGTGGAGCTGGACGAGCCTCTGGGGAAGAACGACGGCGCCGTGGCCGGGACCAGGTCTGGTTCAAGAATCCTTCTCTGCCCGCATAATAATACACTGTGCCAGAACCTAGCAAACCTTAGACAGAAAAACAAATAGTATGATACATTATATTACATTCCACACACTCACGGCCAGGCAGTCAGACTTTTTTTTCTCAAAATTAAATTTAATTGGAACAATCTAGTTTTTTTTTTGTGTGTGTGTATTAATAATAGTGAGTAAACTGTAATAAAGCATTAGAAACAACTCTGTACGGGAAATACGAGTAGCAAAAACGTTGATTTGATGTTGAATAGAAATTACTGCCGATGTCCGTAATCACCTTTCCATGACTCAGCTGCTTCATAGAAGCTAGATAAATAATTTAATAATTATGCTAACCCTGTGTGCTTCTTGGTTTCCTGTGATTACGTTTATGCACAAATTCGTTAATGCAGCTTGTTCTTGGTGCAGCTGAAATATTTAACGATAAGAATTTGCTTGCGCTCTGTCAACTTTTAGATCTGCTTATATAGAAAAACCAATCAGCGCCTTGTGACCAATCATAATCAGTAAATAGATTCAGTAATGTATTGCCTCATGTCAATAACACTTTTTCACTTCCAGTACCTAGCTAGATGTTTGAACTACCTCTTCATTTTCATTGACCTTTTCGACCTTCGCCTCCGTTCAGGTATTTCCAGTGCCCACCAAAATTCGGCCTGTTTGCCCCCATCCACAAGGTGATCCGCATTGGCTTCCCATCCACAAGCCCGGCTAAGGCCAAGAAGAGCAAGCGTGTAGCCATGGGAGTGTCGTCACTGGCTCACAGCCCCAGCAGCTCATCCATTAGCTCTGTCAGCTCCGTGGCCTCCAGCGTCGGCGGCAGGCCCAGCCGCACTGGCCTGGTGAGGGAGAGAGTTTGCTTGTTTTAGTTTTAAAATGAAGCTATAAATATTACAGAGATGGCAGTGAGTATCAAAGATTTACAAATCAGAAACTGATCAGCTCTGAACAAAAAACAACACAAAAACGTGAAGGTCAGACTTTCATGAAGCTTAAAAATGTAGTCAGAAGACCTCACGTATCTTCCATGAATCTAGTGAACCCCTCGTTTCTGATCCCAGTCACTGTTTTAAGTGACAAGTTTTCCTTCATATCACAGTTGACAGAGACGTCGTCACGTTACGCACGCAAGATATCTGGCACCACCGCACTGCAGGAGGCACTTAAAGAAAAGCAACAGCACATCGAACAGCTCCTAGCCGAGCGCGACCTGGAGCGAGCCGAAGTGGCCAAGGCCACCAGCCACATCTGCGAGGTGGAGAAAGAGCTGAACGCACTCAAAGCCCAACACATGCAGGTTAGTTTTTTTTTAACAAAAAAGAAGAGTTTGTTGCTGTAAAGAAACATAATGTCTGTTCCACAGTGCTGACACTGGAGGCTCCTTCATAAGTAATTCAGAATTAGTTTGATTTATTACGTGGCATTAATGAGAAATGAGAATAAAAAGTATTTTCAAAGTTCTCCTCTTCTGTACCTTCTGTAGTATGTAACAGAGATGGAGAGCAGCCTGCAGCAAGTGCGCACCCTACTGACCAGTGCGCAGAGAGACAAAGTGGAACTGGCCAATCAGCTCGAGGAAGAGAAAAGGTACAACCCCAATCGGCTCACATGCGATGCTTTGTTCTGCAAAACAAGATGCTTTTCTGACTCCTAGTGGTTATTCTGTGCTAAAACAGGAAAGTGGAGGACCTTCAGTTCAGGGTGGAGGAGGAATCCATCACCAAAGGGGATCTCGAGGTATTTCACTGCATAAGAAATATTAAAAATCCCAAATCACACAGGGACATAGTGGCATATTTACTATACAATCAGTACACTCTGTACTAACACATACTAAATCTACTAATATAACATGTTTGTCATAAGGTGAAGGAAAAAACACACATACGTACAACACAGACTTCCTGAAAGCTGAATTTGCTCAGTGAGAATTTATCCACAGATTAAAAAAAGAATAAAGAAAGAATTGTTATACAACTACAACTACAATGAATGTCTTACATAAGAATTCAAGGGTGTGAATACTTTTGCAAGAAACTTGACATCTGTTCTCTATATTCTCCTGCTTTTCTTCTTCATCTCAGCTTCCTCTTCTGAAGCTTTGTTAAAGGATTTCTCTTTAATTCTCTTTGTGTCCTCTGTGTCCTGTTTTGGTGTGTTTCTCTTTTTTCTCTTTCTCTCTCCTTCCCTTTCTTGCTCTTTTTTTTTTTTTTTTTTAAATTTCTCTATAGACTCAGACCAAACTGGAGCATGCCCGTATTCGGCAGCTCGAGCGGAATTTGCGTTTGGAAAAGTCCAAAGCAGAGAAGCTTCAGAAAGAATTAGAGGAAAAGATGGTAAACGTGTAGCAAGACGTGTAGATGTCACACCTGCTTGTAACCGCCTTTATCCCCTCCCCTTTTTTTCTGCTTTTCTGTGATGCACCAGCCTCGCCTGAGCTTTCGCTCATATCGAGCACATCAAGGTCTCCATCATTAGCTTAGAGCTAGAATATTCCATCTGATGCACTTCAGGCGTGGACAAATCATAAATTTGTTAACCAGACCATTAGGCAAGTGAAAGCACCATTTTATTGCCCAGTCCCATGTTTTGTTTGCCAGAAACCTGACTTGGTTGCTAACTATAACTTGATAAACATATTTCAAGTTGAAAATCTAGTTAAGAGCATTAATATCTTGGTCATCAGTTTGGCTATAAGCAGTGGCGTTCTGTCAGATGCTATTATCTCGATATATTTAGAAGAAGAGGATACAGAATCATCCTGGGCTACTGATTTGTCCATTCCTGCCTCAGCTCCTCTCCTTACACTGATGCTATTCTGCATAGCAACAGATGGACTAAGTGACCTATATGGTGCATGAACCTAATAAACTGGGAACCTAGCTGAGCTGTCTTGGATCGCTTCCTCGATTAAAAGTTCTCTCTTCATCTCGCTGTAATAACCGAAGTTGCATTACTAGATTAGACCTAATTAGATTTTCCTGCTGTAAAATGGTCCAATAGGATTACAGTAACAAGAACATTCATGTTGGAGACCTTTTGACCCTCCGGCAATCCATGCAGTGCAGTTCCATCCCTGACATTTACGGTCTTCCAGACCTCCTCCTCCTCTTCCTCCTCCTTCTGTCTGCAGTGCCTTTCTATCCTCTGTATATTTTAATTGTTTCCATCTCAACCGGGCTCCAGGGCAGGTTTGGAGTGCGTTTGAACCCTGAGCTCATTTATCATGCGAGTGATCTTCAGCCTCGGACTCAGATGAAGAATAGTCGTATGAATTTAAGGGTTTCTCACATCGTTTCTACAGACGCTGGAACTTAAAATAAAAATAAAAAAAACCCTTTGTTGTAGGGTTCTAGAGAAAACAATTAAGAGTTTCCTTAGAGAGACAAACCAGTATACCATCAAACAGGGGCAATGGTGGCTCAAGTGTTTAAGGCTCTGGGTTGTTGTTTGGAAGGTGCCACTGTTGGGCAATTGAGCAAGGCCTGACGCTGTATCATAGCTGCCCCTGCTTTCTAACCCCAATTTCCTCAGCTGGGATATGGGAAGAAAAGAATTCCACTGTGCTGTAATGTGTCTGTGGCAATAATAAAGGCTTCTTCTTCTTCTACTGGGTTCCAAGTAGAACCCTTGAATTTCTAGGATGTAAACAGAAGCTGTATCACAGACAATATTGTGGGAAACCAAAAGAAATATATTCATTATTGGTTCCTCGGAGGAGGTCTAGTCTGAAATATTTCCAGGTTTGAAATATTTATTTGTGAGGTTTAAAATGTCTGAAAATATTTCTCCCAAGCACAAGGAACTGTGGGGAACTGCAGGGGTTAGTGATGGCTGGAGTAATTACAGGTTTGCCTTGTCACTCTGGGGTTGGGGGGGCTGGGGGGGTTTGATTCCTGTCTCTCCCCAGTGTTCTTTTTTGCTTTGGCAGTTTCCTCCAGGTACAATAGTGTCCTCCCCCAGTCCAAAGACATGTGTGGTAGACTGATTGGTTTCTCTAAATTGTCTGTAGTGTGTGAGTGTATGAAGCTGTGCTCAGCGATGGCTTGGCACGTCTAGGATGTCCCCCATCTTGTACCCCGAGTCTCCTGGAATAGTCTCCAGGTTCCCTGCAGCCCTGTATCAGATAAGCAGTCCAGAAAATACCTGGATGGATAGATTGTATGAACAGACAGTATACTTTTTACTTTTTAGCACCTATTAACATCTGAGTACATTTTGGACTCTCTGATATTTACTCGTTTTCCTGCTTTCTGACACTTTCTTTCATACTAATTGGAGTAAAAAAAAACCTGCCCAATGGGGAAAAAGTTTGAATATGTCTACTCTAGAGCCTTTAGGATCCTTTATAACCTTTTTATTTTAATAGAATCTTATGAAGGTCAGTCAGAATATGTCAAGATATATCTACACCAAAGAGCTTTTATTACATGTTTACTTAATTGAAATGCTGATTGCTTTGTTCTGGATGGTGTTATACAATATAGACGTAGATGGGGGACAAATTATAGAAAGAAAAGCATTTATTTATTTATTTTGCTGGCATGGTTGGGATCCACCTTTCCCTTGAGAGCGAAGCATGATGACCTCAATGATTCAATGGTAAGACATCAATCAATTTCTTGATGGGTGTGGTTGCTTCTAGGATGACTCTGCTCCCATTTAGAGGGCGAGAGGGCTTATTGAGTAGTTTACTGAAGAAAATAGTGTAAATCTTATGCAATGGCATATACACACACATAGACATCAGATATCTACTCGAACTCACTGAACAAGATTTTGTTACCATCATCATTAAAAACACCAAACATGAGAAGAGTTCGTTCCTCCAGCCAAGTTCCAGAGAATCAATGCAGAGTTGCTTGTGGTGGCCAAACACCATACTAAGACATGATTTCTTTATCATTAATTTGTCACCCATCTTTATAAAATCATATATAGAGTCACATTGCACAAATCCAATTTCTTTTGACACTATGAAATTTTCTTTACAACTAAAGTGGCACACTTTTTCAGGTTTTTTAATGAAACGTTTTTGTGGTCGTAAAGCTGGGGCAGTGTTACATGAACTGACCCAAATTTCCAATTCAAGCTTTGCTATTTATTAACAGGGCAGAAGGCGCCATCAGGCAACACCCATGAGGTTGGGTAAGAGTATCAAGGTGAAATAAATCTGCTAATCCCGTGTGTAGTCTAAACTTTCTTAAGCATCTTCCTAAATCATCAGTGAACGCTAAGAGGAGTGGTGTGATTTTTCTCTCTTTCTTTTTATTCCTCTTCTCTCGTCTGGGATTGCATCTCTCGAACGTTTTCCGACGCTGTCCGACGACAGCATAATATCTTCAGCGATTTCCTGAGAAATGCCAGGGAAAGATCGCTGTAAATCTCTGTCAACACTAACACTAGGTCTCCTCTTTCAAAACCTGGGCTACTCCGACTGGTTCTTTCACAGCTCGTTAGATGTGTGTACATGTATGTGTCTTGAATGCATCATCTCACGTTTGCTTGGCTGCTACTAGGAACACAGCGCAAAGAATGGCTTGCTTGGGTTTGTCTCCTTTCCCCCTCATAGATTGCCTTTTTTCTATGCTTCTCAATAAAATTGATAAATCAGACTTGGCTGAGAAACGTCAGCGGTCAATTGCCATTGTGCACGTGCAAAGAGACTCTGACGAATGCATTAGAGAACGCCGAAAGTTCTGTTTTTGTGGGTGACTAGGCAGAACATTTTCAGACAATAAGCCACCATAAATTATATAATCTTAAGATGACTTACGATTTGGTTAGTTTGGCTTCAAACCAACATTTTACATTTCCATAATTACTGTAGGTCAATGTTAAATTGTTCTGCTCTTAAGTTGAACCCAATAAAAAGCAGGAACTAAAGGCTTGACCACAATTGCAAGAGGAACAGGTTATTAAAACCTCTTCTTTGTCCAACCAGCAAACCACGGTTGAGGAGAAGAGCCGGGTGATGCAACTGGAGGAAGAATTAAATCTGCGCAAAGCCGAGGTGGATGAGCTCCAGGCCCGCCTGCAGAGAGCCTCGTCTTCCATAGTCGAAGGTGGAGATACGATTTCAAGCTCTGAGGCTGTCGTTCTCCGAGAACGCCTCGAATCTGCCCGCCGCGAGGAGAGCAGCCAGCTACGCGAACGTTACGAGGCCATGCTCAGCACCAACCGCCAAGAAACCGAACGCCTCAAGGCCACCACAGAGAAGCAGACCTCGGAGATCACAAAACTGCGCCAACGGCTCCAGCAGGCCACGCGCGAGAACATGGAGATGATGGACAGCTGGAAGGCCAAGTTGGACGCCCTGGTTGGAGACCTCCAACGTGCCCTGGAGGAACTCAAATCCTCCCTGACCAGCAATTCCAAAGCTTCCGATAGCAGCGATGGAGATGGTCCCTCACCTGAAATGAGGGCCACCATTGAGAGCATGAGGATGGAGCAGCAGCTGGAGGTTGAGAACCTCAAAGCCAAGCATGAGATTGAAGTGGCCGTGCTGGCCAAGGAACGTGAGGAACTTCGAACCAAGGTCCAAGAACTACAAGATAAGCTAGAGGAGAGTGAAGAGAATGCCAGGAGCAACCAGGAACTCAACGAGTCCACAGAGAAGCTTCAGGAGGCTGAGATGAAGGTCGGCAGGTTGAGGGAGCGGCTAGAATTGGCCGAGAAAAAGATGGCTGACTACGAGGCTCTGCAGAATGCTGAAGCGCAAAGCAAAGCCGAGATCCGAGATCTGCAGGAGAAGCTTAGGGTTAGCGAGAACCGACTACAGGCCGTTGAGGCTGATCGTATCGGCCAGGACGTCAACGTGAGTTATTAGCTTGCAAATTGGTAGTTTATTGTGTTTGACGCATTTTTGTACATTTTGACCTAGCCTACTGTGTCTTTGTTTCTTTTCAGATGATAGAAAATAATGACAACTCTGAAGAGAAGATTAAGTTAAAGCAAAATATGGACGGTCTGTAAATCTTTTTTTCCATTATGGCTCTGGCTCTTCTCCCTGCTGTCACTTATGTACTGAATCATTCTACAGTGCACAACATTACTGGGTGACACTGACGAGTGCCCTATTTATTTCCTGCCTCTTTTTTCAGAGTGTTTTAACCTTTCTGCTTTTATATTTTCACAGAAACTTTGGAGAAACTGACAAAAAGGGAAAAAGAAGTTTCCACACTTACTACACAAGTAGACGACCTCAAAACACAGATAACGGGTAATTCATATATTCTACAATGAAATCTCGGACGTATTACCCTATTGGGAATACATTGGGCTTTAGGGTCTAGGGTTTTCGAGATGGACAGAAATCCATTTGAATTTGTTTACTCCTTGTGACCCATTGCCTCATTTGGTAGCCATCTTTCCAATGGTTGGAGCAAGACTTTGCGAAGTTTCAGTGAAAATCTGGGTTCCTTATGGGACGTGTGATGATTGGTGAAGAGCTGGTTTTGATTAGATGTCTGGGAACTAGAAAGAGGCAGCAGATCAGATCATGTGATTGGGTGTATAGTTCACTGTTTGGCTAGGGATTCTGGGAAATAGAGTGACCAGTGAGTGCTACCAGCACTCAGCTATCAGCAGGTCAGCAGCTTCTTCCATCTTGCAGGTTTATTTTTGTTTAATTCTTCTTTATTAGGAGAAGATTGTATTTTTTTCTCCACAGCAGCTGTATCTGATTATTTTGGCCATTTAGCTGTGGATTCCACCATGTTTCTGAACAGCGCACCTTTAAACAACTAAGGCGTCTTTCTTGATATTCTTCACTCGTAGCCTTGGAGAATAAAGTCCGTGTGGGGGAGAGAAAGGTGGACGGCCTCCTCAGAGACAAGACGCGTCTGGAGGCGGAGCTGGAGGTCATCACCAAGAAATCGCACGACGCATCGGGCCAGCTGGTGATCATTAGCCAGGAACTTCTGAAGAAAGAGAGGTAAGGAATGTTAGCAAGGCTTGTAAAAGAGGTATTAGAGCCTGATGATTTAAACTCTCAAGCCATCTGGAGGCTGATTTAAGTTGCTTATTTATGGTCTTGTTTTATGAAGTACACTTTGGAACAAAGCATCTCTCTCTTTCTCTCTCTCTCTCTCCACACACACCTGTATCCTCCCTAAATAACTGTTCCACCTTCTCACTTCATCACTGAAATTTGCTGTCTGGCTGTCACTCCCCATCCCAGAGTTCCACTCACGAATTGTCCTCATTTCACCATTTAATCCACTTATGTGCCATTCGGGTTAATGAGGGACAATCCGTCTAATTAAAACTCCTCCTTAAGTGTTATTCAGCTGTTCGGATCAATGCCTTACCCTGACTCAGAACGCCACCTGTGCTTTTAGTGGGTTATTTACATTCAAATAGAGGCTTCAGAAGATGTATAGACCTAATAAGGGAAAAAGATCCATAATTATAAATAAACACAAGGGGTAAATGATGATCGTTTATACAACACACCATGATAGTGAGAGAAGATCTTGAGAATCTTGTAGTCATAGCACAGTTTCACAGTGTTACGATGGCGATGGCTGTATATTTTATATTGCATGTGCTTGGTGCTTGGACCCCGCAAATCGCTGCTTGGTGGATTTGTGATATCTGTAATTCTGCTTAATGGAATATTTGTAATTTCAACAGATTATTTTAATCACATTATTTGAATTGGACTAATCCAAAACTGAAAACAAGTATACATAAATTAAACAGCATATTTAAGCAGCATGTATTTCTGACAGCGCTGTTACTATGACTCAAAACATTTTTAGGGTTCAGTGGGTGGAACATTTTAGCACTAAAAAGCTCATCGCATCAGTGAACGAATATGATGGTCCATATTTGCTCAATGTGTTATATTCCAGTAGTTAAATTATGTCCATACAATAAATCAGAAATGTAAGAGCCGTTATTCTGAGAGATTTTTCACGTATTCGCGTCAGGAGTCTAAACGAGCTGCGCGTCTTGCTGCTGGACTCGCCACGCCACTCACCTGGCATGGACCGTGACCTGAGCCGTGAGGTGCACAAGGCCGAGTGGAGGATGAAGGAACAGAAGCTGCAGGATGACATCAAGAGCCTGAGGGAGAAACTGCTGCTTCTGGTGAGCCTCCTGACATCCACCATTTTGATTTACTTCATCTGGGCAGCTCAAAGACTCCGGGGCTTTAGAGAATACTCCGAGTGGATGTGCCGGTTTACTTTGGTTTCTGTTTTTGCTCTGATGAAATCTGGATTGTCGTAAAAGAGTCACAAAAATGCTTCACAAAGACTCTCAGGTCAGTGACAAAACACTACACTGACTTAAAGGAAGACTTCGGCACTTATTCAACCTTATTCAATGTCTATACACTGCATGTGCAGTATTTGTCATTTTAACACATTTTCCTGTCCTCAAAAAAAACCCCACACACACTTGAAATGAACGTCTTAGGGCAGTTATTAAATCTTTAATCAGTGATTAAACCACTATACTGTATAATGTAAACACCCTAACAATAAATATTTGGAAGTCTCTGAAAGGATGACTCTGTCTTGTACAGTGGGGGAAAAAATTATTTGATCCCCTGCTGATTTTGTACGTTTGCCCACTGACAAAGAAATGATCAGTCTATAATTTTAATAGTAGGTTTATTTTAAAAGTGAAAGACAGAATAACAACAACAAAAATCCAGAAAAACATTTCAAAAAAGTTATAAAGGTTTACATTTTAATGAGTGAAATAAGTATTTGATCCCCTATCAGTTAGCAAGATTTCTGGCTCCCAAGTGTCTTTTACAGAGGTAACAAGCTGAGATTAGGAGCACTCTCTTAAAGGGAGTGCTCATAATCTCAGCTTGTTACCTGTATAAAAGACACCTGTTCACAGAAGCAATCAATTAATCAGATTCCAAACTCTCCACCATGGCCAAGACCAAAGAGCTGTCCAAGGATGTCAGGGACAAGATTGTAGCCCTACACAAGGCTGGAATGGGCTACAAGAGCATTGTGAGAAGGTGACAACAGTTGGTGTGATTATTCGCAAATGGAAGAAACACAAATAACTGTCAGTCTCCCTCTGTCTGGGACTCCATGCAAGGTCTCACCTCGGGAGTTTCAGTGATCATTAGAATGGTGAGGAATCAGCCCAGAACTACACGGGAGGATCTTGTCAATGATCTCAAGGCAGCTGGGACCATAGTCACCAAGAAGACAATTGGTAACACACTACGCCATGAAGGACTGAAATCCTGCAGCGCCCACAAGGTCCCCCTGCTCAAGAAAGCACTTTTACAGGCCTGTCTGAAGTTTGCCAATGAAGATCTGAATGATTCAGAGGAGAACTGGGTGTTGTGGTCAGATGAGACGAAAATCGAGCTCTTTGGCAGCAGCTCAACTTGACATGTTTGGGGGTGGAGGAATGCTGCCTATGACCCCAAACATGGAGGTGGAAACATTATGCTTTGGGGGTGTTTTTCTGCTAAGGGGACAGGACAACTGCACCGCATCAAAGGGATGATGGACGGGGTCATGTATCGTTGAAGCTTGGGTGAGAACCTCCTTTCTTCAGCCAGGGCATTGAAAATGGGTCGTGGATGGGTATTCCAGCATGACAATGACCCAAAACACACAGCCAAGGCAACAAAGAAGTGGCTCAAGAAGAAGCACATTAAGGTCCTGGAGTGGCCTAGCCAGTCTCCAGACTATAATCCCATACAAAATCTGTGGAGGGAGCTGAAGGTTTGAGTTACCAACCGTCAGCCTCGAAACATTAATGACTTGGAGAGGATCAGCAAAGTATCTGCAGGAGTGGGACAAAATCCCTCCTGAGATGTGTGCAAACCTGGTGGCCAACTACAAGAAACATCTGACCTCTGTGATTGCCAACAAGGGTTTGCCACCAAGTACTAAGTCATGTTTTGCGAAGGGGTCAAATACTGTTTTCACTCATTAAAATGCAAATCAATGTATAACTTTTTTGAAATGTGTTTTTCTGGATTTTTTTGTTGTTCTGTCTCTCACTGTTCAAGTAAACCTACCAATAAAATTATAGACTGATCATTTCTTTGTCAGTGGGCAAACATACAAAATCAGCAGAGGATCAAATAATTTTTTCCCTCACTGTATAGATACTGTATAGAGCTTAAATTACAAACACCCGAGTGGGAATTTTATTTAAAACATGTTTTATGTTTCAGCAGCTGCACGTCCATCACGTGGGGTTTGAGTAAACACGTCTAGAAACAGAAGGATTAAGATAAAAATATTTAATCGTTGCTAAGGTGGTTTTCTGTACAGAGACGTTTGTTTAACGTTTTCAGAAGGAGTCTCCAATGTTCAGGTTTACCGACACAATATGCTAGAGGTGACTTTAATCGAGATTGTGATGGAATGTTTAACTTAAAAGGCACAAATGTCAGTGTAGCTATATAGACAAAAATAGAAACAATTCACAGCTACACCTGATTTCAACTGTTAAATCTCGACTTTACAATAAGCTACAATAATATAACACATGATATATGGTGTCTAAAATCGAAAACATCTGCATTATTTAAATTTCTGACTCAGGGCCATGAGAGATTGTCACCTGAGCATCGCCGCTTCTCTATGATGGAGGCGTCAGGGACGGACACGGAGGTGGCACGCCTACACCAGCGGCTCTTGAGCACCGAGGAAGCCTTGAGGAACGCACTGGAGCACAACCAGGAGGTGGACCAGCTGGTGCAGGCCATGCGCACCCGACCTGATAAGAGCCAGGTGAAGCTCATGTTTCATATGATATTATTCCATCTGCTCTCATGCTCACATCCATGATTAAAGAGTTCCATATATTAACAGTGTTACACAACGCCAATATCTGTAATCAGTGGGCTTGGCCTAAACGAAACACATCTTTTAACAGGTATTCAGCAGCGCGAATTCAGCAAACGGGATCCATCAACAAGACACTACCTTCACGGAAGAGGTTCACACCCTGCAACACCAAATACACATCTCTCATATCTCACTCTATTTCCTACACGATTTCATTCCGAATTCTGATTCCTGCCTTGGTACAACTCATGTCTACTTTTTTGTTGTTTAGGGACAGCACTGATGATGGCGGTCCTCAAAGCAACAATCGACCATTTAGGGAAAAATCGGAGGTACGGAGGTACGCTGCAAAAAAAAACAAAAAAAAAAAAAGAAAGAAAGAAAACCCCCGAGACATCTGACGCTTAGACCTTGGGCTACCGCCTCATTGGACAAGCTTTGCATTCTTTTGACAGTTAGTGCCGAGTCGACAAAACGAAACTGCAACCACTTAGCAACGTGTATGTAAAACAACGTGTGACGCTATTTAAAAAAACAAAAAACAATGCATTATTTTGAAGCGGTACATTACGGTTATGGTTTTAGCCTCTGAACCACCTTGTATCTGTGCTACCTCCAGTATGGACGATTCATCCGAGAGAAGAGAGAAAAAAATCAGCTCGAGACCTCCATGAAGCTAAGCCCTGTAGTCTGATTGGCCAGGACACAGTTTAAATCAACTTTTTGGCCTTGATTTCTACTTTAATTTATTTGCTTTTTATGCTGCCGGAGTTAGACGGAGCAGTCTTTTTTTTTTTTCTTTTGCCTTGAAAGACTTGCTACCGTCCCTTAGCCTCTGTAGTGAATGTCTGAGTAAAAAGGGGACAGGATGATTCCACTCTGGCTTTTTATTTCCTTATGTACTGTACGGATGCCACAGTGTTCAGCCACCCCACCAGTATCCATCCTTCTATAATCCAGTAAAACCGTGCACCATTTTAGGGATGCCAATGAACTGGACTCTTCACCACTGTATTCCTGTAAAAGACTTGAGAAAGCAAACCGCTCACATGTATTATTCAGCCTAGTAATGTGCTCATGCTGTATATTTAATGTCTCAAGGTTCAGTTCCAGTCCCAGATACCGTCACTCTCGACTGGCTAGGTGGGAAACGAATTACGTCTTATGTCGATCGATGATGAATTTTCTACATTATAATTTGAACGTGAGCAGGTCAAATTTGAGAAACGGTATCCACCCTGTTACAACGATTAGAGTTTCAATCAATAACAGCTTGAATAATATGGGAATATTACGACTAAGGGATTTCATATCGGCAAGAACGGATAAAACGATAGGGCTGGCCCCCGAGTTTTGCAAAAAAAAAAAAAAAGACAAAAAGAAGAAGCTTTAAGTCGTTGGGACTCGGATGATCTTTTACGCTGTACAAAAAAACAACAACAAAAAAAAAAATTACTCCCTTGGCTCTAGCTATAACTGTTCCCCGGGATTCAATCATTAAACTGAAATAAAACAGAACTTCATTGTTGCATTGTTGTGTTATTTCTTTATTTTGTTTTTAATACATCACTTTCTTCATTTCATTTCTTTGACAGCTGGGATTTTAACAATACGTTAACAATGACAAGATGATCTTTATATACAATGAATTTGAATTCTCCATTCTGATTGGTCGGAAGGTGTTCCGGCCTCAAGAAGCCAAATCACAGGTTCGTGTATCAATGCACTCGTGTCATCTACTGCTTAACGTTCCATGCGATGATTTATGGAAGGATTCTCCAGTTTCAGCGCTTTGTAACAGTCAGGAGGTAACCTTGGGGCTTATGCTGTTCTGTTATTAACTTCAGAATAGTGAGGAAGAAATAAAAAGGTGCCTAAGTGAATAGCTGATATCCAGAACTATGTTGTTGTGACAACATTAACTGTAATTATGAAAAGCGTAAGGATTTTTGTTTTAACTTATTTCAGCGATGTTAATTAAAACTATAAATTAAATACAAAAATATGATCTGTATTTAATAAAACATAATCATTGACGAGGTTGCTGGAAAACGATGGACTCTGTGGAGGGATAACAGTAAAAGGAAAAGTTACTGTTTTGTTTCTTATTACGCTTGATTTTTCTTTGTTTTTGTTTTAGTTTGGACATAACCTTTATCATTTATCATTTCCAGCACATCTGGCAGCGATGTGTCCCACAGGAGCCAGCAGGAGGCAGCATCTTTATTCTTTATAACTTTAAAACATCAGCCTCATGGTTACACATCATAATTCAGACTCATAAATCTGATCTAAATAGAAAAATAGCCCATGAGAAATGTTTGGCTTTTATGGGAGAAGCTCCCATTGTGGAAAAGTACACAATAGGCTGATCGGGATGTTAGGTTCATTTACAGGTAAAAAAAAAAAAATCACATGAAATCTTCCATGTTATCTATTAGGTCTAGTGTCAGATATTTGAATCAAGAAATACAGTTATAGAAAAATAATCAATGATGTAAAATTTCTACATTAGATACTTCTGGGTCTGTACACATTGATACAAATTGTGATTAATTCTGTTTCAACTTGAATCAGATATTTGTTTTTGTATCAGATAAATAATACGCTTTGGGATGTCCTGTTATCGGAAAAGGAAATTGCCGTTTAAGAAACCATGTGTAAACAGTTCATTCGGCAAGGAAGGATTTTTCTGTCACTTACATGTAAAACATGTATCATTGTTATGATCTTTTGTAAATTAACATTAGGCCTACTCCAGATTCAGCAAGATATCATTTGGAGGTTATACATTTACCGCATGGCTTAGTGGTTAGCACGTTTGCCTCACACCTCCAGGGTTGGGGGTTCGATTCCCGCCTCCACCATGTGTGTGTGGAGTTTGCATGTTCTCCCCGTGCCTCGGGGGTTTCCTCCGGGTGCTCCGGTTTCCTCCCCCAGTCCAAAAGACATGCATGGTAGGTTGATTGGCATCTCTAAATTGTCCGTAGTGAGTGAATGAGAGTGTGTGTGTGCCCTGCGATGGGTTGGCACTCCGTCCAGGGTGTATCCTGCCTTGATGCCCTATGATGCCTGAGATAGGCACAGGCTCCCCGTGACCCGAGTGTAGTTCGGATAAGCGGCAGACAATGACTGACTGACATTTACCGCATTTGGCAGATGCTCTTATCCAGAGCGATTTACATTTTTATCTCATTTTATATAACTGAGCTTTAAGGGCCTTGCTTGGGGGCTCAGTAGTGGCAGCTTGGTGGTCCTGGGATTCAAACTCACAACCTTCCAATCAGTAGTCCAACACCTTCACTACTAATCTACCAAATCCCCATTAGATTATTAAAATGTAATTGTATTGTATTTGGAGGTATTGTCACATATCAAATTGTTGCCTTACAAATTAAAATTGTATTGTAGCGTATTGTTGACAAATCACTTTACACAATGTAGTGTATCATGTGGAAACATAGTTCATACAACTACCAGTTTGTGCACTGGTGTGCAGTCATGTTGGAACAGGAAGGGGTCATCCCCAAACTGTTCCCACAATGTTGGGAGCATGAAATTGTCCAAAATATCTTGGTATGCTGAAGCATTAAGAGTTTCTGTCAATGGAACTAAGGGGCCGAGCCCAACCCCTGAAAAACACCTGAATTCAATGATTTGGAGGGGTGTCCCAAAACCTTTGGCAATATAGTGTACTATATATTATGGATATTAGGGACGTGTTGATGTCTAAAGTTGATATAGATTCATATGAGGTAGAAATTCTAACAATATCAATGGGATTTGCATTACAAATCTATATTTGTTCAACATTTGAGAAATTGCTGTGGTATAAAAGAAATACAGCACTTCAGGATACTGTGCTGGTATCAGATATAAAATTTCCGTGCTTTCCATTGCACCTCCGGGGTTGGGGGTTTGATTTGCACTTCAACCCTTTATGAACAGAGGTTTCATTTACTCCCTGTGCATTGAGGGTTTCCTCCAGGGTCTCCGGTTTCTTCCCTAAATTCAAAGACGTGTGTTTTAGGTTAATCGCCATCTCAAAATTTGGCTGTAGTGTGTAAATTGGTTGTGTGTGTGTGTGTGTGTGTGTGATTGTACCCCTGTGACATCCAAGTATTCTGGGACAGACTCCAGGTTGTCGTGAGTCTGTGTAGGATAAGTGGTACAGAAAATTGATAGATGGAAATTTTATTTGTCAAATATACATTACTGCACAGTGAAATTCTTTCTTCGCATATCCCATCCTTGAGGGTTGGGATCAGAGCACAGATTCAGCCATGATGCAGCACCCCTGGGGCATGGTGGGTTGGGGGCCTTGCTCAAGGGCCCAATGGTGGCAGGTTGGCGGAACCACGATCTTCTGGTTAACGACCCAGAGCCTTAAGCACTTGAGCTACCACCACCCCATAGAGTAACCCTCACACAGAAAGAAAACCCCATATAGAAATCGCCATCTATTGTTGCGCCAAATATGAACAAGTTAATGCATCTAGGGAGAATTCAGGAAGCCTCTCTGACCAGGATAAAAGTTAATATATAGATTTTTTTTTTTTTTTTTTAATCTATTCGGATTGTACATCAACTTGGAAATGGTGTACAAGTGTCAAAGGGAAAAAGTACAAAAAAAAAATAAAAATCTTTTTATCCCCACCACACACACTCTATCTCTCTCTCTCTCACACACACATACACACACACACACCCACACAGATGGCTCTTTAATCCTGTATGTAAATCACAGCCAATGGATGCGGGTGTTGAGCTGGGCTGGGATTAGCGGAGGCGAATGAGTTTCAATTTTACTGGATTACAGAACAAAGAAAAGGGGAAAGGGGACACTGTCCCTGCGTTAAAGACAAGAAAAAGGACGGAAAATAAAACCGGAGCCAATCTCGCTGTAATCTCACCGGGAAAAAAAGGAAGACTAACATGCTCCAGATTATGCGGTTTTGTGAAGTCAGTGTGGCGTTGCTTTAGACGGGAATTCCGCCCTGCACTATTGGATTAAACACGGAGAATAAAAAAACCCCACAACAACCCAGTCTGGGATTGACAAGGTAAATGCAAACCACAATTGCTAAGAAATCATCCTGGTTTTTTTTTAAATTTATTTTATTTCTTTCTTTGGTTGACTTATAACCAGGTAATAACAAAATCTTTTTGGAACACGTGACTTTTTTTTTATGACTGAAATTACAGATTATAATTCTCCGGGGGGAGGAGGACGGCTAGCTAGCCAGTGTTTCAACTGTTAGCAAAAAAAAAAAAAAAAAAAATTAGCTAGCGATGCTAGCTAGAAAAAAATGACGCCTCTCGATTAGGATTTTTGACATCGATTTAAGGTGTTTAATGAAACATATTCCAGTTTGTGCTGCTGTTTTGTGCTCTGAGTGAATCCTCGGGTCGTAAACGCGACACGGACTGTATTTTTTTTTCCTTCTTCTTCTTCTTCCGCCGTTAGCAACTTGCTGTAAAACTGAACACTTTCTATTGTTGCTGGATGAAGAGATGTGTTTGAGTTATGCCGTCTTATGTAGAGAAAAAAACAAACAAACCCGAAAGAAACCAGTCAAGAAGATGTTGCTGTGGGTTATTTTCCCCTTATAAATTCTGTTTAAGTGTGTAATGGACATTTTAAATGTGCCATGAACTGAGAAGGTCATGTTTGCAATGTCAAATGCACATTATTACCGCTGGCTAATAGCTTACTGTATCAGTAAGGGTAATTGGAGCCAACTGAAAATGACACCTTATTTATTTATTTTTTCCCCCCCAAACTTATATGTGTAGTTTATTTAAAGAACAAGACTAACTTTAACAAATCTTAATAGATGTTTTTTTTTTTTTTCTTCTTCTTCTTCTTCTTCTTCCATTGCATGTGTTTGGTTTACATGTAAACACTGAGAGTGGAAATTTTAGTCGCTTTCTCTTAAACCCTGTTTGGACTGAATCAGGTTCACACTGTAAAGTGTAAAGTGAAGTAATAGAATTGGAAGTGTAGTGTATCTAGGATTTTAATTTGAATGCTTTTTATTTTCTTGCAGTAGTAGAAATATTCCCAGGTAATACATCTAATATAGCTCGAGATGAATGAAGTTCCTATCAGATTGAAAGGGATGGTGTAGATCTGAAATAATCCGGTATTTAGGTAAAAAAAAGTCTGCCATGGAAACGCATGAATCGGATTATTTTTGAAACTGGATTCCAAAATACCTTGCAAAAATGCACTGTGCAGCAGTTCATATGTTTATTTACATCTTAGGTTTGTGTAAATGCAGATTTAAAGGAGTATTTCAATCAGAATTGAATTCATTCAGATTGATGCAAATGTGCACACGTGAACATATCTAATGATTACGTGGAGATCTTCAGTTTTTGACATCGCAGTGTTTTCTGTGATCAAACGTTTATTTAACGTTTATAGATGGGGTCTTCGGTATGTTTTCCACCGTGGGAAAGACAGTCTACAATTCAGAGAGCATTGCAGTTTCTCTTTGACGTGACAAGCTGTGTTTGTTGTCATCTTATTAACTTCAGTAACAGATTATAGTCATGAACTGCTGTTTATAACTTGTTTTGCTGGCACAATAATAAATGTAAGTAGGTGGATAATTATTTCACGTTATACTTTAAGAAAATTGGCCAAATTTTTAAAAATAACATTTACTTTCATTTAACATTGAATTACATTTTATTAAGTCCGGCTAGTAAGGGAATAAGATATGTTTATAGTGTAAAGTGTGATAGTGTAAGTCCATCAAGCAGTCAGGTTGTTAGCGAAAATACAAACATTCAATCACAATAGGCGTTGTCTCGATGAACTTCCTTTAATTCAGTTAGATTATAAACTCTATCAGACGCTTGTGTTTGGGATGCATCTTGGAGTTGGTGTTACTCCAGATGATGTAACTCCAGTTACATCATGGCAAGCTGTTAGTAAGTACTTAATTAGAGTACCAACTAATGACTGCCATTGAGCTGATTAATTCACAAAAAAATCATAATATGCCAAGGTAGTCTGACTTTTCTTGTGTTGATACATTACCACGGATTCATTACCAAAGGCAAACTAAATGAAATGTAAGTTCGTGAATTAATTGTTGCTAGATATAAAATTGTCAACACTAATATCTCTACATATGTTATGTGTGGGCTGCATTTAACAATTTAACACAAGGGGCATCTCCAAAAGTTGAGGATATTTATTAACCATGATATTCATAATGATGTATGTAAAATAAAAATACAGATGCCTCTTATAGAGGTCAGTATAAATTAATACACTGTACTGATCGTGAATAAAAGCGATTATCCAAGCTAATGATTTCACCGGCAGTATAAGCTTTATAGTCAGGAAGTGATTCATTGCAGCCATTACAACGTTTATTAGCCTTTCCTGTCACGTTTTGACAATATTTGTCTCCTCAGCATATTAATTTGATTACTGACCAACCCAACGATAGCCACGGCGGAGGTGAGAGTAGGTGAGGGGGAAGAAGTTCCCTGAAATAAAACCCCGAACATGATTTATCAACGTGTCTGTGTGGAAATGTCATCAGTTCAGATCGCTTTATCCAGCAGATTGGGCATCAACTAGCAGAAGGATCTGATCACATCTTAGGGAAAATGCTCAGTGTTCCACAATACACAAGAAAGAAAATCTCTCTGATGGGCATTTATTCAACAAGTAAGATTTCCAGTAGGTTTCTGCCAGGGGTTCGAATAGCTGGGAATAAAAAAAGCCGTAGCTGGGCAGAGAGTCTCCAAGCGAAACAGAAGTCATTAATCTGACTGCTTAAGCATGTCAGTCTGGCTTGCTCTGCTCTCACTACGTTTGGAAATGTTCCTAAAAAGCTGATGCCCCCCTTTTTTTCTACTTCTTTTTTCCCCCCAGTGCTTTTCTTTGTGGTCTCATGTGGTGGGCTGAAAACGCTGAAAGAGACACTTTTACCCACCACAAAGCTTTTTTTTTTTTTTTTTTTAAATCTTTAAAAAGTGATGTGAAATGTGAAAACACATTTCTGTGTAAAACAAATCCATAAAGTGGTTTGGCTAAACAACATTGGTTTAGAAACGTAGCCTCAAAGCGTGTACGATCATTTGCAATTTAACACTTCGACTCCACGGTGACCTCCGGAATCTGCGCGCTCACACATAACCAGTACGACCAAATCACAAGCCATGTCAGCGGAATGATTTCGCAGAGAAGCATCACAATCGTACATCTTTCAGACAGGTCTCGCTGACTTCAGATGAGTTACACTGCCCGAGCTTCGCTGGCTCCCTTCTCTGGGTTTGCGTGTGCGGTTTTTGGCTTCGCCCCGAGGCCAGGATAATGCTCCTAGTGTCTGCAGAGATTAAAAGGCCTGGGCCGCATTGTTCACATGCCTCGAGATTAGTTTCCAAGGAAACGGAGTGCTGTTGCCATGAGAATGTAGGGTCCGGAATTAGGATTGTGATCTTGTTTCCTTCCCTGGACAATCCACTACGTTTCTTTTTACAGATCACTTTTTTTCTTTTTAAGGCTTTGATTACACTGATAACTGTTCGTAGATTGACCCTCAGTGGCATTGTTATTTGCAGTATTTAAAAATGATGTCACCTTTGTTTCCTTCCTGAATCATAAATCAAAATCTGGTGGTCATTTACAACAAAATATTACCGTATTATCTTAATTCATTCATTATTTATCATTTAAATACGTTAATATTATTTATTGTATTTTGATAAATATTGTTACGATTATTTAAGCCAAAGTTGTATTTTTTTTTTGTTTCGTTTTGTTTTTTATTTTGCAATACATCTGTAGAAATGTATTTTATTATTAGTTATTTATTTATTTATTTTCATTTTTTTATTTATTTACTTTTTTTTTTTTTTTACACTCATATCTTATATAGTTTTCAGTTTCACTTTTATTTGCACTGTAGTGCTTTCTTTAGCAATAACATAACGTTTTGGAATAAAACATATCATTAACAATATGAATCTTAATATAACCTTAAAGACTCGATTTGCTTTTAAAAATGAAAAAAAAATACTGCCAAGATTTACATCTGTTGTCGAACAAACCTAGAAAACAGCATAAAATGTTTTACGTGTGAACTTTTGCTGCCTCTGTCTTTTGTAAACTAATTAAACGAAACAAAAACAGCTGAAATTCTGACGATTACAAAACACTGACATTGGAGACTTCCTTCTATAAATCTTAACCAAATGTCCCCTTAACAAGCAAAAACAACGATTTTCTGTTTTTCAGATTTTGCCTGAATATTCTGTCGCTATAGAAACAGTAACATTATGCAACATATGAATCGCCCCATCCGATCATTAACAGTATCAGCAACCGTTTGTTAATGCTAACCGTCTAAGCGTTTAAGTCAGGAACATAAAGGAGCCTCCGAACACCATGAAGTTCTGGTTTAGTTCAGGTCTCTCGTCAGGTGGCGTGTGGTTTCCGAGAGCGAATTAGGGCATTAAGGCAATAATCTGAGCCAGTTTTAATTGGTCGACAAAGGCTTATCGTAATTAGCTACTTTCACATGTGTAACGGATTTTGGTGCATTAGCGCAGATGAGGGTATTACTATCACTTTTGAAAGCTTCTTAAAGGTTTTTATATCCTCGACTGCGTTTCTCAGACATGAAAAGCCGCTTTAGGAGATGAGCACCAACTCCTTCTCCCAAACGTGGAACAGAATCAAATCAGCACTACTTCATGAATGAAGACTGCTCCTTGTTTCCCATGGCTGTTCTCCTCCACACAGTGTATATCATCATCATTGTCAGTGCTGTTTCAGTTTGTTTCCCTAAAATCATCGCTGTGGAAATGATGATGCAGTCATCTAAAAGTAGTCTAAGGGAATTATTTTACAGTCAAAATCTAGGTAGTAGCATTTGTTTTGTTGATGTTTTGTGATGTCTGATTGTTCAGAGAAATGGCGCAGCTGCGGAAGCTGGGCTGTGATGGGATGAGGCATAACTCCAAGCTCCACGGGCCACAGACGTCCACCAGACATGAAATCCTCACCAGCTTAGTGTCGGCGCTGGACTCCGTGGTACGACTCGCTCTCTGCTTCAGTAATCTGAACCGCCTAATGAGCATTTTTAGCGTGTACTTGGACCTCAAAGCTAACTAGAATAAAAAAATAATCTAGTAATTATTATAGTACTGTAATATTTGTGTAGCTTGAATATGGTGTTCTTTTCTAAATTCTTTTCTACAGTGCACTGCTATGTCTAAGCTGAATGCAGAGGTAGCCTGCGTCACTGTGCACGAGGACAGCGTGATCGCCATAGGAACAGAAAAGGGGAGAATTTTCCTTAACTCCCGGAAGGAAATACAGACAGACTTTCACAAATTCTGCAGTGAGTCATTCAGACCGCTTTTATCCGTGTCTGTGAGGAATCGTTAGACTAACATCACTGAATAATGAATTTCTCAGAGATGTTACAGTGAACTACAGTGCAAGACACTAAAAGTAGTATTTGGCAACACTGTCTAGCTGTTTTCTCTGTATTTTCATTCTTATTTTTATTCCACAGGGGTGTCCTGTCTGCAAGCATTAAATTCAATCAGCTCCCACGCCAAAGCCCCAGATTCAGACAGCAGCCGGACGGGTAAAGACGGTTTACCGCCAGCAAAACAGCAGCGAGCTTTTACAGACCCTCACTCTAATATCTTTGTCCTGAGGAAGATGGTGGAAGAAGTCTTCAGCGTACTTTATAGTAAGAACACCAACCTTGTATTACCAAAATGTTCTTTATTTTAAAGTCTGAAACCATTCTGCAGGTGTTTTCAGTACCGCTCTTGCTGTGAAGCATGGTGGTGGTAGCATCATGTTGAGAGTTGGCCCTGGTTTCTTGGTTTGTTTATCTAATTAATCCCCTTTTTTACCTGACCATGTTTTCTGGGTATTTAAATACTTCATGCCTCGCACCTCTGGAGTCAGGGGTTCTA
The DNA here is from genome assembly GCA_033459395.1 of Hemibagrus guttatus. Lineage (NCBI taxonomy): Eukaryota > Metazoa > Chordata > Actinopteri > Siluriformes > Bagridae > Hemibagrus > Hemibagrus guttatus. Next base: position 4,255,843 of record JAUCMX010000027.1, read on the forward strand.
GTCTCCTCCCTGCAGCATGTTTTTGCCATGCTTCAGCAGTTTCCCAAAGTACTCCGGTTTTCTCCATCAGTCCAGAGATGTACATTGTAGGCTGATTGGCATTTCTGAATGGTCTGTAGTGTGTACGTGTGATTGTGACCTGTGATGGGTTGGCACCTGGTGTCCCACATATTGTGCCGTGAGTTCCCTGGGATAGGCTCCAGGCTCCCTGTGGCCATGTGTAGGATAAATGGTACAGAAAATGGATGGGGGGATGGATGGATGGATTTGGGTGGATGGATGGATGGATTGATCTTTCACGTATATAGTGCCTTAGATGTTTCCCAAATTTGCTTGAGAGTTCAAATCATGACGAAACAACCACAAAATAGTATCATAACTAGAGCAGTTGTCTTGCTGTACTTCTGTTCCAAAACTTTTGCACTGACCTGGATCATTGAAAACCTGATAGACCAGAGAGTTTATGTTTCAGGTGAGGCTGTAGGGAAGAGCAGCCTGGTCCCTGTGCCTTATGAGTGGATTCAGAAGGAGTCTGGCGCTGTGCTCATTCATGGCCTCCCTGATGGCGTGACCCTGAGGAGACCTGCTGATTACGACACCAAGACCTTAATGAAGATCCTGGAGCAGAGCAACCGCATTCGCTTCATCGTCAAAAGGTCAGTGACAAGAATAATAATGATTCGTGGTTTGGGTTATGGTATGATGCATAATTATAAGCGATCAAGTCATTTTGCTCTATTATTTGCATTGCATACAGGCTTATATATGTGGGCAGCAGTTTGCTAGCTAGCAACATGGAGATCTTTTCTGCTAAAATCAGATACACAAAAAATATTTGAGCTGCTGGTCTGAAGAAATTCTACCTGTTGACTGTAAAGGTTTATGTTAAGGGCTCATTTGCCTTAAAATTCTAGTATGACTAACAGTAAATGAAAGCTAACAAGCACAGGTTAGCAATATCTTGCTAAACACAAGCTTCCTAACAATTTATTGCTAGTAGCATTATTATGCTTTTAGTTGAAGATATTTCTTATTTTTTATGCTTTTAATTGAAGGTATTTCTTATTTTATTTATCTTTTAAATATTTTTCCTTTCAGTTTCCCTAAAGCATATATGTAAAGATTTTATAAGCAAAAATGATAACAAAATATATGTTAATAAAACAAGCTAATTCACCTCAGAAATGCTAGCATGCCTTACAGGGAATGAAGGCTAACAACAACTGGTTAGCTTGGCTCTGTGTGCGTATACATGGCTATCAATATAAATCATTTTGATCTAAGTTCTGAGGTAAAATGTTGATTCAGATTAATATACATTAATAAAAAAAGGAAGCGTGGCTGTGGATGTTCAAAAGGGTTAGCATAAATAGCAATTATTAAAAGCCAAAAGGAGCTGTGTGTGTGACCTTAAAGCTGTGCATTGTAGCAAAGATTTTATAGCTAGCAACATTAGAAGAGTAAAGTATTCCCTAAAGTGTATAAGGTAAAATGTGGATGTAAACTTAAAATAATAATAATAATTAGGATCCATATAGGTTTATTTGCTCAGTGAATTGAATGTGCTAATTTATCTCCAGAGCCCTTTTAGCACCGAAGGGGTATTTAGCATGATTTGCATAATTCTTCAGCTTTTGTTTACACATTACTATCGGGTTTTAAAGTTTTGGATGACGTATTTCCTAAACATTTGTAGTGAAATATTGTTGTACCCACTGATAACATTAGGAATTTTTGTGACATTTGTTATGACGCCCCCAGATATAAAACACTAGCATGACTAACAGGGAATGACAGCTAACAAGCTGAAACTGATAACCGAGCGAAGCGGTGTAGATGGATCCGAGATAAAATTGTTTTCCGAATTCAGAGTGCCAGACGAAGCCCCGCGTGACAGTAAATCCTGTCCGGAAAGCAATCACCACCCCTCCCCTGCTGTTAAGAGTGCCAGCAACCACACGCCTGTTAAAACCCCTGCACAGGAAGTGCCTGCTAGCAGCTCCATGCTCTCTAGCTTCCTGTATGGAATGCCCGTGCCTTCCCAGACACACCCTGACGCTAAGGGCGATCCGAAGCCCACGGTGCTGCACGGCCTGGTAAAGGAACGGCTAGCAGCGTGGGTACCGAGCGACGAGAAGGTGGCTGTGCCCAAAGAGATCACTGACAACGGTGAGCGGGTTCCCAATGTCCACTGACGCAAAAAATGTCACATTAATCTGCATTACATTTACACATTAGCAGTTTTAGTGCATGATTTTGTGACTGACAGATTACACGGGTCTTTTCTTGTCTTCCTGTATGTTCTCCAGGTGAGCGGATAGCACTCGCAGGAGACGTTGCTCAGAGCCCACCCAGCATCCACATCTCCAAACGCCTACTCTTCTCCATAGTACACGAGAAATCAGGTGATACACAGTGTGTGTGTGTGTTATCAGCCATAACATAAATATCATTGATTATCTTGTTACAATGGCACATGTCTCGGGGTGTTATATATTAAACAGAAATTGAAACAGTCAATCTTGAAGTTAACGAGCAAGTGTAAGGATCTGAGATACTTTTAACGAGGACCAGATATAAAATCAGAGCTTCCCCATAATGGCAAGTCTTGTTACACGTTCTCGTTATGCACCAGGATGGAAGAAGGCAAGCCACCAGAGGCAGCAGGACACTCTGGGCAATGTTCCAAGCAGCTTGGTATAATTGTATATTAATCTTCATAATCACCACATCATCTTCAGTGGCATCCAAGATCTATTTTAGTATTAACAGTCGACAACTTCCATTAATTTTTTCCTCCCTTACCTACAGTGCTGTTTGACCTGCTGATAGGGTGCTCAAGCAGATCAGATCCGAAAACAATTTACATGTTAATACGTCATATGCTGTCTATTATTTCATACACCGATAACTAGCTGTGATGCAGTACACATCTGTTGTGTAGCTAGGTTGCCTTCTGGATCTTTGAGTCCAGAGTTTTATACTGTACTTAGATTGTTTAATAAAAGAAAAAAATTATATGACAATCGTGACTGTACTAGTAAAGCGTCTCTGTGACGTTAGTGCACACAGAATACAGCACCAGAATTACTGAACAGAACCGATGTCAAAACACTGCCATTCAAGGTGGATTTTTCGTTTAACTAAAATGGAGTCCTGAAGTAGCCACTTTAAATCTAATCACTTAAATAGCATTTGGGCCCCTAAAGCCATAACCAGTGGTGGATGAGCGGTGAAAAAAAGAAGCTTGGCCAGGACACATCAACATCTTTTCCTTCCAAACGAGCAACAGGAAGCCTTCAGACACTGCCAAGAGTCAGGCCCTGTGTTAATTGTCTCCAACGACTAATGCAAACAAACCCAGCAGACGAAACAAAGCACTGGTTCTCGACAGCTAATTGTAGGAAAGATGCTTTTTGAAGCAGCCAGCGTTTTGATACAATGTGATTTCCAGCTGCTTTGATGCCAAAGGTTGTGATTCAGTCTGGTGCAAATGAAATAACAGTGTAATAATAACTGAAAAAGAGACTCTGGGGGAATTGATTCAGTCTTGATCGCCTCCCAAGCTATTGTCTGAAACACAGTGCTTTGAATTAGAAAATATTACATCCAGCGCATAGATCAAGCTCACTTTTTTTTTACATCACTGCTGGAGACCACGAGGTTTTAAGGTTTACGTCTCGTCTCGCACAGAAAAATGGGACGCCTTCATCAGAGAGACGGAGGACATCAACACGCTGCGGGAATGCGTACAGATCCTGTTTAATAGCCGCTACGGTGAGAGAAACACACACACACACACTTGTACACACATCTGGTATTTTGATATTTGCTGTTTTTTATTTTGTCTGCTTTCACTTGAAAACATCTTGACTAGACTAAACTGGCACTGATTTCAGTCTGTAAATGGTTTCGTTTGTTTTCTTTCTTCTTCTATTTTTAACTGAAGGAGTGACCCTCTCCCTATAGTTACATAGTGCTTATATGGTAACTCCAGGATTCTTGTTGCTCTCTGAAATGCTTGCTTTTTTGGAAAACTACTTAAATTTGCAAAATTTCAAGCATAAAGAATCTCCTATTAAACTCAAACCGTATGCAATGACTTTCTATGATAGCTGTACTAATGTTTGATGAACACGTATTGAAGAATGAGTGTTCACGCCACTGTCACGCCTCGGACAAAATCTGAGGAAATCCTGCAGTCATTCAGAAAAATTACAAACGAGTTCATTTCTGCAACCACAAAAATGTGACATCCTGGAGGGACTGATTAAGAAGAAAAGGAATAAAACACAACAATCACGACAACAATGTGATTATTTCTCCAATAAGGTTTATCCCTCTTATACCACAGCTACAACAGCATGTTGTTATGTATAACGTCGTTAACATGAGTCACTCTCGCATCAGATCTCTCATTTTATGCAAAAAATAGCAGTCCGTATATATGTTACTGAACCAGAACATTCTGGCGACTTGTTTTAGCTTTATCTGAAGATTTACACTGGAGAATCCTTCCATATAACTTTGCCAAATCAACCATTTAAAAAAAAAAGGTTTGTGAACGTCTTTCAAGTCATACAAATCTCTGCATAAGTTGTTACTATGGAAACTGCACTCACATTTATATATACAAGAGATTTTATTCCTCGCTGGCTGCTGACCAGTCAGAATTGAGATTTCAAAAGTGCTGTGGTATGAAGCAAAATATTTACAATATCGGTCATATGTAGCTTTTTTAGAGTCTCGGGAAAAATGCCCTGCTTAATTGGGTTTTTTTTTCCTGTCAAATTGGACTCCTATTATTAAAAGACACTGTGATATGTTACTCTGATCTTTGTTATAGTTGTGGATTTATTGCCCAGTTATAATAATCTGTAACTAATTCTGCATGTGGGGGGCACGGTGGCTTGGTGGTTAGCACGTTTGCCTCACACCTCCATGGTTGGGGGTTCAATTCCCGCCTCCGCCATGTCTGTGTGGAGTCTGCATGTTTTCCCCGTGCCTCGGGGGTTTCCTCTGGGTACTCCGGTTTCCTTCCCCATCTCTAAATTGTCCGTAGTGTGGGAGTGAATGAGTGTGTGTTGGCACTCCGTCCAGGGTGTATCCTGCCTTGATGCCCAATGACGCCTGAGATAGGCACAGGCTCCCCATGACCCAAGAATAGATCGGATAAGCGGTAGACAATGAATGAATAATTCTACATGTTGAACTTCCAGCTGAAGCTTTGGGCTTGGATCACATGGTCCCCGTTCCATACCGAAAGATCGCTTGCGACCCAGAAGCGGTCGAGATCATCGGGATCCCGGACAAGATCCCCTTTAAGCGGCCGTGCACCTACGGAGTGCCGAAACTCAAACGAATCCTGGAGGAGAGGCACAGCGTCCGCTTTGTCGTGAGACGGTGAGTCCTGTGTCATTTGAAAAATAGATTTTTTTGTTGTGTCAAATAAAATTGTAAATCCAGAAATCCTTTTCCGTAGCATGTCGAAAATAAATACAAGAATACATCGTATGGCTGGATTACATCTGGTGTAGAGTTCAAATTATCTAGAGAGTCTTAACTAGATCCCCGAAACAGATGTGAAGTAGACGCCTGGTTCAACGATTCAGTTCAGCTAATTTACTCTTTTCATTTTTAGCTCAACAGTGACTGCACAAACAGAAGAGTTTTTTTTTTTTTTTTTTGAATGAATTTTCTCATTTATCTCTTGACTAAAGCTTCTAGCCTCCTGGTGCCATCTGGCAGATTGGCGTTTGCCGTCCAAAAACGCTGCACTGCTCGCTGGGCGTAGTAACCGCTGCCATCCACGCCCGCCGATTTGGCTTTAATGAGGAAATCTCCAGCTGAGTCGGCAGCCTCGCGCATCCAAATAAAGCAGTTCAATATGTTGAGGCGCAAGCCTGTTTCTAGCCTGTGTTTGTTTACATACTTGTTTGTTCCCTTTCAGGATGTTTGATGAGCGGATCTTCACTGGTGAGTGACACATTTGCTGAATACGTCTCGCAGCGGGGCTTGTGTTTGCTGGGACAGGGTTGGACGTGCAGCTAAAATTACATTCGAGCGTACTACGGTGTACTACTACTCAATCTCTTTCTTTTTTTTAATCAGCCGCAGGGAAAGTAGCTAAAGAGGAAGGCAAGCAGGACAGCTCCTCCCCCGAAGACTGCTTCCTAGAAGGGCTTAGGGTGCCGAGCTCTATGCTCGAGCTGGTCAGCAACACCCACAGCAGCAGGTACGTGTCAGCGGCCATCGCCGTCGAGACTGGCAGCCCGGCTAATTAGTTTTGAACACCCGAGCCTGCGTGCTCAGCCAAAGCAAACAGCGCTAATTGTTGTTGAACTTCAGGAGAGCACTATGCTGTTTAATTAGACTACTGCAAAGCCCTTTAGCAAAGATTTTAAATATTTCCCTGCCAGTCAGGGTTAGCTGTGTTTACTCACTAAATTGCTCTCGCTCGTCCTCTTGCTTTATCATCAACGTCTTTGTCTCACAGATCCACCAGCTCCTGTGTCAGTCCCTTAGCAGACTGTGAAGCAGGTGAGCCTCCGGCACGCCAAGCCACTCGACACTCAGCTTAATGTCAGTAATGACTGTTGGATTTTTTTTTATATGTGTTATAGACACTAATGTGTTTTTTAGGGCCCTCGGGAGACTGCGTACCTTTAAAAAAGGTCAAAACCGAGCCACCAGATGGAGAAATTATTCAGGTCACTGTACCAGGTATGAGCTTCCTTTCCCCTCATGGATTTAGCAGTTTTTCTGCAGATTTGGGTCAAGACATGTCGTGTGACATCATCACAGCGTGCATTCAGCCAAAGCCATATTCCATTAACGAGAACATGAGACCCAGATATCATAGAAAGTCTTTAAATATGAACTTCAACTTCAAATTTTGAAAAACAAAAAAACAAAAAACAAAAACAAAATGAAATACTGAAGGAACTGACTGGATGTAATGTAAATTTCCTAATTCCCAATTTCAGGCATTTCCTAAAAGGTACACCATTATTATTATTATTAATATTATTCTTTTATTTATTTTATTTATTTATTTATTATTATTGTTGTTGTTATTATTTATTTATTTATTGTAAAAACATATCACACAAACATATGCCAAAAGAGCTGTCTTTTTATGTAAAGGTCTGATAAGCAAAGCAACAAAAATAATTGAGAGTCATGATATTGCTGTAATCTTGTCAATATTATAACCTTCATGAAAGCACCGCTCTCTTCTCCATGTCTCATGTTTGTAAACGTTTACTCTCATCTCACGCACTGGTGTCTCACTCTCACTTTCTGTCAGGGGACAAAAAGAGTAAATTGTACTTTTATAGGGGGCCAAGCACCGATGGTGCAAAGGCACCCCATTGTTATTCTACTGTTTATCCCAATTGCACAGCGGAACGTGAATCTGAAAGCAAGTTTGGTTGCTTCCGTTATGATAGCTGTATAATTTGATTATTTGCTATATGTTTGCGGAATAAAGCTCATTCATGACCCATACCCCTGCTGCAAACAGATCGCAGCGCCTCACCTCCCTGCATCCTTTTGTTTTGTCTCATCTTAAATAATGTTATTTAGACAAAATGTCATCCATTCGTAATGTTAATCAGACTCGGATGATGACACGGAGCAGAAAAACAACACTTCTCACGCCAATTTCTCTCCTTTAGAAAGCACTGCAGTCTTGGAGGAGCAGATCGAGCCTCAGGTTGAACTTGTGACCCCTGATCAACGCCGCCCCCTGGAGCCTCTAGCAGGTAACTGCACCTTTGTCTTTCTCCCATCAGGAGTTAGGACGCTGCAACCCTCTGGCTTTGGAAATCTCGGCTTCAGACAAGATGGTAGATTTCGGTGAACAAAGCAGGGAACTGGTGGTGACCTTTGCTAAGATAATCACCCCGTATTTTTTTCCCCAGTCTCTAACCTCTTCTGTATCGTAGTCTATATCCCCTTTGTTATTGTGTCTAACAAGTAAATCATTTCTAGTCCAATATGTCTTAAGATTTAGATTCCACCTGCCTCCTTCTGTTAGTAAACCAATGGTGGCTGACCTTCATTTGCATACTGAAACCTGATTGGCTGTTATCATTTATGATGCAGTGGCACTGAGTTTGTCTCACTGTTGCTATTGAAGCTTTGTTTTATTTTATTATTCTTTCCTAGACATGAAGGCCACGTCTCAATCAGCTCCCTAGTTCACTAGTCAGGGCACTAAGCAGGAAGTCTAAAGGCTGTCTCAATCGCAAGATCCTTAATAAAAAAAACCCCACAATGCACAATTCTGAAGCCTCTCAACTCAAAACAATGTACAGACAAACCAAACTCTCAGCTACAAATGTAGCTTGTTTTCTTTGTAGTAGCTCTTTGGTAACTTTTATTTGATGTTCTAATATGGTCCATTTGAGTCCAAAAATATGTGTTCAAAAATATGAACACATATGTAAGACAAAATTCAAAGAATTTTTCATAACAGACAGTATAAACAAATAACATCACATGTTTTACAGGTTGAGCACACAGTCATGTCGAGTCATCAGTGTCACAATGTGAAGTGATTCAGGGTTTTAAGGATATACTGATTCACCACCTAGGGAGCTAGGGATCTGATTGAGATGCAACCGCAATCCTGGACAAAATTTTAATACAGGACGAATGCTTGGTGTTTAAGTAAATTCATCTCATGGAATCTGAAATTCATGAAATTGGTTCTAAGCTCATAGCTCTTCTAATCTTCTCTAGTGAAGATTTTCTGGCGTAGACTATATTTACCAGAGCAAAACGGGAAACCAAGTATCAACTAAACAATAGACCCAGGGTCCCTGTTAAGATCCCCTCGTAGTTCCTTCCTCCTCGTACGCTGTTTTGTTCAACCTAGAGAACAGTAGCTCTTTCCCGTAGCTCGTCTCCCTGTCCTGGACTCCAGTGTTACAGTGTTACAATGCTAGTTAATATCACTGTTCAACTCAATCACGAGTGCCATGAGTAGCATCAGTCAAAACCATCGTCATGAATCAGTGATGTTTATAAAAGTACTCCATATGACAGCTAAAATTTACAATCTTACCTCGTGGCCATACAGCTGGAGTTGAATTGTTTGTATTAACTCGCGTTATTTTTCATTTTCATTCAATTAATTTCATTTAATATGTTATTTTAAAGTCTGCTTTACACAATTGGTCATTGGAGTGCACGAAAGGTGAGTGGAACGTTTAACAGTAACCTCTCGGAGTATTCGCTGTTTTTTTTTTAAATCAGAATTTCCAAGTTTTGTGTAAAGTGAAACAATTTTGCTTTGCTGTTTAGTCGAAGAACTGGCGCAGAAGTCCACGCCGCAAGGGCTCAAGAGAGTCGTCGAAGGTAAGCCACATTTTAATTATGTGGGGGTTATTTTCCCCCACAAGCGTAAGTGCGTTTGTTTGATTGTCTGTCCGTTCTTCTAGAAGACATTGGAGAGATGATTCTTCAGCTGCGAAAGCAAGTGGAGAGTCTCTTCAGCACCAAATACGGTGAGGTTTGATGTTTTGTGATGCTTGTTCATGAGTCTCTTGTTTCCATATCCATCTTTTCCTTCATACATGACTATTATAACAGTTTTAAATGTTCACTGATGCTCAAGAAGATTACATGATGCATTAAGAGCCTGAGGGGAGGGGGGTGTAAAATTTTGAACAGGAGGATTGGTGTACAATGTTTTAATTATTTGTTTCATTTTCATTTCAGCTTTTCATTTCCCTTTAGAAGCTATGTAAGATATTGTTGATGTTTCCTGGAAGACAAAATAATAATTTACATGCACCGATCATCCTGTACAAAAGTTTACGCACCCCCGGCTCTTAATATATCGTTTCAACACAAAAACAGTCTTGTTTTTGTACGGAAGGCGTCTCCAGGTCCAGAGCTGTTTCACAGTCTGTTCTCGCTACCACAGAATAATCTAATAATCTATATTTGGTATAATAATTATTTCCCATTTCCACATTGTGTCCTCTTCTCTAGCGGAGGCTCTGGGCCTGCCTGAGCCAGTGAAGGTGCCCTACTCCAAGTTCCAGATGTATCCCGAGGACCTGTACATCACAGGACTTCCAGAAGGAATCACGTTCCGGAGACCAAACTGCTTCGGAGCAGCCAAACTCCGGAAGATTCTCAGCGCCAGTAACCACATCCAGTTTGTTATCAAAAGGTGGGTCACAAAGAAAAAAAATAAAGAAAATAGCACATGTAAGTATTTGATTAAATATTTAGGACGGAACACATTTACATACAGCAGTCTGAATATGGGGCAAGAAAAAAATTATTTTTGTCTCAAATTCAGGCCAGATTTGCTAACTGAAACTCAGCTGAAGCTTGAAACTCTTTCTCAGCCAGATTGCGATCCAGGTAAATATTTTCCGAATTATACATACCCTTTATTTAGACATAAAAAAAAATATGCAGCTGAGATGTTTCTCCTCATTATAGTGGAATGTGATCTTAAAGACAACCTGGCAGAAGATCCTGGACCTGCCTCCAAGAGACCTGGATTCTTAGGTAATCATATGTCTCGACTTTTTTTTTCCTCCACACACTTCACATTGAAGCGATTCGAACCCTAATTTCTCATTTCTATCAACTCGACTCACAGATAGCTTAGAGGCCAAACTGTCTCGCATCGACTTGGCCAACACGCTTCGGGAGCAGGTCCAGGATCTGTTTAACAGGAAATACGGCGAGGCACTGGGCATCAAGTATCCCGTCCAAGTGCCTTACAAGAGGATCAAGTGCAACCCCGGCTCGGTGATCATCGAGGGCTTGCCTCCGGGAATCCCCTTTAGGAAACCCTGCACATTCGGCTCGCAGAACCTCGAGAGGATACTGGCGGTGGCTGATAAGATCTCCTTCACCATTATGAGGCGAGACATTTTTTTATTTCCAACAGTCCAGGAGCTTAGTCTCGCTCATAGTGCGGGTAGTTCAGCATTACTTTTGATATGTACGTAATAAAACATGACAGAGTAGGAAAATAATCAGTGATGCAGTAGTGTGATGTGACCCAGCACAGAATTCACTATTTTCCCATAACAGCTTTTTCTGAAGTGTTTACTTCCTGTTTTCTTAATTAAAGCACAGGTTAACGCTGTGCAGCGTCCTCAAAACATGTTAGATCCTGTTATCTAGTCAGAGTTACAGCTTTATATTTTCTCTGACTGTGACTCAAGACTCAAACCTGTACTGTAGGTCAGTGTTTAAGACGTTGACCTGTGGCTCAGAACGTTGTGAGTTCAAGTCCCTGGACTGCCAAGCTGCTGCTTTTGGCCCTTGAGCAAGACCGTTAACCTTCAGTTTATAAATGAGCATAATGAATATAAGTCCCAAATGTACCATCAACACCTTCTGACCAATCAGATGGAGCATTCAAAATGAAAATATTTTTCTATTTGAGCTACATGACCTTCCAATTGTCTAGGCCAGGGGTGTCCAATCTTATCCACAAAGGGCCGGTGTGGGTGCAGGTTTTCATTCCAACTAAGGTGTGGCTTCTGCTTGGATGGAATGATAACCTGCACCTACAGCCGCACTTTGTGGATAATATTTGACACCTAGACCTTTTTGCAGTACAGTTTTCCTACATCTTCTGCATTATCTGACCCCTTTCCAACTGCAGGGGGTGAAAACATTTGAACAGTGTAAATTGTTAGTATTTTCTTGTATATTAATCTTCTTGTTATTTTTTAGCCCTTCAGAAGCTACATAAGATATTCATGTTTTCCAGAAAACAAAATAATAATTTACAACTATTATCCTGTTTAAAGGGGTTTACACCCCAGGCCCCGCCCCCATCTCATAATGTATCATAAAAACATAGTCATGTTTATTGAAAACAAAATTTTCCTGAAGTTGGGTTTTTTTTTTTTGCCAGAAAGCAATAACATCAGAGAGTTGTTAATGTACTTGAGTCAATATCAGGTTTTTTATAATGATTAATTAACAGGAGTTACCATTTTTATGAAGTGTGAGGCTTTTTATTAACAGCGGTGTGCAAACAGGATTTCATCAGCTAAGAATAATATTGATTTAAAATTTTATTTAATTCATATGAAATGCCCAGGTTTTTATTAATAAACTGCCGAAATAAAAATGTTCTTTATCAGGCTTGTGAAGCCTTTTGATGAACTGAAGGATAGATATTTAATGATTAATGTACTCCTAAGGGGAGCACGGTGGCTTGGTGGTTAGCACGTTTGCCTCACCTCCAAGGTTCGATTCCTGCCTCCGCCATTGGCATCTCTAAATTGTCCGTAGTGTGTGATTGCGTGAGTGAGTGAGAGTGTGTGTGCCCTGTGATGGGTTGGCACTCCGTCCAGGGTGTATCCTGCCTTGATGCCCGATGACGCCTGAGATAGGCACAGGCTCCCCGTGACCCGAGAATAGATCGTCTAAGCGGTAGACAATGAAAGAATAAATAATTTACTCTATATCAAAAAGCTGAATTAAACAAATTTTTGTCTTTACAGGCCTTTTCAAGGACTTATCCCCAAACCAGGTATGTTTTCTGAAACCATTTTATTGAATCAGTTCATGTGTTAAATCCTTCTAAAAAAAAAAAAACCAAACATGCATGATTGTTTAACTTGTTTTACCAGCACACTTGTGTTTCTCTCTGCCACTGGAATGGAAATGGACTTTTTTCAATCAGTGTAAAGAAATGAGTGATTTTCTGGCTGTGAGTCTCATATAAAACGAGTCAAGACTCTGGTGGCTCTCAGTGTGAGACGTGCGTTTTTCCCTCTGTTGAATAACCTTACACAGGTTGCAGATAAAATTTTAGCTGGTTATAAACAAACACTTGGGGCATCTCAGAGAGCAGAAATGGGTTCGATATCAACATTTACTTTGAAGATAGAAACAGTTGTGTGAATGAACCTTTTTTCTATGAATATTTCGCCTCTAGTATTCTAGATAAAAACAGAAATACTTATGAAACGCTACAAATTCTTAAAGCCCTGAGTGTCTCCTTTCATATGAGCTTCATATTAAGTACCACTGTGGAGTCTGGAATGACAAAGACATTGAATACTGAACATAGACACGACAAAAACAGGAGCAGTTTCCATGTTGTGGCCTCTGGGGAAAAAGAGTCATGAAACTGATGTCCTCTGTTTTCTTTTTCCAGCACCGAGAAGAATCACGTTATTGAAGAAAGCATACTCATCCATAAGCGGTAAGAACGTTGTTCCTTCGGTTTCTTATTTGTATTTGTATAAGTGACATTGTACATGATTTGTGACGTGACGCTTTTGTACAGCAGAAGAGGAAGACATCAATCGCATGGGTGAAAAAGTCATATTGAGGGAACAAGTCAAAGAGTTATTCAATAAGAAATACGGTCAGTATAAACTTACAGATTTATCATTTACGCTTGTAGAGCAAACACGTTCAGGACTCACGTGTTTTCCCGCGTTTAGGAGAAGCTCTGGGTCTGGATCGACCCGTCGTGGTCCCGTACAAGCTTATCCGAGCCAGTCCCGACTCTCTGGAGGTGTGCGGACTCCCGGAAGACGTTCCTTTCAGAAACCCGAACACTTACGACATCATCCGGTTGGAGAAGATCCTCCAGGCTCGAGACGACATAACTATCAATATCAAAACACCTCTACAGTGCGTATACATACAATTATTTCAGTTATCTGTGTAGTGAAGGTTTAATATAGTGTTATCTAATGCGTGTGTGTGGTTTTTTAGGCCTTTCGTACAGATTTGTCCACAGACTTCAAGTTCAGGTATGTTCCCATACTAAAGCTATTCATTTTTAGTCAACCACCTAATTCTAAGGAAAAACATTTATGACAAACAACAGTAAAGCATACACAGGATGCAAAATACTCCTATTGAGTGTTTTTTTTGTTCGTGTGGCCGATCGGGCTGAGACTTTGCAATGTTTTATAAACTTTGTGTACAGTCCCTCGAGGTCTTAATTCTGAAATAAAAAGAATAATAAACATATAACAAACTCTGTGCTTGAATCTGTAACAATCCCACACACACCTTTACTCTTTCCCACAAAATCAACGACTAGTGAGTGTGTTAGTTGAGTAGCCAAAGCAACTGCTATCCCAAAACATTCAAAAAATGGACGAATTATTTGGAATTTGGTGTTTTGTCGATTGCTTGCAGAAGGAAATGAAGTCGCAGTGAATCGACGCAAACGGAAACGAGTGCTGGATAGCAGTATAACTGCCCCGCCTCCAGGAGCAGACCCTACCAATTCGACAAATCAGATTCCAGTAATGGTATATACCCAAACATTTGTTTTGAGCCTGACACTTTAATTCTGATTTAGATTTTTTTTCCCCTATAATGCTGAATTAAATAGAATACTTTCTCTCTCTCTCTCTTAAGCAATGGCCCATGTACATGGTGGACTACAGCGGCGTCAACGTCCAAGTACCAGGGAAGGTTAAATACTAATCCTGACTGAACAAGAACCATGAGGGAGAATCCGTTTTTGAACTCAGCCGGAGCTCTTGTGTCCGGTCGCACCGTATACCCCCAACTCGTGAGTTGAAGCTGCCGTTCATGAGCTCCTCGAGCGTGATGGACAGAGGAACAGAACGAGGAGAGCAGCTCGTCACGCTTTCAGGATGCAGAGTGCTTAATTGTGAAATTGTCACTTCCAATTTTTGCGCTTTATTTCCAGGAAGGTCATGAAAGCAGTGTTTCTTTTTCATATTGTTAGTGAGTAATGCATTAGTTTGCATTATACAGTTGCCCTGTACATGAGGCCCTGCAAACAGTCATTAACCAACACTGTCGCTAAACATGATATGATACACCATGTGACGTGTCTACACCCGGACACGATGATTGTCAGGATAAAGAACCCTAACTGGTGCTGAACATGTGCATACTGCGTACTACACCTGTAGTAACTGGCTTTGACGCATAGTAAAAGAAATGTTGTACTATTATTTATTTATTTATTGAGATTTGTATAATCCAGGGAATGGAAGCTGTTCAGTACAACATGTCATACGTGCTGAATTTCCGTGACTGATAACACTCAAACGATTTAGCTACTGTATGTATCAGAGAGGTTTTTATTTTGTATTTTTTTGTTTCTTCTGCATTGATTACGTCGAGTTGGAGTACTCTAACATGATCGCACTAACATATTTCAATGAAATGGCTTTTTGTAATATTATTATTATTATTATTATTATTATTATTATAGCCTTGTAAGTTACTCCTACTCTGCTAGATCATGGAGGATGCTATTTCACAGAGAAACACACCATGAATGTATTGTATGTAAAGGAAAGACCGGTATAATGTTATTCAAGTATGGACTGTCTCTGGAATCACCAGTATTTATATGCTGTACTTTAATGCCATTTAGGCCTTTTAAATAAAATGTGTTGCCTTGCGTTCACTGCATTTTTTGCCTGTGATTAAAGATGTTTAACACATTGCATTCCAAGGAGATGTTTCTGCGTGAATGTAAAGAAAACTATAGTATTGTGATATACAAAGTCATTTCGTACAGCCACAAGAATAGAATTAGAACTGCAAGAAGCGATCTGCAGGGTCCAAGCATTTTTTTGCCAGTAGTTCCAAAATTGTTGCAAGTTTATGTATGTAATGTTTGACAGAATTTTTTTTGCTAACCTTGATCAATGGCTGATCAAATCTTCTCAATTATTTAAATCAGCTTTTTTTTTTTTTTTTTTTTTTGTAAATCTTTTTATTTATTTTAACAAACACACCATAACACAATTATACAGTGAATTACAGAATTAAAATATATCAAATTACCCTGCACAGGAAAGAAAAAAATCAAAATAAATAGTAAATAAAAAAAAGGGGGAAGAATATACGCATATACACATACATAATGCATACATATACATGCACACACACATATAAAAAAAGAAGAAAAATAATAAAAGGAAAAGAGGAAAACAAAACAAAGAAATTTCTCAGCCCATCATGAACCGCTTGACCCAATTATTTGCCCCTCTGCCCAATCTATCTCATATTAAATCATTAACCCGGCCACTCAGTGAAAAGAAAGTGTTTATTCACATTCAAATCTTCCCTTAAATATAATTTCTTGTTGGAAGATGCTCCAAGACAGGCCCCTATAACTCTTCAAACGAGGTACTGTCTCCCCTTTAGTACTGCAGTTAAATAGTGAATATGTGTCTAGTAGACTTGACTGTATCTACCCAGTCATCATCAATATACTCAGAATTGAAATCTTTCTCCCAAATGCACCAAATATGATTTATACCACTGTGATCCATTGAATGAAACAAAAAGTATGCTTTTGAAATAAGATGTCGTGTGTTGGTCATTTTCAACAGGAAATCATCTATATCACAGTATACTGGCCTATCCCCAGGACGCTTCACATTACTAGAATTAATAAAATGACGAACCTGGAGGTATCCCCAAAAGCTGCTACTGTCCAATTCGAATTTGTCCTTCAATTGATTAAAGGACATTAAAGTATTATCTAAATATAAATCCTCGCGGGGGGGGGGCACGGTGGCTTAGTGGTTAGCATGTTTGTCTCACACCTCCAGGGTTGGGGGTTCAATTCCTGCCTCCGCCGTGTGTGTGGAGTTTGCATGTTCTCCCTGTGCCTCGGGGGTTTCCTCCGGGTGCTCCGGTTTCCTCCCCCAGTCCAAAGACATGCATGGTAGGTTGATTGGCATCTCTAAATTGTCCGTAGTGTGTGATTGCGTGAATGAATGAGAGTGTGTGTGCCCTGCGATGGGTTGGCACTCCGTCCAGGGTGTATCCTGCCTTGATGCTCTATGACGCCTGAGATAGGCACAGGCTCCCCGTGACCCGAGTGTAGTTCGGATAAGCGGCAGACAATGAATGAATAAATCCTCGCCACCCTAATACCCTTACCATACCATCTATGAAATAGGGATTTATGAATTCCAGGGAGAAAATCTCTATTACCAGCCAAGGGAGTCAGTCCATACTATCAGTCCAGTTCATAATATCCTGCCAAACTTTAACTGTGTTAAAAATGATGGGGTTATTTCTTATTTCCGGCCATGACTTGAAGCCTTTGCTGTATGTAAGCAAGCTTAAAAACGAGTAAGGCATCGCCACCCATTCGTTGACACAGGGCTTGGATTTCAAGTAAGAATGCAGCCAATACAATATTGTGCAGGTATGGCAAGCCCAATTATAAAACTTTAAATTAGGTAATGCCTGACCACCATTATCCGCTGCCGATTGTAAAATCTTCATTTTAACCCTTGGCTTTTTCCCTTGCCAGATGAATTTTGAAAAACTCCTTTCCAAATCTAAGATGTTCTTCTTAGAGAACCAAAGCGGCAACATTTGCATGGGATATAATATGTGAGGAAGAATGTTCATCTTAATAAGATTAATTCTTCCCATCCAGGATATGGGTAGATTAAACGTTCCAAATCGTGCTTAATACTTTTAATGAGTGGGACTAAGTTAAGTTTCCAGAGTTCCGACAGGTCAGGTGAAAGTGGAATTCCAAGGTATGTGAAGCCAGTTCTAGACCACTTTAAAAGGACAACTAACCACAGTTAAATCATCTTTAAAAATCCACTTACAGACTTTCACAAAGATACAGTATGACAAATTTCAGCATGTTATAATTTATGGTTTGGGGGGGCACGGTGGCTTGGTGGTTAGCACGTTTGCCTCACACCTCCAGGGTTGGGGGTTCGATTCCTGCCGCCGCCATGTGTGTGTGGAGTTTGCATGTTCTCCCTGTGCCTCGGGGGTTTCCTCCCCCGGTCCAAAGACATGCATTGTAGGTTGATTGGCTTCTCTAAATTGTCCGTAGTGTGTGATTGCGTGAGTGAATAAGAGTGTGTGTGTGCCCTGCGATGGGTTGGCACTCCGTCCAGGGTGTATCCTGCCTTGATGCCCAATGACGCCTGAGATAGGCACAGGCTCCCCGTGACCCGAGAGTAGTTCGGATAAGTCGTAGACAATGAATGAATGAATGAATTTATGGTTCATAAGAAATTTAAAGGTTTTTTTTATTTTTTTTATTATTATTAATGACCATGCCCTAAATTTAGACATCTCTGGAATCTTGTCCTAATTCTAAAGGTTTGTGTGAATTTATCGCTGTCTGAATTTACTGAGAATTCAGTGAAACTGTCATCTGAAAATCCTAGAACTAAAGCAAATGTAGGTTTTGTAAATCATTTCAATGAGCACAAAGTAAAAGACAGCATGGAATTAGTGTTAAGTCTATAATGAACTCAGAAACCACACTGACCCATTCGTTCCTCAAGAGCTCTTGGTTGCTGTTGTAGAAAGGACATTATTAGCATTTACATTATTTATTGTCCAGTGTTACACAAATGAGGATGAGGTTCCCTTCTCAGCCTGGTTCCTCTGAAGGTTTCTTCCTCATATCATCTCAGGGAGTTTTTCCTTGCCACCATCACCTCAGGCTTGCTCATTAGGGATAAAACAGGGATAAAATAGTAACTTAACTTTAAAATTTTGTATTTTCGCCATGTTTCTATATTTCTGTAAAGCTGCTTTGAGACAATGTCCATTGTTAAAAGTGCTATACAAATGAATCGAATTGAAAAGAGGGCGGAGTTAAATGGTTCTTAATTCCTAATTTGTTCACAATTAACCAACAAATCAGATGGCAAAGCTGATGATTTATATGTAGAAAGTGTAGGAAAAAAATATGTGTGAAAAATGTTTTTGAACAGAAATCTTTTGAGCTCCAAATATGATAGTTTGATCGATTTTTTAGCCTTGTTTTTCAGTAAAATCACATGTCTGCTTACAGCGCCATCTGCTGGTGTGATGTGTGACTTTACATCGAACACACTAATAATAAGAAGAAAAAGAACAACAAAAGCAATACTATTAGCACAACGATTATTATTATTATTATTATTATTATTATTATTATTATTATTATTATTATTATTATTAAGTACTAATTGTTAACTGTGTAGTGTAGTTTTAATTAATAACTATATGACTACTATTAATAATAAGACCTAAAACAACGCTAGCAGTACTTGTAAACAACAACAATACATTAAAACATAAGAGCCTCATAAATTATGTAAATTTTTCCCCCCCCTTTTAAATCTAGTTGTCATGACAAATTTTGGATATTGCACTCAAGTTTATAAAATCTTTATAAAGTTTATATAAAAAAAAAAGAGCTTATATTCAAGTTTAGTTTAATCCCTATTTTAAGACTGAGGTTGAACTTTGGTTTCGAACTTTAGCAACCTTGAAATGTTTTACAGTGTAAAATTATTATTATTATTATTATTATTATTATTATTATTATTATTATTATATAAAATAATAATAATAATAATAATAATAATAATAATAATAATAATAATAATAAAAGGGAGAAGCAGAAGAGTCATTTTTCCCCAGTTTATTTTCTTTCCTCATGGGGCTTGTTATTCTTCACCGGATCACATTGTCGCTAGCTTCCCGCTTTTGTTTGCGTTTGTTTTGGACTCTGCTTAGCGACGCCTCAGCGAGCACAGCAGCGGGCACGGCACACATACTTCCAGGACATTTTTGAACACCTTAGGGTCATAGAAAGAGAACAAAATGTTTCCGGCATACATTTATCTCAATGTAACCTGATCATTTAGTCAGAGTCTGGCGCTGGGAAGTTGAACTGCTAGGTTGTCGGAGAATAACAGGAAAAAGGGGTGCTAGGTCGCTAACAGTCGCCAGCTACATTAGCTGAGTTAGCTTAGCTGTGCAAAAGATGCGAGGGGATTTTTAGCGAGATTAGGAGACTTTGTAGAGGAGCTGTGTTTAACAGACAAGCGAATAGACGAGGTAATTCAGATAGAAGACATTTTCAGCTTCTCGGATGAAGCTGCTTTAGCTAGCGCAACGTCTGTTAGCTCGCTTTGAAGAATTAGCTACTTTGGCTTTTCCACACGAGACCGGTCTGAGGAATGGCCACCGCTTCCGGTTTCTCTTCAGGCGTGAGCGGCTCTCGGAGCGGCCCGTCTCTGTCCGCGTCCTCGTCCGGATCTGGTGGCCAGGTGCAGGGCATGGCGGTGGTGTGGGAATGGCAGGATGATGCCGGTTCATGGCGACCCTACAGCAGCCAGGTGAGCTGCTTTATAGAGCAGTGTCTCCAGCATCATCGGAGCGCAGGCCCGGCTGTCACCACCATCTCCCTGGGGCAGAGTGACCCGAGCCTGGCCGCCTACATCATCGACATCCCGAGCCTCAAACAGTTCCGACAGGACACCGGTAAGCATCTCGTTCCTGCTTCGTTGTTGTGACAGGTATCATTACTAGGGGGTGCCATTATATATGTGAACTCCCTAGGTTGCCTAATTCAGTTTCACATTCTGGGGCAAACCAGTGTCACCTTTAAATGTTAAAGTAAATGTCATCATCTCAAACCAGGGACCATGGAGATGTGAGGTGCTACCACCACCATGCTACAGGTTTAAAAAAAAAAAAAAAAAAAGTTATAACCCAGAGTCAGATATTATGGCTGTTTATTCAACCATAGACAGTTTTCCTCCCGAACTTTCCATCAAGAAGTTGACATTATTTATGAATTCATGATTCAAAACTTTTTTTTTATTGAGGCTAACCAGGCAAACTACAAGAACTCAGTAATAACAATAACTCTGGGGTTTGGGAGTTGTGATTTCCTTCATTGTAGCCAAAAAGGTTAAAAAAAAGAAATACATTTCAGGCCTCTTGGCTGTGCATCACAGACTCCGAATTGAGAACATACGATCTAGTGTGCGCTCTGAAAATCTCGAAAGGATTTGAAAATATTTGGGTTTTATTATAATTTTTTTTTTCGGGTTAGATTTTAGTCTCGGAAGATTCAGTACAGCGACAATGCTGGAAAGTTTCCCAAAAAAGCCTGCTCATGATGTCTATCTTCAGTAGAAATAAAGTGGCTGTAATGACCACAGTGAACCTGAGCCAAAACAGTTAAAGGCCAACACAACTGTTAGTCTTTGCTGACTTTATAAAACCTCCGACAGTTGGCCTTTTCCAAACTGCATCAGATGCAGCGCAGCAGCTCTGTCACTATACTCTCTTTTAGTGTCTCAACCACAATAGCGACCTTGTTTTTGAAAGCCCTCTGACACCTGCACTCCCCGCTGACTGAACAGGATGGACGAAGGAGGAAATAATAGCAGGAAATGTACTTCAGGTTCAGACAGGAAGGACAGTGGTTGGATCAACTCTCTGAAGTGGCACTTAAAAGTAGCACCTAAAAGCAAATTGCGAGAGTATTTCAAGTGCGTTTTGCATTTTAAAGCAAATGAAAACATAAGTGTGTTTCTGCGAATTATTTTTACGTGGCATTTCAGGAAGAACCCCTAGAGACTAAAAGGCTTGCAAGCCAAATGCACAGAAATCAGGATGATTGCTAACACAAACACTACTGTATCTTTTAATTTATTACAAAACCTCTTTCAAGCATGAACTGTGGCTCTGCTTCATTATTACATAATAATGAAGCCAATACATATGATGCCTCCCATCCCTAGATTGTATAATTCACTTTCACCTCCCGGGGTAAACCTTTTGCAGCCAGTGCTACCTTTAACTATAAAATAAATTCCACCTCCTTGAACCAGGGAGCATGGAGCTGTGAGGTGCTACCACCACCTCATTACAGATAAAAAAAAAATCTATATTATGAGGATATGGATTTAATGTGTCCATAATAACTTCTTTATTTTTAATTCATTAAAAAAACAGTTAACTGTGTAGCTCATTTTTGCTTTTGGCAACTTGCCCATCTTGGACAACCTCTTGTTTGCTTTTCCCACAGGTAAGATCCGCTCTGTGCGACGCAGCCTGTTCCCACAGTCGACTGCACTTGTTAATGGCGTGCTCTGGGAATGGGCCAACGATGAAGGCGGCTGGACAACGTATGAAATGCACACGTCTGGTTTGCTGGAGCACAGTTACCTAGCACGCCAGACCACGGTGGACTTGGGACCACACAGACATAACTACGTGGTGGACTTCACATCGCTCGAACAGATCAACAAGAGCTCTGGTTATCGGCGGCGCGTGCGCAGGCAGACCGGTACGCCGTACCCTCCCGCAGCAGTCTCGGGGACGGGTTCGGTCATCCACTCCGGCCCGGCGTGCACATGCCAGCAGTGTTTGAGCCATGGACCCATGCCTGGTCGCTCACGGCACTCTTTCTCAGCAGGAGCTGGCCCATCCTCTGCGTATTCTCCATATCCCAGAAGGCCGCTCTCTGTAGGAAACATGGCTTGGGGAGGACCCTGGAGCCCAGCAGCTACTTCTATGGCTCAGCATCCAGGTCCGGTGCAGTCTTTTCCAGCTACACCCAATGGATTGAGGTGAGGTTCAGTGATTGAGGTGGAAGTATTTCAGAATGTCAGACTTGAATGCTGATTGTTTGGCAAATTTTGAACTTGGTTATATAGAATATAACCTAGTTTAAACATCTGTAAGCTCCTGCTTTGTAGATAGTAGGCATAGTCATGCGGTCTGGCATTGCCTTTGACGTCATCTCGCTCTCTGCTTTGATGCTTTTAATAGAAGACAGGATTGCACTTTGAGGTGGATTTGATTCAACTTCCCTTTTTACATTCATCTGACACTCAGTACTGAACTTCTGCTTCTTTTTTCTAAACATCCTGTCAACACTTTTTTCATGAGCTTCTTACTCTTGTCAAGAGCTTCTGTGATGAGTTTACCCCCGAATCAAAACGAAAGAGCATTGTTTTTTTTTTTGTTTTGTTAAAGTTGAGAGATTTCTGAAATTTCTTGAATCTATTCTGGACTATATTTGGCAGAGGGGAACCGAAACCACAACTTCTTTCCTGCTTACTTGGCCTCTGTGCTCACGCATAAGCAGTCTTTCGATGAAATGGGTCTGAAAAAAAAAAACCAATCCGATCTACTTAGATGACAATAAAGCTGACCTTTAATCTGTAATATATTTTTTTTAAACCGTGTTCAACCTGCTTCTGCAAGTCAACCAGATGAGTGCAGCTTGCTGAACAGACAAACCACAGATGAACCCTGTTTATCCACAGGCGGTGTGACTACCATGTCTGTAGTAATATGCATGAGCCAGACCAACAAACCAAGCAACATTCCTGGCTTTTTGTACATAAAGAAGTGCTTTGGAGCATCCATTGTCATTCTTCGATGCTTTTCTATCACTACTACTAGATACTACTAGAGTTGTTTACATTGGCATTGTTATGCTATCTGACACTCCCACGTTGAAGAAAATATGACTACTTAGCATTTAATTACAATTCTTTTACAGCAAAGGATGTTTGTGTGTGTGTATATATATATATATATATATATATATATATATATATAATATGCAAAATGTTATATATAAAATCTTACTATATATATATTCATTTAGATTTGGGTTGCCAGGCAGCCGAGTGGCTAAGCGCACCATTTCACCGTGACATTTGAGCAATAATAGAAAAATACTCCCATGTAGAGCAGTTTACAAACACATGCTAAGTTGTTCCAAAATGTCTGTGGTTTATTGCATCTTGATGGGGATGAGTTAATGGCGATGAGTCATCTTAACAGTAGCCTGATGTGTGTGTGTGTGTGGGAGAGAGAGAGAGTCATTAGGGAAATTACACGGTCAAGTGCACGAGTGCAACCTCAGTCACCGATGAAATGAAAATGAAATAAGGGAACATGGTGTGAGTGAAGGGGGTAGAACAGAGAATCTCCTGTACTGATAAACATATCCAGTCCTAACACTGTTATCTAGTTCTTTAAGCCAGTCCAAAGACCTGCTTCCTGACTTGCAGCACTTCCACATTAGCGAGTAGAGTTAATGTTCTCCTTTTAATGCAAGTTTACGTTTAAACTGAGGCCTGTCTCAGGAAGCGTGGCGGACTGAAACCATTGTGAGCAGGAAAAGGCTGTTTTTAGAAAAGGTTATTTCAGACTTTAAGGGGATGTCCGTCATGGATATCCTAATCATAGCTGCGGTTCATGAGTCTTTCTGACCAATCAGATTTGAGAGTTGAATCTGTACATGTTTGTGTGTGGCGAAAATCCTAATAATGAACTTCCTGCAAAATCATTAAAGATTGATTATTATTTCTATTTCCACAGCATTCCATCTATTCCCTTACAGCTGAACGGCTCCAGCAGCGTGAGTGCAGCCCTGGCAGGTACTGTACACACACATCTCCAAAAGTTGTTTTTTGTTTCCTCCCCCATGTGTCTTTGTCTTTAGTTCCTCAATGTCCCCCCCCCCAATGTTGTTGACATGATCTGTAATCATTTTGTAATCGCCTTTCTTGTGAGTGTCAGTCAGTCAGCCAGTCAGTCAGTCAGTGAACCAGGTGAAGATTCTGCCAAGTGTGTATCCTTGACTTGGCTCAGATATAACATAGAAAAATAAAAAGTTGTGCAAGCATAGATCTTCAGCCCCAGAGCTTCATTGTGGTATGTCCTAGCTTTTTTTTTTTTTTTTTGGATACATTTTTAACAAAAGCCGTTCTCATCTCTGCTTTGCTCAAATACATTATGATGAATCTGCTGTGTATTAAAGGTTTTTTTTTTTTTTTTATCTCATTTTTTTTTGCCACCAGGTCAAACAACAGCCTAGATATTGTAGTTTTAAGATTGGAGTTGACAGGATCTCAGGGGGAATTGGGGTATCTGCAGTTTATCAGCAAGAAAGAAGGAGCTCTGCCGAAAGACAGAACTAGGATAACGAGCCGTTCGCCGCTCTCTGTGGCAAAGCCAGATGGGCTCCGACTTCTCAGAGTCTGCAGGTACAGCTCGCTAAAGCGCAGTCAGGTGGATGACACTCACTGTCAGGTTTCCTTACCGTCAAGGGATGCTCCGAACTCACGCCCCTCATCACAGCATGCAACCACCCCCTCACTTGTGGTTGGCCTGCTCCACTTTTTGGCTCATCACTTTTCCTCTCCTCCACTCCCCTCCCTTCCCTCCTTCCCTTCCTCCCTTCCTCCCCCGCATGTTTTCCGCCTGGCTCTCGGGGCCGGCTGTCCAGGCATGGCTTCCATTTTGATGTCAGCAGCAGGACTGGGAGTTCGCTTCATGACCAGCCCCCCCGGCAGGCCCAACCAAGCCCAGGCCAGCTCCGTTAAGAGGGCAAAGAGACAGCACAGGACAGGTAGCTAAGCCGTGTCAAACCTAAACACCTAACCCCGCACCCCTGAACTGCCCCTACTGCCCACACCCCTCTTTTCTTCCTCACATGATTCTGCTGCTTGCTCTAAACACCACCTTTATTTTGTTTGTGCTGTTTCTTTGGTTATTTACAGAAAACTCTGTGTATGTGTGTGGTGTTATCTGTGATCCACGAGCGTTATATAGCGCATGCACAGTGAGTCACTCACACCGCTTTTTGCCATACCCGCATCACTTCATCAACTCCGTTTGTGTTCATCCATGACTTGCTTGCGATGCTTGTGACCTGCACGTCTTCTAACCCTGTTAAACTAAACTTCTACATCTTAAGCAGTGTACATAACGTACGTCACGTGTCAACACCATGCTGTGCGCTTCCTGGATGCTTTGAAAACTCATTTAGGTGAGGAGATGTGACGAGGTTCAGACAAGGCTGACACTTACAAGCAAGCCTAACCCACTTCCTCTAAATACCCGCTAACAAAACCATTTCAGTGTCAACACGATTATTTCACTGCTACTGCAGCGCGCTCAACTTGTGCCCCGAACCTGCATAGTGACGTGCACTAGGACCTAGGGGATTTCAACAGCTGCCTATTGCATATCAAATTCCTCGCTATGGCTTTGACTATTACTCTGGGAAAGTGGTACCAGATGATTTGTCTTTAGTAATCATATTTACTTTGGAGCCATTTATGCATGCAGGAAGCGGTGCTGGTCAAATAGAAGCAAAGCACTTTCCCGGAGTATGCCTTGCAAAACTGCTTAATGTCTCAGCACAGCACTTTTTTTTTTTTTTTTTTTTTTTTTTTTTTAAACTGTGCAGAGTTCACACATGGTTTGTGCTTTTAATGTGTGGGAAGGCTCTTTTTTTTTTCAGTGTAGTTCTTGCGTTTGTCGCAGAGAGTCGATCAGAATATAATTCATCATTTTTTTTAAGCTATAGCTGTAAAATTTCAGCCCATTGAAAAGGATGCCCACCTTTTGGGTGCGCTTCAACTGTTTCCGTTGTGTGTCCTCAGCTGTCCAGAAACCTGAAGAGGTCATTAAGAAATACATGGAGGAAGTGCGCGTGATCCCCGACGAGGTGAGATACATCGTCATCATCTGCTTAAAGAAACAGAATGCTTAAATATTACAGCACTGTGTACCAGTTCTTAATTAAAAGAAATGTAGCCTCTTGATTGACTAAATGCACAAAAATAAAAAAAGAAATCATACAATTATAATGCAAGTAACATAATTTAGTCATTCCTTGTCACTGTAGTCCAGTGTATTTGCTTTCTCAGAGGGAAAACTGAGACAAGCGTCGTGTCGTTTCAGGACTGCATGATTTGCATGGAGCGTCTGTCGTGTCCTTCCGGCTACGACAGCCCTGAAGGGGGCAGCCAGGCCCTGCAGCCCAGCACGGTGGGCAAGTTCAACAAGTGTGGACACACCTTACACATGCTCTGCATGCTGGCCATGTACAACAATGGCAACAAGGTATGACACTTTCATCCCTGAGGCTCACAGAGCTGTGCCTGCACGAGTAAAGCTAAAATGTGGAATGAAAGAAAGAGCAGTTTATCTGCAGGGAACAGAATCTGATTATAGTATATTTTTAAATAACTGGTCAAGAAATAATGGTAGTTTATTGATTATTAGTTACACACACTGTGTCACAGTGAAAAGTAAAAAAATAAATAATAAATTAAACGTTTGTGTTGTCAAAACCAACAAATGTTTCATTTCTCAAAAAAACATGTACAAACATTGGGCCTCCTTCATCAATCTTTGAGTAAAACTGTGTGTAAGACAAACCGAACTACAAATTTAGGCTGGAAGTTTCGTAAATGACTGAGGTTGCGCCACAGCCATAAGCCATGGCCTTTAAAAGGTGATGACTACAGCAGATTTGCATATTAGCAGATTCATTGCTCCTTTTTTTTATTGATTAATATTACTCTTTATTTAATATCCAGTGTGTATATTATTTTGTTGGTGTTAACTGGCCATGCTTGTGTGCACCACAATAGCATGCAGAAAATGAAATCATGCTGCTCAGCCTCCTCCCTCCCTCTCTCTCTCTCTCTCTCTCTCTCTCTCTCTCTCTCTCTCTCTCTCTCTCTCTCTCTCTCACATTCACACACAAGCACACAGAGTAACTCTCACTCTTTTTCACTTTTGTTCTTTGTCTCACACCCCACACACACAGTTGGTGGTTTGTCACATCACAAGGTTTCGTTTTATGAGAATACATCATTAAATAAAATAGCACGAGGCCCCACCCTAGTAGCGCAGTTCGTGGGAACCACTGTTATGTCCTCACGTTATTTTTGTTTACTCATAAAATTCTTTGTTCATACGATAAAATTGTGTCGTTTCGCCAGTGTCCAGAAAAAGCAACAACGCTAATCCAAACTCTTTACTTCTCTCAGTCCTTTGATAAAGGAACTAGAATTACTGTGTTCGGTCTCCGTTTTTTATTGACAGTGGAACAATGCCTTAAAATAGTGTTATAGGATTCTAGATGTCTGTAATGGACTTGTGTGTTATTTTGAAATCAGTGATTTCCCTTTGTCTTTATGCTGTATTTGTGTATATATCCACTCACTTTTCTGTGTCTGTCACATGAAAGGATGGCAGCCTGCAGTGTCCTTCTTGCAAGACAATCTATGGCGAAAAGACCGGCACTCAACCAAAGGGCAAAATGGAAATATACAGCATCCCACAATCCCTCCCTGGCCACCCAGACTGCGGCACTATACAGATAATCTACAACATCCCACCTGGAATACAGGTCTCTGTTCCATTCAGTTTATATAAAATGTATGTGGTACAGTCACAGCACCTGAAATGTGTGTGTGTGTGTGTGTGTGTAAAAATATACTTATCTAAATATAACATTTGAACAAATGTAGATTATACCATCTGACTTCATCACTGAGCCACATGACATTTATTTTTGGAACATGTCACCATTTTATTTTTGTCATCTCATTTACGCAGGAATCAACCAATCAAAGCATGTCTGCATCACCCAGTTCTGAGTCATACACATTTCAAATGACACCTTTAGATGTGCCAGACACTTTAATTACATTGAACGTTTCGTGTTTCTTTCCTCAGGGCCCGGAGCACCCAAATCCCGGCCAGCCTTACACCTGTCGAGGTTTTCCTCGCTTCTGCTTCCTGCCTGACAACGACAAGGGCAGAAAGGTATCAGGTGGTTTTAATTACTCTGTTACTAAATGAACAAGCGAGGAAGATCACCTGAGACAAAACAGCATGTGAGAGTATATTGATGACAGAGTGGTCTAGAATATAAGGTGTTCTATCACTCTGAGAACACACTGTGTGTTAATATCATGTATCATGTTGCAGAGTAAATGTGATGCAAACTGCCTTGTCAGTTGTGTCTGATTCTTAAACAGTAAGTAAGACATCTAGTGCTTATGGAGTACATTAGCTAATATTTCTTCTTCACCAAATTGCATATGAAAGCTCTCTAATGGCAGCAGTCTAATTTACAGTACACACAGCCTTTGCATATATATGTTCAGAAACAACTGGTATAAAATGGGGTTTCGTTTTTCATCCACATTTCATTATTGGATTAGTTTGTGAAAGCAAGTGCTGCAACACTACCAATACATATCCTTAAATACATAGATTGGTGTAAAGAACCAACAGCGAGACTGAATTCTCAGCTCAGACCACATCACATCAGTTTGTCTGCTCGAGTTTGTTCTCCTAACACCTTTATGCTAATCCTCGGCAGGTGCTGGAGCTGCTGAAGGTGGCATGGACGCGGCGGTTGATCTTCACAGTAGGCACGTCCAACACGACAGGCGAGCCCGACACTGTGGTGTGGAACGAGATCCACCACAAGACTGAGATGATGTCGAACGTATCAGGCCACGGCTACCCAGACCCCAACTACCTGGACAACGTCCTGGCAGAGCTGGCAGCGCAGGGCGTAACCGAGGACTGCCTGAAAAAGACACGCCTCGGCCACGTGAGCCTGAGTAGCTTTCCAAACCCTGCGCAAAATCGACTCAATCGCTAAATCAGGCTTGACAATACAGAGACACTGTGTAAGACCATAGTAAGATTTTAAGCATGTAGAAATGCTTGGATTAATGGTGTATAATCAAAAGATGCCGTCACTGGAAAATTGCATCTTTCGCAAAAAAAATCCGCTAGCTAGGATTTAAGACCTGATTCCCTGTAACATCTAGATTTTTTTTTTAATCTAGGCTGTGCACGCAGGACAGGTCCAGTGTAAAAAACAAACAAACAGCCGTCTGTCAGTAATCTTTGGTAATTGGGTATTCAGAACCTTAACGAAATCTAACTTGGTACATGACTTGTTTTAAGGATGAGCAAATAGAAACAGTCGGTTTACAGTATGCTGTTTTTGTGAATGTATTTAAGAGTAGGTGGTGATGAGCTCAATGGAGGATTTATCCTCCTCACTTAAGTGTTTTTTTTGTTTGAACGCTCCTGGAACAGCCGTGTCACTTTTGTCATACCATACAAGAGGCAGCTATGACTTGGGTTTGAACATGCAATTTTCCGTAGCACTTTAGCTTGTGTGGTGCTGTGAATTATAAAGGGAATTCTAAAGCCAAGTGTAGCTTTAAAAAACATAAAAATAAATAAAGCTTCTTTCCCGGCATGGCATGTATTACAATACACAGTTTATAGTACATTCTGACACTTCTTAAAACCTCTCTGTAACTGATCTCTTCATTTAAAGGACCAGGGCAGAGGTTGACAACTTAAAAAAACAAAAAAAAAACAAAACAAAAAAACTACAAACAAACAGTGGCATCGCTTGGAGTCGAATTAAAAACATAATTATGCTATGTAATTATTGCAAAACAATGCAAATAGTTTTTACTAGTACTGTATTAATTGTATTACAAAATTAAAGTGTTACAAATTGCGACTATTTTAATCCATGCTTTTTGAAATGCTTTGTTCGCTTTTATGAAGTAGGATATATGAAAGCACATGGGAATTGTTTTGTATGGTCTATTAATGTTTAAAATTTCTCTGTCCCCACTCGCACACACATATCTCTCCTCCCCAGCTTCCTCCAAAGTACAACCTTCTCATGCAGAGAAAAATAGACTTCTCATTTGGAGAAACTGATACCATGATACTTAATGCGAATAGGGAAATGATTGCAGATCCGGAATTCCCACAATGCCGTGAAAGTTCCATTACTTGCCACAGCTGGTGACACTCGTCTGTCCTCGATGGCTACATGTTGTGCCGCTCATCTTGCTTTCTCATTCATCATCTGCGACAAGTGCTGTGGGAAATAAAATGTATGCAAACTCTATCTATCTATCGATCTATCTATCTATCTATCTATCTATCTATCTATCTATCTATCTATCTATCTATCTATAATATTATATATAATTTCTGCAATGGCCTCACTGGAATTTAAAGATTTAATTTTTTTTTGTAATTAATAAATTTTTTTGGGCAGTGGGTTGTCACAAACAGAACATTCAGCTTATTATTGACATTTAAACACTTGATTACAAATTTAAAAAAAAACCCACAACACCCACCCATTGCCTCGTGCTAATCCATGGAGGTTCTTCTAATTCCCCAAAAAGCTGTACAGAATTGCATCTGTTTAATTCGTAATACAACAATAACAAGAGCATTAAGCACTATTACTGTCACGGGCAAGTTAATTTCTTCTCCTAATATGGATTTGATGAGCGAAGGGAAGCAAGAGACAGTTAATCTAATATTTGTAGACTGTGTCTCAGACAGTCTAACAGTGTTGTCTTGTAGTGTGTATGTATGTATGTATGTGTATATGTGTATATATACAAAAAAAAAAAAAAAAAAAAAAATATATATATATATAAAATGTAAAATATGTCTAAGGATTAAAACGTACATAAACAGATCAGGCCTTTTTTCAAAACCCCTATGCAAACACATGCAATTACTTTCTACCGTATTTAACTTTCTTGCAAGCAAATCCTTTACTTTTCCCTTTCTCCATCAGAG
This sequence comes from Hemibagrus guttatus, assembly GCA_033459395.1. Classification (NCBI taxonomy): domain Eukaryota; kingdom Metazoa; phylum Chordata; class Actinopteri; order Siluriformes; family Bagridae; genus Hemibagrus; species Hemibagrus guttatus. Next base: position 4,287,055 of record JAUCMX010000027.1, read on the forward strand.
GGCAGTATTGAGCTGCGAGATTTGCCACCTATTCAAAAATCTCAGCTAGAGCTCTCTTCTTCCTCAGAAATGATACTGTGGATTTTGTGAGGGAGGGAGGGAAATAAAAAAAAAAAAGAAACATGTCTTCTCAGCTGTTGTCGCAGGCGTGATAATGTCTCGCAGTAAAGCTGTCGCACCTACCTGTCATAACTAAATAAGCATCTTCCACAACTGAGGCAGAACAGGGCACGCTCCATTTGTTTAGGCCGCCATGAAGATGTTTTCTTCACAAACATGTTGTTTGCTCTAAGAAGCCATGGCTCCTCCCTGACACGCTGTACACTTTAAGCCTGGGATATGTGACTGGGCCGTGTTGATGGTTCATTACTCAACGTGAATTCAGCAGTGCACGAAATGATGTGAAGGGTGAGTAGGCCATGTTCACTTGTTTTATGATCACTGTGCCACTCTGGTGATAAGTACAGGTTCAAATAGATGGTTATGATTGAAAAGGATTTGGATCTTGCTAAAAACGACAATTTCATTTTGTGCTCCTTGTGGTTACGTAGCATTATACAAATAAAATGCATAGCTGATATATTCACTATAAAGCAGTTTTATAGGTGCAGGTGCTTTAAAATATTGACTGAAACTAAACAGCAAAGTAAGTGGTCGACAAAGTAAGTGTTTTTTGACCAGTTTTATTACAATAATAATTGTAATATAACAATAATAATGATAAGGTGCTGTGCTGTCACCCAGAAGTTGATGAATTTCCTTTAACAGCACATCATGAATTGATTTTTCATCCTACACCACAAAAATTCACCGTCTATTACATATTCAATACATTGCAAGCCCTCACCAGCCTCACTTTATTATGTTTCCTGAACCTGATGAGACAAACATCTCCTCACAGAAAACTTCACCATATCAACAGTTACATTTTTAATCTTGTGTATCTAGATATACAAGTCCCAGCGTAGGTTGTTACTATAGAAATGAAAACGTATTAGAACTAGTCTGAGCCACTCTTATGGAAAATTAATCAATATCCATCCATTTTCTGTACCTTGTATCCTACGCAGGGGTTCAGGAACCTGAAGTCTATCCCAGTGGACTCGGGGCACAAGGCAGGGGCCAACCTGTATGAGATGCTAACCCACTGGTTGGCACAATCGCCCACACATTCACACACTACAGTCAATTTAGAGACGCCAATCTGGAGGATGCAAACTCTAAGCACAGATTGGAGGAATTGAACCAGTCATGGAGGTGGAAGGGAAATGTGCTAACCAATAAGCCATTGTGGCCCCCAGATGAATCAACATCATCTGATCAACATCATCAGACATTTATATCCACACAGGCTACTCAGGTGCTTGTTCAATCTCTGGCCATTTCCAGACTGGACTATTGTAACTCTGTCAGGTCTCTGAATGCAACTCATCCTCTGCAAATGATACAAAATGCAGCTGCGTGACTTGTTTTCACCCTGCCTAAGTTCTCCCACACCACCCCACTGCTGCGCTCCCTCCACTGGCTTCCGCTAGCTGCATGCATCAGATTCAAAACACTGATGCTTGCTTACAAAGCCAAGAATGAACCAGCTCCCTCTTACCTCATCCTCACTCTGCACCTCGCTCCCTCAGATCTACTAGCACTGCTCGACTGCTCTGACCACCATCAGGGTAAGAGGTAGGTATACATCAAGACTCTTCTCTGTTCTGGCACCGAGTTGGTGGAATGAACTTCCCTTAGATGTCCGAACAGCCGAGTCACTGACCATCTTCAAACGATGAGTAAACTATCACTTATTAGAATTAATTCATTTTTATTGTGTTTAGAACACAAATACAAATGAACTGAATATGCCCTTACTGAAATAAGGACTGTTCATTAACATAAATAAATCTATTTATTTTCAAACCACTGCACTCAATTATAGATAAAAACAACTAACTAACATTTCTGGCAAACATCTTCACCGCCTGAGCTGAAATCAGAGAGTTTAAATGACAGCGATGGTTACCTTTTCTTACAGTAAATCTGATTTGCATATTGCGAGCGAGCCTAAACCTGACCTTGCGATCGCATTTTTTAACATGAAGCTGAAAATATCTGAAAACAATTAACTAAGAATGCTCCAGTGAGCCAAAAAAAATCTTGAAGCTAAAGACCTCTCGAAATCAATTTAGTCAATTTAGTCGTATGGAAAATAAAGCCATGTCAGCTTTTTGAGGTGTGCACTCAATAGATGGGAAAATTAATTCCGTTATGTCTTATAGTTCTTGTCTGTCTCTTGAATGTTGAAGCAACGTGTTGACGGTCCAGTGAGTGTGTCAGATTTCCTTTTCTTCTGAATTCAGTGACAACGGCAAACTCTACTCAACGCAGCTTCTTGCATGAAACAAAGAATCTAGAAAAAACTTTGACTCACTGATGACAAATTGTATTTCACCTTACATTTCTGTGAGGCTCACCTTCAGTAAAGTCAAAGCTTTTAGACATTAGATTTTTAAATATTTTAGCATAACTTTTCAGCATGCATAAACAATCATTTGTAGCGGTACGTTTATAGTAATATTTGTAACCATGTCATGATATTTTTCCTTTCCCCATGAAAGAAATTTGACAGATCATTCGTACAAGTCGTATTTTGTCTAACGTTAGAATTACAATCTGGACAGCTGGTGTCTAACCGTTTGCTTTAAATAGTTACTAACATATGAATGTTTTTCATGGATTGGCCTGTAGCCTAGTCGGTCGCACTTCCTCCGCATGCAACACGGCACGTGCTTCCTGTGAAAGCTATCTCTTCACGCTCCATCTTCATGAACATAATGAGTCCCTCTCTGACTGCATCTTATTAGGAAACATCTATGCTGTTTGTTGTCGGTAATTAAAACGAGTAGAGAAGGGGGGCTGTAATGAATGTACTCCAGTGCAAATACAGTTCGTCCCTCAACCCGACTGCTCATTTCCCTCCTCGCGCTTGCTAATAAAAGGCTGAGATGATGCTTTTGATTTCGTGAAACCGCCGACATTTTTCAGGCTCCTGCCGAATTGGTGGTGTTTTTTTTTTTTAAGGGGCAGAAAATAAAATGACATGTTAATGAAATTAATAATAATCCTTACATTACATGGCACAGGCATGCAGAAGCTAAATGTTTGCCTAATGACCAGCTCTCGGAAGTAATATGGAGTCACGTCCGTTTTTATGGCGCCATCCATTTTAGTGCTCGATCGGAACCCGACTGAATCGACTGCGTCAATAACAAATGTGGTCAGCCGTGTTGAAACGAGGCTGCATCTTAACCACCGAGCCGGACTCATTAACAGAGATCGTTTGTCAGCACAAACTCAAAGTTGACCTCCAGTGCAACTGTTTATAATTCAACTCTCACGCCGATTGACCACACGGGTCATCATTTCCCAGATTCCACTGCAGGAGAATAAGCTATAATCACTAAACTGCTGATAGGGAAGCTCCATCAACCTCCAACTCCTCTATCTTCCCAGAACCAAGCATCCCAAGTGCAAATCTATAAGAATACACAAGTTAACTTGCAAGGACTTAATTTACAGTGAAAAGAAATATGTATATAGACCTTTTGTGTGTAAGAAAAAGAACTGAGGGCACGAAGCCCTAGTCACCACACATACATTAAAGCACAGTGGAATTCTTTTGTTCGCATATCCCAGGGGTTTGGGGTCAGAGCGCAGGAGCAGCTATGATACAGCGCCCCTAGCACGGGGTGGGGGTGGGGGTGGGGGGTTGGTTAGGTGGGATTAAGAGCCTTGCTCAATTGTCCAGCAGTGGAGCTTGGTGGTGATGGAGCTTGAACCACCATTGCCCCCACTTATTTAATATACATAGTGTTCTTCCACTTTAAATTTACACACATAATGTTTTGACTTTGAACTTGTAAATATGAAAAAGTATTAAAACGAGTGATTCTAAAAGAGAAATGAAATTGATGGGGGAACTATTATTTGGACACCACAAATTACCAACATTAGTACTTTTATTGCAAAGCTATTGTTGGCAATTACAGCCTCGAGATGTCTGATAAGAAGTAATTAGCTTGTTGCAACATTATGGCTCAGTTTTGGCCCATTGCTCTTGGCAAATTGTATTCAATTCCCCAAGGATACGAGGCTCCGTCTGACGGACTCGGCAGTTTCAAAATCCTCTATAAATTTTTCACTGGGATTCAAGTCAGGAAAATGGCTACGGCTTGAGTTATGTATTGGCTGTATGTTTGAGGTCATTGTATTCTTGTCCATCTTCTCCTCAGAATCAATTTTCTGAGATTACATTCTCTTCTAATACATCAAGCCATTTGTGTTTCCTTTAGCATTTGCAGCTCCATATCTTGATGCGTCCATCACCATGCTTCACTGCACGTATGGAGTTCTTAGGATCCCTTTTTTTCCCAAACGTGACAAGCAGACTTTGAGCTCTATTTTTGTTTCGTCTGACCACGGTTCTGTCTAATGTTCCATATAATTATGCTGAGAGTGTGTTCATGGTGCACCTTTCCACAGACAATTAATTACACTTCCGTGAACTTTTTAACTTCAAGGACTATTACCGAGCCTTTCCCCTCAGAGCGTTAGTTAATAACGCTGTCCTGTATGATAAATAAAAAAAAAAAATACATACTTCCCATTCCCAAGACACACATTTCCCACTGTGTATAGGGTTGATGAGAAAATACCCTGGTCAACATTTTTCTAACCTTTAATACAGATCAAAATCGACATGTGTAAAAAGTTAATCATTTAAGCTTAAATTATGCAAGTAACAAAACTTTTAATTAACCCCTTATTTGTGTTCCTGAAAATAAGGAGGCCCCACAACGTCTTTGAATTTCCAAATGAATTCATGTCAGCCGCCACATTAATCAGCTGCAGCGCCACATCTCATTAATGAGTGTTGATCACACCGGGTATGTTCCTGACTCCTGCTGGAAAACTGCAAATTTCCAGGAGCTCTGCCTCTTGAGAGTTCTCAAAAAAAAAGATTCACCTCCTCCCCACAGTCAAGCTGCACTCGGGTTCATTACTGGCGCCTGACAAAACCAAGCTTCCAGCCCTTATCCTGCAGCTCATAATTAATAATGTAAATGGATAGGAATCTCACGCTCCAAAGGGTTCCAGAGTGCAATAACATTTTCCATTTCTACACCTCATGTGTCACAGACGGGCTCAGACTGCACTTTGCATCCTCTCGTCTTGGCCAGCAGTACAGAAAATGCCAAAACAATGGCCTTTAGAACAAATATTCAGCCAAGAGGGCTGTAAGAAGTCTGCTAAATTAGCTCCAAACCGTGGCCTCTGGCTCGCCTCTCCCAAGCATATCTGCGTCCTCATTAAAAAGATATGCTGTATGTTTTGCTGGATCAATTTGAGCAAATGTGAGGTTTTTTCCCCTCAGCGTGCTGGCCACTCATAGGATATATGAGGTAATAAGTATTTTTTGGCTGCACTGTCAGTGCTGCAAGTTTGGATATTAGCTTTTTAATTGGATAATAGGTGAAATATTGGGATGTTCTGTCAGTGTCTCGGTATTGCGTTATGGCCTCACTTCAGGCTACTACTCGGGGGCTCGTTCAGAAAGCGGCCTTCTTTGTTAACGGCCCTCGTGAGGAATAATCTGGGCTCTTCTTTTCCTGACGCCATCCATCAAATTATCTATCGATCCTCAGCATCTGAAAATTGGACAGGAACCTCTATCTAGACTCAGGCCTAACCTGTCTCTCTGGTTTAATGGGCAATATGAGATGATGAGGAGCTCTTCAGACAGAGAATATGAGGCGAACTAAAGCAATAAAAATAATAAAGACAATTGGTGCAGAATGATAACTCTGGGTTTTGTCCATTGATGGTAGAAATATTAACAAATCCAAGACTCTCAAAAGTGTCTGCTTTATCAGTGTGGGATGATTACGCTCCAGTACAGCTCAAGCAGGACCGGGTTATTGAATGATGTGGCCGTAGGCTATTAAAATTTTTTTTTAAAGAAGTCTTTCTTGTAGTGAAAAACCTTGCTGTTAAAAAGCACTGACAATGTCTTCTTAAAGAAGGGAAAAAAGGTAATTAGCAGTCTTTGATTATGTGGAATGTCCATCACACAAGTCCTGGCCTTGTCTAGCTTTGGCCTTGTAATCTAGCCTTGTTGTTTATTATCAATTTGTGACCCAAAACAGTGTAAGCCAAAACCTGGTTGCATCCTGAGCTTGGGTTTCTTACCCAAGAAAGGGTCTGTTCTGAGTTTGTGTGTTCTCTTGCAGGTCTTTCCAGTTTCCTCCCACTGCTGTAAAACCTCCTGGAAGATTTGATTGTTTTGTAGGGGGGGCTTGGTGGCTAGCACGTTTGCCTCACACCTCCAGGGTTGGGGGTTCTATTCCCGCCTCTGCCATGTGTGTGTAGAGTTTGCATGTTTTCCCCGTGCCTCGGGGGTTTCCTCCGGGTACTCCGGTTTCCTCCCCCGGTCCAAAGACATGCATTGTAGGTTGATTGGCATCTCTAAATTGTCCGTAGTGTGTGATTGCATGAGTGAGTGTGTGTGTGTGTGTGTGCCCTGTGATGGGTTGGCACTCCGTCCAGGGTGTATCCTGCCTTGATGCCCAATGACGCCTGAGATCCCCGTGACCCGAGAATAGATCGAATAAGCGGTAGACAATGAATGAATGATTGATTTGGAAGAATTGAAGTGTGTCTGAATTGCCCCTTGATGTGAATGTGTGTGTTGGGTTTAGTGTCCTAGAATAGACAATTCCACCAAGTGTGTATTCACAATGTTCCTGGGATCCAGATCCATTGTGACCCTGACCAGGATTGATGATCCGTGTTTTCCAAAAAATCTCTTGCTAATCCAACACGGCACAAGACACAAGTAGTGGAAAAGCACTGCAAGAAGTTCTGTAACTTTATGAAAAGAAAACAAATTTTGACTCAATTATGGAGAAAAACAGCCCGGGTTATGACCTACCACCTCAGAGAAAAGCACAGCAGTTGTTGCGCCCGTAATACTCCCTCTCCATCCCGTACGTAGCGCTTCTCTCCGCATGAAGGTGACACATTTCCAGACACTGTGCGCCTTGAGCGTGCAGTGATTAATGATCTGCATTAAAAAGGCCTTACACAGTGGAGACTACAAAACCTCGCCCTTTAAGTTTTCTTCATTTAATTTGATGGTGCAAAATGAGATGAGAAGGCACGAGAATCCCTGTCCCCGAATACCTTTGTAGCTAACGACCCAATTTAGTTTTAGCTCAATTAGCAACCTGATGGAAAACATGCTATCCTGAAGTGACAGCGTTACAAGCCACGCTAACAATAAAAAAATGCTGATTAGAGCATGCTGAACAATAATTAAGATGTTATAATGGGCACGGTGCAGTTAGTCATTATCACACAGCCATGTGGTGACGGTGGTGCTGCTCGGCAGTTCATCATTCCTGAGGTAAAGAGCTGATCTTAACAGGTACAACCCTGATCACATCGACTTTATAACCATCGAGAGCAATATAATCTAAGCAGTAAACAACTAGGCCATGTTTTTACTACATTTCTATTAATTCTGCTGTGAAAGACACCATTAGTTACAATGAACCTTGACATTGTGCTTCACAGAAGTCTGCTTGTCTTTCTATTGAACAGTATGCTTGTGAACAACCAAGGACAAAATATGAGACTGTCTACATGTGATGTGGATGAGTTACGAATAGTCACTGAATCGAGTTTCTGTCCCAATGCACTCCTTTATTCTGAGTAGAATAAGCAATTAAATTAATTGATATTACTTAATTATAAAGAAATACATTATAACAAAAAATAAATACAAAATAAATTATAACCCAACAAAATAACAAAAGGAAATAAATAAACAATTCTTCAAAATAATGACATTGTTGACTCATATTACTACCCAGATTTATAGTTTATATTATTATTATTATTATTATTATTATTATTATTATTATTATTATTATTATTATTATTATAGATTTAGTGTTTAATATTTTTCTTTTTTTTTTAAATATAAAACTATAGCTTTTTTGCAGTTTCTTTACAAATTTTTACGAATATTAAGCTTTAACTTTTATCAGCTGCTTTCAGTCAGTTTGCAAATATTAATATATATCTATTTCTAGAAAAGTGTATTGTCACACAATTTATTAGGCTATCTATGATTATACCAGCTAAATAATTTACCTACATGCATATGATGAGGGTTAAACCCCTCCACTTTTAGAAACCAAACATCAGCCAGAGTAAAAATACAACCACCAATCAAAAAAATGTAGAATTTAATTCCAAAATAAAATTTGCGCATAATAAAAAATTAATAAGTTCATCTCGGGGAGGGTTTTACTTTTACTTTTCAGGATAAAAACAATCATAATTCAAGCTTAATTTCTTGCTTTTTCTTTGACATGCATGCTATGCATCCACGCCCCACACACACACACACACACACACACACGCACACACGCACACACACACACACACACACACAAATAAGCCTGCATTGACTCAGTGCCAGGAGACAGTGCTGCTGCCAAGAGATGGCAAATCAGCAGTGGACACTCGGGTTGGAATCATGCATCTTCGAGCAAACAGCCGTGACTGTTTTTCTCCATAGTGCGATAGTTAAGGGTCAGAGCAGGACATAGAGCTGAAACCACAGATTGTTTTCTTTTTTTGCTTTTAAGATTAAGAAAAAGTTCTTCCCACTGCCTATAACTTCCACCCGGGAAAGGAAAATAGTTTTAATAATGCATTGGCCATTAATCAAATGTGGGCTTCTTTTGGCAGTCATGCACGTTATTGGGTTGAAAACACTGCACCTCATTTATATCCTCTCTTCCCTTTGTTTTTTCACCGAATTAACAAACTCTCCAAATTTAAACCGAGTAATTGACTTTTGGACCTTTGCAGAGGATCCGATCCATAATGGATGACTCGGAGGTGCTTTAAACCGTACCGACGCATACGGGGGAAAAATACATACGAGTCTATCTGTGTCGGCTTGGCTCGGAAGTGATTTATGCTCAATCCAAGGCTGAAGCGAATAGAGTAGGCCGCAGAGGTGCTACACCTAATTCATCCGTTGCTCATTCCTCACCTCCCGCCTGTGTGTACTTACCACCCTGCAAGGCGCCTTTACTGGTTCGAGCGGTTCATTAAGAATGTGTGAGTGATGAATGAGATCCACAACAGGTTTTGCTCATTTAGAGGTTAGGGGCTTATTGATTTCACCGCGCCATGCCTGTACAAGGCATCAGCATGAATCAGTGTGTGCAATGATGCTCTCATGTTTATCATCCAAAGATCTGCAGAGCCCTACGGCTGAACGTAACCTGCCTGTTGGTACTTCCTAACCCTTTGGAGATTACACTGAAATGACATTTTATTTTATTTATTTATTTAAATGTTATTATTATTAGACATTTCCTAGACATTCTAGACATCGCGCTGAAGACTGTTTGCTATTTCCATGAATTATCAATGGGGAGTTTTGACAATATAAAATATGAATTATGGTATTTTATTGTATTTCAATATTTATGCTTCAGCAACATATTACAGCTTACCTTCTGTATGCACTGGAGAGAGCTCCTATTACAAACAATGCAGCCGTTCCATTTCAGAAACTCCTAGGCTGACAGCGGATATAGCAAGTATTCCCCAAACAGAGACTGCTCACTGTATCAACACTTTGCCATAATGAAGTGCATTTCCCCGTCTCTCAGAGGCTCTCGTGAGACATGGGCTAAAATATTATTTCTAATCAGAAAATTTCTAATGAAACAATCACCCCGGGGTTTTACGGCTGATTCGGTTATAAAGCATTCTCAATGAAAACCTAAAAAAAAAAAAATAAAAATAGTAATAATAACCTAATAATAATTTTTTTTTATCATACAGAATGAATTCAGGCGGTTTGGGTCCCATTGATGTCTTGTTAGTTGCATGTATTTGTAATGGGCATAAATAAAGTCAGATTGAATTTATTGGATGTAGTTATTTATTTATTTATTTGAAAAACATTAATGGAGCATAAAATGAAGGGGAGCTATGAATGAAGCTACATTTAAAATAAAGTTGGTTACATACCATACCAGTTGGACTAGATTTGGACAATTATAATTATATAATATATAATAATAATAATATAATAATTATACAATTTAATATTGGTGCTGAAGCCTTGAATATCAGCTGATACTGATTTGAAATTCCATCAATTTTCTGTAGAGCTTATCCTATACAGGGTCACGAGGAGCCTTGAGCCTATCCCAGGAGACAAGGTCGGGAACACAAGGCAGGGAACACCCTCAATGAGGTACCAACTCACTCTAGACCACAATCACACCCAGACCCTAACCCCATGCACACACTGCGGACAATTTAGAGATGCCATCTATCACTCACATCTTTGAACTAGAGGAGGAAACTGGAGTACACAGAGGAAACCCCCGCAGAAGTGGGATTCGAACCCCTAACCCTCTCATGTGATAGTGTCTTCTTAAAAACTGTGAAGATTTAAGATGTTTGGATTTTTTTTTAAAGTTAACAGTTCAAAAATCATAATTCAACAAAAATTGACATTATAAATACAATAAGTCTATATAATCTATAAATAAATTCATTACTTTCAGGCTAATTTACATTAACTGAGAGAAAGTTCTAGATTATTGCTACATGCCATTAATATTACATTCAAATTTTTCTCTTTAGCAAGGCCTGGTGTAATTTTTACACTGCACTAAGTAAAGTTCAAGGATAAACCTGTGCCTATCTCAGGCGTCATAGGGCATCAAGGCAGGATACACCCTGGACGGAGTGCCAACCCATCGCAGGGCACACACACACACACACTCTCATTCACTCACGCAATCACGCAATCACACACTACGGACAATTTTGAGATGCCAATCAACCTACAATGCATGTCTTTGGACTGGGGGAGAAAACCGGAGTACCCGGAGGAAACCCCCGAGGCACAGGGAGAACATGCAAACTCCACACACACATGGCGGAGGCAGGAATCGAACCCCCAACCCTGGAGGTGTGAGGCAAACATGCTAACCACTAAGCCACTAAGCCACTGTGCCCCCCTGTTTTATTTTATTTCCATCTTATTTCCAACACTTCCTGTTTTGCAACCTACATGCAAAGGATGCTATGGTGTTATCGCAAAGATTAAGTTGGTTTTTCTTTATGTATCTAAGCCATCCATGAAAGGAACTTTAAGACTTAACCCCGCCCCTTAGTTTACAAGCAGGCAAAAGTGGTATGTAAATGTATTTTTGTTCATGCACAAGTTTAAGGTTGTATTTGTGTTATATGTAACTCAGTGTGTGACTTATGTTTATTATTTGTTTTGTTTATTTAATTCTACGGTGTTGATGTTGATGTTGATGTCGGTGTTGTGTACGGTGTTGTCTGTGTTGATGGGTGCATTAGACATCTGTGAATGGAACCTCAGCCTTTGCGTTGTGACTAAGGCATAGCAGTTTTATATACTTTCTGTCCTCCTGTTTACTCTGTTGCTAAATACTTCTACCTCTGTAGGTATGAGTCAATGCAATTAAAGTGGAAAAAAAAAAACCCCCATCTGGACGAGACACTTCATGAGTTTATACTTTTCAGACCAAATTATTTTGACTGCCAAACTGATTATTATGTCTGCCATTAGGAGTGCAAGTCATGCCCCTGCTTTCCTACATGTTTATGTTAACTCGGGGCATAATAAAGTAGAAGTAAAGCCATTTTCCAGGTTACTGGGCAGACAACTGTTTCTCCAGACATTAACTAAATTGATCAAGCAGCAGATTAAATGCAAATTCATTACATGAAAAATGTTATATAATGCTTTACGTAAATGTAGTAGAAAAAAAAGCTATTTTTTTCCCTCCAGATATGATCCTCTGAAACGTCTTTGCCTTTTTTCCTGGAAGAAAAACAGAATGTGGCCTGTGGTTCAGACCAGCTTGACACTGTGAGGCTCCTCGGTGTGCAGAAATACACAGGATCAAATGGCAATCTGTCGAAATAACAAGGTCCCAGGTTTTTAAATTTGTACATTTTGAATGGTGAAGGTTGGAAGCAAGATTATAAGCTATTTTTGTAAGAAAGTATCCAAATTTTGTCAGATTAAAATGCTTTTTGTAAGCCATAAATCATATACAGTCTTTTAGATACACTGGAAAGACTGTGTGCTATTGCTTTAGCATTCTTGATGTCTCTCTTATGCTACACATAAACTCCTTTTAATGCAATGACGTAAAAACAATAAGAATTGTACAGCAGGCTTTAAAATGATCAATAAAGTCAATTTCAACAACATGCATCAAAAGCTTAAGAGAAATCCAGATCTTGGGAAAGCCAATATTGGCATGGAGATGTCCTTGAGGGAGCACAAGGATGAATCCGTGACTCAGATGAGTAAACCTGACATCACATAAAATTCATAGGAATACTAATAAGCGAGTGATTTTGTTGAATTTTGTCAAAAATAAGCCATTACAAGAGCTACAACCCAGGTCTTTACCCCAGCCATCTTTGCATTCACACTAGCATGAATCACTGATGTCGCTTGAAGTGGCCATGTGGTGAGCATTTCATGTTTCACAGGGACGTTGCTTGTCTGGCTTTTGTAATTTTCATTCATTCATTCATTCATTCATTCATTCATTGTCTACCACTTATCCGATCTATACTCGGGTCACGGGGAGCCTGTGCCTATCTCAGACGTCAGGGCATCAAGGCAGGATACACCCTGGACAGAATGCCAACCCATCGCAGGGCACACACACACTCTCATTCACTCACTACGGACAATTTAGAGATGCCAATCAACCTACAATGCATGTCTTTGGACCGGGGGAGGAAACCGGAGTACATGCAAACTCCACACACACATGGAGGAGGCGGGAATCAAACCCCCAACCCTGGAGGTGTGAGGCAAACGTGCTAACCACTAAGCCACTGTGCCCCCCCCCCCCAAATTTTGTAATTGCAATTTAATAGAAATGAGAACTGAAGTAGTGAAGGTGTGGGACATCAGACAACCCTCGCCATAGGATTGGTCTGAGTAGTGAATCATTTGTAATTGTTGCTTTAATGCATTATAACTAATTTGCACAGATCCATATTGATCTTAAGTGTTTACTAATTCCCACCCATTAGATTAGCTAGCTTTCCCCCATATCACACTACAGCTACCAAGTACACGAAGTGGAAGCTAGAACATTGTTTCTCCAAGACACATGAAACCAGCCATGATTGGCTGTCTGACAGGGGACAGAGTAACATGAACCTGGCCAATATTTGCTCTGTGAAATCCTGGCCATGGATGGCTGTGGCATTGCTGGGATACAATCTTGTGATCTCCTGGTTATAGAGCAAACTCTATTCTGTTGCAACAGATCTGAGGAGTTTGCTCTTGAAAGTGTGGAAGGATTAGTCTTGCAGTCCTGATTTCTTGCTGTTAATAGGTTGTTTTTGTTTGCCATGGTGGACAAGAACTGCCTACTTTAACAAGAAGAGCTCTTAGATGAAGAATTTGCCACAGCACATTGAAATTCTTTTCTTCGCATATCCCAGCTTGTTAGGAAGCTGGAGTCAGATCACAGGGTCAGACATGATTCAAGGAGCAGAAGGGGTTCAGAGCCTTGCTCAAGGGCCAAACAATGGCACCAAAGCAGTGCTGGGGATTTGAACATACCAATCTTCCAATCAACAACCATTTAAGCCTACCACTCTAGTCAAGCAGCTCTTTTCACTGACAGTACAACCAACCAACTACAAGTTTTTACTTTTATTTAGGGATTGGTCCAGTGGAACAGTGGGTAGTGTTGAAACCTTACAGCTCCAGGGTCCCAGTTCAAAGTTGATCTTGGTTTGGTGTCTGTGTCAAATTTGCATGCTCTTTCTGTGTCTGCATTTCATCTACCAAAACATGCCATTAGGTGGAATTTGATGAATTGCCCCATGTGTGTGTAGTGCCTTATGATGGACTGGCATTCACTTTGGACTGTTTTTCCACCTCACACCCAGTGATCCTGGGATAGGCTCCGGCTCCACTATGATTCAGACCAAGATACAATATTTGTAACCTTCTGAAAACTGCTAGATTTCAAAGCTCCTGAGGACAAGACTAGTATGCTGTACACCTCACAAATGATTTTTACAGTCCAGTGACTATATCATGCTCTAGAAAGCTCCTTGACATCAAGTTTGTTTGCCTGTTTCCTGGCGTATGGCGCTGTCATGACATCCAATGAAGCTGTAACTGACAAGATTGTGATAAGGGTGGATTAGCAAGATGAGAGCTGCCAAGTCGAATCAACTTCCTGGGATGCTTCATGCCTGTTTGGAGAGAGGGATTAGGGACTCTCTTGCCCTTTATGTGGCTCAGCATAAACCCGAACCCTATTCAGTTCAATTTTGACTGACGACCAAAGAATTCTTTTCCTACATGTGATATTTTGTGTCTTTACCACCTTAAAAACACCACTGTTCATCACTCGAGTACAGATCCAGAGACTTTTAGAATCAATGCCAAGCTGTAGTAGTGGCCCAATACCTTACTAAGATACTCTGTTGTCTTTTCCATTAATTTGCCAGTAATTAATTGATACATTTATATTGCACCGGTGAATTGATCCTATTCATAATGCAGTTTCTATCGAATTGTAATTTATGACTCTTGCTTTAGTAGAGGGAATAGAAGCCTGCAAACAGGGCTTTGTTTACATTAGCCTCATCAGTTTAATTTTCACCTTTATATTCCAATCAGTGATCAGCTCAAATAACCGCTCTGTACAGAATAAACATCATCCCCTGCTGAAACAGTGAGAGCCTTTCTAAATCTCAGGAGCACAGTCAAACATCCATAACAAGTAAGAAACATACTGCGTAGGCTCTGCTGTGGCTTAGTGGAGGTGTGTGTGTGGGTGTAAGTGAGCCAGGAGAGGGGAAAGGAGCTGTACACACGTACACTGGAGAAAACATCATGCTTACTTTTTCAGCAAGTGCTAATCAGGTAGAACAGAAATGAGTGGAGTGGTCTCTTTCCCACTGTGTGAGTTCAGTTTTGCAAGGTTGCTAGGTCTGTGTGACAAAATTAGACTGGGGAAAAAAAGAAATAAATCTGCTCCTCCAAAGCATGTATTAAGCACTAAATTTAAACTACTGCTGCCAAATATACTGGAAAATCCCTAAAGTAATACTTTATAATGGCTTTTTAAATAACAGCATTTTTAATACAAATTTTTTCTTTAAATATGGCTTAAAATGTCTCATATTAATACATGTTAACAAATTCACTAATACAGAACAAGCTCCTTTATTTCATAGGTATGTTGTATAATCATGATGATTTTTTTTTTCTTAACATGGCATTTCCCCAGCCATTTTCTTGCCTGAATGTATTCATTAAAAAAATCTAGCATTGTATTTGGCATTAAATACATTTAAATTTCATTCTCAAAACAAACGTTTAAACTTTTTTTTTTAAATAAATTTTAGTTTTTCTTTTTTATTTAATACATAAATAATTATTTTAGTCATTTTCACTCACACACACACACACACACACACACACACACACACACACACACACACACACTATCATTCCTGTGTTCTGTTCTGTATCACTGTGTTTTTGTTCTTGACCACCAGTTCATTCACAGCGTCTTGCTTTCGTCAAAAAAAAGCATGCCATCTTTTACAGAGACGCTAATCACACTGTTATTTGTCATCTGTTTCCCGTTGATTAAAGCTTGTTTTGAAGAAATTTAAACATCCTTCTTTAATCAGTTCACTGCAATCTAGAGGGAGACTTTATGCACAAAGAAGACTTAAAATGTGGAACATTTGCTGTAGGATAAAGCTGCAAATAGTTTCACATGATCTCACGGTAAGCCTAGAAAATGTGTTTGTTTAGTGTGATGACCTGGTTACATGGACATCATTGATATTTGCAAATTAAGTTAATGAAAGTGTTTGCGTTTGTATAAAATCCTGAGGTGAGATTTTATTACTACCATATAGTTGATTGTTTTGTTTGTTTGCAGACAAGCACCCCTGTATCATGATGTTCCCACCACCATGCTTCTCTGTAGGAATGCTCATAAGTCAAACCCTTATTTCTATAAAGATTACAAGACAGATTATAGCAAAAGAGTATATTGTTGGTAAATAGTTCTGTTCTGGTGGATGTAGTAGCTTAGTGGTGTTGGACTTATGAATCCCGTTTGAATCCCGGGTCCACCAAGCTACCACTGCTGGGCTCCTGAGCATGGCCCTTAACCCTCAATTGCTCAGTTGTACAAAATGAGATAAATTGTAAGTCACTCTGGGTAAGGGTGTCTACCAAATGCCAGAAATTTAAATGTTCTGATTGCTTCTTCTTCAAGGAGAAAGGAAGATGATTGCGGTGCAGTTCATCGTTTATTGTTCTCAGTAAAAATAACTGTTGTTCCTGCTGCTTTCAGGTCATCCTGCAACTTATTTCCAGTAACTGCTGGCTTCTGGCTTCACTTTTCCTTTCCTTATCATTAATCTAAAAGTGTGCTGTGAAATCTAGCAATGGTGCACTTCTGAGAATGATTTACAATCTTATCTGAACATAATGCAACTGGTTCTATCAACTTTTTACCTGTTGTATTGGTATAGATGAAGGTCAGGTCTTTGCTTTGAATAATATTGTCTCTGAGCACTTTAGCAAGCTCCTTAACCTTTGCCATAGTTGCTGCTTGTGTAAAATCTTTCCAATAAGTAAGTGGTAACAGCTTTGATATTTGAATAAAAATATCTTTAATCTGATTTAAGACTTAAATGAGAAAGTATGTACGATCCTAGAAAACAAGAAAAGAAATACACAAAATCACCGTATGTGATGTGCAAGAGCCGGTCTCTTGCTGTCAGATATAACATTCGGTCATAAAACGTGCATCAAAACGATCGTAAAAACACCATGCTCGTTCGTTCCGTGGTTAACGAGAAGTTTATGGTGTAAAAGCAGCAGACTTGATCGAGCATGGAAGCAAATCAGCACTTTTCCAGCTTGTGGTTTCCGGTTGCAGATTTCACGTCATGTAAATAATGACCTTGTATGGTATAAAATATCCACTTACGTTTGAACCGGTAATAAATTCGACAGTTCAGGATGTCGACAGGATTTAGTTTGTTTGAAAGACTTCCTAGTGAAGGGTTTCTAGCATTTCGAACGTGTTTTATCTTGTCATGGATAAAGCAAGAGGGATAGATTAGTGTTGCCTTTCAGAAAAAGCCCATTGCTGGTGATAAAGCTTAATATTCATCTGCACTCAAGTTTCAAATCACTGAAGAGTTCTCAACATGTAAGCACAACATTAATCGTCTGCAATTGCAGCTAATGCAATACTCTCTTGTTTCGTCGCAATTTCCCCAGCAGCTTTTGCTAGACAGTTATATGTTAAATTACAAAGTTGCAGAGCCTTGCATAAGTATTCACCCCCTTTATTTTTACACATAATATTGAAGTGGATGGAAAAATCCACATACAGTACTTCACTATTTGTTGCTCTCTGAAGTCACATAATCAGATGAATACATAATAAGTTGAAACAGATGAATAAACCCCAAAGGAAATGATTATGAGCTCAACCCTGGTACTTGAAAACAGCATAAACAGAAAGTTGCATCATCCAAATTTTCTGAAGCTCACGGGGAAGACGTCTCGTTGTTTTTTTCATCTTTGTATTTAATGACACTGAGATATGAACTGTGAAGGATCAAACACTTAAACCCAAATTATAAATTAAAGGCAAGTAATTAATAAAAAAATGAAGAGTAAACACATTTTAATGTCCTCATGCTGTTAACATGGATGCTAGCTAAGTATATTTTGTCTGTTTGCTAATTCTATGCTAAAACCTCAGATATTTAATAGAATATCAGGAAAAAAAACGATAACAAAATTAGTTTTTTTAAACCTATGATTGATACATATTTAATTAATTAATTTTGTTTATTTATTTATTTTTTATTAGAATGACTGTTGAAAAATGATGAATAAATGGCATCCTAATCATAGAAAGAATCACCCACTTATTCATTATATCCTTGGGAAGATAACTCGTCATGGTCGTTGCTCCAACTACGTTGGAAAGTGGCCAGGTCCTCCTGGAAAAGTGCGGCCGATGCAATATTGATGTTCAAATATGTTAGCATGGTTTATGGTCCCAGAGCACTAAAAGCTGCCCAGAGAGCACAGGTTCGACCCCGCAATGATGAATTTATGAGAGGAGACAAATTGGCATCAATTAGGAGTCTCTTTCTGGACATCTCCCATTGGTCATAAAAAAGTCTTCTGCTCGAAGCACCTTTATATGGCCTGGAAAGTAAACGCAAAGTGCACCAAGCCTAGCAGAAAGATTTTACCCTCTGTTCAGTGGAAAGATGAAGAGCAGACGTGTGCTATGTTTGTGCGACATTTAATAAATATTTGCGTTCCATCACACAGATCAAAACAGACCCAAAAAAATGATCCAGTATACATGATTATTAAGCTGTTTGAAAAAAGTTGCTTTAAAACAATTTCAGTCCGAGAGTGTAGTTAGAGTTTGCACCATGTGGTGGCACAAGTTTAACACAAACATCTAATCTGTTGTTCCAACTAGCATTTCGCTTTTGATGACAAATCAGTTTTCCTGCTCAAATGACACATTCTAGAGGGAGATTTGGCATTTCAGTAGAAAATTCACTAGTGTATATCTGCATCATATCATAATAAATGAAGAAGCAGTGTGTGTTCTTTGCGCTCTACTGTCTCCCATTCGTAGTTACTGTACCAACTCCATATTTGTCGCCTCACTGGGCACGCCCACATCTTGTCGTCAAAGCTCTCTGTTTATGGAAACTGAATGATCTCTGGTCGCTTTGTCAGTGTGAACATAATGTTAGACAAACACACATTTTTTGCCTGAATTTCACTACAAGACATTGAGCGTTCTGAAGTTCCAAGCATCATGACTAATAGAAACTAGACCTGCCTCACTCTTCTGATTGGACATCAATGGTACACATCCTTTGTCTGACATTTTGTGACATGTAAGGGCGTCTTCCAAATGCTGTAAATATGTTAAACCCATTGGATATTCTTGCGGTTGAATTCTGGACCAAGTTTATTTGGACCATAAGTAAGTGCCAAGAGAAATACTTGAAGATGTCAACTTTAAGAAACTGTGTATTTCAAATCTATTTCACCAAAAGTATATATTCTTATTTTCTTATTTCTTTTGGTATGTATGCATCTCTAGCTTTACCTCTTTCTACATGTTTGATCATGTGAATCTATACAAATCTGCATAGATTAAACTTAATGTAATTTCATCATCTTGAATTAATCCACATCATAAAATCAAAGCAATGATAATGAATTCTGTTCTCACTGTGGTTTCTAAGAACAGAAGTGGAAGTTTTCTCAAATACATCATGAACAGAATGTAAGCTAATTCAGTGGCCATGGAAAAAGCGTTAAAACATCGAGCGTAGCGAGGTCAGACAGGACTTTAATAATGCTAAGGGTTTCTAAATCGGAAAGACAATGTGCTAACTCACCTTTCATCTGTGTAATGAATTGGAGGCGACTGCGCTATAATTCACGGGTGCTTGGCAGCGCGGAAACTGCCAGCACTTTGAACCTGATGGCTTAGTCACGTCTCAGCGCCTCTCATAATTGTGGCTTGGACGTCAAAGCAGCAGTGATTCACATGAAAGTTATCACTCTTTTGTTTTAACCCATGTTCAAGAACATCACACTGAAGAATAGCTGTAGAGCGGAAGTGCCGTTTGTGCACTAGTGGAATTTAGACCTGCAAATCATGTGTACTGCTTATCAAACTTTCGAAATGATGTCATTTATGAAACTATTTGTGCCACAACCCTGTGCTTTCCACTCAGGGCCCTGTTCATTCCTATTTATACTCTTCAAATAAGCAGAATTGAATCTAATCAACTAATTTTTCTCAGCAGATTGGTCCGAGCTGTTACCTTTTGATTTGACCATCTGCCTTATGAGTGTATAAAATGCAACATTTTAATTCCTGACTTTTAATAGTGATTAAAATCCAAAATGACAAAATTAAAATATAAAGTCTATCGTTTGAACTGCGCCATTACTGTGCAACGTTCCGTGTTTTTCCTAACCAGAAGAGAGAAGCCTAAACTCTGTATCCAAAACATCAATCCTGTGTGTCTAGCTGTCCAGACAATGACTGATGGATCGATATGCAAATGCGCCTGCTGCTAATGCGACGACTCCAGCAGATTGAGAGCAGCTGTGATAAATCACCTGGAGAAATAAACACGCGGAAGGTTACGCCGTTTGTATGTTCACCTTCTGCTGTGACGGATAGGATTTCTCGCCATCGCTTTTAGCTCGAACTCAAATTCGAGTCACCTGGATTCTTCTCACCTACACCTACTTGTATGAACTGTGGAAAGGAAAGTCACTGAATCTCTGGTGGCATGAGGCACATCTGTCCCTGTCTGAACGCATTAGGGTTTAACGTTGTAGTTTTTTTTTTTATGTGATTGGAATGGGGGGATGTGTCATATTGTCCCAGTCTCAGCACTGTCAGCTTGAAGACCTTGGCCCAGAGCCTTTATATATCCCAGCTGATTGCCTCTTATCTTCAGCTCAACCGGGGCAGTGTCAAGTGCTGGAATGGGTCAATAATAATGCAAGTTTCAATCAGCAGCATGTTCTTTGCTCTTTATTTGAAAACACAGTTGTCTTCAGAAAGCTTTTGCCAAAGTTGAAAGCACATAGTTCCCTTACTATTAATGCCATATTTGAACCTGGGAGCCTGTACAACAAGGGGTTTGATAGTGTACCACCAGATTACATGGCTTAAGGATGAAATACATTCTATGGAATGAACAGATGGGTTGGAAACAGATACAATCAGAATAGAAGGATTTTTGCCAGAAAGGTTGACATGGCATTTGTGTTGAAACTAAAGGATTGGAGTCTCACAAAAGGCAAAAATAAAAAGGCATGCGAGTGAGAGATTTTCACTTTTATGTGGACTCTGAGTGAATGGAAAGATATGAAACTCGCAGGATAAAGACCACATTTGAGGAATGAGTGGCTATAAAAGATTTATACTTGCACTACTGCTACAAAGCTCTAAGGTCTTGAGCTTGGGTATAACATCCAGGGTGTGTTCCTGCAATTCATCCATCCATCTATCTATCAAATCCATGTATCCTTCCATCCATCCATCTATCTATCTATCAAATCCATCTATCTATCTATCTATCTATCTATCTATCTATCTATCTATCTATCTATCTATCTATCTATCTATCTATCTATCTATCTATCTATCTATCTATCCACCCATCTGTCCACCCATCCATCCATCCATCCATCCATCCATCCATCCATGCATCCATTCATCCCCATATGGGTTTGTAGATGCACTGCAACTCTGACTAGAATGCAAACCAATTACTCAAGTCGAACTAATGAATAAAAGTTTGCTGTCATTATCATTTCATATAATCTCAAATTCAAAAACAAATACCATAATATACTCAGAGGTGAACCTAGAGAACAAACAAATACAACAAATGAATGCAATGCAATCTGTGAGTATTGTCTAAAAACATGACCTTCATTCCTATAAGCTCTATTTAAAGCTAAAACATCACCATTTTTAATGTACTGCCTGTAAGATTAATAGCAAATGAACACATTATCATTCTTAATTAGCAACTCAGTGCCTCTATGTAATCAGTGTCCTCTTTAGTGAAAACCTGTCACCCCTCCATCGTGCAGGAGGAGTCCTGCGTCTACTCTGTGTGAGTTTGTGTGCAAATTCCCTATGAAGCTAGCTCTTTAATAGTTAGCTTCTGAAGTATGTATACATGATCTGACTGGCTCTCTGAATTCCAAGATTCTGAAGCTTGTGTCCAGTGTCCAAAAGTGTAGAAAGATATTACAAGCTACATGACTGGTGAATGGATAGTATTGCACTGAGACTATGGAGCAAGGTCTTGCAACTGGCTTCAGGATTGAGGTTTTAAGACTGATTATTGGTTCTAGGCAGTAGAATGTGATTAAACAAACTAACAGATGCATTTGTTTGAGTCTGTGGTGGTTCAATACCAGTTTCCGTTACTTTCCAAGGTGGTTCAAACCCAATCTGCCTCGTAAGCTATACTTCGGTGGGGTGAACTAGGTCATTGGTTGGGATTTAGTAAGCAGGGAATGAGGAATTGAAGGGGAGGAGGTATATGGTCCAAATGGAGGTTTTGTCACCAAATTTCAGAAACACTGATCACAGTAAAAGAAATGTAAGTTTATTATCATACTCTGAAGCTCTGCAGCATTTCTTCTCTACCAGAAAACAGCTTCAATGAAGGGTTAAAAGCAATTAGTATACAAAGCCATCATTCATGTACAAGGATTATTAGCATAAGTCTAAGCTCGCAAATAAAAAGACCAGAACAGATGCAGCGAACAATACGTTTACATAAAGGCAAGCAGAAGCAGGGATTATGAAGAGATGGGATCCAATTTCGGGTTATCATCTTTGCAGACAATTGGTCGCCCACCAAATATAGGCCTAGTTGATTTGGTTACCAGAGTTATGCAGGTCCAGAATACTGGAGCATATTATATTACACTGGGAGGTTTTCAGACCTGTTTGCAAACTCTCATCATCTTGTTAGATTCATTCAGACAATTATGAAGAACTACCAGTAATAAAAAAACAACAAAAAAAACAATGTTCATATAGTGATCCCAGAGGAATGTTTCAATTGAGTTAGCTGTGCTAATGAGCTGTAGTTTCTAACCACAGAATAGTTTTTGAAAACTTCTGCTACGATAAAGCTTTAGCATTTCTGCATGGCAAGTTTGTCCCATTTTCCTACACAACTCTTCAAAATCTGTTTCTGTGCATCTGTTTGGTGTATCTTATTTATTGGGATATTATTGATAACCAATACATTTAACAGCTACTACTTAAAAAAAAAAAAAAAACCTCCAAGTTTATTCTGTTAGAAAAATAGTTTTGGGTTTGAAAATCAGATTATGTGAATTTGTGACCGCTGGGTGTAAAATGAAGCGATGATATGGTTTGACCATCCTAGCACAGCAGTGTGTGCGTGTGTGTGTGTGTGTGTGTGTGTGTATGAAAGGGTCTGCTCCCTGAAACAGCTGCTGCTCCTACTGCTTCAGATGCACCATTAACACTTCAAGCTGTGAGTGGGGAATGAAATTAACTTATTGATCTTTGCTTTAATGAAGCTATTAGATATAAAGAAGGAAATGGAGAGGGGAAGACTGCAAGGGAGGAGAGACAGAGAAGACCAGAGAGAGAGAGAGAGAGAGAGTCTCTGGTCTCCCACTTACGCTTAAGTAGCTGGTCATTAAATGCACCAGGCATTAAATGGTTTTTAGAAAAGGAACTTTGCTCTGTCTTGATGACTTGAGTTGGTGTTTGCATGAAAATGTTGCTGACTCCAGTAGCACCTTTTTTTTTTTTTTA
The DNA here is from genome assembly GCA_033459395.1 of Hemibagrus guttatus. Classification (NCBI taxonomy): domain Eukaryota; kingdom Metazoa; phylum Chordata; class Actinopteri; order Siluriformes; family Bagridae; genus Hemibagrus; species Hemibagrus guttatus. The sequence continues at coordinate 4,310,610 of JAUCMX010000027.1, forward strand.
AATCATCAGTTTATCTCTCTCTCGTAATCCACCTGATTTCACCTAAATAGGATTTTCGCCCTGAGATTCTCTTTATTGGCTCTCAGGCTTCTTGTCCCTCTCCATTAGAGTCACATTTAAATCTGCCACAGTGCCATCGGTTTATGCAGTTGCACACACATCACCTGCTAATAAAGCCAATCCAGAGTGGAGATGATTCTATATTTGTGATTTAGTAGTAGTACCTACTTCTACATTATACCTTGCAGTCTATCCCCAGCTCTTAGAAGACCTTATGGACTCATTTTAACGACTAAATCCACAATAAATGTAACCATCTGCCAAAATCTATTTGACACACAAAGACCTGGTTTTCTCTCAACACACCTACACTATATCTAATCCACCAAGTTCATCTGCTTTGCCTTCAGTCACTTGGTTTTTTTTTTCTTCACTGCAACCGATAAGCAGAAAATCCTCTACTGCATGGCCATTTTATTTATTATTTATTTTTTTAAAGAAAAAAAAACCTCTGGGCTGTTTCACACCTCCTAATAAAGCAGTTGTAAACCTCGCTTACTGATTTGATGCAATTAGGTTATAGTTATTATGGTGGTGCTATTATTTGGCTGGACGAGTTCAGTTCATGCCTGCGGCTGTATATTTTTTTTCTTTTTAATCTCAAAAGAAATTAAGTCCTGTGTTTCCTTTGCTACAAGTAGATTTATTGATTATATAAGTCCGTCTAGAACGCAGAGGAAATTGGAGTCGATTAATATGCACTTTTTGCTGCAGAACCTCTGTTGTGCTTTATTATTTCTAATGCACAAAATATGTATTAGATCTTTACACACAGGATTTGAAATTACATCAGCAGGACGGTTTGATGACTCTGTTCTCACCAGGCGAAATGAGAAAGAAGAAGTCGAATCCTCCTGCGAGTATAATGTATTTGTATAATGCTCCGTTTTGGCTTTAATAATCCACCAGAGGTAGAAGGTGTCGAGTTCAGTGACCAGTTCATGAATTTGTCAGTGTTTAATTATACATCATGCTACACTGCTGTGATCATTCGGGGAATCAACTTTTTTGATGGTGCATGGCTCGGAATACAAATAAACGTTGCCAACTTAGAAGCCTGGTGTGAAGCCTGATTTTGCATAAATCTTTTATCACTGGAAATTCTCACTTATTAGTCAAAACCTAGATAATTACCATCCTTTTAAGGCAGGAGAAGGATGGAAGTAGTCATGCATACGTATTATTAACAAAGTATTGCAACAATGGGGGCCATGGGGGCTTAGTGGTTAGCACGTTTGCCTCACACCTCCAGGGTTGGGGGTTTGATTCCCGCCTCCGCTGTGTGTGTGGAGTTTGCATGTTCTCCCCGTGCCCCGGTCCAAAGACATGCATTGTAGGTTGAATGGCATCTCTAAATTGTCTGTAGTGTGTGAATGAGAGTGTGTGTGTGTGCCCTGCGCTAGGCTGGCACTCCGTCCAGGGTGTATCCTACCTTGATGCCTGAGATAGGCACAGGCTCCCCATGACCCGAAAACAGATCAGATAAGCGGTAGACAATGAATGAATATTGCAACAATCCACTATTTGTAGATGGCAAAAGCAGCGTGAGCTTCAGTTGGAAAGTATGCAGGAAGCATAGCTAGGTTTAAACTGGTTGGTTGCTGTTATGGCTAGCAAAGCATGTTATTGAAAACTGTACGGTGGCCAAGAAATCCGGAAACACAATAAAACAAATCAGGAAACACAACGACAATTTAAGCTAGGTATAGTTTGTGAATGGAATTCCAGCAGGCTGCAGCAGTAGAAAGTCTATTAGTGTGTATATGAACACAGCTCTGCTCTTATAACATTCCTTACATCATTTAATATGGATTAGTTTTTTCTTGAACATGCCTGCATTCATTAGGTGTATTTTTCAACATCGCAAGCTAATCTTTATCCCAAGATATTCTCTCAGTATATCCAAAATCATGGCATATGAACGTCCTTCCTCAAAGTAGTGTTGAATGAATTCTATGTTCTTATGAAGATGAATATATATGTTTGTTATTTTCTTAGATTTAAAGTTGCACTATCGAAAAACTAAATGGTTTAAAGTGAATGCAGAACTCCACACATGTACAAGAAATAAAGTTAGACACACAATTTCCTATTTCTTGTATATCTTGGGTGACAGATGTTTTGTCCAATCAGTGGTAAGAATACCATTTTTTAATAAGGCAAATTATACCTACCTTTGGTTTGTCTGAACTGTTGTGTTTTTGGATTTATTTTGTTTTGCACTTCTTGGAACTGGAAAAAACTGGAAAATAAGCAAATTGGGAGAAAATGACACATAAATCCATCCAAACACTACTACATGTCATGTCCGGGCGCCCCTGCCCCATGCGGGGCTCGAACCCGGACCTCCATGGTAGTTGCATGCAGTGGCACGCCATGGAGACAGACCCAGATGTGGGATTCAAAGAAGCACTGCTTTATTTACATATACACAAGACATGGGGAAGACTACACTAAAGACGAAGACATAACGTGGCACTAAACTGAAACTAAAACATAAACAAAAACCAAAGTATAAAACATGGCATAAACCTGAACGTGGACATAACATAACCATAAACAAAGAACATTAAACACAAAACAATCAACAATGACCGACGAGGACAGGTACACAAAGATCCCTATTTATAGGGCAAGGCATTAAGGTAAATGGGGAACAGGTGATACAACAGGATGGAGAACAAAAGGAAAGGCATGGCACAAAATACACACACAGAAGCAGGCTTCTGAGATTCGCTTGCCAGCACCCTCTCCAGGTCTGGCAGGGAACTGTCCAGCTGTTCCTGACGCTACACTACTATTATCTCAAAAACTGGTTTTAAATCATGTGAAATCTGAGGGCTCAAACTCAGTGAGGTTCTTATTCCAAAATATAAAAACCCACACAGAAAGTAACCTTTCTTCAACCTTAAAATGTGCTCAATCAATAGTGTTTAGTCTGACCATTTATTTTGGACCAATTCCCCACCAGTAAGTCACATAGGAAAATGCATTATGTTTCCTTTAACTGACACAAGAAGAGAGTCCTCAACTCTGATTGTATTGAGAAGTAAATCAATGTGTCATTTCTGCTCTGCAACTAAAGGGCAAGGTCTTGTCGGGAGAAATGTCAACTGTTGTATCAGCAGCCAGCAAGATCAGATTTAGCTGAAGAACGAGGCATTATCTAACTGTTAAAGCGTCTGAATTGATCCTGATCAAACATTGCTGAATTAACGCGGTGAGGTTGTTCGAGGACACGAGCTAGTTACGTAATCCGTGACTTATGCCACACTGTTAAATTCTCAGATTTGATTGTTAATTAACTTTCTACATGTATATTAGCAAATCTTACAGTAGTTCTGATCACAGGTTTATATTAAACATCTAAACACAGGGACTTAAATAGCGGTTACACCACATGATTTAAACCAAATAAACAGATTTTGAAAATGTGCTGTTATTTAACAAAGCAAAATAAATAATATTATGGTGAAGGTTTCTGTAAAGAGGCATTTATATTTTCAACATTCGTTCCTGACTCCTGAACTCACAAGCTTCTGAGCAGTTGTCCTTAACCACTGAGCCAATAAGACCTTCCTATGGTGAGGAACTGTTCTGCAGCTGACACTAGTGACTCCTTCCAAAAAATATTAAACAAATGCCTATTCACAGACAAACTCACTATATAACCATATTATTATGTATTTTGCTGTGTTAAATAATCAGAAATCCATTTATTATGTGGTTGAAACCATGGGGTGCGACCACTTTATTTAGTTTAAACGTCGTATTTGGTTTAATATAAACCTGCGAAATGTAAACACATCATCCGTCCCTTCCTTATATGGTACATGATGTGAGGAAAGGTTGGTATAGCGTTGTTCAGACACACACACACACACACACACACTTTTTCTATAAATGGCACAGCTCATTTTAAGTGTTCATTTCATACACTTTACTTGATCACAGTTAATTGCCACCTGTAGCAAAGCATTTGGCCAGACATCCTTTACAATTCCTTCTGAAACATTTTCTAGCAGCCAGAAATCTGTTCACGCTGTGAATTAGCACTAAGCCGAGTCGCAGCGTGAGATCTTTGTACCTTGGAAGCTGTGTCTTGCCGATTATCAAGATGAGATTTTCTCCTAACCTGAGAACAAACGGAGGTCTTTTTTTCGGATTTTCTCTTAAAAAGAATAAAGTATGCATGTTCTCATGTTTCTTTCGAGAAATTACAAGATTTTTTCCTCCTCTGACACAATCTGAGCAAGCTAAAATGAGATGAATGATACAACACCGGCGAGTATGTCAGTCTTCTAAATCTGCAAATCTTCTGCATAACACACCAAGATTTGGTTCCCTCAATGTATGCACCTTTAAAACTAAAACAAAAATCATTCCTCACGCTTTGGAAAGATTCTCTCGATCAATCCGGTATTTATTTCAGACGTCATGCTATTCCGCAGAAAATAATAGTGTCCTTTAAGTTGGAGTACCTCAAATGTGTTCTTCCCCCTCCCTTAATGATAAACCTGGCTGCTAATATGAGCATACAGATGAAATATGGAGTTCTCGGAAGAGTTAAACAAACAGTGCTGAAGTCTACCGTGATAAATGTGCAGCAAGGAACATTACCCCTGCAAAACAAATTGCATTTAGATCTGCTGCATGATGAATTAATTCCGACCAAAGGCGAGCACCAGAGCTCTGGAGGAAGAGTCACTATATATTATCTAGCTTTTGTTGTGTGGGGAATGGAAGTTCCTGTAGATGCTCTTTTTCTCACAAAGAAAAAAAAGTTTGAAGTTTGTTATTCAAAGTTACTAGAGATGAGGATTAATTTTCTCATCATCTGTGATAAAGCTTATAGACATGCTAGTTATTAAGGTGCAGCCGTGAGAGCCGTTACAAATTAATTAACTAATTAACAGGAACTATCCTGTTTTCTACCAAATATTCTTTTTTTTTTTTTTTTTTTTTTTAATTTATTTACATAGGGGGACATGGTGGCTTAGTGGTTAGCACGTTTGCCTCACACCTCCAGGGTTGGGGGTTTGTTTCCCCCCGTCCGCCGTGTGTGTGGAGTTTGCATGTTCTCCCTGTGCCTTGGGGGTTTCCTCCCCCGGATCCAAAAACATGCATTGTAGGTTGATTGGCATCTCTAAATTGCCCTGTAGAGTGTGCGCGTGTGTGTGGGGGTGGGGGTGTGTGGGGGTGTGTGTGGGGGGTTGGGTGTGGGTGTATCCTGCCTTGATGCCCAATGACACCTGAGATAGGCACAGGCCCCCCCTGTGACCCGAGAGTAGCTCGGTTGAGTGGTAGACAATGAATGAATGTCTAAAATAAAATTTATCTAAAATTTTAAATACTCTACAGAAAACCCTAAGGAGTTTGAAAGATGGTCTTGTAGAACCACCAACTGTGCTACAGTCAAGGACAAAGAGATCACTTTTTATTTTTTATTTTATTTGATCATTAAGGTAGTTTTCACACCAGACACATTTGCTGTGGTCTGAATCCGAGTGTGATCGTTTCTAGTGCTCCTGCAGCTTTGGTCTGGTTTCAGACTCACTTGATTCCTCTGGTGCATTTGTGTTCATGAGACATTAACACAAACACAATGGAGAACACAATGCGACTCACCATATTTTCTCACAATGTTCCTCTGCTACTCATGGTACATGTGTCTTGTGGAATCTAATATTGTCAAAAAATCACATGCAGGTACAGGTTAGTTTAATTCCTGATCAAGTGTGGACCCGAGTATGAGTTGCTTTCATTTTAATGGGAATAGTGGCATATTTCCAGTGACTCACACCACGTCCTACAGGAAGTCTCAGGTTTGATACAACAGTGTACTTCCTGGTCCACATGACCGCTTTCACATTTTCATGCAAACCATGCTCTATTCCAGACTAAACCGCCGGTGTGAAAGCCGCCCTGACTGACGCTCTCAACCTATGTCTAACATGATTGATAAATGAAGAATCTGCAGGTGTTCCTAATAAATTGAACCATAAAAAAAATCAATTCCGATATTTCTTATTCCTACAGTTTCCACACTGCATTTGTATGTAGTACTCGCAGTTTTGCAATGCATTTTACAGCTCTAGAGAAGGCTGTAATCTGCCAAACGTAGTCACCAACACAGAAATGATCCTTCCTTGTATTTGAATTTCAAGGCTGAGTTTTATTGGCTGGCAAATTACTCCTGGGCTGAACGGCGCACACTGCGAGGTTCATTTTCTCCCAGCGAAGACTTCTATATATCTTCTCGAGAGATAAGGCGCTCCGATCAGGATTGGACAAGGTTGAACGATGGCGCTTATCCTGATATGTGCCTTTCATACAGCTAATGTCACTGCACGCACAGTAAAGAGAAACAAATGGCCGCTGGAGAGACGAGAAGTTTGGCACGCCGTCACCAGCCACCAGCTGGAGAGAGAGAGAGAGAGAGAGAGAGAGAGAGATGCTTGTGTGCTCTTAATCTCTCATTACAGATTCCCTGAGCTTTCCTATGTGATAAATTCGTCTGCTTAAACTGTCCTGTTCCACACACAGGAGATTTTAAACGTAAGAGCACTGATTAAGAATTAGTTTAATGTCAGTACTCATAGGAGTCTATCATCATTCCTCTGCTTTTTTTTTCTTCTTTAATCCTTGTTATTATATTGTTATGAAAAGAAAAATATGAAACAAGTGGAGTAAACAAATTCAATAAGAAATCTAGGGCAGCGGTTATCCTGTGGTGCTCAGGACTTGTTTAACCCTGTTCTATTAATTAAAGCATCATAACAGTTTTGCTCTAGATTTCTTTGTTACCACAAGTATGTCTATTTATTTGTTTGTTTGTTTGTTTATTTATTTACACTCTACTTCAACTGTTCTTTCATGGAATACTTTTGAATTTTAGTCATTACAGCAAAATAAATCTCTTCTTTCACCCCTTTCATCATGAGGTTTTTAGTGTTTAGGGACAATGAGATGTTTTAGTGGTTAGCTTAAAGAGCTTGTTTTTAGCATTTAGCTTCACTAAGTCATGTTTCCTATTTAGCTTCAGTGGGTTGTTTTTAGTATTTAGCTACAATGAATTGTTTTTAGCTTTTAGCTTCAAGAGATTGCTTTTAACATTTAGCTTTAAGAAGCCGTTTTTTTAACATTTAGCTTCAAAGGGTCGTTTTAGCATTTAGCTAATTTATTGTTTTTAGTGTTTAGCTTCAAGAATCTAGCCATGGGGGTCACAGTCCAGTGACTTCTGTGCCGGTCCCAAGCCCGGTAAATAGAGAGGGTTGCGTCAGGAAGGGCATCCGGCATAAAATATTGCCAAATTTAACCATGCGAATCGTCAGTACTCTGAATTTCATAACGGATCGGTTGAGGCCCGGGTTAACAATGACTGCCATCGGTGCCGTTGACCTACAGGGCGCCGATGGAAATTGGGCTACTGTTGTTCGAAGAAGTAGAGGAGGGAGGAGACTGCGTAGGCAGAGAAAGAAGAGGAAAGTTAAGAGTGTAGGACTGAGAATAGGAACTCTGAATGTTGGTACTATGACAGGGAAAGGTAGAGAGTTGGCTGATATGATGGAGAGAAGGAAGGTGGATATACTGTATATACTATAGGAGCAGGATTCAAGCTGTTTTATTATGGTGTGGATAGTAAGAGAAATGGGGTAGGTGTGGTCCTGAAGGAGGAGTTTGTGAGGAATGTTCTGGATGTGAAGAGAGTGTCAGACAGGGTGATGAGTCTGAAGTTAGAGATTGAAGGGGTGATGTTGAATGTTGTTAGTGGTTATGCCCCACAGGTAGTTTGTGAGTTAGAGGAGAAAGAGTGATTCTGGACTGAATTAGATGAGGTGATGGAGAGTATTCCCACAGGTGAGAAAGTGGTAATAGGAGCGGATTTTAATGGACATGTTGGTGAGGGGAACACAGGTGATGAGGAGGTGATGGGCAAGTTTGGAGTTAGGGAAAGGAACCTTGAAGGACAGATGGTAGTGGACTAAGAGGATGGACATGGCTGTGGTTAACACTTATTTTCAGAAGAGGGAGGAGCATAGATTGACTTACAAGAGTGGAGGTAGGAGCACACATGTAGACTACATCCTATGTAGAAGAGGCAATCTGAAAGAGATTAGTGACTGTAAAGTTGTAGTGGGAGAGAGTGTAGCCAGACAACATAGGATGGTGGTGTGTAGGATATATTTGTTGGTCTGTAAGACAAAGAGGTCAAATATAGAGATAGAGAAGAAAACCAAGTGGTGTAAGCTGAAAAAGGAGGAATGTTGTGTGGAATTTAGACAGAAGTTGAGGCAGGCTCTGGGTGGTCAGGTAGTGCTGCCAGATGACTGGGAAACTACAGCAGACGTGATCAGGGAGACAGGGAGAAAGGTTCTGGGTGTGTCATCTGGAAGGAGGAAAGAAGATAAGGAGACTTGGTGGTGGAATGAGGAAGTTCAGGATAGTATCCAGAGGAAGAGGTTAGCCAAGAAGAAGTGGGACATGGACAGGACTGAAGAGAATAGACAGGAATACAAGGAGTTACAGTGCAGAGTGAAGAGGGAGGTGTTTAAGGCCAATCAGAAGGCATATGACGAGTTATACACTAGTTTAGACACTAGAGTAGGACAGAAGGACTTGTACAGGTTAGCTAGGCAGAGGGATTGAGATGGGAAGGATGTGCAGCAAGTTAGAGTTATTAAGGATAGAGATGGAAGGGTGCTCACAAGTGAGGAGAGTGTACAAAGGAGATGGACGGAATGCTTTGAAGAGCTGATGAATGAGGAAAATGAGAGGGAAAGAAGAGTAGAAGGGGTGAACTCTGTGGAACAGAAAGTAGATAAGATTAGAAAGGATGAAGTCAGGAAGGCTTTGAAGAGGATGAAAAGTGGAAAGGCAGTTGGTCCTGACGACATCCCGGTGGAGGTCTGGAAGTGTCTGGGAGAGGCAGCAGTGGAATTTTTAACTAGTTTGTTTAACAGGGTTTTAGAGAGTAAGAGGAATGGAGAAGAAGTGTATTAGTGCTTTTCTATCTTCAAGAATAAGGGTGACGTGCAGAGTTGCAGCAACTATAGGGGGATAAAGTTGATGAGCCATACAATGAAGCTATGGGAAAGAGTAGTGGAAGCTAGGTTAAGGAAGGTAGTGGAAATTTGTGAGCAGCAGTATGGCTTCATGCCCAGAAAGAGCACAACAGATGCAATTTTTGCTCTGAGAATTTTGATGGCGAAGTATAGGTATGGTCAGAGGGAGTTGCACTGTGTGTTTGTAGACTTGGAGAAAGCGTATGACAGGGTGCCAAGAGAAGAACTGTGGTACTGTATGAGGAAGTCAGGAGTAGCAGAGAAGTATGTCAGAGTGATGCAGGACATGTATGAGAGGAGCAGGACAGTGGTGAGGTGTGCTGTAAGTCAGACAGAGGAGTTTACTGTGGAGGTGGGACTGCATCAGGGATCGGCTCTGAGCCCCTTTCTGTTTGCTATGGTGATGGACCAGTTGTCAGAGGAGGTCAGACAGGAGTCTCCTTGGACAATGATGTTTGCAGATGACATTGTGATCTGTAGTGAGAGCAGGGAGCAGGTGGAGGAAAACCTGGAGAGGTAGAGGTTTGTGCTGGAGAGAAGAGGAATGAAAGTCAGTCATAGTAAGACTGAGTACATGTGTGTGAATGAAAGGGAGGGAAGTGGAACAGTAAGGTTACAGGGTGAAGAGGTGAAGAAGGTACAGGAGTTTAAGTACTTGGGGTCAACAGTCCAGAGTAATGGAGAGTGTGGGAAAGAGGTAAAGAAGCGAGTGCAGGCAGGTTGGAATGGGTGGAGAAACGTGTCAGGAGTTCTGTGTGATAGGAAAATATCAGCGAGAATCAAGGGGAAGGTGTACAAGACAGTGGTGAGACCAGCCATGCTGTATGGTTTAGAGACAGTGTCACTGAAGAAGAGAGAGGAGTCAGAGCTAGAGGTAGCAGAGCTGAAGATGTTGAGGTTCTCTTTGGGAGTGACAAGGTTGGACAGGATTAGGAACGAGTACATCAGAGGGACAGCTCATGTTGGACGTTTGGGGGACAAAGTTAGGGAGGCCAGATTAAGATGGTTTGGACATGTTCAGAGGAGGGAGAGTGAGTATATTGGTAGGAGAATGTTGGACATGGAGCTGCCAGGCAGGAGGCAAAGAGGAAGGCCAAAGAGGAGGTATATGGATGGAATTAATGAGGATATGAAGCTAGTGGGTGCAAGTGTTGAGGATGCAGACGATAGGGATAGGTGGAGAGAGATGATTCGCTGTGGCAAACCCTGAAGGGAAAACCCGAAAGAAGAAGAAGAGTGTTTAGCTTCAAGATATTGTTTTTAGCATGCAGATTTAATGTTTTTTAAGCAAGTAGCTTTAAGAAGCCGTTTTTACCATTTAGCTACAAATGGATGCTTTTAGCATCTAGCTTCAAGGGATTGTTTTTAGCATTTAGCAGGGCTCCAGCTATCGATTATTTTACTAATTGAATATTCTACCGACTATCCCATCGATTAATCGAGTACTTGGATAAGATGTACTTTTTCTTTATTAAAGAGGAATACTAAATATGCAAGAGAAAATAAGATTGGTCTCTTAAAATGAACAACTAAGTTGTTTCCTATTTATTCATATATTGTCTACCGCTTATCCGATCTACACTCGGGTCACGGGGAGCCTGTGCCTATCTCAGGTGTCATTGGGCATCAAGGCAGGATACACCCTGGACAGAATGCCAACCCATCACAGGGCACACACACACTCTCATTCACACACTACGGACAATTTAGAGATGCCAATCAACCTACAATGCATGTCTTTGGACTGGGGGAGGAAACCGGAGTACCCGGAGGAAACCCCTGAGGCACAGGGAGAACATGCAAACTCCACACACACGGCGGAGGTGGGAATCGAACCCTCAACCCTGGAGGTGTGAAGCAAACCACTTGCTAACCACTAAGCCACCGTGCCCCCCCGTTTCCTATTTAGAAAAATGAAAATAAAATCTAAACCCATTTAGTGCATTTAATTGACATTCAAAATGCAAATACAAATATATAAATAAAAAAACCTTAATTACTTGAGAAAAAGGTAAACATGGTACAACCTAAAACAAAGTAATAATAATAATAATAATAATATTCATTCATTCATTGTCTACCGCTTATCCGATCTATTCTCGGGTCACGGGGAGCCTGTGCATATCTCATGTCATTGGGCATCAAGGCAGGATACACCCTGGACAGAGTGGCAACCCATCGCAGGACACACACACTCTCATTCACTCATGCAATCACACACTACGGACAATTTAGAGATGCCAATCAATCTACAATGCATGTCTTTGGACCGGGGGAGGAAACGCAAACTCCACACACACATGGCGGAGGCAGGAATTGAACCCCCAACCCTGGAGGTGTGAGGCAAATGTGCTAATCACCAAACCACCATGATTTTTTGTATTCGAATTACTCGAGTTACTTGAGGAGTCGTTTCAGCCCTAGTTTTTAGCGTTTAGCTTAAAGAGACTGTTTTTAGCATGTTGCTTAAATGTTTTTTTTTTAGCATTTAGCTTCAAGGGGTAATTTTTTGCATTTAGCTTCAAGGAGTCGTTTTTAGCGTTTAGCTTTAAACAATTGGTTTTAGCATGTAGCTTCAATTAGTTGTTTTTTATCATTTAGCTTCAAGAAATCGCTTTAAGCATTTAGCTTCAAAGTGCAATTTTTTTTTTTACCATTTAGCTCTAATGAGCTGTTTTTAGCATTTAACTTTAAGGAGTTGATCTAAAATCCTAGCAAATAGCAAAAATAATGCATTTTTAACCTGTCCACTTATATGATCAAGGCAGTTTGTATGCCTTGCTCACTATTATGATTCAGCTAGCTATATCAGAGCTATTTTCATGCTAGCTACCAACAGCCTATCTTCTGTTAAACTAGTCAAAAGCTAATAGCTAGCTGGCATAATAAAAAATTGGAGAGTGCAAATTTGATGACTGCAAAGTTTACACATAGTTAGCTTCATTTCTCATCTCTCAGATGTTAGCTAGCTCTCAGGATTCAGCTAGTCTTTATGGTCAGAGGTGTTATCATGCTGGCTAACATTTGAGAGATGAGGAATAAGGTTCGTTAGCATAGTTAATGGTTTGCGAAATTGGTTTCTTGATGAAAGCAAAGAAAAACAGTTTGCAATTTGAGGCAGACATTTTTCTCTATTTAAAATAAACAAGTAAAAAAGAGTTGCTTGATTTTACTTTGTTTCATTAGGCGTGAAGAATTCGAAGCTGTACTGAACTGTTTAAGTTGTTTAAGAAAATCACCAGGTTTATTTTATTTTATTTATTTTTTTTTAACCAATAATTATTCAACTTGTTCTGAATATCCTAATTGTTCAGGTTTACCTATTGGGTCCAGAATATTAATTTAATTTAATTTAATTTAATTTAATTTAATTTAATTTAATTTAATTTAATTTAATTTAATTTAATTTAATTTAATTTGTAATAATTATTTAATTTAAGTTTTAATTTATACATTTTTAAATTTAAATTTACTTTAATTTAATTTAATTTAATTTAATTTTTAATGTAATATATGCCTTATTTTTTGTGTGTAATTTATGCAATAGTGTTTGTAAATAGGGCTTGTGTGGTCACATCACATCCATAACGAGATAATAAAAAATGAATAAAACATGACAGCCTTGTGTTTTTATAGAAACATATGTTGGATAACATTTTACAATGACATTAATAACATATGCAATATTTGGTAACAATAAATGCATTACAATAACAATAATACAATAATCAATTAATAATGTTTACTTGAAACTTAGTGGTTAGCATGTTTGCCTCACACCTCCAGGGTTGGGGGTTCGATTCCTGCCTCCACCGTGTGTGGAGTTTGCATGTTCTCCCCGTGCCTCGGGGGTTTCCTCCGGGTACTCCTGTTTCCTCTCCCGGTCCAAAGACATACATTGTAGGTTGATTGGCATCTCTAAATTGTCCATAGTGAATGAGAGTGTGTGTGTGCCCTGCGATGGGTTGGCACTCCATCCAGTGTATATCCTTTTTTTAATTAAAACATTAACTAACAAACATCCTCACATGTGTTTAAACACAGTTTGCATCCAGTTTGCACCTCCGCCGTGTGTGTGGAGTTTGCATGTTCTTTCTGTGCCTCGGGGGTTTCCTCCGGGTACTCCTGTTTCCTCCCCCTGTCCCCTTCCCATGTGTTTAAACACATGTGAGGATGTTTGTTAGTTAATGTGTTAATTAACACGTAGGAGTAAACTCAATTAAACATGCTGTTTGAGAAAGAATATGAATTCATTGAACATTCACTGAACATTTCAGATTATTTACTGAATTTGCAAAGTTTTATTCCTTAAATAATTTTGCATAAATTTATTAACCAAAGCTGTGTAATGTTATTGGATGTCTATGAAACAATTTACTGTAGTACCTGTTATCACTTATTTTAAAACTTTTAAAATTGATCACTTTTGTTATAATTTGTGTTCTTATTTTTTTTGTTTTATTGATCTTTTCTTTTCACTCAAGTGAAGTTAATTAGAAAAAAAAAGAGAAAAGAGCTTGTTCCTGTTGCTGAGAAATAGCACACCCCTGAGTTGTAATACTTTAAGGTGTCAGAAAAGTTACAGCTTTACCTCTGGGTGTTAATTAATTGCTAACACTAGAGACTCCTTCCATTAATCCTAAATAAATGCTGACTTACAGAAAACATCACTGCATCAACAATTCCTTATTGGTGCAGTGAGAATAAAAATATATTAATACACACCATATTTATGTAAATCTTCTTAATCATAGTTTATTGTTGCTAAAGTTATTTGGACTGCTCTGATCTTTGGTGTCCCACTGCTATTTTTTGGACTTTTGAGCACAACAAACTCTTACATACAGTTTTGTCCTGTGAGACTAACAGCTTCTGGTAATCATAGCTCAGAGCGCAGTACTGACCTACCTGCAGAATACCAATGCACCATATCCGTTGCTTTTTTTTTCGTTAATATTTTTCTATGAATATACTGGAATTCTGTTTATCTTGCACTGACCTTCACTCTGAATTAAGACATTACTTGACTTGTTCATACATTAGTACATCTTGACCTCATTAGCTGAAATGGCACCTCCCCATTTCCAGATTTTTTGGTGTCATTGATTCCCCAACTCACTGTACAAACTCATAAGGATTAAATTAAACATCCTACCAAAAATACACAACCTATTAATTTTCTCATTGTCTTATTTTTCCCCTCATCATCGTTTCTGCCAAGTCAAACGGTGATCAATCATCCACATGTAATTAGTCACAATGAAATCACATTTGCACTTGTTTTTGAGTAAAACCTCAGTTAAATGAGCCGGTGTTAATGTTATGGTGCAACGTATTGCCTTCGTGCTCTAACGGTTATTTGTTTCTTGCTGTTCCTTAATGGCTGGTACAGGCCTGTTTCTGTAATCAAGAGAAGTTCTCCTGGGATCACACTCAAATTAACTCAGTAATTACCCACAACTAATTCTCAATGTGACACCAGTAGCTTTTTCCACACTCCCATTCATTTCCTCTTCATTTCCTCGGGTGATAGATACTGACATCTATGGATTGTCTCCTGGTGAATACCGTCCCTTTCCTTGGCTACAGATCAGATATAACAGTATTGCTGGCTTGTTTTGGGGCACATCTAATTGTGGCCTATCAGAGACACTTACGTCATGTTGCTCGTCTCAAAAACCTCATTAAAGCCTCATATTCCAGTAGCACGCATACATTTGGATGGTGCAGCTGATTCTATTTGATATCAAATTGAAATGAGATAAAAGTTCTTGAGACCCTGTTTTTTTACAATCACCTCAAGTGTACTTTCTAGTGCAGAGCCATTAAACATCCAGCAAAAAAAGTGGATTTAAGTGATTTTTCTCCTAGATTTAGCGATGAAAAGAGTTCACCCTCTCATTTCAGTCCAACGCTCTACATCTAGTCCTGTCTACAAAAGTGCTCCACAGAGACAAAGCACAGTATCATGGTCAAGAAAGTGGAAGCAAGGAAGCAGGCTTTCGTTCCAGATACAGATCAACAAACAGACGACTGTAGAATTAAAGTAGGTATTAAACTGCACACAGCATTGCATTGCATATACACTTGTATATATCTATACTTTATTCCAAATATAGTTTATAATTTTTCATTTTTTGCATTCTACCCATCCCGAGACATATAGAGTTTGTGCCAGCTCCAGTGGCATCCAGAGATGGACCAGCTCCAGCCGGGTTCTGCTTTGTGAGGACTGGGGTATTCAAAGCAATGCTGCCAACCCTATGGACGACAACAACCTCCTAAATAATTTACACATAACTTTCTACACATGCTGTATCTGCATCACACAACTGACTAAATAAATGCAGAAAGGACATTGTTCATATCACACTCTCCGGTGTCACCCAAATGAGGATGGGTTCCCTTTTGAGTCTGGTTCCTCTCCTAATACCATCTCAGGGAGTTTTTCCTTGCCACAGTCGCCTCAGTCACCTCAGGCTTGCTCACTAGGGATAATTTTGTCTAACATCTAGGACTGTTTGTTTGTATGTTTGTTGTTTCTTATGTTCTGTAAAGCTACTTTGAGACAATGCTCTTTGTTAAAAGCGCTATACAAATAAAACTGAATTGAATTGAAATTAGCTGCTCTGAAAATTAGTATTTATAATTCTAATCAACCCCTCTTCCCCCAAAAAACAAGTTTAAAATATTAATTAATTCATAAATACATAGACTCGTTGGCACCTTGCTGTAGAATAAAAGTAATAAAACACTCTGGGACATTCCATTATAAGAAAATAATATACAACTCATTGACTCCTGGAAGAATACACTTTCTTAACCTTAACACATTTTTCAATTTAGTGACAGGGATCAGGTTGTAAAAGTAGTTTAACTCTACTGTTCTAAAGCCACCCACCCCCCTCAAAACAAAGAAAGACTACAGCAGCTTTAATTAACGCAAGGTATAAGGGAGAGAATTAGAGACGACAGGAAATGCACCAGCAAGTCTGAATAATTAGACATGCTATTAATATGCAAGACTAGCAGAGTCTTAGGTAACAGGCAGCCGGTGTAATGATGTGTAATGATGTCGCCGAGTCGGCAAAGCACTTGATAAATCCTTGTTAACAGTGATATTGTTTGCACCTAAAGAGAAGGTTTTTAATCCGACTGCTAATAAACGTCTACTAATGACCTGATTGTGCTTTATGAGACATGCCATGTCTTGTAAAGGAACGGTGTCATTTATGAAATTCTCTGACTGTCAATGAAAAACAAGGACGAATAAGTGCACTTTATAATAGAAAAACATACAGTATGATAAAAAAAATTGGATGTAAGATCAAATACCTTTTATTTTATAGCTAATTGGTATGCTGGTACTGATTTAATGGACTTTTATCTCGGTATATATCTCTCTGTCCAAATTGCTAGGTAGGGAACAGGTAAATACAAAACAAGGCATGAACAGAGTAGCAAAAGCCAGGTAGAACGCTCAGAAAAATGATAAACAGAGCTTAGAAACGTACATAATGAGTATATAATGAGTTTCACAACACTTTCAAAAGACTAAGTGGAAAACAAACAGATACATAAAGAGGGGTAATGAGTTCAGAGATTTAAGACAGGTAACTGTACTGAAGACTGACTGGAGCTTCTGTGACATAAATAATAGTCATTAGTCTGATAAACAATTTGTTCATTTAATGGAGCGCCATGTGGCGTTTGTTCAACACATTTGAAGTAAGTTCAGCGAGGGTGATATATGGGTATCTAATGAAGTGTGATATATGAGACTCAAGGTCTCATGTGGTGTTTGTTAAACATATTTTAAAGCAAGTTATACGAGGATGATATACGAGTGGCTATTGAAAAAGCAATATATCAGACTGGATGTCAGCAAAAAAAAAAAGTGAAAGTGAAAAAGAGTGTCATCGTCTTTCACTGAAATGAAAGCAGATCTATAATATGGCTAGTGGTGTCAATTAAGGCTACGTGTAATATTAGTTACACTGGACTTTGCAGTGAAATAAATACATATATATTAAGAGTACTCCAATACCATTGTGCTCAACAAGGCTGTTGAATTGTGCATTCTGATTGGTCAGAAGGTGCTGATTCATTTCCTACAACAACAGCTCTGAAAGTAGCTACAGCTCTATGATTTATATTAATACACTTGTTCTAATAGATTATCGTTCCTATAGTAACAACTGCAAGTCTTCAGTCGCTGTACTATGATGTCATCATGAAGCGTTCAGACTACTGGTTGCCATAGTGACAGCGTTTATCAGTGGGTGGCGCAACTAGCAACAATTTTCTCGCTGCTAATATGAAATATTTGACGTTTGCATGCAAAATTCACCAGTATATACACATCATATCATACGGTATGAAGGAGAAGTAGTGCTCTACTTGTCACACTACTATTTTCACTCCTGTTGGTAGTCGAACCATATTTACATAAAGTGAAAGTGAAACTACGCTGGCCACGCCCACATCTAATCATCAACGCTGGTTGCTATTGTCTTATTAAAAATGAACGATCACCGGTTGTTGCTTTTTTTTATTTTCTAATAACATCCTTACATATTTCATCACTATATTGCATATAGTGAGAGATATGCTGTACAATAATTTAAGTCCTCATCTAATAATTGAACAGCGTTAAGTCTTTTAAGCTCTCTCTGATTTTATTCTTATCACAAACGACATACCTTCTTTTTAAATTAAGAATTCCCATTAACTTTGCGCTGATGGCACCTTTTGCCCTCTCATCTTATTCTGAATGTGTGAAAACCGCTCTACAAGGTGTACCGCATGAAATCTTGTCATTATGATAATGACGGTTTAGTGATATTTCTTTTATCATTGAATGTTTCTTTTAACCTCATCAGAGGAAGGTTTCATATCACCTTGCTTTGAAAATGCAAATTTTGTCAAAGTAATTGGGATCAGATATGGGGGAAGTGTTAATATGTGCTTCAGAATAAATGAATCTTTATCTCAAATCTTTTACTTTCTTTCATAAAAATTACATTCGCTTTAAAAGCATGCTTAGATGATATTAAAAGTAATTCTCGGCCATATTATGCAGATTTGAATAAACTTTCTTGAAATAATTTTGAGCTTGGACAAGTGACAGTTTATTGGTTAGGCTTTCTAATAAACTGGTTAGTCAGTAAACTCAGTAACACGGTTAGACGACTAAACACAATTAAACTAGAAGAAAGTGTTGAATAAAAGATCTAATAAACTAGTCTTCTTCTTCTTTCAGCTTTTCCCTTCAGGGGTCTCCACAGCGAATCATCTCTCTCCACCTATCCCTATCTTCTGCATCCTCAACACTTGCACCCACTAGCTTCATATCCTCATTTATTCCATCCATATACCTCCTCTTTGGCCTTCTTTGCCTCCTGCCTGGCAGCTCCATTCAAAGAAAACTCAAAGAATTCAAAACATTCAATGTTGGTTTTTTTATTTTAATTTTTTAATTTTTCAATTTTTTTTATTCTTAAACCACAGCAATTTTCAACACAAACCACATTTTAGGTTAAAGCTTGGAGTCCAAAAATAAAATCAAAGTTAAGGACAAAAAACAAACAAAACAAACAAATACAGACAAACACAAAATGATGCTTGTCATGTTAAAGAAAAATGGCAAAGTCTTCCATCTTGAAAACTTTATAGCTTTATTTCTGACTGTTCTAAAGCACTGAAACTGGAGACTTCTTCCACAAAATAAAAAATAATTAAAGAAACACTTTTACATAAAAAAACCCCTGAAAGAATAAGGGTAATACATATACTGTATCGCAGATAAGAAATCAGAATTTAGCAGCATTAGGTAAAAAAAAAAAAATTTAATTTATCACTTGTTTTTTTTTTTGTAGCTCTGTAGCATGTGTCCTTTTTTTGCAGCAGAAAGCTGTGAGATTTATATCCATTGCATCAGATCTCTCAGCCTTGAGCCAGGAGCTACAGTAACAGCATCAGCATCAGTGTTAGACTACTTTGCTTTAACCAAACCTGAATCCATTCACACTCATGTGTGACAGAATAATTCCTATTTGTCATGTTACACTCAAATACCTTTTGCGCACATGTAGATTAGAATTTCTTCTCTGGGTTCATCTAGCCTTTCAATATAATACTAATCCCTTTATAAATGAAGCTACCATGCAGATCATGCTAATGTTTTCAAGCTGAACACTGGAGTGAAGTGTTATTAATAAACATCAGAAATGATTTATTATTCTTTAGTAACCTTATAATGGGAAACTACAAGCTGTTGTGAAACACTGGAAAAATGATGTGGTGTCTATTGTGCATTTTCTGAGAGGATGGGTTACTAAAAGCTTTGCCTAATTCCTGGAGGATGAAGGAGCAGTTTGTTTGCCCACTAAACCACAACAGTGTTGAATTCTCCATGAATTAGCAGTAGCAGCAGCACTGAATGTAGTCATATTATTAACAAACTTGCATTCTAATACTATAGTAACAAATTGCACAGGAATAGTTTCCAAATGTGTTATTATTTGAATAATAACACATTTGAAAGATACTGTGAAGCTTTCTGTAGGTTTATTTAACATTTGTTGGTAATAGGTAGTAGGTTTTCCACCACAGGAAAGTCTTCAGGAGAGAGTACTTTCTTGTTTCTTTTGCTAACATGCTGTTTATAATATTATTTATTGTCACTTTCAATTAGAGAATTAGACTGTGTAGAATCTTGTCTAAAAATAATTTTCTTTCTATTATTATATATTAATTAATTTATTAAAGTATGATTTTATAATATATTCTACACATGGCCACATTTGAAATGTGTGCATAATACAATTTTTCATCAAAAAAACAGAAGAAAACTATATAGAACAACTTCACAAACAATGTGTACATTACATTAGGTGCAATTATGCAATTTTAAACCAAAGCTGTTGGTTTAAATAAAGATTTTTCTCTGGTTGCACCGAATGATGACAACCAGCTGAAAACAGTAAAATTGGAGGAAAATCAGAATTAAAAGAGAAATAAAAACTTCACAACATAAATAGTAATTTATATCATGAAGTTCCTATTCCTATATCATAAAATTCTCTAGAAACAGGCATTGTAAACAATCTACTTATTAAGTTTGCCTGAGTTGAGTTTTAGTTACAGAATCCTTTTTTCCAAGACAGCATGCTTTTATTTATTTATTTGTTTATTTTTTATATATATATATATATATATATATATATATATATATATATTTTTTTTTTTTTTTTATTTCATCAGGGAAAGAAGTAAGCAGCTCTTTTTTTTCTCAGCAGGACACTTTCCAGTCTTACTTGAAGCTGCTGTCAATTTTGTTTCCTATCCTAAACTTAAAAAATATCTGATATTCACATATCTACGGAGCTTTTCCGTTTGGAGATGTTATCTCTTTGTATCAATCTATAAAAAGTCAGTGATAAAACACGAGTGTCTCCGCTACAGGAAAGTCTTCAGGACAGATGAGTTCTCTGTAACACATCAAGCTGGATATTTTTTCTAGTATTAATTTCATGTGAGAGGGCAAAACAAAGGCTATTGAGTGGTCTGACTGTTTATAGCTGCTCTAGCGCAAGTGAAAACAGGAAGTAACTTGTTTTGTAGACACTGTAAATAGATAAGACATAAGGTGTCATTAGTAAAAGTAGTTAACTTTAACCATAAATAAAACACTTCAGGATGTACTGTTATTGGAAAACAATCAACTTCAGGGTGGCAATGGTGGTCCAATTTGTGCTGGGTCACTTCACACCACATCATCTTTCATTATTTTCTGAAATCATTTCTTATTCCTTTCTTATTATAACACTTACTAGATTGTTCATTACAGGAAACCACCAAAACCATTCTTGTGTTTAAAAGTGACTGTGTTTTTCCTAATATACATGCTGCACATAAATGTGCAATCATGCAGTCTGGGAACTAAAGCACACTGATTGAGTAATTGACAGCAGAAGTTAACATGAAATCAAGCAAGCTCTGTGATATTTAGTGGAGCGTGAAATTTTTCTAATCCTCTGCAGATTTTCCGCAGATTTGAGCCGAGACGAGTCGTCTGACATCATCACAACACGTATTCAGCCAAAGTCCTCTTGGATTCAAGAGTGAGTACAGGTATCATAGAAACGTATTACTAATTATTTTGTGACAAGAAGAAATCTGTGCTTAAAATTTTAACAATTTAAATAGTTTTATGGAAAATAAAACACAAAAAACATTTGAAATTTTACTCGAAAATATTACTCAAATTGGGGGCACGGTGGCTTAGTGCTTAGCACGTTTGCCTCACACCTCCAGGGTTGGGGGTTCAATTCTCGCCTCCACCGTGTGTGTGGAGTTTGCAAGTTCTCCCTGTGCCTCGGGGGTTTCCTTCCCTGGTCCAAAACATGCGTGATAGGTTGATTGGCATCTCTAAATTGTCCGTAGTGTATGATTGCGTGAGTGAATGAAAATGTGTGTGTGCCCTGTGATGGGTTGGCACTCCGTCCAGGGTGTATCCTGCCTTGATGCCCAATGATGCCTGAGATAGGCACAGGCTCCCCGTGACCCGAGAATAGATCGGATAAGCGGTAGTGAATGAATGATATTACTCAAATTTTAAAACCAGTCATTCAAATTTGAGACTGTTTTAATTGGCTTCTGAACTTCTGAGGACTCCAAACTGTAGTAAGGAGACTGGGGTAATCGAGATACCTTGTAAAGAGTACAGATGGCAATAGATACACTGCCTAAGTGAAGAAAGTTTGATAAGGGAGAATCACCATGGTGTGGTTTCTGTAGCAAGAGTTGACTGTACAGCTGTTGGCCATTCTTTAAAATTGCTACAGTTTCTTTTTTTCCACTCTTTGGTTGTGATTCCCACAAGAAAAAAAAACTCCAGCTCTCAAGACGTCCTTCAGCTCTAATTCAAACCACATTGACCTCTTCATGCCCCCTGTCTACCCAAAAACGACGGGACTTTAATGTTCCAGAAAGTCCCAGGAGCCAAGCTGTGAGTCCGAGATAGCACCCCAGCTTTGACACCTTGATTCAAAAGGTACCTTTCCGAGACCTTGATGGCATTATTGAGGTGTTTAAAGGGTGTAAATCCACAAACAGCCTGCCAAGAGCCTTATTCTTCTTGACGGTTCCCCCAGTTTCACTTGGCTTCTTGTCAAACTGAGGTTGCATCAAGGCTTTGGAAAAAGGTAGAACCAGGCCTCATGGAGAGCGGAACGGGATTTGGCTTGAGTCAGGTGTCTGCCAGCTCTTCAGAGGGAATCTCAAATGAGCCTGGGAAATGAAGGGATTCAACTCTCTTTCCCTCTCTCTCTCTCTTTCTCTCTCTCTCTCATCTCTCTCCCTGTGTGTTATTGTGTACACTTAGGAGTAGTTCCTGACAATATGATGAAAAGGAGATGAGGAAAATCACAACTGTAAGAAGGCCTGTGATTTTTCGATTCTAATATAGCCATTACTGTAATAGCATCATTATATAGAGTGTCTGAGAACAAAGGATGAAATAGGCTTGAAGGGTGATCTCATATATTATCTCGTCTGTGATCGCTTCGAAAAAGTGCCCCCTGCTTGCATCATGATAATCTATGATTTCCTCTCTGAATGCTACTTCCCTGTGTATTTTGGGTTAGGGTTGAAAAGGAATGTTCTACATATATGACAACTCATATTAAGCTGTGTTAAATTGATATTTGAAGCCGTGGTTAAGGCATTTGTGTCTGTCGGTGCAATTTTATTTAACAGGCGTTAAACACCAAGGACTCTGTAGATTAGAGTACAAATCAAATTGCACATGCTTAGGACAAAAGGAAGACAACATGTAAGGAAGAAAACAGATTTTTTTTTTCTCCTATAACAGCATTTCCCAAAGTGTTTTATTCCTTTTACACCACACCAAGTTGATTATATTTCTTCATTTTTTAAAGAATCATATTTTTAATGCATTTTTCAAAATATCCACTGAATATTGTGGAAAATCCGAGAAATAAATTACTTTCTGTTATTACTTATCTTAAGTCCATTAGAAACAGTCTTCACCTCATCAACCTCTGCCTTTTCTTAATTTCATTCTCTATTTTTCTCTATTTCTATTTAAAAAAAAGCAAAAACCTCAAGGCTTAAAGAATTTTTATTATTTTTTTTTTTACCTAGCCTAGTAGGGGCTATATGTATATATAAAAATTGCCTCCAGAATGAATTACATTTGTATGCTGAGGTTCCACTGTATTTAACTATATGTAGATTTCAAGTCACCACCTACTGATCAATTAGATTTCTTAAAAATTTAACAGCACTCTGGTGTATTTTTGTATTATTAAAATATATTGTATTTTGGTCTTCTTTCAGGAATTACCCACTTTCAATTTGGAAATTTCTAGTTACTGAGTATTTCACAGTAGTTAGTAAATAATTTGCATTAAAATAACTGTTATAAGCCAAAATGGGTTAATGTCTAAAAGACTCCTGAGGGCAAATAATTGAGTCAGTAGTTTCACTCTGACTTGATTTCCTATTTGAATACATGAACAGTTTGAGTTTCTTCAAACATATGCCTTTCATTATGACAAGCCTGCACCTGCTCCCTTATCATATTTTATAACAGAATCTGAAAAGCACTCATATTACACAGACTTTTGTAATTTATCATCATCTTATCAATGTCAAAGTTATGTACTTTGCGACAAACAATATTGCCAAAGCGATATGTAGCTTAAGATGTCCAATTAAGTTACAGATTTACTTTTGGCACATTGGAGTGCTTTTAACTCGAATGACAGGTAGTTATGCGGGAAAACAGGTCCTGATTAAATCAGGTGTCAATTTTGATTTTGTATGCATTACAGATCATTCTGGGATATGCTTCCTTCAAAGCTATTATATTGTTCTCCACTAGATTCAGGAAGTTACATGAAATTTCCTTTTTATTCGAGCAGACATCCCGACTTTCTCGAGAACAGATGGCTATAAAAATGCACATATAAACAAGATAAATATTTTTGCAAGCTGCCTCATGCAGCAATGATGTATCTCTCAGAAGGCCAGAAGACAGAGCGTATTTTATAGAGACAAAGTCTCAAGGTAGAGCATCTGTGTGCTCAAGTGGACTTGGTTATATGAGTGGGAGGACTGCACTTCAAAAAGTCATTTGGATTGTGTCTGGTTGTGTTTTCTTTAGCTGACACTAGTCACTGGTGTGGACCACCAATTTTACAATGGCCGTCATTGGTCAACCGAGGCGGAGGAATGAGAGATGTCATAGGCATCATGTTCCTCATATTTCTCATGTTCCTATGCTAGCTATATTTACATGCTGCTCAATTGGAATTAAAAAAAAATTCACATTTTCATCTCAGTCGAAATTGAGTACACCAACTGTGAGGCCAATTAGTAAGTCTATGAATAAACCATTAAACATTAAGAATAAGCCATAAACCTTTGTCTTTGACAGTTGTTCTGCATGCGAGGGAAGATCCCTACTGTTTAAATCTGTTTTATATTATAAATTCCATTAAATTGAAATTTGGTATGTGAGGGATGTGGTAGCTCAGTGGTTGTTTTGGGTTACTGATCAGAAGGCTGTGAGTTTGAATCCCAGGTCCACCAAGCTGCCACTTCTGGGGTATTGAGTAAGGTCCTTAATCCTCAATTGCTCAAGTGTGATGAATTATAAGTTGCTCCGGATAATGGTGTCTGCCAAAATGTTAATGTAAAGCATGCTCCCTGGCCCATTTAGGTTCCAAAGAGGTGTTACTGCACCAAGGAACTGAAAATAGGAACTGCAACAAACAATGTCAGAGGGAAAGGTTTCATGCTGCCCCATGCGTGAATATTTCCAGCAGAGGAGGAGCAACAGACAGACAAGTTAATAACAGGCTTGCCATGGTTGAACTTTGTATGCCAAATTATGCTAGTTAATTTTTGTTTTTGCTTCATAAGAATAATTCAATTCAATTCAAATTTACTTTTATAGAGCTTTTAACAATGGACAGTGTCTCAAAGCAGCTTTACAGAACATAAGAAATATAGTACAAAAAAATTGAATTAAAATTAATATTAAATTTATTTGTATTTATCCCTAATGAACAAGCCTTAGGTGACTGTGGAAAGGATAAACTCCCTAAAATGGTAAGAGCTTTCTTGAGAGGAACCTTGCGAGGAACCGGACTCAAAAGGGAACCTCATCCTCATTTGGGTGACACTGTAGAGTGTGATTATAAATAATATCTTTTCTACAGTCATATACAGTCAGTTGGAGTTGTGTAACCAGGATCCCCTGAGCAACTCATAAATTAGCACAACATCTGAGTTCATTGTAGATTAAATAATCAGAATGAGATCTAATAAATTACTGCAAAAAACGCAAAGTGTAAGTGCACAATGCCCAATTTTTTGGGAGCTAGTTTCAGGTCTTTTGTGTTTCCTGTCCAAGCAAAATCTATGGCTGTGAGTCGCTGCTGGTGTCGGATTACTTTCACTATCGGAAACATTTGAGCTCCTAGTGCAATCAAATGATCCTGTAAGAAAATGGATCATGTTACAAATCAGTTTAGTTTATTTAAAGTAATTGTGAGGTTGGATGGGTGGTGGAATTGCCAAACTAAAAATGTAAGGTCTGTGCAAGATGGGAATTGACCTCAATAATGTTAGCTTAGAAAATTTGACAAACATTATCTGACATTATTCTGGCATTATTCCCAGAAAGTGGCTTTTAAAGTTAGTAAAATTAGCACTTTATACTGATGTGCATTTGATGTTTGTGTTATTTTCAACATCCATAGCATCCTTGTTCCATAATATCATGCAAATAAAAAACACTAAGGGAACTTTCCTTCAGTCACAAGCTGTTCTTGCTGTCCGTTAAATAATAACGTTTGGATGAAGTGTGGTTGTGTTTTTTTTAGCTGACACTAGTCACTATTGTGTGATTCGATTTCAATTCAATTCAATTTTATTTGTATAGCACTTTTAACAAAGAGCATTGTCTCAAAGCAGCTTTACAGAAAAAAAGGAACAATAAACATACAAACAGACAAACAGTCCTAGATGTTCGACAGAATTTTCCCTAGTGAGCGAGCCTGAGGTGACTGAGGTGACTGTGGCAAGGAAAAACTCCCTGAGATGGTATTAGGAAGAAACCTTGAGAGGAACCAGACTCAAAAGGGAACCCATCCTCATCTGGGTGACACTGGAGAGTGTGATATGAACAATGTCCTTTCTGCATTAGTTGTGTGATGCAGATACAGCATGTGTAATTAATTAGGAGGTTGTTGTCGTCCATAGGGTTGGCAGCGTTGCTTTGAATACCCCAGTCCTCACAAAGCAGAACCTGGCTAGAGCTGGTCCATCTCTGGATGCCACTGGAGCTGGCACAATCTCTATATGTCTCGGGATTGGTAGAAGAGGGGAAACAAATGGAAAGGAATTAGCGTAGCTGCTGTTGATAATATTAGCAGGCACTAGATGATAATGTGCATTTAATCAGATGTACTGGAGCACAAGGTTATGGGATGTATTACGTGTGTGCCTGGCTAAAGAGATGTCTTTAGTCTACGTTGGGAGACTGTGTCTGAGCCCTGAACACTGTCAGGAAGACTGTTCCAATGTTTAGGAGCTAAATACGAAAATGCTGTACCCCCTTTGTATATTTTGATATTCTGGGAACTACCAGAAATCTGGAGTTTTGAGATCATTTAAAGGGGCGTAATGGAAGATTAACGTATTAGAAGACTGGCTAGATACGTGGGAGCTAAACCATTTAGAGCCTTGTACGTAAGTAGTGCTAGTTTATAATCAGTTCTAAACTATTTTAAACTATTAGACAAGTTGCTGTCTAATATTACACCCAGGTCTTTCACTGTTGAGCTAGTAGTAATAGAACATCCTTCTAAATGCAAGTTGAATTGTGAAAGCTTTTGTGTACTGGTTTTTGGACCAATCAGTAATATCTCTGTCTTTTCAGGATTTATTAATAGAAAATTATCAGTCATCCAATCTTTAATATCTTTAACGCACTCTGTTAATCTAGACAATTTAGATATTTCATCTGGTTTTGATGAGATATATAACTGGGTATCGTCAGCATAACAGTGGAAACTAATCCCATGCCTTCTAATGTTGCCTAAAGGAAACATGTATATTGAGAAAAGCAGAGGTCCTAAAACTGATCCTTGTGGGACCCCATATTTCACTGGCATTACACCGGACTGTTCTCCATTTAAATCTACAAAATGGTATTGATCAGACAGGTAGGATCTAAACCATTTTAATGCCTGTCCCTGAATACTTATGTGATTTTCTAAGCGATATATGAATGTTATGATCTATAGTGTCGAATGCAGCACTAAGATCAAGTAAGACTAATATTGAGATGCAGCCTTGGTCCGAAGCTAAAAAGAAGTCATTTGTGATTTTTACTAGTGAAGTTTCTTTACTATGATGGGACCTGAAACCTGACAGAAATTCTTCAACGATATTATTTTCCTGTAAGAAGGAGCATAATTGAGCAGACACAACCTCGCACTGCATTATTGAGAACATCTTGACGAGCTCCATCACAGTGTGGTATGGCAGCTCCACAGTGTGTGAAAGGAAATCACTGCAAAGGGTCGTGAAAACCGCCCCGTGCATCATCGGCACCCAACGACCTGCCATTGAGTCTGTTCACCACAGTAGATGTCTGTGTAAAGCACACAAAGTTATCAAGGACTCCTCCCACCCTAGTCACAAACTGTTCAACCTCCTTCCGTCCAGGAGAAGATACAGGTCCATCCGCACCAGAACCAGCAGGTTCAGGGCCAGTTTTTTCCCCACAACCATAAATCTTCTGAACTCTACACTACACCGCTAGGACACTCATGTCTCACTACACTCACCACCTTGCAGTTCTGCTTCACCCTGTACATTCTGCTACATTCTTTACCCTATAATATAATTATAATGTACATATTGTTAATTCATAGATCACACCTAGTTTTTTTTTATCTATCTATCTATCTATCTATCTATCTATCTATCTATCTATCTATCTATCTATCTATCTATCTATACTATCTGTATATACATTCATTCATTCATTCATTGTCTTCCGCTTATCCCCGGGGCCGGGTCGCGGGGGCAGCAGTCTAAGCAGGGATGCCCAGACCTCCCTCTCCCCAGACACTTCCTCCAGCTCTTCCGGAGGGACCCCGAGGCGTTCCCAGGCCAGCCGAGAGACATAGTCTCTCCAGCGTGTCCTGGGTCTTCCCCGGGGCCTCTTCCCGGTGGGGCATGCCCGGAACACCTCCCCAGGGAGACGTCTCGGAGGCATCCGAAACAGATGCTCGAGCCACCTCAACTGCCCCCTTTCGATGTGGAGGAGCAGCGGCTCTACTCCAAGCTCCTCCCGGGTGACAGAGCTCCTTACCCTATCTCTAGGGGAGCGCCCTGCCACCCTATGGAGGAAGCTCATTTCGGCCGCTTGTATCCGGGATCTTACCCTTTCAGTCGTGACCCAGAGCTCATGACCATAGGTGAGAGTAGGAACGTAGATTGACTGGTAAATCGAGAGCTTCGCCTTCTGGCTCAGCTCCTTCTTCACCACAACAGACCGGTACATAGACCGCATTACTGCTGCCGCTGCACCGATCCGTCTGTCAATCTCATGATCCATCCTTCCCTCACTCGTAAACAAGACCCCGAGATACTTAAACTCCTCCACTTGAGGAAGGACCTCCCCTCCAACCTGGAGGGTGCAAGCCACCTTTTTCCGGTCGAGAACCATGGCCTCCGATTTGGAGGTGCTGACCCTCATCCCAGCCGCTTCACACTCAGCTGCAAAATGCCCCAGTGCATGCTGTAAGTCCAGGCTTGAAGGAGCCAACAGGACAACATCATTTGCAAAAATCATCTGCGATGAAATCCTGTGGTCCCCAAACCGGACTCCCTCCAGCCCCTGCCTGCACCTAGAAATTCTGTCCATAAAAACAATGAACAGAACCGGTGACAAAGGACAGCCCTGTCAGAGTCCAACATGCACTGGGAACAGATCTGACTTACAGCTGGCAATCCGAACCAAGCTCCTGCTCCGGTTATATAGAGACCGAACAGCCCTTAACAGAGGGCCATGGACCCCGTACTCCCAGAGCACCTCCCACAGAATGCCACGAGGGACACGGTCGAAAGCCTTCTCCAAGTCCACAAAACACATGTGGACTGGTTGGGCAAACTCTCACGAACCCTCGAGCACCCTGTGGAGGGTATAGAGCTGGTCCAGTGTTCCATGACTAGGTCGAAAACCGCATTGCTCCTCCTGTATCCAAGGTTTGACTAACGGTCGGACTCTCCTCTCCAGTACACTGGAATAGACTTTCCCTGGGAGGCTGATGAGTGTGATTCCCCTATAGTTGGAACACACCCTCCGGTTCCCCTTCTTAAAAAGAGGGCTCACCACCCCGGTCGCCCAGTCCAGATGCACTGTCCCTGACTGCCACGCTATGTTGCAGAGACGTGTCAGCCAAGACAGCCCCAGAAAAAAACATCCAGAGACTTAAGGTACTCAGGGCGAATCTCATCCACCCCCGGTGCCTTGCCACCAAGGAGCTGCTGAACTACCTCAGTGACCTAAGCTTGGGTGATAAATGAATCTACCTCTGAGTCCTCGGCCTCTGGTTCCTCTATGGAAGGCGTGTCAGTGGGATTGAGGAGATCCTCGAAGTATTCCTTCCACCGTCTGACAATATCCACAGTCGAGGCCAGCAACTCTCCACCTCCACTGTAAACAGTGTTGGCAGAGAGCTGCTTACCCCTTCTGAGGCGCCGAACGGTCTGCCAGAATTTCCCCGAGGCCGTCAGATAGTCCTTCTCCATGGCCTCACCAAACTCCTCCCAGATCCAAGTTTTTGCTTCCGAGACCACCCCAGCTGCAGTTCGCTTGGCCTTCCGGTATGCCTCAGCTGCCTCCGGAGTCCCCCGAGCCAACCAGGCTCGATAGGACTCCTTCTTCAGCTTGATGGCATCCCTTACTTCAGTGTCCACCACTGAGTTCGGGGATTGCCGCCGCGACCGGCACCAGAGACCTTACGGCCACAGCTCCGGATGGCTGCGTCAACAATGGAAGAGGAGAACATGGTCCACTCAGACTCAATGTCCCCAATCTCCCTCGGGATCTGGTTGAAACTCTCCCGGAGGTAGGAGTTGAAGACCCCTCTAACAGAGGGATCAGCGAGACATTCCCAACAGACCCTCACTATACGTTTGGGCCTGCCAAGTCTGTCTGGCATCCTCCTCCGTAAGCAGATCCAACTCACCACCAGGTGGTGATCGGTTGACAGCTCTGCCCCTCTCTTCACCTGAGTGTCCAAGACATGCGGCCGAAGGTCAGATGACACGACCACAAGGTCGATCATTGATCTCCGGCCTAGGGT
This sequence comes from Hemibagrus guttatus, assembly GCA_033459395.1. Lineage (NCBI taxonomy): Eukaryota > Metazoa > Chordata > Actinopteri > Siluriformes > Bagridae > Hemibagrus > Hemibagrus guttatus. The sequence goes on from JAUCMX010000027.1 coordinate 4,341,154, forward strand.
GTCCTGGTACCATGTGTAGTGATGGGCACACTTATGCTTGAACATGGTGTTTGTCATGGACAGGCTGTGACTAGCACAGAAGTCCAGCAACAGGACACCACTTGAGTTCAGATCAGGGGGGTCGTTCCTCCCAATCACGCCCCTCCAGGTATCGCTGTTGTTGCCCACATGGGTGTTGAAGTTCCCCAGCAAAACTATGGAGTCCCCAGGAGCACCTTCCAGCACCCCTCGCAGGGTCTCCAAGAAGGTTGGGTACTCCACACTGCCGTTTGGCCCATAAGCTGAAACAACAGTGAGACACCAGGGAACAGGGAAACAACCCTCTCGTTTACCGGAGAAAACTCCAGCACATGGAGGCTGAGCTGGGGGCCCCAGCCCGACGCCTCTCACCATGGGGCACTCCAGAGAAGAAGAGGGTCCAACCTCTCTCAAGGAGTTGGGTTCCAGAGCCCAGGCTGTGCATGGAGGCAAGCCCAAATATCTCTAGCCGGTACCGCTCAACCTCCCTCACCAGCTCAGGCTCTGTCCCCCCCAGTGAGGTGACATTCCATGTCCCAAAAGCCAGATTCTTTGTCCAGGGTTTGGGCCGTCGGGGCCCCCGCCCATGACTGCTACCCAAAACACACTGCACCTGACCCTTATGCTCCTTCCTGCGGGTAGTGGGCCTACGGGAAGGTGGGCCTACGTCTTTTCTTCGGGCTGTGCCCGGCCGAGTCCCGCAGGCAAAGACTCGGCCACCAGGCACTCGCCTGCGTGCCCCAACCCCAGGCCTGGCTCCAGGGTGGGGCCCCGGTGATGCCAGTCCGGGTGACGTAACGGTCCTTGACATAAATTCCATAAAGGAATTCCAAACCCGTTCTAGAACCCTAGAACCCGTTTGCCTTGGGAGACCCTACCAGGAGCAATAGGCCCCTGACAACATGGCTCCTAGGTTCTTCGGGTACTCAAACCCCTCCACCACAATAAGGTGGCGGTTCAAGGAGGGGATGTATATGTATATACACTGTATATTTATCCCTGTTACTGTTGTACATATAATGTACATAATGCACACATTTTGCACAATTATATAATTACACATAACACTTTATCTGCTGTAAATACAGCTTTGCACATACTTCCTCTATGCACATACTGATTGCCTTATTTATTGATGTACATATTTACATATTTATCTGCACTTGCTCATTTACACAATTTCTGCTATTTGCACTTCTAGTAGATGCTAAACCACATTTCGTTGCTATATACCTGTACTTGCAATGACAATAAAGTTGTATCTATCTTTTCTAATATTTTAGATATAAACAGAATGTTTGAAATCGGTCTGTAAATTGGTAATTCTTTAGGATCTAGTTTAGGTTTCTTAAGAAGAGGCTTAATAACTGCTAACTTGAGAGGTTTAGGGACGTGACCTAAATATAACGAGGAATTAATAATGTTGAGGAGAGGCTCTCCAGCTGTATGCATCATGTCTTTCAGCAATCTAATTGGAATTGGATCTAACAAACACGTTGTTGAATTAGCCATGGTGATAAGTTTATATAGCTCTTCCTGTCCTATACCTGTAAAGCATTGTAGCTTTAGATGTGGAGCTTTAGGATGGACTAGATCACCAGATGCTGTCAAAGGTTGAACCTCCATTATTTTGCTCCTGATACTATCGATTTTTTCGTTGAAGAAGTTCATAAATTCCTCACTACTAAACTGTGATGGAGTACTCTCTCCAGATATCTGATGTTTTGTTCGTCTAGCCACTGTACTAAATAGGAATCTGGGATCGTTTTGGTTCATTTCTATCAGTTTGCTCAGATGCTCAGCCCTAGCAGCTTTTAGAGCCTGTCTATAGCTGGACGTATGTCTTTATACACAATTCTAAAAACTTCTAATTTAGTTTTTCTCCACTTTCGCTCAAGGTTACGGGTTGCTCTCTTGAGGGCATGGGTATGCCTATTGTACCATGGTGCAGGTGTTTTATCTCTGATCTTTTTTAATCGGATGGGGGCAACAGTATCTAGTGTGCTGGTGAAAATAGTGCCTATGGTGTTAGTTACTTCATCTAGATCATCTGCATTTAGGGGTTTGGTGAGAAGTTGAGACAGATCCGGCAGATTACTTGTGAATCTGTCTTTAGTGGTCATGTGTAAAGTGTGATGAAACCGAAATCATTTAATTCACGCGGTGCAATTAAAAAGCCGAAAACACTTGTAGTCTTTAGTTGTAGTTATTTCCCACGGTTATCAAGGTCTAGGGCTTTCAAACACTTTGCAGCCAGGGACCTTTTAAGCTGAAAAGAAAACCCAATGAATCTACTCAGTACAGATTTCTTTTATGAACTATTAAAATCCTAGGCTCATTATTCTCCTGTGTAAAATAATATTCTGCTTGTTTGAACCACAGAGCTTTTTATTTCTGAAATTTCCACTGAGAGAACACAATTAGGTTTACTTGCTTTTTAGTTATTAAACTTTGGATTAAACCGATGTCATTCAAGTGACCAGTTGAACGGGCTAATAACTGCACGAACTCAACTTCATATGGATATTAAGAGAGTTTAATCCAAAGCTATTTGAGTAACGGTGGATTGTGTTTTCCATTTGTGTGGTTTTGATCTAGGTCAATGGATTTCCATAATTAGGTGAAATTAATGAAATCCTTCAATTGAATGTGCTTTTTACACAACTTTTACAATATCTGACAATACACAAATCAAAAACTGCTGATCTCCAGTGGATTGACACACAACAATCTTTTACACAGAAGACTCCAGAAATGATGAGAGAAGAAAGCATAGGATCATGTCCAGATCTGTTTGAGCTGGTCTACAGTAACCACACTAACAACTGTGGTGAGCAGAAAAGCATCCCAGAATGCACATCAAACCTTGAGGTGGATACTTCCTGTCAGCCAAGCACTGGAATCTGAGTCCACTGCAGGCACAGACTCCCCAATATTGACAGATTGGAAGATTGGAAAAAGACCAAATCAAGGTTTTTCCCAGTCTCCAATGACCCAGCTGTGAAGTGCCCTTGGCTATGTCTCTATCCTCGTTCTTCCATACTCATCTCATCTGCATACGCTCTCTGATCTTCATATCTTCTCTCTGTCCCTAACTCATGTCTCACCAAACAGATTTTAATATGTTTCCTTCACTGGAACATTCTTTATCTCCATCTCTGTGCCTGCACATCCATCCCCATTTTCAAACACAGCTAAAAAAACTTTCCTGCTTGCTTTTCCACCCACCTAATGACTCATAAACATCTGTCTTTTGTTCCCTCTGCATTTTACTGTTTCATCCAGTCATCTACATATTCTTTATTCCCCAGGAACTGTACCTTTAAATACCTCTAAAATTGCCCTCATGCACTCTGAAAGGCACTTCGGAATTCAATGCTATTCTGACTTCATAATCCACCCGTGTCCATATTTATAGCAACCTTTTACAATAATAAAGAATGAACCAGTTCATTGTGTATAACAGCAGCTGCTCATACGATGCTGTATAACAGCTGAACACACTTGGAAGAGAACATTAATTGCATACTGAGCTTGAAGGAACTTTTTATACAAATTTTATACAAACACCATATCATTGATAGACACTTGTTCCTCTATGTGTTCCTCTATGTGTTTCTCTCTCTCTCTCTGTCTCTCTCTCTCTCTCTCTCTCTCTCTCTCTCTCTCTCTCTCTCTCTCTCTCTCTCTATCTTTCTCACCAGATGGGTAATGACATCACCAAATTAGAAGATCATAAAAGCGAAAATGCTGCAGACATGGATGCCACATGTGCTCCCATTACATCACCCTTGGTTTTGAGAGCCAACCTCCTTTTTGATGATCATCTCATGTTCGCCTTTGTAATGGTATGAAAAAGAGGATGATATTTATTATTTGTTATATTATTGATTGTTTTTTAAAATAAAAAACTGCTCAGTGGATAATGGCTTGTATATTGGTTTGGTGTTACTGCTAACTAATTAACACTAAATTACACTGCTTTTTCAGCACATATGCTTCAAAACGACAAATCTGGTGTCTGCTATTAGCCCAACAACCGATTTTTTGTTAAAAGACCCTATAAATATTTCACTTACACAGTGGAACCTTGGTATGCGTATGCCCTCCCTTATGAATTTCCGCCTTAACAATTGAAATTTTGCAAGAAATCTGCATCAGCATACGAAGCATTTCCACCATGCAAAGCATTTTCGGCATATGAACAAAACGAACTGAACACCGGCTAAGTTGCATGTACATCCAAGAGCCATTCAAAACTTGATTGCGTCAGTGGAAAGCCAAGCAAAGCCAACCATAGTGAGTTTATGAATTTTATGATTTTTTTTCAGTCAGAGAAAGCTGTTTCAAAAGAGTCAGCTAACCATACCAACGTTGACTTTGACATGCGTTCAAAAGCTATGTTATATTTCTGGTGTTTTTTTTGTTGACAGATTGGTGGCATGGGTAGTCTGTTCTATTTTTAGCCAAAGATTGGTGGCATGACTTCCTTTGAGGACCCTTGACATGTAATTCTTGGCTTAAGTCAGTTCTTTGTAAGCAGCCATACAGTTTATATACACTTTGTACTGGTAAAATCGGTAATATTTTTGGGTGGCTGGAACTAATTATCTGCATTTACATTATTTCTTATGGAAAAATTCACCTCCAGAAAGAATTAAATTAGTATGCCAAGGTTCTACCGTATTTTGGTAACTTTGACATATATAGACGTTAAGCAAAGTAATCATGCCAGTCGATATAGTCGCCTAAAGTTTTAAACACATCACATTTTCAGCTCCATGCCTTTGAGGACATGTATGTGCATGTTTTATAGTCCCAGTGGCACGCCACTGTCAGCCTCAGTCTCCATCCCCCATTGCGCTGAACTGAGCCTGGTTTTTCTTTGTTATTCTGGATGCTTGAGAGTAACAAGAAGCTATAGAGCCAGTGGCAGAGTTCAAAGCCAGCCCATGGAGAATTAGCGTGCGATTCAGCTGCTGCTAAGTTGATGAGAGCCTCTGCCCAGAATTTGTGAGAGCTCCCTGAGGGAAGTCATTGTTCTAAGGGCAGAAAGAAGCAGGACTCTGGAGCAATGTTAACTCTGTCCTGAGTGAAGCTTTCTCACATGGCATGGGCAAGTAACAAGAATGGGGCAAAAATTCTGTGCAAAAAAAAATGTTTAAAGTTACATGAAAGTAAAGGTATTTTATATGATGCAACAATCTGAATGCAAATCCTTCATCATTTAAATGAATTCCAAAACGTTGAAATAGGAAATGTGGGTGTATCCAAATAAACCAGAACATCCAGTAGTTTGAAGAGAAACAAAGGCAAAAAGTCAAAGTTTTGCTTTTTTGCTTTTGAACTCTGGCTATATTTTAAACAGAAATGAGGAGAGGTGAAGAAGGGACTAGAATGGCCTAGAGAGGAATGGAAGCCTTTCAAAATTATATAATACTTCCATTATATATATATATATATACACATATATATATATATATATATATATATATATATATATATATACATATATATATATATATATATATATATATATATATATATATATATATATATATATATATATATATATATATATATTTCCATTATATATATATATATATATACCCCAGCCACTGGATATATATATCATTGACACCCTTCACAAGGAGTGTAATTCATTGCCAAAGAAGCTGGCTGTTCACAGAATGCTGTATCCAAGCATGTTAACAGAAAGTTGAGTGGAAGGAAAAAGTGTGGAAGAAAAAGATGCACAACCAACCGAGAGAACCACGGCCTTATGAGGATTGTCAAGCAAAATCAATTCAAGAATTTGAGTGAACTTAACAAGGAATGGATTGAGGCTGACACAGACGTGTCAAGGAATTTGGGTACAGTTGTAGCCTCTTGTTAAGCCACTCCTGAACCACAAACAACCTCAGAGGTGTCTTACCTGGGCTAAGGAGAAGAAGAACTGGACTGTTGCCCAGTGGTCCAAAGTCCTCTTTTCAGATGAGAGCAAGATTTGTATTTGGAAACCAAGGTCCTAGAGTCTGGAGGAAGGGTGGAGAAGCTCATAGCCCAATTTGCTTAAAGTCCAGTATTATGTTTCCACAGTCTGTGATGATTTGGGGTGCAATGTCATCTGCTGGTGTTGGTCCATTGTGTTTTTTGAAAACCAAAGTCACTGCACCCGTTTACCAAGAAATTTTGGAGCATTTCATGCTTCCTTCTGCTGACCAGCTTTTTGAAGATGCTGATTTCATTTTCCAGCAGGATTTGGCACCTGCCCACACTGCCAAAAGCACCAAAAGTTGGTTAAATGACCATGGTGTTGGTGTGCTTGACTGGCCAGCAAACTCACCAGACCTGAACCCCACAGAGAATCTATGGGGTATTGTCAAGAGGAAAATGAGAAACAAAAGACCAAAAAATGCAGATGAGCTGAAGGCCACTGTCAAAGAAACCTGGGCTTCCATACCACCTCAGCAGTGCCACAAACTGATCACCTCCATGCCACGCCCAATTGAGGCAGTAATTAAAGCAAAAGGAGCCCCTACCAAGTATTGAGTACATGTACAGTAAATGAACATACTTTCCAGAAGGCCAACAATTCACTAAAAATGTTTTTTTAATTGTTTCTAATTAAATCATATTCTAATTTGTTGAGATAGTGAATTGGTGGGTTTTTGTTAAATGTGAGCCAAAATCATCACAATTAAAAGAACCAAAGACTTAAACTACTTCAGTCTGTGTGCATTGAATTTATTTAATACAAGAATTTCACAATTTGAGTTAAATTACTGAAATAAATGAACTTTTCCACGACATTCTAATTTATTGAGATGCACCTGTATATATATATATATATATATATATATATATATATATATATATGTATATATATATATATATATATATATATATATATATATATATATATATATATATATATATATAAAAAAATTCAATTTCTACAACCTCACTAATTCTAATACCTTGTCATTGCTATAGTAACATCTCTCTCTCACTCACACACACACATGCACACACACACAATCCTGTGTGAAATATGACAGGAACCATTTACTGGACATTTTCATATGGAGTCTCCAGTGTTAAAAGCTGAAACCTTAAAGCTTTTCACACTTTAAATCATTTAGTCATTCTACACTCCTATTATTTACCCAGGGTATTCACAATTTGACATATGGTAACATCACTGAATATCACTGGATATAAACTTTGTACCATGTTTACACAAACATTGTTGGAGCCTACACTGCGACCACCCTCCCCCACCTGGGACAGTCTGATCATCTTTCTTTGTTCCTCACCCCCAAGTATTTACCTCTCATCAACTGTGTGAAGCCATCAGAGAGGACCATCAAAGTGTGGCCAGCGGGGACAGACTCTGTACTTCAGGACAGATTTCAGCACACAGACTGGAGTATGTTTACCTCTGGAACACTTTTCCAATTCCGATCCTCGACGCATGTAGCAGGGTTGCATCCAGTCCATCAGTGACTACAAACCCAACAACTCCACCCTGAATTACACAGATGTCTCCTTTCTTAACAAGCTAAATGACTTTTATGCTTGCTTTGAAAGAGACAACAAGGAGAAAGACATCATGACCGACCCTCTGCATACCACCAACCCCTCACACTCACCTCCACAGATGTGTACAATGTACTGAGCTGGATCAATGCACTTAAGGCTGCTGGCCCCGATGGCATCCTTGGACGCGTGCTAAGGGCATGTGCTGAGCAGCTTGCAGAGATCTTTACGGACATTTTCAACCTGTCCCTCACCCAAGCAGTTGTGCCTACATGCTTCAAATCCACCTCCATTGTGCAAGTGCCAAAACACTCCTCCCCAAAGTGCTTGAATGACTACCGCCCTGTTGCACTCACATCTATTGTCATGAAGTGCTTCACGCGACTGGTCCTGGCGCACCTCAAGAAATGCCCCCTGGTGATCGGCTTCATCAATACAATGAGGAGACAGCCTACAGGGCGGAGGTGCAACACTTGGTCGCATGGTGTGCTGACAATAACCTGCTCCTTAACACCAGCAAGACAAAGGAGCTCATCGTAGATTTCAGGAGGTAGAAAGGAAGAACGCACGACCCCATCCACATCAACGGAATAGCTGTCGAGAGTGTATCCAGCTTCAATTTTCTAGGGACCCACATCTCAGAGGACCTGTAAAAATGCAATGCATCTAGCACACATTCACATGCTGTATATAATTGTTCATAGCCTCAGCCTATACTTCATTTGCATGATTCATCTGTATTGTATGCACATGACACCTTATCTCCTGTATATATGCTCATAGCACATATGTATATTGTCCATGTTACTGTGTATATTATGTCACACATCTATATAGCATGTTGATGATGCTGTATATATCCACCTTTAATTATCCCCATATTACTGCTCCTGTCTGGACATCTGCCCTTATCTGCACATATTGTATTATCTATACATAATCCATAGTATTCTGTATATCATTTCCATAGCACATACATCTGTATATCATGCTGATAATACTGTATATACCCAACTGTAATTTATCTCCATAGTACTGCTCCTGTCTGTACATAAGTTCTTATCTGTACATAGTAGATTATGTGCACTACTGTATATAAAGCACTTGATGCTCATCACACTTCTGGTTAGATGCTAAACTGCATTTCGTTGCCTTATACTTGTACATGTGTAATGACTATAAAGTTGAATCTAATCTAATCTAATATTCCTAAACACTGAATTAACGTTCTTATTTTGCATAGTTGATGTGAACAGCTATAACTGAATATGTGCAGTGGATCAGTGAGAAAAAAATGTTGGAACATAAAATCCTGCTTTTGGCTGTTTTTAATCCTCCTCAGTAGCACAAAGCCATGAAAAACACAAAGAAAAGTAGCGGAAAATAAATTTAAACTACTCTACTAGAGTTTCTATGACTGAGAACGCATGTGATATGAACCACAGAGGCGTTGTTTTAATTTCTGATCCTTTGTCTGTTATGTTCTGTTTCACACTGTACACATTTGGCACCTCAGTGTGGGTTTAACCCCAGGAAAAATGGTGCTAACCCTTCCTGTAAATTACAAGTATGAAACGTTCCTTTACCTGGGGTTAAGAACGACAATAACCCGAGGTTAAGAGCAGTGTGAAGATGCCTTATGAGGATATTGTGCTGTCTCTGTAATATATGCCAACTTTCTCATTTTTAATTAATATAAACTTGTGACTGTTAGCAAAATTGCTGTTGTATTAGAGGAAAACACATTTATATCATAATACTGATATGAAAATAGCCACTTTGGAGTGCCCTTATACTTATAGCGTTATTTTAACATACGCTATTTGCTTAAATTCCGAAAATGATCACACTACAAAAAAATTTTTTTTCTCTTTTTTGTTTTGAAAGGGATTGAAGGGTTAACTGTATATGTTGCATGCCATGTATATGCTCACAAGATGTCAAGAAACCCTAATTAATATCTATTAAAATGTTACTAAACCCACAAAAAGAAAATCTAAGTAAAATTCAGAATGATTAATCTGGTTGAAAAGAGTCCCCATGCAGCGTGGCGCAGGAGGGCACCGCGATTCCTGCGCTAAAAGAAGAATTTGTTACGTGGTGTCAAGCTGTTTGAGCCACAGTGCAAGAACGCAGCTATTTAAAGGGCCTATTAATCTTCACAATGCACTCAACCTTGGGCTGAATGTAGCATGAATAAACCGCCAAATGAATACAGGACAAAGGTGGCTAAATACAGTGCCCCATCATATCACCTTGTTTAACATGTCTGAAGGTTTAAATCTGTCAGTAATGACTGCAGACATTCTTTGGGGCAGTAGCTAAACGTTTAATCCTAACAGATGACATTATCAATGAGAGCGCAGTAGAGGATTGCTGTCAGCTGGGAAAAATGTCAGCATGAGGATTTGGAGTTTCTTCATTCCTGTTTATGTTGGAGGAAGTGGTTAAACAGATAAATAGGGAACTCGGGTTTTAGGCAACTTAGAAAATACTTTATGAACACCAAATGTGGTGATTAATGATTCTTAAATCAAAAATAATGATTATAATGGCCTGTAAAGCTCTATTTATATACTGTAAGTAATTCCTTGACAAATTATCATCATGCTGTAAATGTCACCGTTCATTATAATTATAACGCAAGCTTTACTGAATTAAAAACTAAATAACTAAAAATAAAATAATTATATTTTTAACTAGTAAAAATAATTTTATTATGTATAGTATTATAATTACTATGTAATATTTATCAAATATTCATAAAAATAATAATTATGCAAATTGTATAACTATATCATTTTAAATATAATTATGCAATGTTAATGAAATATTATATTCATTCATTCATTGTCTACCGCTTATCCGATATATTCTCGGGTCACGGGGAGCCTGTGTCTATCTCAGGCGTCATTGGGCATCAAGGCAGGATACACCCTGGACGGAGTGCCAACCCATCGCAGGGCACACACACACACACACACACACACACACACACACACACACACACACACACACACACACACACACACACACACACACACACACACACACACACACACTCTCATTCACTCACGCAATCATACACTACAGACAATTTAGAGATGCCAATCAACCTACAGTGCATGTCTTTGGACCGGGGGGAGGAAATTGGAGTACCCGGAGGAAACATGCAAACTCCACACACACATGGCGGAGGTGGGAATCAAACCCCCAACCCTGGAGATGTGAGGCAAATGTGCTAACCACCAAGCCACCATACCCCCCCCCCCCCATATCTTATATTATTAATTATAAAATTATGGCATTGTAATAATTAATTATACAGCAGTGATTAAGATGCGCAGCCCTGTCTGACTCCAGTGGCATCCATTTATTAATTTTCTTTATCCTAAACAGGGGAGACAGGAGTCAGAGGCAGGAAATGCCTTGAAAATAATAGAAAATATTAATGATTATGTTTATAATTATTCAGTGCTTGGCCTGTAATTGTTACGGTGGGCAAGGTTCCCCGTAGGACCACTAGGGGGCCTTCAGCAGGGGTTGTGTTTGTTATGTCATGTGTTAGTTTTAGCCACGCCTCTTCCTAATGTGTTCCCACCTTCGTTCACCTGTTCCCAATGTGTCAATGATTATGTTCCTTATTTATAATGGCTTTTTGTCTGTGTTCGGGGCTAGTCCTCGTCCGTATGTAGCGTCTTGATGTAGCGTCTGAGTGTAACGTCTGAATGTAACGTCTGTGTGGATGTATGTTCTTCTTTTGAATAAACCCTTGTCTGCCGTCTATCTCCGCGTTGGGTCTGATGCATCTAAACCGGCACGACCGGCTTTGTGACAGAAGGACTAGCCAAAACAGTACAGACCCCGCGGGATGATATATGCGAGGATTTCTTCCGCTTCTGGGATGTTTCCTGTTTGTTTTTCTTTTTTCTCCGGTACATCGCTCTGCGTCTGTTCACCCGCTCCACTTCCGGGTTTCCGTGGAGGATGCTGCCCCATTCCTCGTCAGCGGGGGATGTTTTTAGCATGATTTTTTTTTCTTTTTCGCCGGTACTCGCTCCGCTTCTGTTCCTGTGAGGGACGTCGCTCCACTTCCGTTTCTCCGTGGAGGACGCCGCCTCACTTCCGTCGGCGGAGGAGATTACCGGCTGCTCTTGTTTTTGTTTTTTGTTGTCCTTTTTCCGGAGTAATTGTTTTTTTTTGTTTCCTATGAACCTGTTTCCTGTTCCGGTGGGGTTTCCAGCCTGAAGATTTTTTTTCTTCCCTTTTTTTTGTACGGGTTCATCGCTCCACTTCTGTTTCCTGTGGGGGGGCGTCGCTCCACTTCCGTTTCTCCGTGGAGGACGCTGTCTCACTTCCGTCGACGGAGGATGTTCCCAGTCTGATTTTTTTGTCTTCGTCTTCGCCGGGCATCGCTCCGCTTCTGTTTTCTGTGGGGGACGTCGCTCCACTTCCTTTTCTCCGTGGAGGACGTCGCCTCACTTCCATCAGCGGAGGATGCTTCTAGCCTGATTTTTTTTTTTCACTCCTCGCCTTCGCCGGGACTCGCTCCGCCTCTGTTCCCGTGGGGGATGTCGCTCCACTTCCGGTTCTCCGTGGAGGACGCCGCCTCACTTCTCGTTTGGTGGAGGAGGTTACCGGCCACACCTCCCTCCCTTCCTTCGGGAGTTTTTGGCCCAGTCGGGCTGAGGTCGTCGCTCGGCTCTACTGCGCGTTGGTGGACGTCGCTCGACTTTGCTGCTCGGTGGTGGACGTCGCTTGGCTCTGCTGCTTGGCGGTGGACGTCTCTCGGCTCTTCTGCTCGGCGGTGGACATCGGTCGGCCCTCCTACTCGGCTGTGGACGTCGCTCGGCGCTTCTGCTTGGCTGTGGACGTCGCTTGGGACCCTCTGGCCTTACCGCCGTGCCCATTGCTCCCCCCACTTGCCTCGCCTTGCTCCTCGCTCCTCCCACTTACCTCGCCGTGTTCCTCGCTCCCTCCACTTGCCTCGCCTTGCTCCTCGCTCCCCCCACTTGCCTCACCTTGCTCCTCGCTCCCCCCACTTGCCTCGCTGTGCTCCTCGCTCCCCCCCACTTGCCTCTCCGTGTTCCTCGCTCCTTTCCGGGTTTCACTGGACCAAAAAACTCTTTCAGACTATGGGGAAGGGTTGGTGCGTCGGGAGCCGCGGCGTTTTGGGGGGGGCTAGGGGTACTGTCCTGTAATAATCCTGGCACATATATAATGAATATAGGCTTTATAGAAGACTTTGTTTATGTTGAATGTGCTGGTCATTTGGCCTTAGGGTGAATTGACTTAACCTTAAAAATATAATGCATACTGCTTAAAAAGGGTTTAACTTGTACTATATGCATATACAAATAATTTAATAAATAACTACTTGGCCATATGATATTTGCAACCATGGAGATCAGGGACCACATCTTGGTCCATCTCTGAATTTCTGTATTAGCTTAGTGGTCAATGCTCATGACTTCACTTCTCATTGCTATTCTGCTGACACACATCTTTGCTTCATTTGTTCTCTATACAGCTCCTGAGTCTCCCAGATGATATACTATTGGGCTGCTTCTGAGACATCTCTTCTTCCAGGATGAAAACCCATCATCTGAAATGTATCCTCAACACCACAGGACTGATTTGAGTTAGCTACCTGCCAAGAACTCTCCTATGTTGTGCCTCTCAATCATCACTCACTGGTCAGCTGATACAGATGGCTAAGAAACTTGGTGTAATTTTAGATGATGGGTGCAGTGGGTCTCCGATCACATCAAATCAAGCACAAGATCTTATAAATTTTTATTTCACAGGATCGATAAAATACACACTTAGCTGACTAAAGGTACAGCTCAAATTCTCACATAAACTGAAGTGGTTTACTTTATTTTTCCAGCTTAATGGTATTACAACTTTTAGTAACTATTTGGGGAAAAAAATTTGCCTGTAATGTTCCAGATATAACATTTCTAGCAGAGATGCTAAAAACATCTCTGGTAACAACAGTGCTATTAAAATCTTAGTAACAATCTGGTGAGGCATGATGGTTAAGTGACATTATTTAACACATGAACCGGGAATCGAACCCCCAACCCTGGAGGTGTGAGGCAAACGTGCTAATCACTAAGCCACCGTGCCCCCCCCACATAGCAATTAATTTTTTAAATTATTATTATTTAAATAACAATCAAATATTATTTAATAAACCAATATTTTGCCATCAATAAGTAATATTAAGCCCTCTGACCAGTGTGAACCAACACCTTAATACATGTTTGTAGTTAAGGTTCAAGAACTTAGTAATTAACATTTAGGAATTTAATTGTCATGGATATCTTTAAGAAATGAACAGTCAAAACAGGGGCATTTCATTAACCTTTAAACAAATGTCAGTTAAACTGTGTTAACTTGCTTTGTTGACATCACATATGGTGTATTAATTCTAAGATTCATTATTAGTCCATGTTAGTTAAGATGTTGTACAGATGTTGTACCAGACTTGAGTAATTGTACATGGAAGTTTCTTACATGTGTAATTGTGTAATTGTACAAGGAAGTCTTTAAAAAAATAGTTTGCAGAACAGCCAGAAACCCTGACAGACAGTTCTTGGTATCAACTATTAGCTAGACTGTTTCAGCAAAACTCATTCAAAAATCTCATCCTTGCAGTCTAAGCCTCAAAGGGCTCTGCACCAGATTAGGTTCAGAAGTACACACCAGCACACCAACTCAGGTCTTCAACCTCCGGGTGACGATCTTCAGTGTCATGACTTCTCGGTACTGAAATGAGCTTTGTCCTCCCCTAGGAACATTCTCATGTCTATTTTTTTTTTTTTTTTTAGAAAAAACTGAAAACCTTTCTCTTTAGACAATGCCTTTAGCTTTGGATTATTTGTTATTTTTCTCAACAAGCTGGATTTATTTAGCTTTATTAAGTTCAAGTGAAAGAAAAATGAGTGCCTGGTTACAATATTACAGTTTCACTTTATTTGTATAGCACTTTAAACAATGGACATTGTCTCAAAGTAGCTTTACAGAAGTACGGAAACAGAATAAAAATGATAAAGTTTATGATTAAGTTACTATTGATCTATAACATTTAATCATCGTAATCAAGGAAAGAAAAAACTCCCTGAAATGATATGAGGCAGAAACCTTGAGAGGAACCAGGCTCAGAAGGGAACCCATCCTCATTTAAGTAACGCCGGTTAGTAAATAATATAAATGTAAATAATGTACTTTCTACAACAGTTTATAGTCATGTGAAATTTTAGCTGCTAGCCTGTTTCACCAATGTTCCCCAACAACATCAGCGAGAGCTGTACTACAGTGCTGGAGTACATATCAGCCATGCTGTCTGATGTTTTACAGCTAAAATAAGTTTGGTGACATTAAATAAACAAATATGTGCTTTATACCAAGCTGATTCATAACAATGAGCAATGCTCTGAGTCACACATAGTCCATGCCATTACTCTATTGCTCTAACATGCTGCTTGATAAAGGACATCTAAATAGGCTGAAACATATTTATCCTCCAATGTGCTGGCAGTTATTTAACACAGCTGTCACAGTGACTTGTTTCCCATCCCAGTTGCTAATGAACACGGTTGAGAGTGGGGTCTAACTTGATCGAATCTATTTAACTCGGGAGTCTGCAGGCCTAAACAGTTAATCATCTCATGTCATCCAACAAATGCCCCCAAGGTATTAAAAAAAAACGTGAAGCATTTCATTGTCTGAGCTCTTCAATACATGTCATGTCATGCACTCATAGGGCTAAGTGCATAAACTGCAACCCTATTTAAGATGGATGTACTGGCCTGCCAATGAATTATACATTTGCTGAGCTCTGGATTATGCTAGCTGCCGTCTAAAACAACAAAATCGTACATGCTTACATTTATCCCAAGGAAATTGAGAGCTGAGGTTATTATCCACCCCATGATTAGCCTTTGACATCTCCCTAGCTGAGTGTTGCTCAAGGATCCCTCATAGCTTATTCAAATCCCTTAAAATGAACACCATCATTCTGTCTAGCACTGAGCAGTGCTAGCAAATAAATCACATTTTTCGCTCGATGAAAGGAACTGGCCTGCTTTGTCTTGCATTTTTCACAAACTGGTATACATATGGTATGTCTTGACCAGCTTTGCATTCTTCTTGAATAATGATTGGCTATTGGCTATATACACCACACACATCTGCAATTCATATCAGATTTTTCCCCTCAAAGTTGGTTTTGCTTTTGCTTGTTGTGTGAAGCTTTATGAAACACTGGAACACTGGAGCCTTTATATTGAAGCTACTGATTGGTAAAATTTTGATTTAATGTCCGAAATCCAGTACTGTGATTTACTTATTTTGATTGAGTAAGCATTGATTTTATTACTGCTCGGCTGTTTATACAGTATGCACTAATCGGTACATGTTTCACACACTACACTACATCTGCCATGATGGAATTTTCATGTGACATACAATGTCAGGTTAACCACAAAAAACTTTCCAATAGTTTTTTTTTGTTTAAACCTTCAAAATGTTAATAGTTTATTCAGATGTTATTAAACAAGTACCGTATAACCACAAAAAACAATGTTTAATACCTGTAGCATTTACACTTCAAAAGAGCTGACACTTTGTGTCCCTTTTTTGATTCCGATCTTCCGCTCAGTCCCCCTGCATTATGGGATAGCACAGTGTTCTATTCTGCAGTGTCTCAGTGGAAGCAATATGTCATATGGGGTTTTCTTTCCTACTTTATTAGGAATTCTGGGAATTTGGACATAATACTCCTTTGGTGTACTGCTTCTCGGCTATGGTATATTAGGGTTGCTTTCAGCTGCTCCCTGTTCGGGGTCACCACAGCGGACCAACTGGTCCGCACAACAACTTGGCAAATGTTTTACGCCGGATGCCCTTCCTGACGCAACCCTCCCATTTTTCCGGGCTTGGGACCGGCGCTGCATTCAGTGGCTGGGAATCGAACCCGGGCCTTCCGCATGATAGGCGAGAGACCAATGCCCCTATGGTATATTAGGGTAATAGGGATAAATGAATGCAGCCTATGTTTTTCCCTAAAGATTGGTGAGAAACCCTCATCAAAACCCCCAACCCTAACCCTAACCCCTAACCCTGTTTTTTAATTTGTGGTGTGTTTGCAGCATGTTTGAAAATTACAATTTTTTTAATAAGCCCTGCAAATGGTTCTGAATTATCATGTGAGATTATTGAATTATAAAAACAAAAATGCTGGAATCCACACTTAAAGTATTTCAGTTTAACATTTATTTATTAACTTACTTTCAGCAGAAAATGATAAATTATGCCCAAGCCTAATATAACATGCTGAAATACATGTTTGGAAAAAAGCGAAATATCCGCTGGACCTAAATGCCTCCAAGATCACATATAACCTGTCATCCATTTGACACATTTGACACAATGCTTGATCAAATAAGTGATGCCCCAGTTTAGGAAAAGAAGTCTAAACTGAGCGTCTGTCAGTGTGTCTGCTCTTCCTCCTGTCTTCCTCCTGTCCTCCTTCACACCTCCAACTACGAAAACAAGTCAATAAATGTCCAAAGTGACAAAGCTAAGGTACCTTCCCATTCCTCTTCTCTCTTCTCCTTCCTACCCTGTTTGCAGTTTTCGTGTTCTATGACCCAGTCTAGAGCTAATGACTCATGTTAATGGAAGCAGACAAGGCAAAGAAGCATTAGCTTGCCCCTAATAAAGACTGACGGTACTGGTGGAAACTCATGTTGGCATCCAAGCCATTCCTCCTCAAGTTCCTCCTTTGCTCTCACCTTGGTCAGACAGTGCAAACAGAGACAGGGGCTGTGTCAATACACCTTTATTAGCTCAAGAGCTAGCTGCCTCGCTTATTTTTTTTGTGTGTGCCTAGTGTACAGAATAGCTGGAGCTAAAACCTAGTAATAACTGAAAGGCGAGGTAGGGTCTCGTCACAGGGAACTTGAAGAGGTGCTGGGAAGACGTCTCATTTGTGTTCCAGTGTGTTGAACTACTACTCTGACTGATAAGGGCATCTGCTGTATTGTGAAGGTCTTGGATAAGAGAACAATAAGGAATATTTCATGATTCTATGACCATGGGTATTAGATTTTGTTGACAAACAACTGCACTAGAAAATAGGCCATGCAACTGATGCTGCTTCTGGATATGGGGAAGGACGCTTGGGCTGACATTTGTAGATATATAAGAACCATCTGGAGAATACACACACACTCACACACAAACACACAAACTCACACAAACATCTCTTTAGTCTTGTCAGAGACAGCTGGAGGGAGTCCTATTAGTTTTTTTCAAGTCCTTGTATAATACATGTTGCATCCAAAAAATGTTTAAGTAACAAGCTTATTAAAAAGTTTCACTTTATCTGAAGGCCATATTGTATAGACACACACACACACACACACACACACACATTTGAGGTGATAAGTTTACATACACCTTACAGAATTTGCAAAATATCAATAGTTTAATTTTGTTTTTTATTTAATGCTGTCTTGGATAATCAATTTCACATCACAGATGTTTACACATATTCCAAGAGACATAGCAATAGCTGAATTTACTCAAATAATACAGTTCAAGCGTTTACACACGCTTCATTCGTATCTTCATTCTGTGTGTTGTTACCTGAATGATTAACAACTGTTTTTATGTTTTGTGGCAGTTGTTCATGAGTCTTTTGTTTATCTGAGAAGTTAAACTGCTTAAATCTTCAAAAAAAAACAAAAAAAAAAACAACCTTGCACTTTAATTGCTTTTCCAGCATCTTCTGCATATTTGACCCCTTTTCCAAAAAAAAGGATGTTGAGACCCATCTCTTGTAAACTGTTAAACAAGATGATGGTGCAAATTGTTATTCTTTTACATTTAGTGCTATTTTTACATTAGGAGTTAGGGTTTGATGTAATGGACTACACTTTATTACAGTCATTTGTATTTATATTTCTTTTCATTTATTTTCCAGTCCCATTATGATTTTATGTTCTTGGCTTTATATTCAGGTCTTTGGTATCTGGCCATCGAACACAGTTCTCAACCAAGCAAAAGAATTCCAAATATCATGAGCTGCTTAAATCCAAAAGGAGAATTTGTATTCACTGGCTTCTTATGATGATCGTCATCCAAATTGCTACCCTTGGGATGTATTTCTCTGCCTCCAGCAATTTATCGAGTGTGATTATGACTTATACAACAGGAGTTAATCACACCACCATTATTCAGGTTTTAATAGACCCGTTTGGTTTGTTTTATTCTTTTGATCTTGGGGTTATAGAGCAAAACTCGGAGGGTGGCCATTAAGACAGCAAGTGAACTGTAAAGTTTTCTAACCCTTGTAAGTTTCACGAGGCGAGAAGTTCTTCTCTTTTAGAACATGACTCGGTTTTGTATGAGGGCATCCAAGCTGGTCTACCCTTATACTCTGGATCAGAAGGGAAAAAATAACAATAGCAGCACTAAAATATTTTAGCAGTATTGTATGGCCATGATACTCATTCCTCTGTTAGTATGAACTAAACAAAAAACAAAAACAAAACAAAAAAAAATCTTTAACACTCCAGTTTGCATATCTGTTCTTACTTGACAGGAATGGAACAAGTTGTGGTCTTCTGTTTTTGTATCCCATCCATTTCAATTGTTGCATGTTCTGAGATGTTTTTCTGATTATCACGGTTGTAAAGAATGGATATTTTACTGTACTCTTCTTGTCAGCTTGAACCAGTCTGGACACTGCCTCTCACTGGATGATTTTTGTCTTTAAAATTCTGTCTACAACACTGTTGTGTGGGAAAAATCCCAAGAGGTCAACCGTTTCTGAAATACTCATATCAGCCCATCTGGCATAAACAACTATGCCACGGTCAATGCCACTGATATCACTTTTTTCTTTTATTCTGCTGTATGAAGTGAATGTTAACCAAAACTCTTGACTTGAAGCTATGCTATGCTATGCTATATATGTATGTGGACACCTGACAATCACACCCATATGTGGTTCTTCCCCAAACTTTTGCCACAGTTGGAGGTTGGAAGCAAGCAATTTTACAGAATCTTTGTCTTTGTATGCTGTATTGTTACAATTTCCCTTCACTGGGACTAAGAGGCCAAACCTGGTCCAACATGACAACACCCCTGTGGACTTAAAGACATGGTTTTTCAAGGTTGATGAAGGTGGAAGATCTCAGGTGTCTTACACAGAGCCCTAAACTCAACCCCAGTGAACTCCTTTGGGATGAATTTGAACCCCTAAAGTACTTACAACCTCCTCAACATTCCAACTTCAGTTCCTGACCTTAATGATACAGAAGAGTGGAGGTTATTATAACAGTGGTTATGCTATATAACCTATAGTGTATTTCGGCTATTTAGGGTATTCATGACTGGTTAACTAATACTACTTAATGTGACCCCATTTCATATTATTTATATTATCAAGAGTCAATTTTCCATTTACTCCAAATGTAGCTGATAAGCCAGGTCCAAAGTTTTGCACTTCACCCGATTAGTACTGCATAAATAATCACAGCTAAATCATCACACACTCACATTAAAAGACCTTGTTATCCTCTGTAAGACCATCTTCTCACAAACCGTTTCAGAAAATATCCTGTTCTGAGCTTTATTATCATCAAAATCCCATTTGTACAATTATCCCTTCAGACGCTGGGTCAAATCTGCTATCTAAATCTGACACTTGCACAGATTGAAACAAACTATCTGCTGAGAAAGAAAGCTATTCAGCTTTAAAATGGCTCCAAGCTATGCAATGTATTTTCCAATATACGTGAACTAGTGTTGGGGGCACGGTGGCTTAGTGGTTAGCATGTTTGCCTCACACCTCCAGGGTTGGGGGTTTGATTCCCACCTCTGCCGTGCGTGCGTGCGTGCGTGCGTGCGTGCGTGGTGATGGGTTGGCACTCTGTCCAGCCGGTGTATCCTGCCTTGATGCCCAATGACGTCTGAGATAGGCACAGGCTCCCTGTGACCCGAGAATAGATAAGCGGGTTTGGATTTGGATAAGTGGTAGATAATGAATGAATGAAAGAAATAGTGTTTGGTTTGGATGTCTGATTTATGCAATGCTAGACATTATTCCTATTCGTTAGGGACATTATGTAAGGAATTATGTAAGCATTATTCATTCATTCATTGTCTACCGCTTATCCGAACTATTCTCGGATCACGGGGAGCCTGTGCCTATCTCAGGCGTCATTGGGCATCAAGGCAGGATACACCCTGGACGGAGTGCCAACCCATCGCAGGGCACACACACACACTCTCATTCACTCACGCAATCACACACTACGGACAATTTAGAGATGGCAATCAACCTACCATGCATGTCTTTGGACCAGGGGAAGAAACCGGAGTACCCGGAGGAAACCCCCGAGGCACGGGGAGAACATGCAAACTCCACACACACGGCGGAGGCGGGAATTGAACCCCCAACCTTGGAGGTGTGAGGCAAACGTGCTAACCACTAAGCCACCGCGCCCCCCTGTAAGCATTATGTAAGGAATAAAAAAAACAAAAACAAAACATTGCTGGCATGTAGATACTGGAAATTAATCAACACCAGGGTTGTAATGTGGCCAGATGCAAAGCAGATTTACTGTTAACTATAACAGCATATCCCTCCTTCCTGTAAATCTCTCTTTAAATGAAATCAGCACGGTTCCTCACACAAGGCACCAATTACTGATGAACGTCGCAATTCAACAATGATGCTTTTTGTGCTGGAGGTTTTTCTGTATTTGAAATTGGAGAAGCATCACCACTCAAGGTCACACGTGGCCAGAGAGAGCCACCGGCTGACAGTTATATTAGTGTCTCGGAGCGTTAAGGGAGGACCATGACCCCGGTTTTATCTATCCATTTGTCAGGAATACACAATAGATGTTGAGATTCAGAACTGGAGCACCACTCAATCCTCAATCGCCACATGAGCTGCTGAGCAAAAACCTGCAGTGCTGATAACTGCCTCTGATTTGGGAGTAATCTAATCTAATATATATCTAATACATATATTAGATATAAAATATAAAATGATATAAAATGCTCTGCCACCAAGCTTCTATGTTAATACTGTAAGAAAAATTGTATAATTAATATATACATATACATGTAGAATACAATAAGCTAAATTAAATTAAATTCATGCAGATATGAAAGAGTTGTAGGTTTAACCATCGATATTACATTACAGTACACATGTGCAAACTGGCAAAAGAAGAAGAAGAAGTTGCTTTCAGCTGCTCCCTGTTCGGGGTCGCCACAGCGTACCAACTGGTCCGCACAACAGCTTGGCACAGGTTTTACGCCGGATGCCCTTCCTGATGCAACCCTCCCATTTTTCCAGGCTTGGGACCGGCACTGCAACCAGTGGCTGGGGTTGAGGCATTGGCTGGAAATCGAACCCGGGCCTTCCGCATGATAGGCGAGCAACCTACCACTGAGCCACCAATGTGAAAACTGGCAGAAGATAATGAATATAAAAATTGTGTGATGTAACTGATATTATTTAACAATTTTACACCTCGCAGACACAATATAGACTTGAGGTAAACATATATTATATTTTATGTTATGAATATATTTTTGTTTTTACTATATCAAAGGCCAAGGAAATCATCAAGGGTTAGGGTTAGGGGTTAATGTTGGTTCTTACAAAAGCAATAGACTTTCTGTTACCATCCTGAAGTTTATTATTTTATATTAACAGTTAACAGTTTTATTACTCTTATACAACATAATTTTCAGTTGCAATTAAAGATCATGAAAAAATGTTCCTGTTATCACTTATATTATAGCAGCTATAGCCAGTTGCTCATTCATAAGTTTTGTGTCCTCTGAAGATAAACCCAGTACAGAACCAGAAAGTGTAAAATCATGAAAACTTTCCCATGGAGGAAAAATTACTAGCTGATAGAAAATGCTGACACTGGAGACTCCTTCTATAAACTGTAAATAAACATCTACTTAGAGAAAACCTGACCATTACTAACATGTTTTTATTATTATTTTTTTTTAATAAAATGAAGGACTTTATTAAAGTAAATAAATTAACAACCAAAAATTGTTAAATAGACAAATGTAATTATTTTATTTTATTAATTTACCCATGTTCAATATACGTGAAAAGAAGAGGGCTTTGGCTGAATGTGTGACCCAAATCTGCGGAAAATCTGACGTCATTTTGAAAAATTGCAAACTCAATTTAAGACAAAAATTTAAAGTTTGCATAATTTTGTGTTAATTTTTGCAAAAAAAAAAAAGCGAACTAAAATGTGTTTATTATTATCATCCTTAAATTGAAGTCTCTTCTGAAAAATGTTTACTAAATAAATAAATAACACCTGCGATGAATATAAACCTGTGATTTGAATTACAGCTGGAGCTGTTGCTATAGAAAAATTAATTAACCAAAAAAAATCCCTCAGACCAATCAGATTGGAAATTACAGCAGTGCTGCGGTATGACACTGTGACTCGATCAACAATCTATAACTTTAATTATATCTTCATGACATTTATTAATTAGAAGTTATAAAAAATCTGTTCTCCTGTGCCAACTGAAAGAGGTATTTTTCCACAAACATGAATTATAATTAATTTTCAGATATTCAGTCTGTTCAAGCGAACACAAACTTAAGAGGATGTCGAGTTGACTGGAGTCTATTTGCATATTTGACATTAATTAATAGTGCTCACTGAGCAGGGTTACAGAGAGAGTGAGAGAGAGAGAGAGAGAGAGAGAGAAATCACCAGGCTTTTGGAGGAAATGAAAATTGAACACTCTCTCAGATTATTCTGTTGACGTGCACTGCTGAAACGAACAGCTCCATATGAAGTCTGTCTCAGTGGTGGTGGCGTTTGAGAGGCTGAGCCTTAATAATAAAGTTTCAGGTCTGAGAGAAGCAGATTCTTTTGACAGAATAGAAAAAGGTCTAAAAGGGTATGTGTGTCTTCTAATGTGGCACAAAGATTCCTGAAAACACTGAGTGTCAGAATTTAGACATTTGAAATATCCACCCATCCATCCATCATCCATCCATCATCCATCCATCCATCCATCCATCCATCCATCCATCCATCCATCCATCCATCCATCCATCCATTTCATCCTTTCATCCATTCTTTGCCTTTTATGGAGTTTTGTGGGCGTTGACAAATGCAAATCAGCTGTGTTGTGTTTAATGATTTTATACATGAAGAAAATCTCTGAAATTTTGTCATTCTGTAAGGATTTTTTTTCATAAAAGATTGATAAATGAGACACTTTGTTTGCAATTTATATAAAATATGTTGTTAGTAGCAAGGAATAAATGTCAGACCGCATAACAATAGCCTATCATTGATTATTTTCCTAGACCTGCACACCCTGCCATGTTGTACTACTTACTTATCTGTCTCTCAAAAACGCCAGTGCTTTGTCACATTCTCAAAAGTTACTTCTTGTGATATAAGCATGAGCCATCTCAAATTTTGAACCTGGCCCTTGTCCAGAGGCATGTCCTTCCATCAGCATCTTTCTGAAAGTTTCAGCAGCCTGTGCTGCCTGCAGAGGAAAGATTGGAATGCTTCGAATTTTAATGAAATATGCCATTGTGAGCAGTCCAAGTAATTAATTCTTCAATCACATATTTGCAAAGGCCACAAGGAGGCTGTTCCCAGTTGCCATTGTACTGCACTGCATGTCTCAAAAAAAAAAAAAAAAAAAAAAAGGGAAAAGAAGAAAAAGTCCACTTCAAGGCCAACACCAAAAGGTTCTTTTATACGGTACTGATGGTAGAATATCAGCTCAACACTTTGTGAAGCTAATAACCGCACACACGGACACCATTTTTTAATAAGCTTGACCGAGGAGATGCTTTGTACTGCTAATTTTCATTTTGACCACGCACTGAATAAATGAGGGCTCTTGTTTACCAGGACAAAACACGTTTCTCATTTTTTAAAAACTCCGGCTAATTTAAGGACAGAGTGTGGTCTTAGCACTGAAGTGCTTCCTCCTGTCAGTCATTTCATTTACGGTGATAAAGAAACTAATCCGATTTAGAAATTCATCAAATTCGTGAATAAATGCGACAGAACGAAAGCGGCAGTTGGCTGCATGTCTCTGAAATTGGATCAGGAAGTTAAGTAACGTACAGAAACACTGCGTTCCACTGATCTAGTTACTCCTTATTGCCATTGGGATACAGTAGACATCCTGCATGTCTCAAGGGAGTCTGCTAGGGTTTAATGTTTCACCCAGACAACATGAACAACAACAAAAAAAAACAACTGAAGGAAAAGTTACAGGTAAAAGCACCCTAAGTAGGAAGGTACAAGGTTAACGCCATGATGGCTAACGAACAGCATTAACCTTGGCAAGAGCCTGATGCAAAAGGCAACAATCTCAATTTGCAACCGTATATGAGCTTTCAAGCTAAAAGGCAATCAATAGCACTCTGTGATAATACAATTATACAACTGACCAGGACAGCAAAGGCAAGCTGTTTAGAATCGCATCAAACATAATCGTGTCAAGAGCCAATCAATAGCCGTTTTCAAATGTAATGCTTATTTTTAAACACGGCTGATGTGCATCGCACCAACGATAAATGAAAATGAAGCTGTTTTATATGTGACCTAGGTTTAACTGGGTGGTGGAAACCTGACAAAATCTGGTGTAAATTGAACACAGTTTTATAAAGACATTTTAAAGAATTCACTACATTAAGTTTCACTTAACGCATTTAACCTTTGAAATAATTAGAGAAGAAAAAATTACCCATACATCAAGAACTAATTCCTCTTCCTCCACTTCCCTAATCTCACTAAAAATATATAAGTATAATTGGTTAATTATTCTTACCATGGTCACTGCATGCACTTGTGCATTCTTTCCATGTCATTTTGTTTTCCCTTCTGTTAAAAGAAAAATATAGAAAAAAAAGCATCGCCTTTATTAAATGAGAGAAATAATAAGGAAAATGTTTGTACCATTATAAAATAAAATAAAATAAAATAAAATAAAATAAAATAAAATAAAATAAAATAAAACAAAACAAAAGAACATTGGTCTTAATGAATTGACACCTTAATGCACATGTTTTTGTCTAAATTAAAAAACAAAAAACAGAAATTGACAAAATAACTATCGCTTCTATTAAATAAGACAAATAGTAAAGAAAATGTTTGTACCATAATAAAATAAAATAAAATAAAATAAAAATAAAAACACTAGTCTTAATGAACCAACACTTTAATTAACGTTTTTATTTTTGGATAAATTCTGAATTAAGGCTCCATCAAATTTTAATATGTTCAACCAGACACCTGAATTCGACAACTTATCAACTTAGCAAACTTAGGCTAATTTATGTAGTTTTTTTTCATCAAGGTTTAGACATTTAAACAACCTAAACAGCAGTTTCAGGTGTATTTTATCAATATTTAAACAAATAAAACAAATTATCTGACATTACTCATGGTTTAGAGATGATGTTTTTTAATGTTAATTTCTATGACAGTACATCATGTTAGCTAAGAGAAGCTTCAGGTAAAACAACCCTAAATTTAGAGTTAAATTTAGAGTTAAATTAAAGTTATCAGGAACACTGATGAATACCTAAATGCCAAGAAATGAAAACATCAGGGAGGTTGGAGAGTCAGTTACCACAGCAAAAAGCAACTCAAGCTAAATCATTTTATGCAGTGAAACGTGGGGAAAAAACACGACAAGGTTCAGGAACACCCGTTCATAGCTTTCGTCTCTCCCGTTAGTCGGCTCCGAGCTTTGCGCTGGTCATCAAAAATCAGTGGTGCATTAAATATATTATGATGGTGATGCTTGCATTCTGATGTCAAAATAACAACACGGTTTTTGAGCCGCGGGGCTAATTTTTCTGCGGCAGCATGCTAAATGCATTAACCTTACGAATGATTTGCTTTGTGCTCATATTGTGCCTATGGAATCTAATTACGCCATTATTACACTGCAGCTCATTACGGCTTTGACATTGCTCAGGCTTTTTTTCCTCCCAGTAATGTTTTTTTTGCACAGTTTTCCTCATGCTTGTACGTCATTACATTAATGAGAAATGCAAGAATTGTGGGTGGCAGCAAGGCAGACATGTTATTCATTCCAGCCATCAGTGGGAACCTGACATGAATTGTGATTTCTGCAGATCTCAGAAGATAAACATGAGATTTCCTGTTTCCTGACAGCTTTGACTGCTATTGGTTAATAAGCCCAGATTAGCCTGTGCATCATTAATGGACCTTACTCACTTGTTGCCATGTGACCATAAAAGGAAGTGTGATGATTATGATGAATCCTTTCAGGTCGACTACTGACTTTCTTTTGTCTTTGTGTAGGAGGCTTGAAGAAGCCAGACGTGTTGCACTTTATTTACAACATGCCCTCGGCTGTTTCTCTCTCCCTCTCTTTTTTTTGCTGTTGTTGTTCGATTCCAGCTGGTTGCTGCAGTGCAAAGCAAAGGGAAGTTCCAGTGGTTGCCAACAGTTTCTTGTAGTTACAGCTGAATTCACCTGGAGCCATTTTTGTGAAACTTAATTCTAAGCAAATATTGCAGAGGTTCTAGTAATTAAAACATTTTTCTTTGGTGAACTTTTGTTGCCATAAGAAAGAAGAATACTCATTGATCTGTATTTTTACATCTGAGTAAGTGTGATATTTGGAAATTTGTTGTTTAATTCTTAGTTAATTGGACTACTTTTTTTCTGTTGATCTAAATGGATCCTCAGATTCCTGTTCTTGGCTGACAGAAGTGGAACCCAGTGTGGTCTCCTGCCATGTGTAGGTTATTTACCTCATGATTTGATTTCTGAGACACTTTACTGCTCATCACGGTTTTCGAGTTCATAGCCTTCCTGGTAGCTCAAGCCAGTCTGGCAATTTTGCTGTTAAACCAGTCTGACCATGCCTCTCTCAACCAATCTGGCCATTCTCCTCTAAAGCAAGTCTGGCAGTTCCTCTCACAAACCAATCTGACCATTCCACTCTCAACCAGTCTGACCATTCCACTCTCAACCTGTCTGGCTATTCTCCTCTAAACAAATCTGGCTGTTCCTCTCTCAAACCAGTCTGACTATTATCCTCTAAAAACAGTCTGGATTTTCTCTTCTAAAACCAGTCTGACCATTCTCCCTTCAAACTAGTCTGGCCTTTCTCTTCCAAAACCAGTCTGACCTTTCTCCCATTAAACAAATCTGACCTTTCTCTTCTAAAACCAATGTAACCATTTGCCTGTCAAACCAGTTTGCCTTTCTCCTCT
Source organism: Hemibagrus guttatus (assembly GCA_033459395.1). Lineage (NCBI taxonomy): Eukaryota > Metazoa > Chordata > Actinopteri > Siluriformes > Bagridae > Hemibagrus > Hemibagrus guttatus. The sequence goes on from JAUCMX010000027.1 coordinate 4,369,028, forward strand.
CATTTTGCCATTAGTAGGTTGTTTTTTTCACACCGTCATGTGTAAACTTTAGAGAATGTGTGAAAATCCCAGGAGATTTCTCAAATACTCAAAGCAGCAAAACTGGCACCAACAAACATTCTAATCACTCTGATGTTTGAACTCAACTGAAGCTCTTGACCTGCATGATTTTGTGCATTGTGCTGCTCCCATGTAACTGGCGGATTAGTTAATCGTGTGAAGTGTTCCTATTAAAGTGGTTGCTGAGCCTACATAGTAATTACAAATAATTACTGGTACAAAATCACCAAGCTTAAAGAATGACACATTATACTTTTCATCCATTCATAGTTATAATTAACGTTGTGTAACCTCCATGAAACAAGTTCCTGTTCTGATGTTATGGAGTCTATAAACAGTAGAATCCTGTTTAAGTTTATGGTTAAGTGCTGTCATGAATCCTTATGGGTTTATAATTGTAGGCTTGTGGGGTGATAAAAAACAGTCTGGGATCATCGCTGGATGAAAATCGAAATCTGTGGATTTCGAAACACGTCATGGGGCAGGATATAATGGATGCTCAGGGAATGCCATCTCCACCTGGAAGCTTCACCTTGTCAAATTTGTTTATCCCCTGTTACGCCCAGTGGATATGATCCAACGTCTACATGTATAAGCCTGTGAGATGTGTTTGATTATTTTCCTGTTGTGTCAGGTATCTAGAGAGTGGGTCAACATTCAGATTTTTTTCTGCCCAATTAGGAAGTATATGCAAAGAATTTTTTTGGAACATTTTTAAAAGAATAGATTGCACTGTGGATTTAGATAAGAAGATTTAACCTAATATCTTGACTAAAAATTGACATCACTCTTGAGACCATAACCCACTGCCATGTCTACCTTGTGACAGGTTTGAATATGTAATATTTCAAGCGTTTTATCAAAGCCTTTGGGAAGATTTGACCAACTGTTGGGCTGGAAACCATCTGGCAGAGCTGGCTATCTTTGATTCCGTAGGCAGATTGTGTATAGGCGTCCTGTTGCCGTGTATCCATGCTCTGTAGGGAAACTCGGACAGATGGGAAGACTTCCCTTTTCTCCGATTTCAAAGCGTTCATGCATTGTACTCTCTGGCAAATTCAAGTCTGCTTGTGATTGTTAGTTTCTACTCATCATTATTAGGTCCCATATTTTCCTGTTTGTTATTGAAGACGAAAATGGTAGTATTGTATTAAATGGCTGCAAAAGAAAACACCCTATTCCAGATCTAGTCCCCATTTGCTGTTATAATAAGCTTCACTCTTCTGGGAAGGCCTTCCACTAGATTTCGGAGTGTGTCTGTGGGGATATGTGCTCATTCGTGTACAAGAACATTGATGAGTGGTCTAGTGCATAGTCAACATTCCAGTTCTTCCCAAAGGTGTTCAGTGGGGTTGAGGTCAGGACTCTTGAGTTCTTCCACTCCAACCTTGGCAAACCATTAAGCAATGTCATGCTGGAACAGATTTGTACCTCTTAGTTACACAAACATTCTACACCAATTGAGCATTATCTTGGATGCCATTGCAAAGTACATGTTATTCCTTTAAAGTTTAATTGTTAAAACCTTTAGCTTTGGCTTTTATAGCTTGGTCAGAGACAAGAGAACAGTCAGAAAGTTCTGGAGTTTGATCTGAACATTCTGGTAATTTGGTAACCTGTAAATTACAGTCATTCTGACGTGACATGAATGCACTTAGCAAGAGCATTATTGTAAGTTTGAGTGGATTTTTAGTGAAAAGGTGTGTCTGAGCACCAGCAGGGCTTCACAAAGTAATTTATGTTTAATCACAGCAGTGGAAAAAAAAAAAAGGCTTGACTTCCCTTCCCTTCCCTTGCTTTACCACACCATATCTTACCTTTTACTAAAAGCAACCTGCTTATCCTCATCTAAATGTCTTATCCATTCCATAGGTTCACAATAATTATTATTATTCTGACAATCTGGTGTTTGGTATATATTTTTCTAAATTTATGTAATTACACAGATTCAAAATGAAAAAGAAAAACAAACAAACTTTGATCTCTAATTGTTTAGTAACCATTATCTTGTTCCAAATAAAGTATTCTACTATTCTCCGCACCTAATGAACTATAGTGCCTTTCATTTCAAGCTTGACTATATACCATGTCGGCCAACTTTTTTTTCTTTTTCAATCAAATAAAACTCGCTTAGGAGTTGGATCTTCACTGCAAAGATGTCAACCGGAGTGAAACATGCCTTGAAGTTTGTCCTGTCATATGCAGATATAGCTGTTAATGTCATCTCATAAACTTTCTTTGGAGTGGGAGGGCTTATGTAACTTTTTAAAGAAACGACTTGTCAGACAAGTGATGAGGAACACCAGGATTCGTACACAGAACCTCCTCAGAACATCCCCAAACACAGCTTACATAAAAAACAAAAACAACAACAACAAAAAAACGCATGGCAACAAATGACATGCTGGAGAGATGCTCACAAAAGGCATCAAATTTGGGGCCTGAAATTAATCCCACTGGGATGAATTTGGAGCTGGGAGGACACTCACAGCCCCAAATGTGCCTGAAAAAAAAAAAAGGAAAAGGGAAGGAAATATACTGTTGCTATGGTTTCACATTAAGGCGCAGGCTATTGCTATGACATACAGCAGTAATCTCTGTCCAAATCATATTAACTCCAGGCGTACAGGTATATCTGACTGTGTCTTCTATGAGCTCACTGGATGAAATATCATTTTTTAAAAATTAGAAATGTTTACTATCAGCCGTTATGGTACTGTGGTTAGGATTTATTTTTACAAATAATGTTTTTATAGTTCTTAAGACATTTAGAAGATATTTCTCCTTGGATTTTTGTTAGGTAAGGATATTTTCAGAGGTTGCCCTATATTAATTACAGGCAAAAGTGAACTTTTTTTTTTTACACACTGTACCGTATTTCCAGTCTCATTTTGCCCAATAGCTGATTAGTAACCATCAATTTGACTATAAAAAAAGCACACATTTCGTCTTTCCAACACTCTTCTGTTGGCGCTTTGAAGGTCCGACCTTATTTCAAACCCTGCAGGATGCTTAACATGTTGGCTGATAGGCGTTTTTTATTGTTCTTATCCCACAGAAAGGTTCTCTCCTGCAAATTATTACACAGAAACAAATCTATATTGAATCATGTTGAATTACTGACTGGTTTAAAAATGGAGATCGCATACACTGGATTATTGATGGACGTTGTATCGTTCGCAGCTCTGTGTGAAGTCCTGGTGCATACTTTACACACACACACACACACACACACACACACACACACACACACACACACACACACACATAAAAGTGCTCAATATCTTTTCACATTAGTGAAAAGTAAGTAAGGAATAAAACACAAAGGATGTTGTTCTAGGAAAATATCAGTTTTTCAATAACCACACATCCTGAAGTGCTGTGTTCATCTTACACCACAGCAATCTGCCAGCTGTTACAGTGTTTTATTAACTAAAAAAAGGCAAAATGTCATATTATGATTATTATGAGTATTATGATTATTATGATTATTATATTTAGTGTTGTGGAATTTCCACAATACAAGGGTTTTTTTTAATCTGTGAAAATGCAAGCACAGGTTTCTTCTTGTAAACTCCTACCAGTGAAGCCACATGTAATCACTTTCTAGCAGAAGCTGTACTCATGTTCGTCACATGAATGGAAGAGGGCTTCGAATGAAAGCATGCTGTGATGACATCACACATTGTGTTTTGACCCAAATCTCCACAGAATCTGTGGCCACTTTGACAAATTGGAGATTCCTCCAAATATCATGGCATTTGATTGAATTTGGGTTCATTTGTGACCAATCAGATTCATGCTATCAGCAGCTCTGTGGAGGTGTAAACCTTAGAAACCAACAGCAAGACAAACACAGATCAGCCATTGAGTTTGGTTCGCTTTGTGCCACCACAACAGCTCTGATCCTTCAAGGCATATGGACTCCAAAAGACCTCTTAAGGTGTGCTGTGGTATCTGGCAGCAAGTAATTCTGTTGTGAGCTGGGGCCTCCATGGATCGGATTTGTTGGTCCACAATGTTCCAGAGATGCTCGACTGGATTGGGGAATTTGGAGGTCGAGTCAACACCTTGAACTCTTTCCTTAAACCATTCCTGAGCATTTTTTTTTGTTACAGTTGCAGATACCGAGATACTTTGTCCAGAGTTTGGGCCGTCGGGGCCCCCGCCCATGGGTATCTCGGGGTTTAAGTATCTCGGGGTCTTGTTCACGAATGAGGGAAGGATGGATCGTGAGATTGACAGACGGATCGGTGCAGCGGCAGCAGTAATGCGGTCTATGTACCGGTCTGTTGTGGTGAAGAAGGAGCTGAGCCGGAAGGCCAAGCTCTCGATTTACCAGTCAATCTACGTTCCTACTCTCACCTATGGTCATGAGCTCTGGGTCATGACCGAAAAGGTAAGATTCCGGATACAAGCGGCCGAAATGAGCTTCCTCCATAGGGTGGCGGGCGCTCCCTTAGAGATAGGGTAAGGAGCTCTGTCACCCGGGAGGAGCTTAGAGTAGAGCCGCTGCTCCTCCACATCAAAAGGGGGCAGTTGAGGTGGCTCGGGTATCTGTTTTGGGCATCTGTTTCGGATGCCTCCGGGACGTCTCCCTGGAGAGGTGTTCCGGGCATGCCCCACCGGGAAGAGGCCCCGGGGAAGACCCAGGACACGCTGGAGAGACCATGTCTCTCGGCTGGCCTGGGAATGCCTCGGGGTCCCTCCGGAAGAGCTGGAGGAAGTGTCTGGGGAGAGGGAGGTCTGGGCATCCCTGCTTAGACTGCTGCCCCCGCGACCCGACTCCGGATAAGCGGAAGACAATGAACAAATGAATGAATGAATGAATGAATGAGTTGCAGATACCCAGCTGAAATGAAAGAGACAAATTCCTTTCAGGAATATTGTTACCATGATCCTTACACTTTTTGTAACAATTTTTCCTGCTTCCAATACATCAACTTCAAGAACTGACTGTTCACTTGCACTGTAATATGTACCATTGTGATGAGATAATCAATGTCACGTCAGAGGTTTAAATGTTAATAGCTTATACATTTAAAGCATTATACTTTCAACTTTTTTCTATTAATAGCTTTAAAATAATGAATTCAATTTTTTAATTATTTCAGAGAAAGATTTATTTCTGCAATGTTCATTTCAAGCCATCAAGAAACAGCAGGCTCTATACAGTATGTGTCTCTCTTGTGGCACAATAACAAAAAACAATAAAAGACGCTGTTGTTGTTGTTATTGGGGTGTAATCTTGATGAAAAGTCTCATTAGGAGACAGCAAGAGGAATATCTCTGGCCTCGGCACTCAATGGATTTCATTAAAGAAGGAGCGAAAACAACATTTACAATTCATAGCTGCCAACTTCACCTGCCATGATAAAGCACTTCATTCCAGCAGGGCAGGCTTATGTGATCTCTCATGGGCGTGCATGCATATCATTAATAAAGTTTTTTAAAAAAACACACAGATGAGAGGATTTGCATTCGATCAGTTACGGATCAGATTAATTCATGGACTGTACCTGGTCCTCTGAACACTATTGACTTATTGACTGGCTTCTTACAAAAAAAACAAAACAAGCAAACAAACCAAAAAAAACAGACTTTTTAAAAATGTGCAAATGATAAATAAGCATACTATAAGTAAGTATTCATTCATTCAATACTGCTTATCCAAACTACTCTTGGGTCATCTGTGCCTATCTCAGGCATCAAGGCAGGACACACACACACACACACACACACACGGCAGAGGCGGGAATCAAACCCCCAACCCTGGAGGTGCGAGGCAAACGTGCTAACCACTAAGCCACCGTGCACCATCTGTTTTTACAGATCATTGTTTTTTTCCTCTCATGATGCCAAGATGCCATTGATACGTAAAAACTGGAATAATATAATAATCATATTGAACCAATTCATGTAGTAATGTAGAAACAGAAACGTTTAACACTCCCCATAAAAAATAGATGGAAGAAAAATCAAAGATAGTTTGATGTGATGTATAGAAGCTAATTTTTTTTAAATTTGTGGCTGTTTTTTTTAATCTCTCACTTCTGAATTACTGCTACTTCCTGTATTTGCATTTTATCTGACCAAACCACATCATCATGGAAAATATGGCATAAAAAGTTAAGATGTTAAATACATTTTCCAGGACTGGCCAGTTTCTGCTGAAAAGCATGTGTGATTTTTGTTGTGATAATTGAAAATAAAATGTCTCAGTTGTATAATATTAATAAATAGCAAGTAGTGAGAAAGCAGTTAAAATTATAAGTTGCACTGAGATGTAAAATCACATTTGAGTGAAGTTTACAAAAGCAAAAATGTAAACAATTGCAAGACATTAAGAAAAAGAAAGTCACAATTTGACTGATATGATGCTGCAATTGTGAGAAAAACGTTGCATTTATGAATCAACAGTTTTGCGACATTTACAGCACTGTGGTGTAATTTCACATTGAAATGATTTTAAGCAAGCGAGAATACATTAAACAACAATTTAAGAAAAAAATAGATAGGATTTGATTTTCTCCCCAGAGTCTGTTCAAATAAACAGTTATAGTAATATTGAATGGTTCTTTTGTTATTTTTTCCTCAGTATTCTCTGCAGTTTTCTATCCTTTAAAAAAACATATTAATTTTCCTATTTTTTTTCCCACCAACCTGGCTGTTTTCAGAATATTGTTATAGTTTACTGGTTAACAGTTTTCGACAGATGTTGTGAGCAGCAGGTAAACAAAATGTTTGCGCATATGGATGTGGATGATTTTAATGCATTATCAGTCAAACGGATAAACAGAAGCTTGGTTTGTTGTGCTACGTTTTGAAGCATGAGAAAGTTAATTGTTGAGGGCATAGGTGCGGATTTCTTCTTTTTTCTTTTTTTCGGGGGGGGAGTGGTTGCTTTTGACCAGCTAGAAAAGCCATCTTTTACAAACGCCTTATAGGATTCTTGCTCGAGTGTTGCTTGCGAACCTGTCCATTTAAGAGAAATGAGCAAAGACTAATTGACATTACAACAACAATTTGATAAGCACGCCCATTACCGTTTTGAAAGAGCGGCCACTCTATCTAGATATTACGACTTGTGAAATCCACCAACCAGATAGGCTCCAGAATTTCAAAAGTGGTTTTGATTGGTTTAAATTAATGGCGCATATCTGCCGTTTTTCCGTGGATGCTTGAGCCTCAGAGCACCCATGGGATCAGCACCTATGCTTGAAAAAGAAGGCTGCTGATCTGTGATGCTGAACTGGATCAACGCTGGAGAATACTCATTTATTTGAATAACACCTGAGAAAAAAAAAAACCTTTCTCTTTAATTATAATTATAAGTTCTAGCTCTGTCGTCACTCCTTACAAAAAGGCCTTCTTTTTCTTAAGTAGGATTTGATTAATGGGTACTTACACCACCAGGGCATCCAATTAATTCCTTTAATTATATCAGACATTATCAATGGCAGTGGAGGCTGAAACGAAGAAGGTAATTCTCTCTTATTAAGCTTAATGCTTTAACCCATGATGTGCGTACTTTTTTAATTACCAAAGGGAACGTTAACAACAACTAAAGCATCATGAAGTGGTATACACCATCAGCATAGCTATTTAGGTTTTTTTTTTTTGTCTGCTGGAAAGTGGTGTAAGATCTACCCTCCTAACCTCTTGGCTTCAAGCTATTTTTGGAGTAAAGATGTCAGTGATGTGCTTTGGCTAATTAGGTGTAATTTGGTGAATGATACTGTAGCAGGTAAAAAAAAGCGTGTTTGAGTGTGGTAGACTGTATTTGCTTTAAAGCTTGTTGGGAAAATGCAGTGCTGATAATATTTTTTCTCACCATAGTGTATTAGAGCCATTAGAAATAACATCTAGGGCATCTATGTCATTCCAGGCAGCACATGAAAGACACAAGAGCTTATAAGCAAGAGCTTCTTATAAGACAATATCTTTCAAGATGAAAAACCTTCTTGACTTGCTCTCTGGGAGTTTCTTGACTAATTGCTAAACCTGGAGGCTAAAAAGATACACTAGGTGGATGCCTTCTCTCTAGGGATAATACTGATTTTCAGGCAATTTGTAATGCGATATAGCAGGTTTGCAGGTCAGGGCCTCTGGGATTGGTGGATAAGTCTTGTAAGGATTCCATTCTATATATGTACAGTACAAGAGGCCATTAAATAAGGTGAAATCGTCTTCTTCCCAGATATCTACCAGCTCTGAGTCTTGTATTATACATGAAAATTTACAAGCTGCCAGAATAGAGACACAAGAGGATGCAGGTAAGGCAGATTTAATGAGCAAAGAAGAACAAATCCAGAATGACAGACAAGGTCTAGGTTAAGGTCAAGGCCAAGAAAGAGGCACAGGTCAGGCGAGTAGCAAACACACTGTGGGCTAGATAAGAACTCAAAGAACTCAAAGAAAATGAATAAAAAAAAGCATAGTGAAAAAACTAGGCTGGAGAACGCCAAGTGAACTAAGCATACAATTCAACATGAGTTTGAGAGTCTTTTAAAGTCTGTGTGTGTGTGTGTGAGACTGTGAATGTAGAATTGGAGTGGAGTGGCCTTGTGTTTATGTATAGTCAATGGTGGTGCATGTGGTCAGTTCATGCTGTGAAATGAGGCTCATAGGTTGTTGCTAGTTAGATTTTTCATGCTAGCAGCATAATATCGTATTCCTTGTTCTGATTTGCAGTAGTTTTTCTTCTGTAAAATACAACAGCAAAATAAAATTGCTTTTGCATCGTAATTTAGTCCAATGCCATGCAATTATCTAAATATTATGATACTATAAGTACTGGAAATGGTACAGCATAAGTGGAGTGACAAAATACTTGGGCATTTTTTATTAATATATATTTGAGAAAATGAATGAAAACTCCCAACTAGTATTTTTTAGTTAATTTTTTTTTTCTTCTAGCACTGTTACAACCTTGACAAAATTATTACATTTATAATTATAAATAAACAAGGTGATCCTCAGAGTTACAGAAGCGTCTAAACAACAACTTTTTATCACTTATTATGAAGTAGATTATTACAGTAGATTCTACAAAGTTTTATTGCTCTTTTTCAGCAATTTGAAAATGAATCATTTTTAATATATTTGGAACTTTGGAACTAGGTGATATTTTTATTACTATTTTTGTTTTATATGTGAAACAATAAAATATTATTACCTTATAGCAGCTGTAAACAGTCATTCCTTTGTTTATAAGTTGAAAACCAACCAACAAACAAACCAACAAAATCACATCTGATATATATTTCTCATATTTCTGGGAAACCAGGAAAATAAATAAAATGAATAAATACATAAAATAAATATCCCAGGGCAGAAAACATATTGAAATCCACTGCTGACTTTTATAAATGTTAAATAAAATATTTCTTTCTAGAATATTTCACAGTTAATGTTTCTCAACTTTTCTATGTTCCTTTGGTTAAATAACAACACCTTTTTGATTTATTATTAAATTTAAATTATTTAAACACAACAATCTATTAGGGGGTTAGCACGTTTGCCTCACACCTCCAGGGTTGGGGGTTCGATTCCTGCCTCCACCATGTGTGTGTGGAGTTTGCATGTTCTCCCCGTGCCTCGGGGGTTTCCTCCGGGTACTCCGGTTTCTTCCCCTGGTCCAAAGACATGCATTGTAGGTTGATTGGCATCTCTAAATTGTCCGTAGTGTGTGATTGTGTGAGTGAATGAGAGAGTGTGTGTACCCTGCGATGGGTTGGCACTCCGTCCAGGGTGTATCCTGCCTTGATGCCCAATGACGCCTGAGATAGGTACAGGCTCCCTGTGACCTGAGTATAGATCGGATAAGCGCTAGACAATGAATGAATGAATGAACAATCTATTAGAATCAATGTGCTGAAATCAGATGCAGTCTTTTTCACTTAGAAAGGGGATTACATAGCCAGAAATTAATCTAAGGTTTAATTTACCCATAATCCTCTCAGAACACATGCAGGCAAAGCATGCATGGACTCAGTAACTGAATCAAGTTTGGAAAGCATCATTCCCAACTGTGCAGCGCAGGTCATAACCTTATGGCACTGAGTAATGATTTCACAAGCAGGGTTTCTGTATTACACTTACAACATTTGCAATTACTTTTTATACACTTGGGAGATTTCAGAGTTTTTGTCATGCAAATGCAAATCCAAGCACACATAAAGAGAAGGTCAGGGTTAGAGGTTAGAGGTTTCCTACAAAGGCACAACAGTAGTAATACACAGCAATCTTGGTATTTGACCTTGATCGCTGAACCTGAAATAAATAATTGGTAAACAATAAGAGGAGATCAATTTAATGAGCTGATGGGGGATTTATTTATTTATATATTTTTTGACATCTGATTTAGTCTCAAGGCACTACTTGATTCCAGTGTCTTTGCTTTGCTGAAGGACAGAGTTAAGCATTATTAATCACTTCATCTTCCAGAAAGGCCAATGAAGCCTTGAAGCACTATGAAAAAAAAAATCTAAAGATAGGTGGAGAGAGAGAAGTTCCACTTATTCATCGAGACTATCCATTGTGACTGAAAGATTAAATTAATGAGTAAGTTCCTAGTTCATCTAATAACATAATATCTTTGCATTTTCTGTAAAGACTTTTATTGCTCAGTTGAGGAGTTGAGCACTTTGGTTGATGAAGCTTAAATTAGACATGTGTAAAAGGTTTATTCACTGCATATTAGTCTTTCCTGAATTTCGATATTGTTGCTACGGTGTTTCATAATGGAAACAAATGTTTGCCTTCTGCCTTAAAATCACGAATAAACTTGAACCTTTGCTTCAACTCAGAAATTAACAATAATCACGCAAATGTATAAAATTTGAAGTATAATTTTTATAAACTTAGAAATTTTAAACTCCAAAACAGAAATTTTAAACTCCAAACTTTCCATGACAAGTGGAGTTTTACAATTATAACATTTTACACTATTCAGAAATTTGTAATCAACACTAATTATTATAAACAAATTACCTAAATTCACATCTTTATTACTCTTAATTAATCAAGTTCGATTTTTAGCATCAAGCCACTACAAGCTTAATCAATGAGGCTAAGTATTTTATATAATATCATATGTATAACCATGATTTGTCATGGATGGCTTGGCTAATTCCCTGTTGGAACACTAAAGGGCATTCCAGCAGGGGTTTGCTTATACCCTGTGCCATGTGTTCATGTTTTGTGTTCTCACGTGTTTGCCCCGCCCGATCCTTAGCTTGTTCCACCTCTGCACACCTGTCCCTCGTGTTTCAATAATTACCTCCCCTATTTATACTGGATGTTTCTCATGTGGTGTTTGCCGAGTCTTAGTGGTTAGCACGTTTGCCTCACACCGCCAGGGTTGGGGGTTTGATTCCCGCCTCCGCCATGTGTGTGTGGAGTTTGCATGTTCTCCCCGTGCCTCGGGGGTTTCCTCCGGGTGCTCCGGTTTCCTCCCCCAGTCCAAAGACATGCATGGTAGGTTGATTGGCATCTCTAAATTGTCCGTAGTGTGTGATTGCATGAGTGAATGAGAGTGTGTGTGTGCCCTGCGATGGGTTGGCACTCCGTCCAGGGTGTATCCTGCCTTGATGCCCTATGATGCCTGAGATAGGCACAGGCTCCCCGTGACCCGAGTGTAGTTCGGATAAGCGGCAGACAATGAATGAATGAATGTTTGCCGAGTCCTCGTCTTTTGGGTGCTGTTTTGTAACTCAGTGTTTTCTGTTTTTGGTTTGGTATTTTGTTCTGTTTTGCCCGAATGTTTTCCAGTCTCTTTGTTCTTTTGTTCTGTTCTTTGTTATTTTACAATAAACCCCCGTCTGATGTCTATCCTTGAACTTGGGTCTGATTTCTCCCGCTTGGCACCTTACGCCCCTGACAGATTTATTATTATTATTATTAAAATGTTTATTGCATATACAATTAATGTATTTTTTTTGCTTATATCACAATCTTGGATCATTTTTATGCTTCTGACAGCACCGGCTGCACAGAAGGATCTTTATATTAATGTGCTAATTCCAATTCTGTAGGTTTCTATAGTAACAGCTTCTTCAGAGAGCTTTACATAATACAAGGGTAATAAAAATAAACTGTTTTTTTTTGTTATAAATAATACATATGGAAGGAGTCGCCAGCATCAGTGCTTTGTGTCAGTCAGTAATGTAGGTTTTTAATGTGATAATATACAGTATAGAAGAAGAAGTTGATTTCGGCTGCTCCCTGTACGGGGTCGCCACAGCGGACCAATTGGTCCGCACAACAACTTGGCAAATGTTTTACGCCGGATGCCCTTCCTGATGCAACCCTCCCATCTTTCTGGGCTTGGGACTGGCACTGCATCCAGTGGCTGGGGTTGAGGCATTGGCTGGGGATCGAACCCGGGCCTTCCGCATGATAGGCGAGAAACCTACCACTGAGCCACCAAAATAGAAGTTGCTTTCGGCTGCTCCCTGTTTGGGGTCGCCACAGCGGACCAACTGGTCTGCACAACAACTTGGTAAATGTTTTACGCCAGATGCCCTTCCTGACGCAACCCTCCCATTTTTCCGGGCTTAGGACTTTCACTGCAGCCAGTGGCTGGGGATCGAACCCAGGCCTTCCGCATGGTAGGCGCGAAACCTACCACTGAGCCACCAATGTGATAATATACAGTATATTTTATATAATATAATGAAAAAATTATGAGATAAATGCAAAGAGATGCTGTTTATAGCTGCAGTAGCATAAGCAATAACTGATGAACTTGTCTTTAGGGCTTTTTCGGTGTGTTAAATTTTGAGCTACAGCTGGATAAAAGGGATATATGTGTTGATTTAATTAATAATTGTGTGTAATAATATAATGTGCCATTTTGTTGTATTCTTTATATAATAGATCTTCAATTATGCAGGTATTTATGAACTAAAAATTAAAAGTAGTGATTAAACCTTAATTAAAGAAATAACTATTGCTAATTATTTTAACCTTACCAGTGTTGTTTATAATAAAATGCTACAAACGTAATATAGAAGCTATATATGACACTATATTGTTTATTACCGCACCAGTGCCATAGATAATCAGTGCTTTTTTTTGTGTGGAAGGTATGTGTGTTCATTACACCAGTGCCCTTTTGTGCTAAAAGAGGACACTCGTGTAGCATAGATAAGCAGGGCATGTGAACAACAGTACAGAAATGTTTACGGCTGAAGTCAATAGCAATCACTGCCCTTTTATATACAGTCCCATTTCCAAAATTGTCACTGGTCAATTACTTACAGGCAGCGCAGTAGATAAGAGTGCTACTCCAAAAAAGCTAAATCAATTTCAGGAGGCTAAAGTGATCAGAGTGATCTGTTTCTTCTCTCAACAACATCTTGATAACCCTAAAACCCCCTTAAAAGTATCAAGCCTTATGATTTATGTTCAACATCATGCTGACTGCAAAATGCCACATGCGGAAAAAATAAACCGTTGAACATCATCTGAAAAAATATAGTGCCGTATAAAGCTAGAGCACTGTGCTAGAGTTATATTCAGTCAAGGGATTAAGATTTACAGAATTTACAGGATGGGAGCGTTGCAGCGTCCTGGTTTTGGTGGAAAATAATACAGAACTGGTGTTTGTTCTCAAAGGTTTGCCCCTAAGATATGCTTTTTCTCTTTTGTAGTTTGTGAGCATTATGAATAACCCTGATTCATTTTGAATCTGATTTCTCAGATTCGTTCAGATGTTAACCTTTGATTTTGTATGCAACGTGGGCAGCCTTAGCACAGTCTAACGCCAGCTCTATTAACCTGAAATCATCAGCCTTTTATTTTATACCTTATGAAAAAAATGTTAAACACTTTAAAGCTCGTATTTTGACGTATACATGAAAGGCAGACAAATGTACTTAGCATTCTCCTCAGACACCCTGTGAATGGGATTTCTTCACACAGTATATAGTGGGTGACGAAATCGATCAGTCGATCGTTTTGCTCATGCTGTCATGAGTGAAAATACTAAATAAATATATAAGGATAGTTTTTTGGCATCATGTCCAGTGCAGTTACTGAAAATGAATGAATAAATTAATAAATGAATGAATGAATGAATGAATAAATTTTTCAGATCTGCTAAAATTGCTAACAGGAATATCCTAGCAGGCAGAAAGAAAAAACAAAGACAGAAATGTATTACAAAAAACCCCACTAAGTGTCAAAGAACAAGAATATATTTTTTAACATGCACCAAATACAAGTGTAAAGCAATCTATATTTGTATTTGAATTTATGTGTAGTGTTCTAACCATTTTTTTAACCATATTTTAACCACTATGATCCTGACCAGGGAGCGACTGATTTGAATAGTGTTGAGTGAATTTTAGATTCATTGTGCCAAATTAAAGCCAATTAAAAATCAGGTACATAATAATAAGCAGCTATTCTAAATAAATAAATAAAAAAAAATAAAAAAAACCAACGAGACAGATAGCAGTTTCTCTTTTGTGTTATTTGACGGCCCACAAGAAGGAGGTTTGTGAATTCACTGGTGAAAGTTCACCAAAGATGACATGAATAGAATGTAAAAAATACCTGAGGCAAATGCAGCTATGTCCAGAGTTCAGGGAACTTACATTTCTGCCATTTGATTTATTTATTTTTTTAGATTTGCCCTGACTGCTGCTTTATCTTAGCCGGTCGCTCCCATTGTGCATAGCAAAGGGTTCAAAAATCACATATTTCTATCTGGAGCTGGATCTGATCATCATTTATTTTGATTCCACTCACAACTGACTCCTTGTCATCCAGAGTTTGGAAAATATTTGCTGTGTTCTCACTTTTACCAAACCTGATAATTAACTGCTGAGTTGAAACAAATCACTAAAACTGTCCTCCAGGACTGAAATTAAGCCCCCTGTTGTTTAGTGCATTCATGCTTTTAGAACTGTTAAATGATGGTCAGTGTTACTAATGCTTTTCAGGGAATAGTAGCTAATGCATGCTCCAGAAGTTGCTAGAAGTTTCTGGGATGATGTTGATGACTAATTTGCATATTTATTGAATTGTTGTTTGCATATTGAAACCCGGGATCAATACACATGTCCATACATTTCTGAAGACACATAAAATAGAGTTTTTAGCATAGAAGAAAGTAAGAAATGGGACAAACTGTAGTGATTAGTATGTGTTTGTTGGGAACAATGGTAATTAGTAATTTGTCACTGAGATCAATGGTGATTTGTGATTGGTCTCTGGGAACAATGGCGATTAGTGATAAGTCATGGGACCAATAGTGATTACTGAGGATTACTGGTGATTTGTGGTCACTGAGAACAATGATGATCTGTTGCTGGGGACAATGGTGATTAGTGGTTAGTTGCTGGGGACTAGTAATTGGTCACTGGAAACAATGGTGATTACTGACTTATCATTAGCAACAATGGTGATTAGTGATTGGTCACTGGGAACTATGGTGTTAGTGATTGGTCACTGGAAACAATGGTGATTACTGACTTATCATTAGGAACAATGGTGATTAGTGATTGGTCATCAAAAACAATGTTGATTAGTGATTAATCAGTGAGAACAAGGGTGATTAGTGATTGGTCACCAGGAACAATAGTGATTAGTGACTGGTCATTGGGAACAATGGTGATTAGTGATTGGTTATTGGGAACAATGATGATTAGTGACTGGCCATCAGGAACAATGGTAATTAGTGACTGGTCACCAGAACCAGTAATGGTGAATAGTGATTGGTCATCAGGAACAACAATGGTGATTAGTGTTTGGTCATCAAGAACAATGGTGTGTAGAGATTGGTAATTGGGAAAAATGGTGATTAGTGATTGAATACTGGGAACAACAATGGTGATCAGTGATCGTCAGCTTTACACACTGGTCAGTTAAACCTGCTCTCTCATCTCATCTCAGGAGCTTTGATGGGAGCTGGAAAGCCGTATCAAATGCAGGATGGCATTCTTCAATCACCGTCGCTGCATAATACAAGTGCTTAAAGATGTCCTGAAAAGGATGTTCAAAAGTCCTGAAAATTCATCTGAATAGAGTTCCTTCTCGTCTACCACCATACATGCATATATACAGAAATGAACTGGGTGCACTCGAATCATTCAGTACAGGCCTGCGTGTATTATAAGCACTGTGATGTCCTGATGATTCATGGTTTTTACAATACATAACACAGCAGGAGCCAGCATCAAAGAATAGCACCCACTGATTATTTTTTTAATATTGAAAAGGTTTTCTGCCATGTGCATGCTTTCTAATATAGCAGAGAAGACTGTAAGTGCTTTCATCATTATATACATAATGATTTCACAATTTGTTTTCCTTTATCTGAGAATATAAGTATTCTAAGGACTTGTCAAGACCCGTCAAGCTAAATTCAAGAGCTTTATAAGCTGAAACAGGCCGAGCAAAACCAGCTGTCATTTAGAAGATATGGCACAGCATAAAGCTGTAGTTTTAATCTGCATGCTTGTCTTACTCTTATCATGTTTGCGAACTTACTTCAAAAAATATTCAATTAAACTTATCAAGCTTGACACCTCTCACAATCCTTACGCATATCTTATTTTAAAAAATCTAAAGAAAAACAAATCACTATGTATTTAATGAGGAAATCAATTTTAATGGCTTGCACGTCCACAGCACAAGATCCTTCTAATAAACAAGTAAGTAGATGCCAATTCTTTATTCCAGTTCTAGATCATTTGGAAACATAAACAAGAGAAATGTGCAGTGTTGAAATGTGCATATGCTCAACATAATCTACATTTAACATGTCTAGTGTTTGTTTTGTTAGCGAGCTAAGAGAAAAGAATCAATGGAATGTACAGAAATTGGTTCTAAGAAGGTTTACAGGGTAACGTTTAAGAAATAATGTTCATCATTAAACAAAAGCATTATGTCAACTTTTGTTTTAACGTCCCAAAAAATGAAAAAAAAATTTTTTTGTACAAATACTGCAAAAAATAAAAAATGTTGAATCAACCTTCTTGGAACATTTAGAAGTAAATATAATTATAACCTTCTCCAGAAGACAAATTGAACATTCATGGAAATCGTTCTGTTTAATCATTTCAATTAATTTATTACTTGATTTCTTGTATTTACCCAAGTCTGGACTATAATCGATGTATAAGCACAGACAAGCAACACTAGTGTAAAAGTAATGAAAAAAAGAATGTCACCATTAATTCTGCTCCTAACCCACAGCAATAATTACTGTCTTTTAATGACCAACACCTGGACTCCATTAGTATGATTATGTTCTGCTGTGTTCAGTAAATATTAACAAGCTGTCTTTTTTTTTTTTTTTTTTTTTTTTTTACATAAAAACGCTATTAGCTCAGACTTTTGGACAATGTACGCCACTAATAGCTGGTTGCTGCATGCTGGTCTTTTAGAGCTTAAACTACACTTTATGTCTGAATCACATGCTGTAATCATAAACACTATCTTGAGCTCATTCCAGGACTTTTATTCACATTATGTTCATAATGAATAGTAATTATACTAGTTGTAGAAGAGTAATAATTATTAAGGTTATGACTCTTGTTACAAGCTGTATTTTTGATGTAAGATATAAGATATATCTGATGATTGCTGATTTATCGGTGGCCGTGAAGTGCAAAACAAAATAACAAATCTGAAAATAAAAATAAAATCTGAAAACAAAATAACAATTCAGACAAACTGGAAAAGGTAGGTAGAATTTGCCAATGTAATTCTTCCTGCTGATTGGATTAGATATCTGTCACTCAAGATATACAAGAAGTAGGAAATTGTGTATCTAACTTTATTTCTTTCTTTCGATAGTGCAACTTTAAATCTAAGAAAAATAACAAAATATATATATATTTATATTGATATAAAAAATAACAAGGAGAAAATGGAATTCACTCAATGCTACATTGAGGAAGGATATTCATATGCCATGATTTTGGATATACTGATAGCGTATCATGGCATACAGAATGCAGGTATGTTTAGAAGACAAAACTATTCCAGATTAAACAATGTAAGGATAAGATCAGAGCTGCATTCATATACACACTAATTCACTTTCTACTGCTGCAGCTTGCGGGACTTCCTGTATATCTTGAGTGACAGATGTCTCGTCCAATCAGCGGTAAGAATTCCATTCTGAAAACTATACCTAGCTTTTCTGGTTTGTCTGAATTGCCATTGTGTTTTCGGATGTTATTTTGTTTGTTTGTTGCCTTAAATATTTTTCTATGTCAGCTTATGAAACAGCACATTATTATATTTATAGTTTATATATATATAGTTGATGGGGGACACAGTGGCTTAGTGGCTTAGTGGTTAGCATGTTTTCCTTACACCTCCAGGGTTGGGGGTTCGATTACCGCCTCTGCCATGTGTGTGTGGAGTCTGCATGTTCTCCCCGTGCCTCGGGGGTTTCCTCCGGGTACTCCGGTTTCCTCCCCCAGTCCAAAGACATGCGTGGTAGGTTGATTGGCATCTCTAAATTGTCCGTAGTGTGTGATTGCGTGAGTGAATGAGAGTGTGTGTGTGCCCTGCGTTGGGTTGGCACTCTGTCCAGGGTGCATCCTGCCTTGGTGCCCAATGACGCCTGAGATAGGCACAGGCTCCCCGTGACCCGAGAATAGTTCGGATAAGCGGTAGACAATGAATGAATATATAGTTGATGCAGCACATTATTATAATTTTTAATTTCTCCTGACACTTGCTTAACTTGTGCACATGGTTTAATGAAGCTGAGCATTACAAAATCAAGGCCTTGAATGTGTTCATATACAGGTGCATCTCAATAAATTAGAATGTCATGGAAAAGTTCCTTTATTTCAGTAATTCAACTCAAATTGTGAAATTCGTGTATTAAATAAATTCAATGCACACAGACTGAAGTAGTTTAAGTCTGTGGTTCTTTTAATTGTGATGATTTTGGCTCACATTTAACAAAAAAAACCCAATTCACTCTTTCAACAAATTAGAATACTTCATAAGACCAATGAAAAAAACATTTTTAGTAAATTGTTGGCCTTCTGTAAAGTATGTTCATTTACTGTACATGTACTCAATATGAGCTTCTCCACCCTTCCTCCAGACTCTAGGACCTTGGTTTCTAAATACAAAACTTGCTCTCATCTGAAAAGAGGACTTTGGACCACTGGGCAACAATCCAGTTCTTCTTCTTCTTAGCCCAGGTAAGATGCCTCTGACGTTGTCTGTGGTTCAGGAGTGGCTTAACAAGAGGAATACGACAACTGTAGCCAAATTCCTTGACACGTCTGTGTGTGGTGGCTCTTGATGCCCTGACCCCAGCCTCAGTCCATTCCTTGTGAAGTTCACTCAAATTCTTGAACGGATTTTGCTTGACAATCCTCATAAGGCTGTGGTTCTCTCGGTTGGTTGTACATCTTTTTCTTCCACACTTTTTCCTTCCACTCAACTTTCTGTTAACATGTTTGGATACAGCACTCTGTGAACAGCCAGCTTCTTTGGCAATGAATGTTTGTGGCTTACCCTCCTTGTGAAGGGTGTCAATGATTGTCTTCTGGACAACTGTCAGATCAGCAGTCTTCCCCATGATTGTGTAGCCTAGTGAACCAAACTGAGAGACCATTTTGAAGGCTCAGGAAACCTTTGCAGGTGTTTTGAGTTGATTAGCTGATTGGCATGTCACCATATTCTAATTTGTTGAGAGAGTGAATTGGTGGGTTTTTGTTAAATGTGAGCCAAAATCATCACAATTAAAAGAACCAAAGACTTAAATTACTTCAGTCTGTGTGCATTGAATTTATTTAATACACGAGTTTCACAATTTGAGTTGAATTACTGAAATAAATGAACTTTTCCACGACATTCTAATTTATTGAAATGCACCTGTATAATGTGTGTGTGGGATTTCTGTTCATTTGACTATTAAAAGTCATGCTGTTAAATCTGAGGTCTGAATACTAACGTGTGCAGTTTTATACATTTAGATTTCTGTAAATCTGCTTTGTGAAACTATTTATTATTTATTAATATATGTATTAATTTGAATCTCGGATGTTATTAATTATATGGATATGAATATATTTTGAGATATAACTTACACTGTCCCTTTTTAAGAAATTCCATAAGGACCTTTTGCCTTCTTGTTCCTTTTTTTTCTTTGTCTCTCAGTGTCCAGTTCCACTGAATGTACTTCTTGTTCCTTCTGAAATGAACTTTATTTCCACAAATAACTCAAAAAATTGGAATGGGTTCTTATTGTCTTGAGTTTTAGTCTGGGTGTTTTGAAAGAAGTCTTACAAGTACTCTCTCCCTCTCCCTCTCTTTCTCTCTCTCTCTCTCTCTCTCTCTCTCTCTCTCTCTCTCTCTCTCTCTCTCTCTCTCTCTCTCTCTCTCTTTCTTTTCCAGAATGCTGATCAAGTCAATGTAGTGAATCTGACTTCCATGATTCTGTCTCTGTGGATAACACAGGCAAATGCCTTTGTGTCTCGACTGCACTGCTCCTGAAGCATGGTGGCTCATCTGCACAATATGTCTTGCATTTAAAATAACATTCTGCGATGCTATAAAACAATGCCATGTTTTGATCAGTTGTCTTTAACTGTGTATATAATAGTTACTTAGCAGAAAAATGGCTTTAAGGAGATGATTTTGCCATTATGAGCATGAATACTACTTTAAACCATCCTGACATTTATTATATTCTAATAAAAAAAAAATCATACCTTGAAATGTTTTGTTCCATTTCTATGAAAGCAATGTCCAAAATAACTGCAGTTCTTCATTTATTAAAGAATAACACATTGCATCCATTTTATCCGGCTCTAGTTATGCAATAAAATGTCAAATGAAAAAATTATATCTAGTAAATAAATTAATAGAATTAATAAATTAATTATAGCAGCTATAAACAGTCTTCCCTCAACAGTCTTTTCAATTTAATAAGTCAAAACAGTAGCTTCTTATGAGAAACCACTAATCCCTGGAAGACTTTCCCATGTCTGCAAACATAAAGGAAGGAAGGAGTCTCCAGTGTTAACACGTTCTAATCTGTTTGTTTAAACTGTAATGAAATAAAAAAATGTGTATGTATTCAAACAAACAAAGGTTCACCTTGTAACAGCCTTCTGAGTCTTTTTTTTCTATATTGTCTGAATCAGCTAGTTCTTTTAGCTAGTTTGTTTGTAGTGTAAGTAGAGCCATAGTGTATTGGGGGTTACCAGTTCTTTGCCCAATCCTGCGCTCAGGATGTGTTTTTATTTGGAATATATTCAACTCTGAGACAATAACATTAACTCCATGTCATCCCGTGTACTTCCATTACATCACTTTCTCATCAATTATTGATTTACACAATTTGTTCGGCAGATATTTTTACCTACCTAAAAAAATCGAAAATGTTAAAACGAAGAGCAAGAGTATTGCATAATTATCTCCTGTGCTGTAGGAAAGAATGTTCTACTCAACTTTAACACAACTCCTGAGTGAGTCCTGTTGTTGTACCTGATTCTGTGTGATTCTGCCTGGTTTTCAGGAGACTAGTGTGAACCTGAACATGCGCAAGACTGAGTCAATCCTGTAGCTATACTTGTATACTTTAATACACACTGGCTTATGCTCTGTCCCACTGGGGGATTGAATACCCACAGGAAGTCAATGTCTAAATCTTTGTTTGTGGTGGAGTCTTGATATTGTTCACCTTTGTCATTCGTTGCGAATGCTGTGAATACTTCTAGCAGGAAGGAAATAAATCAGAATCAGTTCAGAAATTACACTGGCTGTAACAACAAAGGGCTGCTATGTGTATCTGGCTCTATTTAATGCTCCAGATATCTTTAGCTGAACTGAGATTTGAACAGGTAGTGTATATGGACTAAACTATTTTCTTTCTTTTTTTGAAACATGAAACCCACACACACACAAAATAAATGAAAACCCAGGGCTGCTGTAATAAGAATATTTTTTTTCTATACACACCATTACACAACAGATAGCAATCTGCAGATTATAACCATATTCAACACCTGAACCTCTACACCTCTACTATTACTTCATAATTAGTCTCAAGCAGATGCCATGTGGATTTTCCTGCCCCTTTCCAAATGGGATTGTATTTCCTATTTTTCTGAGGGAGCTGCTTGGAACAATAGAGACCTAGTAATATTTGATCAGATATACTTACATTTTTCCATTAAAAGATCTGAAAAGTTCAGTAGACATGATATCAGACTGTAGTATGAAGTTGGAACAAAGTTCTGTTGCTAGTCAAAATGGCAAGAATAATGGTTAGTCTTTAGCAAGATTTTGATTATAATGATAATGAGCACAATTGGCCATTTTCTAGTAATTGGGAAAGCTGGGGCATTGCTATTTGGGCAAGTGGTTAAGGGTCTGGGTTGTTGATTGGAAGGTCGGGGTTCAAGGCCCAGCACCGCCAAGCTGCCTCTGTTGGGCAGTTAACCAAACCCTTGCAACCTATCCCCCTCCCCTTCCTCCAGGGGTGCTGCTCCTACATTCTGACCCTGACTTCCTCAGCTGGGATATGCCCTGACTATGCTCTAACGTCTTTGATAGGCTAGAACATCTTGATGGTGTTAAAGGAACAGCCCTCTCCTGGCTCAGGTCTTATTTGACGGATCGTTATCAGTTTGTAGATCTAAATGGTGACTTCTCTATGCATACTAAGGTTATGTTCGGTGTTCCACAAGGTTCTGTTTTAGGCCCACTGCTTTTCTCCTTATATATGATACCCCTTGGTGCAATTATTTGTAAACATGATATTAGCTTCCACTGTTATGCGGATGACACACAGCTATATGTTTCAACTAAGTCAGATGAGATACACCAGCTTATTAAGATTGAAGAATGTGTAAAGGACATTAGACAGTGGATGCTTGCTAACTTCCTCCTGCTTAACTCTGACAAGACAGAGGTGCTTGTACTAGGACCACTTGTAGTTAGGAGTAAGCTTTCTGATTACAGAATAACTGTGGATGGTCTTTCTGTTTCATCATGTCCAGCAGTAAAAAATCTTCGTGTGATTATTGACTCTTGTCTTTCATTTGAAGCTTGTGTAGATAATATCACTAGGGTAGCCTTATTCCATCTTAGAAATATTGCTAAGATAAGAAATATGATGTCACTTCATGATGCATAAAAATTAGTTCATGCTTTTGTTACCTCTAGGTTGGATTATTGTAATGCCTTACTGTCTGGATGTTCCAGTAGGAGCATAAACAAGCTCCAGTTAGTCCAGAACGCAGCAGCAAGAGTCCTAACTAGAACCAGAAGATATGAACACATCTCTCCTATCTTAGCCACACTACATTGGCTCCCAGTCAAATTCTGCATTGATTACAAAATACTGTTACTAACCTATAAAGCACTAAATGGTCTCGCGCCACAGTACCTGAGCAATCTTTTGGTTATTTATGATCACGCCTACACCGATCAAAGGGTGCAGGTTATTTGGTAGTACATCAAGTAGCAAAGGCTACAGCAGGGGGTAGAGCTTTTTCTTACAAAGCCCCACAGTTATGGAACAGTCTTCCAATTAGTGTTTGTGATTCAGACACAGTCTCAATGTTTAAGTCTCGGCTGAAGACACATTTGTTTAGTCAAGCCTTCAATGTATAGTTTTTCTTAGGTAAAGGAGCAGATCTGGAAGGTTCATGGGCATAGAATGTTTGGTGTACTGGCATGTTTGGATGCTGTCACCTTACCACCCTCGCAAGTCGCTTAGGTTTGCTGACTGTGAAGTGGGTGGACGCTTTATGTCGCAGGAAGCCTCCATGTCTGTGACCTTCTGGCTCTCCCTTTCAGTTATGCTGTCATAACTAGTTCTGCCGGAGTCCCTGCCTGCACTTTACACATAATCTACATTATCTTTAAACATCACATGATCACAAGCATACTTAATATCTTTCTTTCTCTCTCTCTCTCTCTCTCTCTCTCTCTCTCTCTCTCTCTCTCTCTCCCTCTCTCTCTGTCGAGCTATATGTCCCACTCCCGAGCTCCCAGTGTTCTGAGTTTCCAGTGTGACCACTGGCTCTACCCCTGGTTGGAGTCACTTGGTGGTGCTGACTGATGCTGTGGATGGACCTATGTGGACAGCCTGTGTCCAGGAGACATCCGTGGACAGAGCCACTTGGGGACTATAACACCGTCACCGATCTGCTGTTACATCTGTTAGCTTTTGACAGGAAGGAATTAGTGTCTATAATGAACTCAGTAACTACTTTGACCTAGTAGTTCCTCATGGGCCCTTGGTTGCTGTTGTAGAAAGGACACTATTTACATTCACATTATTTACTGTCCAGTGTCACTCAAATGAGGATGGGTTCCCTTCTGAGTCTGGTTCCTCTCAAGGTTTCTTCCTCATATCATCACAGGGGGTTTTTCCTTGCCACCGTCACCGCAGGCTTGCTAATTAGGGATAAATAGGGATAAATAGGGATAAATTAGTTTAATAATTTAATGATTCTTTTTTCCCTTTCCTTTCTGTTTCTCTATTTTTGTAAAGCTGCTTTGATGCAATGTCCATTGTAAAAGGCGCTATACAAATAAATTGAATTGAATTAATGTATGTGTGGTGATAATAATGGCTTCTTCTTCATGTCATTCAGATCCACACCAGCATATATTCCAGCCCATATATACACTATATGGCCAAAAACAATTTCTAGATAACAGTCCAGTCATAACTATGTGTTTAATGAACATCCCATCATAGATTTTGTCACACATTGCTATTATAATAAGCTCCACTCTTCTGGGAAGGCTTTCCACTAGATTTTGGAGCATGGCTTTTTGGATTTGTGTTCATCTTTTCACAAGAGCATTACTGAAATAAGGGACTGATGTCAGGTCAAGATTTTTGGGGTGCAGTCAGTGTTCCAGTTCATCCTAATGGTGTTCATTGGGGTTGAGGTCAGGGCTTTGTGTAGGACACTTAAATTCTTCTAGTAGATCCTTGGCAAAACATGTCTTTATAGAGCTGAATTTGTGAACTGGGGCATTGTTATGCTGACAAGGTTTGGGCCTCTTGAAGGGAAATTGTAATGCAATGGGATACAAAGACATAATTGGTCATGAAAGATGGCAGTTATTTGCATTCCAACCTCTCCCAACATACACATAAGCCCAGTCCTTCTCATATTAGCGACTGACCTTTCCAAAATAATAGCTGTCGTATAAATGAGAACTACAACAAAATTATAAGTAAATTGGATAAAGAAAATGGAATAAATGGCTTGACATGGCCCTCATTATCTTTCAAGGAAAAAACACCTGATTTTTGGCATCAAAATGTCTTTGGACATCAACATCACTGGAGCTTAAACTAGAGGTAAATATAATAAGCGCATATTGTTCAAATGACATGAATCAAGAGAAGCATTTGTTTTGTGTTTTGAACAACAGCAACAACCAAATGCAGCTTTTCTGTTCATCAGATTTGCTATTCAGACAAAACACAACTTGATTACAGGCTTGAAAACAAAAACAGAAAGTACTATATGTATCGTGTGATTTCTTTTCTGAAGTGTTCCTGTGTGTATGTGGAATAGTTTATTCCTAAGACATGCCCGAGACAAGGAACTATAGATATTCCAACACATTCAATGTCTTGACCAACCATCACAGACTGCCGCCAGCTTGTAATAACTTGTGTAAATTTTGAAAAGAAACCAGAAAAAAAGATGAATGTTGACCTACTTTCAAGGAACTTCCTTGATTTACACTGAGTAAAAAAAACAAGTGGTATTCAAAACAGCAAATCTGCCACACTTCTTCCGAGTCGCTCCCAAACACGCTTCGCTTCCATAATCTCACCAAGGGGATTAGTGGACTGGAATAGCAATGCAATTATTTTCCACAGGATGAAACTCATGATATTTCATAACAACTTCACAACAACAGCAATAACAACACATGAAAAAAAATTTGAGTTGTGGATTTTTGCAATCAACTATCTTCTTCTTCTTCTTCTTCTTCTTCTGCTTCTTCTTTCGACTTTTCCATTCAGGGGTCGCCACAGCGAATGATCTCTCTCCACCTATCCCTAACTTCTGCATCCTCAACACTTGCACCCACTAGCTTCATATCTTCATTAATTCCATCCATATACCTCCTCTTTGGCCATCCTTTTTGCCTCCTGCCTGGCAGCTCCATGTCCAACATTCTTCTACCAATATACTCACTCTCCCTCCTCTGAACATGTCCAAACCATCTTAATCTGGCCTCCCTAACTTTGTCCCCGAAACGTCCAACATGAGCTGTCCCTCTGATGTACTCGTTCCTAATCCTGCCCAATCTTGTCACTCACAAAGAGAACCTCAACATCTTCAGCTCTACTACCTCTAGCTCTGCCTCCTGTCTCTTCCTCAGTGACACTGTCTCTAAACCATACAGCATGGCCGGTCTCACTACTGTCCTGTACACCTTCCCTTTGATTCTCGCTGATATTTTCCTATCACACAGAACTCCCGACACCTTTCTCCACGCATTCCAACCTGCCTGCACTCACTTCTTTACCTCTTTCCCACACTCTCCATTACTCTGGTCTGTTGACCCCAAGTACTTAAACTCCTGTACCTTCTTCACCTCTTCACCCTGTATCCTTACTGTTCCACTTCCCTCCCTTTCATTCACACACATGTACTCAGTCTTACTACGACTGACTTTCATTCCTCTTCTCTCCAGCGCAAACCTCCACCTCTCCAGGTTTTCCTCCACATGCTCCCTGCTCTCACTACAGATCACAATGTCATCTGCAAACATCATTGTCCAAGGAGACTCCTGTCTGACCTCCTCTGACAACTGGTCCATCACTATAGCAAACAGGAAGGGGCTCAGAGCTGATCCCTGATGCAGTCCCACCTCGACTTTGAACTCCTCTCTCTGACCTACAGCACACCTCACCACTGTCCTGCTCCTCTCATACATGTCCTGCACCACTCTGACATACTTCTCAGCTACTCCTGACTTCCTCATACAGTACCACAGCTCTTCTCTTGGCACCCTGTCATACGCTTTCTCCAAGTCTACAAACACACAGTGCAACTCCGTCTGACCATCCCTATACTTCTCCATCAAAATTCTCAGAGCAAAAATTGCATCTGTTGTGCTCTTTCTGGGCATGAAGCCATACTGCTGCTCACAAATTTCCACTACCTTCCTTAACCTAGCTTCCACTACTCTTTCCCATAGCTTCATTGTATGGCTCATTAACTTTATCCCCCTATAGTTGCTGCAACTCTGCACGTCCCTTATTTTTAAAGATCGGCACTAACACACTTCTTCTCCATTCCTCCAGCATCCTCTCACCCTCTAAAACCCTGTTGAACAAACTAGTTAAAAATTCCACTGCTGCCTCTCCTAGACACTTTCAGACCTCCACCGGGATGTCGTCAGGACCAACTGCCTTCCCACTTTTCATCCTCTTCAAAGCCTTCCTGACTTCTAATCTTATCTACTTTCTGTTCCACAGAGTTCACCCCTTCTACTCTTTTTTCCCTCTCATTTTCCTCATTCATCAGCTCCTCAAAGTACTCCTTCCATCTCCTCTGTACACTCTCCTCACTTGTGAGCACCCTTCCATCTCTATCCTTAATAACTCTAACTTGCTGCACATCCTTCCCATCTCGATCCCTCTGCCTAGCTAACCTGTACAAGTCCTTCTCTCCTTCTCTAGTGTCTAACCTAGTGTACAACTCTTCATATGCCTTCTGCTTGGCCTTAGACACCTCCCTCTTCACTCTGCACTGTAACTCCTTGTATTCCTGTCTATTCTCTTCTGTCCTGTCCATGTCCCACTTCTTCTTGTCTAACCTCTTCCTCTGGATACTATCCTGAACTTCCTCATTCCACCACCAAGTCTCCTTATCTTCTTTCCTCCTTCCAGATGACACACCCAGCACCTTTCTCCCTGTCTCCCTGATCACTTCTGTTGTAGTTTCCCAGTCATCTGGCAGCACTACCTGACCACCCAGAGCCTGCCTTAACTTCTGTCTAAATTCCTCACAACATTCCTCCTTTTTCAGCTTCCACCATTTGGTTTTCTTCTCTATCTCTATCTTTGACTTCTTCTTCTTACAGACCATCAAAGTCATCCTACACACCACCATCCTATGCTGTCTGGCTACACTCTCTCCCACTACCACTTTGCAGTCACTAATCTCTTTCAGATTGCCTCTTCTACATAGTATGTAGTCTACCTGTGTTCTTCTACCTCCACTCTTGTAAGTCATTCTGTGCTCCTCCCTCTTCCGAAAATAACTGTTAACCACAGCCATGTCCATCCTCTTAGCAAAGTCCACTACCATCTGTCCTTCCAGGTTCCTTTCCTTAACTCCAAACTTGCCCATCACCTCCTCATCACCTCTGTTCCCCTCACCAACATGTCCATTAAAATCTGCTCCTATCACCACTCTCTCACCCGTGGGAATACTCTCCATCACCTCATCTAATTCACTCCAGAATCTCTCTTTCTCCTCTAACTCACAACCTACCTGTGGGGCATAACCACTAACAACATTCAACATCACCTCTTCAGTCTCTAACTTCAGACTCATCACCCTGTCTGACACTCTCTTCACCTCCAGAACATTCCTCACAAACTCCTCCTTCAGGGCCACACCTACCCCATTTCTCTTACTATCCACACCATAATAAAACAGCTTGAATCCTGCTCCTATACTACGAGCCTTGCTACCCTTCCACCTGGTCTCCTGTACACACAGTATATCCACCTTCCTTCTCTCCATCATATCAGCCAGCTCTCTACCTTTCCCTGTCATAGTACCAACATTCAGAGTTCCCATTCTCAGTCCTACACTCTTACCTTTCCTCTTCTCTCTCTGTCTGTGCACTCTCTTCCCTCCTCTACTTCTTCGACCAACAGTAGCCCAATTTCCACTGGCACCCTGTAGGTCAATGGCGCAGATGGCGGTCCTTGTTAACCCGGGCCTCGACCGATCCGGTATGAAATTCAGAGTACTGACGATTTGCATGGTTAAATTTGGCAATGTTTTACGCTGGATGCCCTTCCTGACGCAACCCTCTCTATTTATCCGGGCTTGGGACCGGCACAGAAGTCACTGGACTGTGACCCCCATGGCTAGATTTTTGCATTCAACTATATAGAGCTTAATTTATCAATATTGCTATGGCAACCACTTGTAGCTCACAGAACTTTTTTTTCTTGTTAAACTTGATTTGGCTTAAATTCTAAAAAATCGATTATGTGATTTATCACGGTACTTTGGCATTACTCATAGGTCATAGCATTACATAAGCCATTCATGAGAACTGATATAAACCCAAATATACATTTTTTGTATGAATTGATTTACTGTGAAATATTAGACATAAAAAACTATTTCCAGATGGGATATGTTGTTAAAAAACAGCTGTTTACGTTAAGTAGTGTTCGTAGGACTACAGAGCACCTACATAAGCCATTCATGAGAACTGACATAAACCCAAATAAACATTTATTCTATGAAGTGTTGTACTATGCTATAATACAATAAAATTCCATATACAACCTGACAGGTGTCATATGTTGACAGCCTTTATGTAGTTTTATATTACAGCACAGTGAAATTCTTCCTTTGCATATCCCAGATTTGGAGGTTGGGGTCAGAGTGCAGTGTCAGCCATGGTGCAGCATCCCTATAGCATTGAGGATTAAGAGCCTTGCTCAAGGGCTCAACACTGGTGTTTGGCAGTGCTGGGACTTGAACCCCAACCTTCCCATCAACACCCCAGATCATGTAGGTTAAGTGGTAAAGAACAAACATGCACTGTTATAGCTAACATATATGTTGGAATAGACCTTTAGAAATATTTATATCTAGGTTAATATCAGTTGTCAAGAAGGGCTTATGCAAGTGCTATGTAGCTCTATGAACCCTGACCTTTGTTCATTTCATTCATTTAACATCACTGTACTCTTTTGTACATTTAAGTATATTCATTTACGCCATTTGGCAGATGTGCTTATCCAGAGCGACTTACATTTTTTAAAAATCTCATTATATGTGGTAGCTTAGTGGTTAATGTGTTAGACTACTGACTGGAACTGGAACTGTGCAACTGACAGTTAAGGGCCTTGCTCAAGAGTCCAGCAGTGACGGCTTGGTGGACCTGGAATTCGAACTCACAACCTTATAATCAGGAGCCCAATGCCTTAATCACTAAGCTACCACATCCTCTTGGTTAAAACTGGGAACTGCTTAAGTTATATACATCTGATATATACATTATACTACTCCACACATGTTTTATACATGTATACTGTGTTTTTCACTGCATCCCAGTAAAAAAAAATCAGCTTCATCCCAAGTAAATGTAATCATTCTTGTCATGATTTGCAAGCCTCGATACAGAAGTGGCATGTTTGACATTAATGTTCAGCACAAACGCTGAATAAGTAATCACACGCATCCCCTCCAGGGTGCTCAGAGATACGGAAAGCTCCGGAACGCTGTATGAAACACCACTGAATATTTACACTTTAGCACACTTTCCCAGGATTCACCTCGCCTAACGCGTACGAGCTCTGTCATTTTTAGGCTCTAATCCTATTTCTGCCTGAGGCTTTGCACAACACAACATTCACTTTACTAATGATTTTATACTTTGTAACTTGGTGACGCTGTATAATGGCACATTGTAATGCCTCGTACCGTAACACCATTAATGGGTAGATTCTGATTTGTATTTTTTTTCAAGCTGCAAGGAGTACAAAGGACAGAATTTTATATTATCGTTTCTGTAGTGATGATTTAGTAATTACATAAACAGATTAAAATATATGTGTAGAATAATCCTTTATGAATGCTTATGTAGGTTTATGACAGTTTACATGTATGTCAGTTGTCATTAAAGGCTTATGTAGCCATATGAACACTTGATATAGGTAAATATTTAACAATTAAGCATACAGAGAGGCTGAATTGATTGCTTTTCCTATAACCACATACCCAGAAGTGTTTTATTTGTTCTTTATTTATTCTTTGTGTGGCTGAATTATAGCAAGTAAATTTTTTCTAAGTGTAAGATATAAAGTACATCTATATTTATTTAGAAAATAAGAACTCTTTAAATACACACTAATTAATCATGTTTGTAATAATTTGATGCATTTTTCAAGGTTTAAAAAATGACTTATAATGCTTTTTTGCAAACTTATGTGTAAACCTGGTTAGAATTTCTGAACATGACCTTCACAGGAAGTCAGAATTAGTAGCTGGAGCAGAAATGTTAGAAATGAAATATATCCATATAAAAATATTTTTTCTAGACAGCATTTTTAGTCACTTCTCAAGAACACGTAATGAGCGTTATCTTTGCCACTGTAAATTCCTACCTCTTGAGAATTTATCCTATTTAATGATATGCGCGCATAATGAATAATTAAAAAGAAAATATGCCCACGTCTATTCTCTGTCCTCCATTTTTCAACAGCAGTAGTTGAGGACTCTATAAAACAAAACAAAAAATTAAAAAATTATGCAGCATATTCGATTCCCGAGGTGCCAAAGCTAAATGGAGTGGAGTCTGTAATCACACAAATTGTTTTTATTTCTTTTCGTTTGTCCTTTTTACATATCAGGCTCCATTTTGCTTGCTGTCATAACTCAGCCAGGGTGCTGTTCAGTAGCTGCTTCATTAGTCGCTTTAGAGCCAGTCACAAGCTCTCGGGAACAATGAAGAATGCAATGACAAGCTGTTTTTCATTTTTCTTTTTCGACTGCCTTGTTTTATTGTTTGCATTTTGCAATTTTTGAACCGTGCACATTAACACCGTGGTTATGATCTGATTTTTTTTTTCCTCTTGGGTCTTTTTTTCCCCTTTCTTTGCTCTGGTTTCTTGTCATTTAAACCCCTGACTGGAGCAAGGTGAATTAATGTCAGTTTTGTCCGTTCGGTATCGACCGTGGCCTCTGTGCTCGATAAAGCTCAGCATGGACAGCATCTGTATCCATTATTACTCCTGAGCTCATGCGTCTTCTTGTTATCTGTCTTAATCTAATGAACCCATGCTGGCATTCGCAGTGTCTCCAGATGTTAGTGCAGATAGGTAAAAAAAAAAAAAAAACAAGACAAAAAAACCCCCCACAGGTTTATTAAATCTAATGTAATATTGCAGCATATGGAAAGCAATATTTCTATGCAGTTATATATATATATATCATAGAATATATTAATATCAGGATTTATTATTATCAGCTGGATATTGTATTACATTTTGGATAACCAGCTGTGTATGAAGCAAATGAAAAAGCCTAATACTTCAGTAGAAATATTAATTTCTTGGAAGCTTATATATACTTTATGAGATTAATAATGCTTTATTTCATGCTGATTAGTGAGAAGCTCTGATTGTACAGTAGTTCAAACTGTGAGACAAATCAATGGTTTATATTAATTCAGAAATTTCTAGACAAACAATCAAAGGAGTCTCCAGTGTCAAGGCTTTGTAACAGACTAAGGTAAAGCTGTACATGTGTAAAGTCAGGATTCTTTCTTTATCCATTATTTATGGTTTCCTGGTGGCCTTCTGGTGGTCCAGCGACAGGATCCTGCACTCTCATTGCACGGCCCGGGTTTAAGCTAACTCTCAGTGCTGGTACCAAGCCTGGATAAAATGGTAGGGTTGTGTCAGGAAGGGTATCTGATGTAAAAACCTGTACCAAATCAAAATATATGGACCAAATGATCAGCTGTGGTGACCCTGAACAGGGAACAGCCAAAAGAACAACAACAATTTATGGTTTCCTGGTAACGTGGCAAGCTGCATTTATTTTCTCAAGGCAGCTGTAAATCACAGAAACTTGTAATTATGGAAAAAAATTAGGATGTGTGGTTCTTTAATAATTAAAAACTCATCATTGTTGGCCATCCAAGGAATGAAACATCAGATATTCAGAAATCAGGAAATCTATATTTGTCAGGATCTACTGGGACAATTGCAAGGCATGTTGCTACACTTTGTTGATAATTGTTTATCCCTGCTGTGCCTTTTGTTTTAGTGACACCTTCATGTATTCAGGTATTCGTGGTTTGTATGTTTTTTTAGAAAAAAATCTATATTATGGCCACACATACATTACAGCGGAATACTTTTCTTTGAATATCCCAGCTAAGGAAGTTGGGGTCAGAGTGCAGGGGCAGCTATAACACAGCACCCCTGGAGTAGAGAGGGTTAAGGGCTTTCCTCAATCACCCAGCAGTGGCAATTCAGTGGTGCTGGGGCTTGAACCTTGATCTACTGGTCAACAACCCAGAGACTTAACCACTTGAGCTACTGCCACCATGTTCATGTCATGTTTAAGTTACGTTATGTTGTTATTGTCATTTTAAGCTAATGAAAACAAGGATTGTTTCATCCTGCACTTGGGTCTGATTGATGGCTTCTTTCCCAAAATCATAACATTATTTTTCAGTGGAACATTTAATGGTTAACATGTTTGCTTTGCAGCTCTAGGGTTATTAGTTCACTTCCTGTCTCTGTCCTGTGTGTGCTTTGGGGTATTCCTCAGGGTACATCGGTTTTCTTCCCCAAGCCCAAAGACACGCAATGTGTGTAAAGGTCCAGGATGTCCCTCACCTCATGCCTTAAGTCCTCTGAAATAGTCTCTAGGTTTCCCATAACCCTGCATAGGATAACTGGTACAAAAAATGGACGAATGTTTAATTCAGTAACAAGTATCTGTTACTGAACTTGAACTGAATAGAACTCACACACACATACACACACACACACACACACACACACCTGATATTGTTTACATGCACACGTCACTTTAATATTTGTACTATAACTTATATTATTATTATTATTATTATTATTATTATTATTATTATTATTATATTATACTTGTGTTAAATATCTCTGCTGCTATTCTTGCACTCACTGCACAACACCGTTCTTTGCACTCACTGTACAACACCGTTCCTTTTTTGCACACAGTCTGCGTTATGTGTCTTGTTTGTCTGCACTGTCTAGTCATTCCCTGCACTTATGTTGTATGTTTAGTTTAAAAATTCTACACCTTAGTTTAGCTTCATGTTTGTCCACGTCACCCTGTATTTTGTTTTTATGTGTAGCACCTCTTGTCCAGGAGGATCGTTGTTTCATTTCACCCTGTACTGCATCAGCTATATATGGTTTAAGTGACAATAAATCTTCTTTGACTTTGAAGTATTTATTATACAGTAATACAGCTTGTGAAATTACTGTGAAATCAGAATATGCAAAGTTTATAATAATGAAGACTTTCCTATGGTGGAAAGACTATGGACTGTGTCGCTAAAGTGTTTTAAACTGGAGACTTTTTAAAAAAATGCAAACAGAACACTTGACCAAATATGATGAAGGAATTGGTCTGAACAATCAATTCAGCCTCTCTGTATGCTTAATTGACCCAGTGGGATTAACCAGTGAGTTCCAGTGTTTTGCAAGGGTCTGTAGTGTGCTGGTGAGGGCCCTGGACTATCGATGGACGACATCCAGCGGACCACCTGTTTGGTTATCTACTCCATTCCGAGAAGGTGGACTTCCTTGCCCCATTTGCCCCTGTCCCAGTTGAGGACGCCGCTCCACTTCATGGTCCTGTGGAGGACCCCACTTGAAACCTTGGTGGAGGGCACTCCCTTTTTACTGGACCCTATGGAAGTGTGGTTCCACCATCCTGCCCACCTGGGATGCCGCTCCACTTTGAGGTCCCGTGGAGCATGCTGTTCGGCAACCTGAGTGGAAGACGCACCCCCCCCCCCCCCTCCTGCCCGTGTCAGATGTCACTTTGTCCCCAGGGCCTGGGGCATTGCTGTGGACTTGGTTTACAGACTACAGTTTTCCTTGCATCTCCACTTTATGTCGGACTACATCTCCCGCTCACCCCTGGGGCATTCCCACAGTTAAGCTGGGAGTGCTTCAGGAGCCACTGGGACAGTTCCCTGCCAGACCACTGGAGGGAGTGCTGGCAGGTGAATCGTCATAGCCTGCTTTGTTGTTTGTATTCCCCATGTACTTTGTGCTATGCTCCCCCTATTGTTCTGCCTTGCCGCCTTGTCACCTGTTCCCTATTTGCCCTGATGCCCTGACCTATATATATGAGCCCTTGTGTACCTGTCAACGTCAGTCATTGTATGTTTTTGCATCAGGATATTTGTTCATTTGTGATTTTGTCTGTCTGTTTAATGTCCAGGCACTGCCATGTCCTGGTTGTCTATGCTTACGTCATGTCCTGTTAACCATGCTTAGTTCACGTTATGTTTAAATGTTTGTACCATCTTACCCCTGTGAATAAAGTAGCGTAGTTTCCATGGTGTGCGGGCACATGCGGCTTCTGTGGAAATCCGGGTTTGAGCCCCACGGGGTGCAGGGGGCCCCGATGTTACAGTTGTACATTGGTTTTTACAATGTTACAGTAATATATTGGGGGTTTTTTTCTCTTCCAAAGATTTTTTTTGACATTGTGATATTCATGTAAGAACACTAGATAGCTAAACTAGATAGCATTTGATACAGACCTCTATTTAGTTTCTGGTTTCTATACTAGAGCTGAGTAAATTACAATAAAGTAAGAAAAAGAACATTGGGTTCTTTTCAATAGGTGGTTATCGGGAAAGAAATGTATTACACAAAGTATCTGCTTCCAGGATATATTTCAGATGCTTTGACAATCTGCAAAATTGGTGTAACAAAACCTTTTGTTGAATCCCTGAATATCAAACTTAAAGAAAAACTTAAATAAAATGGACAGTGATGTGATTTTTTTCCCACAGAGGTATAGATACAGTAAGTTTAAAATGTCACTTGATTCTAGTGCGAACAAGACCCTTGCTTTGCATCTCAAGCCTGAGAGCTTATAATCAGATTGACTTTCATGACCAATTACCGACGCCAAACATGCACCGCTTTTATGGAAAGCACTGGCTCGGGAGCACTTTTCGAGACATAAAAGCTTTATTGAGGCAATTACCAGTAAGAAAAAGATGTAAGATTTTCCCTCTTGTATTTTTCCCCCCCTTTTGTCAACTAAAAGTTGGTAATTGGCTTCTACTGCATGACACCTGGGTAACCTTGTATAGTCTTCTGGTGTATTTCAAGACACGAAGATGAACTAGACATTGTATAATGATGAAACACCATGATTGTTCATGTTCTTGGTCTTCTTGGCCTTGGAGCTTGTTTAATTTTGGGATAAATTTTTTAGACTTTGTTAAACTGCTTGTCCTGGGGTACAACTTTAACCATGAGACTTCCATTTCCTTCCTCTCTATCATGCCAAATTCAGCTGATCATGGCATTGGTTATTAGTTTATAAGCTAAACTGTGTATGCTGTGGCTGAGTGTCTCATCCCTGGTTTAAGGATCGCTGCAAAAATATTTAAGAAATATGTTCTTTATTGACACTCAGTATTAACGTTTGCCAAAATAATCTCTGAAGATGATGAGAAAATGAAATACTGTGAAATTTAAATGCGGGTTTCCAATTGTAGTTGTGGAAAAATGTTCCTTTAAACTTCCTTTCTTTCCTGCCGTCATGCAAAAGATGCACAGAGGGATCAATTAGTCGTGGCGAACGAAGGCGAAGTTGACGTGATTTGAATCAAAGGCTTTCATCAAGACCATAGATTCAGTATCATGCTACACTCTCCAGTGATGATGAGCGGCGAAAACGTCAAGGCCAGATATTAAAGATGCAAGTAGAACCAAGTGGCCTTATGGGATCAGTCATCTCTCTGGGTTGTGTGTGGAGACTTTACATGTCAAGGCCAATTTGTTCGTAAAGAGAATGTAAAAGGAACAGACACTGTTCAGACCTTCTGTTTTACTGAAATAATGTTATACTGAAATCACATTCTTATGTGTTGTATAATTATTCTATAACTATTTACATAATTGTGATTTTATATAATAAACCTACACAAAATAGTCCATAACATACAGATTGATAAATTATTTACAAATAAATACTAACCCTTGATTGCTAAAACTTGTCACATGACACTGATATAAATATAAATGTATATTTTTTAATTATCTTAATATAATTAGGGTTAACAGAAATTATTAAATCTGAAATGAGAAATTATAATTATCACATTATAATTATTATTATAATATGCAAATATTTATTGTTGTGTTGGGATTACTTTAGAATTTAGAATTTATTTTGCTTATTAAATAAATATTTGAAATATTTATTCATCAAATGCTATTAATATTATTTATCAAATATTTATTAAATAAATATTTGGGAAAAAACATAAAAAAGTCATTATTTTATTTTGATACAATTTTATTCTGTTTTAAAAAGCCAGATATTTAATTTAAAAAAAAATAAATAAATTTTTTGTGGGAATGCAAGTGATAAAATTCAACCTGTGCTTCATTTTGCATGAATTAACAAATCATTGTCCATATACAGTATGAACCTATAGGAAGAGTAAACTAGGCACTAAGGAAATTCAGCTTAGACTAAACAACATGAAGGCATGATAAGACTTGAATATTTGTGAATATTTATACATACTATTCATTGAACTAACACAGTCAGGTAACACACCAAATAGAGAGTGGTGATGTGGGTAGAGAATTTAGAGACATTTACATATTCCAAGGCTAAATTCTTAAATCTCCAAAATTTCATTTAAATGTTCTAAAAAAACTTTCTTCATAATCATGAACAGCCATCAATCACCTCCGAACTGAAGTTCTAATTAAAATCCTTATTTATAGCAATAGTCATTTTTTAGCATTAGGCTTTAACTACTTTTGCATGACTTATTTCTTTATTTTTCCATTATATACAAGAAACAAATTTGGCCTCATGGTGGTCCAGCGGCAGGATCCCGCATTCTCATTGCCACGGCCCGGGTTCAATTCCCAGGCAGGTTGCAAACCCAGCCACTGAAGAGTTAACTCTCAGTGCCGGTCCCAAACCTGGATAAAAATGAGAGGGTTGCGACAGGAAGGGTATCTGGCGTAAAAATGGCATGTTTTTAACTCAATGCCGTATATAATACGGCATTGAATCAAAATATAAGTCTAGATACAGTGTGAAAGTATCTCTCTGTGTCAGAACTCCACATGCTTGCTAGGGGAAAAGCAGCGACCTCCTGCTTAGAGGTTTCCTGACTTGGTTTGGTGTTTGAAGGACATTCTTGGCTGTTTCATGTATCTGAAAATGAAAAATTCACTATCGTGTATCCTAGGATCATTTTGCATAATATACTTTGGCTGCCTTTCTGCCTCTAATGATTGCTGGCAATAAATAAAAATCTACTTTAGAGGACTAGACTTTTATGTCACTGGAAGCTAATCTAACACACTATGGCTTCTGCTATACTGTCTACTTACTTTTTTTCTTTTCTTTTCTGTATCTTTGCCAAACCTTATCTTGAACCAACATCTGAGCACTTATCTCTCTCTCTTGTAACTACATACTGGACATTTTGCTATGGGTCTCACTGCAGTTACTAAAAGATTCATAGTATCTGCTGAATAATTCTCAAGATGAATAACTGAAGAATAAGTTCAAATGTTTGGAGGTTAATCTTCGCTAAAGGTCTTGCCACAATATTTCGTTACAGACTAAAGACAAGGTGCCCTTATTTCACTATTGATCCTCAGTGAAGCAATATTAAAGCTGTTGTAAGGGATTTTTTTTATAAAAAAAATCCATCAGCTAAACCTTCTTTAGTTTTAATCTGTGGCTTTTCAGGGCCAGAGGTGAACATTTCAAGGTCCATGATTTGTTTGCAGCATAATTAAAAAAAACAACAACAACATTGTTTTAACACACTTCAAATTCTTTCATTCATTGCTCAGAAATACAGCGATGAATAAATGTGTGTGTAGAAATCA
The DNA here is from genome assembly GCA_033459395.1 of Hemibagrus guttatus. NCBI lineage: Eukaryota > Metazoa > Chordata > Actinopteri > Siluriformes > Bagridae > Hemibagrus > Hemibagrus guttatus. The sequence goes on from JAUCMX010000027.1 coordinate 4,407,954, forward strand.
TAAAATTACCCAAGCATACAGAATAGACTCACTCAATAAGAGCCTACTCATTAATTATATAAACCAGGAGTTTCAATTATTTTAATTAGATAAACCAGGAGTCTAAATTATTTTAATTATATAAATCAGGAGGTTAAAGTTTTGTAATATTAACTCCGTCCACAAAACTGCAACAGCATTATCAGACTTGTAACCTATACCCACTACAAGTAAGTTTATTTCAACCCACTTGGCCTAGATCTGCTTATATCTCCACTGGAGTTCAATAGTTCAGTGAGCAATTTAACTATACATTATATTGAACACAGTAAGCGTTATGTATGCCTGTCGGACAGACCAGTATATATCCATTTATATCTCAAATAATTTGCATGCTAATACAGTGAAATTAAGTAGCTTGTGAAAACGGCCTAGAGCGAGGTGATGCATAATGCCGGTGTTGTTAGCTGGGATTCAACAAAAACAAACAAACTCAATGGAACTGTATTTTAATAGATTATTAAAAACTAATAAAAGGATCTTTTGCCGTTTATGTGAGCAGGTCGTCATTGCAGATACATTATATTTTGCCATGTGACTTTTATCTAAAGTGTGACCATATAAATATAAGTAAATATTTAAGACCTGGCTAGAAGAAAATTCTGGAAAATGTTTCATCAGGGTTTTACATCCATCGATAGCCAGGAACCAAAGGGAGCAAAATTGGATGTGCAGTCTGAATGGGAGGGATGGCATACTTTATCTCCCCTGTCAATCATGCTGACACTAGCCAATCATAGCCATCTACAGTGTTCATGTATCCGAAAGAGTGAGAGTGCTGTCATGTCACGCAGCAAAAGTCTCCAGAGAATAAATCTCTGTGCTATGAAGTCGCTAGAAGGCATTCCTAATACTGGTTGCCATAGCAATAACATTTATCAGTCGGTTGAGTAACTAGAATTCCAAAATTAAACATTCTGGTTTTTGTATATAAAATGCAGCAGTATATATATGCATCAAAACATATGAGATGAAGGAGAAGAAGTCTGCACTCTTTGCAACTTATCACAAGCACTCTACTCTCTTCAATCCAATTCGTAGTCGCCACATCATTTTTCCCATTGTCTGTACCGCTTATCCGATCTATCATTGGGTCACAGGCAGCCTGCGCCTATCTTAGGCGTCATCGGGCATCAAGACAGGATACACCCTGGACGGAGTGCCAACCCATCGCAGGGCACACACACACACTCATTCACTCACGCAATCACACACTACGGGCAATTTAGAGACTCCAAACAGCCTAGAAGCATGTCTTTGGACTGTAGGAGGAAACCGGAGCTCACCGCATCATGTTGCTCCATATTTGCATTAAGTAAAAGTTTCTCAACTTTGTCATGCCATTGGACACACCCACATCTAGTCGCTGTCAATCACAGAGTTCACCAGCTGTATGAAAATGATTATGTTTGGTTTTTGTCACTGTGATGCTTTGTCACTCTATGTGTCACACTTCCCAGTTGGTGGGAATTGGCAAGTGACCAAATTAAGGAGAAAAATGGAGGGAAAAAAATAGTTTATAATAGAATAAGTGTTAGTCTAGAATAAGGGCTACAAACATTAAAGACAAACATTAATGTGGTCAAAACAATTACTATATTTATAATAGCAAATCTGAAATACTGTGCAAATAATAATAATAACAATAATCAGGACATAGAGTAAAAGGGAACTTTTCCATAGTTTCCATAGTAACATCTTACCCAGGGGCATGTATACAGTAGTGCAGGTTCCATATAAACACATTTTAAAAAATGTCTGCTGATATTGTATGGAGATATTTTCTGTCTGATTCTCCAGTGTCAGTGATTTGCAGCAATCAGAAGTAAAGCTCTAACTTTTCCAATACAGGAAATCCTTCAGGACTGCAGGCTGTTGTGATTTATCAGTAACTCAGTAAAGCTGTTTTTTGTTGTATTAACTTCAAAAAGAGTAAAAATAGAGGCTGGTGAAGGAATGAATAGCAATTTATAATGACTATACTGTAAGCAATAACAGGAACTAACACATTTTTCAAACGCTCTACAAAATGAAACCTATAAACTGATTAATCATATTATGGTGCTGCATTAAAAGAACCAAACACTTTAGGATGTGATGTTATTTATGTTATTATGATGAAAATAATCAACTTAGGGCTGGTAAAGGGGCATCACACCGCCTCATCATTGATTATTGATCCTAACTTACGTGATATGTAATGGTTTGATAGTGATAAATAATTAATAAAATGGTATATATGCTGTATACTGTTACTTTTAAACATACTGATAGACATCAATCTATATCAGTTGCCTGGTCTGTAAAAATGTGTTGTTTTTTTATTGGTTCATTTTATGGTTGTTTACATATACAATGGTTTGTAGAATCTTTTATAACTACTCGACTCATTACATGAATTTGGAATTCATTTGATGGTTATATACATGATATATACATGTTTAATGCTTGACTAGCCCACCAGGTTTATTTAATTCTGTACTGGTTTGCTAGCATGTTCAGTAAAACACAATTCAGCCTTCAGTATGCAGGAAAATTGCTAGAACTCAAGAGCAGTGCATACACTAGGTAGTAATGAAAAGCTATGTTTCCCATAAACTCTGTTGGTTCACAGACATTAACCAGTTGATGGTCATTTTGGACGGAAATTAGTGGAGAAGTCCCACTGTGAGAAGTTCCCCAGTGTTGACAACTTAGACAGCTATGATATTCATTTTAGGAGGAAAAAAACCTTGGGAATATGATAGTGTTTTGTCAACCCAAAGCCCAGGAGAGATAATCTTCATCCAGTGGCAGATTCTAGAGTCTGATAACTGTGTTGTGGAAGAAAAGAAGCAAAACATTGGCAAAAGAGAAGGAGATAAAGATCATCCTCATGGGGAATAAAATATATCCTTGGAAGGGGAAACCGGCTGAATGGTCACAGTATGTCAGCATGTTAGTTTCTTCCAATGGTTTATATATATATAATGAATCCTGAGTGGTGGTGTGGTGGAAGTGACAGAAATGAGTCACACTTGCCAACTGTAAATGGATTCTGTCATAAAAAAGTTCTTGAAATGGGTCTGGTGCTACTGTATAAAATATTTACAGAATATTGACAGAAAAGAGCAAAAATGACCAAAATGCTAATATTTCTTTTATTTCAATTATAGTCTAGATTTTTTGCTCCCTATTAACTGAGATGAGGACATTAACTGAACAAATTATACTAAATCTAAATTAAATTTAGCTTATTTTTTTCCATGCTTTAGAAACACTAATGTTTCTATTATTTCTGTGAGATGATAGCGGGTATATAAGACGCTAGTGTACATTACGGGGGACATTGCTGGCACAGCTAGAGTGACGTTTATTTGGAGAAAAACTTTCAGTGATCTCAAACATAAGGGATTAACAATCAGAGTTTGCTATTAGCAAAAACAAAAGAGGAAGAGCTTCTTTGCAGGCTGACCATTTTCCAGAAACAAATAAATAAGAAATCCATCATAGAGTTATATAATAAATCCTGATTATTTTGGTATCCTTTGGTGTTTAAATTTTATGTTCTTAGGGTATGAAGGAAGTTTGTTAAACTTTATTGATGTTAAAGAAGGAAAAAAAAAACCCAAACATCATCTTTTATTGTAGTAATTACAGAATATAGTATGTGGCAAACTCTATCAGTACAACATCTGACAAAATTTTCATAAGAGTTAACGTTGATTTATCTGACCATCATTTATCTGTGCTGCCACAGATGCCAGCCAGAGCACGTAAAATACTGTATTTGTCTGCCTCGTCAGATAACAGAGACACCCCTTTTCTTCAGAGTATATTATGTTTGAACACAGACATGAGCTGTTTGAACAGTTGGAAGAGGCTACCTTGAGTCAAAAAAGCAGAGAGGGTAGGCAATGAAAAGAAGCCGTCTCTCTTTCCTATTGAACAACAACAAATGATTGTCCTGAGGCAAAGCGCTCTTGGAGACAATCTGACTGATTGCAGAGATGAGCTGTGATGGCCCCAGAGATCTGGGCTGTTTTTAACCAATGCTTGTTAAAGACAAACAACACAATGGATCATCTGCTAAAGACCGTGAGGAAAAAACATTTGTGCTTCAATGCAAGGCGGATAAGGTGCATTAAAAGCAGAATTTACAGAATGTTGAAGTTTCCACTTAGACCAAATTGTGTTGCTTAACAAATTGCAGTCTATTTTCTATTCAAGTTAATATGGTCCTTTAGATTTGTCTGAAATTGTCTGCAGTTGAGAAAACCCATGCAAACTATTGTACAAAATACCAGAATGTTTATACAGTGGTGTGAAAAAGTGTTGGCCCCCTTCTTGATTTCTTATTTTTTTGCATGTTTGTCACACTTTAATGTTTCAGATAATCAAACACATTTAAATATTAGTCAAAGATAACACAAGTAAACACATCATGCAGTTTTTAAATGAAGGTTTTTATTATTAAGGGAAAACAAAATCCCAAACTACATGGCCCTGTGTGAAAAAGTGTTTGCTCCCTAAGCCTAATAACTGGTTGGGCCACCCTTAGCAGCAACAACTGCAATCAAGCGTTTTCGTTAACTTGCAATGAGTCTGTTACAGCGCTGTGGAGGAATTTTGGCCCACTCATCTTTGCAGAATTGTAATTCAGCCACATTGGAGGGTTTTCGAGCATGACCCACCATTTTAAGGTCATGCCACAGCATCTCAATCGGATTGAGGTCACACTTTGACTAGGCCACTCCAAAGTCTTCATTTTGTTTTTCTTCAGCCATTCAGAGGTGGACTTGCTGGTGTGTTTTGGATCAGTGGCTTGCTGCAGAACCCAAGTTCGCTTCAGCTTGAGGTCACAAACCTACTGATCTATCAGTCTGGAAAAGGTTATAAAGCCATTTCTAAAGCTTTGGGACTACTGCGAACCACAGTGAGAGCCATTATCTACAAATGGCGAAAACATGGAACAGTGTAAAACCTTCCCAGGAGGGGACCGGCCAACCAAAATTACCCCAAGAGCGCAGCGAGAACTCATCCAGGAGGTCACAAAAGACCCCACAACAACATTCAAAGAACTGCAGGCCTCACTTGCCTCAGTTAAGGTGAGTGTTCATGACTCCACCATAAGAAAGAGACTGGGCAAAAATGGTTCGCATGGCAGAGTTCCAAGACGAAAACCGCTGCTGAGCAAAAAGAACATAAAGGCTCATCTCAGTTTTGCCAGAAAACATCTTGATGATCTCCAAGACTTTTGGAAAAATACTCTGTGGACTGACGAGACAAAAATTTAACTTTTTGGAAGGTCTGTGTCCCATTATGTCTGGCGTAAAAGTAACAGAAAATTTTCAGAAAAAGAACATCATACCAACAGTAAAATATGGTGGTGGTAGTGTGATGGTCTTGGGCTGTTTAGCTGCTTCAGGACCTGGAAGACTTGTTGTGATAAATGGAACCATGAATTCTGCTGTCTACCAAAAAATCCTGAAGGAGAATGTCAGGCCATCTGTTTCTGACCTCAAGCTGAAGCGAACTTGGGTTCTGCAGCAGGACAATGATTCAAAACACACCAGCAAGTCCACCTCTGAATGGCTGAAGAAAAACAAAATGAAGACTTTGGAGTGGCCTAGTCAAAGTCCTGACCTCAATCCGATGTGGCATGACTTTAAAAAGGTGGTTCATGCTCAAAAACCCTCCAATGTGGCTGAATTACAACAATTCTGCAAAGGTGAGTGGGCCAAAATTCCTCCACAGCGCTGTAACAGACTCATTGCAAGTTATGGAAAACGCTTGATTGCAGTTGTTGCTGCTAAGGGTGGCCCAACCAGTTATTAGGCTTAGGGGGCAAACACTTTTTCACACAGGGCCATGCAGTTTTGGATTTTGTTTTCCCTTAATAATAAAAACCTTCATTTAAAAACTTCATGATGTGTTTACTTGTGTTATCTTTGACTAATATTTAAATGTGTTTGATGATCTGAAACATTAAAGTGTGACAAACATGCAAAAAAATAAGAAATCAGGAAGGGGGCCAACACTTGTTCACACCACTGTATATATATACAAAGTATGCTACAAAGTGGGACTGCAGACACAATATACTTCTCTTGGCTGATAACTATCCCTTCATTACAAACTCATTGCCACGCCCAAACTGTGCACTGCTCCTGGCTTAATTATTTTAAAACACTTTTCTCTGGTCTTCCAGCCTGTCTGATCTGCATGTGACTGTTAGTTAATTCCTTCTCAAGCTCAGCTGAACCAAGTGTTTAAGGTGAAACAACTAGTGGCAGTTAGCCAGGTTGCAAAACACAGCAGAATAAAGTATTGCTCTGATTGTTTGGCTCACAAAGTGTAGCGGTTTAGATATTAAATGTAAGTATAAATCACAAAGTGAACATGGTACACTGATAAGAGCACTTTAAGGATTGCTTCTGCAGAATTCTGTCCCTATCAACTGGCATAACAATGCACTGTGTGTAATTAAGTTTGTAATTAGAACCGGATGGTAAAATCTGGTTTTAAAACAACATCATTTGCACATTAACAAATGTGTCATTATTATATGATTAAATTTTATTGTATTATTTTATTATATACTTTATAACATGTTAACACTGCAGGCTTTGTTGAGGTTTTGTTGCCATTGAAGCATGTGCTCATGTGTGTTCTGGTGGTAGTTTTAGTTTCAGATTAAACTAAAACTTTTGATGTTTTGTACTTAAAAGTTAAATATTTTATGTGACCTTAATTAACCCTTTTTCCAAACTGCAGTTTCCTCTCACATCCAAATGAAAACAACAATTAGGGGTTCATGCAAAGTAGAAGCGACAGATATCAGAATGTGTGCATTTTGGCAGCAAGTCACTGTAAATCAGCTATAATCACAGACATTCCTGCCAAAACTGGATAAAGCGTGGACTTGAGTACACCTGATGGTCTACATAATAAGGCAACTGGTCTAAACAACGATTAAGGGTAATAAAATAATGTACATTAGACAAATACTGAAGCCATATACAACATACACATCATTAAACACATCCACTGTCCTTTCCTACCAAAGATTGGATAGACAATTATGTTTAGTCAACCCCAGAGTACCGCACAAATAGGTTTTGGTAATTGTTCTCTGGAGCCATGTGCAATCCAAAGGCTTAAATGAGTGATTTTGCAGCTGAGTGTTGAACGTGCTCTACCCCGTTGATTAGGTTATGCATCATCTATGTAACACCTGAGCCTCTCCATCTGCCAATCAGCATGACTTGGCAAAAGTGAATGCTGTAAAACTGCATGCAAACTGCACGATGGAAAAATCAGGCCAGAAACCTATAGCATGTTTAACGTGTGGTGTACGTGTGGTGTACTTACATGGCAGGTGCATTTTTATTGACCTGTGAAAGTCAATAGACATTCAGTTTTGGAATATATTTTTCCATGTACTCTGCTGTGTGCCACGGTAAGGATGGAAATAAGCCAAAGGGGTCCAACCAGTTATTTTTCCAACATGTTTTTGCACACTTTGCCAGTCATTGCTCCTTCTGTGCCTCAGTTCCACCACATTTGAAATAAAGCTTTTTTTTTTATAAAGCAAAGCTTTAAAGAGCACTTCAGTAGAGTGTTTTAGCATTCAGCAAGATACTACAGCTAAATCTCCAGCATATTTATTAGTATGTATGAAACAATCTGGAGTAAATTTACCAAAAGGATACTTGCAAATTCTCCAATTTGTCCATCCTACTCTGTGACTCAAGACTGACTGTGAATAAGCAGCTCTGAAGCCGTTCATTATCGATAAGAATGAAGAATTGTTCCTGGTGAGATATTTCCCAAGCGAAACACTAGTAAAATGGCACCAAATGGGGAAAGGAATAATGAATATCAACATCCAAAATGAAAAGATGTGACACTTTTTTGTTAAATGCACTTCAGAAAATTATTTGGTTAAGCAAATTGCTTAGAAGCTGAATGATTTGAACAATGCTTTCAAAGTTGTTAGGACTTAAATGATTTGAAAAATCGTGGCAGTTTGGTGAAATTGGTGGAATTGAACTCATGTATTTGAACTCTTAACTGTCCAAGTTTAGCGGCTGAGGTTAAAACATTACATTTAGAAGATGCAAGAATACAATTTCAGTTGATTATGAATATTTTTAAAACATAAATAATGGTAAATGCTCAAGTTTCTCTGATTAATTACAGTGGAACCCCGGGACACGAATTTAATTTGTTCTGGAGGCTTAACGTGAAAATTTGTATTGTGAAACAAATTGTCCCATAGGAAATCATGTAAATGCAGATAATCCATTCCAGCCACCCAAAATATTATCAATATTACCACTACGAAGCGTATGTAAACTGTATGGCTGCTTACAAAGAACTGACCCAAGCCAAGTATTCCATGTCAAGGGTCCTTACAGGAAGTCGTGCCACAGCAAGCTTGGGCTAAAAATAGAATAGACCTCCCACACCACCAATACGTAAACAAAAAAATGCCTGAAAAATCACATAGCTTTTGAACGCATGCCGAAGGCAACGTTGGTATCATGGGTTGACTCTTTCGAAACAGCTTTCACTGACTGAAAAAATAAATTGAAAAATTTGTAAACTCACTTCAGTTGGCTTCGCATGGCTTTCCACTGGCGCAAGTAAGTTTTGAAAAGCTCCTGGACGTGCGTGCAACTTAGCTGGGGTTTGGTTCACTCAAATACTTTGTATGCTGATGCAAATTTCTTGCAAAATTTCAATTCGTAAGGTGAAAACTCATAAGGGGGGAATTCATATACTGAGGCTCCACTGTATATCAAAAACAAAAGAATAAGATACTGCTTAAAGAATATAGATAGACAGATTAGTAGGGTTCTAATCCATTTGGGGGTGAATTTAAAATAAGGCTGTAATATAAATGAATGTGGAAAAAATGAAGCACTGTGAATACTTTCCGGAGGAACTGTATATATATCAGTGGCGGACCGTGCATTTCACACCTAGGCCTTCAGTAGTGCTCCGTCTGAATCAACCCGCCCCTCAAAAACCAATTTATGAAATTGGTAAAGAAATACAGTATAAAGAGCCGTTGCATCGCAGATAGATAACTCCTGTAGCCACAATAAACGCCTTTATTGAATAGACAAACCAGGGGTGAACAAGTCTCCTCCTACTGCAGCTACAGCCGCGACACACATAAAAAACACCAATAATAACCTCATAACTTGCAATATTATTTAATAAATTCGTATTATTTGTAAACAAAATCCATCGTCCTCTCTTTCCTCAAAAACAGTTCAATTACTCTGTTGTACAGATTATCCGTGCGCTTCAGTTCCATCGCGATCCTATCCAATCAACGGGTCTGAATACGGTGACATTGCCATACGCCTGCTAGAGGGCCCTAGTGAAACCAACTCAAAATCTGATTGGTTGAAGCAAAAGTTTCATCGACAATTATTTTGTGTTAGAGGGCCTGCAGAACGGATTGTGAAGGCCTCCGAGCAGACTTCTTTGACTTTGACCCTGCCTGGCAACAAATGATGGCTGAAATGTGATTGGTTAAATGCTTTAATACAAAAAGTACATGTCTGGAAGCAGCACAACCATCGGAAAAGCTATGAAAGGAAGCTGACAGACCATTTGGAATGATTTAATAAGTATTCATGGACAAAACATAATAAACATCAGTTTGTGATTCAGATATTTTTTTAGGCCAGCAGAGAAGGCCTTGCAGGCCCTGACGGTCCGCCACTGATATATATATATATATATATATATATATATATATATATATATATATATATATATATATATATATATATACAGTGCCTCCGGAAAGTATTCACAGTGCTTGAAGTCCAATGTTAAGTTTCCGCAGTCTGTGATGATTTGGTGTGCAATGTCATCTGCTGGTGTTGGTCCATTGTGTTTTTTGAAAACCAAAGTCACTGCACCCGTTTACCAAGAAATTTTGGAGCACTTCATGCTTCCTTCTGCTGACCAGCTTTTTGAAGATGCTGATTTCATTTTCCAGCAGGATTTGGCACCTGCCCACACTGCCAAAAGCACCAAAAGTTGGTTAAATGACCATGGTGTTGGTGTGCTTGACTGGCCAGCAAACTCACCAGACCTGAACCCCATAGAGAATCTATGGGGTATTGTCAAGAGGAAAATGAGAAACAAGAGACCAAAAAATGCAGATGAGCTGAAGGCCACTGTCAAAGAATCCTAGGCTTCCATACCACCTCAGCCGTGCCACAAACTGATCACCTCCATGCCACGCCGAAATGAGGCAGTAATTACAGCAAAAGGTTACTACCAAGTATTGAGTACATGTACAGTAAATGAACATACTTTCCAGAATGTTACGGGAGGTAGGCCCTGTGTTGGGCCACTAGGGGGGGTTTCCAGCAGGGGTTGTGTCATGTCATGTTATGTCATTGTTTACGTCATGTGTTTTGTTTTAGCCCCGTCTTCTCCTATTGTTTCCTGATTGCTGTTCACCTGTTCCTAATGTTAGTCCTGATTATGTTAGGTATTTATAGCGGCCTTTTGCCAGGGTTCGGGGCTGGTCGTCCTGTCACGTTGTGTCATGTCATGTTATGTCATTATTTACGTCATGTGTTTTGTTTTAGTCCCGCCTTCTCCTATTGTTTCCTGATTGCTGTTCACCTGTTCCTAATGTTAGTCCTGATTATTTTAGGTATTTATAGCGGCCTTTTTCCAGGGTTCGGGGCTGGTCGTCGTCTCTATATAGCGTCTTTATATAGTCTTCATGTTCCGTGTTGTGTGGCGTCATGTATGTTGTCTTCGTGAGTATTTTGAGTTTAATAAACCCCTGTCTGCTGTCTATCTCCGCGCTGGGTCTGCTTTCCTCATGCTTTGGATACTGGAAACGTGACACAGAAGGCCAACAATTCACTAAAAATGTTTTTTTTTATTGGTCTTATGAAGTATTCTAATTTGTTGAGATAGTGAATTGGTGGGTTTTTGTTAAATGTGAGCACAATTAAAAGAACCAAAAACTTAAACTACTTCAGTCTGTGTGCGTTACATTTATTTAATACACGAGTTTCACAATTTAAGTTGAATTACTGAAATAAATGAACTTTTCCACGACATTCTAATTTATTGAGATGCACCTGTATAGATAGATAGATAGATAGATATAATGAATGTTTTTTTGGCCCTTTGTAATGTCTTTATTTCTAATCTCATAATCAGCAAGGTTAAATGGCAGCATGTTGCTATTTATAATTTCTTGATGAGGAACCACATATGTTGCAAAGGCTGTACATGTGCTCTGCATCTGCTGCAACAACCTTTTAGTTAATTACACAGGCATGTTTGCCTTATTAGATTTATTAAAGCATGTACTACTGAAATAGATACCCGTAGATCTGACCTCTGATAAAGATTAACCTGAAGATCTTTAAAAAACAACAGTCAACCAGTTAAATGTTGTTTAAACAATGAAGTAAAGAAAGATGAATAACATTTTTTTTATGTTGGTCTGGGAAAAGATTTTGCTATCATTTAGCAGTTATTTAGGAAACCAGACCATCCGTGCTGTTTCCAATACGTTTTAGTGTCCAAATTGTATCATGTTTTTGAGACATTTTGCAATTTTTAATTTTAAAACAATGATGGGAACAATGATGAGTGTCTTAGATTAACCCTTGTAGAAGGCAGCAAAAGTAAACGCAATGGTTGGATGCATTCAGCACTGAAGTATCGCACCACCCATTACACACATACTGTATTAACCTGAAGTACAGAGGTGCATTTTTTTTTTCAATGTTGTAAAAATAGTCAAGGACTTTTGCCAGCCAAGCCATTAGAGCAACACAAAAAACTGTTTAATTTAATCCTCTAAAACACACCATCCTGAAATGTAACTCTGAAGCAGCTTTGACTCACTATAATCTTTCAAGAAATTGTATAACCATCAGGATAATGTATGAAAACTCTGTATTCATGTGTCTGAATTCCAGGAGGATGATATATCAAGGTGTTTCCATTTCTCTTGTTCCATGGCTTCCTACACCCCATAGCCAACTATAGGCTTTAATTATTAACCCTTATGCAATCAATGCTAAAAAGTGTTTCTAAACATAAAACTTTATAGGCTTGGTTGCACAAGTCGTTTCTGTAATTACGAAGGTTGTGTAGCAATCTAAAAGTGTTTAAAAATGTCTGTTTGTTCTAAATATGAAGCAAAATGGTGATTTAAAGTGTCATATTCAACACAGATTTACACACCCACTTACCATCTGGAGGACTGAGAATACAAATTTATATTATTTTTTTTATTAACATTATTTAAATTGTTGCTAAATTAGACCAAATTTAAATTTTTTTTAATGCATTTTAAATTTCAAACAAAAGTAGGTATCAATGCTCAAAATGAAAACCAATAACGCAAGAGTTGAGTTCATATGTCTGCTTTAATGTTTGTTCAAAGCTGCTGCTTTAATTTATGTTGTAAGGATTAACACACTTCAGTACATGCTATAACAGCAAAATAATCAATATTATCAAAATAGTAATTTGGCAACAAAAAATAACAATATTAAAATAATAAAATACAATATTTTGTACAAAACAAGTTTCTAAATGTTATAGGAGTTATAAACAGCTATTACCTCACCTGTCTCAGATTTTTCTCTCTATCTGTTACAGACACGCCAGGCTCTGCACACACTCAGTCACAGCGCACTCCCTCCCCAGAGTTCTAACGAGACACACCTGAACACCATAATCACCTTCACCTCCTCTATAAATAGCACCACGACACATACCACAGTTGTCCGTTATGGTTAACACGTACCTCTACGTTGTGTTGGTAACACTGGACTCTCTTGAAGCTAACTCTGTATGTTTCCAGAGATCTCAGCCTTTCTGTCCTCGCGCAGCTCCAAACCAAGCCACGGATACCGGCCGGTCCTCCCGTTCACGCCACGACCATGTTCAGCTGCAAGCCCACGTTCGTCTCCACGCTCTCCACCCCCGCCATGCTCCGCCAGCTTACTCCACGCTTCGCCTCCAGCACGATTCACGTTCCCTTCCTTACTCAATAAAACACCTCAACGCGAATCTCTGTCTCTGTCCTCGTTCTGTTCATAACAGAATAACGGACCGAACCGTCCGAGTAAGGAGAGATGAGCTCACGGGATCCTGTTGAAGAGCTGGTGCTGCGCCGCATTCTCGCCAGCGCAACCCTGGATCCGCGACTCCGGAGAGCGCTTCCACCGCTGCCGTTTCCTCGCCACCTGTGTATGCAAGCCCCATGGCCGCCCCAGCACCATACTCCGGCGTGGCGGAGAATTGCAACGGGTTCCTGCTGCAGTGCTCGCTGGCTCTGGAGGTGCAGTCGCACCTGTACCCTGACAATCAGGTGAAGATCGCCTTCATCATCTCTCGCCTCGACGGGAAAGCTCTTCACTGGGCCGAGCCCCTCTGGTCCCAGAACAACCCCATGATGTCCTCGTTGTCCGACTTCACCGAGCACTACAGTTCCGCACCCTCGCCGCGGCCAGCGGTTGGAACGAGCAGGCCCTCATCACCACCTATCGTCAGGGTCTGGATCCACGGGTTCGCCTGCACCTCGCTGCTTACGAGGATTCAATGGGGCTGGAAAAATTCATCCAGCTCTCCATCCGCTTCGCGACTCGGATACAGCTGTGCCTCGAGGAGCACCAGAGCCAGCCGGCAGCCACCACTGCTACCGCCCAGTTGGGACCTGTCAGCCACCCAGAGCCTGCCGACAACGCCATGCAGCTGGAGCTTTCCGACGTTTCATTGGTGGCGGAGGCGGCTGGCCCAGAACCACTGTTTCTACTGCGAGAGCTCGGGGAATTTCGTGGCGAAGTGCCCCCTTCGCCCCGCACGAGCGCTGGTGAGTACGCTATTTCCAACACAAAACATAAGAAAACCTCTCTCAATTTTGGTCAGCCTTACTACCCATGATTCTTGTGTTTCAGCGACTGCGCTCCTCGACTCTGGGTCGGCCGGGAACTTCATCTCCGGAGCCCTCTGCCGCCAGCTCCAGCTCCCGACCGCCGCCATGCCAAAGGTATACCAGGTTCACGCGGTGACTGGGAAGCCCCTGAGGCAGGTGCATCGCCAGGTGGGGCCCCTCCATCTCCAGATCGGGGTGATGCACACGGAGGAGATCTTTCTGATGGTGCTGGAGAACTCAACAGCGGACGTGGTTCTTGGCCGTCCCTGGCTGGAGCAGCACGATCCCATCCTTTCTTGGAGGACAGGAGAAATCCTGAGGTGGGGGCACCAGTGCTTCAAGGGCTGTTTTCCTGAGCGACCGAGCCCAAGACCTTCATGACTGCACAACCTCCAGGTCCACGCCACATCTGTGGAGAGTCCCCTCGAAGCCCGCTCCGTCAACATCCCGGCGTGCTACTCTCACTTCAGGAATGTCTTCTGTCCCAAGAAAGCCCCAAGCTGCCCCCACACCGGCCATGGGATTGTGCCATCGATCTCATCCCCGGCGAGCCAGTACCCAAGGGGAGGATATATTCTCTCACTCTCCCAGAGGAGAAGGCCATGGAAGAGTACATAAAGGAAGCCTTGGCCCAGGGCTACATTCGCCCGTCCACATCCCCTGCTGCCTCCAGTTTCTTCTTTGTGGCCAAGAAAGATGGCGGTCTATGGCCCTGCATTGACTATCGGGCACTAAACAAGATCACGGTTAAGTTCAGGTATCCCCTTCCTCTCGTCCCCGCGGCACTGGAGTGTCTCCATGGCGCCACTGTGTTCACGAAGCTCGACCTCCACAGTGCCTACAACCTGATCAGGATACCGAAGGGGGATGAGTGGAAGACCGCATTCGTGACCCCTACAGGCCTTTATGAGTATCTGGTCATGCCCTATGGACTCGCCAATGCCCCCTCTGTGTTCCAGGATTTCATGCATGAGGTGCTCCAGGACTTCCTGCACAAGTTCGTGGTAGTCTATATCGACGACATACTGATCTACTCCCGGAGCATGGCCGACCATCAGCGCCACGTTGCGGAGGTTCAAGTTCACCATATCGTACCGCCCAGGGTCGAAGAACGTCAAGGCCGATGCCCTGTCCCGGCTCTATAGCCCAGACATCGCCAACGACGATCCAGAACCCATTCTCCCGAAGAAACTCTTCGCGAGCCCCATCTCGTGGTCGGAAGACATGCTTCCCAAGCCAGACGCTCCGCCAGGGTGCCCACCGGGACTGCAGTTCATTCCACGATCGCACCGCACCTCCCTCATACACTCCATGCATGCCTCCCTGGGTACTGGCCATCCTGGGATCAAGAGAACCCTCTCGCTCCTCCAACAACGTTTCTGGTGGCCCCGCATGGCAGTGGATGTCAAAAGATACATTCAGGGATGCAGGGAGTGCACCATGTCTAAGAGTCCACGTCATCTTCCCGCCGGTAAGCTGCTGCCCCTATCCATTCCGAATCGCCCATGGTCACACCTAGGGATCGACTTCATCATCGACCTCCCAGTCTCTGAGGGGTGTACATGCGTCCTCGTCATCGTAGACAGATTTTTCAAGTAGTGCCAGCTAGTCCCTCTACCTGGACAACCTACAGCCCTGGAAATGGCCGAATGCCTTTTTAACCACGTCTCCAGGTATTATGGGCTCCCCGAGGACATTGTCTCGGACCGGGGGCCACAGTTCACCTCCAGGGTCTGGAGAGCCTTCTTCAAGCGTCTAGGTGTGACCATCAGCCTTTCCTCGGGCTACCATCCACAAACTAACGGTCAAACCGAACGGAAGATCCAAGAAATAGGCCGCTTCCTGCGCACCTTCTGCCACAGCCACCAGGAATCCTGGAATCAGTTTTTGGGTTGGGCCAAGTACGCCCAGAACTCGCTGCGGCAGTCCACCACAGGCCTCACCCTGTTCCAGTGCGTACTCGGTTACCAGCCCCCACTGTTCCCCTGGGATGGAGAACCATCGGACGTCCCGGCAGTGGATTACTGGTTCCGGGAGAGCGAGAGAGTCTGGGGCGAGGCACACCTACAGCTCCAACGGGCCTTACGGAGGCACAGAACGACAGCAGACCTTCGACGATCCCAAGCCCCTGTGTACCAATCGTGACAAAAGGTCTGGCTGTCGACTCGAGACATCAAGCTGCGCCTCCCCTGTAGGAAGCTGAGCCCCAGGTTCATTGGTCCCTTTACCATATTCTGTCAAGTCAACCCCGTCACCTGCCGCCTACAGCTTCCCCCAGAGTACAAGATACATCCAGTGTTCCATGTGTCATTGCTAAAACCTCACCACCCTTCTGTTCTTCTCTCCACAGAGCCTGGCACAGCAGAAGAGCCCCCCCTTCCACTGCTCGTGGACGACGGAACAGCGTATCTGGTGAAGGAGATATTGGACTCCCTGTGCCGTGGCGGTCGTCTGGAGTACCTGGTCGACTGGGAAGGCTACGGTCCCGAGGAACGGTCATGGGTTCCCAGAAATGACATCCTCGACCCGAGCCTCCTCGAGGACTTCCACACCAGCCACCCCGACTGGCCAGCTCCTCGGGACAGAGGCCAACCGCCGCGGCGTCGGGGCCCAAGGTCCTCGGGAGCGGACCATGGAGGGGGGGGTAATGTTACAGACACGCCAGGCTCTGCACACACTCAGTCACAGTGCACTCCCTCCCCAGAGTTCTAACGAGACACACCTGAACACCATAATCACCTTCACCTCCTCTATAAATAGCACCACGACACATACCACAGTTGTCCGTTATGGTTAACACGTACCTCTACGTTGTGTTGGTAACACTGGACTCTCTTGAAGCTAACTCTGTATGTTTCCAGAGATCTCAGCCTTTCTGTCCTCGCGCAGCTCCAAGCCAAGCCACGGATACCGGCCGGTCCTCCCGTTCACGCCACGACCATGTTCAGCTGCAAGCCCACGTTCGTCTCCACGCTCTCCACCCCCGCCATGCTCCGCCAGCTTACTCCACGCTTCGCCTCCAGCACGATTCACGTTCCCTTCCTTACTCAATAAAACACCTCAACGCGAATCGCTGTCTCTGTCCTCGTTCTGTTCATAACACTATCACTTATGTAATGCTTCAAACTCCTTCCAAAAAAATGTAATACATTTCTCCTTACAGCATACTGTCACAGCACTTACAATAACTTCATTTACTTAAATTATAACATTCTGGATGATTTATTAGTTTCTTTAATTTGGTGGTTAGCTTATATTGGAACATTCAGGATACATTATTAGATTGCTGGATAGTTTAGTAGAATGCAACAAGCTGGATAGATATTTGGATGCAACATGATGTATAATTTAGACTGTAAAATTCAGGATAGTTTAATAGAATGTACAATGCTCAGTAGTTTAGTGCAATGTAACATGCTACTGTATATACATTATTAGATTGCAACATGCTGGATAGTTTAATAGAATATAAAATTCTGGATAGTTTATCAGACTGTAAAATGCTGGATAGTTTATTAGATTGTAATATGCTGGATAGTTTGTAGAATGTAAAATACTGGATAGTTTATCAGACTGTAAAATGCTAGATAGTTTAATAGATTGTAACATGCTGGATAGTTTAATAGAATGCAAAATGCTGGATAGTTTATCATCCTGTAAAATTCAGGATAGTTTATTAGATTGTAACATGCTGGATAGTATGTAGAATGTAAAATGCTGGATAGTTTGTAGAATGTAAAATACTGGATAGTTTATTAGATTATAACATGCTGGATAGTTTAATAGAATGTAACATGCTGGATAGTTTATTAGATTATAACATGCTGGATAGTTTATTAGATTATAACATGCTGGTTAGTTAATTAGAATGCAACATGCCTGATAGTTTAGTAGAATGTAACACGCTGGATAGATTATAAGATTGTTAATTGCTGGATACTTTATTGGAATGTAACGTGATGGATAATTAGATTCTGACATGCTGGATAATTTATGGAATTGAACATGCTGGATAGTTTATTAGATTGTAATATGCTGGACAATCAGATAGCATGTCAGTGAGTCTATGTACTTGTTATGAGTCTAATAAACCGATACTAAATAAAACCAAGAGTAACAAGAACACAGAAAACAGGGCTCAGTAATGCACAATATAATCAAACTTCACAATAAGCCATCAACAAATGTAAATAAACTGATCAAGGGATAACATCAAACAGGTGTACACAATAGGAAATGACACCAAAACAAAGGCACAAAGCAAAACATAAACAAAAGCACATGGAGAACTAACAACCACTGTTCAAGCTACTGCTATAGAAAATAAATCAACACCTTCTGACTAATTAGTTGTGAGAACTCAATAGCACTGTGATCAAAAAACATGTTGCTTGCACATCGTTAATTTGATATGATTATTTATGGATTTCTCGTTTTAATAGATGATATATCCTCATCAAAATCCACATACTACATGCTGCTATTCGTTGTCATGGCAATGTATGTGAAGGTGTACACTTATTACACCAGCAACTATCATAATAGCTGCTATAAAGTTCAACGTCCGTTGCAGCTTGTCACGTGCACATTCTTTTTTGCTGTGTGCTCTTGCTAGCATATGTTTTATACATATGGTTTATGACAGCTGTTATGAGATTTGTGACAAGTGTCATAACCGCTGGCAAAGTTTTACTTGTGATTATCATATCATTTCTCATAAAAGTTTATGGGTTGCATCATTATATGTTATTGCTGAGTTATTGCTGAGGCTGTAGCAGTGCCATCCCTGGTTTGCTTTGACTTCTGTCATTTATCATATCGGAGAAAATAAAACAAAACACAAATAAAAATAATGTGGAAGCAATTTTCTGGTATTTTCTGAAATCAATATTTTCTTTATCTTGCTTATAGAATTAAAATGACTTTCATCGTAAAACCATGATATAATTTTGAAAAAAATTATTCTTGTTAAGATTCTCAGTTTGTGTCTTTTAATTAAAACATCTAAGTGCAATTTTATTTTTACATTTATCTATGCAGCACTAAGAAAGCTAAATCTATTCTAATCCCCTATATATATTTATGTCCATAGTTATATGCAATATCTACCTTGAAACATGGTATCAGGAGGTTTGTCCAGGAGAAAATATCCATCACTATCATTGTAGTGTTAGTCCAAATGTCAGTGTTGTGAATTTAGAAAACACTGCGTAACCTCGTTTTTTAGTTTAACCTTCACTTGGCAATGCTATGTTGCTTTGTCACCATAATGTGACAATCGAGAAATGCACCCATATAAAAGTCAGCTGTCATGATGCCGTAATCTAAACCAGCCCTGAAAGCGTCATAACATCAACTGAAAGAGTATTACATCAACTTGAAAAAAAACACACCAAAAAACAGGCTTTCTGACAGGTAATGGCGATTTGAATAAGCGTTTAATTTTGTATGTGTTTTTTTTTTGTTGCTTGAAGTCAGTAGTGATGTTTAAAACTAATGCACTAATAAAACACACAGGACTGACCTAATTGTCAGTATTTCCTGCACAGTGGTGTCGAGTTTGTGTATATTTGTATATAGAGAGGTCTTATTGGTATATACCATTTCTAAATCTATTACAAGTATGTAGCAATAGTCAGCAAAGCATTTTGATCATATTTCAGAAGTGCTCTATATATATATATATATATATATATATATATATATATATATATATATATATATATATATATATATTCATGAAAATTTCCTTCCTTAAGCTTTATTGCTGACACTCTTTGAGGACCACCAGGCAGCTCTCCATCCACTCACTCCACTCACTCTGTAGCACCCATCCTTGAATCAGTAAATTTTTTCGTTGGTAAGCCTCTCGGTTTCTCTCGTCCCGTCATGATTGCTGTGATCATGGGGGAAAAGGGCGAGGTTTGCCTTGCTTATTACCCTCTCCACTGGAGCATTTCAAGGATTCATCTTTTAAATTGTACTGCCCTCCATCTCTTCCACCCTTATCACTTATTTGAAGGTCATGAGCGCTTTCACTTTGTCTTGTCACTTTTTTTTTTTTACTCACTACCCCCCGCCCTTCCGCCTGCTGGCCTTCCCAGATCTCCTGCTGAGTCTGTTATTTTTTTTGGATGGTTTTTGAACATGAGCTTCAAGTGATGCAAGATTTTAATTAATCAAGCACTGGTATCGGACTAATTGCAAACCGCTGCCTGTAACCTCTTGTGCATATAACCACTTGCTTTTGCAAAAAAAACTAATCATAATCATTGGGTTATTTTGAAGCATGGTGATGAGGATAGGTCAATACAATCTAAAAGTTTAAGCAAAGAATTTACATTTTTACTCTGTGTTTATTATCACTGCTGTTCAAAACACAATCCATCCATCCATATCTGTTTAGCAATTTTCCTACACAGGGTCAAAGGCTCATCCCAGGAGTCTATCCAAGGGGACTCAGGGCACAAGGTGGGGAACACCCTGGGTAGTAATTGTTCCCCCAACAATTTTATAAAGCATTATAAGGGCAGTGGAAGATTGGGGTTCAAGCCCCAACACCAACACCACACTGCCACCATTGTGCCCTTAAGCATTGCCTTTAACCCTCTGGGTGATGCATCATGCCTGCCCCTAACTTCCAAATCTGGGATATGTGACAAAATAAAGGCTTCTTCTACTGCATACACTTTATACAATATTCTTAGATTAAATTTGGTTATTACAAAGAGATCCACTATTAGAAACTATTTCAACTTCATAACTGTGGTTGATGAGCTCAGATGATGTGGAGTTCACCAGTTATACCTGAATCTCAGGAGAATACGGGCACAAGGATAGACAGGATGCCAATCTATCGCAGGGCCCAATCTCACACACATATA
Organism: Hemibagrus guttatus; assembly: GCA_033459395.1. Lineage (NCBI taxonomy): Eukaryota > Metazoa > Chordata > Actinopteri > Siluriformes > Bagridae > Hemibagrus > Hemibagrus guttatus. Next base: position 4,428,810 of record JAUCMX010000027.1, read on the forward strand.
TTTCACATGCTACAGACAATTTAGTGATGCCAATCAACCTACAATGCATGTCTTTGGACTGGGGGAGGAAACCCCCAAGGCACAGGGAGAACATGCAAACTCCACACACACATAGCAGAGCTGGGAATCAAACCCCCAACCCTGGAGGTGTGAAGCAAATGTGCTAATCACCAAGCCACCGTGCCCCCCAGTCCACTTAATTGTGGCACAAATTCGCTGTTATTATTTTACCAACTATTTATCATGGGGTGAACTTGATCTGGCAACCGTTTAATTTATCCAGTGCAACTTTGTCCTGAGTAAAAACATCACTCATATATAGTACAACTTATTGCCTACAATTTTCTTATTGTTTGCTTTCTTTGTTAAACACATATATATGAATACATATGGAACAAGGAATTTGAATGAAGCAGGAGAATATTTAAAGTCACTCGTATATTATTTAAACACTATGATGAGCATGTGAATGCGAAATATGTAGCAGAAAAGGAAGTGGCTAATATGATCCATCTTCGCTTGTGTGAAGTGTGAGGAGTCAAAATCAGGAGGCAATCAAAGAGGCAGCGGAAAGAATTCTAAGCTTGAAGCACCATTCACAAGCAAAATAAATAAATAAATGTAAATGAAACGGTTTTAATGTTTGTGAAACTACCCTTTCAGCATTCTTTTTTAACTACAAATGTTTTGCAGAAGAGAATCAGTGGCTAAAGCAGTCAGTTTGACTAGTAACAATGATTAGCTTGGGCTTACTTCACACATTTTTCTAGCATGTCCTGGGTCTTCCCCAGGGCCTCTGCCCGTTGGGGCATGCCCGGAACACCTCCCCAGGGAGACGTTCTGGAGGCATCTGAAACAGATGCCCAAACCACCTCAACTGTCCCCTTTCGATGTGGAGGAGCAGCGGCTCTACTCCGAGCTCCTCCCGGGTGACAGATCTCCTTACCCTATCTCTAAGGGAGCGCCCCAACACCCTACGGAGGAAGCTCATTTCAGCCGCTTGTGTCTGGGATCTTATCCTTTTGGTCATGACCCAGAGCTCATGACCATAGGTGAGAGTAGGAACATAGATTGACTGGTAAATCAAGAGCTTCACCTTCCGGCTCAGCTCCTTCTTCACCACAACAGACCGGTACATAGATTGCATTACTGCTGCCGCTGCACCGATCCATCTGTCAATCTCATGATCCATCCTTCCCTCACTCGTAAACAAGACCCGAGATACTTAAACTCCTCCACTTGAGGAATGCGCTCACCTCCAACCTGGAGGGTGCAAGCCACCTTTTTCCGGTCGAGAACCATGGCTTCAGATTTGGAGGTGCTGACCCTCATCCCAGCCACTTCACACTCAGCTGCAAAATGCCCCAGTGCATGCTGTAAGTCCAGGCTTGAAGGAGCCAACAGGACAACATCATCTACAAAAATCAGCGATGAAATCCTGTGGTCCCCAAAATGGACTCCCTCCAGCCTCTGGCTGCGCCTAGAAATTCTGTCCATAAAAACAATGAACAGAACCGGTGACAAAGGACAGCCCTGTTGGAGTCCAACATGCACTGGGAACAGATCTGACTTACAGTTGTGAACCAAGCTCCTGCTCCGGTTATATAGAGACCAAACAGCCCTTAACATAAGGCCATGAACCCCGTACTTCCAGAGCACCTCCCACAGAATGCCATGAGGGACACGGTCGAATGCCTTCTCCAAGTCCACAAAACACATGTGGACTCATTGGGCAAACTCCCACAAACCCTCAAGCAGCTTGTGGAGGGTATCGAGCTGGTCCAGTGTTCCACGACCAGGACGAAAACTGCATTGCTCCTCCTGTATCAGAGGTTCGACTAACAGTCGGACTCTCCTCTCCAGTACTCTGGAATAGACTTTCCCTGGGAGGCTGAGGAGTGTGATCCCCCTATAGTTGGAACACACCCTCCGGTCCCCCTTCTTAAAAAGAGGGACCACCACCCTGGTTGCCCAGTCCAGAGGCACTGTCCCTGACCACCATGCTATGTTGCAGAGACGTGTCAGCCAAGATAGCCCCACAACATCCAGAGACTTAAGGTACTCAGGGCGAATCTCATCCACCCCCGGTGCCTTGCCACCAAGGAGCTGCTGAACTACCTCAGTGACCTCAGCTTGGGTGATGAATGAATCTACCTCTGAGTTCTCGGCCTCTGGTTCCTCTATGGAAGGCATGTCAGTGGGATTCCTTCCACCATCCAAAAATTTTCCCAGTCGAGGCCAGCAACTCTCCACCTTCACTGTAAACAGTGTTGGCAGAGAGCTGCTTACCCCTTCTGAGGTGCCGAACGGTCTGCCAGAATTTCCCCGAGGCCATCCGATAGTCCTTCTCCATGGCCTCACCGAACTCCTCCCAAACCCGAGTTTTTGCTTCCGAGACCACCCCGTCTGCAGTTCGCTTGGCCTGCCAGGATGCCTCAGCTGTCTCCGGAGTCCCCCGAGCCAACCAGGCTTGATAGGACTCCTTCTTCAGCTTGATGGCATCCCTTACTTCCAGTGTCCACCACTGTGTTTGGGGATTGCCGCCGTGACTGGCACCAGAGACCTTACGGCCACGGCTTCGGATGGCTGTGTCAACAATGGAGGAGGAGAACATGGTCCACTCACACTCAATGTCGCCAACCTCCCTCAGGATCTGGTTGAAACTCTCCCGGAGGTGGGAGTTGAAGACCCCCCTAACAGGGGGATCAGCAAGACGTTCCCAACAGACCCTCACAATACGTTTGGGTCTGCCAAGTCTGTCCGCCACCCTCCTCCGTAAGTGGATCCAACTCACCACCAGGTGGTGATCAGTTGACAGCTCCGCCCCTCTCTTCACCTGAGTGTCCAAGACATGCGGCCGAAGGTCAGATGACACGACCACAAGGTCGATCATTGATCTCCGGCCTAGGGTGTCCTGGTACCACGTGTACTGATGGGCACCCTTATGCTTGAACACGTGTTCGATATGGACAGGCTGTGACTAGCACAGAAGTCCAGCAACAGGACACCACTCGAGTTCAGATCAGGGGGGTCACTCCTCCCAATCACGCCCCTCCAGGTATCGCTGTTGTTGCCCACATGGGCGTTGAAGTCCCCCAGCAAAACTATGAAGTCCCCAGTCGGAGCACCTTCCAGCACCCCTCACAGGGTCTCCAAGAAGGTTGGGTACTCCACACTGCCGTTTGGCTCATAGGCCGAAACAACAGTGAGACACCTATCCCCGGCCCGAAGGCACAGGGAAACAACCCTCTTGTTTACCGGGGAAAACTCCAACACATGCCGGCTGAGCTGGGGGCTATAAGCAAGCCCACCCCAGCCCGACGAAGAGGAAGATGAAGAGGGTCCAACCTCTCTCAAGGAGTTGGGTTCCAGAGCCCAGGCTGTGCGTGGAGGCAAGCCCAACTATCTCTAGCCGGTACCACTCAACCTCCCTGACCAGCTCAGGCTCCTTATGCTCCTTCCTGCGGGTGGTGGGCCTACGGGAAGGTGGGCCTATGTCTTTCCTTCGGGCTGTGCCCGGCCAAGTCCCGCAGGCAAAGACTCAGCCACCAGGCGCTCGCCTGTGTGCCCGAACCCCAGGCTCCAGGGTGGGGCCCCGGTGATGCCGTTCGAGCGACGTAACGGTCCTTGATTTTACTTCCATAAAGGTTTTGAACCGCTCTTAGTCTGACCCGTCACCTAGAACCTGTTTGCTGTGGGAGACCCTACCAGGAGCACTAGGCCCCCGATAACGTGGCTCCTAGATTCATTCGGGTACTCAAACCCCTCCTCCACAGTAAGGTGGCGGTTCAAGGAGGGGAACTTGGCGTATTATTGGGTGCGTATTATTATTGAGCAGTTAAAATGTAAAATTAAATATTTATTTTTGGGTTATTTTTCCGTCTCACCCCTCAGCCCACATCCCTCTCCAATTTGGATATAATTTTTGGTAAACAAGATCCTGTCTGGTTTAGATTTTACTTGACAGTCCATTATCAGTTGAATAGCATAATTGGTCCTTCTCAAAGCATTAGAAAAAACAATCCAATACAGTGCTCAGTAGGTTCAATTCTAGGCCTGTAACTTTATATTTAGCCCCTTGGACAAGTAATTCTCAACATAATAATAGTTTTCAAGTCTGTGCTGACAATGTACAATTCTAATTAAGAGTTTTACCACATTCTGAAGAATTATACAAAAAAAAAAAATCAGATTTTATTCCAGAGCTTAACAATCAAAGCAGACAATAAAGTAAAGGATGTTGCTATATCACTTAAGGTTCTGTATCTAACATCTGAGATAATAGGACATAAGAAATATTTTTTAAAATGACATAAGACATGCTGCACATACATGATGCTGAGAAACTAATGCACTGAATATCTGGAATGAATTATTGCAACACGGCTGCTTGCTTGGCTGCCTCTTAAGAAAAGCTTCAGCTCTTTTAGATGAACAGTCCAAATCCTTATCAAGAAAAGACTCTTGTCTCCTTTAACTTCAACTTTATCAACCAAAACAGGAAAAGAATAAGTAATGGTATTTTTTTTCAGGGAGGGAGGGATAATCACAAAATATGACGTCTAAGGGTGTCAATACTTTTTTTTTTTTAAACTAGTGCTTTTAACCTTAAATTTGTGTATGCTGTGTAAACAAAATCTAACAATGTTCATGTATGTTTTATAGATTTAAGCTATAGACTATAGATTAGAGTTTGCCGGTCCATTTTCAGCTTTATAGGCAGCTGCATTTTGTCAAAATTATGCTTAGTGGTAGATCCTCTAGGAGCAAGTTGCAGTAGACCAGTCTCAAACTGACAAGGGACTGAACAAGCTCCTGAATGGCCAGTGTGGATAAAAATAGACAAATCCTTATGATATCATAAAGGAGATACTGACGTGAGCATGTGCGATTAAAAGGACAGTTAATTGTCCATGGTTACACCACGGTTGTGTGCAGTGGTCCAGGGAGATCCTGACATGAAGATGAGTCATGTAGGATGATGAGCTGTTCGGTTTTGCTCAAAATTTCAGCTGATGAGCTGCCATCCATGATGAGATGTCTGCCAGACGTGCTAAGTAACAGTGGTGTCTGAGGGAGCGAAGAGGAGATAAATGTCATCTGCAAAGCAGTGGTATGAGAACCCATGCGAGAATGAGTATTAAGGACAATTCAAGAGAAGGAGTATAGTAGTAGTATAAGAAGTGATAGTAATATCACTGTAAGTAAGAATAAGAAGAATAAAAGTAAGAATGTTATTAGTAGTAATACTGTATTCTCATAATGCCTTCATTCCGATTTGATTATCTCAACTCATCTCATGCCGTTTTCAGGATATGACAGATTTCTCCATCTTCGCTGCACTGATCCTCATGGCAGAAATCACAGAGATGCAAAACAGCAGAGAGCACGGTTACCCTGTCAGATCTATCACATATCCACGCATCCAATCTCTTCTGAAGATGCCAGTGGGGCTCATTGGCATTTAAATGGCGGCCACTGATACCTGATTGACTGCAGGTGTCAACGAAGATGGCACCGCTATCGAGCAAGCCACTCAGCCCATCAAATTACAGCCACGTTTGTCCCTCGTCACCACTGCTGTTCGCTCTGCAGTTGGCTGCTGTGTGGAATGCATGCTGAAGTGTCATTTCTGTCATTTGCATCTCTTACATTTGTAATAGAGTGCTGCGAAAAAGGAGCTGAATCGTGATCCTAGAGTGCTTGGTTTAATGACAACACATGCATTTATGAATTTGAACGAAATAAATATATTGTCACATTCTTATCTGTAATTCAGTGGTAGGAAGTATAAAAAGTCATCTCATAATTAGTTGAAACAAGAGTCAAATAATTGACTCTTCTGATGCAAATGATGGTTAGCAACCACCTTGATTAATTCTCCTGCTCTGTACTCAAGTCTAAGCTTTATGTCTGATCATCTTTGATGAAAGGGCCAAAACTATGTCCCAAAGGGAGCTCCTGCAATGTGATTAGATGAAAGAAGCAATGAGAGATAATGAAATCCATGACATGCAGCACTATAATGGGGAAAAACACTGCTTTAATTGTCCTTAAATTGTTATTGTCATAATAACAGCTTGTCCCCATTCCAGAGACAACAACCCAGAGGATTCTTCTTTGTCCTAGTAGGAAGCGATATGAAACAGCTTTCTGCTGCTCTGATGACAGTAACTACTATAACAGGCTACTTTGACTACAATTCAACACATTTCTACAGAGATTAGATCCCATTTTCTTCATTGCTATGATTTAATCTCTGTAGTACTTCCAAGAAGGTTCGGATCTCTTATTGCTCTTGAGATGCATAATGAATTCTTTTCCGAGTTATTGAGTCACTCCAATTTCTCAGCGGGTGTCGAGAAGACAACAGCTTTTGATGAAAGAAACAAAAGATTGCATTTTTGCCACCACACTCCTAATTTATGATGTTGTGGTAATGGGAATTGCGTTGCTTACAAAGGCCATATTCATCCTTCATTTTTTTTATTTATTTATTTATATATATATATTTTTTTAGTTTCCACTTTCCTTTTCACCCGAACACTACACTACTAATGACCTTGGGAACACTTAGAAGTATGCATCATTTAGTCACTTTTCAGGATGCAGGCCAGTTACTGGATTAATTTATCACGACCCAATTTAAGCCATGCCAGCGCTTGAAGAAGCACTTATTTTCTGCAACAAAGGCAAATTGAAATGGATCGTTCACTTTGAATATAACTGCTGATACTTAAGTAGAAAAACTATCAGATGGCAGGTCATTCTGAAAATGGAAAAACCATTAAGTTGATAACCATTAACTGAAAAGATAAAAATCTATGAATAGGGGAAATAAACTTTTTTCCTTAAACTTGTCCTCTGATGCTATGAGTAGAACCTCTAAGCAAAGTGTGATTTTTTTCCATTTGACCAAGACATTGTTCCAGAAGATTATGTATTTCCAAGTGAAATTGCATTTTTGGGTGGTCATGGCTTTGATGTCGTCCATCAGAATTTGAAACCTGGGCCAAAACAAATAGCGAATGTCAGTTTATCAGAGTAGACTGTTTATTTTGTCAACTGAGTAAGGCCACAAAAGTTTTAGCTAACACCAGGCTACAGTAATTCAGATCTGTTCAATAGTGGTGAGCAGACAAGCATCTCAAAATGGACAATATGTCAAATCTTGAGGCTGATGGGCTACAACAGAAGACAACAAGAAGACCCAACTTGCCTTGTATCCACAGTCCAGGCTGGTGGAGGTGGTGTAATGGTGTGGTGAAAACTGTTTGTTTTCAGTCACTGGATCTGAATCCACTGGAAGGCCATTGGGATGTGGTAGAACAGGAGATTTGCAGCATAAATAATTGCAACTTGAATCATCTATAGAAATTTTGTGGTCGCAGGAAGTCAAAATGGATCAGATTTTCAAAGGAATGTTTCCTGCAATCTTGTGGAATCAATCTCATTAAGAATTGAGGCTCGCTTTGAAGGCACCTCACCTTATATTAAATATTATATAATAATATTGTATAATATTATATAGAACAATATCTCTTATCTGTATTAGTCATGTACAGAATGGAAAGTTCTTTAGGTTTCTGAGCATTTTGCCTGTTACATCCCACTACTATCCATCTTATATTAGGATCATTTTGGAGAGGCTGTGGGAAAAAATATATAAATAAATGTGTTTTATGATTAACAGAATGGAGAAGGTGTCTAGAATGCCGAGAGCAAACATCTTGACTGGTAGAGGGGACTAGGAAAATGGAAAATTGTTGCTTAATATTATTTCTTTGTTCTGCCCGCAGTTCTACAATCATGAAGTCAAAAATCAAAACACGTATGATGAAATAAGATGAATTTTAAACTGTACTTTAGTGAAATATTACAAATACAATTATTTTTCTTCAATTTGAAAGGATTGCTATAGATATATCATGGTTACTTTGACCAAGAATGTGGTCAAACCAGGTAAAAATAAAGACTTTTATTTTAAAATAAAGATTTTATTTTTTACAGGAAGCCAACATGGATCAGATCATGTTGCATGAATATCTTACCTTCCTACCTCAAACTGCGAGTTTTGCACTGGTCGATAATGTACAATTAATGTACAGTTAATGTTTCTATCTGCACTGACTGTAGCATTGGTAATTTTAATTGTTTGCACTGGTTCTCTTTTTAGACAATAGAATACTGCACTATTACACAGTGTATATATTTATCTATATTTTCTACACAGGTAATCTTTCTTAAAATCTTTTTTAGATTTTATTTATATTTTTATATAAATAAAAATATTTATATAAATTAAATATTTAAATTTTTATTATTATTTGTGTTTATTTTTTACTGTTGTGCACCATTACACTAATGCAAATTCTTTGTATGTGTAAAACCCATAGTACTTGGCAAAAAAGCTGATTCTGATTCAGATTTTTTTTCAAAAGGTTGATTCAAATTTTCTGATTTCTTATTGTCCGTAAATATTAGTTAAGTAGTAGGTACGGCTAATTACACATGTCTGATATGTCAGAGTCACATCACAGTAATAAAGTAGCTCAACAGCTCAAGTTCCACTACAGCCTCGTCTCAAGGCTCTTTCTTTTTCTTTCCTCAGACAAAAAGCTGCTATTACTTAAATAAAACCAAGCTGAAATGCTGAAAATGACTATGATTAAAAATAATATTGTATAAGTTTAGTATTACTATTTATTGCATCATTTCAAGAAATGGTGCCTTATTTTTCTGTTCATTCTTTTACTTATATCATAAGCATATTATTTATTTCATTGTGTCCTGAATGTAAAAGCAGACATTTGATAGACTACATGTGTTACTGAGGAAAATATTCCATATTACAACTGTTTTTATTTTCACATAATTTACATATGATTCATATTCACATTATAGGGCATATACAGGGCACCTTGAGTTAATGTATTCCTTCCCATAAGAAATGTGAACTTCATGAAGCTATAATAAGCTTTCTGTTTAAACTCTTTCATATTTGTGACGTTTAAATGAGACGTACTCAAAGCTACAAAGTCAGTTGGCATGACATTTTAATCATACTGAAATTGAAAACATTACCCAAGGTAAGTGTTTAAAGAAATGGATGTGCAAAACTTCATTGCAAACCATTTAACAAACAAGAAGCCTTTAATTATCACTAACTTATATAAAGTTTGTTATGAGTAATGTTAGAGTCTGAGCTGAACAGTACTCAAGCATTCAACACGTACTTCATTTCTGTTCTTAATAATGACGCTTATTGTCATTTTCACCTATTCACTGAGATAGAAAATGCGTCACTACATTGCTAACATTGCTCTATTATGCTTGTGTCTGCTGTAAGACAGCACAGATTCAGGTAACGGCCTAATCATTAGCCCCACCCATAATGACCAGCCGACCATTAGCGACAGCAAACATTAGCCACCTTTCTTCGAAGCTTTCGTAGCTCATACCTCTCTCTTGCCGCCAGTGACTGCTAATGGACTTGGCATTTGCAGAGAACCATTATTTTAATTTATTTTAATGCCAGCCCGCAAAGGCCTGACACATTCTGAGAGCTATCCCTCTCCCTGAGATGCACTACGACTCCCTGGGTTCTACAGTGTGCATTTACATATTTATTAAAATTATTACTAGGTGAGTTCATTTAGGTTATAATGTTATAATGTACTTTCAAACTAAAAGAGGAATGGTGTAATCAGGCTAGTCATGCATTTTTCTAGGAGTAAAAGCAGGCATTTGATGGACCCCTGGTGATTTTACATGTCGGTGACAAATGTTTTTTCAGAGAACTTCTAATATTACTGAGGAAAAAATATATATATATATACTTCCTCAGACTATCTATACATTTATTCATAAAAAATCATCTATTTAAAAATAACTAAAAAAATAATAATGAAGATATAATGTGTGGAAACCTCTGAAGGAAAAATCAAAGCCATTTCACATGTGAGTAATATGTGATCTTGTGTGAAAAATAAAATCACATATATATTAATAAATACTAATAAATTACATCAACATAAATAATGTATAAAGCATTATGTGAATATCAATTAATCAATGTAATGTAAGATGCAGGTAAAATGCTAATAATTAATGTTTACCTCAACAATATTTGAAATCTTTGTAATGGACATAAATCAACATGGGTTGCAGCTCATTAAACATCTGCTTTTACGTCTAGAAAAATGGGTGACTAGCCTGATTACTACATGAAGTGTCTAATATGGCATGCCAAAATGAAATATATAAATATGCTCATTATATATGTAACAGGATGAATTAATGCAACAATAAATACATAAATGAGGCCTTTGTGGGTTTCATTATTTTTACTCAAATTTTTGTTTGTTTTTATTCTTTTTTTCACTACAATGGTGTTAACTGACTTAAAAGAGAATAAAATAATTGTGCCATTATGATATAAATGTCACCTTATGAAATAAGTCTCATTATGAAATAAATGTGGTATATGTCATATGACATGAAATCTGTTAATATGACACAAGTCTCATTAGGAAATTTTATGGCATGACATGAATCTTAGAATGTTAGTGAATGTGTCAGTAATGGGCATAATGGCAGATATCTCAATATTATATGAAAATGTTGATATGACGCATTTCATTATGAAATTTAATGCAATAAATGTGTCATTATAAAAATTAAATAGCATTATGAAATATATGTGGTCTAATAGAATATGACTCATGAAATGAAATCTGTTAATATGACAATTTTCATTATGAAATAAATGTCATAATGAAATTAAAGGTCATTATGCAGTAAATGTGTGTTATAATGTTATTAACTGTGTCATTATGAAATAAATCTAAAATAAAAATGAACTGAAATGTAAATTTTATCATGAATATAAGCATGATGAAATATTTTATGATAACATGTTCAGTATTATTTGTTTGTTGAATTGTTTCACAATATATTAACTCATTTATTGTGAATATCTAATGCTGCATTTATTATTTTGGAAGTACTAAATGGGCCTACTTTGTTTATTTATTTAATTTAGAATAAAATGACATTCCATAGTCTAAAAACAACGAAATCCGTGTGCCTTTTCTGTAAGGGATGTTTTGAACACCTAGATGCTAGAAAAAATTTTTAACACATATTGTTCACTCTTCTGAAGTTAGAATTCACAGCAGCTATTTCGCCCCTTTTCCCTGCACAGGGTGAAGAAAATAAAATCGAGCTAAGCCTTCAAAGCTTCAGATGTACCTTTTTAAAATTGCCTACTCAAAATTAAACCTGCAGCCCTCAGGAATTCTTCTTATTTGGTCTATCAGTGAGTGAGGCTGTGTTGAATTTGAACATTGCATGTTTTCTTTCCTGCCATATCGGTACTCGGAGATCCCAACTAACCTCGCAAACATACACACACAGAAACACAGTAACACACAGAAACAGGCACAGAGAGAGACACACAGAGACACTTTGAGAGCATGAATCCTCCTGCTGTTGCACTGATGATACGCTCTGATCTCTTGAGCACAGACGACATGGCTCTAATACCTTTTACTTGAAGATAATAAAGGCGAGATAACAGCCCGTGTGTGCTGAGATTAAAGCTGACAGTAGGTGTAGGTTCAACCCCCTCACGAGCAGCTCCGAGTCACAAATGCCAAAAAGAACGGCATAACAGGTCAGAGAGAGCAACAGAAGCTTCCAAATGAAGCTTCCGCTGCTCAGGGATTTGTTGCATGGAAATTTGTCTTGTATGCTTTGGGGTTTAGCAAGAAGCTTGTAAAGATAAATATTCCAGGAGGTTCCATTAAAAAATACATAAACTCCTACTCGTAATATAATTATATATAGTCAAATAAAAGATTGGGGTGTTTATTCAAGGAGGGAATACAACTTTGATTGGGAGGCATTTATTTGGATGCATATTCACACATTCGTGTCATCAATCCTCCTACTTGTGTTTTTTTTGGGAAGAAATCATAGAACCTTGAGAAAACCTATGCAGAAATAGAAAAAAATTATGCACTAATCCCACTGCCATCATACTGCTGGATGTTTCCTCTACATAAATACATAAAATTCATAAATTCCTAAACATAAATTTGGAATGCTTGAACCTTGTCTCAAGGTTGTATCTGGTCAACATCTTTTTTTCAGTTTTTTAAAATTATTATTTTATTTATTTTTCATAATTAAATGATTTCAATCTTAGAATTTTATGATTCATAGATGATGTTAAAATTTTGATCAGAATTATTTTTACATTTTTAACATTTTGAACAAATACATTTTTAACATCATCTTAGAATCATAAAATAATCTCTAATACATTTTTAGCCATACAATTAAAACATTTTTAGAAAAAACATTTCTTTATATTTTTTCTTTATTTCCACATTTACATTTTATTTTATTTCTAATTTCTACTGTTTATCTGTGAGTTTTGCAATGTGAAATGTATTCAAAGTTATATTCAATATTGTTTTCTATTAGTATCTTTATGCTTATATCTTTTTTTAATATTTATATAAGTACAAAAAAATGTTTATTTTATTTTATTTTTAAATACTCCTATTATACCGATCAACAATTTCTCTGAATTTCATCTTGCATAAACTACATAGTAACTAATGTACAAAACTAATGTTAGGTTTATTGTATTATTATTGCTTTATTTTCATTATAGTCTTCACATCTTGATAATTATATACCACTATCTCATGAATAAACAATATCCATGCAATTCTATTAGACAACATACTATTTAATTCTACATTCCTGGTTTTATAACACAGATCCTCAGATTATTAAATTCTGCATACTTTTTTCTTTGGGCATAAATATATTTGAATAATCAAAGCGTGCTTTGGGTAAAAACTATATACTATGTCTAATAGGTAAATTATGTACGGTATGTAAAATAATGAAAAAATAATTTTTCTAATAGTCTAATACTTACTTATTGTAAGAAAACATGATTTGCAGACAGATACTTAGGTGCTGCTTAGTAAAATCTATTCATGAAAAATTAACTGTGCTTCATGCAGCGCTACATTAATCCAATTATAGAGGCATTAGTGCAAAAGTGTGTACTGACAAAAGGCAGAAAGGGTCCAATTCAGCATTTAGTAGTATAGGGTTTGGTGGTCTACTGTGGAGATTGTCAAGAGCACCAAAATTCCTTGGCGTACATCTGGCGGAGAACTTCACCTGGTCACTCAACACCAGCTCCATCAGCAAGAAAGCCCAGCAGCATCTCTAGTTTCTGAGGAAAGCCCATCTCCCTCCCCCCATCCTGACCATGTTCTACAGCGGGACCATCGAGAGCATCCTGAGCAGTTGCATCACTGCCTGGTTTGGGAACTGCACCGTCTCGGATCGCTGCAAGACCCAGCAGCGGATAGTGAGGACAGTGAAAAGATCATTGGAGTCTCTCTCCACTCTATCACGGACATGCACACCACATGCTGCATCTGCAAAGTCAACAGCATTGTGGACGACCCCACACACCCCTCACACACACCTTCCTGCTGTCTGGAAAGAGGTACCAAAGCATATGTCCTGTCTTGTGTTGTTTTTGTTTTTTCCTGTTTGTACACTGTCTTGTCTTTGCACTGTTTGCACACTTTGCATTTTATGTAGCTAGGACAAACTTTCTGACCTAACTCTGTGTCATTGTTCTGTTTGTAACTATATGTTGTATGTTGTTTATGTAGCACCAGGGTCTTAGAGAAACATTGTTTCATTTCACTATGTACTGCATCAGCTATATGTGGTTGAAATAACAATAAAACCTTTTTGACTTGACTTGACTTGACTTGTATAATATAGCGACATTATCCAAAAGGTCAGGTTGATAAGTTTCTTGAATATGTCTTGGAATTCCATCTCGAAAAACTTCTTTTAGATTTTCCAGGTGCTGCAATTACCAGAGAATAGTTTTTAAAACAGCATACTTCTGACAGTATTTACTAGCACAACTCCATGTTTTATATTTCAAAAAGAAAAATGAATGAAAGCAGCAACACATGGACCAACGATCAATCAGACATGATGTAAACAACTTCATTTTCCAGGCAACATTTGGAAACAGAAATGGAAATCTGGGCTAGTTCATAGCAAGGCTATATTTTCTGTAAGTAATATTTCCACTGCCCGTACATCAAGACCCATGGCACATATCAAAACAGTACTGAGTATCTGTGAAGACCTGAGAGGCTCGGCATGGCAATGATGCCAGGAAGACTAATGCTCCTGTCAGACTGCTCCTTCAAGTTTCCCAGATGAGTCTTAGACATGTCAGTGGGCATGGAGAGCTGCGAGTGTTCGCTAAGTTCTTTGAACGAAACACCTATGAGAAAGACTTGTGAAATTACTTTGGTTAACTTCAGCCTCTGTTACATAAACCTCCTGCTGTGCTCAAAATGTGTCCTGTTAACTCATGCCACCTTTCACAGGACAATTATAGTACTGAAATTTTATTTGGAAACACCCTCTAAATTTACCTAAGGCTTCAATAATGTTAATTATTATCAAATTAGCAATGTAAAAAAAACATGGATACACAGTTTAAAGGAATTCTTATGCATATTACACCAATCCAGATGTTCTGATGTCTATAGGTTGCCATGGTATGTGAGATTTTTACTACTTTCTATGGTGACACAGGAATAAACTGAAAAGTATGCTGTTATTCTGTTTTTCCCCCCCAATAAAGTAGCACCCAGATGAAATGTGAATAGAATTCAGTGAAGGTCAAATAAGTAGGAAACAAAAGACCCAGTAGAAAGTGAGAATGGCTGTAGTCTGTTTGATTGGGGGGAAAAAAATGAAAAATTCATAATCACATGAATTTTACCTAATATAACTAATATTACTACTACATTGCCTCCAAATTCACCAGGAAGGTTTATTCTAATCCACTGTAGCCTTAGATTCCTGTTCTTAGCTTAAAGGAGTTGAATTCAATGTGGTCTTCTGTCTGGTGTGCTGTTGTAGCCCATTCTTAGATGCTTTTCTGCAAATCCCGGCTTTAAAGAGTAGCTGTTACCTCTCTCATTAACAAATTAATTAATGATTCTTACTAGACTTTTATAGTTTTTTGCACCATTCTGCATCATTTTACCCTAAGAAATGCTGTACATAAAATCCCAGGAGATCAGCAGTTTCTGAAATACTCTGTACCTGCAGACGAGCCAAGGTTGAAGTAAGTAAGAACATAATTCCCACCATTTCTGTAAATGTATCTGCAAGAATACTTTTACAACACTGCATTGCTGCCACAAGCTAAACACAGCTGTTCCTAATAAAGTGACAGTATGTGTGTAAGACAAAACCATTCTCCTAGCAACACTGTTGTTGTTTTTTCTGTAAATAAGAAAACCTTCTGGGTAATTATGTTTATTCTGTGTGTGTCTGCCCTTTTTATTGCCATGTTGTAGTTCCTGAGACTTAATTAATGAATTAATACATTTATTAAAAGCCACTAGTAATTTAAAATGTGCCTCTAGTTCATAATGTTTTGCTGACTGCTACCCATGAATCTACTGCTTATAGATTGCTTATTGCTTATAGAATGTGAACATAAATCAACTGTTTTTTTGTATAATCCACAGATACAGATTTAGATGGTGTTAAGACAAATTTACAGTAGATTTGACTAGCAATTTAAACCAAACAGCAAAACAAATAAATTTATTAAAATATACCATAAAAGTTGAAAAATATTATAAAGAACCAGTAATTCTATCCATTCAATTCCATCAAACCCTGAGACAAATGGGCTACAACATCAAAAAACCACACTACGCTGTACTTCTGTCAGCTAATATGGGCCCAGGCTCACATAAGCCAGGCAAACTGGAAAACCACAAGGCGATAATATTTTCCAATTATTAAAGATATTATAAAAGATATTATCTTTCCTAACTAAGCAGTTTTGCTTAAAAATCCCAAATCAGCAGTTTCTAATAGAATCCTACCCATAGTTGATTTTTAAAACCGCACACCGCATCATGTTTTATTCCTAACTCAGTATACTTTAAATAATATATACTTTAACATTAGCAGTTTTATTGCCACATTTAAATTAAATTCGCCCTAAATGTATTGTAACTTCATCACAGCTGACACATAATATTCAAATAATTCCCTCTCAGCCAGGTTATAATGATCACAGCGCCATCATGCTTTTGGGAAACTAATCTGTTCTCATGAATACTAATAACCTGTCTATATATGTATTGTTATTCTGCTCTAGCACATGCTGTCACACCTCATGGCTTATATTATAAACAGATTTCCAATCTCGGTGGAATACATTAAATGCGCAAAACATTTTATATGCAGGCGCACAGCACTCTAAATTACACAAAAGATGAAGACGTAATTTCATTATGCTTATGATCGGAAAGGTAGACGAAAACGTTCAATGTGTGCAACCTTCACTTTGAGACATTGCTCTTGGATTTATGGAGCATCTGGTGCACATTTGAATGAAACTGTGGCTTAAAGATATAACAAGGGTAGCAAAAGATTTTAAGTGTGCTGCATGCCAGATACAACAGTCAGAACCTACGCGGACCCTTCATAACACATCACATGAATATATCCTAAAGTTATGGGCTTATATGATGTTTTTTGTAGTTATGTGACTCAATTCTCATTGTATGTAGACTTTCAGGACTGTATCTATATCTGATGTGTTTACACAGGTTTCTCCAGTTTCCTCCCAAAACCATGCCAACTGGTTGTGCCAAATTCCAGCATCCCATTGAGGGTGACTAATGCAAAGTGTTTGCAGAATTGACTCCAGATTCACTAAATTCACTAAAATGGTTAAATTGAAAAAGAAATGAATGAAGGAATAAATGATAGCTCAATCTATATGAATCGAATCGATTTACTCGATTTGAGTAAAGGGCAATGGAATAGAATGGAATAGATTCGAGTGGAGTGGGGTTGAATGGAATGGAATGTATTTGAATAGAGTGGAGCTGAATGGAATGGAATGGAATGGATTTGAGCCGAGTGGAGTTGAATGGAATGGAATGGATTTGAGTCAAGTGAAGTTGAATGGTATGGATTTGAGTGGAGTTAAATGGAATAGAATTGAATTGTGGAGTTGAGTGGAGCTGAATGGAATGGAATGGATTTAAGTGAAGTGGAGTTGAATGGAATGGAATGAATTTGAGTGTAGTGGGATGGAGCTGATTAGAATGGATTTAGGTGGAGTGGGGTGGAGCTGAATTGAATGGATTTGAGTGAAGTGGAGTTGAATGGAATGGAATGGAATGGATTTGAGTGGAGTGGAGTGTTGTGGAGATGAATGGAATAGATTTGAGTGGATTGTTTTTTATAACAAACTGCTAATTTATGAACATTGTAACGATCTACTCCTTAGTCTTCATTCCAAGATAGCTGGTGACTCATTCCACCACCTAGGTGACAGAACAGAATTAGCATTGATGCATGGTGGGTCCATTCAAACACTGCCAGATGCCCAGAGGAATCATGGTGCAAAGCATGGTATAATTAGTGCTTTATTATATGTGGGTGCTTGGCAAGCATGTACGCAAGCATCAGTGTATCCAATCTGATATGGACAGCTACAGTAATACAATGGAGGGAGTATAGCAATGGTATAGTGTAGAAGAACTTGAGGAGGCTGGAAACTAAGTCATGCAGCTGCATTGTGAATTTGTTGCAAATGCAGGAGCAGACTTGCCAGGAGGGGGTTGCAGTAATCCAGTGTCAAAATGACAGGGGACTGTACATGCACCTCAGTGGCCTCTCTGGATAAAAATGGTCAGATCATTCTAATCTTGTAGAAGAGGAACTATCATGAGTGATGTGAGGTGAAAAGGACAGTTGACTGTCCATGGTTCTCAAGGTTGTGTGCAGTTACAGAGGTGATATCTGACTGTTGTCCAGAGAGATCACAAGATCTTGACATGGGGCTGCCTCTCCTAGGATGTACAGAATATTGGTTGTGCTGGATCTGGGTTTCAGCTAATGAGCTGCCAAGCACAATGAACTGCCTGCCAGATATACTGAGATCTCTGCGGAAACATGGGTGTAAGAGGGAGGAAAGGAGAGAAAGAGTTGAGTGTCTTCAGTATAGCATTGGTATGAAACCCATGTGAAGACACAACCTCAACAAGAGAGCAGGTATCAAGGGGGAACAGAAGCACTCAGCCTTGTTAGATACCAGTGGAGAGTCTGCATGGATCATGAATTTTGTAACTTTGTATGACCATCTCTCAGGTTACATCACAAATAGATTCATGAACATGGACTTGTGATAGATTGTGTCAAATCAAGGTAGATGAGGCCATGGCTGTTCTAGTGTCAGATATATTGACATATGTGGCACTTTCAATGTGGCCTATGTTTTTTTTTATTTAAAAAATCTAAAAATCTAGCAGCAATGCTGTCCATCCTTTCCCAATTTGCAATGGAAATGATCATATTCCTATTGACCACAGTACCTGCCCTGAAGGCTTTCCTATTAAAAGATTCCGTGTAGAACTTCTTTATGAAGTAAATAACCCTTAACTCTTCAAAAGATCCCTGAGGATCATTTTTTTCCTTTATTTAAGTGGCCATTAACTTACATAATCTAACCCCACGGTGGAAATTACACTGCTTTTTCATTCACTTCAGAATTTTAAGATATAGCATGTCTTCTCTACATAATACAACAGGGTTCAGAAAACTAAACTGTTTTTATTACCAGTTATGAAAGATGAATTCACCAGTTCCCTTAGTTTTATATTGTTCAATAATACACTGTATAAAACTGAGAGGAAAATCTGTTTGCTTTAGAAATACTTGCATGGAAGTGAAATATATCTGAAATATATCTTTTTTCCCCTTCCTATTATTGCTTCAGAAGATTATTGTAACACTGCACACCATCAGAGTCTATTCTCAGATTAGATTTTGCTTCACTTGTAAGTCACTGAGAAGAAAAAAAATTGTCACATATATGAATATTATTGAAATGGACAACATGGAGGGGATCATATAACAATTCTCAATTCTGTTCCAAAAGATTTGCAACATCATAACTAAACTTCCCAATAATGTTTTTTTTTTGTATCTCAAGGCCATTTCAGAGAGGATGCTAGAGGAGATATAAAGAAATACATATCAAGCCAAATAGGAAAGACTAAACATTTACTTCAATGGGAAATGAGATTAGAAAGATAAGGTCAGATCTAGTGGTGGTTAATTTCATTTATTGACCAACATATTTCACACTTAACTGTTCTCTCATCCATCTCAGCATTGTTAACTAAACAAAAATTAGCTAGCTAGTTAACACTAGAACATTTCCTTAGCATTTTCCAGAATCAACTATCACCTTCATATCCTGAATGTAAATGAAAATGAATATGTTATTTGAAAGGAAAACCTCACGTGTCCTGAAAAAACCTCACTATGTAGACCTTCAGTGAAAGATTCTCAGTAATAGCGACTCACTGATTCTATCCAGTCTTGCTGATCATTATTACTTGTCTCTTTTATTCTTTGTCTCTTTTGATGTTGGTATTACAGGATTTTAAATAGACTCCATTTGCTTGATTGTACTAACGACTTATATTAAGGTATATGATAGATAATGACAGTAATCCCGGTGGTGTAAGTATAGTATATTATATATTATGTCCATATATTATGTACTCCAACTAATAATAACTTGTTTTTCTCTGTATAAAGGATTTGATGAACTGCTGTTGGAAAGAGATGTACTCTTGGGAAGAAATCAAACGTTTCTTTATTCAGATTGTTCAGGTTTGGTCTTTGTCATTATTTGCTAACATTTTACCTAATGGTGATGTTCATGAAGTGCCCATAAAAACTGCTTTTATATAAATAGAGTAACTATAGAGTAGATAGTCATTACAAATGTATTATATCGTAACGCTTACGTCACCAAAATATTGTGTCTTTACTTCACTGTTATACGGATTTCACTGGCATAAGAAGCCATTAAGACTGCTGACGTCTTTTGGAAAAGGTCTTTTTCAAATGTTTATGTAAGCTTCTATTTTCTATTCCTAATCCACCATAGACATTCTGAGGATCTTTGAAGACTCTGTAAAAATGCTGAAATCCTCATATTTCTGTCAAATTCTTAGCCTCTGACAGCTTTTCTGTGCTTCTGGTTAAGCCATTAATCCTGTAATAATTCCATCACTGTTAATAGTACATAATGCTCTTATGTCAAAATGTGTAATGTAGCCACTTTATTTCAGATTATTTTAATAATTTGAATTTCTTTTCTATCCTTTATGATAATTACCTAGTACAATTGAGGTTTACTCCTGGTTACCAGGTTATTATCTAGAATTGGAACATACTCAGTACAAACAAATAAACAAGCAAATATGCCTATTTCATGGTTTAAAATCAATTAAGCAATTATGCTACACAATATCCTTCACAAGGTTCAGGTGAAACTTGTCTATCAGGGTACCAACCCATCACAGGGAACAATTTCACACACATTGAGAATTTAGAGATACAATGCATGTCTTTGGACTGGGGAGGAAACCTGAGTACCAGGAGGAAACCCTCAAAGCACAGGGTGAACATGCAAACTCCATGCACACAGAGTAGAGGCAGGAATCAAACCCCTGCCCCTGAGGTGTTAGGCAACTATGATAACCAGTAACCCACCACATCCCCTGTATGGCAAATCACAGACCTTCTTTTAAGGTGCAAAAATGATATTAGAAAAGTGAGCAAATGCAACATTTATTCATGTTCTGTTAAAGTAACCCAGCAGATTGGGAAGAGATTGAAGCCAATTATTGTTTACTCACCCTGATGATGGACTGGACCCTGATTTTTGCACCTTCCTAGTTGTGACAGCTATCTAAGGAAATGTATGGGAACCATGGAAACTGAAGCTCTTTGGCTTGAACCATGCACACACACACACACACACACACACACACACACACACACACACACACACACACACACACACTCAAATACAGCACAAAACTAACAATTTATTTTGCAAGACACTCTGCAAACCATCTACAGACTGTCATGAGGAAGTTTGATTATGCGAACACTAAACAAAGTACTAATTATCTGATCTGCCAGCAAAAACAACTACAATATTGGCATCCTGTAATATATTATATAATATTTATAATCTATTTAAAATTACAAAATGATAATGACTGGAAATGAATTAAATGTTCTGCAAAATATAGAAGTATATACTTTGCTCTGACTCACAGTTTGTAAATAGGTCATGATGGGTACATTCTTATTATGAGACTTATAATTCTTTTATTGCTTCATTAGTGTTTGCTTATCCAATTACATCAGATTGCAACATCATCCATTGTGTAGCCCGGAGCAAGAGCAACGGCTGTAATAATGATTATTACTGATTAATGCTTCTAATTACAAAGGTAGAAGTTTCTATCCACTGCAGTTCTGTTTTTTTTTTTTTATCCCCTCACTACCTGTTTAAAGCTCATTCAGTGTTACTGCTTATAAATCTGATACATAATCGGCCACTTTAGATCCTGAGCATCAATTCATTAATACTGTTTAAAGATCTATTAGAGATACTTAAACAAAGATGGACAAAGTAAATACAGTAGAAAGCACTTGCTGCTAAAATGTTTATATTATATTATATTATATTATATTATATTATATTATATTATATTATATTATATTATATTATATTATATCATATTATATTAACTGGATCCTTCCTCATACTCTAATAGTACTGCTCTATTTTAGCATTATAGAATCCTGTAGAATTGAGAGGTTGATGGTTTAAGCTTTCTTAAGTGGTTCTACTTGGAATATTTTGCAGTTGGGAAGCCATCTGTTGTGTAGTTGTGCGGCACATGGTAAAACATGTCCAAAAACACACAATGGTTAATTAGGCACTTTAAACACAGCCGCTTTTATAACAAAAATGGCAAAATATATATTTTCATTTCCCCATAAATTCCCATTCATATTTTTCTACTCATCTCTCTGAAATGAAATGTACTTTACTGGATTGTGTTAACTGATTTTGTAGCACAGATGGATGGCAGAACATGAAAGGATAGACTCTTTCCCCATATCCTCAGCATACTTTCAGGTCTGGACCAAAATGCTGTCCCAGTACAGGAGTTAATGTTAGGCCCATATCCAATTCATATCAGTCCAATGCCATGTCAAGCTAATGACCAATAAAGTGCCGAATTGTCCATATGCATATATGCATAGGTGTTCTATTGGATTTAGGTCAGACGAGCTTGAGGACCATTCAATGGTATCAATTCCTTCATCCTCCAGGAACTGCCTGTATACTCTCACCACATGAGGCCGGGCATTGTTGTGCACCAGGAGGAACCCAGTACCCACTGCACCAGTGTAGGGTCTGACAATGGATTTCATCCTGATACCTAATGGCAGTCAGGGTGCCATTGTCTAGCCTGTAGAGGTCTGTGAAAAGCACAGTGGCGGACCTCCCAATTCTGGTGTTCAATGGTAAATGCCAATCGAGCTCCATGGTGCTGGGCAGTGAGCACAGGGCCCACTAGAGGACATTGGGCCCTCAGGCCACCCTCATGAAGTTTCTGATTGTTTGGTCAGAGACATTCACACCAGTGGCCTGCTGGAGGTCATTTTGTAGAGCTCTGGCAGTGCTCATCCAGTTCCTCCTTGCACAAAGGAGCAGATATTGATCCTGCTGATGGGTTAAGAACCTTCTACGGTCCTGTCCAACTCTCCTATAGTAACTGCCTGTCTCCTGGAATCTCCTCCATGCTTTTTAAAATGTGCTGGGAGACACAGCAAACCTTCTGGTAATGGTACATACTGATGTGCCATCCTGGAGGAGTTGGACTGACAAAACTAGTGAAAAACAGTCAGAAAAGATGAGTAGGGAAAAAATGTCAGTGGCCTCCACCTATAAAACATTTTCAAAAATTTCAACAAATTTCATTAACACCAAAGCAGCTGAAACTGATTAACAACCCCTTTTGCTACTTTACTGAACAGATCAATATCCCAGCAGATTAATTGACAATGCTATACTCTGATTAAAAAGTGGTCCTTAAATTTTTTTGACCAGTGTATATTCTCTTCAGAGCAAGCCAAACGTTGATATTTGGCAGATATAAGCTGATGTTCCTTTGATTTGCTCACTTTTCTAGGTGTTGCACAGTTCTGCACTAGTGAGCTCACTGATCCATTTAACTCCATAGCATTACTAGTGGTCAAAATAGGAACTGCAACAAACACAAAAAATTACCCACTAAGCCAAGAATCATACTGCCCCATACTTGCCCCAGTGAAAGTCTTAATAACCAGTGAAGACTTAATAACCAGATTGCCAAATTTGGCTAGATTAATGATCTTGTTCCTCTCAGTCTAATTCGGTTTGAGGCTATATCTAATCCACACCAAATTTCATGAATACGAGTGGCCCCTGTTATAAATAAATGAGGCAGAACATTATGGTCCCTTTACTCCAAACCCTAGCAATTAACTGAGAATGGAGCCTAGGGCAGGTTCAACAAGACTGAGTGCATGGAAAAAGTCACCTGGATAACATTTTGAGCAGGAGAATGGTAAAGATATAAATATAAAATAACACTTAATCTAATCATGAACATGTGCAGTATGTATTATTAGTGGTAGGCTGTTGAATAAAGCCCAATTGGACAGTTATGAGTTTTGTATAATTCCCTCCTACCTGCCCAACAGATTATAAGCAAGGTCTTTGCCCATCTGGTCCTACCTGATCTCACACATGGTTACACAGTGGTGCATTAAAGCTTCAGTTATTGCCTATGAGATTTCATGCACTTTCCATGTCCACATGGGCTTCCTGTGGGTTCTCCGGTATACTCCTTCCTTCTAAAACCATGCTGTTGGGTCAACTGGCTTATCTTAAATGTCCATAGTTGTGGACATGTGTCCATGTGATGCACCATGATGGAACTTGTCCAAAGTGCCATCCACCCAGTGCTTTGAATTTAACCCAATTCTCAGAACACAACACACACATGCAATCTGTACCAGTTCTAATGAGTGATGGTAAATTTCTTTCATTTTATATGTTCTGAGAGGCATAAAAGCAACACACATTAACTATGGTCTTCATCTTTGTCTGAGCCTTCACAAGCTGTATTTTTTTCATACAAAATGCATACAACTTCTTACACATCCAAAGCAAATCATTAGATGCATCACTTCTTGATGCATCAGAGATGTTGACAACAATATAGCCCAACTCTGATCCTTTATATCCTATTTATCTTCCTTCCAGGCCTCATTCAAAGATGAAAAACCAAAATATCAAAATGAGAACTTCTGGCAAATGTGGTTTCTTACTCTGAGCTGTAAATGCACAATAGGAGACTGTACAAATTCTTAAAGTACTAATATTATTCTGCTTCTATTAAAATATAGCACTTTTTATTCTTCACAGTCAGGTGTAATCACCCTCACACTTTTAATATGCTAAGCTTCTGATTTACGTTGAAATATACTCATATTGTAATTATAGTCTGGAATTACACCCTTCTGTTCATGTGCAGTTTGCAAAAATCAGTGATGATCTTGCGTAGTTTTGCATAATTCGTTTATTTTAATTTCTTTGTTCTGCTTTTTATTTTCTGAGCAACTGCCAAATTCAGTCCCTTGTGTCTGATGTGTTCCATGGCCCATTCATATGGATCTAACTTTAACAATGAAAAAGTAAACATAAAATGTCTTCAGTTAATCAAAAACACCAAAAGAGCATAATTCAAAAGATAATTACAAGCATAATAAAGAACAAAAATATAAAAGTGAGAATGAATAATGGTGATGTGGGTGTGGGTGTGAATTAAGCAGCAATTCAGATGATATTTCTAACAATATTTCATAAACAGTACACACCAATATACAAAAGATTCAGTGAAATCAATTCTGGCAATCACTGCCTTGTCTGTTATGCCAGACGTCAACTTAACTGAATGAGTCTTGAACTTGAGAATTAGAATTTTTAACTTTTAATTGTCAAACCTTGCGTTTCTTTGCGTCTTTCTGTAGATAGATAGATAGATAGATAGATAGATAGATAGATAGATAGATAGATAGATAGATAGATAGATAGATAGATAGATAGATAGATAGATCACTGCCTTTAAAGATACACACTTTTTTTAAATAAAAAATATAATATAAATATCTGGGATAGAAAATGCGGACTGTAGACAGAAATCATGTTTTTTTGTCTTTGCTGTGAAACATAATACAATGCAGGATAAATGAATATGGGAGACAATATGATGATATATGATTGATATGGCCCAAGATGGCAGCGCATGCACAATGCAAGGCTCAGAGTCTCCCCAGATTTCATGATTTAGCAGTTATTTGTCTACTAGTTGCAAGTGAATTAGTATTCACTCATGAATATTCACTTATCACTCAGAATCGGTCATAATTGGATAAATGATCATTTACAGATCGTACAACTCCTTCTGAAATCGCCAAAACATTGTGGATCTCCGCTACAGCTCGCCGCAAGCATAAACAAAGACGGGGAAGCACAGTGGTGTTAGAGCGAGGCTAAAGCTAAACCCTCATCGAACATCTCTCCCAAACATCTTTCTTGCAAATGTACAATCTCTGGTGAATAAAATGGACGAACTGTGACTTTGGATAACAATGCAAAAATGGATCAAGGAATGTAATGTCATGATTTTTACAGAAACATGGCTTAACAACAACATTCCCAGTAGTGCCATTGAGCTAGAGGGACACAGTGATCAGCAGTGGTAAGTGTAAGGGTGGAGGTCTGTTCATTTATGCTAACAAATCATGGTGCATGATTTGTTTTCACTAACATTGCTGAGGCATACAGAGCCATTTCCCTCCCCCACTTGGGTCAGTCTGATGACCTCTCTTTGTTCATGCTCCCCAAATACACACCATTCATCAAACGTGCAAAACCATCAGTGAAGACGGTGAAGGTATGGCCAGAGAGGGGCATTTCCACACTACAGCAACAGTTACAAAACACTGACTGGAGTACGTTTGCCTCACAGGCCACCTCAACATCTATACATCAGCTGTACTGGACCATATCAACACGTGTATTGACAATGTCACCACTGTCAAACATGTGAAACACTTTCCTAATCAGTCCGCCTCAGAGTTCATCCATGTAGAGGACTATAGTAGATCTATGCAGAGGACTATAGCAGAGCCAGGGTCAACCTGAAAAAGGGCATTAGGAAAGTCAAGCATTCACATAAACTGTGCATCGAGGAGCATTTCCACAGCAACTTTGACCACAGACAGCATCTTTACTTCCTGAGAAGATAAAAAAAACGTTCACCTATACCCCAAGATCCTGACCAATTTTTTTACCACTGCATTATTTAGAGCATCTTGACAAGCTCCATCACAGTGTGGTATGGCAGCTCCACAGTGTGCGAAAAAAAATCACCGCAAAGGGTGATGAAAACCGCCCAATGCTTTGGGATGCTTTGCATCGGCACCCAACTACCTGCCATTGAGTTTCTTCACCACAGTAGATGTCTGCACAGAGCACACAAAATCATCAGACTCCTCCCACCCTAGTCACAAACTGTTCAACCTCCTTCTGTCCAGGAGGAGATACACGACCATATGCAGCAGAACCAGCAGGTTCAGGGCCAGTTTTTTTCCCACAACCATAAATCTTCTGAACTCTACACTACACCAATAGGACACTCAGGTCTCACTACACTTCACCATCTTGCAGTTCTGCTTCACCCTGTACATTCTGCTACATTTTCTCTGTGTTATATAATTATAATGTACATATTGTTAATTCATAGATTATCTATCTACAGATGCATCTGAATAAATTAGAATGTTGTGGAAAAGTTCATTTATTTCAATAATTCAACTCAAATTGTGAATCTCGTGTATTACATAAATTCATTGCACACAGACTGAAGTAGTTTAAGTCTTTGGTTCTTTTAATTGTGATGATTTTGGCTCACATTTAACAAAAACCCACCAATTCACTATCTCAACAAATTAGAATACTTCATAAGATCAATAAAAAAAAACATTTTTAGTGAATCGTTGGCCTTCTGGAAAGTATGTTCATTTACTGTACATGTACTCAATACTTGGTAGGGGCTCCTTTTGCTTTACTTACTGCCTCAATTCAGCGTGGCATGGAGGTGATCAGTTTGTGGCACTGCTGAAGTGGTATGGAAGTCCAGGTTTCTTTGACAGTGGCCTTCAGCTCATCTGCATTTTTTGGTCTTTTGTTTCTCATTTTCCTCTTGACAATACCCCATAGATTCTCTGTGGGGTTCAGGTCTGGTGAGTTTGCTGGCCAGTCAAGCACACCAACACCATGGTCATTTAACCAACTTTTGGTGCTTTTGGCAGTGTGGGCAGGTGCCAAATCCTGCTCGAAAATGAAATCAGCATCTTCAAAAAGCTGAGCAGCAGAAGGAAGCATGAAGTGCTCTAAAATTTATTGGTAAACGGGTGCAGTAACTTTGGTTTTCAAAAAACACAATGGACCAACACCAGCAGATGACATTGCACCCCAAATCATCACAGACTGTGGAAACTTAACACTGGACTTCAAGCAACTTGGGCTATGAGCTTCTCCACCCTTCCTCCAGACTCTAGGACCTTGGTTTCCAAATACAAAATTTGCTCTCATCTGAAAAGAGGACTTTGGACCACTGGGCAACAGTCCAGTTCTTCTTCTCCTTAGCCCAGGTAAGACGCCTCTGACGTTGTCTGTGGTTCAGGAGTGGCTTAACAAGAGGAATACGACAACTGTAGCCAAATTCCTTTGTGTGGTGGCTCTTGATGCCGTGATCCCAGCCTCAGTCCATTCCTTGTGAAGTTCACTCAAATTCTTGAATGGATTTTGCTTGACAATCCTCATAAGGCTGCGGTTCTCTCGGTTGGTTGTGCATCTTTTTCTTCCACACTTTTTCCTTCCACTCAACTTTCTGTTAACATGCTTGGATACAGCACTCTGTGAACAGCCAGCTTCTTTGGCAATGAATGTTTGGGGCTTACCCTCCTTGTGAAGGGTGTCAATGATTGTCTTCTGGACAACTGTCAGATCAGCAGTGTTCCCCATAATTGTGTAGTCTAGTGAACCAAAGTGAGAGACCATTTTGAAGGCTCAGGAAACCTTTGCAGGTATTTTGAGTTGATTAGCTGATTGGCATGTCACCATATTCTAATTTGTTGAGATGGTTGGGTTGGGTTTTTGTTAAATGTGAGCCAAAATCATCACAATTAAAAGAACCAAAGACTTAAACTACTTCAGTCTGTGTGCATTGAATTTATTTAATATACGAGCTTCACAATTTGAGTTGAATTACTGAAATAAATGAATTTTTCCATGACATTCTAATTTACTGAGATGCACCTGTGTGTATATATATATATATATATATATATATATATATATATATATATATATATATATATATATATATATATATATATATATAGAGAATTTATAATTATTTGAAAAAAACTCATTGTATCACTTTACTGATTAAACATTTCAAATTACAAATTTTAAGATAACAATTTGTTGTCTCTTAAAATTTAAATTTATACTCACAAATTTTATTTTATCTCCCTTCAACACACACAGTGACAATAATTCCAGCTACAATGCAAATCCCAGGTTTTAATAAAAATGCACTTGTTCTAATCAACCGATTCTATATTAACACCTTACACATGGACTTGTAAGGCAGATGCTGAATAGATTTTTTTTTTTGTAGTTTTTTTTTAGTGTAGTTAGTGACATGGTGAGGTTTTTTGCAAGTAGATGTTTATTTAGCATTGTTGGAAGGAGTCTTCAGAGTCAGCAGCTTGTAACAGAGACATAAGTTTTCCCAGCATGGGAAAGTCTTTAGGACAGAGGGCTTTGAGGTTTCTCAAGGTGTATCTTTGTATTTTAAACTTCAGGAGGGAGAAATAAAACAGGCAGGTGGAGAAGTATGAATAACCAAAATTGACTTGTTCCATGGTTATTCCACAACATTAATGTAACTATAAATAGATAAAAAGTGAAATGTGTCATTATTGAATTAACTTAGAAAATTGATAAAACTTGTATGGGTATTTTGTCAGATTTTCTGAGGGGAAGGGGCAAGCATAGAAAATTTCATTCCAATGAACTTTCCTCAATGTATATATCGAGAAGAGATAATACGATTTGCTCTGGACATTGGATGAATTATCTCTAATAATACAAATTAAAGGCACCATGTTGTACACACGTGTCAATTAAAGCCTATAGAGGAGAATAAAAAGACACAGAAGAGGTAAAATACAGATTCATTGATAAATCACTATTTTAAATGACAAAATGATACAAAAAAGCAGTCCAAAAAGGATCTCCAGACTACAATATATACCATAGTTATTGAACTCATCATACAGGGCTTTCACCTTCAAAGCTCTTTAAAACTAATAAATTGGCACTTTTGCTCTAAGACTTCGCAAAAGGTCTTCTAAGGCTAAAATGATTTACCAGTCCCCTGGCAGTCACTTTCCTCCTTTGGCTTTATTGAGAAGTATGCAACGCTTTACACTTTAGTGCAGTATTAAAAAAAAAGAGGATATTCAATAGTCCATCTCTTCTGAGATTAAATGGGTCCTAGGATAGACTAGATCTTAATAAAAGGGCAAATATTTAAGTGCTCCTCCAATTACGTAATGCCTTCGATAATGTCAAGGTAATCTGCTTCCCTTCGTAGACTTAAGCAGGGTCATTGGGCTCTTTATATTACTGTCAATCCCAGAGCTATTGCTGCGCCTTGAAATAATTGAACGCCCATACCACATGGGAGTGAGGAAAAAAAATTAAAGTGTTCCTACCTCGTTGGTATGCCGTACAGACCTTTAAAAAAATCATTTTACTACCGCACTCTGCCATAGTGAGACGGTCATGGGTCACTCTGGATTGTTTTAAGAAATTAGACCCATATTATTCTCTGTTCTGATTGATCAGAAGGTGGTGATTCATTTTCTAGTATAGCAGCTCTGGCAGTAGGTCAGATTTCCAGGCAAATCACAGGTTAATATATATGTACTCATTCTAACATGATCAATTCTATTCAGTTTTATTGTAGGGCACTTCATCACAATATAGCTTTATAGAAATGTATAAACTCTGGATGTAAATTTCAAAACTTAAAATTTTTAAATGTTTCCGATTGGAAACCAGACATGTCGTTGGGGAAGAAACCTTGCAAGGAACCAATCATTTTCATGTGTTGTTTTTTTCTATAAACCGTTCAATTATAAGAATTTTTTTTAATGGCAGATGCTCCAAATAATCTTAGACAGATCTTTAGAAAAATCCAACCAAAACACCTTATATTTATTATACAATACTTTTAAATATTCTATATAACTATTTTAAAGTTTAATACATAATACATTCAAATTGAGTGTAATCACTGACTCTGTCCTAAAAAAACTTATTACACACTTAATTTTTAATACTTACTGTACCTATTTGTTGATTATTTCCCTCTATCTATCTATCTATCCATCCATCCATCCTTTTACTCTTTACTTAGTATAATTGCGGTATTGTTTTTCTCTCGTTCCAGGTTCCATGGCTTGAACAGGTATTGCTTTAATCACGTTGGATCTCTAAATAACCCTAATCTAGAAATGATATCTCACAAAGAGGTGATGTAGCTTTGAAGAATCTTGGACCGCATTAAAATGCATCATATACCAGGAAACATCGCACTGGTGGTTTGAATCGGCATCTGAACAGCAAAGTAATCATCATTATCATGATTGGTATGGCATTTTTTGGAAGGCGTGCTGAGAAAGCAGATATTCAGTGCTTCCAATTATATTTATAACACACCCGGGACAAATGACTGCCTCTGCACAGTGCGCGGAATGAGTTTTTGGTTGTGTGTTTTTGGCCTCGGGTAGAAAGAAAGACATATTTTTCTAAGACTAACTGAATCATTTGAAAGGTGAACCAATTTGTTTGATCTTTTTCCAAATTTACTTCTATGTATGGATCCACTGAGAGCTTATCAACGCTGCCATGTAAAAAAAATAAAAAAAATAAAAATAAATCGCTTTGGAAGGATACATCTTTTTTTTTTAAAATGTTATTTTGCTTTCAAGATGATACATGACACTTCATTCTACAGAACAATGTTCTTTATATTCAAATGTCAACTAAAATTTGTTCACCTTCACTTTCAGAGCAAACAACATCTGTGATATTGCTAAATTAAAGCAAATTTACTGTCAGGTTTGGAAGTTATTACACCTATTCATGATGTAATATTTTACAGTATACTAAGCTCCTAATAGAGTCTTTCAATGCTTGCTTTTTATATCAAAATTTCTTCAAAATTTCATGAGAGAGATTTAAAAACTTATTAAGAGCACAAAGATACAAGTGTTGGACATACAGTTGGACAAAACACAGTAATATACAGTTAATGTACGCATTTAGACATTTAGAAATGTTTACACAAAAGCTGCAGGGATTGTTTTAAATTGTTTTGTATTTTTTGGGGGGGTTTTTTTGGACAACCTGAATCATCATCCCTCGACAAAAAGCCAATAAGATTTTTCCATTTGCTTTTAGTTTGCTGCAGAAATGTGACTATGTGACCAAAAAAATTTTTGATTTTTTGAAAATTTCTGAAATTTTGAATCTAAAATACAATCAAAAGAAGCAAAAAACAAAAACAAAACTAAAGCTATAAATTGCTGTAGCATTGACAGCACTAATCTTCAGAAAATCAATATTTATTTATAAAACTTTTCCTGATAACGATCCACTATGCTGTTTTTGAGAATGAATCTGAATGAATGAATGAATAACAAGTTGGAGTTGGAAGTTTTTAATCGTGTCCTATTAGTATAAACAAAAGTCTCTGAGACTCTCTGTAGTCCCATTTAGCCAGGTGTTAACATAGCAACTGTCTTTTTCAAAACATGTTATGATTTTTTTAAATTTTTTTTTTAAATGTAAGTACAACAATGAATTTTATGTCATAGAAGAAAACGTGAAAATATCATGAGATTGTGTTAACCATAGACCTTATTTCAGACCTCCAACCAAAAACACATTTCTTCAGAGGTGAGCAGTGTATTAAAAGATGGACAACTTTATTGTAACTGTAAATGGAACAGTTAAACTGCCTACACTTAGTAACCACATCACATCATGAATGTTTTCAGAAATGTTCTTTGAGTTTATGTTTTTAAATACACTGCTCATGCTCAGGTTAGTGTATTTCCATGTTAATGTTCATTCATTATCTCAAAAATACTTTTGTTCATTTACATTCCCAAAAATACCTTTATTCATTTATTTTCTCTTTTAAATACTTCTCTTTATACTCATAAACACAGTTTAATACTTGCCAACTACTCACTTGTATATGATTATATTAATATTTTATCATTACTGTTTAGGGGGGCATGGTGGCTTGGAGGTTAGCACGTTTGCTAACACCTCACACCTCCAGGGTTGGGGGTTCGATTTCCGCCTCCGCCGTGTGTGTGTGTGTGTGTGTGCCCTGCAATGGGTTGGCACTCCATCCAGGGTGTATCCTGCCTTGATGCCCAATGATGCCTGAGATCATTGGCGAGGCACAGGCTCCCCATGACCCGAGAATAGATCGGATAAACGGTAGACAATGAATGAATGTTAATGTTTAAAATTGTCACTTGCTATTATGTTAAAATTTGACATCAAAGAAAAAACAGCATTTGCTTTTTCAGTCCATATTTTCTATCCCCTTTTTTCAGGTTTATAGGCAAACATTTATGTTTAAAGATATTGAGACAACCTTGAAAACTCAAGTGCTGTTGACTGTGGTGTAGGTGAGACAGGTGAGTGCTGGAGATTGTGGTGTAGGTGATACAGGTTAGTGCTGGAGATTATGTAGGTGAGACAGGTGAGTGTTGGAGACTGTTGTGTAGGTGAGACAGGTGAGTGCTGGAGATTGTGGTGTTAGCAAAACAGATGAGTACTGAAAATGATGGTGTAGGTGAGACAGATTAGTGCTGGAGACTGTGTAGGTGAGAAAGGTGTGTGCTGGAGACTGTGTAGGTGAGACAGATGAGTCCTTGAGATTATGTAGGTAAGGCAGGTGAGTGCTTGAGATTATGTAGGTGAGTGCTGGAGATTATGTAGGTGAGGCAGGTGAGTGCTGGAGATTATGTAGGTGAGGCAGGTGAGTGCTAGAGACTGTGTAGGTGAGACAGGTGAGTGCTGGCGATTATGTAGGTGAGGCATGTGAGTGCCTGAGTCTGTGGTGTAGGTGAGACAGGTGAGTGCTGGCGATTATGTAGGTGAGGCATGTGAGTGCCTGAGTCTGTGGTGTAGGTGAGACAGGTTTCTCTCAAGGTTTCTACATCATGTTTTTTTTTTCTTGCCTCTTGATGTTTCTCATTAAGGATCTAAATTCAGCCTTGTGGTAAAGTATGTTGTTCAGAGTGGTACACAAACAGAAATGAACTGAAGTTGAATTATGGTCTCGCAAGGCCGCAACTGACAAGCAAGTCATCAGTGCCGTCACAGATCACACTGGAACAATACAACAATAACAACAAAAACAACACAATCATTATACTACAAAACAACAGTACCAGTCAGAAAATGCTCCCAAAACAAGTGAACAAATCAGCAGCTAAACAGAAATCTGTGCTTCCTGCTGCAAGACTGATCTCTTCTCAACTCAGGACATCACCTTTATGTCAGTCTCAGACCTGTAAAACTTCCACTAAAGGATTTTTTACACCATTCTGTGATGTTTGAAGTGAAATTTTAAAGCATAATACGGTCCATCTGTCCTGGAGAGCTCATCTCCAAGCTTGGTATGATATACCTCACTCAGTCAGTGTATCACATTCTGTGTTAGTGCTCCTTGAACCATGGATTTAAACACAGCCAGGTCCAGCAATTGCTCTCTATGGGAGTGTTTTGAGGTGGGTATCACAGAGGTGCTGGAATTTGGTCATCTCATCTGCGATGGAATGGATTCGGTATAATCGTGTCTAAAAGTTTAACCTGCATTATATCATAAAGTTTATCATTACAATTACACTGCAATCATCAACTAATTATTATGCGGGGAAGATTTGTCAGAAAGTGATTTTTTTTTCAAAGGTTTGTATTCATGCTCTCGTATTGATGGTTTTGTGATAGTTTCTATGGTAACTGGTTCGCAAGGTGGAAAACTTATAATTGTTTTTTTTTTCCTTTTAAAAAGTAATGTCATTTACATCCTGTAAACTTTGATCCGCCTAATGATTTTTGCAAGGAGAGTTTTATTTTACATTTATGAAAGAATTTTGCTGTTTGTGAGGTCAAAGATTTCTTCAAAGTTGTGTTGTTTGTTCATGCTTTTGCTTTGTGGTTTCTCAGAGCCATAACAAGCTGCATTGTTCAGTTCCTGCACAATTTTACAAAGGAGTTTTTTTGGAATTGTTGCAAACATAAATGCTTGATTTTTCAAAATTTTCAAAATGTTTTGTGCTTTTTTTTTTTTGCGGAAAACTATGTAAACTATTGGCGCAATTGCAAGCACGGGATTCTTCTTTCAATCTCTTACCAGTTAAGACACAAGTACATATAATTACTTTCTATGATAGCTGTACTCACCTTTGATGCACATGAATCGAAGAGTGAATGCACATTGTTATGATGACACAACTCTTTTTGGCATAAACCTGCAGATACTCTGTGGTAAATTTTAATGAAAAAAATTGCAAGATCTTTTATTTTTTTAAATTAATATATAAATAATTTTTTTTTATTTTGTATTAATATTAAAATAAATACAATATTTAATATTTTATTCATTAATATTTATTTCTATTAAATATTTATTGTGTTTGATTTTGCTAGAATTTCTTCAATCCTGAAAGGACTGATTTATACTTGCCTTTGATGTATTGACTCTTAGTTTATAGCTGCTATAACAAAAATGAAAACAGGTACTAAATTGTTTTGTGTAATTAAATGTACCTTTAAATGTATAAAAAATATTACGTCATTCTTTAATGAAGACAACATATCATCACTGGCAAATGGCTTTGGTATAAGGGGAATAAAGGGCAGGCTTTATTTCTTTTGATTTTTAAAAGCATTTTTAAAAAGGGTTTATATCTTACTTGCCTTTTGTGCTATCAGCACATCTATCATTGTTAAATACACAAATTTATTTATATCAGAAAAAATATGCATTTTTGATTCTGTAAACTTTACAGCAACCACCACAAAAGATGAAATACAGTTTAATTACATTTCAGGAATGGAGCAGTTTATTCTCTTTACATCTGGCATTTCATTAGGATAAAACAAGCTGGAAACCTAATGGCACGTCAGACATTTAATTCCCTCCATACTGTTGATTTGTTTTGACATGAGCGCCTGCAAACTTCATTTATTAACACATTCGCATTAGATTTCCTGTGCAGCTCACACGGTTCTACAGTTGACCATTTCTGCTTCATGGTGACTTTTTAAACTGCAATTTGCGCCCACATGCCGAACGCATCGTGCGATGAGCTCCAGCAATAATAAATTGGAAGTTAATGTCAGTCTCAAGTCACGTTTTTCATTGTGCCTTCTCATGGATGAACACCAGTGCTACAATATCTTCTGTAGAATGAGCTGTGAGGAATATTTGAAAAAATTACCACAGAAATCATAGTAATGTAAGCCTAGTAAATTGTAGGCTCATGTATAACAATGAGTATTAGTGCTCTCCTCCAAGCGCTTTAACAAATAACGTCTTACAGCGGTTGAAAAAACTGCAATGTCTGCTTTGAAGGAAACACATGCTAGCAAGAATAAATGTACCTGTTATGTATTTAAGAGGATGATCAAACAGATAAAAGAAAAATAGTGGACTTTGGACACTGTATAATAGTGCTTTAAGGTAAAGAAATATGTTTATTCCTGCTGCTTTCAAATCTCTTACAACCACTATTTATCGATAAAGAGC
Organism: Hemibagrus guttatus; assembly: GCA_033459395.1. Classification (NCBI taxonomy): domain Eukaryota; kingdom Metazoa; phylum Chordata; class Actinopteri; order Siluriformes; family Bagridae; genus Hemibagrus; species Hemibagrus guttatus. The sequence goes on from JAUCMX010000027.1 coordinate 4,464,842, forward strand.
CATTCAAATAAATCGATATACACTTTAATGAAATGAATCATAAAGAAAAACTGACCGAGAACATCTTAGTAATTAATCAAGCATCACAACTCTCTCTACTTGAGGTGAGGAGTGGATAATTAGTTCATTGCCATCAGGATGAAAACAGCATCCAGATGCTGCACTCACTAAAACGGGTCACAGTTGCCAACTCTCAACTCTCTAAAATCTCCTTGACTAATATAGCATTCGGGCGGTGTTAATGCAGTGCAGCTCTCAAGAGCCACTCGGTCAATGCTTTATTTAAAATCCTGCACAATGACTGGATGATTTCTGAACACCCACAGACTCTTGAAGTGAGGTTTGTTCTTTGGATTTCGCACATAAAGACACCAGCGACAATGATGACAGGCCATATGAATTTTAAGCATTTCTACACACTCCTTTAATGCTCTCCACCATCCAGCTGCTTATAAATACAGTATTCATTCTTTAGTGTTTTATATACAAAGGAAGACAGCTGACATTTCCCCCTTCTATCACTCCCGGTTATTTACAAAGCCATTCTCTCTGAACTGCTTAAATATATCAGCTCGCTGTTGCAGTGCAAATTCAATCCCTATAATGCCACAACCATTGCTCAATAAACTTTACACTTTTTAAAAGCTCTAGTTATACCAGACTACTGTAATTATTTAAATATTGTTTTGTTTTTGCCTTTATTTTTCTTAATTTAGACAGCTAAAATGGAAATTGCTTGAATGTAATAGCTTAATAAATAAATGAAAAGAAAAGAAATCGCTGCATAAACAGGGATATAATGCACAATGGCCTTGTTCACATTTTTATCACATGTTTTCTATGAGAATTTGAGCAGCCTTCTCTAAATTCAGTTCACATCGACAAGTAAATCAAATGAAATTTTTACAAAGCCTCAAATGTATGAGAACTGCGATGTTTATTAAAAAGCAAAAAGAAACTTTCATGCACTTAAGAGTGATTATAAACAGTACAGAGCCTTTTTATGTCCTAGGATGTATTTCTTTATATTTATAATACTATACATCTGCAATAATTCATGTTATGAATGATTATGTGTGTGTGTTAAATACCCTGGTAATGTTTTGTTGTTGTTATTGTTGCTGTTGTTTTGCTGTGTTCTCTACTGTGGCCCTAAAGTGTAAAACACCCGTAAAATTAAAAACAACAGCAAATTTAAAAATAAATAAATAAATAAATAAATAAATAAATAAATGAATGAATGAATAAAAACATAACAAGCAATCACACAACAGCAACATCAAAAACACAACAAAATAAAAAACACAACAAAATAAAAAACACAGCAAATTTAAAAACTCAACAGCAAAACCAAATATACAACAAATCTAAAAAAGAACACAACAACAAAAATAAAAAACACATTGGTTTTGTTGATGTTTTTGTTTTTGCCATTATGTATTTTATTTTATTTTATTATTTAACAATTTATTATTTTAAAGTGCAAAACACAACAGTTCAAAAACCAAACAAATCAAAAACAAACAAAAGAATTAAAAAAACATAACAGCAAACAACCATGCAACAGCAAAATCAAAAACAGCAGCAAATTTAAAAATACAACAGCAAAATAAAAAACACAACAAAATTAAAAACACAACAAAATGAAAAATACAACAAAATCAAACATACAGCAGCAAATTCAAAAACAACAGCACAAACAAAAAAAAACACAATAACAAAAAAACACACTGATTTCATTCTTGTGTTTTTACTCATGTATTTTTTGTTGTTGAGTTTTTTTTATTTTGTTGTCATGTTTTGATGATGCTTTTTTTTGTCGTTGTGTTTTGCTATTGGGTTTTGCACTTTATGGCCACCATCTCTCTCTCTCTCTCTCTCTCTCTCTCTCTCTCTCTCTCTCTCTCTCTCTCTCTCTCTCTCGCTCTCTCCCTCTCCCACCAGTACTAAGTTTACTGCACACCAGATGATTATGCTTGCCATCATTTACTGGACTGCTCTGATTGGCTGCTGGAAGTGGAATCAGGGGATAAAGCTGGAGAAGAAACTCAGATCAGAGTTAGTCTCCATGTTGCTGATGCTTGGTTTCATCCAGCACCAGAATGATAGCAAGAGCATTATTGCTGCCGTTGGAGGTTACATGGTTGTTGCCTCAGTCTGTGTACAAGTTCCTGTTCACTAAAATAGCTAGTGCCATGCAACCTGTTACTTTCGTTTTGGTTGCATGACCAAACACAATAATTTAAAATTTTTTTTTTTTTTTTTTGTTCATTTCTGTTGGTTTTTGGTTAATTAATATTTATGAAAAATTTACAACATTTTTATGTTTGAAATGGATGTCCTTCTTGAAGCTTGTCTTTAGGTGTTAAAAATCTACAAAATAATATTGTGCAGTAAACCAAAAGCTCTTAGATTACTTGTTGTAATTTACTTCTATTTTTCACAGGGTCACAGTTAGATCAAGAGTTTAGCTGTCTAGCCTGTGAATACGATGCAGGAATACTCCATGGATGGGTCGTCAGGTCTATCGCAGTTCAGCATCCATACACATTCACACCTCGGGGCAATTTACAGTAGTATCTACAGAGGTAGGAGGAAAAATTGAGACCCCATGCAAACAGTATTCAGAGCTCAGCATGTAGCCATGGACCCTAGAACTGTAAGGCGGCAGTGCTTCCCACTGAACCACTGTGTCTCCCTGCATCTATTTCATTACTCCTTATGATAGTAATCCTGCTTGCTTGCTGGAAATGCACCTCATTTTTTTTGCCTGGTCTCCCTGGGTGCTTAGAGTACCCCATTCCTGCACATGTAATGTTTTATGTGCTCTAACATAACTGAGAAAAAGGCCATAATCATACAAACCATACAGCACATGGTATTGCTTTGATAGATACGTCAATAAATCAAACAATACATTCAATAATAAAGTACGATATTCATCATAAAATACCACTAATGTTGCATGAAGTGTAGCAAACATTTTAACTTAATCAAGCCCACTCTTAAGTTAAGTAGCCTTTATTAAGTGCCCCTGGAGCAGGGGGGGTTGGGGGCCTTGGTCAAGAGCCCATCAGTGGCAGCTTGGTCTTGAACCTCAATCTTTCAATCAACAACCCAGCGCCTTAACCACTTGAGCTACCACTGCCCCAATAACGGCTCATAAAAGCCCCCAGGGTTGGGGGTTCAATTACTACCCAGGGTGTCTTTAGAAAAACAAGAAGGCTCTCCAGAATCACATGGATTTTTCATAATTTTATGACCTGTCTAGTTTCTGAAAAGCTGCAATGGCTTTGGCGAGCAAGAACTGGAATCTATCCATGCATTTATTTCCTGTACTGCTTATCCTCCATAGGGTCACAGAAAGCCTGGAGACCGTCCCAGGAGACTCAGGGCATGAGGCAGGGGACTTCCTGGACAGACTAACCCATCACACACACACACACACACACACACACACACACACACACACACACACACACACACACACACACACACACACACACACACACACACACACACGGGTGAGTGTAGGGGCGGGAATCAAATCCCTGTCTCTGTAGGTGCAAGGCAAACATGCTGAAATATTTTCCCAGATTCTAAAGACCTGGTATATTGGATCATCTTGGCTTTCTGGCAGGTTATAAAATTAATGGAAAGCTAGTGATAGTGACAGTGACAGTGCAGCTAGCTGAGAGAAGAACAGATAAATCGTTCTTATATACAAGATTTTTTAAATATATAAGCCATTTAAACTTTTCATATATAATGTTTTCAACATGAAAACTTAAAGTGCTTATTTTTACTGTATCAAAAAAGTAGTATATCAAGCCTCCACCATATCATATCTAGATCAAGGTTCTGAACCTGTAGTCTAGAGCAATCTAAGCCAAGTCAGCTCCACTAAAAAAACTAGTTGTATTTATGCTTATTCCTGAATTACACCTTCATGTTGCATGTGGTATGCTTGTGCAACATTCAAGCAGGCAACTTTCAATAAGAAAAACAAACTGAACAACTTTTTTTTCAAGAAAAAAGCATTCTCGGTTGGTTTTGCTGCCAAGTCCAGTATTGATTTTACCCTAGTAAAAAGAAAAGATGCCTTCCCTCTCTATTGTTCTCAGATGTTGCAAATCTGAAATGTGCTTTACAAACTGAGATTTTTCTGAATATATTTTTTTGAAGGTTTACTACCACGAACATGAACTTTATTAGCACTCTCTGATAAATACTAATAAAGAAAATTCACTTTGCTTAATATGTATGTGGAATGGTGTCATGCTATGCTGCACTCAGGTCACTGAGCCTGCCAAATGTTATGTTTTTCTTTTAACATTCTCACTTCCTTTCTAAAGGACAGCATGTTTTTATTTATTTATCTCTACTCCATGGGAATTTGACTGACTTACTGATCCTAACCAAAGTTCTTTTTAGCATTTCTTTATTTTCCTGCTGTTTGTCTGTATGACCGAATTCTGGCACATTTCCCCCAAAATATTGGCTAACATTTGGCCAAAACACACTTTTACATTTCTAATTTAACTATTTCACTAATATGTAAAAAAAAAAAAAAAAAAAAAGGATTTGTATTTTAGTATTTTAGGTAAGTCTTGCTTTGGAGTTTTGCACCACAGTGTCACAAATATCGCTGAGCTGACAGAGCACGCTGGTTGTGCCGGTGTAGATATATCAGACCCAACGCGGAGATAGACGGCGGACAGGGGTTTTTTAAAAAAAAACAGAGATTCACGCAGACATTACACAAAGACGAGGACTAGCAAACTTTAAAGCAGACAGATGGCCACTATAAATAAGGAACATAATCAGAGACACATTAGGAACAGGTGAACAAAGGCGGAAACACATTAGGAAGAGGCGTGGCTAAAATGAACACATGACTGAATAAACAAAACCCCTGCTCTAGGCCCCCTAGTGGTCCATCGGGGGCACTTGCCCCCGTAACACACAGATGGAAGGAAATATTTAAATACAAATAAATATTTCTTGATTAGTTTTATTTGTTTTCTTTATTGTTTTGTGTGACATTGTGTCTTGTTCATAAACCTTTTTTTTATATAATAATATATATATATATATATATATATATATATATATATATATATATATATATATATATATATATATATAAAAAAATTAGAATAATATTATTATATTATAACATTATTACATTATATCAATTAGTTAACAGTTTATTTAAATTTCTGTTTATAAAATAAAACTCCAGTTTTCCTTAAAAAATCTGGATATAGTAGCACTATTTAGCACAACTTAATGCACACAGTTGGTGGTATAAGTCAAAGTAAATGCTTCTATGTAAAGAGTTTTGTTGATTTATTGCTCTGTCTTGTCTCCCTTTTTTCTTTTCTTAGTGAATCGCCTTTCCAACTGTGAAAAATAGTGTCAGTTTTATATTTACGTTTTGCCTAGTGCTTTGTTTCCTAGGGCTGCATATGTGCACTTGGAATACTAAAAGGTGTTAGTAGTAAATCTAGCAGAGTTGTATAATCCAACAGCATATATTCTGTACAGAATATATGTAACATGTATAACACTTTTATGACTTAAAAAATAACTTCTACTGAAGGATATATACAGTATATATTGTATATCCAGAGTGTGTGTGTGTGCGTGTTTTAATCTTGGAAAAAGTCCAAGTACTCTGATGTATTCCTTTGGCATTATTACCTTTTGCGTTTAACAATATTACATTTACAGTATTAATTTATTCATTTGAAATATTAACCAGTGTAAGTTGCAGTGCAGATAAATAAATGCAGTGGAACCTTGGCATATGAATTTAATTCATTCTGGAGGCGAGTGCTTAAGGTGAAAATTTGTATTGCAAAACAAATTTTCCGATAACAAATAATGTAAATGCAGATAATCCGTTCCAGTCACCCAAAAATATTACCAATACGAAGCGTATGTAAACTGTATGGCTGATTACAAAGAACTGACCCAAGCCAAGCATTCCATGTCAAGGGTCCTCACAGGAAGTCGTGCCACAGCAAGCTTGGGCTAAAAATAGAACAGACCACCCACGCCACCTGTCTGTCAACAACAACAAAAAAATGGCCAAAAAATCAAATAGCTTTAGAAAGCATGCCAAAGACAACGTTGGTATCAAGGGTTCATTCTTTTGAAACGTGGACTGAAAAAAAACTTCATAAACACGCTTTGATTGGCTTTGCTTGAGTTTCCACTGACGCAAACAAGTTTTAAACGGCTATGAAGTCGAAAATTCATAAGGGAGGTCATTCGTATACCGAGGTTCCACTGTATTCACATTGTATTGTGCGTCAGTCTTCAGCCATCTTAAACATCACCTTATCTTCATTTTATTCCTTCCTTCCATTTAACACATCGATGCAAAGATTATAGCTTCAGGTATACAATGCTGCATAATTAGTATCAGGTCAGAGAATAAAATCTACAGGATGGATGATATGACTAAGTTCACCTCCAGCCACACAGCCATAAAAGCGGAAGAGCTTGGCATGGCAGCTGATGTAATGTGAAATGAATATGATTAGGGGGGCAGCGGAGGGAAGGTCTACGGTGCCACAGACAGAATCGGATTTGAACGCACGGTTTGAATGATGAGTGAGGAGAAGTGTGGCTGAAATGGTCTTCATAATGATTTCTGACTACGGAACAGTCATTACATGGTTCAATATGCTGCAAAGCTGTGAATCAAAACAGCGAGTTTCCATTTTCAAGTGCAAAGCCCTTCACTATTGGCTGAATTGTATTCATGACTTGAGCCGGCCCAGATTGGTGATAGTTGGTTATCCTCTTATGGCTGAGACATATTGGAATAGAGTACAAAAAAGAGATCGCTAAGAAAAGAGAGAGGTTTTCTTTAAGGTAGCAGTGCTGTGCACAAAATAGAACATAGTAAGCTTCAATATGAATGGCATGTGCACGATTCTTTTTTTTCCCTTTACAAAGCTTATGTGAAAGCTTCAGGTTTTAGACTAGATGTTAGAACCGGGACTAAGACTCAGACAGATCAAACAAAAAGTTTGTGTGTGAGTATGGAGCTGTTGGAGAGGATCTTGAAAAAATTCCATTCAAAAACATCATTATTCACTCCATATTCCCATTTTCCTCTCTCTGAATCTTTCCAATGTACATCAAAACTGAACTTGTTCTGTGCTAACCAATCTTCACTTTACTTTTGGCTTTGTTGATGGAACTTCGACTTTAATGTGATGTAAAATCCATGTCTAATGATCCTGACAACCCTGGCACATGATAAAGATTTACATTTATGGCATTTGGCAGATGCCCTTATCCAGAGCAATTTACATTTCTCTTAATTATACAACTAAACAGTTGAAGGTCTTGAGGCAGTTTGGTGGTCTTGTGATTTGAGCTCACAGCCTTCAGACAGTCAACAGTCCAAAGTATTCTTTTTTCTTTTTTTTATCAGTGATTTGCTCTAGAAGCTGAAACTATACACTGGCTGACAAAGCTGCAATATAAAACCGTCTCTGAACTGTTGGTTCAATTGGTTAAGACTATGGGTTACTGATCAGATGATCTGCAGTTTGAGCCCCAGCACTGCCAAGCTACTAGCATTGGGTCCTTGAGCAAGGCCCTTAACCCTCTCTGCTGTAGGGGTGCTGTATCACAACTGACCCTTCACTCACACTTTCCTAAACTGGGCAAGGCACTGTGCTGTGACAAATAAAGAACTCTTCTTTTTCTGAACCAGCAAAAAGAAGTCTCAATCTACTGTACCTCCTGCAGACCACACACTGTACACAGGGTAGTGTATCGCTGCTAGGATCCCAAAAAATAATCATTTGATTAAAATATTCACTTGTACCTTCACTGAGCATGTTTTGCATACTTCTTAAATGATTATTCTCTGTCATTATTAAATTAAAAAGATGCTATTTTCATTACAAGCAGCACAATATCCCTGCAATCACACGTTATTATAGTCTCTCACTTGTATATCCAGCAACAATTTTTGGATCTTTCTGGAAAGTAACAAACCCTGCTAAAAAAAAAAAAAATCTCACTCTTTCGAAACAGCAAGCTTGCCTTACTCAGTCACATTCGACAGATGATAGGAAGCTTGCCAAACAGTTCTACAGGACATCTGGTTCAGGAGTTTCTGCTAATTGCTATTTGTTGATATAATTTGCAGAAAGAAAATGACTTTTCACAGCAGCCCCGGGTTTTTTCTTTAGTGTTTTTCTGTATTTTACTAAATACAATCCTAACAAACATTCACAGTTCCAAAAAATTATTTCCAGGAAAAGTCTCCAGCGAAGTAATTCTACACCATTGTCCTTATAGTAGCCCCCACACATAGATTGTTAGCAGTATGCCACATTAAACCTTTTGTAATTATTACATGACCTGATTTAACCTGCTTTATGTTATAGCACTCCAAGCAATACTCTGATACCTCAGGTTGTAGCTGTTACAATAAACAGCTGTTTATTGGAAAATTCATTCCTCAGTATTGGATCAGTGTCAGCTCTAGTTTTACCTTCTGAAAAATACTTGACAGCTTATTTGACTTGATAAACAGCTAGTGACAGACAGAGAAAAGTTTCTGTAAACCTCAATTAACTTCCCAGGTGGTGAAGTGGTTAAGCTTTTGCCTTTAAATCTCAGAAAAATCTTGTATTTCTCCAAAGGCATCTTAGGAAAGATCATTATGGTAAAGTTGATACTGTAATGAAATCCAGGTAAAAAATCAGCATAAAATCTAGTGAAAATTTTACAGCAATTTTTAAAAAAAATTTCTGACACCAAAAGCTAACAAACACATTCATAGAGTCTGTCCATGAATTCAGTTTAAAGAGCAGTGACAAGAGCCAGAGACCCCAGCTGCAAATGTGAATGAGGTCTGCACAAAAAAAATCTTCATTTTTGACTATGGAGGAGCGCAAATAGCTGAAGAGACACTGCCAAGGTCGCAGAGCCTTGCTATTTAATCATGAAACTAGACATCATCTGGCCCAAGGCCTGATGTCAGACTCTCCTCTTCTACTCTCAGATCTCTGGGGACACTGGAATGGAGAGATAGAGTGGATCCTGGCGCCAGTCAGCAACTCATGTGGGCCAATATCATAAAAAATACATATACAGCATTTTACAATGGCTCATCAGGCTGGCAGAGGAAAACCATTCCATCAGCACAGTTGGTCATTATGGGATGCTCCATAAAGGCAATAGCTGAGTATTACTCACCTCACTAGTTTATTTTTGCTGTTGTTTATTCAAAGAATTGTTATTGCCCTTACCTAAACTTGGGTTACTTGTTTGCTATTTTGTTTTGTTAGCTCTTTAACAATATCATTCTGCAATATCTCTCAAATGCTGGAAATAGAACTTAACATGTGGACACGAAAAGCAAAGCAATAGCATTAGTCATAACTTATTCATCCTAGCCAATGGCTGTCCTTGCTGCTGAAAAATACCAAAACTTTCCAAGTCCCCTAAATGCCCTTATGCTTCTATGAAGAAAAAAAAATCACTTAGCTTTGCCAGCAAGAGTGGAAGAGCTTGCCTCTTTTTGAATTGTCCTTTGATGATGATCTAGGACATCCCCCATTCCCATATGATCCAGTAAAAGGCACCACAGAAACCAGTGTCAGGCCAATTCCCCCAAAAAAGGCAACCCTTGCACATACTTTATATTTGCACCTCAGGCTACGTTTCAGCCATCTTTATCCATCATTTATGCACTGCTTCACATGCTCAGGCCTTTCCTGTTCCTCTCTGGGACTGCCAGCTATCAGGGAAAGTGACAAAGTGGCCCCCTGAAACTATGAGAAAGTGATGACCAATCTTTTGCGGGAAGAGTCAAGGCAATCACCTTGTAATTGCATAATGAACTTGATGAGCCCACCTCTGGGGCAGGGTTCTCTGCTGGACCAGGTGTCATTTTTCTTCGCCACCTCTCCATGAGTAATGTAAGATTTCCTGGGCAAAGTGTGCCCTGATCACTTCAACACATGTGAAGATGGTGACTAATGAAGTGAAACTCCAAAGTAGATGTTCCCTTGGTTCGTAGATCAGATTAATAAGGTTGGTTGGCATGGGGTTTTTCACAGAGCTGGAAAATAAATCAAAATTTAAACAGGGACATTATATGTAGTCATACATGGATTAAGTGACATTTTTTGATGGAGATTTTCAACAGCACTTGAAATCTGTGTGGTTTAAATGATTAGCTTGTTTATGGTTTGGAAAATATAACCAGCTTCATTTATGTGAAAATATACAAGGCCAAAATCTGCTGCAAATTGCCACTGTACATTATTTAATAGGTTGGTAATATAACTGGACTACCATTAAGGTTGTAAATGTAAAGAGTGGACTTAAATTATGAGCCTGTGCATAATGCTGTGTTGAAATGGTATCTCCCTTAAAATGTTGTATCTTCATCTTAGTGAAGAATTGGGCAGTTGCATTCTCTCACTAAAACCCTTAGCATGAATGCATTGGTGCTTTGTAGCCCAAGGTTTTTACCCAAGGCTGTATCGTCCAGCTTAAATCTTGCGATCTTTGACAAGAGTCTAACTAGTGAATACACAGTGTGATAAATCTACCAGAAAACTAGAAAAAACATAGTCTAGTAAAGTGTAAAGTGAGGAATCTTCACAAGGTTGCTGTTGTCTGTCCAAGTGCCTGATATCATGCCAAGCCATGGCATCAATTACACTGCAAGCTGAATAATTAAAACTTTAACAAAGAATATTTCCACATGCTGCATCAAAAAGTAAAGTCTCACAATTTCATATTTGTACCAACAATAGGCCAGAGGAACTCAAAAGCAGCGCATTTCCATCCGGTAAACTGTGAATCTGTAAAGCCCAGATTTCCGGGGATTTTTGTGCTGGTCTGTAAAAGTGCTCTGTTGGAGCCCTAGAGAGGCAATTTCTTAGTACTGGCAGTAACTGGAGATTAATGCGCTATGTGAATTTATTGAGAATTAGCCCAGCATGAAAATGTACTTCACAGCATGGTCACAGGCTGACTAATCTCTCCCCAATGCATTAAGAGGAACACTAACAGAAACAGCCAAGCAAGCTCACAAAGATGAAGCTAGATGAAGCAAAGATGAGTTTGTGTTTACATGTAATGGAATATAGCATCTGTGAAGGATTGTAAGTTCCACTCAGACAGTTCCAACGAGGCTGACCAATAGAGAATCATTTTATACATTTAAAATAAACAACTGCTCCCCTCAAAAAAAAGATTATTTACATATAATTATGCTTTCATTGTCAAATTATGTAAAGTATTTGATCATTTAAAGTATAGTTTTTTTAGGGATTTGGGGCTCTTGATTGGTTTAAGTCTGGCTTAGTCTTTAGCACATTTACCTCCAGGGTTAAAGGTTCAATTCCTACCTTCACCAAGTGTTCATGGAGTTTGCATTTTCTCCAGGTGAGCTAGGGGTTTCCTCATGGTACTCTGGTTTCCTCCTCCTGTCTAAAGACACACATTGTAGGCTTATTGACATCTCTAAATTGTCCGTAGTATGCGTGTGATTGTGAGATTATCCAGAGGGACCTTGTCCCTCAGGGCCCTTGTGATAGACTTCAGACTGCCAGTAACCCTGTGTGGGATAGGTGGCACAGAAAATGGATGGGCAGATGGATGGATAATTTACATTTATGGCATTTGGCAGACACCCTTATCCAAAGTGACTTTTGATCTCATTTTATCAGCTGAGCAATTGAGGTTAAGGGCTTTGCTCAGGTGCCCAGCAGTGGCAGCTTATGGGACCTGAGGTTTGAACTCACAAATTTCCACTCAGTAGTCCAACACCTTAACCACTAAGCTCCCACAACTTAATAGCATTTACTCAATAAGTTATTGTAGTGCTATTACAGTTTTTAAAGTACACATTTCAAATATTAAAAAATAAATGTTTCTAGTTTGATTCATCATATTACAGGCAGCATACCTGTAGTGAGGAACCTGGAAAAGACTAGCAGTAATCATATAAAGCATTTAGAAGGAGTTGGAGCACAGTACATCTGGCTGCTAAACAAAGCTGAGTTGTTGCCATAGATACTGATGCCAGTGCGCCAGAGATGTAGGACAGTAGTGTCACAGCTCTTAAAAAGCTACGTTTAAGTTCTTCAAGCCATCCAGTGCCCTGTGTCCAAAGTAATTACCCTGTGAACACACAACTGGTCTTCTGATGGCTTTTTCAATTCCCATCTCTTTGAAAAGTAGCGACGAGAAGAGGAGTCATGACACGCTATAGAGACGGATTATAAACACATATAGTCAAGATAAAACCGAGGTACTTTCTCAAACAATTCTTTAATGACATGTGACTGCTCCTGATTTAACCATAAAAAAAAAAAACGTTTAACTCTATAAACCAGAACCTCTGAGATTGTTCTGTTATATTCCATTATATTTCATACTATGTTTTTAAGCTTCATTTATTTTGTCAAAGAACAAACTGAGAAGCAATTTTTCTCCACTAAAACCTGGGTTATACTTCCATCATCTTTTATATTAATGATCATTTTATGGTGTATAATCTCATATCGTGAAAGCGGAAGTTGCTCCAGTTTTAAAGCTGTGGAAATTGCATGACATTTCTAATTTACCTCCTGTGGTACTAATGGAGTTAAACACAGGCGGTTTTATAAAACTCCAATACTGATAATGGTTCCATGTTTCCAGTTTAGCCGAGAAGTTGTGTTTTGTATTATTAACAGTTTAGAAACGGAAATCTGACTGAAAGGTTGCAGTGATTTGTGTACACTGGAATATGAAATAAAAAAATGTTCAAAAATGTGAAAAAAAAATCACGTGACTAATGTGTTCAACTACAGTTCTGAACTACAGTATGTGGGACACTAACTGAATAATACCTCATCGTTTCAAAAATCCTAAGTAATTCAGTATTATTAGTTCATAAGTTCAAATCCTATGGAATATATATATATATATATATATACACATACTTATTTTGTTCCCTTCACATACACAGCAGAATTATGGGCTATTTTGTATAGACTCACACATACAATCCCAATAAAGTCCAATCTGTTTCACTTCCAGGTTGTAACTATATATGCTAGACACTGTAAATGATTGCTTCTCACCGCTCTACACACAGCATCACCCTAACTGGCGATGGTTGTTTGCTTGTTAGAAATGTTAATCATCATCATTTGGCTCAGTCTGCATCATGTTTTTTTCTGCCATGGCATTGCTGGTTGTATTCTCAGCCCCAGCTGTGACTCCACATATGACAAATGCTCACTGGTCGATGGTGAGCTATTTGATTTAAAATAAAAAATAATAATTTTCATCTCTCTTCTCCCTCAGACTCCAGTGTTGGTCCTTCATTTATCTGTGTGCTTTCTGCAGAGTGTCTCTCTCTCTCTCTCTCTCTCTGTTCTGTTTCATCAGGTTTTGTGTTTTTTTTGCACATGAAGCACTCAGGCATGAAATCCGGGTGCCAGTTATGTTCTGAAAATCCTTTTCAATCCCAAAACTCCCCATTTCAGAGCAAATATAGGAAAGCACATTATGTCTAGGAGCCATACAAATTTTACCCTGTTTTTCCAAAACTCTGTTTCATTACAACACAGATGAGTGGGTAGCATTTACATCTGTGATTTGCTCGCATTCTCTGCTTCATTACAGCATGACTCCTCTTCTTAAAACCCACCAAAGGGTTTACATTGAAGAAAAAAAAAAACGTACCTTTCAAACACTATTCTAGTGTGTGTTTTCTCTGTGCATCTTGAATAGGAGGATTAAACCCCAAAGAAGAAAAAAAAAGATAAAATTTTTTTAAAAAGGATAAAAAAATATAGGATAATTTGTCGTAGTTAACAGATCGTTACCCATAAATCTCTGGAATTTTTTCTCCCATTGAACTCCATTGTAAATGCGCTAGCCATAACAATGCCCCCTCGTGACACTGTCACAGCACACAACTACTAATTTCTCACAAAAAGAATGAAAATACAGCAACAAACATTAAATTAGAATCAGAGTGGACGAACACATGACACATATTTTAACATATATAGATAGATACATACATACATATACATATATATACACACACACACACATATATATATATATATATATATATATATATATATATATATATATATATATATATATATATATATATACACACACAGTGGTGTGAAAAAGTGTTGGCCACCTTCCTGATTTCTTATTTTTTTGCATGTTTGTCACACTTTAATGTTTCAGATAATCAAACACATTTAAATATTAGTCAAAGATAACACAAGTAAACACATCATGCAGTTTTTAAATGAAGGTTTTTATTATTAAGGGAAAACAAAATCCAAAACTACATGGCCCTTACATTAAAGTCTGACAAACATGCAAAAAAATAAGAAATCAGGAAGGAGGCCAACACTTTTTCACACCACTGTATAGATATATACATGGTTTCCCATGCACTGGATACAATTACAACTTTTTTGAAATGTTTACAGATTAAAATTTGTATGCAGTTCGTCCGATGTAAACCGATCACTGCACACGAAGCCATCATGCTCTTTCACTTGTGCCCTTTTGATCTGGGCAATACCAAATATCAAAGCAGCTTCTAAATTGATCGGAATGAATTAATGAAGGTGAGCCATTTTGACATCCTAAATGTAAAATGTCATAAGAGAATTGATTGATCTGATGCATGAAGGCAGTCGAAAGAACATCGAAACCTTCATCCATTTGACAGAAGGTGAAGGAGAATTTTTAATCTTGCCTCCATAGCAAATGAGTTCATTATGGTTATAAACCCGGTATGATCCTTGTGCGAAAATTGCTTTCTCTCTTGTTAATATTTATTAACATCATCACTCCAATTAATATGGCTCAATCAATCTCTCGAATAAGTGCTGTGCTTTGTTGTGGGTGCATTTGCGGGATATGCTTCCCAAAAAACAAATTACGTTTACAACATTATTGCATGTCAGTTGATGGTGAACCATTGGAGGTTGGCCTTTATGGACCCAGAAGATCAGAAGCTGCTGGAAAACCATAATGCTCTGTACTTTGTTTTTTCCCATGTACTTGCAAACTGACATTGCACCATGGAAAAAACAATGGGTGACATTAATAGCAAGGCTAACATAAACGGTTTTAGCAATGTGTTGCTAATGGATGAACACCATACTCACTTCAATTGGGGTTTGGTGTTAGAGAGCATTGCTGAAAAAAAACTACAATAGATGTTTGGTGGGATTGAGATCTAGTGACCAAAGCATATGATTTACATCCTGTCTTCCTCATCAGAGTATTCAGTGAGCCCTCATTCCCTGTGTCTGTTAGGGTTGCTTTGTGGTGGATTGGAATCATATCTAGTGTGTCATCAAGACAGCCCTGACTAGGATAACCATTAATGTGGATTAGTGCTCACCTCTGGGGTTCAGGGGTTTATTTCTCACCTTGTGTTCTCCCAATGTTTCAGGGGTTTCCTCAAGGTACTTTGGTTTCCTTCCTCAGTCCAAAGACATGAATTATTTTATTGACAGCCAGTCAACTTTTCCCTGCGATGGGTTGGCACCCCGTTGAGGGTGTCCTGAGTTTCCTGGGATAGACTTCAGGTTCCCTGCAAGATTGTGTAGGATAAGCGGTATAGAAAATGGATAGACAAATAGACTGAGTAGTCTTCAAGGCATAGTGGAAATTGTTTTAGACAAAAGAAACATTATCAGGATGCAAGGTGACAAAACTGATGCATCAAGAGCCCGATCACTGTCAAAATACATGAATTACAAGCATCAGTTCATTTTGCTCTCTCTCTCTCTCTCTCTCTCTCTCTCTCCCTCACACACACACACACACTCACACACACACACACACACACACACACACACACACACACACACACACACACACACACAACATACACACACACACACACACACACACACACACACACAGCACCTCCAAGTGAAGAGTGTTTAAATCAAGTTTAACACCAGGTCTTGCAGCATTACATATTGAGAGCTTACATATTGATCCTCTGATGCACTGGAAGATGTCTGATGTACCTTGAAAGAGCTGGAAAATTACTAAGATTTTATATATTTATTTTTTTAAATCAGCATGGTCTCATGCTTTAAGAAGACTAGAAGTGCAGTGTGCAAGGCTAATTCTTATTAAAAAAATCCTTATCAGAAAAAAAATCAGAAATCAGAAAAATCCTTACCAAAGTATCAAGGAGTCTAATGGAAGATGAAGAGCATGGGTTCTGGCATTTTATCTTCTGTAGAATCTGCACTCTTTAGTATGCACAAATCCACTGGATGGTGGTGTGATTGGAAAATAATCATTAACATTATGGTGTGATGCAGTGTGATGTAAAGCAAAGTTACTGAGTTGATTTTTATTTCCAATAACAGGACATACCAAAGTTTTATTTACCTTATACCACAGATTATTTATTAATGATCAACTAACCACACTCACACAAGACAAATTAGGATGTTATAGCACCAGCACCTTCTATTTTCTCTCTTAAGGAGTTAATGAAGACATTCAGACAAAACCAGTTAGCTTCTGTCCAATGGCTTCTGTCCTGAGGTAATGTCTGGTTTTCTGTTTCTCTGTAATTCAAGAAAGAGAGAGAGAGATTTAATTCAATTCAATTCAATTCAATTCAATTCAATTCAATCTTATTTGTATAGAGCTTTTAACAAAGAGCATTGTCTCAATGCAGCTTTACAGAACATAAGAAACAACAAAAATACAAACAGACAAACAGTCCTAGATGTTAGACAAAATTTTCTCTAGTGAGCAAGCCTGAGGTGACTGAGGCAACTGTGGCAAAGAAGAACTCCTTTAGATGGTAATAGGAAGAAACCTTGAAAGGAACCAGACTCAAAAGGGAACCCATCCTCATCAGGTGACACCGGAGAGTGTGATATGAACAATGTCCTTTCTGCATTAGTTGTGTGATGCAGATACAGCATGTGTAATTAATTAGGAGGTTGTTGTCGTCCATAGGGTTGGCAGCGTTGCTTTGAATACCCCAGTCCTCACAAAGCAGAACCTGGCTAGAGCTGGTCCATCTCTGGATGCCACTGGAGCTGGCACAATCTCTATATGTCCCGGGATGGATAGAAGAAGGGAAACAAATGGAAAGTAGTTAGCGTAGCTGCTGTTGACAATATTAGCAGGCAATAGATGATAATGTGCATTTAATCAGATGTATTGGAGTACAAAGTTATGGGATTTATTAGGTGTATGCCTGGTTAAAGTGATATGTCTTTAGTCTACGTTTGAACTGGGAGACTGTGTCTGAGCCCTGAACACTGTCAGGAAGACAGTTACAAAGTTTAGGAGCTAAATACAAAAACGCTCTACCCCCTCTTGTATATTTTGATATTCTGTGAACTACCAGAAGTCCATAGTTTTAAGATCTTAAGGAGCATGATGGATTGTAACGTATTAGAAGACTGGCTAGACATGTGGGAGCTAAACCATTTAGAGCCTTGTACGTAAGTAGTGCTAGTTTATAATCAATCCTAAACTTAACAGATAGCCAGTGCAGGGATGATAATATTGGGGTTATATGATCATATTTTCTTGACCTGGTGAGGACTCTGGCGGCTGCATTTTGGACTAACTGTAGCTTGTTTATTGAAGATGCAGGACAACCACCTAGTAATGCATTACAATAGTCCAGTCTGGAGGTCATGAATGCATGAACTAGCTTTTCTGCATCAGATACAGATAAAATATTCCTAAGCTTGGCGATATTTCTGAGGTGAAAGAAGGCTGTTTTTGTAATATCGGAAATATGTGTTTCAAAGGACAAGTTGCTGTCTAATATTACGCCCAGGTCTTTCACTGTTGAGCTAGTAGTAATAGAACATCCTTTTAAATGCAAGTTGAATTGTGAAAGCTTTTGTGTACTGGTTTTTGGACCAATCAGTAATATCTCTGTCTTATCAAGATTTAGTAATAGAAAATTATCAGTCATCCAGTCTTTAATATGTTTAACGCACTCTGTTAATCTAGACAGTTTAGATATTTCATCTGGTTTTGATGAGATATATAACTGGGTATTGTCAGCATAACAGTGGAAACTAAGCCCATGCCTTCTAATGACGTTGCCTAAGGTAAACATGTATATTGAGAAAAGCAGAGGTCCAAAAACTGATCCTTGTGGGACCCCATATTTCACTGGACAGTTCTCCATTTAAATCTACAAAATGGTATCGATCAGACAGGTAGGATCTAAACCATTTTATTGCAGAGCACACAAAATTATCAAGGACTTCTCCCACCCTAGTCACAAACTGTTCAACCGCCTTCCGTCCAGGAGAAGATACAGGTTCATCTGCACCAGAACCAGCAGGTCTATGTATCTACCTATATATATATACTATCTGTATATACATTGTATATTTATCCCTGTTACTGTTGTACATATAATGTACATAATGCACACATTTTGCACAATTATATAATTACACATAACACTTTATCTGCTGTAAACTTTGCACATACTTCCTCTATGCACATACTGATTGCCTTATTTATTGATGTACATATTTACATATTTATCTGCACTTGCTCATTTACACAATTTCTGCTATTTGCACTTCTAGTAGATGCTAAACCACATTTCGTTGCTATATACCTGTACTTGCAATGACAATAAAGTTGTATCTATCTTTTCTAATATTTTAGATATAAACAGAATGTTTGAAATTGGTCTGTAATTTGATAATTCATTAGGATCTAGTTTAGGTTTCTTAAGAAGAGGCTTAATAACTGCTAATTTGAAAGGTTTAGGGATGTGACCTAAATATAATGAAGAATTAATAATGTTGAGGAGAGGCTCTCCAGCTGTATGCATCATGTCTTTCAGCAATCTTGTTGGAATTGGATCTAACAAACACGTTGTTGAATTAGCCGTGGTGATAAGTTTATACAGCTCTTCCTTTCCTATACCCGGGTTGCTCTCTTGAGGGCGTGGGTATGACTATTGTACCATGGTGCAGGTGTTTTATCTCTGATCTTTTTTAATCGGATGGGGGCAACAGTATCTAGTGTGCTGGTGAAAATAGTGCCTATGGTGTTAGTTACTTCATCTAGATCATCTGCATTTAGGGGTCTGGTGAGAAGTTGAGACAGATCCGGCAGATTACTTGTGAAACTGTCTTTAGTGGTCAAAATAATAGTTCTACCAAATCGATAACAAGGAGAGACATGCCTAATATGTTCTACAGGTAGAGTGTACACTAAGAGGTGATAGTCTGTGATATCATCACTTTGAGGTAGAAAAGCTATATCAGTGACATCTGTTCCATGGGATATAACTAAATCTAGCGTATGATTAAAATGATGAGTTGGTCTATTAATGTTTTGTTTAACCCCAAAATAATTTAATAAATCTATAAACGTGAGTCCTAAAGCACCACTGGCATCGTCTACATGAATGTTAAAGTCTCCTACAATCAACACCTTGTCAAAATTAATCAGTAGGTCTGAGAGTAAATGTGCAAACTCTTTAAGAAAATCAACGTAGGACCCCGGGGACTAAATATGGTGGCCAGCGCAAGATATAGTAGGGATTTTTTATGTATGTCTGTGAGTGTAACATTAAGGACAAGCACTTCGAATGAGTTAAACCTGGTTCCTGTTTTCTAAGTAACGGTAAGAGAACCATGCAGGCCATCAGAATGGTAGAGCCTTGGACGCTCCCAGAAAAGATTCCAGTTATCAACAAAAGGTAATTTCTGGTCTTGACACCATGACTGTAAGCATTCATTAAAAGCAAATAGCCTACTGAACCTCTCGATTCCTCCCTGGAACGTGGGAAGTGGTCCTGACACGATGATCCTCATCATGGTCGATGTGGCACGTACCTTCTCCACCAGGCTCCTGAAGTTCTTCTTCAGGATCTCCGTCTGCCTCAGCCTGATGTCATTCGTGCCAGCATGGAGGACCACAGCTCCGATGTTCTTGTTCAGGATCGCAGGTACCTGTGCAGAGACCTTACCGCACCTCACCTTTAGCCACGGTAACACGGACGTGCCAGACGATGGAGTCTCCGACGATCACCGCGTTGCACTCCGTCTCATGAAGGCGAGCGAATCGGTTCCGGGTCGAGATCTCGAAGACAGGTGGCGGCAGAAGGGGAGAGGTCCTCTCCCGGTGCTTGGCTCATGTCTTCTGCTGCTGCTGCATCCAGGCTGCGTGGTATCCTGGCGCTGGAGTGAATGAAACCTGGGTGGGCCGTGTCCTTGGTGCGCTGGGCCTGGGCACAGAAGTGCACAGAGTTGAGGTTGTGGAAGTGTTTGTTTCACGCCGCAAATTTACATTTAGACAGGTGAGCGTCAGTCTGGGACGATTCCAGCGTGGCTTTCCGCTGTCACAGCTGGGCCTGCTTCACCTGTAGGTTGCGGATCTGCTTCTCCATGGCCTCCAGCTCCAATCCTCACCTGCACTCAAAGGCAGACACACAACCGACATAGTGTTTTAGTTGCAGTAGTAAGCAGAGATAACCGAGGTAAACAAACTTATGGTAGCCTGGCTAATGGGCTAGCGATGCTAATGGGCTAACCGGCTATAAGAGGGTGCTTTGGAAAACAAATAAAACTAGCGATATAAAAAGCGTTTGGAGTGAGAATATTATAGGATACTATCAGCTACTATAGATTCTATAAAAGTTATAATATAGGACTGGATTTAAGATAAAAATTGAGAAAAATTGAGAAATTTTAGGTCAGCTTGGTGGAGCTCGGAAAAACAAATCTGTAGACAAGCAGGATTGTTATTTAAACAATAACTTTATTTCTACACTTTTTACGTCATTTCATTTTTTATATTGTAACAATTTGCTAATATATAAAACAATTAAACAATTCGCTAACTGTAGATTTTCTCCTTTAGCTTTGACACCAGATGACACCTCTTTGAGTTCTTCGGTCACTTTCCACCCTTCCTCTTCTAAAAAGATGACTAAGATTTATAATTCCATTCTTCAATAAGCCTTCTTGTATACTTGCAGAGGACAGCAATCATGTTTGGATCAATTGGTTGAAAAACAGCAGCTCCTCAGGGACCCATTGTTCTCGACTATTCACATTTCATTCTGCAGTTTTCCACGTTTGCAGCACAAATTTGTAAAAGAGGAGTAAGTTCAGATAAGCTCACCTCCTGGAAGTGTTTCTCAAATCCAAAGTCATTTACTCACCTCAGGATCATGCTGGTAGTCTTTTCCCAGAGTTTTCCAGAGATCTTTATTGTATAGAAGCACGGATTCAAACTCTCACACATCTTTGATCACTTTCCTGCACTGGGAGGTAAAATACTGGTGCACGAATCCAATGTTGTCCATTACAGTAAAAGTTAACTATGGTCCTTTGTATGTATTAACTGGGGCAATAACCCTTTGATTGACACTTTAAATTTCTGGTATGTGGCAGAAGGCCTAACCCAAAGCAACTTACATTTTATACAACTGAGGGCTTTGCTCAAAGGTCCAGTAGGAGCAGCTTGGTGAGCCTGGGATTCAAACTCACAACCTTCCAATCAGTAAGCCAACACCTTAGCCACTAAACTACCAAGTCATTATACGAAATTTGGGTCCGCAACGTTTGATGAGAACATAAGACATAAAAAATGTCCTAAAGTGTTAAAAGCTTCAAAGCTTAAAGTTATTAATTGAAGTGTTCTTGTTAACATGATATATTATAAAATACTATTCTTAAAGAGTAACATACTATTGTTTAATCATTTTTCATTAGTACGTTGCCAATTTCGCATGTCCATGTTGACCAACATGATATTTTCATCTAAAATATCACCAAATATTTTTTTTTTTTCAAACTTTTATTATTTTCAGGATTATATGTCTCCCTGTTTACATAAGTTTACATAAGTTGCAAAATTTATGCTGTCAAGTTCATCCAAATTCTTGAGAAAACCCGTGTCCCTCTGCTAGACAGCTGAAGATGGGCGGGTCATTCACCTTCCAACACAACAATGACCCTAAATATACTGCCAAATCAACAATAAAACAGCTTAAGGATAAGAAGGTGAATGTCCTTGAGTGGCCAAGTCAGAGCCCTGACTTAAATCCAATTAAAGATCTATGGATGAATTTGAAGATAGTAGTCCATTGCCGCTCACCACAGAATGTGACTGAATTTAAGTAATTCTGCAAGGAAAAATGGGCAAATATTCTCCAATCAAAGTGTGCAAAGCTAGTACAGACATATCCAAAAAGAATGATGGCTATTTCAAAGGAGTATGATGATTTTTTATAGGCACTGTATCTCTTTGATGATGTTCTCGAAATCATTTAAGCACCACAGACTGTGACATCCTGCCACTTGGAAATCGAGAAGGATGTGTGGATGACACTCTCCCAGTCACTGTTATGATGCTCATTTCAGTTTTTCAGAGCATGAGCAAGTTTTCCTTTAAAGCTTTTGGTTGCTCCCTGTTCGGGATCGCCACAGCGGACCAACTGGTCCACACAACAACTTGACAAATGTTTTACACCAGATGCCCTTCCTGATGCAACCCTCCCATTTTTCCAGGCTTGGGACCAGCACTGCATCCAGTGGCTGTGGTTGAGGCATTGGCTGGGAATCGAACGCAAGCCTTCCACATGATAGTTGAGAAACCTACCACTGAGCTACCAATGCCCCAGTATGAGCAAGTTTTCCATTACATCTCCTATTATAATGTTTCCCCTCCCCCAGTTTTTAAAGTTCAAAACCAGCAATTCATATACAGAAACACTTTGTTAAAAGTTTATAGAAAGAAAATGAAATGTTACATAAATTAATATTAAATGATGTTCTTATTGTGTGGACTAATCAAATAAATGCAACTTTATTTGTATTTTTTAAATGAATTTGTTTTTTCTCTACAAACAGTGAGGCCATTGAAATGTCAAATTAATTTTCAAGATTAAAAATATAAGAATAAAAAAAAAAAAAATTAAATTACAGACTCTCTACTGATGGTTTCCAAAAAAAAAGACATTGTTCTATTAGGAAAACCTAAAATTAAAAAAAATCTTTTTCTTGTTTTACTACTCTAATGGTATACATATTGTCCGTAACAGGGTGGTACAAGAAAGGCGCCCTTACCTGAAGAAATGAGGAGTTTGTGCCTGAGGTGGGGAAATATGTTTTTTTGGAGCATTACATATCTTTCAAGTTGTAGGTGTTTTTTTTAAAGAAAGTTTGTTCTTAATGAAAATTTTGAAAAGTGCAAAGTGCAAATGTCACCTGTTTTGTATAATGACTCTACCACATTCCCCTCTTTAAGTTTCACAGCAACAGTTTAATAATGAGGCTATGCAAATGTCCAGATAGTGGACAACCTTGACTTATGCCTCTTGAGACAGGTACTGGAGCACTTAAACCAACCCCTGGTTTACCCATCACAAGGTATGTATTATGTATGTCAAATAAAAACTACATCCAAAATGTCTCAATACCTTAAAAAGATATTCACTTTTTATTGATCTAATGACATGAGCCCTGATTGTTCTTATTGACTTGGTTAAGATTAGTTATGTTCCTTAATAAATAAAACAAAAAGGTTGCCTATAATTGATCTCTGAGGGATGCGGAATTTTGTATAAGCAGATCTAAGCAGTATTTGAGTCTATTACTGGACAAAAAAAAATTATAGTCCAGACACAACAATGCTAATGACATCCATAATTTTAGGCCCAATTCTCTATTTTTATGGGAACAATGACAAAAAAAATTCTACTTGTGGGAAGTAGTTTACGTCCAATGCATTCTAATATTCCTTCATATAAATCTGCTCCTATTAAGTCCCAGAATTGTTGATAAAATCCAACCGGTAATACATCAATTCCAGAGTACTGGTCTGTAGATAGCTGACAGGTTGCCTCTGAGGGTTCTTGAAAAGTAATTACATTGTCCAAGTATTTTTTTCTGAGGTAACTCTTTAAGTAAATCCTCAGCGCAGTCAGTGTCACAGCTCTCAGCACTGTACAGCTGTTTATAAAAATCACCTGCCAGCCTCATCGTTCCTGTCTGATCTGTCATACTGGATCTGTTCGGTGGCACGTCTGTTGGACACTTTTTCTTTTCACGATTTATACTTTTTCACTTGTCTGGCTTTGTTGTGAAGTCTGTTCCATCAGTAGTGATGTATTATTTATTCAGCCTGTAGAAGAATGAATGAGTCTTAACTGGATTGCCTGGGATGCAATCAGTGAAATTCATGCTGTGGCTGCACACTAACACTAAAGACAAGTGGTTCACCCTTTGAGTCCTCTATTTCACTTTGACCTGAATCATACTTGACCTTAAATTAATAGAAATACTTAGTGTGTATACATATACTGTAGATAAATATAGATTTAAAAACATGGTGCTTTTTTTCCAGCCCCTAAGGTTTTTTTTTTCTTCTAAAAATGTTGGACAGTAAAGCTCCCTTCAAGTAATATTTATTTATTCTACCATGATGTAAAGGTAAGAGTCCAGCCACTCAGTTACCATTACTTTGTCACTGCACAAAGTAATGTTTGTCGTCAAACAAGCAGCACTTTGCTTTTAGTTTTATGGATGTCATTGCACTTTGAGAGCATCACACACGCAAGTAAAGAGAAGTCCTTTTAGTGGACAAACAACATATTTATAAGAGATTTGAAACTTCTGAACATCCCTACCAGAGCCTATTTATCAAAAGCTTAAAAATTGCAAATAAATAAAAGAACACGAAGGAATGAAAATATAGATTAGAAGTGATGAGTGTGTTAGAACTGAAGGCTGCTATTTCTCCCAAGGATAGACAGAATATTTAAATATGCATGAGGACATGCAGGAAGTAATGGTGAAAAATGACAAAATGGATGTGTTTAGTTAATGTTTTATTAATTCGATTGACATTTGTGTTAAATCAATCGGAAATTTCGAGTCGCAAAGTGAAAACAATGCTCGCTGGAACGGAAAGGTTTCAACATGACATTTCTATTATTTAAATGTTAAAGTAAAGTAAAGAGGCTTTTTTGATCATACGCCTCCTCCTAGATTGTTAGTGATTGTCTTTGAGTCTTCAAACAATAAAAAATGTGATTAAAATATGAGTTAGGGAAAAGATGCCATCTGTAAGGAGAAGCGCACCAGCAATGCATTTAGAATACAGAAAGTCGTGGGATGATAGCATATTTTTATTTGCATGCGTTTTCATAAAAAAAGAAAAGTCAACCCTTTGATTTGCAGAGATGTTGTGGAAGGAAGGAACGACGAAACAGTGTGTTAAAATGTCTTTTATGCGAAGTTGTCTAGCGTGCCTAATTTTTGATGTGTCAAAACAGCATGTTTGTGCGATGCAGCTAATTGTGTACGTTATGGATTTCAGACACGGTGAAGAGAAGATGAGAAATTCGATTGAATCAGATGAGGAATGCAGCACAGTCAATGTTGGAAATAAAATCACTAATATGTCAATAAAACATCAAGCCAAGGTTGTTATCGTCGGTAACTAAAGTCTTTAACCAAGCGGCAACAACAAATTAAAAACACAAGCAAAACAAACATCATGACTGCAAATCAAAAACACAATAGCAATTCTAAAAATATGACTCAAAAACATAAGCAAAATAAATACAATTGCAAATCAAAATGAAAAAGCAAAACAAAAATAAAACATTAAATTTAAAAGCCAAACCAAAACACAGTCAATTAAAAATAAATAAAAAAAAAACACACAAGAGCAAAACAAACCACAAGAGCAAAAAACAAAATAGTAAATTAAAAACACAACAATAAATGAAAAACTCAACAATAAAAATACACAACAGCAAAACCAAAAACAGTAAATTAAAAACAGAACAATAAACAAAAAAAAAAACAGCAGATAAAAACAAACAAAAACAAAAAAAACAAGAACAAAACCAAAAAATGTATAAAAACACAGAAAAAAAAAAACCAACAGCAAAACCAAGCACATTACAGTAATTAAAAAACCACATGACCACATCTGACCATTCAAACAGCTCACTCAGAGCTTAAGAGACATTTCATAAGAGAAAGTGAGCAACATACATTGTATGGTATATACAGAATCATTATATGCTTTATACTTCTCTAAATTCTCTATTCTAATTTGTCAGCAAGTGTTGATTCATATCCCATAACAGCAGCTCTGACAGAAGCCCTGATCAAATCACAGGTTCATTATAATGCACTCATGCGCAATAACATATTATTTCTAAAGCAAGATAAGATAAACTTTTATTAATCCTTTATGAAGAAGTTTAAGTTTTATGAATATATAACGAACATAACATGCTCGAGGTTAGAGAAATAGATAAATCACAGTTTAGAAACATGACATTCATAAAAAAAGGAATACTGTATGTAGAGCAGTGATGTGTATAAGGTGTATCAGATGACATTAAAAAAAAACAACCTGAGGAACAGCAGCACAAAGGATTTGTAAAATTAGCAAGAGTATACATAAATGATGTTGTGTAATATACATCCTTACAGTTACAGTCATGATGGTAATAGCTAGTCCACAAAAGCCACCCTGAAACCACCATTTGACCCATACATAATCAGTAGATATGGGTCAGGGTAAAAAGATAACATTTAGGGTGCTTTTACTGCTGTCCTATATCAAAAGGGGTTAATAATCTTGTCCCTATGAACTTTAGGCAGCTCCTTCATCGTCACCTCGATTACCCAAAATCTTCTCAACCATTGGCAATAAGCTTGATTTGCCAATTTGAAACATTTTTATACCTAGAATGTCTTATGTAACCTTTTATATATATATATATATATATATATATATATATATATATATATATATATATATATATATATATATATATATATATATAGTGTTTGAATACTTTGCCCTCAGTATATGTCAATTTTAAAGAGAATATACACACCTATATACTCTTTGCCGTTATAATAAGCTTCACCCTTCTGGAAAGGCTTTCCACTAGATTTTCTAGCATCGCTTTGGGGATTTGTGATACTTCAGCTGCAAGAGCTTTAGTGAAGTCAGACAGGAGGCTTGGGGAGCAGTCGGTGTACCTGTTCATCCCACATGGCTCCAATCTTGGAAAACCATGTCTTTATGGACTTCGCTTTGTGTTATGCTGGAACCAGTTTTGGCCACTTAGTTACAGTGAATGGAAATTGTAATCCTACAGCATACAATGACATTTAAGACAATTGTGTGCTAACAATTTGATGAAGAACCAAATATATGGTGTATATAAAATAAGAAAAAACAAACTTTCTGAATGCTAAATGTTTAATACTGTATATAGATTATGTTACTGTTTATGGGATATATAGCAGATTTGTGGCAACTGATTATTATCTCAGGAACAAACACATCACCATAAACCAAAAATTTTACCAGGTAGAAACAAATAGATGTTTTAATAAGAAAATTGCTACTCTGTTGCTAGCTAGCAAGAAATGTGTTTGTTCTGGAAGAAATAAATAAACATGGCTGCCCAAATCCAAAAACCTGCTCCATTACGCCTAAAAAAAAATAAGTCTAATAAGGCTAATTAGTCAGTCAGTGTCATAAAGCCCTGCTTTCGCTGTAATACATAGAGATGGACATATTTGTATTCATCTGAGGTTTCTCTGCCAAAGTTAATTGGCCTCATGTGAACAAAACATTAAAAAACAGGATCTTTGAAAATTCATCATTAATTGTGAGACCCACATTGGAATATAGAAATTGTGCTGTGAAACTGGCACATATTCAAACACTGCAGTCTTATGAGACTAGCACCTCATTTGCTTAATCAGAGGTGCAAATATCACGCTGTATGCTCTTGATATGTGAATTCAGAAACTTTCATTAGGAAGATAAATTAAGGACAGAGAAACCTATCAAACATTGTTACTTTCCTTATGTCATTCTGAAAGATATAGCTGGCAGCATGATATTTGATTAAAAGTGCAAGTAACAATATTTTCCAGTCGAGAGCAATAAAAGCATAAGGTGACAAATGCTGTACAATTCATTGTTAAGTTGTAACTTCTTTATTACCACATGTGACAAAGGTCCCTTATTCTTTGAGGAAAAAAAATCACAGAAGAAATGATTAGCATAAAAATGCTTCTAGCCACATAACCAATCAATTTTGCCTCTGGACAGTGATTGCTCGAGACGGCTTATCAGCTTTGTGATTTGTGATTGCATTACTTTCTGCAGGCATATGTCTAGTTTTAATGATAATGCAATCCATCTTCAAGTGACTACCACCATTAGGCATTTGTACTTTTCTAGCTGAGTCAATCCTGTCAAATGTTTAGGCTCCAAATTTGCATCTGGGATGTGTTTAAAAAAAAAAAAACTTCTGAAGTCGCTCAACCATTTGATGGATGATTTCATTTAATGTCTATGATGTATATGGCTTTCAGGTGTCTAATGTAGCCGGTTAACCTTGCATGTGAGGGAACGCAACATCAAATGTCAATTCTAACTAAACATACATATGAAATTCAAAGAAATGTCATATATAAAAAGCAGATAGTCTGCAATGTCATTCATAATTGCCATAATTAGACATTTTATACAGCTTAATTTGAATATATTATCCTGGATTAGGGGACAGAAATACACACAGGGTGAGTAGTCCCTATCAAGCAGGACCCACACTGGACACCCAGACTTTATAGGGCTACCAGGTGATTGACATCCTCATCACCCAAATGAGGATGAGGTTCCCTTTAGAGACTGGTTCCTGTCAAGGTTTCTTCCTCTTACCACCTAAGGGAGTTTTTCCTTGTTATAGTTGACTCAGGCTTGCTCATTAGAGATAAATACAAATAAATTTAAATCCAAGTCTAATATTAATCTTGAACTTCCTGTTTAATATCAATATTGAACTTTTTTTGTACAATATTTCTTATGTTCTGTAAAGCTGCTTCGAGACAGTGTCCATTATTAAAAGCTCTATACAAATGTAATGTAATTGAATTGAATTGAATATTGAATTCAATATGATCTAAGGTTCCTGTTAGAACCTTTTAAAAACACTGAGAACCCTTACCTTGAAGAGTGTAACACTTGACATTGTTGTGTGGTGAGGTTGAATTATAAAAGATGGACAACTATAGTTCCAACCTGTAAAACAGGAAAAATCTAGAGTCACAGGAGATAGCTAGTCCGCTGTGACGTTACTCCCTGTTCAGTGAGAGCGAAGAATGAGGACCCAGGGGACTTGGTCAGACAGCAGTTCTGTTACTGTTCAGCACTATTTTTTCAACATGCACAGAACAGTACAAAACTCAGATAGCAGGACATTTTTGTAGCTTTGCTTTCAGCTCTATGAAGCTCCATTCTCACTCAGGCCAGGTTCTCTCATTCACTATATCACACAGAGCATATAAATAGGCTTTCATTAACCATGCACAAGGTTTCATTTATGGGAAAGTCTTCAGAACTTTACGCTTTACTGGTTCACGGCAACATGACAAGCTGTAGTTTTTTCAGTCTCTATTAAATTGAAGAGAGAGAAAATACAGAGGCTGGTGAGGGGATGATTGTTTATAGCTGTGATAACAGAAACTAATTTGTTCTACGGACACGATATTAAATGTAAGTAAAACCGGATCAAATGTATATTGTGTCGTTCTTGTATAAAGAAAAATGTCAAATTACTGGGATATAAGAAAAACTAAATAACTTTGGGGTGGGAAAATAACTCAACTTTAAGTCAAGCCACATTCAAAGCAATCCTTTAAGTCTTTAAGAGATTCTCAAGGCTCTTAAAACAAAGTAAATGAAAACAATGAAAGCATTTTCGTTTCAGTTTTAACTCCGGTTTATATTATGAGCTGTATTATGAGCATGATAAAAGAAAAACTTCATAACAACATTAAGACAAATTCTCCCAGTGGTGGACTGGTCCATCGGATAGTTAAGATAAAATTAATTTTCTTAAAAGTACATGCGAGATTTACAGACATAATCATCTTAAACAAAGTCCCTGAGATACCATAAAGATGGGCATTAGATGATATAGAGCGATATAAAATTGGCACATACAGAAGAAGATAAATGAATGTGAAGGTATAAACGGTGGGAAAAGTTTTAAATTATTCAGCACTCTAAAAAATGAGGCATTGTATAGAATTCTGGGGTTCTGTACTTGACCAGTGGAACACCAAAAAAATGGCTTTATGTAGAACCCTTGGAGAGCTATGAATATTTTATATCACAGCAGTTCTATAATTCATAGAATATGTAAGGTGAAATTAAAGCCATGACTTTTTTTTTTATGTATTATTTCTATGTAGATAGATGACATGTTTATGAATGACACTGGGGGCATGGTGGCATGGTGGTTAGCATATTTGCCATATATTGGGGGCTTAAGTCCCACCTCCACCATGTGTGCATGACGTTTGCATGTTCTTCCTGTACCCCTGGGTACTCTGGTTGCCTCTCCTAGTCCAAAGATATGTGCTGTAGGCTGACTGGCATCTCTAAATTGTGTGTGTGTGCGTGTGTGTCTCTTGTAACAGACTGGCATCATGCCCACGGTGTACCCTGCCTTGTCATGAATGAATGACATACTTTCAATACGAAAAAAAATCAGTCGATAAATTTGTGAAATAAGTGATAGAAACACTTAAATAAGGCTATTGTCAGTATTCAATTGTTCATAACACTGTATAATACTGTTTGTTTGATCTTCTTGGCTAAGTTTCTATATAATAATAATAATAATAATAATAATAATAATAATAATAATAATAATAATAATAAAGAATCTGTAAATGATTCTCACTGGGTTCTTTTTAATGAACTCTTCAGATTTGTTCTATATAGAAAAACAGTATGGGGTTCCATACTGTATATGAAGCAAGTTATAGAACCATTTTAGGTCCATACAGAACCAATCCTTTCAAGATTGAAGCTAATGTGTGACTAATTAGAAATCATAACAGAGCGGGAGTTTAAAATCGAGAGGATGCTTATGTAGTTGAGGAGCATCAGGAGGACAGAACATGCAGATGGCTCAGAAGCGCTTCAGTAGGCCTGAAGAATAGTCCTTACCAAAGGTGGACCATTTCCCCAAGATCTGGTACTGGTATGGCAAAAATGCAAGAGCACAAACATGTATTTGTGCTGTATTTGTTATAAGGTTCATATACAGTAAGAATGATAGTACTAGCTATGATAGCTAAACACAAGGATTCCCAAACCATTGATACAAAGTATTGTAACTGATGTAACTGATAAAACAAAAAAAACAACAACATGACTTTATATATTGCTAACAAAGTCCTTATTGTCCTCAGAATAGAAGAGGTGGAAGGGTTTGTTTTGAATAAATTAAAATGTATTAATAAATGATTAAATGCCAACCTGTGTTCGGATAATAGGGCTTCTTTGCTCCAATTTCTGCTTCATGGGAATGTAGGGAATTTTGTCAAAATAACATCTATCTACATGCTCATTTCAAATTAATTTTGGGAACAGTACATATTACTCAGTTGGAAAGAAACACAAACAAAGCATGCAGCGTTGAAAAAAAGACTCAAAGCTTGGAGAGCCCATAGAGACTGATGAACAAATAAGGCACTCTCCAGTCTTAGTTATGGGACACTCATCCCATTAACTGTAGACAAAGCAGCTACATCTCAGTGACTGCTTGGAAAATTAAAATTCACACACAGCGCTGTAGGCTAAAGAACTTGCCCCTGTGCTACAATATAATCAATTACTATAATTTTTGCTATTACAGATTAGTCTTTTTATTCCTTTCATTTTACTGCCTGCTTCCTGATGGCCTCAGTGCTTGTATACTTGGATCATTGGCTAAGATAAACTGCTGGCACCCAATTTATACTGATGAGTGCAAGAGCTCCACTGCTGTTCAAAGGACTCTCTTAAATGGTTATTTCCAAGGCTGACAATTACAGAGCCAGAGCTCCAGGGTCCTCAGCTTGATCACGAACTCAAGTTACCCGAACTCAGGTTCCAGTAGATGGATTGCTATCAATGCTAAATTGCCACTAAAAGTCAATTTGTTGGTGCCCTGTGATGATGAACTGGTAGCTCATCCAGGGTGGATTCCTACCTCGCACTCAGCATCCCAGGGATCAGCTCCAGATCCATTGTGAGCTCCAGATCCATTGAGACTGGCCTGTAATTTTGCATCCAGGAGTCAACATTAAGTTTTTTAATTTTTCATTCTAGGAGTATAGGCAAGCTGAGAGAAGAGTTCTGTTGTTCAAACTGAGGTCGAAACATTTCTGGTAAGAATTCTTTCAATGAACCGGTTGGAACTGGATCAAATATGAAGGTAAATTCATTTAAAGAGCAGATTAGAGAAATTAAATCAGTGTTCTGAATTGACTTATATGATTCCAGCTGCTCTGCTGATTAAATTATTCTGGACATTATATCCAACAACTGTCTTAGCCGAGGTTAAAGTTCTAATCTAAATTGTCTGTCTGCTGTTTTCTGGTTTCTTATATAGAAATAAGATATTGAACTGGGCTTATTTAATATTTCACTATTTTCATCTTAGCCCTAAATTCCATTTACAATATCTCTATTTGAAGTGGCTTTTAATGGATTAATGGATTGTGTTTTGCAGGTTTCTCACAATCTCCATATGGGTTTCCTATTGGTTCACTGGTTTCCTCTGACATTCCAAAAAACATGCAAGTAGGAGGATTGACTTTGCTACATTGTGTAAATTAGTGTGTTCATGGTGTCTTTTGATGGACCAGTGTATTCCCACTTTGAACCTAGTTTTCCCAGGATGGGCTCCGGATCCATCAACCCTGACCAGAATACAGCACTTACTGAATGAATGAATGTTATCTCAAAAGCAAATGCTTCAGAATTCCTCTTCCTCTTCCATCTTCTACCAAACCAGTAGTTTTCCTAATAATGCTATATGAGAGGAGCTACTTTGAGTAGTGAGAACATTTTAAATTAATAAAGACTGGTCTCATTTTTCTCCCTTTGAAGTACTGCATACAGTTATAGCAAGCATTGAGAAATCTTTAATGCTTTTTCTTAAAAAAAAAAAAGCAAAGCACAGAAAGCACAAAGAAAAATTGTAATCCTGAATTTTAATGCTAAAGGATGAAACTAACTCATATTGCAAGCGTGATAAGTCAAGATAACGATTACATTAGCAATATCTCACATTTACACAGTTTTTTTCCTTTCTCGGTCATGTAGAGTGACTTGTCATTCTGCAGAAGATAAAAGCGTACTCTTTAATAACCATCAGTTTACAGTTCTGTAAAATGCCCAGCTCTATAAATCCCAAAAGCTGTAACAACAATTTCTATGACATGAAAAGTGCTGTTGGAACTAATAGGCAAACAGAGCTGCACCTTTTTTGCCTGCTTCATTAAATTTACATCACCATAATGTGACACTTATGGAAGCTGAGGGAGTTGACGCCCCCATTTTTATTATGGCTGCCAATGACAATCTTTTACCTAAGTTACCTTGAATTAATTGTGCCAAACTCTTACAGTTCACATTGCCACTTCATAGTTAAGTCATAGGATACACATTATAAAAAAAATGCTACTTTATTGCCATACTCAATTGTAACTCAATGGCTAAACGGTAAGGCGGTGGAACAAGGGTATTATTCTGGACATGGATCAATGGGACTCATCTCAAACCAGGATTTGAAGCCATTATGTGAGAGTGAACTTGTGCATCAGGGGGTAATGGAAAGAAAGCCTGCTTGTTCAACTGCTTGTGTAAGTAACTTTTATACATCTGTGTCATGTCTCAAATTCCCAAAAAAGCTATTTGATCTGAAGAAAAAGAAAGTTAAAGGTCCCTGGGCTGATTGGTGTAGGTCAGAGAGATGTTGATGTAGGGCATGTGATACATTTTTCTTCTTCTTTATTTGAACACTATAAATGGCAAAAAAGTCCAAAATGTCATTCTTTAATAAATGGTAATTACACTGTAATTAAACTGTAATTGTGGCAGATTTGTATGGTGTAGAAGGCATGATGTTATAACAAGTTCAGGATGGCAATTATTGCTCATAGTTAGGCAATATAACACACCTCAGTTCTTATTTATTTCGTCATAACATCACATTCCATTTATCGGTGCTTTATTATTATTTATCATTACTTGATATATACTGTAATTGAAAGCCATTGCTTTCACAGCTTTGAAATTCAACCAATCTGCATTTAGTCTCATTCTGCTTAATTAATGTCTACTTTTTGATAAAATATTCATAATATCAAACAGCACATTAGTTTATAATAGTGATCTGGATTGTTTGTTGTTTGTGACCTGTATGTATGTATATAATGGATTTGCAGTGATTAGTGTTGATGGATAAACAGAAACAGCAAGGAAATGGTAATTTTATCATCTAAAAAATGTGCTTTGGGAAAGATTTCAGATGCATAAATACTAAAAAGTAGACTGGATTTTTTAAGCTTTCATGCTTTGGGTTGGTTTCCCATCACTAATATTAATGACTCAAACATAGGCTTTAAGTAAAAGTGAGAGTTATTACATATTAATAAAACACATGCTTATTTCATCGTGATCTGAGTGGACTTACTTCTCTTAAATAAAAAATTCAAACTCGCTGTCATAATATTCTATATTTATTGCAATCTTTATATGGTTCTCATCGTAAACACAAGAGTTTATAAATATAAGATAGCAAATGGAAATGCTCGCATAACTCTGCCTTGTTATCGAAGGTAAATGTGATTTTTTAACTGGAAGCATGTCACACTCATTGAGAAAATGACCTGGAAGAAGCTCGCCAGGAGATGTCACTGTGGTGTGAGACCTCAGGCCATGGCAAAGCCGAGACTTTAGCAGCAGCAGGCTTTTTTGAAAAGAGTGTGCTGATTTAACAGTTCTGGTGTTAAATAACTACCACCTACAATGCTGAATCACTTCCTGTAGTATTATGAACAGTGCTGAGTAGTGATGAACAAATGCTGTATCACAGCCAGTAATCTACTTGGATGAGAACAAAAAACATTTTGTGCAATCTCATAAGGCAATTTTGGTCCAGGTTGGTATATATTTTGAGCAGTTTTGAGATCTTGCCACTGAAGTTTGATCAGGACGCTGATACGGCCACTCAATTTTCTTCATTTTAAATTGCCTCAGTGTTGCTTTGGCAGTGTGCTTTGGTGGTCATTATTTATTTATTTGATTATTTATTTCTTTATAGAAGTCAAACAACCTTTTCAATTTAAGGTTTTTGGAAGAGTGGAGCAAGTTTTTAATCTAAGATCGGTCAGTGCCATGTGGCACCCATTTCCTTATTTTCCTTGACCATATTGAGTCTATCTCTAGCACATTTTCTTTTGGTGTAACATTTTGAGAATAGCTGATCCATGAACATCACCAGAGAGAGTTGGTGTCACATTCTAATACATCCTTTTAGTTCATTAGACTACTTTTAGGGGGTAGCCTGACCAAGCATTGTATATTTAATGGCTTTTCTATACTTCTCCATTGCTGGACAGACTCTCCCACACTGATAGACCAGTATATTTATACTCAAGAAGCAAATGAAAACAGTTTATCTAGAAATTCCTTGATGAAAAACAAGAAATTGAGTGACTTGGCAGGGTAACATGCTTGGCAAGGGAACATGTACTTTTCTTGTCTATATTTAAGTAAATTGCTGAAAGGAAGAGGTAAAGACGCGAGTGCAGGCAGGTTGGAATGGGTGGAGAAAGGTGTCGGGAGTTCTGTGTGATACAGGGACACTGAGGAAGAGACAGGAGTCAGAGCTAGAGGTAGCAGAGCTGAAGATGTTGAGGTTCTCTTTGGGAGTGACAAGATTGGACAGGATTAGGAACAAGTACATCAGAGGGACAGCTCATGTTGGATGTTTGGGGGACAAAGTTAGGGAGGCCAGATTAAGATGGTTTGGACATGTTCAGAGGAGGGAGAGTGAGTATATTGGTAGGAGAATGTTGGACATGGAGCTGCCAGGCAGGAGGCAAAGAGGAAGGCCAAAGAGGAGGTATATGGATGTAATAAATGAGGATATGAAGCTAGTGGGTGCAAGTGTTGAGGATGCAGAAGATAGGGATAGGTGGAGAGAGATGATTCGCTGTGGCGACCCCTGAAGGGAAAAGCTGAAAGAAGAAGAAGAAGTAAATTGCTGAAAGGCATTTTCTTTTACATAATGCGCAGTGTTTAACTGGAAAGATCTTTATTTTGCTATACTGGAAATATGCACAATGTATCTACATATTATACAACTAGGGGGGAAAAAACTCTGGGTGTATGCAAACTGGTCTTAATCAGATTTCTCTTAGTTATTAGCTTCCTTTCCATTAGTAAGGTGGTGGGGACAGCGTTCTTTGATTCATTCATTCAAGCATTCATAGTGTTGAATGGGTCTGTCCAACGACAACGCTGTTGAATCAATGTGTATAATTGACTTCTTGCGTTGAATGGCCATCTAAAGTGTTCTAATAATTAATACAGCAAATTACTTGCTGTTTTTTTTTTTAATAAACGAGTACTGGAGTATGCGGTTTGGGACGCAGCCCACATCAGACCGCTACTAATTATGGGCTGCCGTGTCACGTGATCAGTGTGGCCGGCTGGAGCACGTGACCGAACTCGGTCGCCGCCGCTGTCTCGTTCCTCTGAGGAGATTTTTTTTTTCTCCCCAGCGCAAGGAAACGCAGACACCGGGAATGATATCGAAGTTCCGCTATGGCACTCGACGTGACCGAAATCCAGAAACGGCAAACTTCTTTGTTCTTTGACACCGAAAAGATGGAAATGAGTCACTTTTAAGGGTCGTTTGTGGAGAAGAGATCACCGAGTAGCGACTGAAAAGCTGAACTCTCGACTCTCTCAAGTAGTAGTTTTTTTTGTTGTTGTTAAACATATATTTAGCAAAACACGCGTTTTCAGACGTTTTCGCCATTTTTAAAAGTGGACTTGTGTCACGAATACTGTTTCCACGTCGTGGGAAGGCAACCGTGTTGAAACTGCGGGTTTAAACACGAGAAAACCGGGGTTTTTTGTCACCCCTTCAGAGCGTCCGTTTTTTTTTTGTTTTGTTTTGTTTTGCCTTGCTGGATTTACCGGATCTTAACGGAATCGCGGTGGAGAACTTTCAGCTATACGGACTTGTGGAGACACACACACACACACACACACACACACACAGCGAAGTCGACTTCATACTGTTTCTTTCTACTGAGGCTAATAGAATATAGCATCAACAACAACACTTCAGAACAAACATTTTCCAATTTTTCCCCTCACAGGAAAATGAGCCGTCGTTTTGTTCAGCTAACGCGCTTTTCACGGATTAGCTAACCTCCACCGTGTGTGAACACGCTTCTTCTTTATCTTAGCTAATTATTTCTCCTGCCTCAGGGGTGCCGAGGCTATTCGGGGAGCTTCTTGCGGTGTCACATCTGCGCTACCGCATAGCACGGAAACGCGCCTGGTGCGCGGCATCAGGAGCTGGATACCTGTTAACTTTTCTGTGTGCGTGTGTGTGTGTGTGTGTGTGTTTGTGTGTGTATATATGTGTGTGTGTGTTTGAGTGTGTGGCTCGTCGCCGCGGGAAGAGCATCGTGGTCACTGTTCGGCATTCCGTAATGGACGCGAAAGCCTTCGGTCAAGTTTTTCACCGTCCTGTTCTTGCGGTATCTTGCACAGGCTCGGCTACCGGACTGTAACCGAGTCGCGAGCGGAATATTTCGGAGGCGAAAAGCGTTCATTTGTTGCGAACCGGATTTATACAGGACATCTACGATGTCATTTGCACGGGTCTGCTTGGGAGCTCTGCTGCTGTGGACGATTGTTTCTGACGGTAGGTAATTTCCCCCTTGTGCATAGCTATACATGATCATATAGCTATACATTACATATACGGTAAGTAAAATCATTTCCTGTTAATAGATAGCAGTGCATGTACATAGAAATCAGGGACTATCCCTAAATCTTAAATCTTATTTTACTTCACTGCAACGCTTTCTGAAGTCCTGATTGGTGATTCCACACACACATGCACACACGCACCAGAGCATCCTCAAGCTGTAATTGCAGCGAAGAGGTCGGTGTCATGGCAGTTTGAGACATGAAATGCTCCTCGTGCACCCACTTGCACGAATTCACGGAAACCAGTGCCTTTTTCTGTGATGAGCTAATCTGCAAAAATTAAGGGTGATATGCCGGGCACATCAGCTCTCCACAAGGTGGGAGCACAAGTGTACAAAGACTCCTCTACATTATAATTACATTTAGTACCAAGCTTCAGCAAGACTCGAGCATGCATCCAAGTCTCTATGCCATGCAATATATATTTCAGTGTATTTTCGTGATCAGAAGTAACCCATCGTGTCACAAAAGACAAGGGTATACACAGGGCGTATTAGGAAACATGGAAATTGCAGCGGTATACAATGTGATAATGACATGCACACACCTTTTTTTCCCTGAAGGCCCAAGACTGACTCAGTTTGGGTCTGTCAGGTTTGCAAGTCACTTATTTATATGCATGACATGATTTCTGGATGCAATCAACTTATCAGTAATTTCCCAAATATCACAGTTTGCTACTTGAAACAGCACTGTTTCACTCCAAAGTTAAACATATAGCAGGACACATGCCACTCGTCTTGATTGCACTCGGTTACTTGAATACTCAAGCAGTCTCCACATGTGATAAGTCCCCTTGAAAGTTAACATCTCATTTACATTATATTTTAGTAACATAATCCTACAAACCACAAACTTGTTCAGTAATAGATGCTTCATGAAACAGGCTGGGAATCAAGTCCCGATTTTACATCTCATGACTCAGTTATTCCGTCATCTAGACAAGTGTCAAGTGCAGGACTGAAATGTTCATCACATTTGCACATCATCAGTATGTAACTGTCCACACTGTGGCAGTACATCTTGACATTGAGGAGTGCTGTTGACGTTCTCTTCCCATCAGCCTCTGTGGACCAAAGTTACCGTATGACAGCAGCGATTCTGTTGAACTGTAGTGTCAAGGTGGTTTTGTTCCATTCTCCATTGACAGAATGCATCATGTTGATAGTATTTCAGTAAGAAGCTATTCTGCTTTGGAGTTTTCTTCCTGCAATGTTCAGTTGATATCCATGGCTCCCTTGGAAAACTCTTCTCATATACATTTTCTCCTTTGCATGTATATGTACCAGAAGAAACATTTTCATTTTTCAAATACTACAAAAGTGCAAAAGGTATAAAATCACATTGAAAGATCACATTCTGGCAGACGTACAGCAGCATCCGAGACGAGTATCCGATTACAAAGAGAATTGATTAGGCTATGTCCGTTTTATTACAGCACGCAGCTATACAACAACATGATCAAAACCAGATATTCACTGTGAGAGGAAATCACATTTCTAGAAACGTGTTAGACATCTTTTACACTCCTGACACAACATGATATTTGGAGGATTTCAAGATTTGGAGGAGATTAAAAAGATAAATTATAATATTTCTATGTTGTTATGGTGAAATATGTTTATGCTTTTTTTTATTTAGTTCTCAAAGTATGTTAGGCAGAAAAGGCAGTTTTGGCTAGAATCTGATGATTTTTTCCGAGACACACAAACATATTTTGTTAGTTTAATTAGGCATTTTTTTTTTTTTATCGATGACATGATTCCTCGGTACAACTTATTTTCGAAAAGTAACTGTAAACTCTTGTGTTAATCGATGATGAGAATGTTTTGATGTAGGTGTAGTCTGTGGATGTAGGACTATTAGTGTGCGGTCCCCATGCTTTCTGCATGATGCCTGTCTTTGTGAGAGGGGCCTCTCTCGTAGCCTGTAGGGTAGTACTACAGGTTTGCAATGCAATATGGAGCTAGCTGTCACAAATAGATGTTTTGCATGCGCAGATCAACAAGGGGAGACCACCAGTGTAACTTAATGCCATTTCCTTTATGAAATGTTTATGTCCTGACTAGTAAGCAAATGTTTCTTAGCTGGTACACCCTTTGACATATCATATCACAATCAAAGCACTAACTTAATAAAACATGCCCTGTCAACATAACAGGGGATGATATGGCTTTGAACTGCTGTCTTGAAGTCTTCCACCCCATAGTTCTCGTTATTAAAGCTCACTCTCTTTGATGTTTCATAGGAAAATGTCTTGTAAACCACCTATAGGGTTGTTGACAAAATGCGCATCAGAGATACGAGTGCAATATTTTAGCATGCGGTGCAGAAGGGAACCTACACGTATATATTTCATTTAGCAAAAATTAGCCCCAACTTTTACACTGCCAGGATTAAGGTTATGAGTAATGTCCTGTATAGTAGAGCTGTCTTTCAAGCACATGTTTTATCTTGCAGTGCGATAGGCATCTACTCCTAGAGTCAGCTGTGTTTTTCATACATCAGTGCACATCAGTGAGTAATACTAAAATACAGCTGTAAAAGAAAAATATGCAAAAAATATCTTTGACCATGCTTCAAAATAGCTCTGTCTTTTATGAGAAGAAACCATTCTCTGTTAAGTAGTACAAGCAGCAATGACTCGCCCATCTTTCTTGTTTATTGCATCATATTTCAGGTGCTGCCCCCTGCAGTCATGCAAGCTTTGACAAAGACTCCGTTTCATTGCACGTCCTGATTTGTAATCTAGACAGCCTTTAAATGCAGTGATGCTAATTCTGAGAGACGATAAATCTGGCCAGGACAGGTCCGTCTCCTCCACTTGACAATGACAGAAGCTATTTGAAAAAAACAAAACCAAAAAGATCAAGACACAAGTACACATCAAATCAATGACAAACTTGACACTCTCTGCATGTCTCGCTTGTTAATCCATGTACTTTAGCACCCGCACTAAGCTCTGCTTTTTTTTTTTTCTCTCCATCTACAAAGCAGATCATCTGGAGAGAAATAGCATTATTCTCCTGTTTTATTTATTAGTATTCCAGCTGACAAACATGGTTGGTATTTAGCAGCAATGGAGCTCCAGTGACTAGATAACAGGACCCTTTGGATCGTCAGGTCCTTATGACAAGCCTCTTATTATAGGCAGTGCTGATTTTTAATGTGTCTGATAGCTTTATCCATTTTCTTTGGATGTTTAGAGGCAAGCATACCCCAAATAATAGCACAATACTGTTGGACTGTTGAATTCAGATTGATCAGAAGGCATTGATTAATTTGATCTGATAGTCATTCTACATTAATGCGCTCGTATGGTGGACAATCCAGCTAAACAGATGAATAATATGTAAAATATGTATTTGTTGATATGGTGAAGATTTCTGCTTATATATATATATTTTTTTTGGGGGGGGGAGGACGTGTTACCAAAGGCAGGGAAAGTCTTCAGGACAGAGGATTTTGTGCTTTTGTGGTTTCTCCCTAACATTTTTATCTTATGAACTTTATGAGAGAGGAAAAAGAGACGCTGACACACTGCTATAAACTGTTTATAGCAATTATAACATGAGCAATGACACACCATTCAGTAATCGATAAAATATTGTTGCCATTAGTACATTAGTGTGGTATATGAAAAGTGAAACACTTTGTTGTTGATTATTTATGTCAGAACAATAAGAGAATGCCCCATTGTCTTTAATTCTTTAGTTTTTAACATTAGCCTATATATATATATATTTTGCTTGGCCTTATGGTACATGTTCCTTTGCTATTTAATTATGTTTCCCCCCAAAACAGTGTTAACTCAATGTTGACAGTGACTGGTCTGGTCTTGACTAAAACCTCTATGTTTTATCCTAAACATAGTCAATAAGTCACTTTGGATCAACATACGATAAAACTGTGTACTAGCAACAATATCCAAATGACTATATTGTTTATTGAGATGAAAGCCAGATATATACCAGATGTCTCTTACTTGGGTTTTTCCTTTTTCCCCCGCCGATATTCGCTTATTACAGTTCTGTCAATGTTGAGCAAAGGCTCCATGAACAGACTAAAAAAGTGATTCCTTGTGTCGGGTTAATTAGTCTCACATTTTAGCAATTTCACAGCTAAAGAAATCCATGACGAGGCAATCTCCACTTAGCTGTGGTTTATCAGTAACTAATGAGACAAGCCAATGGTATTGGTATCTCCTTGACATTTTTTAACTAAGGAACCCATTAATTAAA
Organism: Hemibagrus guttatus; assembly: GCA_033459395.1. Taxonomy (NCBI): domain Eukaryota; kingdom Metazoa; phylum Chordata; class Actinopteri; order Siluriformes; family Bagridae; genus Hemibagrus; species Hemibagrus guttatus. The sequence goes on from JAUCMX010000027.1 coordinate 4,507,006, forward strand.
ATCATTGAGACTGGAAAAAAGAAGTCTAAGATTAGACCATTGTTGTGTTTCTTCTGCCCTATTTGCCGAATCTCCAAACTGTGGAGCCCAAGTGGGAGCTCAGAGAGTGATAAAGCAATGGCACCAGAAACCTCTAGCTGGGGAACTGTGCATGCTGCTCCTGATTTGCAGTTAAAGGCATTTTTGTGGCAGGCCAGTTCCCTTAGTCGTGGTGTGACTGGAGACCCCCGACCCCCCTTTCATCACACACACTGCAGGCTCCAGCTTAATAGCCTTTCTTCAAAAAGCACACACAAGTTGTTTACACGATTTGCAATCACTCCAATCCTCAATTGTGCCAAGGATGAATGTGTTCTTTTCTATGGGCCTAATGGCATTAGATGAACGTACTCTTCCATCAATAAAATGTCCTCCTTTTAGGTTTTAGGTTCATCTCCTGCCATGCAAGATAAATGGGCTCTCTGCAGGCAGCTTGCCCTACCCATCTGTCTACCCATCAAGCCCTTAAGAGAGGCACATCCTGATGATGTCTATGGATTGTAGACATCATGGAGATTTCCTTCTTTTCTTTCTTTTTTTTTTCTTTTACAATTTGCTTATGGGAGCTCCGATATAGATGAAATGGCTGACTCGGAAGTCTGTAACCCATATTTCCTGCTCTTATTTGCACTCTTAGCTGTGTCTTACCCTTCAGCATCGTAAGATTAGTGTCCTGACAAAACAGAGGCTTATTAATAAGAATGTTGTCTTTAGCTGCGGGAAAGTGATACACAAAGATGAGAGATTTTTGTTAGTCAGCAAAGTTGCTTTGAGGCTAGTAATTAAGGAGCGCTGAGAAGTGCTGTAATGGGAACACAAATGGATTAGCTGGGGAGAAAAGGTTTTCCCTTATGGATTGGAAATATCATTAGCCCCCTCAACTTCAAAGACACACTTGCTTTTAACTCTCTGTGGCCTAAGATCATTTTGCAGTAATAAAGAAAGCAATATGCTGTTTATAGCACTAGTAGATTTTACTAGACTGCACCAAGGTTGCCAAATTAGACCATAGTCTTTTTTGTGTCAAGGTCTTTGAAATGTTCTGCCTGATCAGCAGGCACTGAATATTTTGCTTCCATGTGAGAAATCGGTCACTATATTGATGATATTGTTGCTACAAGATATTTAGTTGGCATGAAACTCAGTGATGTTTATTGCAGATTATATTAGATCAGGTTACTATAATTATTCGGGAGGTCACTAAAACATTTCAGCCAAAAAGGGTGAAAACAGCTCTTTTGATTTTGAAACAGAAAAAAAAACAGCCCAATTGAATGGGTCATTAACAAAGTGTTACAAATAATGTTAATTCCGATGATGTTCCACCATACAGCTGAGTTTTCAAGATTTCCGAAGATCCCACTGCACAGCTGACAGTATTGTTAAAACAGTCTCCGCTTGTTAAAAAAATGAAAGGGTGGATCGTTTAGCAGTAAAAATCAGTATTGCACAGGCATACTCAGGTAAGTGAAAGCACTGTAGAACACATAAGCAGGTAGGGTTTCAACTTCCTTTGGTTGTTGAGCAAGAGAAGAAAAATACTGGTGACCACTATTTGGACCATCTTGTCCACCAAACAGCTTGTAAATTGAAAACAAATAAATAAAAAATAGCTTGGGCCATGTAATTGTCTTGTCATGGGGGTCAAGGCTAGTGATTTGTCCACTGCTTCTACTCTGAAGGCTGACATGCTGCTGATCCCTGCATGATTTAGCCTCGTTTTTCTATTATAAGTAGCCTTTATTTGTCACAAATACATTACTGCACAGTGAAATTCCTTCTTCCTTGGAGGGTTGGGGTCAGAGTGCAGGGTCAGCCATGATTTAGCACCCCTGGAACATGGAGGGTTAAGGACCTTGTCCAATGGTGGCAGCTTGGCGGTGCTAGGGCTTGAACCCTGATCTTCCGATCAACAACCCAGAACCTTAACCACTTGAGCTACCACCATATGCACTGCGAAAAAAGCATGTCTAGTTCAATATCCTTGGGATCTTCTTTATAAATAAGTAATCTGTACTCCTGTATTTCAGATGACTTGCCTCTGCTAAGCAGCATTCAGAGTGTGAATTAAGTCACATTCGGGTCTTCTTTGTCGATATCCTCAGGATGAAACAGCCCCTGTGGCAGTTGTGGTGGCCAACAGAGCAGAATGGACCACTGCAGCCTAAGCAGTCGACATGACTCATTAGTCTTGTCTGTTGGGCTTCCCGACTGTTGCTTGGCTGCTTTTGAAAAATCCTCCAGCTCACACTAGTGATAAATAGTGCAGGGCTTGGAGCTACCGAGTGCCAGACCAATACAAACACAGTCTGACCGAATCAGGATGTAACCTCGTGCAGCAGAAACAGTAGAGGGCTTGGAACTATAAGGACAGAAAACATTTGTTCTGTTGCTGGCCATGCAGATCACAGGTTTAGTGATGCAACAGGAGACTTTGTTTTCCTCTCAGGCTGTTGAAATTATACACCATTAGAAGCCTTTAGAGTTTTGCAGAATTCAAAAATGACAAGTGTGTTTTCCAAAGAAACCATGTAAACATGGTGGTATAGATTTAATAAACAGTTTACCTTATTGATTTTTCCATTTTATTCCTTAGACGAATACTGTATCCAAGATAATCATAAAAGGAAGTGACTATGCTGATTGCTACTAACCATAGGATTTCCAGATTCCCAAGGGATTACCAAAGTAGATGAAGGATAAGGCTGTAGAAAAGTTATGGTTGCCTTGTAGGGAGTGCCTCAGTACTTCTTCAACTATCCAAGAGGTTTCCTGTCCACCCTGACATGTTCCATGCACTGAGGGCAGCAGTAAATTCTGTAAAATCCTGACACGGAGACCTCGAGCAGGAACCTGTTCTGAACAGTGTAAAATAACATGCTGACCTTCCTTCAGCTTCTCAAGGCTTTTTGATAGATGCTACCCCAACCCCTTCACATTATTTTTGAGTAAGCTAAGAATTTTGAGGAAGAAGGAGAACGTGCAAGGGTCAGGACTCACAGCCATACATAGTTTTGGTAATAACACCGGAATAGTTTGAATTGCCAGTATTATACAGCAACATATTTAGGCTTGGGTTCATTTTTAAAATGGGCTTAGGAACTATAACATCTGCACTGGTCTAACTTTAAAGTAATCCATGCAGCCTTTAAAGTGGAATAAGAGTGGTTCCTTGCATACAAAGCAAGTAACATACTTAAGTTTTCAAGCTGAAGGAAAAAAAATGTATTTCAAGCAATAATTAAAGTATATTTCAAGTTAGCTGTATAACCTTTTTACAAAATATGTTTGACTTTGGTCAAATGTATTGACTAACCTGGCAGTCAGTAAAGATTATTGCATATAGAGTAAGAATATGTTTATTACATTCCAGAAAACAAGTTGCAGTTCCACCTTCTTCAAAGATGCTGTTAGCTAGCGTATGCATAATTTTACATTTAGACCATCTCAAATAAGAATACTGAAATTTGTTCTGCTTAGAAGTAGGTTTCAATTCTTTTGATAGAATAGAATTTTGTGTAATGTGACCTCATTCACAGGGTAATGATGAAGTGCTGGTACTAACTGTCTCATAAATTAACCATTATCTTCTTTGAATCAGTAATGTTGTTCAGTTGACTGCCAGCAACAACAATAAAAAAGCACAGATAGACAGAAGCCTTTATTTGTCACATATACATTACAGCATAGTGAAATTCTTTCTTTCGTCACATATACCTACTTGCCGGTTTGGGTCAGAGTGCAGGGTCCGCCATGATACAGTACCCCTGGAGCAGAGAGGGTTAAGGGTTTGGGTCAGCGTGCAGGGTCTGCCATGATACAGTACCCCTGGAGCAGAGAGGGTTAAGAGCCTTGCTCAAGGGCCCAACAGTGGCAGCTTGGTGGTGCTGGGGCTTGAACTCTGATCAACAACCCAGAGCCTTAACTGCTTGAACCCTGATCAACAACCCAGAGCCTTAACTGCTTGAACCCTGATCAACAACCTAGAGCCACCAATGCTCCTGTCCTTAAGCATATCAAGGTTTACGCTACAGTCTTTAAAGTCATCTGGGTATATTGAGAATCATCATTCTCAGTTTGTAGAGTCGCAAAACTCTACTCAGAAAAACTCAAGCTAAGCAATAGAACAGTGTCCTCATCGTACATCATTTTGATTTTGTACAATGCATTCTCACTTCATAAACTCTCCAGGTGTTTTCTATCAAAAACACCAAGGACGGGATGAGAATCTTATATTATCCAAGTCCTGTTCGTGAGTATTAGAATGTATGAATTCTCTGTATGCTCATCACCACTTTTCACAGCCCCATAGAAAACCTGGCAAAGGAGGACACTTGTGAAGCAGATCTTGTGAATGTACTCCTGACACATTGACACACACGCCGGCAGGTATCCAAAAGCTGGCACAAAACCAGCCCTAAATGCAGCAACCTTGAATATTTCAGGCAGTCAGTAAAAAATTATTATTGTGGATTTTCTTGGGCAAAACTAATCTCCAAGATGTTATGTTGACGCATCTGTCTAATAAATCCAGCAGAACAGTCAGAGCTGATGGAACCTACACCTTCTGACCAATCGGACAGCTATAGTCTGTTTACTACTTTGCATGTATAGACTTTTTGTATAATCTATTGACTTTGGAGACATATGTCTCGAGATGTTAAAGATCTCGACAACAGCGTGCTCAAGAAGTTGAAGTTATTGACTGCAGGTAATGGGATCACAAACCTAACCAGCCAGTCATAGGCCATACCTTTTAATGGGCCAATGGAAGATGAAGCACCTTAGTGAAAAAAGGATTTTCCAGCGAAGGACAAGCCACAGCATCACAAGCCATTTTTATTGTTGAGTAAAGATACGGAAGTGCTGAGACACCTCCTCCAGCAGAAACGGATTAACCCGAGACAAGCATGTTGCCAGGGTGAGGGATGAGGGGGCCACATCTCTGAAATAAGCACTAGCACTCCTGGGAAATCAAACTTGGGCAGCCAGTGCTGGGGCACCACATGCCTACAAGATGCAACCACAGTAAATCACACATCATAGTCTTTATCTGGAAAATATTTCCCCCGAACCTGCCACCCAAATCACTCTATTTCTCCAAATGTGGGCAAATATGCACTCTCTGTCATTCTTGTTCTCTCTTGCTCTCTGTCTGGTGCACACCAGTTTTCCTGTTTTTACAATTGTATTATTTTTTTGGCTTTCACACAGAAGTATACTGTATATTTCTGCAGCTGTTATGTTTCTTCAAGTGAAAGCTGCATCTTTGCGGCTTCTCATGGGGACCAAAGATTCCTACAGTACTGATGGTATCAGGCTTCCTTATCATGGTGATGGACAAAATATATAATAGAATATAAACATAGATACAAACAATTAGTACAATGAGATGTAAGAAATCCCCCCCCCCCCCCCCCCTGTGGCTTTTCAGTAATGCCGAGTTCACACTGCATGATTTTAGCCCTGATTTTCAGTCACCAACTAGTTTTGCAAAGTCACCGACAAATGCCCAAAAGGCAAATCGGAGCATGTATGCGAGTGACAATCGTGCAGTGTGAATTACTAAACACGCAATCTGAGTAATATCTGGACGTGTCGGCGTCTCAGAATTCTGCAGTGTGAAAGGAGTTCTGACTGAAAAATACCTCGGCAATGACCTACAGCCAATGAAAGAGCAAGATACAGGGCAGAGGAAAGTTCGGGGAGGAGTTATAGACCACAATATCAGCAAGCATGGATTCGGTTGGAGCACAATATTATAGTTTAATAGAGTTCATAGGTTTTTATCAGAAGAAATGTCTAAAATATAGTTACATCAGAATAAATAAACTTTACAACTACATCAAACAGAAATAAAGCAGAAACATTTGCTTGACCAGCTGCATCATCAGCAGCACATAGCAAAATTATTCATTTGTTCAGTTATACAGAATGCACGGTCCTTGTTTCCCACACAGACCATTTTGATTGCGAAATTTTTCCATTTCCAGTCTTGCGTGAGAACTCTGATCTCACGTGTGATCTTGCATTATTTCCTTATTATTTCTCGCGTACGTTCGGTTGTGAAATGCAGTTTGTGGACCAGACAGGGTTGTCAGCGATTCTTTCTATTGCGAAGTCATGCAGTGTGAAATCTGTCGCTGATCCATTGTGCAATGTGAACATAGCAGCGACTGAATGCTACCCCAGATATTCGTGCAGTGTGTAAACAACAGTGATCCAACGACTTTGAAAATCGTGCAATGTGAACTCGGCATAAGAAGGATATTCTTCGTCATACTCTGTATTTGGCCTCTGACCTTTCTGGTTTCTAAACGATTCCTCATCGTAATTATTCCTGGAAATTGTCATCTCTGATAAACATGAACAGCTTGTTCCTCTAGGAGCAAGGCAATTACATCTTCTTGCTTGCCTTTTGACCTTTTGTTCATGTGGTACAATCATTCATTTAATGTGTGTTCACATGGCCCGTTGATGCGTACCTGAAAGTAGTTGTGACCTTCTGACATGCACAGGGATTTCTGCAAGGTGCGAGGCTAAGCATAATCAAAAGTGATGTCTCCAGGCCATTTCTTGTCATTGAGCTCCTTTGAAAAGCCACATTTCACTCAGATGCGCCTAATGACGTGGAAAATGCGGCCGAATTGATTGTTCTCGCCAGTTTTACTCACCGCTGCAGTAAAGTCTTTGTGATTTCAAGCAAGATGCATATTATAAGCGTATTATAATACACGTGCTCAGAGTTAAATCCACAAAGTGAAGATGAAGATTGAATCATGTAGGCAGGTCCTGAGTAGCTGATACTGACAGGAAGCATGCCATGGGAAGCATTAAATAGTCCTGCTTCAAGCAGGAGTTAATGGTACTGAACATGTTGTCAGTCAGCGTTGCAAAAAACATATGTACCATCTGGAAGAGAAATATGATTAGAAATTTCCAGTGTTTGGTGTCAGTCTTTCACTGCTGCCTGAAATGCCTTCTTCTGCCAAAGTCTGAAGTAACCGCCCACATGCATTATACATTATTCGTATTGATGCATAGCAAATGGATACAAAAACAGATGTGAACAGTAAGAAGGAGTATCCTTTTTTCTTGTGGGTGAAGAAAGGTCATTACTGTATTATTAATCTGAGATTTTTTTGGACACTGATTTGCTCCAGCAGCCCAAACTTTAACACTGCATTACTAAGCTCTGAAATAAAAGCATATTTCTCCCCTTCTTTTGCACAAACAATAGAAATGCTTTTATTCATAGAGTTGTCGCTTCATACAGTTCACGCAGACCACGCACTCAGAGCGGCTTATCTCTTCCAGCACCCCAAAAATAATCATTGAATTAATTTTTTTAAAATATTTATTCGTACACCCATTGCGTGTGGATTTCATCATCCTTAAGTAATCATCCTACATCATTATGAAAAGAAAATCTTCACTAAAAAATGATTTAGGCATGATGGAATGCTGCTTCAAGAACCCCAGAAGCACAATAAATAAAGTAAACCAGGTAAAATAATATTATAAGGTTAGTTTTGTCAGCTGTGTCTGTTTCCATCAACAGTTTTTTGACATAGTTACTTACTAGTCACATTAGAAAGAAATTTAAACGAAAACTTGCCAGAAAGTTCCACAGGACATTCAGTTCAATTCAGTTTATTTCACTTCATAACAATGGATATACCAGCTTTACAGGTATATTAAAATTCATGATATAGTGGAACATCGGCATACGAATTTAATTCGTTCTGGAGGCGAATTCTTAAGGTCAAAATTCGTATTGCGATATGAATTTTCCCATTAGAAATAATGTAAATGCAGACAATCCGTTCCAGATACCCAAAAATATTATTACCAATTTTCAAGGGTCAAGTGTCCTCACAGGAAGTCGTGCCACCAAGCTTGGGCTAAAAATAGAACAGACCACCCATGCTACCAATCGGTCAACAACAAAATGCACGGAAAATCACGTAGCTTTTGAACGCATGTCGAAGGCAACATTGGCATCATGGGGTGAGTCTTTCGCAACAGCTTTCACTGACTGAAAAAAGATATATTAGGAAAATTCATTTATTTGCTTTGGTTGGTTTCGCTTGACTTTCCATTGACACAAACAAGTTTTGAAAGGTTCCCGGACGTGCGCGCAACTTAGCCAGCATTCGGTTCAGTTCGTTCGTATGCTGAAAATGCTTTGTATGCTGATGTAAATTTCTTGCAAAATTTCAATTCGTAAGGAGAAAATTCGTGAGGGAGGGCATTCGTATGCCGAGGTTCTGCTGTGGAAACTTGAAATTTATCCTTAATGAGTAAACGTGACAGTGGTGAAGAAAAACCCCTTGAGATGATATTAGGAGGAAACCTTAGAGGAACCAGATTCAAAAGAGAACCCATTCTCCTCTGGATTTTTCTTCTATAACTGTGACCTAAATGGTCAAATTGCATAATGCGGAGATTCCTTCTAGTTCTAACAGTGTCTTGTTGAAGTTCACTGCTGGAGACATCTGTTTTAGGAGAAGAATAACTTTATGTAATTTTTAAAAAAAAATGAAGATGGTTTAAGCTGGCATCAGATTATAGAAATTGTCATACAGATTTTTGATGTAATGTCTTCATGTGTTGTATGTAGCGAATGTTGCGTGGATATGGGCCTAATAATTCTATCACATCTGACATGCTGTCACACACTGGTTCACCCAGCACTGGCTCACTCATGCTGACTAGTGACACACAGCCTCTCTAATGCCTTCCGCCTCCACATATGTTACCACTTGATTCGAAAAAGCAGCAGTTAAGCCTCCAAACTCACTCGTGTTTTAGTTTTGCAAGCACAGAAGATCATGCTGAATATGACACTACACAGTGGATCCTTGGCATATGAATGTCCTCCGTTACGAATTTTTTGCCTTAAGAATTGAAATTTGGCAAGAAATTTTTCATCAGCATAGGTAGCATTTTTGGCATACAAACAAACCATACCAAACACTGACTAGGTTGCGAGTATGTCCAGGAGACATTCAAAACTTATTTGTGAATTTTTAAAAAAAATCAGTTTCGAAAGCGTCAACCCATGATATCAACGTTGCCTTTGGCATGCATTCAAAAGCTAAGTTTTTTTTGCTGACAGATTGGTGGCCCGTTCTATTTTTAGCCCAAGCTTGATGGCACTACTTCCTGTGAGGACCCTTGACATGGAATGCTTGGCTTGGATCCGTTCTTTGTAAGCAGCCATACAGTTTACATACGCTTTGTATTGGTAATATTTTTGGGTGGCTGGAACAGATTATCTGCATTTACATTATTTCTTATGGGAAAATTCACTTTGCTATAGAAATTTTCAAGTCGTACTTACACATCGTACACATTATCGGCCATTGTTTTGTTCTCGCCTATTGGTGGCTATGGCTTCTGATTCAATTTCCCATGCCATCACTTTTTGACTTTATCAAAAACCTAGTGGGTTGGTAAGCGGCAAGGTGCATTTATCATCCTGCACCTGCTAAGCCTGGCTGGGTTCGATAATGTAATTTGTTAAGTCATAATTGCTGTAGCTGGCTGAGCATTGTTGCATATTAACATTGTCTTTTCCAGGTGTTCCTGCATTTCATTTGTGAATGAAAGCCCAACAAGACAGTGACAAACCATATAATCCCCTCGCTCGACCCTCGCTCATCCTCAGTGTTTATTACATAGCCATATTTAAGAGGTTCCTCAGTTCGTGGAAGGTAAGCTGCCAAAAATTAGCAGCTGCATTTTAATGAATGAGTAATGCCCAGATGCTTTCAGCTAGTCACTTTCTATTTATTTTTTTGAGGCACAGAAAATCTGGACATTAACAGTTTAACAGAGCAAAGTTCTCACTCTACTCATACCAAGATAATTGCATTGAATTGATATGCACTTTATTATGGATACTGAAAGATTATTGTATCTCGTTCTCAGTGTTGTGTGCAAGTACAGCTGGGGCCTCTTCAAACGGGTCGTTTCTTTTTTCCCCCCACATGTTGCTTATAATTGCTTTCAAATCTATGTTCATCTATAGCCCGAATCGAACTCTATGGAAACTGCACATTGAAATGCTAATAATGAACCTCATCTCCCACAAAGCCAATCTTTTGTCATCCCCAAGTTGTTTTCCTCTCTTACACGAGGATCGCACTCTCTCAACCCATCAGCACCTTTAAGACTCCCTTAATTACGAGCTTCTTAACCGAAAGTGGAGGAGTCACGGCGTCAAAGGCGAATTAAGGATGCGACCGATAAGTCTCGCACCTTTTTTTTTTTTTTTTTTTTTTTTTTTAAAAGAGACCTCATGTGTTCGTCCGGCGGTGTTAGATTGACTTTGAATGGCTGTCTTTGTTCGACGACTGAATCCAATATGGTGCTATTGAAGTTGATACACAAAATGAAAAAGGGATTTGCGCCACGAACAGTGCCTGAGGAAATAGGTCTTGCTTCTCGTCCAGCTCATTAGTGACTCGGGCCATTACAATTAGTCAATATGTTAAGTCCAAATGACTGATATTGTCTGTATTTGTTTAAAGAGACATGCATTATCGAGTAAATTAGGTGTAAATTTATACGCATTTTTTTATTATTTACTTTGAATATCGTATGATATGATGCAACACACCTGATAAATTATAACGAGTCATAGGCGATCAGACTACACGTGGGGAAAAAAAGGTTAATTGACTCATGGAAGCGTGACTGATCTTTTGAAAACAAAACAAACAAACAAAAAAAATCGAGCCAGGTTCTGGAGAAACAAAATAAAATGAATCACTTGCATAAGAGTAAAAAGTGGTCAATGCCCAGTTTAGCACTACAGAAAAATGTATTCTATATTAAGAAAAACTATTATTATTATTATTAAAAAAATAACTGCCTGGTGCTCATGCTTAGCTAACACCAGTGGTGGTAAGAGAGTTGCAGCTTTAGGTCTCGGATCTCAGAGGAGACATGCTGTATATTCCGTCGCTGTATTCTGGTAATAAATCCTTCTTCTGACCACGTGCGATACGGGTATACGGATTAGATATGAGATGAGCGTGGATCTCTCTCTCTCTGCCCCTGTGTGATCCACTCCAATCTCATCTTCTGTTTACGGCTCGATGGGACACACTTCTTCATGGGCAGTGTGAAGCTTTCTCTCTCTCCCTTCAGCCTAGAGTCAGTGCTTGTCCTAGATTTATTGTTCTCTCCTCTTACCTTTATCTCTCTCCTTCTCCACTTTTTTTTTCTCCTCCTTGTTTTCTTTCACTCGCAAAATTCTATTTCACCATCCCAGCTATGATTTATAAACAAGGCGACATGATAAAGCTGAGGGGAAACAGTCCCTCACTAACAGCTCACTTCAGTATAGCGTAAGACATTTTTACTCCCATGGTGCCTATTAAATTTGGCATGGTGCCTAGTACCCTCTCGCTTAGTCCTTTGTTTTGTTTTTTGTGTGTGATTTATTTATTTTTTAGCGAATGCTTGAAGTAGGCTATTTTTTAATGTCTGCTTTTGCACTCAAGGCAAATCTATATCTGCGATCTCATGCTGATTGTGAGATAGAGAGGAAATGGGGGAAAAAAAAAGTGTTACTGAAATCTGCTCACTGTTTTTGGAACCACATATTTAAACCAGCGTCCAGTTGAAACCAAGAAGAGGAAAAGTAGAAATAATCTAGTGAGGAGAACACTAGATAGTAAAGATGATAGACAAAATAATTACTTCTGCCTCACAATATCCTGAGTTTTATATTACATTAGCTTTGCTTAGCTGTTGCTCGTACGAGATGCCATCAGTATGCTTCTGAAAATAGTTTGTCCACATTTTTGAACATTATCAATCAATAAGAGTTTTTTTTTTGTGGTTCTCAGATAACAGTTAATATCAGAATGCTGTTATTGGCATTAATTGGAGAAGTTCTGATTTTTGTAAATAAATAAATAGCATTATATCGATACATCTGTGAATTATTTCTCTGCCGTAGTGCAACTTTCAAACTTCGGTGTCTTCAGTTGTTGGTTGATCATTGTATATCCTAAATGATTTAAGAATGAACCACTGATGATAGCACTGATTGCTGATTTTTTTCCTCTTTAGATTTAATAGTATTGCGAATATTGTGATGACAGTGTCACTTTGAAAACCAATTTATTTATAATCAAGATTAAATTAGAAAAATACATTTTAAAGATTTGCAGGATCGCAAAATGCAGTATCGTCAGCAAAAAATCCTGATTAAAATGGCTATTGTTGCCTGAGATAAAATGGCATACGACAGTAGAAGCTTCATTCTATTTTGGGCTCTTTTCCTTTCATCTGTTCAGGCATGGCTTCATACACTGTTTGAAGTGGAAAAGGCTCCAATTTCCCTGCTCCTTCTACAGTCTTTTCTCCTTGGACCCAGGCTAACCGGATTGTAAACCAAATGCTGAAGGAATAAAACATGTTGCTGGTGAACAGAACCTAATGCTCAAAGTTGGGCCAAACTATGCATAAATATAAGAAACATCACTTAGGAGAATACTGCAGTCCATGAAATGTAACCATTGACATTTACAGCGTTATCCAGAGCGACTTACATTTACACATCTGAGGGTTAAGAGCCCCGCAGCTTGGTGGTTCTGGGATTCAAACTCACAACCTTCTGATCAACACCTTAACCGCTAAGCTTCCACTTACACTGACTGGGATTCCTAGCTCTGTTATATCCTGTAGTACAGAAGTGAGTAAATTAAACATTTGAGATCAGCATCTCTGAATTCACTAAGGTACTAATTAATAGTTTTGGGTTGTTGTTTTTTTTTATTATTATTTAAGTATAATATGACTTCACATGCAGTAAAAGTATTGGCTCACAGATCATCATCTTCTGGTTAAAACTTGTCAGTTGGATTCAGGAGAGAATCCCTGCAGCTCTGATAGACACAAGCACTTGTGTAAGGCTGCTCACTTACTAACATGAAACTAACATGAGTAATTGTTGATCAGGAAAATACTAGCTCAGTGGTTAAGATGTAGGACTTCTGATCAAAGGTCAAATCCCAACACTGCCAAGCTGCCCCTGCTGGGCCCTCGAGTAAAGCCCTTAACCCTCATCTGCTCAGTTTAATGAGATAAATGCAAGTGACTCTGGATAAGAGTCGATAAATTGTGCTGTGCATGAATCCTGAACCATTACATGGCAACAACGAAAGTTCCAGAATGACTTGAGGGGGGGCGTTTGTCTGAGGTGTTGAGTTCAAGGCCACAAGGTAAAGCAGTTCTTAGGTATTCAATAGTCTGAAAAGCTGTTCTAAGGCTAGCTTGTTCAGGACCTGGTGGGGCTATACCAAGAACTACGACTTGGGAAGCTAGAGTCTCTTGTGACATTCTGGATCTTCACCAAACAGCATTTAGTGCATAAATCCATTACATTTACAGCATTTCACAGACAACTTACTTGCTGAGCAATTGAGGTCTTGCTGAAGGGCCCAACAGTGGTAGCTTGGCAGTCCTGGGATTCAAACTCACAACCTTCCAATCAGTAGTTCAACACCTTAACCACTAATCTACCATTTCCATACATCTAGGATAGAGATCCTATGTCCAGGAGGATGAAAGCTCACCCTAAGTTGTACCCTCAATAGATCTTCGTGTTTGAGGGTGATGTTGTTCCTGTACCAAGCCAGGATGCTTTCCACTGAGCAAGAGGTTCATGCCAAGTTTCTTCAAGCCTCTGAATGAAAAGACATCCACATTGATGCATATGTCGATGAGTAACAGTAGTGCTGTTGATGGTTAGGGGGGGTTTGGACAACCCACTACTTTCTGAAGACCTCTGTTGATTCCTCTTGATGACATGAGTGAAATGTAAATGTCAGTGTGCTATCATCATCTGAAATCAGGCTCACTATCATTATGTCCTCTGCATAAACTCTCCTCCTCTTTGGCATTGTTTCCTTGATCAGGCAAGTCCAAATAAAGGAACTGCTTTGCTGTTGTTGCTAAACAATAGATCTATGTTGACAGTAAAACAACGGTCATGAACAAATATGCAGATGACAGTCAGTGCTGTTAAGGTACAGAATAAGAACTGCAAAGTGAGAACTTATAGTTTCCTGGTGGTCCAGAAGCCGGATCTCATTGCTGTGGCCCGGGTTCGATTCCCTAGCAGAGAGCTAACCCAGCCACTGAAGAGTTAACTCTCCGTACCGGTCCCAAGCCCAGATAAAATGGGAGGGTTGCATCAGGAAGGGCACCTGTGCCAAATCAAATATGCGGACCAAATGATCTGCTGTGGCGACCACGAACAGGGAGCAGCCAAAAGAACGACAATAACACTGCAAATTGTGAGCTTGCAACACAGCATCCAGTTCAGTACATCTTGTAGAAAGAAAATGCTATATATTGAACTGGACAATCACTTAGTCACCCTTATCCTATTGTTTAAAGCAGTAAGGTAACAGGAAGTTCCTTTTTTCACTCTGCTTTCTATGAGCAGTATTTTCTGGGGTTGGTTAGATATGGCAAGTTTGGTTGAACCATTATGTAAATTTTTTTCGCAGTTGTTTTTCTGTAGGAACAAGCGATCTTTACTATTAACATGAATTAGCAATTGTGTGCTTCTACACAAAGCGCAGCAACTTATTATTTGTTACAGATATTCAGGCACACTCGGATATGTTGATAGTTCAGACTATGCTTGGGGCCTTTGATGAGGTTTTTTGTTAAGAGTGTTTTCCTGAATACGATGAATTTAAATCAGTCTAACTATTCATTCTCTTTGAAGTCAGCAAATTTTGGAATTGTGTACAGCAGCTGTTTTGAAAGCCAAGTGCATATTTTAAATGTTTTTTTGGTCTTTGTTTGTACATGATGATATACAGATTTTGACATCTGTAAGAAAAACATTTTTTTAGCGCAAAGTATCCGACCGAGTAAACATTTTCAGCATTCTAATATTTAGCGTGCCACTTCATGCCAAGTCTAAACACAGCACATACTGATAAGTAAAAATTACTTTAACAGGGACTTTTTACCACCATGTAATAACAGTAATAAAATCTTACTTCTGTTGCACAATGCATGCTCAATGTTCTGTAAAACAAAATGCACTTTAGTTTGGATATACTGCAAGGACCAGTGAATAGGATGCATCACGTCCAGACTGAGACCAATAAATATTTATGAATACAAAAGCAAATTTGGAGCGGGGTTAAGTGTTGATGCAACAGAATACAAAGCTGCTCTGTGTGGCTATGCTTTGCCTGTCTTGTCTTAGCAACTGCATGAACAGTTG
The DNA here is from genome assembly GCA_033459395.1 of Hemibagrus guttatus. Lineage (NCBI taxonomy): Eukaryota > Metazoa > Chordata > Actinopteri > Siluriformes > Bagridae > Hemibagrus > Hemibagrus guttatus. The sequence continues at coordinate 4,522,316 of JAUCMX010000027.1, forward strand.
ATTTTCTTTCACTGCATTGAAATGAAATGTTTTAGCTTAGTTCATTTTCCGCCTCCCTTAATTCCCATTGTACTCGTGAAGGCTAATTACTGTTGTTGACATGGATCAACATCAAGTTAAACGTTATTAAGAAGCAGGGATGGGAAATTGTTACCAGTATCTGCTAGCTAGTTTTTTTTATAGGTATAACTGAATTTAGTTGAGTGGACAATGAATTACATGGACAGTTCACTAGCCCATAAATCGGAGACAAGCAGATTAATTATCTTTTTGTTCTTCATTCGCAGTTGTCTGGTTCAGTAGACTGTTAAGATACCGTCAACACTTTGTTTTGTTTTTTACTTGCCTCATTCAAAAAACAGAGAAATAAACAACTCAGCTTCCTGTTGGAAAAAAAAAGGTCATTTTATCAAGTTTGTTCATATTTAAACGCACCTCTGGTGCTTCATATTTTGGTGGCATCTTAGCTGATGTTACAGAAATTCTTCAACTTAATTACACACGTGAAACAAGACATTAGCCAAAGGCTTGATCAAACGGAATAAAGACTGAGGCAACATACAGTCAGCCCCTCCTTGGTACTTGGTAATTTTTCATAGTCTGTGTTAATTCACATCATTAGCACATCATAATTTTGAGTTAAATCTGGTTAGGTGCTGATTTGTAACCTAGTTAAGCGGACTTCTGGGTAAACACCTGCATTTGCCACACTAGACGGCATAGGCTATACAAGTATATATTTTTGGTTTACCACTCTGTTGCTTCTCAGTTATCCTCTCACGCATTAACATTCTGTGACAGAAATGAAAGATTTTAATAAACATTTCTACCAATGCTGTCACAATCGATCATAAACCTCCTTGCCATTTTTACGCTCCATGTCATATTCTTACCTAGCCTCTTATTTAAGCACTCCTTTTTCAATACTGTCATGCATGATCGTAACATTTTCCTCTATGTTTGCCTCTTTTGCTGCTGGTTGTTTGGAGTCCTAGTTAAAAATAGTGTTTTAAAAAATAGCTTGAGGCACTTGTTACATATTTATGTGCGTATTCGGTTTTCATCTCCCCTTGCAGCACACTGTAGACTGGTGTTTTGAGAAATGTATGAGCAGGAACACGGGCCCAGACAAATAAAAGGAGAGGACACCCACTGCAAGGGATTAGGGAGTGACACAGCTGTGTAAGAGAGACGGATAACTCAAGGTGCTCAAGTAATTTGATTTTGCCAGACTCCTACTGCACCTGTCATTGACTCCAAGCCTTAACGGTGACGAATGGTACTTAGTAGTGTTCTCCACGAGCAAGATGCTGTAAGAACTTCATTGTCTGCTGTCAACAGCTTCATGGTGTCACATCCGAAACCAATCAGAAGTGATATTTGTTGTGGCACTTTTTAATTTTTTCCTGTTTGAGTATAAAAGCACTACAGAATTAACCTGGCCCAACAATAACAAACCACATGCATACCATTTGCTTGTGGCAGAATTGTGAAAACGTAACACGGTGCCATCCAGAATTATTGGCACCTTGTATATATTAAGCAATTAAGACATTCAATAGGTGATATGTTGAATTCACATAAAAATTTATTTTGTTTTTCTGTGCACCCTTACAACATTATTTAACATGTTGTGATGTTTGCCCTGAAGACAATAACATCACTGAGTCTCTTCCTCTGATGTCTAACAAGGTTTGGAGATGCTACACTGTGCAGGGTATTTGAAGTTCCTTTTGTTGTTTAGTTTTTTCTACCAAGTTTTAAATCTGGAATTAGTCATCAATTTCTTTAACCATTTCTCTCATGACTTGGAGTTTGACAGAACCTGGAATATCGTGAAACTTCAGAATTCCCGATGCCACCAATCTTCCTCACAAGCACTGGACCCTCACCATTAACGGTTCAAATGAGATCAGTGTTGTGAATTTTCAACATCCCATTCCAGATTTACTTCCTCATTTGCCCTTAGACTAGCCTCCACTCTTCTGGAAAGGCTGTGCACTAGAAATACGTGGATGTGCAGATTTTTGTTCATTTAGCCACAGGAGTATTGGTGAGGTCAGACACAGTGGTTGGGTGAGGAAGCCTTGGGCGAATTCATTTCAGATAATTCCAAAGGTGTTCAGTGGAGTTGAGGTCAGGGCTCTGACCCGGCCACTCCATGGTTCATCCAACCATGTATTCATGTGCAAAGGGCTATTGTAAGGCTGGAACAGGTTTGAGCCTCTTAGTTCCAGGGAAAGAAAATTGTAATTCTACAGAATTCAAAAGACATTGTATACAGTTGTGGACGAACCACATATAGGTGTGATGGCCAAATGTCCACAAACATTTGGCCAGATGCATTTAAAATGATGAGTATTTCTGGATTTGTTCCATAGATCTGCAGGTGTGCTTTAGGTATTGATCCTTGGTGACAAAACACTTGACATCGACTCAGTTAATAATATCCTCTGTGGTGCTTTCTATGACTTCTGAAATAAAGAATAATGGACACCACTGTATAACAATATAAGAATGATGCCAGTAACCGTAGATTTCAGAATTCAGTCCATTTCTGTTAAAATCTGGTATATTTTGTTAGTCACAGACAGGCTAAGATACAGGAACAGAGCAGTCTGTTAAAGAGCATGTGAGCATGGTGGTCTCAGTCCGGTTCTAAGCGAACTCTAACATGCTTTGATTGCAGTAAGAAAACAGTTTGTCTCTGGGTTACTTCCTGCAGATGGTTCGATTCAAACATGACATATTATGGGATGCAGGCAGCATTTTTTTATAGATGTTAGCTGCTAAACTGAGCCTGTAGCCTGTAGCGCTGCAGAAAATACTATGCGTTGTGGATATTTGGACTGAAATATAAAAATAGAAAAAACTGGATGTACTAAATATGCTTGAAACTTGTTATATATATATATATATATATATATATATATATATATTATTTAATCATATTGTTACTCCACGTTCTTCATACTTGGCTGATCTTTGGACTCACTTTTAAAACACCTATGGTGGTGAGGTTTATCAAATGTTTAGCAATAAAAAACAATTATTGTATGGCGTGATATAAAACACCGAGTTAACTATTCCACAATTGTATCTGGAAAAATTTCATATTGATGAAGTAAAGAGAAGAGACAACACATTATCTTTATGACCATCTTTACGATCTCCTATATAATTGTCAATCACCATAAGACAAAATATAATCTCCATAACAAACTTCCCACAGCTCTTGCTTAGATTGTATGGGCAATACGTCTCAACCCCTCGACGTATTGCTTTCCAGCAGCTGTCTGAAGTTAGGAATTTGGGTGGCACAGTGTCCCTGAGACAAGGGAAATTAGTCACCTCTTATCTTTCTTGAGCAGCCGCATTCTCGCTGTAATCTTATCTCTGTGGCTGTGGGTTTTAAAGATGGGGTGTGTGGTGCAAGTCTCTTCATTGTGAACATATTCTCATATTTCAGTGTTGGGGTAAATAGAACTTTTTCAATAAAAATCTAATACAAATTAGTTTTCCTGGATGGGGAAACACCCCAAATAACCTTTGAGCAACATTGGAAACCAATGTTTTAATATAAAAGATTCAGTACAACAGTTTGCTTATGATTTATTTTATTTTACATGTGGTTATGTAAGGATTATGAGAACAAACCCTTTCAAATGTACCCTGCATATAAGGCGCACACCATCCTTTTAATGTGTTTTTAATGTTTAAATAAGTGAACTGCAGTGAACTGGCGGAATCCAGCACAGCAAAGAAAGCTTCCGTTTGACGCTAATATCTGACGCACTGCATCTAAACGAACTAGCAGCATGTTTATTTAAACAGCAAAGAACATTATGATCATAAAACCTAATCTGCCTTGCACCATTGCAGCCATATGCTGCCATGTATTCTATTTCCGTCCAGGCTCCAGTACACCTACAACCAGTCCTCTCTGCCAGATTGTTCACTGCAGTAGGTCTTTAGTCATCAGTCCCAAATTAGGGCCTTAATTAAAATAAAAGACCTTTCCCAATCTAGCATTTGCCACTCTCCGCCTGCAATACAGATTTAGCATCTCTGATAGTCTAAAAGCGTAGCTGTGGCATTTTCTGTGTGTGTTGTCTGTCCACAGCAAGCAAAAAAAAGAATAGCCCCATGAGGTGATGAGACATGGTTGCCGCTCACTGAGCATTATCTCCATCTAATAAACTCACTGTGCCGAGGGATATTCCTGCTTTGTTCTCCAATTCCGAAACCCACCTGCCATAAAAATTCATTATCTGATGTCCTCAGAATTAAGCAATATTCCCAAACAAAGTCGTCATGTTTGCAAACCTTTTTTTAATCCAAACTGTAGATCCCCTGCCAGAATTGATCCCCTCCCTATCTGGAACATCCTATCTTCTATTGTAACCCCGGCCACATGTCTGTGTTTGACTTGGACTTTGCTGACAGCGACGATACAGTCCAGCTGGCTCAGCACCCTAAGATCAACCTGAGCCCGGGGTCTTTACAGGGGAATGGCTCTGTAGCAGAAAAGCTAAAGTGTTATGTCGCTTGCATATTGAGCTCATCAGTAAGGCACCGCTGGTAAGGCATGATGATCTGGATGCTGTATGTCAGTATATCGATGTTCCTTTTGATCTAAGGTAAAAATGTAGTCTCTACTCACTTGGCAATATAATTAGAAAAATTTGTGTGCCACTTCCTGTTTTATGCTTTGCACGTTGCTTATTCTTTGTATCTGCCTGATTCCTGTGTTATGATTCTTGAGAAGTTCTTCTCAAAGATGCCCAAAATAAACTTCTGCAAGCCCTGAACATTCATGACTTTTCAGGATAGAGGGAAGATTCAAGCTGTCCATCAAATGAGGAGGCAGTAAGGTAAACATTAAAGAGTGATAGGTGATAGCCCAAGTTTTATTGCTTTCTGTAATAAAAAAAAAAAAATGGTGGTACCAGCTTTATGGTCACCTGTAAATACTACAAATATTTTTCTTGGGCGATTTCAGGACTTGTTTGAAGCATGCTATTTGTATGATCTAATTAGATTTAAGCATTATTGATGTGATGCTACAAAACTGCTTCTATAACAATAAAGCCACAAATTTCTCTTGCCAATTCCAATACACCGTCAAGCTCTGCCCTTCCAGCTACTAGCCAGGAAGGTTGCAGGCCAATACATGCTTCCTCCCAGACACAAAGTCATCCAACATTGCTGATGCTGTGTCACACACTTGGAGAAAAGTGCCATTGTATGTCCCTCTTCCACATGCATGGAAGTCACAGATGCCACTGGTTGCCCGCAGACTGGCTAGTTTGTGGCTCCTGGTCCAGCATGACCATGCCATTGCAGGGTTTTAAATTCTTGATCTCCCAGTGGCAGGGTGAACGCATCTCTGTCAGCATCCTGACAAGTTATTTAACCAAACAATTCCTAATAACAATGATTATTCCAAACTCAAGGCATTTTGAATGCTTAAATTTGGAGTGACTTTCCAAAAGACATCATCCAACTTGCACTCTGACAAGCATCAGAAGCCTGATAAGCATAAAACAGGCTTAATTTGATGAGGCAGCAACTTTGAAAGTGTCCTGATTCACGAGCAGTCAAACTATCAAGCGGTAAATCAGATTCAGATTTTTATCATCAAACAAAAGCAGACAGTTTAATAAGCCATTCTTAACTCTTCTTGATGGTTGACTCGGCTTTTTGGGGGCAGCACATGAACAAGTGTTGCATACAGGCTGCTGGGAAGAGGTAAAAAAGACACCAGGCTCCATTTTCACACAGCAGACACAGATTTTTCTCCCAGGATAGATATAATGGCTTACTGCCTCATTAGCAGCAAGTGTAATTGCTGGTGTATAATATGCTGTCTTCTGTGTAGATATTATGTGTCTGTTTACAATAGCAGCAAAGCACTTTATTTGTCCTGGAGCGTGCTTAAATTCGATACAAGTTTGCTTGACCATGCATTTTTATGCAACTCTAAACTTTGACTTGCTCATTCCATATAATTAGAGACATAAAAACAGCTGGCTCTTTGATGAGCATCTGCCCTCAGTAAAAGTAAGAATCAAGAGTGGCAACCGTCTGTTGCATTTCTTTAGAACGAGCACTCTTGTGTGAGCGTGAGGCTGTGCGTGTGGGCAAATGACCACCTAGTTGTTCCAGCGGTTGTGTGCGAGTATGAGAAAGCATCACCATTATGAATACAGTGGAACCTCAGAATACAAATGCCCTGAAACTTTGCCTTAAGAATTTAAATTTTGCAAGAAATTTGCATCAGCATACAAAGCATTTTCGGCATACGAACGAACCGAACCAAACAGCGGCTCAGTTACGTGTACTTCTGGGAGCTGTTCAAGACTTGTGTCAGTGGAAAGCCAAGCGAAGACAACCGAAGTGAGTTTATGAATTTTCTTTTCAGTCAGCGAAAGCTGTTTCAAAAGAGTCAATCCACGATACCAACGTTGTCTTTGGCATGCGTTCAAAAGCTACGTGATTTTTCGTGTGTTTTTTTGTTGACTGATTGGTGGTGTGGGTGGTCTGTTTAATTTTGAGCCCAAGCTTGTTTGCACGACTTCCTGTGAGGAGCCTTGACATGGAATGCTTGGCTTGGGTCAGTTTTTTATAAGCAGCCATACATTCTACATACGCTTCGTATTGGTTACATTGGAAATATTTTTGGGTGACTGAAACGGATTATCTGCATTTACATTATTTCTTATGGGAAAATTCATTTCGCAGTACAAATTTTCGCCTTAAGAACTCGCCTCCAGAACAACTTATATTCATATGCCGAGGTTCCACTGTAACTTGAATGATTATAGCTGGTATTGATCTCATCAGTCCATGTTCGTTTCATCTGCCGGCTTCATCGCACAACTCAAACGTAAACCTAAGCAGAGGGTATGGAATTGGCCCTAGCACTTCGTTTTTTGTTGTTTCCCGGGTTACACACTGGTTCAACAACAAAATAATGACTTGCATAAAGCTGTCAAACACCTCCTGCCAACACTACACCGAAACAATCCGAAACGTATGGTGAAATTAACACGTATAACATACGTTATATTCATCACATCTCCAGTGATGCAATAAACAAAGCCTCTTTGGAACACAGAGGTCAAGATTTACTCACTTTTGTTTAATACACATTAGAATACAGACTAAAAAACTAGTCTGGGTTTCTAGTCTGGGTTTCGCACAGACACACACACATTTTAATCATGTGCATGTTGGGCCAGCTGTGCTCAGCAGAGCTAAAAGAGGTTGTCAGCACAAGACAATGAAATTATGACCCCTATTTCATGAGGGCAGAGGTATTCATTGCTCAGTGGCCATGAAACACATACCCACACGCAACACACCACACAGACACAGAAACACTTACTTTTTGGGCATGAATACAAATGCTTGGCTATGAATATTCTGCCACATCTAATGCTGCCCACCTGATGCCAGCGTTATTTCACTTTCATAAAGCATAAATCTTTATTACAGGTCAAGTTTTTCTGTGATAAATAATAATGTAAATAATAATCGATTTTCTCGGCAAACTATTAAAAGGTTTATGTTGTATCAACTTTCAGGACTAGTCCAGTTATGGTGCAACGCTGTTTATTGCAGGTTATACCATAGCCATGCTAAATTCTCATTTCTAATTTCATTTCTAATTCCAAACTTTATACATTTTCTATAACAGCAAGACTCGGACAGTATGTGGCCGTTGCTATGGTAACAACTCTCACATGGACTTGTATTCGATGGATAATATTGCCTATATAAACTTTGACATTGCAGACAGGGATAAGTCTCCCGTGACCTGATATTCTAAGGTTTCCGCTACAGGATCATCTTCAGGAGAGAGGATTTTAAGCATCTTCTATGAGAAAGTAAAGAGGATGGTAAGGGAACGAATGTTTATAGCTGCTATAATGTGATATGAGGAAATCTTTTGTTTTGCATATTAAGCTTTAAATTAAAGTAAGTACACTCACACATTCACACAAAAATATGACTTGTAACTGAAAATATAAGTAACTGATACAAGGAGTAAAATTCAGGATATGCCGTTATAGAAACTTAATCAACTACAGGGTTGCTTATTGATAACACACTGAGCACTTCCCAGTGTGCTGTAATGCTTGTATATACTGATAGTCACAAATTGGAGAAGTCTGCATGATCAAAAATTAAGTCACATTGTGGTTCTTATTTTCATATATTTAAATATGGCTAATGTGTCGCAAATAAAGATTAACACCGATCAATCTTAAAAAACTGGGGTTAGTTAGTGGATATCACAAATTTACAAAACATTTCTAGCATATGTTTGCCAATATAGCAATTACGTATAAACAATATACCATGTAGATGTAGGGAGAAGTAAAGTAGTAACATATGCAACCTTTTCCCCTTAAATGCAAGTAAACACACTTCACTGAAAGCACATAAAATTCACAGATAATGCACATCCACAAGCAACAGAACCAGCAGGCACTCGCCAGCAAAGCTAGTATCTGGGCAAGGAGAGCACTCTTAAGTGCTCAGCAAGGAAATAAATGTCAACTCTTTTTTTCTTTTTTTTTTTGGCACCACTCAACAAAACCTCTTAAGGTACACTATCTGCATAGGAGCAATTCTTCCTCTTAAAGCACCCTACAGGAGTGAAAGGCTTTTCATTCAGGGCTTTATGAGCAGGCACTGGGATGAGAGGACTATCTCAGGCTGTTATAGCCCTCCCTTCTTTCTCCTCTTTCTCATAGCACTGCAGTAATGGACCAACAGAAAAGACATCGTCGACATTTGTGTAACTTTTAGTTCTAAGTGACTCTCCGGATGCGTTCTCGTTTCTTCCCCCGATTGTGCTTATGAGGGGCAACTGGAGCGTACAGCTTGCCGATAGCCAGAGTACCTTCTCTTTTAAAAGAAGCGACTTTCCCCAATTGACCCGTTGTTTAACAGCGAAGGAACATTTTGTCGTTGTATCATCAGGCGCAGTGACATCTGCACGACGGAAGAGCTGGAAGTCACGGTTATGAGTGAAAACCCAGATGTGCTGTGACAGCTACCTGTCCAGAGGACGTGCTGCCATAATGAAACATACAGCGCTCTAAAAATAAAGTTCTCAGTGACAATATTAAACCCTGAAGCAGAAATCTGCTGTCAAATGGTACACACTAGGGATAATGGATACCTGGTAGTACAGGCTTTAATGTAAAACATGTCCATCTGTTTAAAGAAGGACTAATGCATGCCGTGCAAAGCAATTTCAGCAATTTCATTTCAAAGCATTGTCATTTTCAAAATGGAGAGATCTTCTGAAGACTGCCGGCCTCTCAAGATTTAAACCAAGAATACAAGAGCTGACATTAGAAACGTTGTTATTTTGAAACGATAAAACCTCGACCGGCTCCCTTGGTAATCGTCTCGCAGCCGTGCGCTCAATGTGTACAGCAGCTATCGGAAACTTTGTGATATAAACCACCTTGTCAGTTTATCCACTTTGGTACAACCGTTATGGAACGGTGAATGGATTCAACGGTGAATTGGAACCATTTCCTCCGGTAATTACAGAGATGTCAGTCACAAAGTGATGTTAAGCCATCTCCTCAGTTGTAACATTACGAGGACACACCTCCACTTTTCTGAAGGATAATATTATTACTGGCATTTTCTTGCTCTTAATGCACTTTAACTCTATAAACTAATGGAAGACATGTGCTGCATACAAGAGGCTAGATAATGGAAAACATATTACATCCAAACAGATTTTGAATGAATGGAATTTCACCAAGCTGTTGATTTTGCAAATAGAACCTTATTGGCTGATTATACCTCATGCCTTGTGACCTCAGAGGACACAGCGAATTTAGACCATGTGATGGACAGCATAATCACCTCCACTGTTATTTCATATATCAGATTTTGAAAACTAACATCCAGAAATAACCCTGTGTTGTTTTCAACTATCAATTACAAACTGTTTTCTACATGTTCCTCCTACCATTAAATACCTTGTCTTGGAGGATCTTGTAAAGAACCACCCACAGTGATAATTTAGCATAAAGGCAGTCACAATGACAAGCTACCTTGTGGCAGGCGAGCGTGTGACTACGCTCTGCAGGCACTCTGAGACAGGTTCATCACTAGCAGGGTGAATATCGAGGACACTTGGTAGTGCTTCTTGCAACTTTTGCCTGCTTGCGTCATCTATGTACTAGATATTGAGTTGGTTGACTTTGGATATTCTCTTATCACCCTACTGATTGCATTTGGGGCTTTTCACCTACTGGTAGGATGCAAGTAAATTACATTTGGCACTGGATTAGCTGCAGCGTTTCACACTGAAACTACATATGTTGCTCCCTTCTAACCTGCTTACAGCATTAGTTTCAACAATGTGAAAATAGGACATGCATTTTGTTAAATAAGCCAACTGTACAGAACAATAGGGAAGGAAATCATCATGGAAATGTGTTCATTAATGTCAAAATGTGTTCACGCCCCTCAGCCAGATAAATAAACTGGCAATATCTCAGTCCTTCCTTTGTCTTTATCTAGAACAATCTGGGTGTCACTAATGACACATATTTAACACCATGAGCTGTACAACTTAGAGACTTATAACAATGAGCTGTACAACTTATTAACTGCCTGTCACCTCAACACAAAGACTTTTAAACCAAAAGGAAGTAGCTATGTGAAAGAAAAACTTAATATATTCAGTCTTATATTTGCAAGTAATAATATTAAGCTCAGGCAGTGACTATAATATAATTTCCATTCAAACTATATGTTCAAGGGCAGACTATACCAAATGAATTGGATGTAGTCCCAGTTAGGCTGCCCAGAAGCCTCATGGACTGGACGAAATAGCGGGAGCTAACTAAATACATTGAGCTAGTTACTAGACTAAACAAAACACATTTCCTTAATATGTTTTAAACCAGGTGTCACAATGGAGAGTTTCAGGCGATTAGCAAGCAGGTTATCATAGCAAAAAAACAGGAAACGGATGGAATAAAATAAAAACGGACCATCTTAGAATCATTAAAGGATTAGTAAAGTAAAAGTAGGTATCACTTACAGTTTACATTGCATAGACTGTCTTCACACTCCGGATACTGTGAAAGTTCTGGTGGTGAATGAAGCTGGAGTGTGAAGTGCTTGGTGGCCATTTTTTTGTAGGCCACAGTGTGTTCTGGGAAATGGAGTTTAAAGCCCAAAAGTAAGTTAGTCAAGGACCATGGAGAATGTCATCTTCCTAAGTGAAGTGAGCCTCAAAAAGTGGTGAATTATGCCTCACTGTGCTTATTGTAGGCCAATTTTTTTTACTGAGCACTTTCAGAATAACATGACATACTTTTATCTAATTAATTAATGAATTAATTCATTAAAAGTTTTATAATAAGAACACTGAAAAATGGCAAATAGAAATTGAACAGGCTCTGACAGATGGTATCATACAAGTGGTAAAAAAAATAAATCACTTGAAAAATGTGCTTTTCAAGCAAAGCTCTTGACACCAAAGCATTCAGTTCTCCAGACATAGACTTCCATTACCCTATTACCATCATTTGTGCATTTCTTTAGTTACAGCTTTCTTTTGAAATTACTTTTCTTGGAAAATAATTTCAGGAAGTAATTTGCTGGCAGCATTTATTTCTTCTTGAGCTGTATTTGAGGTGGCTTGCAGTGGCCCAATGAGAAAATATGCCTGCTCTTGATAGTTAAAGCAGTGTAATGCTGTAATCTACTTGATTGAAATTACTGCAAGCTCCATCATAGGCTGTTGAATTGATTCTATTGATTCTAGAAAACTAAGGGAAATATCATGCAGGACACTGAGCCTGGACATGGCCAAGCCTGAATTATATCCTGACTGATTTGTTACAGTTGTTTCTCTTTGAAACTTTGCTGATATGTAGTTGTTTGCAGTCTACAACACTGTATGTTGCCACCGAGCCAAATCCCCCCGACCTCCAGAGGCAGTATTGGCAGCTCTTAACTTTTTTCTTGGAGAAAGCAGAGGGATTGAATTGCGTAGCAGTGTTTTTTGCATGCTGGGAATATGTTTATCTCCCTCAGAGCTCACATTCTATGTGTGGCCTCACTCATTTGATTTCCTGTCAGCTTGTTGCAGGCTACATTACAACATTGATCAAAGTGCAGAATAGCATTGCATGTCACTAATGGGTGAGTCATTCTGTTCACAGTTCTTTGTTGCATGCAACATAAAATTATAGGGTTACTCTTAGTGGGTAACTATGCATGACACCAATCCATTGGAGGCCAATTATGGTCAACCTTATGCCATAGCTGTCCACTTAACAAATAGTTATAACATATTGCATAAGTGGTCATCATTTGCTTGTGGGATATCCATTTGTGGGGAATTATCTCTGTTGTGTCTAGACTTCTTGATACCTTAATTACTTATAGAGTGGTACTCGAAGCAATATAGTGTCTTTAATGTGGTATCATCCATGCAATTAGGACTATTTTTTATTATAGTGTGTGTGGTGGTCTAGGAAAACACATTGGCTAAATTGCCAATGGTTCAGGCTCTGGGTTAATACTGATTGGAAGACTGGAGGTTCAAGCCCCAGCAATGCCAAGCTGCCACTGTTGATTCCTTGAGCAAGGCTCTTAATCCTGTCTGCTCCAGATGAGCCATACCATGGCTGACCCTGTGCTTTGACTCCAGCTTTCTGAAGAAGCTGTGATTTATGAAGAAAAGTATTTCACTGTGATGTAAAATATATGTAACAAATAGACCTTTTCTGCCAATAACATACTTCAACATCTGTAAGATTTTGTAAGTATATTTTAATAAAACAACATGGATATGATTTGATTTTATAGGTTTATTTCCAGCCTTGGCTGCTGTACTGCAAAGATCATGTCAAATACAAAGCCAGTTTAGCAAACTTTGCGATAACAATCATCCTGCCTAAAGATGCTTAAAATCTAGCTGGTTAATTGTGTTTTTGTTGTTGGATGGATGTAGCTACATATCTTCATGGATTTGGAATGCAATCTTTAGAACTCTGGGTTGAGAATCATCCAAAAGTAAGACATTTCACTGTAGGAAAGTTTTCAGAAATACATATATAGAGTAGAACATTTGATCAAGTGAAGGTTTTTGCCAGGCTGCCATGCAGTTTCTTGAAGAAAATGTCAGGTTTCTGAGAGGTGAAATAGTTGTTTCGCACTTTTTCTTAACACTTTTAATGAATCCAGTTTTGTAGAGCAACGATTCTTGGCTTCAGCCTTGTGAACCAACTACCAACCAGATTGCTTTAATTTGATAAGGAGTGGTGGGTGTAGGAAAAGTGTCAATACCCTGCATGACACTGTGGGTCCCTAGAACTGGAACTGAGACATAAAAAAAGGACCTAGACTTAACCCAGACTGCCTACATGTCACACTGTCTTTAACATCCTGGGCTAGACTTAATTAGTTTGATGACATTAGAACAATGATCCTTGAATCCTGGGAAAAGGATGTCAGTCTGCCATCATACAAGATGGATTACAGTGGATATGGCTTGGGCACATGGCCAGATCATTGCGATAGTACTCTTACTGAGGCAAAAAAAAATCGAACATCTGGCTAATAATGTTTTGCAGTTCTTTAATAATACTGTAGGAAAACACTTTGAGATCACTCTGGAATCTACTGTAACACACATTTCTCTTTGAATAATCATTTACATATCCCAGCTCTCACCACCAAATGGTGATCAAATCAGATGGTGATCAGGAACAATGAACTAGCTGACAGTTGAGGCCAACTCTGGGGATCTTTCTCTCATTCAATGCTTTGTTTAAGAGTATCACCTCTAGGTTTTTGCATTGTCATACCAGGGAGTTGACACCTGTGAGGTCTACCTCCCCTTGGGGGGTTTTTGTTTAAGAGTATCACCTCTAGGCTTTTGTATTGTCACACCTTCAAGGCCTGCCCACTCAAGGCCTTTAAAACTGCAACATATGTTCCTCTTCACTGGACTCAATGACTACAGTACCACCGCAGTGTGTTCTGATCTCCAATAAAACATTCCTGCTGAACACTACTTCTGAGTCCCCTGGTCTGCTTCGGTAAATTCACAACAATACCTTGAAGGAACACACCAACCAAATGTTCAGTAATGGATCTACTTTGGAAACTGATCCGTCATGGAGCAGCTAGTTACGTTCTCATGCATGACAATATTTTTGTTGTTGGCCATCAAACCATCTGTCAGACTGATGCTTGGTACCCTAAGGATTTCTCTGGAGGTGTTTATAACATACAGTCACTTTTGCTTGACTGATCTGAAGTGTACGTCTTATCAAAGATGGTATTAATAAAGAAAGATCATCTAAATGTCTGTTACTGAAAGACTTATTAATGTTAATAATCTGACGATTCACAGAAACAACACTCTTTTTGAGGTCTGAGTCAGGGTGTGTTTTTATTAAAATGCCCTTCCTGATCCCGTGTCAGCAAAGCAACTTAGATCAATATGGTATCCACTGCGACAACAACAGAGTCCATTCTCTTCTGCTTCTTCCACATGGAGTGTTTTGGAATGGGTGCAGAGGCTGCGCAAACCGCTCACTCAAGTGTGAATCTGTCAAGGATAAATCATGCACCGTGCTCCATAAACCTGAATTAAAAGAATGATAGGTTAAGTTAAGGTTAAGCAGTAGTCAAGGTACCTAGGACAATGTCCTGGCTACTGCTTTTTTTTATTATTCATATGTGCTTGGCAAGGGGGGCTTGGTGGTTAGCACATTTGCCTCACACCTCCAGGGTTGAGGGTTCGAGTCCTGCCTCCACCATGTGTGTGTGGAGTTTGCATGTTCTCCCCGTGCCTCGGGGGTTTCCTCCGGGTACTCCGGTTTCCTCCCACAGTCCAAAGACATGCATTGTAGGTTGATTGGCATCTCAGAATTGTCTGGAGTGTGTGTGTGTGCCCTGTGATGGGTTGGCACTCCATTCAGGGTGTACCCTGCCTTGATGCCCAATGACATCTGAGATAGGTGACCCGAGAATTGATCGGCTAAGCGGTAGACAATGAATGAATGTGCTTGGCAGTCAAGTAGACTAGCAGGCAACAGCTGTTTTTTCTCCTCACATGCGAAAAAGCAGAGAAATTAAAGAAGTTATTCACTTCAAGGTCTTCTATACTACATGCTGTCTATAGCACTTGTTACATATTCTGAATCCTGCTGCCTACTACACACATCTGCTGTTACTAGTCTGATTAAATAATGTTTAAAATCCGAGCTGTTATGTAATTGTCCTGCAAGCACAACATGCAGTCAATTTACAGTCGATCATGCCGAATAGAAATAAATATGCCAACCAGACTCGAAATAATATCCTATTTGTGTGCGGTGTGAATTACGTAAGCAGTGAAGACTTGAAGGTTTATCAACACAGATGTTTTTCTTAGTGTATGGATGTTCTAGGCGACTTTGTAAACACACATTTCAACAACGTGCATCAGTCATTTAAATGTGCTCTTGTGGGTGTGTATTCAAGTGTATACCCACTGAAAGTATTGGAACAACAAGGCCAATACTTTTTTTTTTTTTTTTTTTTTTGCTCTACATCGAAGACATTTGGTTTTCCGTGAAAAATAAGAAGCTGTATTATGTGCTTCGGAACATTAAGCTTTGCATACCTGGATGTGTGTGTGTGTGTGTATGCAATCACACTATGTCACTTAGGCAATTCTCCCTGAGTGAGTGATTTTTTTTTTCAACTCAACCATTTTGCTCAGGTGATGGAAGTACTCGCACCAGTGACTTAGTCAGGTTGTTTGCACGTGTGTGTGTGTGTGTGTGTGTGTGTGTGTGTGTGCACATGTTAGTTTCACAGCGTGTGGTTAGGAACTAAAGCCATATTTCACACCATCCGCTAATAAAACACAATGAACTGATATATCTGTCATCCTCAATATGGTCACAAATGCGGTTTTCTGTATCACCACAGTGGTTTTTCAGACAGGAAAAGAAAATCATTTTTCATTCACCATCCGTCTTTCCTAAGGAGGTGATTGCTCAATTCGGTAATTAGGTTACGGACTGTAGTCTCAAGTGGTGCTCGACGAAAAGACTTTTCTAGCTATTTTTTTTCCGCTTCTCGGCTCACAGGTTACGTTTCTCCAAACCCACAGATGGCAGTTTCATATTAACACACTGTTCATTAATTTGAATCGTAATTCAGAGAAGAGAAAATGGAGGTCTTGGATCCTGAATTGATTTTTGCCCTTGAAATTTATTCCACTTGAATAAGCCAAATGAATTTTGGAAATTCTAACATGGACCTTGTTTGCACTTTAGATTTGAGATTTGTGTGATCAATGCTTTGCTGTTATTTATTTATTTGCTTGTTTGTTTGTTTGTTTGTTTGTTTGTTTGTTTATCATTTATCATTCTGCAGAGGAAATGTTTGCAATATTTTGCTTACTGTTTTTAACTTGATGGATGCTTCGGTTAAAAGGCAGTCAGCCAAATATCTAGCTGGAACACTTTTTTTTTGCTTGCTTAAAAAGAAACAGCTACCCATTTGCCATTAAAATTCACCGACAGGTTATCAGGTGGAATATTTCAATATTTTCAACAGCTTTTCAGCATCCTAACCTGCCGATTTTGATACGAACAAGATTTCTAAGGTTTTCTCACAGGACAAATTCGTGTCTGTGGTGCTTTGGTTCCCATGAAGAGGACGACTACTATACTCACAGCAGCAACTGCTTTCTGTGGTGTTTGATGACTTCGCCAGGCTGTTTCCCCTGATTAGCTCCACAGGGCAAAGCAACAGTGGCGAACCAGCAGAAATGAGTTCATGGGACAGTCATCCATCAAGCAGCCCAGGAAAGTTATGGATGAGACTTAAAGATGAAGCTTCCCTTGCCTGGAGAGACTGACAGGGCGATAAAGCAAAGTGTGTCTCAAGGGTGACCAGTCAAGAAGACTTGGGCTAAAATATATCAGGACAGAAAAAAGTCAATAGTCACTATGTAGACCAAACTAACAGCTAAATTGCTGTAGGTATGTTGCCTTGGCATTATGTAAACAGGGAGTTCAAGAACAAATCTTCCCCAGTGTACTGTGAATTATAATGATAGGTGGTCAAATCCTAAATTTATTAGGTCTAGGTTATCCGCACTATTCTTGGGTCACAGGGAGCCTGTGCCTATCTCAGGTGTCATTGGACATCAAGGCAGGATACACCCTGGATAGAGTGCCAACCCATCACAGAGGCACACACACACACAATTTAGAGATGCCAATCAACCTACCACGCATGTCTTTGGACTGGGGGAGGAAACCAGAGTACCCAGAGGAAACCCCCAAGGAATGGGGAGAACATGCAAACTCCACACATACGGCGGAGGCGGGAATCGAACCCCCAACCCTGGAGGTGTGAGGCAAACGTGCTAACCACTAAGCTACTAAGCTACAGGCAGCGCGCTTCCTGTGTTATTTGCCTGGAATCTTACAGCACCTGGAATCTTACAACACAGTTCATTTTCATACATCTAACATGATATTTTCATATCTCACATCTGAGTTGAGAATAAACACCCTGGTGTTTAGTAATAGACACATTACAACTACACTATTCTACCATGCATGTTTTTTAATTACCTTCATTTTATACTATTGTTTTAGGGTGCTTTCACACCTGCCTCATTTAGTTCGGTTGAATCGTACCAGAGTTCGTTTCCCCTTTTGGTGCGGTTCGTTTGGTCAGGTGTGAAAGCAGCAATCGCACTCGGGTGCGCACCAAAAGCGGACCAAACAAGCGTACCGAGACCTGCTTGAAGAGGTGGTCTCGGTACGCTTTCAAACGAACTCTGGAGCGGTTCGTTTGTGGTGAGAACGTGATCCGACCTCGAACAGACCCAACTGCAAAAAGTACTGATCATTTTTGGACTAAACCAGCTGCCGTAGTCAGCTGCGCTGTGCATTATGGGATGAGGAAGTGTTTGTTGACAGTTTGCACTTTAGTTAAGAAAAATTAATGCACGCCTCCGCTTGAAGTGACGAGCGATGCGCGCTCGCCGTTTGCAGTGCATTAGAACGTTGTTTTCAAGCCGCATCTGCGCTTCATTATAGAAATGTATTGTTTGCATATTGTGGTGTATACAAACAATGTAATAGATTATGGCCAGGGACAAAACCAGCCCGCACAGTCGTCTCTCCATAGTTGTGTTGTCTCCGTGTTGTTTGCTGGCTTTTCCTCTTATGTTGGAATTTTCCCGCACGTAAATTCTGACCAATCGAAAAGCAGTTTAGGAAATACGCCATGGCCAATGAGTGATGTGGATGTTGTCATGCGACTGCATTTTGGTTCGTTTCAACTGGTTCGGACCAAAGCAATCAGTGTGGTGTGAAAAGGAACCAAAAAAGCTGAAAAATGCTACAATGTATAATTGTTTGCCCTTGGTTCGGACCAAATGAACCGAACTAGAGATGTGAAAGCACCCATACTGTAGGTCACATCAGCACCAACAACCTGGTGAGATTTCTCAGTCTAACTGGTTTATTTTAATACTACATGAATTAATCCGGCTGAATTGATTCAGGCTGCATCATTCAATTTCGTCATAAGAAACTTGTTTAAATATATTTGATGCAATAATATCACAATATTTTATTTAATCTATACCTATTTACGAATTTATTCATTTTAAATTAGACTGACTACATATTCCTTATTTGTAGTGAGTTTAATGTAGCTTGATTTGACCTTCGCTCAGCTTACAAGTGGGAATTTTCCAGCTTGGCAACTTCAAGATATAGATTAGAGGAGGTCAGTAATTTCGATTTGGAGGTCAATCATTCCTATTCAGAGGTCAGTAATTCCAATTCGGAGGTACGCAATTTCTATTCAAAAGTCAATCATTCCTAGTTGGAGGGCAGTAATTCTTATTCGGAGGTCAGTAATTCCTATTTAGAGATCAGTAATTTCTATTTGGAGATCAATAATTCCTAGCTTTCTAGAATGCAGCAACCCCACTCCAGTTATCTAATTATTCGGAGGTCAGTAATTCCTGTTCGAAGGCCAATAATTCCTATTCGGAGGTCAGTAATTCCTAGCTTTCTAGAATGCAGCAACCCCACTATAGTCATCTAAGTAAATGTGATTTTATTCTGCAAATAAAAAAGGAAAATATGTGAATGCCAAAATTACTGGATAGGGGATATGGAAGCTTACTGGTTAAAGTGTTGAACTATTGATAAGATTGTTGTGAATTTGAATCCCAGGGCCACCAAGCTGCCACTGTGGGCCCCTGAGCAAGGACCTTAACCCTCAGTTGCTCATTTGTGTAAAATGAGATAAAACATAAGTTGCTCTGGATAAGGGTGTCTTCCAAATGGTTGTGTGGATCATCCTATATATTGATCTTGCCTAATAATAGGAATATAACAGAAAAATATAACACAAAAAGAAAAAACCCTTCTAGGAAGTTTCTTATGGACACTGGTTACTGCTTCCTGCTCATTTTTTAAATGATATTCCTGATTTAATTTGGTTTTCTGGATTTGGTAAAGAGGTCATTATAATCAGGATAAGACTGGATAAGAAAAAGCTGGTTTTGATGCTTAGCTTGTTTGTTTTCTTTATGCTGGTCATCAGACTATGCTAATTTAAGTTCGTAGGTTTTTTCTAGTATATGAAGTTTGGAAATTTTCACATTTGTTTTGTAGCGAAGAAATAATCGAAGGAATGATTAAAAAAACAAACCATGAGGGAATCTTGCACTTGAGGTTTTCTATATTGGATCTTAATGTCTAAGTTCCAGTCTTTCTACTTGTGTTAACTACATTCTGTTTCAGGGACTTCCTGATTTAAATCGGCTCATTAAGTACACTATTTTATATTCCTCCTTCCAAAGGAACATGATGTTCTTATCTTGAAAAGCTTAAAACAGGGCAATTGATTCAGTGAGGGGGTTGCATTTGCTTAAACAAAGAAATTTGGATTGGAATGGGAATAAGCCAGCTTTGTTAATATTTATAAATATTAATAGGTCTAAATTTCTAAAAGTGGTGTGTGCTGCATGCTATTCACACACTTCATCTATTGCAATTGTTCCTACTTGTAAATATCCAGATTTGCAGAGAGTGAAGTGTCATCTAGCCTCCAGCGCTAGTATTACTGGAACTCCATGCATCATTAATTCAAGAGTAAGTTGAACCACCTCGGAGGTGTCAATGGCTCCTACACTAGCAGTAATTAAAGCCCAGGCTTGGCTGTAAAGTCATGAAATACTGTAGGGCTTGCACATACACCTCCCACACCACTCCTCTCCAACAGCACCTCCCTCACAAAGAGCTTTCCTTTTGTTTCATTTTACTTTTTGTGTGTGTGTGTGTGTGTGTGTGTGTGTGTGTGCAAGTAAAAGAACAACGGCACTTATATAAACTGTTTACCCTCCTCACACTCGTTTGATTTTTTGTCTCTGTTCTAGCGGCATGTCTTCAAAAAAAAAAAAAAAAGTCTCTCATTTTCTACCAATGAACTGAAATGTCTCACATTTGTTATCACTGTGGCACTTCCTCCTCACACTCGAAATTGAATATGAAAAAAGTAGTAATGAATATGCAGATGCTGCTCAGGCATAAGGATGTGGATTTAGACTTCACGGTACTTGCTTTGGCACCTCAAAAGCTTTAAAGTATTATCATGTAAGAAGCGATTAAACATGAAAAACAAATTTAAAAGGGAAACAAGGTGTGACCTATCAGGCAATGAAATATTCCATTTAAAAATAAAGAGGGAAAAAATCAGATGTTTCATCAAAGCTGGAATAGACTTTTTTTTTATTTTAAGCTTGTATGAGCTGATATTTGACAGTTTCTCAGGAACATTCATCATTGTGAAGGTTTTTTTTTGCTACCACATATTCCTGCAGATTTATTTTTGTTCTATATGGAAATACCTGTGGTGTGATCAGACACCAATTTTTGCTGTCACCCAAAAAATAGCTTGGTAGTATTGGACAATAGATCAAAATTTCAGCTTTCATCCCCTGGCATTTACTTTGAGATGTGTTAAACAGCTTAGTACATAAAACATTTGGTAGCAGATTACCCAATATTCTGGTGAGCAAAAGTATCAAAACAGACTGTCTTACATTTACATTTACATTTCTGGCATTTGGCAGACGCTCTTATCCAGAGCGACGTACAAAAAGTATCTTAAAGTATCAGTCTTAAAGTATCAGTTGAGCGCATCATCTCAGAAAGATTACTTTCAGGGGGGACTGTATATTAGTGACCTAAAGCTGATCAAATTCTGAAATATTTAGATTAACCTTTCAACTTTGACTCAAGCCTATTTACGCACTACTGGAATGTAACAGACCACCAAACCATTCCAATCAGATGCTATTGATTAAATTTCAACTGTAAAATAAGTTTTTAAAAAATCTATAAAACCATTTAAAACCTTTTCAAAAGATTAGAATTGCTTTGTGTATTACCAGATGACTCGACCTAGATCAAGAGATAAAGCTTTTTTAATGATACTATGTATAATAATAATAATAATAATAATTATTATTATTATTATTATTATTATTATTATTACAGTAATTTCTGACATTTCCACTTTAAAATTGAAAAACACCAGTATGGAAAAAATAGCACACAATTACTTGCAGAAGAAAACAGCTTAATGTAAAGACGACAATGTACTGAATTATTTGACATAATTCCTTATGTATCACAGAAGAGAACATGCTAGCTCTACTAAACCGTGTTAGCTTTTGATTTAAAGGTCAGCTTTCTAGTTAAGAGATGGTATTTACAATGATTGACATATGTCCATATATCTGACAGCACTAGCATTCAGGGCTGAAGCTGTTTATTGTTTATTTGGGCCAGGAACTATTCTATATTTATTAAACCCATTATTGAGTTATACATAATTATACATATTCTGGTTATTTATTGACGCATTGGATTGGATTCTTGAATTATCCACTGACAGAACACATGTCCTGTCGTGTCTACTTTAATTATGTTTTTGAGGAATTGAGATCTGGATTAAAGTCATTCAAGTGACCTATAATAACTTGATGAAATGAATCAGAAATAGAATAACTTTGAAAAACTATTTATATATGAAGAATTGTCTTCTAGGACAAAATATAAATATCCCATAGGGTCACTTCTACATGATATTTTATTAGGATCCATTCTGGTTCTTGTTGAAGGTTGTCAAATTAATAATTAAAAAAATTTGAAGTTGCTGTATAAATATGTTTACAAAATTCTTTAAAAATCTTGTGCTAATATTTGGCTTAACCCTAGCTTTAAGTAAAAGAAGTGAACTGTTTAAAACTTTGGGTTTCATGGATCATTAAGAAGCTTATAGGATGGTTTCTTAAGATTTATTAATGTGTGCTCAAATATTTTAACTCAGAAAAAATTTTGAATTTTAAAGATTTCTTTAGGACTTTAAAACTCCCAAATCATCCACTGTAATTTCTAATGAATTTTATAATAAAAAGACATTAATTTCAATAAAATACAGAAGAAATACAGTAAACAAGGTAGATTTCTAATAGGATTCTAAAAATCAGATAAGATCCTATAAAAAAAAAAAAAGAAAAAAAAATCACAATGTCTAATGGAATTCTAAAAATCAAACTGAAATTCAACTTTTTTTTGACAACAGCCCCTGGTATGATTTATGGTCCCAATTTTTAAAACCACTGATTTAATGAATCGAAACCTCCAGCTGTGACCTGGCAAAAACGTTTCCTTGGGAAAAATCTTTTCATATTGCGAAATTTTGTCATTTTCTAAAGCGAAAAGTCTTTAAAGATTCCATACTGACAATCTGACAGCTGTTATCTTTCAATTCAATTCAATTCAGTGCTTTTGAATTCTACAATAATACAAGATAAGACATCGGGACATAATCCTTATTGGCCAGTTCTCAATTTTGAAATAAATAGAGATTTTTTCCCTCCTTTCCACAGGAGCATATTTAGTTTTTCCTCTCAGCTTTGATTGATCACAGGCTGCCTGACATCCTTGCAGCTGAGTGCTTAAACTGAATCCACGGCCTGAATATTAAGAGTTCCTGGCTGGGACTCTGCCACTTGAGCACTTCCATTCACTCAGGAGGGGTGACTGGTGCCAGAAGCAGGATGATGTCATCAGCATCTGTAAAGCTCCTCCCTGCTGTTTTCACCACCAATCTTATCAAATCTCCAAATTAGGAGCAACATTTTTCAAAGCTTTGAAGCTGAATCCATGTTCCATGTTTCGAATCACACAAAAAATTTCTTGAAGTTATCTGAAGATCTTCAATCGACGCTCCTTACACAATGATCACAATCAAATCCAAATTCGCTTCTTGAGTGTTTGTTCTCGTTCGTTTTACGTCATCAAGCAACGCTGTCAAAACTGCACCTTGAATACATTTGCTCTGTAATGTGAATGAATGCATTAACGCTAAAGACAAAAGCACTTTGAATTTGGCTGCCTGCCTTTAGGCCAGCTGTAATCCTAGCCTCAGTTAGTGTTAGACAGAGCGATCATATTTTATTCAGTAACTCATACATCACTCTTTTAGCTAAGACAACAGAAGTACAGCAGGAATCCTTAACAAAGATCCTAAGAGTGATCTTGACTCTCTAGCTTCTTATTTGGTTCAAATTCCCTTTATCTATATTTCACAAGCTGCTTGGCATACTCAAACCAAGATTAAGCCATGAACATGGTCTTGTTGTCGTATCCTTGGTGTTCTGCTTGAACATTCCTTGTTTTAAGGTCAAGTGGGACCTTTCAGATTTTTGTCTTAGTTACCTTGACCTTTTCATATCAAGGGCTAGGCAACTTTATTCCAGCCACTCCATCACAAAGAGACACTTCCTCTGGTGCCACTGACCTTTTTAGACTGATGACAACAAGCATTGATAACTCCAAAGCTTTGACATTGTTTGTTTTCCCATTTTGCTGTATGCTTGATTACAAAGCTGATTAAAGTAGAGTTCCATTATTCATCTTCATCCAGGGATTAAGTTTAACCTTTGGTCTTGTTTCAAAGCAGCAAATATGTTGACTCCCTGGTGTGACTGGTCAAGTTTATATACACAGGTATATAAACAGATTAGAAAATAATCATTGACTTGGAGACGCTTTTTGAACAGTGATGATTATGTAATATTTGTGGAAGGCGTCTCCTGTGCCAGCACGCCTTCAGCCATTGCGTAGAATCCTTTGTTTTGCCAGTAAAATTTTTATCTGATTAACGTTAAAAGAGTCAATGGTAAGGGAACAACTGCTATATAGCTGCTATAACACAAGTGACAACTGACCTTGAGGAATTTTCACAAACTTAAAGGTACCTCTAAATGGATAAAAAGTATGTCATTCATGGATTAATTACTAATTGTAATCTTTGTCCAATAAGAGGATTAAAATTCATAGGAATAAGGTGTTATATTAAGTATTATACAACATGCCATTGAATGTTTAAATTAATTAATGGCTGATTCTCA
The DNA here is from genome assembly GCA_033459395.1 of Hemibagrus guttatus. Lineage (NCBI taxonomy): Eukaryota > Metazoa > Chordata > Actinopteri > Siluriformes > Bagridae > Hemibagrus > Hemibagrus guttatus. The sequence goes on from JAUCMX010000027.1 coordinate 4,546,842, forward strand.
TCAAAACCACTGGACAGTAGTCCTGAAATTTGCACTGAACTCCATTTTCTTACCAAAGTCCAAAGACATGTGCATCTCTAAAATGTCTGTAGTGTGTAAACGGGTGTGTAAGAGTGTGTGCTCTGTGATAGACTGGCATCCTGTCCAGGGTGTTCCCTGTCTTGTTCCCTGAGTCTCCTGGGATAGGATCCAGGTTTCCCATGACCCAGTAGGATAAGCAATGGTAGGACAATGGATGGATGGAACTGTGTATTTGTTTTTATTTAACACAGATGTACAACATTTTAAAAACCATTATTTGCTAATATATATTTATACTAATTCCCTTTTTCTCTTTGTTCCCTTTCATGCCTCTTCTGCACGACGCGTACTTAGGTAAGTCATCTCCAATAAACTCAAAGATGTCATGATAGACGAGTGTATTCGATGTGTTGTGCAAGTGTCTTTAATTATATCGTTTTCCAATATGGTGGTGTGATATTACCCACATATTCACACCCACGCGAGGCTTCGGTTTCACTGGGATTGGAGTGGTTGAAGGTGGAAAATCAGCTGACAGTTGTTGTAAAATTATTACATGTGTATTCTCCTACTTCTTTTTTTAAAGCCAATCTGTTCCCCAAAGAAGGACGCGCACTAACACACGAGCACATGGTGTTACTGCTACAGCTTGTCAATCTGCAAGCCTTTTCGCAGGGACGCTTTCTATTTTCCACCACATTCATTTCCTCTTTGCACAGTCACTCTCCCAAAACACATCAGATGACACATGCACTTCAGAAGCGATATGTTCGCATGAGAAGAAAGGAACTGATAATAAACCGATTTCACTGATGTCAACAATCTGTTACAGTTTTGACTGACAAGAGGTGCCTTATGGCTCGCATGTAATTATTGAACAAATTGGGATCATTCTGAGCATGAGTGATGTGAAGTGAAAGAAATGTGCTAGTTATTTTATATTGCTTACTGGATGGACCATATTTTTAGTACTTTAGTCAATTTTGTAGATGCAAATTTGCATTACTCTTGCATCACTCATAAGTTCTCAATGTAAAGTTTCTCAATTAACTCAAATATTTTCAGCCATTGAGATATAGAAGAACAAGGACTCAGTCTCATAACTCCACCATTTATATTGACCATCTGCAAAAACAGGATTCAAAATCTGAATTCTATTGTCAAGTGTTTTGATAGACACTAGGTCACTTATATGCAAATATATTTTGAACAATTTTTGTTTGAAAACCAATTACCCATAACACAAATTAAAAAAAAAAAAAAGCTCCAACATGAGAACTGTAGAAAAGACCAACATGGCGAAAAATTTCTCAAACAAAAAAAAATCACAATGATAAGCAACTTCTGCTTAAAATATCACTTTAAATTGCACACAATATCTGTATGAAATTATATAGCAAAATGGGACTTGTTGACCTGCCCAGCGGCCATGATAAACAGAGAACTAGCACATTCATAACACACCACAAAGGTATATATGTGTAGGATGTTTTCAAAAATATGTTTTTTCATAGAGTGTGCTTTCAAAAAGTTGTGTTCAGTTGTGTGCAATTTTTCTGTGAACAAAAGGCCAAAACAGAACTGTGTTTTTGAAAACATATGTATACACGAGGATGGGGTTAGCCCCAAGTCCTTGATTGCTTTGTTCAGGTGACGTTAAAAAAAGTCATTTGTCTTCAATTCCCTGAGGAACGGCATATACAGTGCAACACATTTCCACATATTTCCCCTGACTTGCCAGTTTACTACACTACACTGGGACCTCAGATGAACGTGGTGCAATTAGGAAGGAAGTAGCAGTAGTATTAAAATACACCCCTTTCATGGTCCGTAACCAATCCCCCTTAGACTTAAACCAATTTTCTGCTTTATTTTACTGCCTTGGGCCATATAACCCAGTGTTTGGACTCCTACAGTTCTGTTGATTTAAGTCTGTAATTTGTATTGAAGAGTACCAGACAATGTTCTATGACAATAGATGCTTCTAATGTGATGACGACTTAATTAAACTCTCTGCATAGATGTGGTAAATTCTGCAGAGGGGGAGAAGTCAAGGTCATGCTCCAGACCTTTAGAGGAGGATTTGCAGTAAATTTGCATGCACTTTCCAGATTGTCTGCTGTTGAGCCACTGAAAAGGACACAGTGCAGAGACATGGCTGGATAGAGAGATCTCAGCTTCGGCTTTGGATAAAATCGGAATCGGCATATGGATTTCTCTGGGCTCCAGGGCAAAGCCAAACATGACAGACGCTGGAAGGCTCTGTTGTTCTAGTGCTTTCTGTCTTGCTGCCATTCCCTTCCAGGAGTGCTGTCTGCTTTCTGCATCTCACTGACACGACAGAGATCTTGATCTCTTCATCCCTGAATGTATAACAGATGTGCGAGAGGAATGACAGGAACCTCAGGTCCTGATCTGCAACAGGGTATGGGAGAAAAGAAGGTCAGAAAGATTGACTGGATCCGATGATTAATCAACCCAGACATGGTAGGCAGACGCCTACTGAGGGCCCCTCGAGTCATTTTGCAGATTGATACAGCACGTGATGCCACACGATACAGTTTCCGTGCTATTTCAGTGCCCGTGGCCATAAGACCTAGCATTTGTCAGGGAAATGGCTAAGGACAGAGCCCATTTTTCCCTGATTACACCAAATCAGGTTTGTCTTGTTGGAGATAAATATTACTTAGCCTGTAGCACCTGATCCAGCATTTCTTAAATAGGGATTATAGAGAGTGAGGGTTCCTGTATAGAAGTCAGTCTGATGGTACACCATGTAATGTCTTGCAAATCAAATGCAGTGCAATGGCGCGGCTTCCTTTGAAGTGATAATGACTTGTACTGACTTGTCTCCAGTCAGGCAAGGTACAGATGCAGTCGTCACAAAAAAAAAATCACAGTAGCACAGTGTTTGGGATCCGCTTGCATGAGTTTATCAACATTTTACAGGTAAGGAGGCAGGTACATATATTTATATATTTATGTCAATATCAAAGGCAAGGTTGGGAATTTGACCAGCTCAGCTACCTGTTTCGAGGAAGTACAGGTTTAATGGAGGATTTATCGTAAGCATTTAACTGTATGCCCTTATCCATTCCCTTGCAACCTCCCCCGAGGCTGACCTTCTTAAAGATGTGATATGGTGCCATTTCAGAGTTTTAGCTTATAAGTAGAAGTGGGTAAGTGTCCATATCCTACTTTAATTAACTGCAAGTGTCCTCCGAGACTTCAGACAGGACACTTGATTGTCTGTGAGAAGAACATGTTCGATCTCTTTTTGTAACTGTTTTGCTCAATGGATCCTTTGTTGGTCCTAAAGCCTATCTACACTCTGTTGTTTGGTGGCATTCTTGTTGAAATTAGTCCTCTGACAGTTTTAAATCAATATTTTCCCTTATTCATCTGAGCCTTGTCATTGAGAGGTGTGCTTAATGACCCTTCAACATTAAGACCCAACCACTTTCTAGAAACAACAAATTCACTAACTATTTAACTGAACAGTTTTAGGTTAGATTATTAGTTAGTTTTACAAGATTATGCTTGGTTAACAGTTGGTTAACAGGGCAAGACTGACAGTTGGTATCAGTGAAGCCTAAGAAACCTTCAAACATGAAGAAATTCTGCCACTTACAAGTCTTCACAAGTTTCATTGCACAGTGATCTAGGGGACTCAGTAGGTGGACTCCTATATGGATCCAATCTTTCTGCATGAGTGAACAGGAAAGCTCAAACACAATTGGTCAGTCTTTTGGCAGAAATTGGTAACATTGGTCAAACTCTGTAGAGGTGGCCAAGATTACTCAGTCTTTCTGGATTGGCTAGTGTTTTTTGGTAGGACCAAGCAGGTAAGAGGTTAAAAAAAACCAGACTTCTACCAGTGAATGAAAGCATCTAGCTTGTACAAGCAGAATACTGATTAAAAATATTGATGATAAATCAAGAAAGAGCAACAGAGTCTATACCAAGACCTTAGCTTGTTCCTTTGAATTACAGTTTTATATACATACTGGACAGCACTCACCAAACATGTTCTATTCAACTAAAATTACAATCTGTGCACTGCTTTGTTTGAATCCATTGATCCATGTCAAAATAAAACCATTACTTTTTCATTGATTTTTATTCACTGTCTTTACTACTTTACTTTTGGGAGCATCGCATAATTACAGGCCTTGTCAACAAGATTTCAAATGTTTCTGCATCATCAGAAATGTGTGGGCGTGTCAGATTGCATAATGAATGACAGCAGCGTCTCTCTGCCAACATAAACAGCTCAGCACAATTATAACGCTAGAAACATGTAGAAATGACAAATTGGTGCATCCCCATTGCTTTTGTTTTTGCACAAGTAACAAGTGTTGCTGTATTTTGTACATGTTTCTAGCAGTACAGCTCTAAAAGAAAGCATCTATCATGCATACGTGAGTGGCTTCTTTAGACGAATTATTTGCATTGTAAGCTCAGCATGTCATATAAAATTTGCATATTTTTTTATTCGTAACGACATGAATTTTAGGATACGGACACAAAAATCATCGTTAGAAACTGTAGGTTCCTATCATTCCACTTCTCACTTAATTACACTCAAATTGTGCATGCAAATTGGTAAAATTCATGTAAAGCTTCATGTACTTTGGCTCACACTTGGACACAAAGAGCCAGAGTAAGCAGAAAATAAGCCTCTAGGGTTGGGATTAAAGAAGAGCAGACTATAGTGGATAGCTAATTCTGATTAGTCCTTTGGTAGCACTGATGCCAATTGCACCAAATGTAACCCAGATCAGCAAGACAAGAATACCAGGAAACAAAGAAATTCAGAAAACCACAGAAGCGCAAAGGGATAACAGAAAGAAGATAATTGTAAAAATGAGTTGCTATTCTCTTTCTTCCTTATATGAACCTTTTTTTAAACTCTTGTCATTGTGCTGACATTCAACTGCACTTAACTTGACATATCTGCCATGTGCAGGTCAGTACTACTTTTCCATGGGGATACCTTCTTATAGCTTTTATTACAAGGTACATACCGAAGTGCAGCAAATAGGCAAAGATGTTTTTGAAAAATGTAATCATTTTTGGTGTTGTGAGTAAACAGTGGCTCTTTGCCATATCTGTTTGATTTGCATATAATAATTAAATTAGATTAAATTAAAAGCAGCTGCCAGTGTTGCTTTTAACGTGAGGTAATGGTGATCCAGTGGTTCAGGAAATCAGTTTTTGTTTGCCCGTCTCTGCCCAGTACCTAAAACAGCATCAGACCTTCTCCATAATAAGTTGGATATTAAGCTTGACTAATGTCATAACAGGAATTTGAGGCTGCCATGGGCTGCAAAAATGTTTAGGTAGGTAGTACAGATGAAAGTAAGATCCACATGAATGCCAGGATCCAAGGATTCCCTGCAGAACATTGCCCAGACCATCATAATGCTTTCTCTGGCTTGCCTTTGTTGCATAGTGCATCCTGGTGCAATCTCTCTCCCAAGTAATCCACATGATTTAAAAAGAAAATGACAGAGAACCCATTACCCTGGCCAGTTCACCAGTTGCTCTTCTTTAGAACACTTTTGGTAGGTACTAAGCAGTGCATACTGGGAACACCCCACAAGACCTGATGCTTTGGAGATGCTCTGTAAATAAATAGTTAGGATTATTTAAAATAATTTAAATATGACAATTGAACTGCTTATAGGTTAATAGTATGGATCAGTAAATGGATATGCATGTCAGCCATTAGGCCAGAAATTATTACTCTGAATTATATATACATATATGTCACATGCTTGTTTGTAGAAAATCCAGTACATGCAGGTGGAAATCGTTCAGGTCATTGGGTCTAAACAGAATGTATCTCCTGATATTTTCCTGTAAGTGTTTTTATGTGCTCTGTAAGTAACAGTGTTAACCATGCTTATGTTAGTATTTACAAAGTATGTATATATCCATGTTACTTACTGGAACCTTCCATTGGAAATATTGGTGGTCAATTGTTGGTCTAATATCCCCCGTACTTTCCGTGTTGAAGAGAGTATTCCAGTTAGCTCATAACATTACTAAATTAGGAACGTTTGTCTTCCACTCATCTGCTTCCTTAATATATTTATATGTTTTCCTTGCTCCCAAGGCATTTTTCCTATCAGGGAGGCTTTTTGTGGGCCTACCGGTATACGGAATCAATAAAATCTAACATTCTTTGACCATCAATTGATTCGTAGTCTAACTTGGATGAGTAACCGCGGTCAATTTGGCAGGCTTTCCAACTTCTCTGGAACCATAGACTGCACTCTGTTTATATTAAGCTCCATCAGAGCTCAATGAGTCAAAATAAATTACAAATAATTTCCTGCCATTAATGCTGGAAGTTACCTAAAGCAAAAGGGCAAAAGACACTGAATTTTTATTTATTTATTTATTTATTTTTAAAACATCATGTTCATATTTTTGTATTTTCCTCTCTGTATTTTATTTTTTTTCGTAAGTGAAGCAACCATCTGCTATGTTTTATGGAGAATTGCTGTTTTAAAAATACAGTATTCATTTGTCAATAGGTGCACCATTATTTCTCACCTGTTTATTTGCTAGTTCATAAACTGTGGATCAGTATCAGGGGGCCTGTTTGACTTCTGCGCTTGTTCTTCCTGTACACAGCAAAAAAGTGCAAAAATACACACACACTGTGAGGAAATTTTTTTCACATTAGTAATGCCTGCTTTTCAGAGCAAACAAAAAACTTATCATTCTCCTGATGTGGCCTGATAGTGTGGTTTTCTCACTATACAGAGAATAATTAGTACTGCCGAACATTACAGAGCCTTTTGGGCATCGTAATGATAATTATGACATATTTAGATATGTGAGTTTTAAATGAGGTTGCAGGCAAAAAATCCCTTTTTCTGCTGGAAAACATGGATTCCAGATTAAAAAGATGGAAAGGAAGCAAAACAAATTAAAGTGTTTTCCTGAGTGGGATATTCCCTGCGGATGTTCCTCTTGCTGTTCCAGAATTTCATTAAAATTATGTTTAAAATTTTAACTTAACAATTAAAGCTGCACAAAATAGAACATTGTGCATTGAAATATCTGCTTCCTAGAGCAGTTAGTACATTAGCATAGACTAAAGCTATCTGGTTCCTTTGAAATGGCATTAGAGTTTTAATTATTAAATATATTTCTTTTATTGGAATGTATTTGGATATGAATTATTTATATTACAACATGACTAATAGTAGTAATATCAGCACTTCTATGTGTTGGTTCATTTCAGCAGGTCTGAAGAAAACCGTGTTATCATTTATTTTTATTAAAAGTAGTCTACTGTATTTTAGATTTTGCCTTTTAAACCAAATCACAAAAGCCTTCAAACTTCATATGCTGTCTTCAGTGAGTTTAACATCATTCCTGGTCCAGTCCCATATGATCTAGGATCTGGGATTCAACCAGAGGGGAAAAGACACAGCAGTTCTACTTAGCTGTTGGTTTAATGACATTTTTCAGAAGTGAGCTAAAGTGACACCAGATTTTAAAATCTCGTAAAGAGTTAAATAAGGAATAAAACTCATGGGGGCATGCTTTTATAGGAAAATAAGGGCTTAGGTGTAAAGTGGTATTACTGTTATTACGCTCTGTAAAAAAAAACTCCAAAAAAACAATGGTGTAAATTGTACAGTAATTTATTGCCAACTTGGGTAAACAGATTTACAGTAAAACACTAACATTAAAGTGCTTTAATATCTTCCTTAGTACAAAATAAAACATAATCCAATATTTTTGTTTATTTGGCTGATACAACTGTACCAAGGCTCTTGTTCAAGGTGGTGCTTGGATTTGAACTTATGCATCGCAACTAGCTCAACTAACATGCACTTATTCAGTGATACGTTATGTGTACATGTCTTAGGTACATTTCAAATTCATCAAGCTGTGAGATTTAAAATGTGACTCTTGATAAGGATGAAATCAGGATGCTGTCTTGAGACTAATTTCAGCAACGTTTCTGTCGCTGTTCTGGTGTGCGGTAAGGATTGGATAATCCTAACATCCTCCCTGTGACTGCAGCCTCCTTATAGGAGTTAGAATATCTCAAGAGCTTATATGTTGCTCACAGTTAGGTTCAGGAGATGCAGACTTTTACTTAAAGGAGTTTCTGATAAGAAGTGTCTGCAGTGGAATGAGTGAAATATTTCACCCCCTCTTTAAGCAGCACACTGGTATTGAGCATCATTTAAGTGCTCCAGGACTGAGTTATCACACATAAAGCAGTCGCAAGCAGGGAATAGCAAGAGCTCCTATGAATGCAGGAACAGCCACTAAGTGAATATATATGAGACATTTGTGGGGAAGAAAAATGACGTGTTACGTGACTGCTCAGAAGGAGAACCAACCAGCATTGCATGAATCATATTCCAGAGTAATACCATCAGCAGGAAGAAGGGCCTCTGGTTTAGAGGTGAAGGTAAGTCAATTTCAGAAGTAGACAGTCAAGATGTTTCATGACCCTGCCTTGTGGAAATGGCGCTCTTAAAATAAATTTACAGGAACAATTAGTGGCATTTTTACATTTTACATCTTTATTTCTCCAATAACTGGACAGATGCCATCATGCAAGGGTGGACAAATCATTATCTAGTCCACCAGACAAACCTCTAATGTGCTACACAGGCCCATGTTTTGATTGGCCAGAAACATAATGTAATAATGAATATCCTGCTAGTTAATTGCATTAATACAGACTAAGGGAAATTAATGAGTCAGCAAGCAGTTGGCCAGTGTTTTGGAGTGATCTGTCCACACATTATATGGAAAAGACCCACTACATTGCCAGAAGGTTGTGGACTCCTGACCATCAAATCCATGTGTGGTTTTTGAACATCCCATTCCCGATTGCTATTATAATAATCTTCCCTCTTTTATGAAGGCTTGTCACTATATTTTAGAGTGTGGCTGTGGTGATTTGCCCAATCAGCCACAAGAGCATTGGAGAGGCCAAGCACTGATGTCAGGCGAGGAGGCCTGGGGCAGTCAGCATTCCAATTCATCCCAAATGTTTTCAGTAGGGTTGAAGTCAGGGTTCTGTGCAGAATTCTTTCACACCAATTTTTGCCAAACATGTCTTTATGGACCTTGCTCTGAGCATAGGAATATTGTCTTGTTGGAACTGATTTGGGCTTGGTCCCTAAGATCCAATGAAGGGAAATCTTTATCCTACAATGTGCAACATCATTCTTTGCAATTATGTGCTTCTAACAGTTGGAAGAAGGCCCACATATAAGTGTGATGGCCAGGTGTCCTCAAATCTTTGACCATGTAGTGTTGGAATCTGCTGGGTAACTGCAAATTTTCATGTCCTTGGTGCTCAGGCAAGTGATTTGTTGCCTCTGTCAAGGAAATAGGATTAATACACATATCTGTACAAAAGTCAACATTTTTCAATATTTCTTACTTTTGAGATGCATGATTTTCCTGAGATATTCTTCACTTGACTGCTCAGCCCTCTTCTACTCAAAGACACTTGCATAAAACACAGGTGTCCTCCTCCTCAAACGTAAATCCATACCAGATGAAATCTGTCTTGTCTCATTCATTGTAAACCTTCTATTTGCACTAGACCCATGCCTCCCAGACTTTAAGATAACGCGTAAATCCTCTCACCAATACTGAAACATTGAATGTTTAAGCAGCACTTTGGGGGAGTTTCCCATAGAGCAGGTTTGCATATATTGGCATCCTCACTCGATCACTGGCAGCTGGCCTTGCAAGAGAAGCCGAGGGGGGCAGTCAAAGGTGGTAGTGGGCTGAGGGCCAATAGGTGCCATTAACACTCCTGCTGTTTTTGTTTGCCCCACTTAATCTTGAGCTGGCTCCTATAGTGCTTTGTGTCCTACCCTAGAAGATGGCACAAGAAGCCATAATTACAGGTTGATACAGACTAAGAGAAGGAACGATGCAGATACTGAGCATCTGTCGAAGCATCTGATTTTCTGTGTTTTTTTTCATAAATACTTGATTCAAAAAGGCAGAGAAATAAGCTTGATCACAGGAGAGGATTGGAGTCCTCTAAAATATACTGCTTGACTAACACTAACCGGGAATTATCTTATTGAAGTCAGATGCTACCAATCACACCGTCATTGGGTCACAGTCACAGATGCATGCACTGACCTTACTTTTGTGACTGGGTATAAATCTAGTCCATTAACATACATATATTTAACAAAAGGATAGAGACAATTCAAAGGCTGCTAGTAGAGGATTTGTCGGTAAGTAGTGTGATATGATCTGAGTTTCACTAGATTGTAGAGCAGCAGCTGAAAAGGCAGCAGACAGGTGCTGTTGGTTTTATCTCTTCAGTCAGCTAAACCTCCTACATAAAACCTCCTTTAACCGGCTGTTTTTTAAAACCACAAGAACCCTGGTTTTCATGACTCCATTTGATGACTCCATGCTAATAGCATAAATGAAGAAAAATTGACTGGTTGAATCAGTATTTGACTACAAACAGACTGACTCAGAAATGCAAATGACATGTTCTGTTTTCTATTGGCTCTTAAGTCTAAGGTTTGCAAATTCAGACCTGGATAAAAATGATCAAGGTAAGTACAATTTCTTCTTTCACTGCCAATGTTTTAATGAAAACATTTTGTGTAATGTCAAAATGTATAAATGCTGCAGATAAACCTTAGATCACTGGTGTCCATTATTATCCGCAAAGGGCTAATAAGGCTGCAGGTTTTCATACCAATTTAGCAGTAGCCACACCTGAGTCCACTTGTTTAATCAGTTGATCTTGGCTTTCTTTAGACCAGTGATCCTCAAATCTGGCCCACGAGATCCACTTTCCTGCAGAGTTTAGCTATAACCTTAATCAAACACACCTGAGAATGCTAATCAGTGTCTTGAGGATCATTAGAAAAGCACAGGCAGAGGAGTTTGATCAGGGTTGGAGCTAAACTCCGCAGTGCATTGGCCCTACAGGGCAAGCTTTGAGGAACCCTGCTTTAGACCCTGGTGTGGCTTCTGCTTGGTTGGAATGAGAACCTGCACCTACCCCGGTCCTTTGTGGACAAGATTGGACACCCCTGCCACAGATATTGGCATCTCTGCCCCAATATAGCAACTACCTTACATAACAGACAGCCACATTATACACACTTCTACTGTAATGCCATGAACCTACTTCAGAAATTAGCTGTGTTCATAAAAATATAAATGTTTTCTTTTGCAATTAAAAATCAGTCTGTTGTATTGGACTTACACTATTTGAATAAATCCTTCACTCTGTATTATGGAATAACCCTACTGCAGTTATTTTTTTAAATACTAAATTATCATTTCCAGAATAATATGCAGTAATGGGAAATGGAATAGCAATCCAGCGCTCTGAGAATAGAACTCCGCCTGAGGACTGTTGAGATAATGTAATCTTATTGCTGGTGTTCTTTTTTAGCTTTTAACCAAGGCTAATAAATGTTGCATAAAATAATCAAGGAATACATCTTTCTTTTCCAAGCAATTAAACTCTCTTTTGGGCACAGTAGATGGAACGGGGGTCAAAACACAGGGTAATTACAGGAACATACTGTATTCAATCAGTGGCCACAAACAAGGAAGAGGACAATAAGCTTCTATAATTAACAGGCTACATTAAACAGGGGGTCACTATGTAATTTAGGCACCGTCCTCACATATACATGTGTTTTTTTCCAGTCCACATGAAAACACGATTTGGGAAAATAAAATTGCATTATATTATCCTCAGGTGGCATGTGTCGATAATCTGATTATCCAGTTTTCCATTTGTGAGCTTTTTTGTGTATATATGAGCAGCATTTGAGCGTTTTCTTTTAATTTTTCTTGGAGACAAGTCTGTAAATCATCATAAATTGTTCTATGAAGATTTAAAGCTGACACCTGCCTAATTCCCAGTACTAGAACTTGACTAAAGCTAGTTAAAATAGGTACTTTAATATAGTTTAGACTTCATTTTGATGTACAAGCAGGTGTTGAGCTGGATGCACCATTACTGAAACTCACATTTATTGCATTCCTACACTCCATTTTGGCTTATGCTTAAAGATGAGGATCTGAAGTCATACATCATCATAGCCCAAAATGCAAATACGTGCAAAATCTGAGAATTAATATGATTCTTTATGGCAGTTGTTTATTCAGCATTATTTACATTCTCATCGACAACTTAAAAGTGTACTTGGCAATATTTAATGTAGAAAAATCAATGTAAGTCCACTGAAAAGTCTTCTCATGCTGACCTAATGTCTTTTGCCCTTTTGATAGTCTGTCGTCCAATGCACTATGGGTAGTTTTTCTATTTTTCATGTTTCTCAGCACTGCTGCAGTATTTTTTATTTTTATTTTTTTAAATATCAAGTATATGAAGAAGTTGTTGAGTCTGCAATTTGACTGTGGTCTGCCACATATCCCTGTGTTGTAGACACGCCCCCATCTTGACTGGTCAGGAAAGCAAACATGATGGAAGAAATAATTTTTCTTCAGTGTTCTTTCTCTCTATCCATTCCCTACACCACTTGTCCTGTAGGGCTGGGGTTAACCTGGAGTCTATCCTGGGAGACTCATGGCAGGGCACACCCTGGATAGGATGCCAGTCTATTGCAGGGCACAATTGGACCCACACTCACACAGTTTAGAGATGCCAGTCAGCTTTGGACTGGGGAGGGGGGGCTGGGATACCTGCAGGAAACCCCTGAGGCACAGGGAGAACATGCAGACTCCACACTACCGTTCGTAGGAATCAAACCCCCAACCCTGGAGGTGTGAGACAAATGTGATAACCACTAAGCCACCATTTCCCCCTGAGATTGTGGTGGTCCTGCCGTTGTGCGGGACAAATGCTAGGATAAAATATGCATATATATATATATATATATATTTTATATATATATAATATATATATAATATATAATATATTATATATTATATATATATATATATATATATATATATATATATTATATATATATATATATAGGTTGTGTGAATAATACAGTGAAACTGTGATATTTATAGACATTGTTACCATGCTGTCTAAGAGAATTAACTTTAAGAGCAACTCTAGGTTGTTTTTAAGGTTGCCATGCCATGTGTACGGATGTCCTCCACCCCTCATTCATATGGAGATCATGTCTTACAAACACCGCTCATTGAATTAAGCCTGATGTACGATTTTGCCCAGGTCTCTGGCCAAAAGGTGATGTGGGTTAGGGGATGGGACTAATCTTCTAAATGGAAGGTCATGTTTACTCTGTTTAATGTTCTTTGCCAAGTCACTCCCCTTGGAGAAACCTTTTGTCAAGTAGAGTAAGTCCAGTATGTGCTCAAGGCCGCACCAAAATACACAGAGTAATGAGTTCTGTTTCTCCTGTTGTTGACACTGGGCATACAGGGTTTAAAATGCACAGTCATGTTTGCTATTAAAAATTTAAATTAGATTATGTAAAAGCTGCTTTGTTGCAGAACTCCAGTACCAGTACATGCACTCTGATGATATCTTTCGCTAGAAACCACATATTTTATTTGTGGTTGCTGCTGTTGTAAGAGACAATAAATGCATCTTTCAGCAATTCATCTCAATCATAAGGCATTATTGTCTTTAGTAACTACAACAAAACTCAGTTGTGTTAGTACGTACAAAAAAATTGAAGGAAAACTAGTTAGAAAAGTAACTTGGAAGTTTAGTGGGATTAAACGAAGCCATGCTGCATTGCTAATCTCTACAGCAACAGTTCCCTTCAGACCCTAGAATGGAGCCAGTGCCAGCAGAGAATGATTGTAGAGGGAACACTTTACAGTGATTGATAACCAAATGAGTGCAGCCTAAGCGATTGTGATGTGCTGTAGATTAAATGAAAAGCCCTAACCTCAAATGACTGTCTCAAGAACATTGTGAAGGTCATCTCTAATACCATGCAAAGCATGACTACGTATTGATTTTCATTCCATAGATAAACTAACTCAGTTGTGCAAGGAGGCTGTTCATCCAAATTAAGGGCAGAAAACAAATGTTCTTAGGATGTCCTTAAACAAGACTCTGCCCAGCATGTACTTCACTTTTGGATATGATTGGGTAGATAAATGATAACTTTATTAGCTAGCACAAAAAGGCATGAAAAATGCTCTAAGGTGTTGCCTAGTCCCACATTTGTGGTTGCTTGGAAACCTAATTGACCAGGCCATTGGTTGTCAAACTCCTTCTAGCATGGAATACCTTTTATTGTATAATAAATTCCACAGGTCTCTTCAGTATTGATTTATTTTTAAACTTTTTTTTCATCATATAATAGTGTTTAGCTTTCTGGTATTTTTTATTTCTTGGAGCTTTTTACCAACAGAACAATTACACCTGAATTGACTTTGGTCCTTGGAACCTTTGCATAGCATAATTTCGCTAATGTAGGTTGGGATTTATTCCACTGTAACTAAATTAAAAAGTCATGATCCCTCCAGCTATCCTTCACATACCCCTGGGTGTACCCTGAAACCACTGCTCTAGGTTAACAATTGTAATGTAATAATGCATAGCAAGCTGGTTACCTAGTTACGTGCATCAATAGAAAATAAAGACTGACACAGTAGTTTTTAATGTAGCACCGCATGTTTGTGACTCCAACAAAAATCAAGTCATCGCCAATCAAGTAGCTTTGCCAGAGAGTGGGATTGTATGACAGACTTATGCTTGACTTTGTTTGGTTACCACATACCACAAGTGTGCACTATAGTTACAGTCTTCAGGTTCATCAATCAACCATTATATATGGTTGAATAGTGAAGTGGCAAAGTGTTTGTTGCAAAATATCAGCGATATTTGTTTATCAGTTCTCGGCTCAGGAATGAGTTCAGTGTATGACTGGGCTAAATGACATAAATAAGGGGCATCTGCCAAATGCTGTAAATGCACATAACGTATAAAATAGCAAATGCTGATAACTATAAATAAATAACCTAATAGCCCAGAAAGCAAAATCTGCTTGTCGCAGGTGACACTCACCTGCACATGTCTGTGAACCACCAATAAAGAGTTTGTCAAATTTCTCTAAATGTTAGTTGAGCAGATTAACTTCAGAGTGCTTATCAAATCCAAACCATCTCACTTGTCAATTTTTTCGAAGTTTTCGTAGTGGGAACAAAAACTTGATGCCACACGTTAGAAGCTTTGTTTCACTTATTTACAATTTTTTCCTGAATGAGCAAATTTAATGGCATTACATAATGCAAATTTCACCACAGTGGCACTTCTATATATACAATTGTATGTTTTTTTTTCTTTGGATCCCATTAAAAAGTTGTAAGTTTTCATTGTGCATCCCAGTAAGAGAATTGCTAACTGATGAATCGGAGGAAGAAAAAGTTTCGCCTTGTGCCTCGCTATCCCCTGGAGGACCACACATTTCTTTAAATTACAGCTCGTGAAGCTAATGATGGGGAGCGCTAATGTGCCTGGGCACTAGCTAGCGGAAGCCAGAGGGTTTTATTTACAGCCTCATTTTGTCTTAGTCTCATTGTGTCTTATTATCCAGCCCTCCATTCATTTAGCTCTAAGTAGGGCTGGATAGTAAGCTTGTACTCTTATCAGGTACTACCAATTGTGAAATCATTGACTTGCATCACACATTCAGTGAATAAGTAGCTGGTACAAAGCCACCAAGTGCAGTATTTCTGCTTAGAGGAATGATTTATGCTTTAATATGTTGTGCAATGGACCATTACTAAAGTCTTTATCACATACTGTTAACTACACAAAGCATAATCATATTCAATCATATTGTAATCTTGTTTACAGCTGCACACGACAAGTCTTAGTCCTCCCTTGTGGTTGCCGGCATAGAAATAGCATCTCAGGATGTTAGGGAATGGGACTGTTTACAAAAGCAGCGTGGCTGAATAAATATCCTAATCTTTCTCGAAAGAAATGCCAGCTGCCACTCATTTCAATGGAATTTTCTAGATTTGTATGGGCCCCGAACAAAAATAGTCCACTGTAGCTAATCAAAAAATAAAGAAAGAAAAAATGTCATTTCTGTCATCCCTTTTAAGATAAATGCATAAAAGCAAATACCCTTTATTGTATTTTCTGACCAACAATAATCTAACCAACAATAACAAAATTTTCCATTCGTTTTTCTTCACCCCTTGTAAACGCCCCACCATCCACCCCTCATAATTCTGAAATGCATGCAATAAATGGGAAACTAAAGTGCTTAAATCTTCTTGCTCTGCTAACTAAAACAGTTTCAAATTTAAAAGCATTTATATTAGCTTTGTTGGGTTCGCAATGGGGAACATGGTGGTTTAGTGGTTACTGGTTGGGGGTTCAATTCCCATACTCTTCCCATGCTTGAGGGGTTTCCTCTGGGCACACCAGTTTCATCCCAAAGCCCAAAGGCATGCTTGGTAGGCTGATATCTAGATTGTCTGATTGTCCCTTGCAATTGTTTGCTACACCATCCATGGTGTCCCCTGCCTTGTGCCTGGGTTTCCTGGCATAAGCTCCAGGTTCCTTGCAACCCTGCATGGGAGTTTGCCATTCTGGTCAGAATGTGTTAATTATTTTTCTATAACAGCAGCTCAGACAGTAGTTCCTAGCTGTACAAACTGTATTTTTTTTTTAAACTTTATTAGCTTCATGGAAAAAATGAGTCTGGTAATGGAATTACTGTCACTGTTATAACATGACTGATAACAAGAATTTGTTTAATGGCCGTTCGACATGATTAAATGTGACTTTAAAATCCTTGCAACAACTTTATTTTCATAACACAACGAATGCAGCACATTTTTCAAGTATTGTCTAGTTTATTATTCTGCATTGCATCCAAAGACATCCACGCTGAAATGAAACAGCTGCCCTTTTATTGTGTTGTAGCTTTTTGTACAATACAGACTCCATTTGTCTTTAAAAACATATATAAATAAAAGATTCCCATCTCCTCCTTAGACTAGCATTCTTGCTCTGCCAGTGTCCTCAAATCTTTCAGCAATCTGTGGGATAATGCTTATTAAAGGAAAGTGTTTATTTGAAAGCATATTTTGAAGAAATTGTCAAGATTATATTTTTATGAGCTAACTTTTGTGATTCAGAGCTTCTGAATTTTATTGGGACTTCATTTAATGTGGAAGGTTTATATGGCTTCTCTCCCACTGTCCAATATTATGATTTAAACTGGAACGGTTCAGGCCACTTCTATTAAACTCTGAGAATTATCCAGCATTTTACACAGCTGAGACTGGTATACATTTAATATTAAACGAGTAGGAAAAATGTTTTATTGGAGTTATTGTGGACCTACACAAGACAAGGTTTTTTCCTTGGTGTAAAAGAAGCACATCACGGATCTGGTTCGTGACACATTATCACTTTTTGGGTACATACATGGGTTTTAAGAAGAAAATAAACACATACATCTTTGTCTAATAAACTATAAAACATTTCTTTTTCAAGCTCAGCCATGCATTCAGCTTATGAGTCCCCTTTCTTAATGAACTGCTTTTAAGCTAAATAATTTACTTAAATTCACATGATTGGCTGAAAGAGAATATCTGCTACAGAAGCAGATATGGTTCACGTTTAGAAAAATGTGAGCCGCACATCTCCCGTGTGACGCATCACAAAAGAAAAGGGTTCACACTTCTGTCAGGAGTTGGCATGTTTGAATCCCACAGCCATTTGTGGCCTAGTTAAGTGGTTGTTCTGTCTGAACTGGAGGGTCTCTCTTCTCTGTCAATCACAAGACTAGCCAATTGTTGGTGTCTCATGTATGCAGAAGATGTTTGATAGCACTTTCCACTGAGTGTGTTACCCTGCCCACTTGTGGTTAGTTGGCCTCTTGGTGCCTCACATGTCAGGAGAATCCTGCTGATCCGACAGCCATTTGTGGCCAGGAGTCATGGTTGTGCTGACTAGATGGGAGTGTCTCTATTCCATGTAAATCACAGCAAGACTGGCCAATTGTTCACCCATTTCACCTTCCTCAGTTTGGTAGATGTCATAGGGCTCATTGGTAACCATCAAGAGTAACCAAATTGGCTAAAATTTGGGGATCACCCAGTCCTGTTCTTCTCTTTCAGCCCTACCAGAGTGAGAGGCATTATTGCTTTCCCCCGCTATACTACAGTTCAGACATAAGGGTCAGCCAAAGATGAGAATATTAGTGACTCTGCTGGGGCTGTCAAGTATACGAATCTCTTTAGGGCAGGAGCCATGGGGTATTAACAGGAGGTCATGCCCTTACACCCTATTGTCAGTTATTTAAAATACACCCCCAGAGAAGAAGAAAAAAACAAACAGTGAAATGTCACCTTTGAAACAAGAAGAGACCGCTGTGTCTCGAGCTGTCTGTTAAAGCCAGAGGAAGGAGCGTAAGGGCAGGGCATTCCTTCACCCACAGTAAACATTTTCGCTGCTTTTCACAGACGCTTACTGTGATCACTGGGAAAGAGCAGGCCTTTGTGATTCTTCTATTCATGAATCAGAATGACGGGATCAGAATCAGCATTTTTATTTTGGCTGCCTAGCAAGTGTGCTTCAATCAGCTCCCTAAAAGTGAAAACTTCTCATTTCTTATTTTTTCCAGAAGGTTATAACCACACAACTTTTCAACTGCAAACTTTAATGACTTATTCCTGAGTCATACCCATATTTATGGGCATCTATAAAATCGAGGAAGATCGAGTTCCAGAAGCAGATATTTGAGAATGATAATATAATCAATCAGAAAAGGTGAAGGACAAGCCTTTATGGCATCAAGGTCAGAGCTCCTCATCCTATTCTCAACCAGACTGTGAAATACAATGTATGGAAGATGTGTAGTCCTCGCAAAGAACAAAAGAGCTTATCATTATTTACGTGTAGTTCTAAACCTGCCACACAAAATAGGAAACAAAGGAAAGGTAATATTTTGTAAAGAATAAAAAAAGACAGGATGTGCTATTATAGGAAAATCAAGAATAAGGTGGTTTCACACTGTGGTGGTTTGACACCACCTGACTTTTACTTTATCTGTAAACAGTCGTTCCCTCACCATCCTCTCTTTTGTCTGTCTTGTATATAATAGGAGAAAAATTGCAGCTTGCATTTTACTTTTACGGGAGGTAGGCCCTGTGTTGGGCCACTAGGAGGAGTTTCCGGCAGGGGTTGTGTGATGTCATGTTTTGTCAGTGCTTGTCATGTCATGTGTTTTGTTTCAGCCCCGCCTGTTCCTATTGTTCTCCCATTGTTGTTCACCTGTTCCTAATGTCTGTCATGATTATGTCTTGTATTTATAGAGGCCTTTTGCCAGGGTTCAGGGCTGGTCGTCGTCGTTGTGTCGTCGTTGTGTAGCGTCTTCGTGTGGTGTCAGTTCTTGTGCTTATGTTTGTTTGTTTTCAGTAAATAAAACCCCTGTCTTTTGTCTATCTGCGCGCTGGGTCTGTTACTTCATGCCATGGACACCGGAAAACGTGACATTTACAGAGAAGCCACAAAATGCAAAGAAATTCTGGTGACATATTATGGCGCCCACACTGACTTTTTAAAAATGATTTTGAACTGAATGGTGTGCAAAATTTTGTTTTTGAAAGTGTATAAAAACTTTTTTATTAAATATATATTTATCTTTTCCAAACACAAACACCATTCATTGTAAATGTGTTTATTAATCCTTTCTCGCAATACACTGGGGTCAAATTAATTTGTTATTGCTGCAGTTCTGTTATAAGATTAGTCAGGACATGTTGGGTTTCTGTATGTAGAGTATTGTGACAATTCACACCTCTCTACATTACACTGCTACAGTGATACAGATAGCACAAAAGTAAACTAGAGCTATTTTGATAGTAAAATACCATATACAACTGCCATAATAAAATGATAACATTTACAATTTATGGGTTAGGTTAGAAAAAAAGAAATACTTGTGAAATCCTACAAATTCTAAATAAGTGTTTAATGTGAACCGTTAATCGCTGTTATAGAGTGTGACATCACAAATAACACGGACAACCCTAAATAGTGTTTTTGGCTTCTAGTAAAAAGTGTTACTAATAGTTTATTACTGATGCATTTTTTTGAATGCAACGTTCTATATTGCTGGCCATTTGTGACCAATCCTATATATCATCATACACACACACACACACACACACACATTATTATTTTGATCTTATAATTTCTGTACAGCGTAATGGTCAGCGGCGGTTGTTTTATTGTGCTATATAAATAAATAAACTTAACTTAAATATTTTTGTTACCACCAAGCCTTCTTTGTCCTGGAGACTTTCCTATTGTTGAAAACATAGATAAAATGTTATTTCTGTCTGTTACAAAACACAAAGACACTGGAGACTCCCAAAATGTTAAATAACCATCTGCTTATAGAAACCTTTACCACTGAAATATAATTTGAAATCAGGACTTGTTTGTTCACAAAAGCTGAGGATGAATTGTTGAAGATTATTTTTTAAATTACAATAAAAAATAACCTTTGCCACTAAGTGCACCAAGTATAGAGACTTCACTAAAAGACCTCTGATAATGAGAATCAAGCTCAGTCAGTAAATTAATGACGAACGAAGCATATTCCTTTTTTACTTAGAACCAAACCAGCTCTTCTGGGCTTGTTCCTCATCTTAATTGCGACTTTGCTTCACTTGTTTAAAGCTCTTAGTTACTTCTCTTGAGATCTTTTGACAGTTTGTTGCTTCTAATCGCAGCGTTCTCTTCTGAAGCTTGTTTCATAAATCTTTAACTGGTTGAGTCCTGGTTGCCCTTTTTGTGGCATTTTTCTTTGATGGTAGGACAGAAGAGATATCAGAGTTGCTATTAACTCGTCCTTAATAAGCATTCACTAACTATTGATTGGCACACACTAAGCAGTGAGTCATGCCATATCTCTGCTGGAAACTCTTTTCAACCAAAATATCCTATGAAGGCTCAATTGCAGTGTAGGCTGGTGCCCGTTTCAGCGCATTTACATTTTTGTTCCTCTTTAATGAGTGCTCAGTCACATTCCTGTCTAATAGATTGGATTGAAGGGCAGGGATTGCTTTTGCCATACACAATGAGTGAATGTGTGTGTGTGTGTGTGTGTGTGTGTGTGTGTGAGTTAATTAGGGCTTGCGGATACGAGAGTATGTTCTACCTGTGTTTTTTCTCGGACTGTTCAAGGCTTCGATCAAATGTTTGTTGGGTTAATCTCAAAGAATGGTAAATGCTGTCATGTTTAACAACCATAACAACATGATAATGGGACATGTTTCAAACTAATGCCTTTTTGTTTTGATCATATCAGAGCATCATATGATCTATTCATAAAGTCATTTCCTATGTATATAGGTCTTGCCATACCACCAAGTCAGCATTTACAGACGTGTGTGTGTGTGTGTGTGTGTGTGTGTGTGTGTGTGTAGGAATTGAGGACAGCTGTGTTGACAGGCTGCATGGCGAAATTTACTCAAACAGGATTATACGCTGCAGGATTATCCGCCTATTGGAACTGGTGAAAGGAAGAAATGAAAATGCCAGTAGAATCAATCCAAGAAATCATCAGGCTTTGCTTAAGCAAACACAATTATTAAAGCCATTAATGGACCCGGCTGGTTTCGCAATTGTTTTCTTCACTTGGTTGCCATTTCTTTTTGTGTGTAGTGTTTATACAGAAATAGCTTTGCCAAACAGTGGTACCACTGACATTGTACGGCTTAAGACTAACGTCTGCTTAGCTTTAATTTTGTCCATTTCTGTGTATCAGAATTAGATTTTGTCAGGCCATACTTCTTTGAAAATATTTGATTATGTAAGATATTGTTGCACTTCTGTTGCCACAATCGTTTGTTGCATGATGCAACTAGAGAAAGAATCTGGTGATTCAAAAAAAAAAGTGTGAAAGTAACCTTTCTCTCGCCAATCTTTTGAGAGTGAGTCTTGTTAGATTTCAGAATATTGAAGGTAAGATTGAAAGAAATAATATAGAATTAAGAGCACATGTCTTGAATACAGAATAAAGCAATCCGTTGTGTTTTTGTGCTGTTATAGGACAGTAATCAGTGCTTCCTGCTATTACTTAAAGTAGCTTTCTCTTACAGAGAAACTTAAAAAGCTCCTTCTCAGCTGACATATCATTTCTATTTGGTCACACTGGCAGGGAACTAAAAGTGCTGACCCTCAGTGACCACTGCATGAGGTGAAAAGACACCAGTCAGTGCCCTTTCTGAACCCACACAGACAGAATTGTTAAATTGTATGGTATTAATTTATAGAGGCAGCGACGTGTCTCATGGGGGCAATAGGTCAAGTCCATTTGCATGAGATTCCCATTGGAGTCTATGGCCAGGTCAATCTCAACCCGCCAATGCATAATAAGCAGAAGAACATCGGGGAGTCCTTTAAACTGGCATCTCATTTCGTGCACATGTATTGCCTTTGTATTAACCAGCAGTGTGTGACGTGTTTTGGGTCTTATTTCATTTAATGAGGTGGCTCTGAAAATACTGTACAGGGTTTCATTTTGCCTAAAGATAAAAGTGCATATATCCACGCATCAAATTAAAGATAACATGATAGCAGCCTTGATAGTAATGCAGCTGGATATGACATATTTATATCTAGTACATTATTGTTTCTGTAGTAACAACTTGAGCCATGTTTGGTGGACAATCCACAGTTAAAAATGGATGAAACCAACTGAATTGATCTTGATGTGGTGATATGACATGCTAAACTTTGACCCTTTGCTGGGATGTGACCTTTATTTAACATTTTTGAAAGGACTGTCTATTTGTACACAATGTTATACTATACATATAATTTGTTATTTTTTGCTAGTCTTTACTTTGCATGTTTCAAAGACACCAGCTGTAGTCAACACTGTCCTCAGGGTCTGCTTCTTTGGTGGGCGATGGAAGAAAAAGGCCAGAGTACTTGTCTGATGTTCCACCCACCTTGCTACTGTTAGAGTGGATCTTTTGTAGCCACTCTAGGGATGGAGTGAACAGCTGCAGCTGGAAGCGATTATGAGCCACTAGCCGCTTCCAGCAGTCCAAAACTATGGGACTGAAGCTTGTATTGCAGCTGAGGTTCAGCACCAAGGACAGCACCTGGTTTCCTCAGAAAAACTCAGGCTCCTCATAGCATGAGGTGTGATGGAACTTGCCATGATAAAAGTGAACATTTTATATGGTATGAGTCAAATATTGATACTGTGACAATAATAATTACATTTGTACCTTCTTGGAATTTTTAGTATTTAATAGTTTTTGGTAATATCTTGTTGATTATCTTACAAACCCATGACACCTTCTTTTTTATTTTCTTTCTTTCCTTACATATCAGCAATCATGGAGATTCAATCCCCAGCTGGACACAAGTGTTTATTTCTAATCTAAAGTAAATTACAACTGAGCAGTAGAAAGTTAAGGTCCTTACTCAAGGTTCCATCTGTGACAGCTTGTTGGTACCGGGATTTGAACTCACAACCTTCCTATCAGTAGCTTAAACCCCTGAGTCACCACGTGCCCTAAGAGTTGATCTCTCAGTGACACAGTCAGCAATGATAAGCAGCTGTGTGGTACTAACTTTAAAATCCAATTTGGCAGTAGAGCTTTCTGGAGTACCCTTGTGTTTAATAGTATCTTCAACAAAGGTGAGGTCTATTTATTACCACAGATGTCAGGTCTTGAGAAGAGGGGTATATACTGTGTCCACTTTCTCTGACTTTAGCTTGAACAAGCTAAGTTTGGACCGAATATATGAAGCTTTTACCACTCCATTCCTTTGCTACATCAATTGGCATTAGGCCACTAAAAAAAGTAGCTAAACCCAGATTGCTTCAAGGATGACCCATATAACATTAAGAGTACAGTGGAACCTCGGCATACTAATTTAATTCGTTCTGAAGGCGAGTTCCTAAGGCAAAATTCTTTCCATAATAAATATTGTTACCAATACAAAGGGTATGTAAACTGTATGGCTGCTTACAAAGAACTGACCAAAGCCAAGAATTCCATGTCAAGGGTCCTCACAGGAAGTCGTGCCACCAAGCTTGGGCTAAAAATAGAACAGACCACCCACATCACCAATCTGTCAACCAAAAAACACCTGAAAAATCAGCTTTTGAACGCATACCAAAGGCAACATTGCTATTGTATGTTGACTCTTTCGAAACAGCTTTCGCTGACAAAATAAAAATCTGTAAAATTCGTAAACTCACTTCAGCTGCCTTTGCTTGGCTTTCCACTGACATTTACTGACGTTTTGAACAGCTCCTGGATGTACACACAACTTAGCTGGCGTTCAATTCTGAGTACAGTCTGTATGGGTTTAGGTTCTCCAGTTACCTCTCACCAACCAAATACATGACAGCAGGTGGACAGACTACCAGGGTGTATTTTCTAGCAAAGTCTAGACTCTGACCTGGATAAATGGAAAGAAATGAACCTATCCACACTTAAATCCTGACTCTGGTGAAAGTCAAAGCTCTTGCTTACACTTGGTTGATTCTTGAGTATCAGGATCAATATATCTGGATAGAGGTTTTCCACCCAAAAGGCATCTGCAACAGATTTAATTGCTCAAACCAGTTCAGGCATTTTGAGCCACGGTTCTATAAATCTCGCAAAGCCACTTTCACCAAGGACAATCCATTCTTATTAGGTGATGCAAATGCTTAGTGTAAAAAAAGTTTAAGCCTTTAAAAGTAAAAAAAAAAAAAAAACAGCTAAAAATGAAAAGGGGGAACTTCTCTGGAAGTAAGTGTTTGAATAGAATGAGCTAATTTGGATATTAGCATCAAATAGTGCTATGTGATTTCAGAGTAATTCAAGTGTTAATACATGTAGTTAACATTGTCTCAGGATACAATTCAGCTAAAATGCAATAAATTGCCAGGTATAAAACTGTCCCAAGTGTCACTTGATATTACTGAGTCATATAAGTGACTTCCCAAGAATCCCTCCCATATTCAAAGTCTTAATGTCACTTAATTACGCAGTGTTTTTTTGTTTACTGTCATGTTACATTAGCCACGTTGAAATATTGTGTCTCCTGTGGTTATTCTTAGTCATTTAAAGCACATCTGCTTAGTCTAAGAAGTTCTCATTCATCATGGGGAAGAGGGAAAAGGAAAGAGTGTTGCCTTTGGTTAGAAAAGTCATGGCGCATTATGTTTACAGATTGCAGTAATGTGTTGACTGCTCAATTGCACAGTCATCGAATGGTAATTAATTGAGCAGTATTTCCTCGAAATATTTGCCAATCTTGGAGAGATTTACTAAAACCAAGTCCAAAGGTGCACCTATCATCTTAACCCCTTGCTTAACCCACCACTGAATACATAAAAAATTTTCCTGGCAAAACTTAAAGTATAAATATACTCCAATATAGTTTATTCAGACACTGAAAAGTAAAGATTTATAAAAAGTATCTGCACAAATAGCATGCTAACCTCTTCACTCCATTCCAAAGGATTCGAAGAATCCAGAGCTCTATTCTTTAGCTTGTTGACCTTAGCAGTGAACATGTCATTCATATACTTTTTTTTTTACTTTTATGAACTTTTGCTTCCTATGTTTTATTTAAGGGTGCTTTCACATCTCTAGTTCGGTTCATTTGGTCCGAACCAAGAGCAAACAAATATACATTGTAGCATTTTTCAGCTTTTTTGGTTCCTTTTCACACCACACTGATTGCTTTGGTCCGAACCAGTTGAAATGAACCAAAATGCAGTCACATGACAACATCCACATCACTCATTGGCCATGGCGTATTTCCTAAACTGCTTTTCGATTGGTCAGAATTTACGTGCGGGAAAATTCCAACATAAGAGGAAAAGCCAGCAAACAACACGGAGACAACACAACTATGGAGAGACGACTGTGCGGGCTGGTTTTGTCCCTGGCCATAATCTATTACATTGTTTGTATACACCGCGCATCGCGGTCGCTCGTCACTTCAAGCGGAGGCGTGCATTAATTTTTCTTAACTAAAGTGCAAACTGTCAACAAACACTTCCTCATCCCATAATGCACAGCGCAGCTGACTACGGCAGCTGGTTTAGTCCAAAAATGATCAGTACTTTTTGCAGTTGGATCTGTTCGAGGTCGGATCACATTCTCACCACAAACGAATCGCTCCAGAGTTCGTTTGAAAGCGTACCGAGACCACCTCTTCAAGCAGGTCTCGGTACGCTTGTTTGGTCCGCTTTTGATGCGCACCCGAGTGCGATTGCTGCTTTCACACCTGACCAAACGAACCGCACCAAAAGGGGAAACGAACTCTGGTACGATTCAACCGAACTAAATGAGGCAGGTGTGAAAGCACCCTAAGGTCCAAAGAATAATCAAATCTTCACACATTCAGATAAGTCATTGTCCTCTATCAAAAGTCTATGCACTGATTACAAAAGTTTTCCAAAAATAAAGAAATCTATAAGAATACATGTATAACAAGTGAAAAATTTAAGTAGTTCAGGTAAAAGTTAAAGTCAAACATGATTAGACCTGTGTACAATATCTTGAAAAAAGGAAGTATACAGTATTAAGACTTTATTAGTGTTTTGAAACTGCTGATTCATTTTACTGCTAGCACATTGATAGCATACTGTTACGTCTGGTGATTTTTATGATGTTGTAAATGTTGTTCTCAAATGTTTTCATGTCCTTCAGTCCCTTTGTCTGAGTTGCAGCCTGTGTATAATCTATTCATCTGAAGTGATCAAAGAAAAAGCAAGCAATATGAATTCTCGTTTATTTTCTCCATTAAATAGCTAATGACAATATTGCTTGCCACTGGTTACAAAGGAAATCGGTCAGTTGTCAGATTATCTGATCATGATCATGTGATGTGACTGATAGAGGACAGACTCCTATCTACTTTAAATAAAGAGAAATCCAAAAAAACCCAAGAGGCTTGACAAAACCAATCTTATTTCCAATAGTAATGGTAATGTACTGGTAACAGACCGAAAAAGTAAAGAGGACCAAATCCCAAATGACCTGTAATAGTGAACTAATATGAACTTTATCACAGTTTATTACTAAGCTGTATTCTAAGCTGAAGCAAAAGATGTCATTAGTAATATTTTAGCCAGAGGGTTAACTTAGAGGGAACACTCTAATATTTATTTGTATCACCTTTAGCTTTGATTACAGCATGCATTTGCCATGGAATCGTTTCGATAAGCTTCTGCAATGTCACAACATTTATTCCCGTCCAGAGTTGCATTAATTTTTCACCAAGCTCTTGTATTGATGATGGGAGAGTCGGACTGTTGCGCAAAGTCTTCTCCAGCATGTCCCAAAGATTCTCAATGGGGTTAAGTTCTGGACTCTGTGGTGGCCAATCCATGTGTGAAAATAATGTGTCATGCTCCCTGAACCACTCTTTCACAATTTGAGCCTGATGAATCCTGCCATCTTGGAATATGCCCGTGCCATAAGGGAAGAAAATATCCATTTATGGAATAACCTGGCCATTCAGTATATTCAGATGCTGACCTCATTCTTTGGGCACATAACGTTGCTGAACCTAGACCTGACCAACTGCAGCAACCCCAGATCATAGCACTGCCCCCACAGGCTTGTACGGTAGGCAATAGGCATGATGGGTGCATCACTTCATCCGTCTCTCTTACCCTGATGCGCCCATCACTCTGTAACAGGGTAAATCTGGACTCATCAGACCACATGACCTTCTTCCACTGCTCCAGAGTCCATTATGCTTCCCAGCAAATTGGAGCCTTTTTTTCCGACCACATTTCTTTCTCGAAGATGATGGTTCCCCACTATCTTTCCAGATTTTAATGTGTTGGACAGTTCTTAACCCAATTTTAGTAGTTTCAGCAATCTCCTTAGATGTTTTCTTTGCTTGATGCATTCCAATAATTTGACCCTTCTGAAACAGATTAACATCTTTTCCATGTCTTCCGAAATGAGAAGCTACTCCTTGCATCAGTTAGGGTTAAATAACATGTTGCAAGCTGAAACATAATCATCCATGCAGTAATTATCCAATGGGAGGCTCTTACCTATTTGCTTAATTTAATCCAGGTAGTGACTTTTTTTTTTGGACGGGCAGTGTAGTAAGTGTAAGTATAAGTATAGTGCAATTAGAGTAGTTGCAGGACTTTTTGTCTTTGTTTTAAAAAGTTTGCACATACAGAACAAATCTTTTTTTCTTGTATGCCTTTGTTTGATGACATTGACCTCTACATCAGGGTCATCCTGGTGCCCTGCAAAATACAATTAACCTCCTTTATAAAAAAACAGTGTTGATACTATATTTGAGATGCTATTAATAAACAAGTGATCAAGTGATCTAAACTCAAAATAACTAAAAATAACTTAGAGAAAGGAAATATTTCCTGCTGAAAAGTGGCAAATCTCCAAAGTTCCATCAAATGAAACGTATTTACGTATAACAAGGAGACATTTATTATAAGCTGTGACAATAGAGACTCCATCCATAAGTTTAGAGACAGAGCTGTAAATTGGGAAATAAAGATGGTAGATGTTTTCTGGAATAAGGTAAAGATGAGCCTTTTAAGCTGTTAACTGATTTGCATCTTCTGTCTTGTGTTGTTTATAGGCATTTCTTTTACTTTTATCTTTCTATGGGTGTCTATAAAAGATGTCTAAAGCATCTACAAAACATGTCATCACATATTGCAGCTATTAACCGCCTACCTTTCTTTCTCCCGCTCTCTAAATCTAAGCTTTTTTAGTTTTTTGAATTACGACTTATATTAAAATATTCACATGCTTCATGTTTCACATCATGCTTGTGACCAACAAGTTATGGCTATGATGTACTTGCATGAAACATAGAAAATGAAAGATATTATTCTGACTAACTGTAAGGGAAATACATTTTGTGGCAGCACGAGAGTTATATGCCAGCTTTGTGCCATAGTTTCTTTAGCTTCATTTCATTAGGCTTTCCACATACCTGCATGTTGTCATCTGTTCACAATAAAATCAATCTGCCTAGTAAAAGACATTCTACTGACAGATCAGACAATGTTTTTATGATACCGGTTTCAGAGACCCTCTACATTGTTGCATCAGATCTGCATCATCAGTTGCATTCTTGGTTGACAATGAAGAGATGACAAGAACCGGATGTGGTTTTCTGCTCCAGGTTCATTGATTTTATGCTTTTCTGCTCAACACAGCTGTAAAGAGTGATTATTTTAAGTTACCATGGCCTTTCAGTGAGTCAGCTCTGCTCAACGAAGCATTTCCCCACACACCTGCTGCTCAGTGGATGTTTTTTGTTTTACACACCATTCTGTATAATGTCTAGAGATAAATATGCGTGAAAATCCCAAGTTTCTGAAATCCTCAAACCAACTTGCAAAGCACTAACAACCATGTCAGGGTCCAAACCGGCATCTGATTGGCTGATTGGATAAAATTGCACAAATGAGCAGGTGTACATTTGTTTCCAATAAAACTGTTAAACTGATTTTTTTGATTAGATTTATTATCAGATTTTGCTTCATTTTCCCTTTTTGCATTAAATAAAACAATCTCGCATGAAAAGGCACACACTTCAATCTTTAAATTATACAATGGCTAGATTGTATAACTCATTAAATAACCTCTTTGCTCTAGGAGATCCTTGTTATAGCAAAGCTGAGATGGAGAGATGAGAGCGGCAGGCAGGTACTTCAAAGCTTTCTTTAGTCTATTTCACTTTGCTTCTCTCTATCTCTATCCAAATTTGGATTATTCTGTTAAAATTACATTAGAAATCAGCCTACGCTGATGCAAGACTTGACATTAACAATAGCAGTGCTGGCACTCACTGTTAGATAGGAAATTGGCAAACACTATATTTTTTAGTTATTTATAACAAATGGAAAAAAAAAAAACACCTCTAAATTTAACTGCAAATGTACAGTACTATAATTCTCCTATGAAGAATAGGCAGGAATTCCAGAAGGCCTGCACTAATGGGCAGGAATCCTAGTCATTTCTCATTTAGTAACTGAGAATAAAAATGCAAAACACAAGGGACGTAGGATGGTAATGGAATGGAGAAAAAGAGATTACATACAGAATCTTACTGAAGCAGGTACAGCATGTTATCACCAAGATGGACAGATTATAAATTAATTCCAATACAACTGGGTGCAGTGTGTTGCCCAGTCCTGTGTATAGTAGGTGCAGGACTAAAAAAATCTCAATGTCCCAACTCCATGGTCAAACCAGGGGCCGGACCAAAAAATTATAATCTCCCAAATAAAGTTATACCAGGGCCCAGACCAACAGACCAACAATTTATAACGTCCCAAATCTAGAGTTATACCATGGGCCGGACCAAATATTTATAACGTCTCAAATCCACAGTTATCCGAGAAGCCAGACCAAAAATACTGCAACATTACATTTACTGCATTTGGCAAACACCCTTATCCAGCGACTTACATTTTTACTCATTAAATAGGGTTAAAAGCCTTGCTCAAGGGCCCAGCAGTGGCAGCTTAGTGATCATTGGATTTGAACTCACAGCCTTCTAATCAGGAGTCCAATTTCTTAACCACTGAGCTTCCACCACTGTGTAACAGTTATGTGGTCATACCAGGGGCCGGACCAAAAAACGACCAACTCAAAATCAGATACTATGACTGAGGTTATGTCACAACAACAACAAGAGCCTGACAATTCTTCTTCTTCTTGTGGCTATTCCCTTCAGGGGTTGCCATGGCGAATCATCTCTCTCCACCTATCCCTATCCTCTGCATCTTCAACACTTGCACCCACTCACTTCATATCCTCATTTATTCCATCCATATACCTCCTCTTTGCCTCCTGCCTGGCAGCTCCATGTCCAACATTCCCCAAAACATCCAACATGAGCTGTCCCTCTGATATACTCGTTCCTAATCCTGTACAACCTTGTCACTCCCAAAGAGAACCTCAACATCTTCAGCTCTGCTACCTCTAGCTCTGACTCCTGTCTCTTCCTCAGTGACACTGTCTCTAAACCATACAGCATGGCCGGTCTCACCACTGTCTTGTACACCTTCCCCTTGATTCTCGCTGATATTTTCCTATCACACAGAACTCCCAATACCTTTCTCCACCCATTCCAACCTGCGTGCACTCGCTTCTTTACCTCTTTGCCACACTCTCCATTACTCTGGACTGTTGACCCCAAGTACTTCAACTCCTGTACATTCTTCACCTCTTCACCCTGTAACCTTACTGTTCCACTTCCCTCCCTTTCATTCACACACATGTGTGTTACTTACTACGACTGACTTTCATTCCTCTTCTCTCCAGTGCAAACTTCCACCTCTCCAGGTTTTCCTCCACCTGCTCCCTGCTCTCACTACAGATCACAATGTCATTTGCAAACATCATTGTCCAAGGAGATTCCTGTCTGACCTCCTCTGACAACTGGTCCATCACTATAGCAAACAGGAAGGGGCTCAGAGCCTATCACTGATGCAGTCCCACCTCCACTTTGAACTCCTCTGTCTGACCTACAGCACACCTCACCACTGTCCTGCTCCTCTCATACATGTCCTGCACCACTCTGACATACTTCTCTGCTACTCCTGACTTCCTCATACAGTACCACAGTTCTTCTCTTGGCACCCTGTCATACGCTTTCTCCAAGTCTACAAACACAGTAGTGCAACTCCCTCTGACCATCCCTATACTTCTCCATCAAAATTCTCAGAGCAAAAATTGCATCTGTTGTGCTCTTTCTGGGCATGAAGCCATGCTGCTGCTTGCAAATTTACACTACTTTCCTTAACCTAGCTTCCACTACTCTTTCCCACAGCTTCATTGTATGGCTCATCAACTTTATCCCCCTATAGTTGCTGCAACTCTGCACGTCACCCTTGTTCTTAAAGATCGGCACTAACACACTTCTCCATTCCTCAGGTATCTTCTCACTCTCTAAAACCCTGTTGAACAAACTAGTTAAAAGTTCCACTGCTGCTTCTCCCAGACACTTCCAGACCTCCACCGGGATGTCATCAGGACCAACTGCCTTTCCACTTTTCATCCTCTTCAAAGCCTTCCTGACGTCATCCTTTCTAATCTTATCCACTTTCTGTTCCACAGAGTTCACCCCTTCTACTCTTTTTTCCCTCTCATTTTCCTCATTCATCAGCTCTTCAAAGTACTCCTTCCATCTCCTTTGTACACTCTCCTCACTTGTGAGCACCCTTCCATCTCTATCCTTAATAACTCTAACTTACTGCACATCCTTCCCATCTCGATCCCTCTGCCTAGCTAACCTGTACAAGTCCTTCTCTCCTCTAGTGTCTAACCTAGTGTACAACTCATCATATGCTTTCTGTTTAGCCTTAGACACCTCCCTCTTCACTCTGCACTGTAACTCCTTGTATTCCTGTCTATTCTCTTCAGTCCTGTCCATGTCCAACTTCTTCTTGGCTAACCTCTTCCTCTGGATACTATCCTGAACTTCCTCATTCCACTACCAAGTCTCCTTATCTTCTTTCCTCCTTCCAGATGACACACTCAGCACCTTTCTCCCTGTCTCCATGATCACTTCTGCTGTAGATTTTCATTCATCTGGCAGCACTACCTGACCACACAGAGCCTGCCTCAACTTCTGTCTAAATTCCTATTCTAACATTCCTTCTTTTTCAGCTTCCACCACTTGGTTTACTTCTCAATCTTTGACCTCTTCTTCTTACAGACCATCAAAGTCATCCTACACACCACCATCCTATGCTGTCTGACACTCTGTTCACCTCCAGAACATTCCTCACAAAGTCCTCCTTCAGGACCACACCTACCCCATTTCTCTTACTATCCACACCATAATAAAACAGCTTGAATCCTGCTCCTATAATACGAGCCTTGCTACCCTTCTACCTGGTCTCCTGCACACACAGTATATCCACCTTCCTTCTCTCCATCATATCAGCCAGCTCTCTACCTTTCCCTGTCATAGTACCAACATTCAGAGTTCCTATTCTCAGTCCTACACTCTAATCTTTCCTCTTCTCTCTTTGTCTGCGCACTCTCCTCCCTCCTCTACTTCTTCGACCAACAGTAGCCCAATTTCCACCGGTGCCCTGTAGGTCAACGGCGCCGATGGCGGTCGTTGTTAACCCGGGCCTTGACCGATCCAGTATGAAATTCAGAGTACTGACGATTCGCGTAGTTACATTTGGCAATGTTTTATGCCAGATGCCCTTCCTGATGAAAAACTCTCTATTTATCCAGGCTTGGGACCGGTCACTGGACTGTGACCCCTATGGCTAGATTAAGAGCCTGACAATGAAACACACATTCAAAAAAAAAACAAAAAAAACAGAACTCAAATAGGAATGTGAGTGATAAGTGGGACATATGGACATGTGACATGCTAGGGCTGATGGGTAATGACCCCGAATAGATATTATGGAAAATTCATAATATCTATTTAGGGTCATTTGGCCAAATGCCAAGCTCCCCAGTCATCTGTGCATATTTATTATCCATTTTGTTAAAACAAAACAAAACGTTAGTCACTCTTCCTGCCACTTTGTATGTTTTAATAATTCATATTCACAAAAAAAATCAGCTATTCAAATTTGTTTTACCTGAACATGGCTGTTAAGAGTAAGTTATATTCTAATTATTTAAAAAAGAGATCCTTAAATGAATGGACTACAAGTAATCATATCATTTAATCATTAATCCTGACTAATGGTGCAGTTTTATTAATTAACTGCTGCATTTCTTTACTTGTTGGAAGGGTAATAAAGCTTGTGGGGCAAATTTAAAAAAAGAAAAAAGAAGAAGTAAAACAGAGAGAGTGTCATTACTTGTCCTAATTTATGTTGATATCTATTTCTTGTTCAATTATATACTACAACTGCGCATTAGGAATTCATGTCCTGGGGCAGATTTGCCCTTCGAAGTAGGGACAGGTGCTAATAACACACCTGAGGGTATTTAAATAGAAAAGAAAGTGTCACCTCATAGCAGATGAAGTAGATTTCTGCTAATTGGTGTAGTCCTTTTTTATTAGTCGTCCCAGTCGTGATCAAAAGATACATGAAAGAAGCATTTTTTTTAAAGTTTCAGGCCAGCCAAGTGCATCAGAAGTGCTTCCAAAAGACAAAAATGATGCCTGTGATGTTTCTTCACCTGCCGCTGAAGCTGATGCTTATGGATGCGTTTTCTAGGCCCCAAGCTAAGCGCTGATGTCCAAGTCGACCTCAAACCAGACTGAAAAGAGAAACTCTCATTTATATATTGGCTCTTCGGTGCTGCGGTACTCTTTAAAGAGCTTTCTCTGTGGGAAAAGACTTTACACGGATGCAACAAGCAACACTGACTAACAAACAAATAAACAACAAAAAAGTAAGCTCTCCTGGAGATCCAAAGAAAGGCAGAGAATGTGAAATAACCCTAGTGCGCTCTTATTGCTGTTCCTGCCTGCATCAGATGCATGAATAATGAACAATGCTGAGAGAGCTGCACAGCTGTCCGCACCCGTGAGCTGTTTTTTGTACGAGTACACACGCCTCCAAAGCTGAACTGTATTTCTTTTTTGTTATTTTTTAAAGTAATGAATTCATTTTCCAACAATGCCATCTTTGGAACATTTTACAAAATACTATTGGTTAATCATAGTCCCGAGTGATGCACTCATTTAATTGTGGAATGTTGGACACTTCATATACTTAACACTCACAGCTTTGCTTATGCAGCAGAATGGGCGGGGCTACCAGCCGCTGATGCTTGGATGAATAATACTGGATTTCAAGATGGCCAACAAACTTCTTACAAGTCTCTTAAATAAGCCCACGTTGCATGATTTTTTGAACATTTTAAAAATTCACTGTATTCTGCCATCACGTTACGTTCGTTTGTCTTCATTTGCTATATTGCTTATACTTCCACTTAGTTATCATGTCATTATGAGCTGGTTACAACCTTTCTAAAATTCATACACCGGATGGTAGAGTACATAGTGTAAGTGCATAGTGTGTTGTGTGTCATTTGGAACGCAGCCTTAGTATCACTAAATTTTCAATTTCATTTCGACAATTTCATAAATTGGTCATTTTATTATCAGTAGTAACATAACTTTTTAATATTTCTATGAATTTTCAGAATTTCACAATATTTGGGAAAACCTGAACTTTGTACCAAGTAGTTTACATGGTCAGTATCACACATTTTACTGCTTATATTGAAGTAGAGATTGCAAATTTTTGTAGAATTCATTAATTAAGAGGCATGTTCCAGTACTTTTGAAGCACAACATCTCATATAATGAGACATGTCATATAAAACTTTCTCATTTTACATGTCATATAAAACTTTCCATCACCTGTCCTCCAACCCCTCATCCCCATTTCAGCTATGCAACAGTTTAGTTTGTTTTCATCACCTTTTCTGGCTTTTAGGGCTTTAAACAAGTTATTTCCACCGAAGAATTTCCACTTCTTCAAAGTCTATCTCAAGCAGCTTGCCTCTTTTCGGATTTAACCACATATTGAATTCAAGGTCTTGAATTGAACTCTTTCTTCTCTGACATCTTTCTTCTTCTATTGTATCTGCCGCTGTGTAGTGTATGGCAAATCCGACGCTGAAGCGGCGAGATACATGAAGATCTGTGCTTACCGGCTTTGCAGGCTCAACAAAACAAGGATTGGTAGTAGAGATTAAAGCCCAGTATAAAAGAAAAGCTCTGGTGGAGTGTGATATGGCTCTGTCAGGCGATGACTTGGGGCTGTACAATGAGTCCTGTTTTTGCTTGCAACCTAAGCAGGCAGATGAGTTTAATCAGAAGCAGATGTGGCTAGTCATAGCTTGGTTGAGTTTTATAGGATTAGAATAAGTAAGGAGTAAAACACTCGGGTGCGTGCTGTTATAGGGAAATAATCAAATGTGCAGTTCATTCTGAAGTGTTTTATTCCTTTTTTTATGCTGTGACGTTGTTCTCGAATCTGATTGGTCAGAAGGCATTTGTTTAGAATATAACAGATGCTTTGACAGAATTTTATTGGAAAATAATCTTATGTAAGTAAATAAACTTCATGTTTTAATTTCTCACATGCAACAGCAACGTTTTAATTTATTATATTAATTAAAATTAATTATTATCTAATTTACAATTTAATTACATAGCTACATTTCTTGTGTTGCTGTTTATGCTGCAGTAAAAATGTAAATAGTTGTTAATAATTATAAGTTAATGATACAAAACAAGAAAAAGAACAAACAAATGCAGCACGTATTGTTGCTCAAAAATCTAGAAAACTAAAGATTTTCCTCGACGGAAATCTTCCTGATATTTACAACACCGGAGACTCCTTCCATATGTGTTAAATAAACCATAATAATATCAACTATCAGATGTTTTCTTTTTTTAAAGATATATAGAGAGACTATTAATGATGTTTCATTACGAATCAGTGTTCTTAAATGAATCTTTTAATGGAATGAATTATTATTCCATGTACCGATTCATATTTTTTCGTTCACTTAAGTCCCACCTTTGTAAAACACATAACTGTTTTGTTAGATTTTTCCTGTTTTACAGACTGCAGGGTGTTGATTCTGTACAAACTTTGACATGTGGTTAAGTAGGAACTAAAGCAATTAGTATGTAATATGACTGAACTGTGATGTGATCAAAATGAACGAATGAGACATTTCATTCATTCAGTTTAGATTCGATTCAGTCTTAATGTAAAGTTGATTACTGCAGATGTTTTTTTTTTTTTTTCAAACCATTTTCACGTCTCAGTACATTTGTAGATGTGCGTATTTTTTTTACAGTAGTAACCACAACACGGGTCACTGAACAAGTCAGTAAATGAATCTGAATCAAATGATTCAAGTCACTGGGATGAATCAAAATGACCACTGCTAGAGATTGTCAGATGGTTGTCGTATAAATAAAAAAGATGCCATGTTAGAATAAGCACATTCATATAATAATAATAATAATAATAATAATAATAATAATAATAATAATAAACAACTTGTGATTGTAATTATACCTAAATCTGTCAGAACTGCTGTTCTAGAAAATGAATTTGCACAAATCAGTTCATTGAAGTGAAAAATGGACCTGAACTTTACTGTTCTACCTCAAGCATGTGGCGTGAGATTTCCCAACACCGAAATCGTGTTTTACATAATTTAACGTGCCTAATGTAGTGAATCATTTTCAAGACTTCATTAGAAAAAAAGCGTTGGTAACTTAATCCAAGTGCCTTGAACTAGACTAATGAGGTGCTCACAACCGCAGTCATGGCAATTTACTATATTTTTGTCCTTCCCTTCTAGCATTTAGTGCACAATGAAGTGTACAATTGTCGCATTAGAAAGTCTCATTAGTCTTAGAAGTGGGTGGAAATTTCACCAGATTGTTTGGGAGTCTTATGTCATAAGGAGTGTTTTTGATGGATGGTGACACAGTTTAAAGAAGTCCAGTGATTTAAAGTTGATGGAAATGCTGTCTAGGGTTAGTCCCATCATCCTACTGCAATGGGATGCTTCATTAAGTTCCAGCCAAATGTGTGCACTACAGACACCTCAAAAGCATCACACTGTGTTTTATGGGATGTTGGGAAAGCCTCGAGGCAGTAACTAGGTTGCTCCAAGCATGAATCCAGGGCCTCCCTGTAGAACCACACTGATTTTACACTTCATTACTAAAGTCGACCTGCTGGGAAACCAAAGGAGATCAATAAACCTGTTCCATGTATTGTTAAATCTCAAGACTCTTTAAAAAAATACTATACAAGCATCTCCAAGAACAATTTGTTCCA
This sequence comes from Hemibagrus guttatus, assembly GCA_033459395.1. Classification (NCBI taxonomy): domain Eukaryota; kingdom Metazoa; phylum Chordata; class Actinopteri; order Siluriformes; family Bagridae; genus Hemibagrus; species Hemibagrus guttatus. The sequence goes on from JAUCMX010000027.1 coordinate 4,584,629, forward strand.
TTTTTTCAGTCATGATCCAGTTCTGAAGTGAAGTGTATATGTGTGTGTGTGGGTGGGTTGGTGTTTGCTTTATTTATTTCTTATCTTTTCTTCTCTAACTCTAAGCCATTAAAGCTGCTAAAATGGCAATCATGCCACACTGCATCACCTAGACTTGCTTGTCACATTGTTTTCACGCTTGGTGACTATAGCTATGAATTGTGTTACTATCAGTGTCCTCAAGCTAGAATGCTGATATTAAAAACCCCCTTTCTCAACATTTCTTTTCCGGCATTAATGACAAAACGGATCCAGTTTTTGCCAGATAAATTTAATTCTCTCAGGAGGGATGAATTGGCACTCATCTTGAAATTCAGTAACCAAAAGAAATTCTTTTAGGTTTGTTACAGATGGTATCTTCTGAGCACTTTTTACACAAAACCATTATCAGGTTTGATTTCTCAGGTGTTGAAAATTCTGATGGCAGCCGGCGTCGAAATGGCTTTGCGGAATTGCAGACGGTAACAACAATCTTTATAAATGTCAGCTTCATCTCTTATCCCGAGCTCAGTGCTTTTATCTGGATTCTGGTGTGGATGGGCTTTCCAGTGGGACTACAGCTCCTTTTCTTTATCAGACCATCCGAAGGGTGTAGCTGTTCAAAATGTTGAATTAAAAAAACTTTACGGATTTTGGAAATGTATTCGAACTGAAACTTATAAAGTTAATGCAATATTTTCTATTAGATTTTTCACAGGATAGTGTTACTGGCTGATGATATTGAAAAACTGTGGGTTTACTTTTCCACTTCCATTTTTAAACTCACTTTTGTTGAAGATCCATACCTAAGGCTCTGGGACTCCAGCAAACCACAATGAGAGTCATTATTTCCAAATGGAGAAAACCTGGGACAATAGTGAATCTTCCCAGTTGTGGCCAGCCTACCAATATTTCTCATCAACAACTCTTCCAGGAAGACATAAAAGATCCTATACATGGTCTTTGGGTCATTATTCCACCATTAGAAAGACAAAGATTAAAGTAATCATGAGAGAGTCCAGATTTTTCTTGATGACCCCTCAAGCCTTTTGGAATAATGTTCAGATAACCAATGATTCAAAAGTGGAACTCTTCAGTAGACTGAGGACCCATCACATCTGATATAAATTACCACAAATTTATATTTATAAATTTCACAAAAAGAACATCATACCAACAGGTGATGATTCTGACATGTTTTGCTGCTTGAAGACCTTGCTATCACATTTTGCGCACTACAAATGGTCATGCTGCTATGCATTACATACATATATGTAATGCACATCACATTCTGTCAACATTGCACATGTTTTGTGTCCTGTCTTGTCTTCTTTTTGTACTGTCTTGTCCTTGCACTGTTTGCACCCCCCTTTGCACTTTATGTAGCTAGAACAAACTTCTTCTTCACAAACTTCTAGCTTTGTGTTGTCTTTCGGTTTTTGTAATTACATGTTGTGTGTTGTTTTAATGTAGCACCAGGGTCCTGGAGAAACGTTGTCTCATTTCACTATGTACGGGTCAGCTATATGTGGTTGGAATGACAATAAAAGCTTCTTGACTTGACTTGACTTGACTTGGATGACTTGCCGTAATTAATGGAACTATGAATACCAGCAAATCGTGAAAGAGAATGTCCAGTCTGTGATCTGAAACTGAAGTATATTTGGGTTATAAAGCAAGACAGTGATAGGAAGTACAAGAGCAAGTCCACCTTTTGAAATTTTGGAGTGACTTGAAACTCACTGAAAGCTGTTGGAGCACTTTAAAGGGGCAGTTCCGGAAACAATGGTTTAAGGCAATTCTGCAAAGAAGAGTGCGCCAAAATGTTGCAGCAAATCTAGTAGTAAAATTAAAGTAGCAAATATGCCTTGCTTTTGCAAATCTTGCATTATCTTGTCACCTTGGCTTTATATATTTTTTTTATTTATAAGGAAAGATGTTTTAACAGAAATTAACATTAAAATTAGCATTACACCAACCTGAATTGATTTATTTTCTTATAGCAACAATCCTCGTTGTGCTTTATTCATTAACTAATAAGCAGATTTGTTTGTTTTTGGAAATCTCTGTAGCATTTGCTTCTGAGCATGGCTAATCTGATTGGTCAGATAAAGTGGCTTGAGTGCTTAGACTATAACTCATTTTCTGACATTCACAAGCTATTAAACTTGTCTTAATATCAATCTAATTGCATTATGAGAGAGAACATAGTATCTGCAGATATCTAGGACAATGGATGGAGATCTTGTATTGATTTTTTTCTTCCCACCACCAATAGTCAACTTTCCTTTGGGAACTTAAATACAGGAACTTCAGCCCAGGGCTACAGTTCTGGTGGTATTTCAATTGAGGTGCATGTGTTGCTGATGTTACACCCACAACCGTAGAAATGATTTGACATTTGCCTGCTGCATGTTCAGTACAGAAACCCCAAACTCAATATAGCTGACATCCTTTTTTTTTAATGAAATGGAATTGTTTTGTTTAGATGGCTAGCTGTGTAAACATATACTGACCGCTCAATTTGTTAGGAAAACCTGTAAACCAGATTGGAAAAATGCAGAATCATCCGGTCTTTGTCCAATTTTCAACTGCCTAGTTTTGGTGATCTTGTGCTTACTGTAGCCTCGAACTCGCAGGGCCTCATTTATTATTTATTACGCATAGTTCTATTTGCTTATACTTGAGGATGTGTGTGTATTTCTCCATGCTATTGACCGAACATCGACAAGAACCCCTAGTGGTAGACATGTGTAACAGCAGGTAAACTGATTATGCAGTGCTTTTATATCACATGCTGTCTATAGTATCAGCATAATTGAGAGAGTAATTACTGATTGTGTTGCTAACAGGATGCAGAGAGATGACACAGGCAGAATGCAAATTAAAAATCATATAAAAGGATTTAAAGTTTAATTGAGATGATGCCTCGGTTTGGCTCATGCTGCTTTGCAGAAACAGCAAATGTGTTTTTAGCACCGTTGGAAACTTTTTGCTGAGAGTGAGGAGTGGATTATGAGTCCATTTCATTTGCCCAGTCTTGGTGTACTTCATCTCAATTCTATGGCGTTTAGATAGAGGTACATTTTAAGTCACGGGTACACTCAAGTCCCTGGTGCTCCAGTGGCAGGCCCCAGATTCCCAGGTGGGGAAAGCAACCCAAGCACTGTGGGGTTAACTTTCAGTGCCCGTCCCAAAATTGGATAAAATAGGACGGTTGTGTCAGGAAGGATATCCGGCATAAAACCTCTCTGTTTTTCTTTTCTTTCTTTTCTTTTTTTTTCTTTTTTTTTTTCTTTTCTTTTCTTGTCTTTCTGTCCTTTTTTATTTTTCCTACCCTCCATCCTTCCTTCCTTCCTCCCTTCCTTCCTTCCTTCCTGCCCCCTCTTCCTCCTTCCTCCCTCCCTCCCTCCTTCCCTTCTGCTTGCTTCCTTGCTTCCTTCCTCCCTGAATAGTGACTGGAAATTGCAAAACTGTTGAAAATTTCAAAAAGGTTGAACAGACAGTAAAAAAAATGAATTTTCAAGTCCTACTAGAGTTCTTAAATTCCTTCCTTCCTTCCTTCCTTCCTTCCTTCCTTCCTTCCTTCCTTCCTTCTTTCCTTTCTTCCTTCTGTTGTTCTTTTCTTTCAACATGTTCAACATGTTGTGTATCATGAGATGCTTTTCTGCTCATCATGGTTGTAAAAAGTGACTATTTGAGTTACAATAACCTTCTAGTCAGCTCAAACCAATCATAGAACTGCTGATTACTTGGTGTTTATTTATTTTTGGTACAATCCTGTCAACTCTAGAGACTTTTGTATATAAAAATCCCCGGAAATCTGCAGTTTATAAAATACATACACCAGCACCATCAACCATGTCACTGAGACAGAGATTGAGAATTTTTTTAGTATTTCGTTAGTATTTAGTTTTCTGCCTGGAATCTACTGCTGTTTTGCTGCCTTGTCTTCATTTGTTGATCTTTCGTAAACGCTTTGTCAAAGTACATATACTTTCATATTTCTTTCATATTGTTTCCTGTTTATTGGATCTACTACACATAAAACCCTAAGGCCAAATTCCCCAGCCAGCTACGCTGAAGTGTTATTGGTATTCAGCCCTGACAGTCTCTTATTTTTCCATCGCTCCCACACCAGCAATTCAGTTTCCTACTTTTCAAGCAGCACCATCATTCCCCGCCCCGTTTACACTTCGATCAGCGAAGCCCCATCAACAGTGGACCGCCTGTCAAACAATCAAACAAGCTGCAGATAGCTCCTACGCGCGTGACTCAGTTACTTTTACCTCCCTTGGCCTTGCGTTGGAAGCGTTTGTGGAGATTTATCATGCATGCTGAGGTTCACTGGGAATGTGCCGCATAGATCTGGTGTCAAATAAAGGGTGGGTTCCAGCTACAGTGCTGAAGAACCTTCTTACTGTCAGTCACAAAGAAGCAAACATGAAAGCTGCTGTTACTCAGACAGCAGGTTTTCCCTTTACTTTCAGTCTCGGTCCTTTTTTCCTTTTTACCCAAAGCGGAGTGAGGCAGACACGGGATGAATGACTCTTACAATAACACTCACATGCTATTTAACTTTTGGCATCCCAGATCACATCCTTATGTCCTAGGATGCTTAAAAAAGGATAAAAAATATGAAAAGATGAATGGATCATTATGCCTGATTTATGCTTCTGTCTGAATGAGCTTCTGAAGGTCAGAAAGGTATCAGGGGGAGGCCGGTGAGGTGGTTAAAAAGTCACTCTTTAAAACTAAAACTTTATTCAAGCTTTACAATATTTACTCAATAATTTTTTCTTTCTTTCTTTCTTTCTTTCTTTCTTTCTTTCTTTCTTTCTTTCTTTCTTTCTTTCTTTCTTTCTTTTTCTTTGCTTTTCTTTCTTTTTTTCTTTCTTTTTTTCCCTTTCCCTTTCCCATAGTTTTTTTTTCTTAATTTTTTCCCTTCTTTTTCTGTTTTTCTTTTCTTTTGTCTTTTTCATTTTCTGTTTTTCTTTTTTTTTTCTGTCTTTTTTGTTTCTTTCTTTCTTTCTTTCTTTCTTTTTCTTTCTTTCTTTCTTTCTTTCTTTCCTTCCTTCCATAGTTCTTTTTTCTTAATTTTTTCCCTTCATTTTCTGTTTTTCTTTTCTTTTGTCTTTTTCATTTTCTGTTTTTCTTTTTCATTTTCTGTTTTTCTTTTCTTTTTCTGTCTTTTTTGTTCTTTCTTTCTTTCTTTCTTTCTTTCTTTCTTTCTTTCTTTCTTTTTTCTTTCTCTCTTTTGCTTTTCTTTCTTTCTTTCTTTTTTTCCTTTCCTTTCCCATAGTTCTTTTTTTTTAATTTTTTCCCTTCATTTTCTTTTTTTCTTTTCTTTTTCTGTCTTTTTTGTTCTTTCTTTCTTTCTTTCTTTCTTTCTTTCTTTCTTTCTTTCTTTCTCTCTTTGCTTTTCTTTCTTTCTTTCTCTTTTCTTCCTTCCTTCCTTCCTTCCTTCCTTCCTTTTCCTTCTTCCCTTTCTTTCTGTCTATCTGTCTTTCTTGGCTGGCTTACTTTTTCTGTTTCTTCTTTTTTTTTGGGGATTTTTTTTTTCCCTTTCATTTTTTGTAAGTAACAGGTTTATACATCCTACCTATGTGGTTTATCATAAACATTGAGTATAAAATTTCAGTTTAAATGTAACTTAATAGAAATAACTGTTTTCCATTAGACAGCATCTATAGTTTTATTTTTTATATATTTTATATATATAAAATTTATATATATATATATATATAAAAAAAAAAGTTTTTTGCAGCTGGACTACTGTACTGTAAGTCTCCCTCAAAAACATTGTCAGCATCTTTGTACCATGTGACTGTGTCTTGATTGACATCTTGATGAAAAAAAAAACCCGCCTTGGTTCTTCATGACTACATGTTACAACAGCATGAAGGATTACTGGAATAATACTGTACCGAAAGCGCGCTTCTTACTATTTTGGCTTAGGTTTTAGGAAAAACGGCTGTATAATCATGGTGAGAGTTCAGGTATCCTTTTTTTACTGTGTGTGTGTAGTCTCAGCGTTCACATGATTGCTCTGGATTTCCCCCGCTGCAGCATCACAAATCCAACATTTATGCAACTCAACTAAACAAGAAACCCCTCGCACTAATGCAAGGTCAAACGCTGGAGGATTAAAATATCGCCACTGCTGTTGTCAACAAAATTTTAGCCACGCACAAAATGTGTAACAGTATCACTATTAATAATGCATCAGAAATGGTGGTGGAATGTTTTTAAAACATAATTCTCTTAAAAAGAGAGAGAGAGAGAGAGAGAGATGGGGGGGAGGGAGGAGATAGTTAGTGTACCAGAAGCCTTAGCCAGTGTATTGATTTTGCAATGTGGATGTTAAAAACAAAAGTTTAGGTTTTTTAAAACCACCTCGTGTAGATGTAAATGTTTCAACAGCCTAAACGACCCGCTTTTCCCTTTATGCTGAAAAAAACTTTTTTTTTTTGCTGAATTCATAATATGTCTGGTGCTAATTTGGCTCAATTGTGCTTCTTGTGCAATTACGTGAATTGCTTTTGATTAAGAAAATGATGGACCTGCCCTGTTTGGAAAATACACTTTAAAAAAGGGACTTTGGTTATCAGCAGGTAGGCATTCTCCACCAAGAGAACCCCGTGGAACTGCAGCTTTCTTTCTTTCTTTCTTTATTTATTTTTTTTTCCCTTTTTTTCTTTCTTTCTTTCTTTCTTTCTTTCTTTCTTTCTTTCTTTCCTTCTTTCCTTTCTTTTTTTCCTTCCTATATCCTTCCTTCCTTCCTTCCTTCCTTCTTTCCATTTTTCTTTTTTTCTTTCTTTCTTTCTTTTTTTTCTTTTTTTTTCTTTCTTTCTTTCTTTCTTTCTGTTCTTTCTTTCTTTCTTTCTTTCTTTCTTTCTTTCTTTCTTTCTTTCTTTCTTTTTTTTTCTTTCTTTCTTTCCCCTTTCCCTTTCCCTTTCCCTTTTCTCTTCCTTTCTGTCCTTCCTTCCTTCCATTTTCTTTCTTTCTGTCCTTTCTTTTTTGTATTCTTTCTTTCTTTCTTTCTTTCTTTCTTTCTTTCTTTCTTTCTTTCTTTCTTTTCTTTTTTTCCTTCTTTCCTTCCTATATCCTTCCCTTCCTTTCCCTTTCCCTTTCCCTTTTTTCCATTTTTTTTTTTCTTTCTTTCTTTCTTTCTTTCTTTCTTTCTTTCTTTCTTTCTTTCTTTTTTTCAAAGGGAAAAAGATGAACCTGGCCTTTGTGAAGATTTTACTCTCATTATACATTTTAAAAAGGTACTTTGGGACAGTAGGTAGGTAAGGGGGGGGGTAGAGAGAGAGGATAGTTAGTGTACCCGAAGCCTTAGCCAGTGTATTGATTTTGCAATGTGGATGTTAAAAACAAAAGTGAGATTTTAAAGCCACCTCGTGTAGATGTAAATGTTTCAACTGCCTAAACGACTGCTTTCCTTCATGCTGAAATAAACTTTTTTTTTTTGCTGAATTCATAATATGTCTGGTGCTAATTTGGCTCAATTGTGCTTCTTGTGCAATTATGTGAATTGCTTTTGATTAAGAAAATGATGGGCCTGCCCTGTTTGGAAAATACACTTTAAAAAGGCACTTTGGTTATCAGCAGGTAGGGATTCTCCACCAAAAGAACCCCGTGGAACTGCAGCTTTCTTTCTTTCTTTCTTTATTTTTCCTTTCTTTCTTTTTTTCTTTCTTTCTTTCTTTCTTTCTTTCTTTCTTTCTTTCTTTCTGTCCTTCCTTCCTTCCATTTTCTTTCTTTCTGTCCTTTCTTTTTTGTATTCTCTTTCTTTCTTTCTTTCTTTCTTTCTTTCTTTCTTTCTTTTTTTCTTTTCTTTCTTTCCTTCTTTCCTTCCTATATCCTTCCCTTCCTTCCTTCCCTTTCCCTTTTCTCTTTCTTTCTTTCTTTCCTCCCTCCCTCCCTCCTCCCTCCCTTCCCCTTCCTTCCTTCCTTCCTTCCTTCCTTCCATTTTCTCTTTCTTTCTGTCCCGTCTTTTTTGTTTTCTTTCGTTAATTCTTTCTTTCGTTAATTCATTCTTTCTTTCTTTCTTTCTTTCTTTCTTTCTTTCTTTCTTTCTTTCTTTCTTTCTTTCTTTCTTTCTTTCTTTCTTTCTTTCTTTCTTTCCTTCCTTCCTTCCTTCCAATTTCTCTTTCTTTCTGTCCTTTCTTTTTTGTATTCTTTTGTTCTTTCTTTCTTTCTTTCTTTCTTTCTTTCTTTCTTCTTCTTTATTCCTTCCTTTCTTTCTTTCCTTCCTATATCCTTCCTTCCTTCCTTTCTTCCTTCCTTCCTTCCTTTTTTCCTTCCTTCCTTCCTTCCTTTTTTCCTTCCATTCTTCTTTCCTTCCTTCCTTCCTTTTTTCCTTCCATTTTATCTTTCTTTCTTTCTTTTTTTGTTTTCTTTCTTTCCTTCTTTCCTTCCTATATCCTTCCCTTCCTTCCTTCCTTCCATTTTCTCTTTCTTTCTTTCTTTCCTCCCTCCCTCCCTCCCTCCCTCCCTTCCTTCCTTCCTTCCTTCCTTCCTTCCTTCCTTCCATTTTCTCTTTCTTTCTGTCCCGTCTTTTTGGTTTTCTTTCGTTAATTCTTTCTTTCGTTAATTCTTTCTTTCGTTAATTCTTTCTTTCTTTCTTTCTTTCTTTCTTTCTTTCTTTCTTTCTTTCTTTCTTTCTTTCCTTCCTTCCTTCCTTCCAATTTCTCTTTCTTTCTGTCCTTTCTTTTTTGTATTCTTTTGTTCTTTCTTTCTTTCTTTCTTTCTTTCTTTCTTTCTTTCTTTCTTTCTTTATTCCTTCCTTTCTTTCTTTCCTTCCTATATCCTTCCTTCCTTCCTTTCTTCCTTCCTTCCTTCCTTCTTCCTTCCTTCCTTCCTTTTTTCCTTCCTTCCTTCCTTCCTTTTTTCCTTCCATTCTTCTTTCCTTCCTTCCTTCCTTTTTTCCTTCCATTTTATCTTTCTTTCTTTCTTTTTTTGTTTTCTTTCTTTCCTTCTTCCCTTCCTATATCCTTCCCTTCCTTCCTTCCTTCCTTCCTTCCATTTTCTTTCTTACTTTCTTTCTTTCTTTCTTTCTTTCTTTCTTTCTTTCTTTCTTTCTTTCTTTCTTTTCTTATATCTGTCCCTTCCTTCCTTCCTTCCTTCCTTCCTTCCTTCCATTTTCTCTTTCTTTCTTTCTTTATTTATTTCAAAGAAAAATGTTGAACCTGGCCTTTGTGAAGATTTTACTCTCATTATACATTTTAAAAAAGTACTTTGGAACAGTAGGTAGGTACCGTTCTCCACTGAGAGATACAGGGTACAGGGTACAATTTTCTGAGCTTCTAGTTGCCTGAATTTTTTAATCCCTCCACATGTTGTGTATTAGTGCTTAAACTTCATAAATAAACCCAGTGGAACTGCAGCAGAAGTGTTAAAATTCAATGACTTATTTTAGTAGGGAGAGAAGAAAAGATCTGACAGCTGAGCCCAGGCACAGCAATCAACACATTAATTAAACGAAACACGGAGAGGTGTGGATGGCATTAAAGTAATAGCATTTAAACTTTGGAGACATAAATGAAAGGTCACTCTCTTCTCATTCTGCAGCTCTGTAATCAATGCTATTAGGAAGCGCTAGAGACGCTTGCGAAGGAAGACAGATCGACATGTAGATATATGCTACGGATTTTGTCATTTTGAAATGTATTTGAAGGAATGTGTATGTATGGGGTTTTTGAGTGAAACTCATGTTTTTGGCAGAGAAAAAAACACAGAGGATATAAAATGTATATTTCAGTAATATAATTTACATTTAGATCATTTATTAATATTACAAGCTCTACTCTGTTGTTCTTAAATATAAAAATCAGTTCCCTTTGGCAATTTTGACAAAAGGCTCGTTATTGCAGTTGCTTATCCTTAATCGCCATAGCAGATCTGCATATTTGATTTTTTCTCCTTCCTGACACAACCCTTAAATTTTATCCAGATTGATAAAAATTTCCAGTTCCACTTCTTTTTTTCTGGACCTGCCTGATCCATCCAGATGCTTTACCACTGCTGCTGGGGATAGAGCTGTGTGGACAGCCTATGACCCACGGGACTGCTGTGGATAGAACCACTTGGGTCAAGAACCACTTGACTTTCACGCCATCTTTGAACTGCCGTTGCCTCAGTTCAGCTAGTGGATGAACTTTATGAACTTAAAATTAGGTCAGTTAGATCAAGAATTTCAGGTCATGTTCATGTCAAAGATCAGAATGCTGAAAAGATATTTTTTATATATACACAACAGTCTCTACACAGAATAGTCTGGATAATGAAAGAAAACAGGCAGTGAGTGATGTGTATAGGTGTATAGTGTATAGGCAGAACTGCCTTATTGATGAGACAGGTCAGAGGCGAATGTTGCTCGCTGCAGTCGTTTTGAACAGAAAAGCATCTCTGAAAGCAGTAGACATCAAACCTTGCAAAAAAATGGGTTACAAGAGCATAAGACCACATCAGGTTCCTCTCCTGTCAGCCAAGAACAAGAATCGAGCAAGAATCGAGCTATACATCCCACTCCCAAGCTTCCAGTTCCACTTCTTCTTTCTGGACCTGCCTGATCCATCCAGTCTTGTTGCTTAGTGGTGCTCACTGCTGCTGGGGATAGATCTGTGTGGACAGCCTATGAGCCACAGGACTGCTGTGAATAGAACCACTTGGAGACTTTCACGCCATTTTTGTACTACCGTTGCCTCAGTCAGCTTTCAGCAGGAAGGAATTAGTGCTAAATCTATAATGAACTCAGAAACTATGCTGACCAATTAGTTCCTTAAGAGATCTTAGTTGCACAATTCTTTGTCACTATAAACTGTTGAAGAAAGGACATTATCAACATTTACATTATTTACTGTCCAGTGTCACCCAAATGAGGATGAGGTTCCCTTCTGAGCCTGGTTCCTCTCAAGGTTTCTTCCTCATATCATCTCAGGGAGTTTTTACTTGCCACTATCGCCTCAGGCTTCTCATGAGGGACAAATGTTATGGATAAATAGTAACTTAACTTTTAACTTTATAACTTTTTCTATGTTTCAATACTTCTGTAAAGTGGTTTTGAGACAACGTCCATTGTTAAAAGTGCTATTCAAATAAATTGAATTGAATTGAATTGCAACTGGACTGGAAAAATGGTGCCTGGTTTGTTTGGCAAGTGAGAAGAACCCAGCACTTACACTCAGGTGTGTAACAAAACTTCTGAGAGTGTCTTCGAAATGTCAAGTGAATTCGAAGGTAGTTCAGCAAGATGCAGCAAGAAAGTGATTCGACTTGGAGTCTGAATCAAACGCAGAAATTGAATTTCGGACAGCAATTATTTGTAGCTGACAAAGCGAGCAAACTACTCGTATCGGATCACTAAGAAATTTCCTTGTTTGTAAAAAGAAAAAACAGTTTTATCCATTCATCAAAGTAATCAGATGATTTTAAAAGAAAGATCTACATTGTCGTACAGAGGCCCATTATCAGAAACCATCAGTCCTTTGTTTTTAATTGTTGGCTAATCCAAGCTAATCACTTTATAAGGTTAATTGATTATTATAAAAACCCCTTTGCAATTGTTCTGGCACAGCTTCAAACTGTTGTACTGATTAAGTGAGCAATAAAAGTGGTTAGTTAGTGTGGAGCATCAGGAGTTCTGGGTTTAGTTAAAGGCTCAAAGAAACAACTTTGTTTTTTTCATGGTAAGAACTTATCTTTCCATGCCGTGAATTACTCCTTTCATAAAAAAAAGTTCTAACCAGAAGAGAAAAAGGAGTGGGAGACCCCTTGAACTGGAAATCAAGGATATTTCAGAGTGATCCCAAACTTTTGAACAGTAGTGTAGGTGCAATCCAAAAGACAGAGCTGTCGAGCTGTAAAACAAGTCAAATTTAACAAATGATTTATTTTTGTAATTATCGAACTGTTTATTTGACCATCGTTGGGGTCATTTTCATGCCAAAGGTTTGTTTGCTTTATCACCAATGGATGAAAGCGGTTTTGAAAATTATGTTTTCATCCCTGCATCTTCTTTAGCCAGCGTCTTTTGCTTTTGGTTTGCTTACTTCAGAACAGTGTGAAATATAACTAAACCAAAGATTCTCAGGTTCTCACTCAGCAAATGGAATAGCATATGTGAAAGCGCCTTAAGAAGACTTTAATAAAGTAACTGTTTATTTTGTCTTTATGCCTTTGCAGAAGAAGAAGTAAATTACATATTCATTTGCGTGCAAACATTCAATGTGGATTTTTTTTTTTTTTGCTTATTTCAAAGATAGAATCCACCTTCGAGCCCATTAAGTCATCTTGAGTATATTTTGTTTTGTAAAGCTTACCCAGGTAAACCTAACAGTACTGGGACTCATTTTCCCCCAGCCCATTTCCACTTCACTCTGAACCTCGTCTGGCCCCAATGAGGGCTTGATTACAAGGTGATTATTGCGCCTTTGGATTTGTTTTGTTGAGCAAACATGTTGTGGCTGGATATTACGCCGATTAATTTCAGTCACACTCTCTCCCAGCATGGCCCGGTAAGAGCAGGTGATGAATTCATCTTTCCACTTCTCCCCTGTGTGTCTTGCTCTCAGCTCGAGCTCTGTACCCAATCATGTCCAACCATTCAGACTTGTTCAGGTGAAACGCGAAGAATGTTTAAGTCCCTGACTGGGAAGCATGAGCGTGGCAGGTGAAGAGATTATTTTCATTTTATTATAGTCTGGTAATTTCATTCAGCCATGAAATAAGTCATCATTATTGAATAGTGCCAACTTGAGGATATCTTGATTCCTGGATGGCTGTAATATATTTTGTTTTTTTGTTTTTTTCAAAGTGGTGTCTTGTTCTGTAGGCCTTGCTTTTGCCTCTGTTTTTTCCCCCACTCCTTTGGTTTCTTGCCCTTACCATTTCTTCTTGGCAACCTGCCACAAATTTCAGGACTGTTCCATTACATGACGTTTTTTAGATGGTTTCTCAAAGGCTGAGTCAATATAACAGTAGACATCACTAATTAAAGCCAATAAAATCTGCTGCACTTACTTTTTCTTTTAAAAGCAGTAAATAATTGGCTGATAATAACAACAACATTTATAATAGTTGGTAGGTCATTAAAATATACTCTGGTTTGAAATTTTGTTGTAAAATTCTGCTTATCTACATTAGTGTCTTGACTAAGCAGTGATTGTGAGGGGGCCTAGCACTAATAGAGGAATACAAATGGACTCCAATTTGGAAATGAATCATGATTGGTCGTTCTTTGTGCAGTGAAATTTGATTGGCTGTTAAGGAGCAAGTTTTTCCCCATAGTGTATGATTTTGACTAAATTCAGGAAAATTCTTTTTTGTTGTGGATTGTCAGTTTAATACATTAGGTCCTGTTATCACTTACATTATAGCAACTATAACTCCATAGTTGCTATAATGTATAATGTATATAGCTTATCATGTTACAGAGAAATCAAAGAGTCTCTCATGCAGTAAACATAGAATCAAAGTACTGACACTGGAGACTCCTTCCATAAATTCTATAAATTTCTATATTAGCCTTAGGTGACATGGAGGATCCACCATCCAAGTTACTGTAACAGTAATAAAGTTTGAAAGCAAGGGTATTCATAGGCAGAAATGCCGTTATGGAAAAAAAAAAATCAACAGCTTCTGAGAAATTCAGCTCTGGAATTAACGAAACTGTTCAACAATACAGCCAAAGAACAAGTACAGAAAGTCCTTATATCTCTAGAAATTCACATATTTTCCGATTGAGTTTATTATTCATCGTCTTTTATTTGGTTTCCTAGACAGATTGACACACCGTAATGAAGGGTTTGCAGAGTGCAACTGCATACCAGAATGCATTTAGATGCAGAAATATGTGGTTCCAAAACACCAGCAGGGGGTTAAAAAGGCAATTATTATGCTAGAGCTACTGTTAAAATGGACAGTAATGACAGCAAGCGTATTCTATGTTAAGAAGGTCTTTATCAGATAGATATTGAAATTTTCTCTAAAATTTGTATTGTCTATTTTTTTTCTGAATATCACTTTAATTGGGCTTTGAGAAGGTACACAATGGGCATATTTCCAGCACTTCCAGTACAAAAGTAAAGCTAGCTATAGAAATGTTGAATTTTCTGTACTCCCTTGTTTAATAAAAACCTCAATTAAGCAATTATAGACATTATATAGCACACTATAGACCTATTTATATATCCATATCCATCGAAACTCACTTCTATCTGAAAGCACTTTTCATAGCTGTTTGTAAAAGTCTCTCTCTGACTAGGGAGAAAGAAAGCAGTGGGACATCTGCCAGGATTGTTGCACACCCGCTACTCAAACACTCTTATCACGAAAGGTTGGTCGTAATGAATCTTTTAGTTTAAGTGCATTTCCCAAAGCGAGCTAGAAACGTAATTATTTTCAAATCAAGCCTGAAACTACTGTATTTTAATGAACGGGAAGGGAACCACTTCCATTATCATTTCATTTTGTTTTAGAAAAAAAAAAAGCCATGAAGTGCTTAACAACAAATAGGCAATGGAACACTAACATGAAGCAGAGTTACTGATACTGTGGTGGTTTTCACACTGGACATGTTTGCTCTGGTCTGAATTCTGATTGTTTTGGCACCCCACATAGGATTGATTCTATCTTACATCTTCACAAACTTGCTTGGATAACACAATGCGACTCAAGTACAGGTTGTGTTCACAATTACGAGAGTCTTGGCACAGTTCCAGTGCGGCCCAACTCACACATTACCTCCTACATGTAGTCTCAGATTCAGTGCCATGGTGAGCTTCCTGGTCTGCAAGCAACTATTGGTTCACGTTACCAATTTTAATGCAAACTATACTCGGTTTATAATATATTAACCAAATTATTATATATATAATCCAAGTAGTTTATTCCTTTTTATACCACAGAGTTTCCAGTAACTTCAATGACACATCATGCATGTTTTTAATCTGTTTATTGTTGTAGAACTTTACATTTACATTTCTTGCATTAGGCAGATGCCCTTATCCAGAGTGACTTACATTTTTATCTCATTTTACACAACTGAGCAATTGAGGGTTAAGCGTCTTATACAGGGGCCCAGCAGTGGTAGCTTGGAGTTTGACCTGGGATTCAAACTCACTTCCGAATCAGTAGCCCAATGCCTTAACCAATGAGCTAACACATAAGCTAGAACTTTAACACATAAGCTCAATTTTCTATACTGTCTTATCCAGGCTATATTCCTATCTTCCTCTCAAGAGTTCCTGATCTAAGCTAAAGATTCAACACCAAGATAAAATAATTACTAAAGATAAATTCCTGAATGTGAACATAACAGAAATGTTACTTCTGGAAAGTTATTGTCACGTCCGGGCACCCCACCCTATGCGGGGCTCGAACCCAGACCTCTGTGGTGCTGTGTGCACGTGCCTGCACGCTGTGAAAGATAGACCCATACACGGGATTCAGCAAAGCTCTGCTTTATTCACATACACACAATACAGGAGGAAGACGAACCTAACTCTAAGACATGTCACTAATAAAACAAAACCTCACAAACAGAACCTGGAACATTCATTCATTCATTGTCTACCGCTTATCCGAACTATTCGCGGGTCACGGGGAGCCTGTGCCTATCTCAGGTGTCATTTGGCATCAAGGCAGGATACACCCTGGACGGAGTGCCAACCCATTGCAGGGCACACACACACTCATTCACTCACACAATCACACACTACGGACAATTTAGAGATGCCAATCAACCTACCATGCATGTCTTTGGATTGGGGGAGGAAACCGGAGTACCCGGAGGAAAATCCCGAGGCACGGGGAGAACATGCAAACTCCCCACACACATGGCGGCGGCAGGAATCAAACCCCCAACCCTGGAGGTGTGAGGCAAATGTGCTAACCACTAAGCCACCATGCCAGAACATGGAACAATGACCGACAAAGACAAGAACACAGGGATCCCTATTTATAGGGCAAAACATCAAGGTTAATAGGGAACAGGTGACAACAGGAGAGAGAACAATAGGCGTGGCACAAAATACACACAAACAAGCAGGCTTCCCAGGATTCACCTGCCAGCACCCTCTCTGGGCCTGGCAGGGAACTGTCCAGCTGTTCCTGACAGTTATTTACTTTGTTGCACCGAATTCGAGTCAGACGGTAATTCCCGCTTCAGTTCCAGGTCTAATAGAGCGTTCCATACAATCATGGCTGTGTTATTAAATTGCAGGTAGCTCCGAGAAACTCATGTATAGTGGGCACTGCCAGCCTCAAATGAGGCCTGGTGTATATATTAACACTAATATCCACTGTGGATTCCTTCTGCTTTTTCAAACTTTACACAATTCTTTTTTTCCAGGTTGAAGCTTTAGCCTCTATCTTTTAGCTATATCCTTTACTGCCATAATAAAAAAAAAATAATAATTAAAATTTTGTATATGTTATTTTTACTTTTAAAATTACTTTTGAAACTATTTAAATGATAAATATTTATTTATTTATTTAAATTATAAATATTTTTTATTATTTAATTGAAGTATTATTAGTATTATTATTCATGATATAGGTATCTCCATATCTACCTGTCTATTTATCTCTTTATCTATATTTACATTACAATTATGTCAATTTGTTGATGTAAACAGGGGTCCAAGCAATCTAGCCATGGAGGTCACAGTCGAGTGACTTCTCTGCCGGTCCCAAGCCCGGATAAATAGAGAGGGTTGCGTCAGGAAGGGCATCCGGTGTAAAACATTGGCAAATTTAACCATGCGAATCGACAGTACTCTGAATTTCATCCCAGATCGGTCAAGGCCTGGGTTAACAACGATCGCTATCGGCACCGTTGACCTACAGGGCGGCGGTGGAAATTGGGCTACTGTTGGTCGGAGGGAGGAGAGTGCACAGACAGAGATAGAAGAGGAAACATAAGAGTGTAGGACTAAGAATAGGAACTCTGAATGTTGGTACTATGACAGGGAAAGGTAGAGAGCTGGCTGATATGATGGAGAGAAGGAAGGTGGATATACTGTGTGTACAGGAGACCAGGTGGAAGGGTAGGAAGGCTTGTAGTATAGGAGCAGGATTCAAGCTGTTTTATTATGGTGTGGATAGTAAGAGAAATGGGGTAGGTGTGGTCCTGAAGGAGGAGTTTGTGAGGAATGTTCTGGAGGTGAAGAGAGTGTCAGACAGGGTGATGAGTCTGAAGGGGTGATGTTGAATGTTGTTAGTGGTTGTGCCCCACAGGTAGGTTGTGAGTTAGAGTAGAAAGAGAGATTCTGGAGTGAATTAGATGAGGTGATAGAGAGTATTCCCACGGGTGAGAGAGTGGTGATAGAAGCGGATTTTAATGGACATGTTGGTGAGGGGAACACAGGTGATGAGGAGGTGATGGGCAAGTTTGGAGTTAAGGAAAGGAACCTTGAAGGTCAGATGGTAGTGGACTTTGCTAAGAGGATGGACATGGCTGTGGTTAACACTTATTTCCAGAAAAGGGAGGAGCATAGAGTGACTTACAAGAGTGTAGGTAGGAGAACACAGGTAGACTACATCCTATGTAGAAGAGGCAATCTGAAAGAGTTTAGTGACTGTAAAGTGGTAGTGGGAGAGAGTATATCCAGACAGCATAGGATTGTGGTGTGTAGGATGACTTTGATGGTCTGTAAGAAAAAGAGGTCAGAGATAGAAAAGAAAACCAAGTGGTGGAAGCTGAAAAAGAAGGAATGTTGTGAGGAATTTAGACAGAAGTTGAGGCAGGCTCTGTGTGGTCAGGTAGTGCTGCCAGATGACTGGGAAACTACAGCAGAAGGGATCAGGGAGACAGGGAGAAAGGTGCTGGGTGTGTCATCTGGAAGGAGGAAAGAAGATAAGGAGACTTGGTGGTGGAATGAGGAAGTTCAGGATAGTATCCAGAGGAAGAGGTTAGCCAAGAAGAAATGGGACATGGACAGGACTGAAGAGAGTAGACAGGAATACAAGGAGTTACAGCGCAGAGTGAAGAGGGGGGTGTCTAAGGCTAAGCAGAAAGCATATGACGAGTTGTACACTAGGTTAGACACTAGAGAAGGAGAGAAGGACTTGTACAGGTTAGTGTCACGACTCGCGCTAGAGGTGACCGCGAGAGGGAGCCCTCGCCCGTGTTTTGAGATTACTTCCGAGTGCGCGCCGGCTTTAAAAATGCTGCGCACTTCCTGCATATCGCGAAGTATCTTTTTCTATGGGGATTACCGAGCGTTTCATTATTGGATTGATTTTCGTGTATGACTTGGATTGTTTAACATTTTCTCTTTTGGATTACCTGTGTGGATTACTTGCTGTTACCGAACTGGACTGTTTAAAGTTCATTCTATTGGATTATCCGTGTTATATCTATTGCTGGCTTACTGATCTTGGACTGTTTAAGGACTTTCGTTTCTCTATCTTCCTGTTTGTTTGTACGCTCTTCTTTAATACACCATTACCTAACTCTGTGCCTGTTTTCGACTCTGTCTTTGCTCGACCCCTATCGCCAGTTCGGCGAATGGATCCGAACACTTCCGCCTCCGGCGGAGCTCCCTTACAGTTAGCTAGGCAGAGGGATCGAGATGGGAAAGATGTGCAGTAATTTAGAGTTATTAAGGATAGAGATGGAAGGGTGCTCACAAGTGAGGAGAGTGTACAAAGGAGATGGAAGGAGTACTTTGAAGAGCCGATGAATGAGGAAAATGAGAGGGAAAAAAGAGTAGAAGGGGTGAACTCTGTGGAACAGAAAGTAGATAAGATTAGAAAGGATGACGTCAGGAAGGCTTTGAAGAGGATGAAAAGTGGAAAGGCAGTTGGTCCTGATGACATCCCGGTGGAGGTCTGGAAGTGTCTGGGAGAGGCAGCAGTGGAATTTTTAACTTGTTTGTTCAATAGGGTCTTAGAGAGTGAGAAGATGCCTGAGGACTGGAGAAGAAGTGTGTTAGTGCCGATCTTTAAGAATAAGGGTGACGTGCAGAGTTGCAGTAACTATAGGAGGATAAAGTTGATGAGCCATACAATGAAGATATGGGAAAGAGTAGTGGAAGCTAGGTTAAGGAAGGTAGTGGAAATTTGTGAGCAGCAGTATGGCTTCATGCCCAGAAAGAGCAGAACTGATGCAATTTTTGCTCTGAGAAATTTGATGGAGAAGTATAGGGATAGTCTGAGGGAGTTGCACTGTGTGTTTGTAGACTTGGAGAAAGCGTATGACAGGGTGCCAAGAGAAGAGCTATGGTACTGTATGAGGAAGTCAGGAGTAGCAGAGAAGTATGTCAGAGTGGTGCAGGACATGTGTGAGAGGAGCAGGACAGTGGTGAGGTGTGCTGTAGGTCAGACAGAGGAGTTCAAAGTGGAGGTGGGACTGCATCAGTGATAGGCTCTGAGCCCCTTCCTGTTTGCTATGGTTATGGACCAGATGCCACAGGAGGTCAGACAGGAGTCTCCTTGGACAATGATGTTTGCAGATGACATTGTGATATGTAGTGAGAGCAGGGAGCAGGTGGAGGAAAACCTGGAGAGGTGGAAGTTTGCGCTGGAGAGAAGAGGAATGAAAGTCGTAGTAAGACTGAGTACATGTGTGTGAATGAAAGGGAGGGAAGTGGAACAGTAAGGTTACAGGGTGAAGAGGTGAAGAAAATACAGGAATTTAAGTACTTGGGGTCAACAGTCCAGAGCAATGGAGAGTGTGGGAAAGAGGTAAAGAAGCGAGTGCAGGCAGGTTGGAATGCGTGGAGAAAGGTGTCAGGAGTTCTGTGTGATAGGAAAACATCAGCGAGAATCAAGGGGAAGGTGTACAGGACAGTGGTGAGACCGGCCATGCTGTATGGTTTAGAGACAGTGTCACTGAGGAAGAGACAGGAGTCAGAGCTAGAGGTAGCAGAGCTGAAGATGTTGAGGTTCTCTTTGGGACATTTGGGGGACAAAGTTAGGAAGGCCAGATTAAGATGGTTTGGACATGTTCAGAAGAAGGAGAGTGAGTATATTGGTAGGAGAATGTTGGACATGGAGCTGCCAGGCAGGAGGCAAAAAGGAAGGCCAAAGAGGAGGTATATGGATATAATAAATGAGGATATGAAGCTAGCTGGTGCAAGTGTTGAAGATGCAGAAGATAGGGATAGGTGGAGAGAGATGATTCGCTGTGGCGACCCCTGAAGGGAAAAACCAAAAGAATAAATAGAAACAGGGGTCCAAGCACTAATACCCTTATGCAAACAGACCACAATTCTTTGGATATAAAGATTCAGTTTAAAATTTTTTTTCACATCACTACTGTTTTACTGGCAGTTTGGTGGAGGCAGAACATACCAGTATATGATATTGTGATTCCAGTATATGATATTATTCATATCAGTATATGATATTTTTACTATCCATGATGGTAACCTTAACCTCACTTGAAGACACTTGAATCAACAATGACATATTCGAGGGAGAAAAATACAGCAGAAAAAAAAACTATCTGAATATAAGTATACATTTTGTTGCAATTGTCTGTGAACTGTATCAGAGATCAATGACTCCTTGAAATATCCCACAATGCAGATCGTTATTGGCTTGTCTGGGCAATTTTAACAATAGCAGTGAGCACAACCGACCGGAGCGGAATTTGACTTTTATTTTCCAGGACGTTGGGCATTGAAACTGAAACAGTAGTTAAGCTTAACCCAGTTTCTGCCAAGCCCAAGTAAAGTTTCCTAAAAGTATCAGAATTTCTGCCAGCTTGATGCATAGCTGACCCCAGCATTGCCTGCACTGTGTAATAATAAAACTCACACAGTTATAACAATCTGCCTGATCTGACCCATCAATATTAGTCAAGCATTTAATTATCCATTCTGTTGACTTTACAATAGATCATCCTCTTACTACTCCTCATATAAACATATAACTGGAAAAATCTAACAATAAATCCAGATCAACTCATCTAACTATGATTAGCTTTGTAATAACTGTTACAAGCACAAGATCTAAATAGCAATTACTTCACTTCTGCTTTGACTTGACGAAATGCATCTGTTTTATTTATGTTTGCAAGATAGTCCTGTAGCTAAGTATATCGGTCTACAGGGTCTGCGTTCATGCTGATGAAAAATTGAGCTCTACTTGTCAAGTAGCTGTGTAATTTTATCAGTTGACGGTGTATATGACTTAAATGGGAACTTCAGATGGGGAAATAATATTCCACAGGTTCTCCAATAGGCAGTAATAATTGCTGGTTGCCAAGCAACTGAATTTATTCTCAGTGAAGAATTATTAGTGTGTCAGTGGACTTGGAGCCTGTGATAAGAGAGGATCTTCTTTGCATATGAATAAAGCGAATGCAGAGTTCTGTATTGATCAAAATAGATAAACACATACACTTCTAGTGAGGCTTGACAAGGAAGTGGCTCATAGCTTTCCTAGTTTAGCTTGAACTGATTTACATCTTCATCCATCTTTGTATATCTTTTTCATAAGGATGGTATAACTTCCTCTTCATCATTCTCTTCATGCACCAGATATTTGTCCATTGCCTTTTTCCTATTGATCTGAAAAGCTTGAGTACCTGTACATCAACTGCTTTCCATGATCAGAGTTGATCGAAGCTAACTCTAACCATATCACTGGTGTTTTTGCTTGTATTATTAATTGAGACTGAGAGGCAGGCAGTCTACTAGAGTGGTCATCGATTTTTGGATTGTTGCAGAGCTAGGAAACTTGAGCTATGCGGATATGTTAGGCCAGTGGGAATTATAATGGGGTTGCTTTGCTGGGGAAAGCTGAGAACTGAGAGTCAACTCCTGCCAACACACACACACACACACCCACACACACACACACACACACACACACACAGACACACACACTGTTGCCTCAGTGATTTTTCCCTCCTCTCAGTCTAACCCACTGCAATAATAATCAAATTTATTTTTCTCTCTTAGCTAATCACCAGGATGTCCACACACTTATGCTAATGGGTGCAGTATGAATCAGATCAAAATGCAGATTGTTTGTCTTGAAAACAGATTTGAGTTTTACTCCATTTATTCAATTGCGTCCAGCTATTAGGTTATTTTATTCGCAGTTGTCCAGTGGACAGTTAGGTTCAACAGTCTGAAAAAGAAAAACAAACCCTACTCCTTATTAAATTTGTTTTGTTTTATTTGGTGCTGTATTTGGTCGCTTTGGTCAATCCACAGTCATCCAGCTCTCCGCTATCACACGACATCTAGTATGTACTTTTGTCAAGACACAAAGACATCTTTTGCATCTATTATAACTGCTGCTTCACCAGGCAGCATGAAACACAGGAAACAGGAAAGTCCTAACAGCTCTCTTTCACATCCATATGCTTACATAGTCACTGCGATTCACAGGACATTATACCATTATCCCTTAGTAACCCCCGAACCCAGACAGCATGGCCAATTTTATTCCCTTGGCTCCTGTCCACGGATAGCTGTGGCATTGTCGGCTATCAAACTCATGAGTTTAATGTGAACTCTTGTCTGTTCCACCACTCTGGAGCCTCAAATAATATATTTTATGTGCACTTGCTAATTCTATGTTGACAGGAGCTACATCCAAAACTGTGTTAGAAGAAGATAATAATCATAAACTTGTCCGTTCCCCATAATCTCTATGAATGCACTTAACTAGCTAACTAGTAATAAAGTTTCAGGCTCAACCAAAACATAAAAACCTTGGAGCTTTTACTTGCGCAATTGCCTAGCAAATGAATTTTCCAATGGTGTCCTAGGTTACTCAAAATGTATTTACTGCTTGACCTGTACACTTCTTGGCACATGTACATTTATCTTCCTTAGCAGATATAATTGCCTTACATCTCTTCATCACACAAAACAGCCTTTTTTCCAAACATTCCTGCAGAACCATTTGCCTCTTGCAGGACTTCCCAAAGGAAGCTGTGCAGTGGTACCCCTCTCAAACCTTTCGATCCATCTCCTCCCAAAGCAGCTCAATTGGGTTAAAGTTGGCGAGCTTGTCAGGCCATTCCCTTACAGACTACCTCCTTCTTCTCCAAAGGCCTTTTGCACAGCATTCGACATGTGTTCTGGGTCATTGAAACTAAACAATTAAGAAGATTTTGAAAAGTAGGACAAGGTGTTCCCAAACTTTGGATTTTCCTGCATTTCTCAGGGCTTCGGGGGGCACTTGTTTTGAGATTCTGAGCAGTATATTTTCTTCCAGAAGATTCTCATTATATGATTCACTAGGCTGTGGTAAGAACAGCCAAGCTTACTCATTCTCTGGCAACTTTCCTTATGGAGCAAACACCACTTCCCATGTTTGTGTACGTTCTGGACTGCTTTTACTTTTTCTTATCTGAAGCCAATCTTTGTTTCAAATCTATGTTCTAAATCCAGACCATTTTTTAGTTTTGTCCCCATTTAACTTGTTTCCAGCTACTCTGTTGTTTCTAAGAAGTCTGGTCTTGAGTCAAAAGCTCTATCTCTAATCTTTGTGGATAAAATATTGGAAAGGGTTAGTAGTGGGCGGTCCAGGCTAAAAATAATATGAATGCATATTAGCAGGAAAAAGTTCTACCCTGTCAACAAGGTGGTACCCCTGAAGAGTAAATTTTTTTATAAGCACCACATCTAATTAGCTTTTACAGCAGGGGTTTACAATCTTATCTGCAAAAGGCCAGTGGTGTAGGTGCAGGTTTTCATTCCAAGCAAGCAGAAGCCACTTCTGAGTCTCTTGAAAGCCAATATTTACTGGTTAAACAGGTGGAACCAGGTGTGTCCCCTGCTTGATTGGAATGGAACCCTGCGCCCACACCAGTCCTTTGCGGATAAGATTGGACACCCCTGTTTTTGAATAATACTTCCATTAACAAAGAGCCATTGGAACCATGGAACATCATTGCATTTTTTCCATTGTCTGTAATGCTTATCTGATCTATTCTCGGGTCACGGGGAGCCTGTGCCTATCTCAGGCATCATCGGGCATCAAGACAGGATACACCCTGGATGGAGTGCCAATCCAATGCAGGGTAAACACACTCTCATTCCTGGAGTATCATCTTAAATATAAATATTGATATGTGAGTCACTTCAAGTGAAAGGTTTTCCTTTACGGGTTAAAAGGTTTAGCACTTATGTAAAGGTTCCAATTTCTGCTTTTTCATGATTGCTATTTGCTCAACTGTGTCAGTGAAGTCAATTATTGGATTAACGTCCTCAGACTATTCTCCTTAAAAAATGTCAAGTGGAATAAGGAGGAATTATGGAAGCCCAGGCTTTGTTGAGTGATTGAAACGTACTTGTGGCATGACACAAGTCTTAATGATGTGGTACTTTGAAATTTGGGAAACCTCTAACCAACGTGGATCAAATAGCAGCATCTGGCGGAACTATAGCTTAAAGGTTCGAGTTCTGGAAAAGTAGCAATTTTTTTTAAAGCCATTTAAAAGAATTCACTACTTTGTACACTGAGTCTGAGTGGAACTACTGAAGATATTGTTCTGTTTCGCCAACCCTTAATCCCATCAAGTTCATCACTGCCAACAAAAAGTGCCTTCTGTTTCTCGAGCACTGGCCATTTATGTCTTTCTTTAAAAAGTTCTAACTGTGTTGAGTGCCAACAGCAATTTTTGTTTGTCTCCCAGGGCCACTTTCACTTTTTTTTTTTGCTGTTTTTTTTTTTTTTGGTTTTCTTCTTTCTCCAGGTATTATATCTTAGATTATTATTGATGTTTTTGTTTAGCCATTATTGCAGAATCAGTCTCCATTTGTAGTCACTGTTAACTAAGGAGAGGACTGCTGTAAGTGACAAATAGTCAGGAAAATAACAAACACTTGACCAGAATGGAAGTGTTTCTTTGGAAGGCTTAAGTGGTTTAGACAAATGACTTTTGTCTCTGGCATGATAAATGCCAGATAAACAGCTAATGAAGGTGTCCAAAAGGTCTTCTTTCTCTGGATACTTTACTGTGCCATGCTGAACTTTTGGAACAAAGAAGATTCATGTAAAAAGCAGTAAAGGTGAAATTTATTTTAATGAGAATATCGGTTGGAATGTTTTATAAAGCTTGTACTTTTTATCTGAGTTTCTGTTAACCCTATAGCAGCTATATACAGTTGTTGCCTTACCAAAAATACAGCTTGTCATTATACAGACAACATTTTGCCTTTACATTTATGGCATTTGGCAGATGCCCTTATCCAGAGTGCTTACATTTTTTATCTCATTTTATACAACCGAGCAATTGAGGGTTAAGGGCCTTGCTTAGGGGCCCAAGGGTGGAGGGTTGGTGGATCTGGGATTTGAACTCACAACCTTCCAATCAGTAGGCCAACACCTTAACTAAGCTGAATCCGGATTTCTACCATACCAGAAAGCACCTGTCTAGATCTCTCCAGACCTCCAGACCTCTCCAGACCTCTATCAAACCAGACATCTGTCATTAGCACTGTGGTTGGAAGAAAGTGGCATCTGACTGAGCAGAACTTACAATTGTTACTACTTTGTACTACCATTGACATAAATTCTGGTGCTTACATTAATAATCCATGGTTTTTCACAAATGTACTTGCTAGATGAACCATTTTCAAATACATATTTTTTAGCACTTGTTCTTGATTGGATTCTTTTCCAACAGCGTAATATTCCATCAGGTCATTTAAAGTTGTACTCAAGCGGTGAAGCTGTGTTCTTGATGATAATGGCTGGAGCTTCACTATTATCCAGGTGTCGGTTGATCCGCTACAATATGTTCCTTATATTACAGGCGAGTGCAGATGAGCTCATGGTGGAGGCAATACCATTACAAATCTTAATCCTCAGGCCTTGATTGCTTCTCGTGTTCATAAATGGTGCCACCTGTTATCTGCTCCACATCCCTATGTTAATCAGCGGAAAGGAGATTGATACCCAGCTGGACTAACCTGCTGCGCTACGCCGCTCTTATGCTAAAATGGCCGAGAGCTAATGTAATGCTAATCATCTGTATTTTAGCCGTATGGTTCTTGAACCCACCCCAAGTGGATTTTTGCATTTTAAGGCCAATGTTTTGTTTGTCACATTTCAAATGTACACAAGTCACAACTAGACAAAATACATCTTGGACAGCATGGTTTGTGGAAAAAACATCTGGTGATGTCAATTTCAGTAGTTTAATGAATAAACTGTTTGTTATAGCTTAATATGAAATGAAGCCCAGCTTTAGGAAATGGCTGAGGTGATGATTTTCTTTGTTGCTCATCGAAACAACTTTCAATCATGGCGCTTTAAATATAATGTATTCAACTTTAGACAGATTGTCCTCCACATTATCATTGGTTCTCGGTTTGTCGTTAGATTGCATTCATACTCGTCCATTTCAGCCCTATAATAAGCTCTATGACTATTTCTCAGGGTAGATAGTGTTTAATTTGCATACATCTTTATTGTTATGAAAAGGAATGCGTCCTGGGCCTTCTTTGCATTGAACATTATTTAACCTTGACCTTGAGTTCTGAGAATTGCCTTCTGTCTGCATAGATAGTTAATGATAGTGACTTTTCTTTTCTAGAACGGTGAACATTGGCGTCACACTCGGAATAAAAATCGACTTTATAATCACCTCACCAGCAGCAAAAGCTTGACTAATGTTCTGCTGTTTAATTAACATCTTTTATTTTCCCTTGGGGTAAACAAGACTAACCTTATATTTGTGTAAATAACGGGCGGAGAGAAGTAAACTGTAGATCTGGTTGTGTTTTGTTTACGTATCTAGAGATTACAGGCCATTTGTAAGTACATTTATGGAATGATGAAGAGATAACACTTAATGACCTGCCTGATTGGTATCGCCGTAGTTAATGTAAACACACAAAGCCGATTATGGGTAATGAACACAGTGTCACAGAGGTGAATGAAGGCAAATAATGTGCCAAGTGATGCATTTGGCAACGGTAGAAGGAATTGAGTGCATCGAGTACTAAAGTATTCAGTTCACTTATGGTACAGCTTCACTTGATCATTCATATCGATCTGCAAAAAGTACGCCAGAATAAATACTTTTCATGAAGCTTTAAGAATGTTTGAGAAAATTAGACAGTCATAACCACTGGCTATCCCTCATGCTCACGGTTAGCATGTTTGCCTCACACCTCAGGGGTTGGGGGTTAATTTCCTCCTTCCCCTGAGTACACAGCGTTTGTACAGTATGTTCTCCCTGTGCTTTGGGGGTTTCCTCTGGGTACTCCAGGTTCCTCCATTAGTCCATAGACATGCATTTGTCATGTTTCTGGTATACAGAGCATGATGAATCAGACCCAAATGCGGGATAGACAGCAGACAGGGGTTTATTCCAAATAATAAGCAGACATAGACAACAGGAACGACGCCACATAAAGACGGAACATTAAGACGACGACCAGCCCCGAACGCTGGCAAAAGGCCACTATATATACTAAACATAATTAGTGACAACATAAGGAACAGGTGAGTATTAACATAGACACATTAGGGATAAGGCGGGGCTAAGACAAACACATGACATACCTAAACAATAACATAACAAAACATAACCCCTTCTGGAAACCCCCCCTAGTGGTCCAACATAGGACCTGCCACCCGTAACATCTCCCCCCTCTCTACGGCGCGGCTCCCGATGCGCCAAACCATAACCCTCCCCGAAAGTCTGGACGAACTGTGGGTCCCGAAAAGGAGCGAGGAGCATAGAGAGGCAGGTGGGGGGAGTGAGAAGCATGGCGAGGCAAGTGGGGGGAAGCGAGGAACAAAGGCAAGGCAAGTGGGGGGAGCGAGGATCAAGGCAAGGCAATTGGGGGGAGCGAGAAGCAGAAGCGAGACAAGTGGGGGGAGCACGGGACCCGACGGCAAGGCCAAAGCGACGTCCACAACCGAGCGGAGGCGCCGAGTGATGTCCACAGCAGAGCCGAGCGACGTCCACCGCCGAGCAGCGTCCACCGCCGAGCAGCAGAGCCGAGCGACGTCAACCACCGAGCCGCAGCACCGAGCGACATCCCCTGCCGAGAAATCGCACCGAGCGACGTCCACCGACGAACGGCAGAGCTGAGTGGCGACTTTAGTCCAGCCGGGGCCGGAAACTCCCCAAGGGGTGGGAGGGCGGGAGACAGCTATATCCGATAACCTCCTCCGCCAACCAGGAGTGAGGCGACGTCCCCCACGGAGAAACAACGGTGGAGCGGCGTCCCTCATGGAAACAGGAGCAGAGCATGGACCAGAACAAAAAACCAGAAATCCAGGCCGGAAATCTCCTCCACCAGTGAGAGGTGAGGCGGTGTACCCCACGGAAAACCAGATGGTGGAGCGACGTCCCCCACGGAAACAGGAGCGGAGCGCGGGCCGGAACAAAATAAACAAAAACCCAAAAATCCAGGCCGGAAACCTCCTCCGTTAACGAGAAGTGAGGCGGTGTCCCCCACGGAAAACCAGATGGTGGAGCGACGTCCCCCACGCGAACATGAGCGGAGCAAGGGCCGGAACAAAAACCAAAATCCCAAAATCGAGCAAAAAAAATAACCAGAGCAGGGAAAATAAAATCCTCGCATGAGCTATCCCACTGGGTCTGTACGGTTTTGGCTGGTCTTTCTGTCACGTTTCCGGTATACAGAGCATGATGAATCAGACCCAAACACGGGATAGACAGCAGACAGGGGTTTATTCCAAATAATAAGCAGACATAGACAACAGGAACGACGCCACATAAAGACGGAACATTAAGACGAAGACCAGCCCCGAACCCTGGCAAAAGGCCACTATTTATACTAAACATAATTAGTGACAACATAAGGAACAGGTGAGCATTAACATAGACACATTAGGGATAAGGCGGGGCTAAGACAAACACATGACATACCTAAACAATAACATAACAAAACATAACCCCTGCTGGAAACCCCCCCTAGTGGTCCAACATAGGACCTGCCACCCGTAACAGCATTATAGGCTGATTACCATCTCTAAACTGTCCATGTTCACATTCATACCCTTTTTTTTGAAGCCGTTTGTAGGGTGTGTTTATAGCCTTAAATCTTCTTAATAACAATAAGAAGAAGAAGAAGAGGAAGAAGCATACCTGCAAGGAGTCTTATACCTAGCCAGTACTTGGCCAAGCATTTTCATTTTCTGGCCACACTTCTTTTAGCTACAGCGGAAGACCAGAAGCGGATGGGACTATCAGATTTTTTTAAATATTAAATTTGATAACAATATTTCAAAACATTGATCGTCACACTTCCTGTTCAGTTATGTTTTCTTAGCGATTCAGGGACGTTTCTTTTCCTGTTAGAATTCAAAATGGACAACTTCCTGTTCAAAATTAAAAGTTTTGGTCATACAATGCTTTGATGCATATTTTATGATGATTAGATACATTTTTAGATGAAGATTTAGACAAACCTTTGGAAACAATTATCAGTGATGGAAAATCCAAAATGGCCATTAACTCTGCATGACCTAAAGCATCATATGAAAGTGGAATTGCTTTTTCCACAGTGTTGCTTTGTGGAGGTTTTAGCAATCATAATTTCCAAATTTGCCCTGTTGGCTACAGCACCAAAATGGCTGTGAGAGCAACTGAGTCCGTCTTCTATCACTGTACCAAATTTCATGGAAAGCATGTTATCCAGTGTTGAAGTATAAATCAAAGAACAACTTTTAGTGCTTGGCCTCCTAATAATAATAAACTACATTATGTTTAATTAGCACCTGTTGTACGTTCCAGTGCACCTCAAAGAAAAAACTGAGAAATATACTAACTGTAATGAATAGAAATAATACTTTTTTTTTTAAATGCACAAAAATAGTTTAATAATTTAATTTGTTTGGATGTTAATTCAAAAGTAAGTAACAGTTAGTAACGCTAGTCAGTTATTTAATGATCTTCAGACTCATACTTACTCACGAGTTTTGTTTTTAAAATCTAAAACCACTTTGGTTTTAGATTTTCTCACAACAGCCCAGTTACCAATGCAGATATCTGTTTGATGAGACATTATTTTGTTTCATGCAAGCTAAATCTGGGCTAATTGCGTCTGATTGGGGCACAGGGTTTTGGCTCTTCTAATAATTCAGCTGACATGCAGTATAAAATGGGTCTCCATCCATGTCCTGTTGAACAGCCATCCGTCTTTGAGTATGACCCGTACGAAGACCCTGACCGCCCCCCGACCTATTCTTTATTCCGAGTGAGTAGCCTGCTTTTGCAAGGAAGATTTAAATGTGTCCTAGGGTTGCACAATCACAGAGGAGTAGCCCTGTTAATGTACCTCCCCAGACATCCCACTATTAAACATTTACAAAAATGAGTCTTAGGCCATGCATAATTTATGCTAATGTGACTGGACACAAATTAGGGTGCAGTCAAGCGGATGACCCCATGGCAGGTCACATGCTCTGGTGGTTACAGTTCTCCTGATTAGGCAGTACTCATTTTATTCAGGTGTATCTTGGGATGTGTTAGAGGTCAGATGCTAGACTTAGCCGGTGCCTGGAAGGGGTTTAGTTTGTGGATTTGTTTGCATTTGAATCTCACTAGTCAGGCATATCATTTCCCTACATGCCATCAGCATCATTTACTTACTTTACAACCTTTTTTCCCCCCTCCAACTTGTTTTTTTCCCTCCAATTTTTTATTTGCATACCCTGTTAACAAGAACTGTTCCGCTATATCAAGTCACTCATGAGCAGTAAAATAAATCCTGTATTTTAAAATCTAAATTTAACCCAACGTTTTCATTAAGAATATATATTGGCTGCTTGGCAAGAGGAAACTCCTGAGGCTTTGAAATTTAATGAGAGGAATTTCACACAATCTGTTCCCATTATGGCATGTGAAGTGATATATGCACAGGCTTACAGTATAGGTTCTGTAATAGACACTGGTGCATTATGGGTGGTTCAGGATGTGTCCATGAATGTGTGCTTATTAGTTCCTAAACACTGAACTGTGAAATGTATAATCTAAATGAAAAACTTGCTTCAGTTGCATTTTGCTTATAAGAACTTTCTAAGGGGGCCAGTAATTGTGTAACTAATTAACTTTTTTAGAATTAATTTACTTCAATCATTAATTTTTCTATTTTATTCATTTATTCATGTCTTCTTCTATTTCTTCTTCTTTTTCTTCTCCTTATTATTATTATTATTATTTTAATTTAGTTTATTTATTAATTTTTGTACAATATTTTATTCCTGTTTTTCTGTCATGTTTTTCTTTTTAAGTTTTAAAAAAAATTTATTTCAAATTACAAAACATCACAAAAACACTCATTTCCATAATTTTTTATTCATCTTTACCTACGGTTGGCAATATTTTTAATGCGACACTGTATCTTTTTTTTTAATGGTGGTAGGTGTATAATAAATAAATCAATAAATCAAATTTAATTAACTACCAAGACAGTATTGAAAACCTGTTCAGCTATCTTTACCATGGGTGCCAATAATTCTAAGCTTTTTTTTATACATTATTCGAACCTATAAAGCTGTAGTTTTTTCCCATCTTTTTCTCACTAATCCTGAGCAATTCTCCATCCAACAAAAAAACCCTTTAAAGAGAGTGAGATTAAGGCCACGTGTCAGTACCCATTTTCTGATCATTTTTATTTTCTGAGTTGTTGAGTCATAGAGAGAAAAAAGAGGGAAAAAAGTGGGTGGATTGGGGTTGGGGGGTGGGAAGAGAATTTGTTGAGTAGCACAAAGAGAAAGTGAAGAATATTGAGGTCTCACTGGATTTGACAGTGTTCACAACATCCTGAATGGATTAAGGGAGTTTGTCTCAGAGCTCGCTAATCCGTTCACTCGTTAAGTTTCATCCGGCTTAGTAACAAGAGCTTCAGACGAATATATAAGTGATAGAAATTTCCTGGACTGGACTGAAAGTGCTGTCACTGTTGCTGTGTCTGCACTTCCAAGTTTCTTTGCGTCAAAGCAGTTCAAATCACGTCAATAAGACCTGCAAGTGCAGACGCAGCAAGTCTGGGAAAGGAAAATCCCCAGCACCTATTTGTCTTTTGCTCTGGTTACTGAAGTATCACGTTAAGAGACCTGTCTTTCTTTCCTTTTCAACTTTATGTTAAACGACTCAGTGTCAATGCTTCATTTGATGGCTCGCTGCATGCCACATCCTTTGAAGGAGTCTAATGGTTTTCCTGTCTTCTGTAGAACAGAGCTGCAGATAGTCAGTTTAATAGTTGGTGGTGCAGAAAGCAGGTTTCGTCTGAGATCACCATTTGGACTCAGCGGCATATTTATGACCAAAAGATTCTGCTGTTGACCAAGTCAGTGTGTTTATGGGATTTTTGAGAGTAGCTGTTAAAAAAAGGGAAAAAAAATCCAAAATGGACTTCCATAGTGCCCCTGAAGGGACATTTGAAAAAAAGAGAATGAGAAAAATTTAATAAAATGTGATTCTTATGCGTATGTTGGTTTTGTGTGTGTTTTTTTTAATTAATGAATGAATTTATTTTTTTGTTTTTGTTTACAAAGCTCCCTTCTGGTCCAAAAGCCCCAGTTTGCCAAAAATCTTTGCAGCAAAAAGCAAAAAAAAAAAAAAGAAAATAAAGAAATAATAATACACTAATAATACACAAATAAATAAATAAATAAATAAATATTGTTTTTCTGTTACTTTCTATCAGGTAAGTTGGCTGGTTAGTTACTCTGATAACATTAGCTAGACAGTTATAGCTACATAAAGCAAAATAAAGTATTTTGATTATGATTGGTTAGATTCATTTCTAATAAATGCAGCTCTGATGTCCTGTTCTAATTCTAGTCATGGGTTTCTATCATTGTGCTCTTTCCAGTGTGTTCTTATTTTTTGCACATCTTTAATGTAACTGTGTAAATGGATAAAATGTACACTGCTCTCTTTTAAATGAAAAACTGTAATCATCGGAGGAATAAAACGCCAACACGCTGTTATTGGAAAATAATAAACTTCGGTTTGGTAACAGTCACGCCACATGATGCTATAACTGTGTCACACCACATGATGCTATAACTATGTTGCGCCACATGACGCTATAACATCACATTTTGTCATGTTTTATTCTTCACTTATTGAGAGAGATTTTGATGCATGTAGTTGTCTCCTCTGGTCTGCTCCTCATTTCATTCTCACAAACCGGCAGAGTAAAAGGTATGTCTGTCTGCATGTGGTGGAGCGAATGGAAACGTTTTTCTATTTCCTCCTGTTTATAGCCATCGCAGCCGGAATGATAACGGCTCAGTGTGAACTAAATGCAGGTGCCTATTGAAATAGTTTAAAACGGCAGGTGCCACTCGTCGAACACTCATTTTACCCGACATATGGCAGTAACCCCGGTGCAGATCCTGTGAGAGGAGCATGAATAAGAGAAATGCGATGTGAAAATGCACCTCGACTCTTTTCCTCTTTTACAGCTCCACTGACCTGCTCACTGCTCCGCCCAGCACTGCATTCTGTAGCTATGTGTGTTTTATTTGTGTGTTTTATTCTGTAGCTATTTGTATTTTACTTTGCAGTTTCTGTAGTAACACAAGAAGTTACATGATGAACACTTCGGTTGATAAACGAACATTTCAGTGAAGTGAGGTATTTGTTTAACATTTTTCAAAAGGGCTTCTCACACTTGAAATTGCTAACCCTGGGTCATCCTAAACCCCAGATAAACCTGTTTACGCAATGCATGTTTCCTGTTACTGACATGACATGAACCTTACTGCTCAATTTCTGATTGGCTGTCTGTTGCCAAGCATCCAGCATCAACAAGCAAATACCGCTCCGTTTCACACTGAACAAACTTAGCACGCAATGCGGGGTTAAAACCGCAAATGCATAACCTCGGGTACTTTCTCAGTGTTTGATGTAAAGCTGTAACTTTACGTAGCTTTTCACATTTGAAATAGTTCCCCCTGGGTCATAGTACACCTCAGGTAAAGGGAATCCTGGGTTATCTTGTTTCATGCTCACATTTCATGATTTACCTGAGTTTAGCAATGATACCTAGGTATTCAGATTTCACACTGCACATTCCATACCCTTCTTATTTGTATATTTGCAACATAAACAATCATGATTGGATAAATACAGCGAGCGATCACTTTAAATAATGGCTTTCCTCACCGTCTGCATCCGAGCAGATATGACCTTTCACAGCTTTGTCATCTTTTTTTGGGCTTTTTATGTTTTTCATGAACACGATTTCCTCCTTGTTATGGGAAGTACCTCAGTGTTTTGCCCCCTGACACTACCAAGCTGTTTAAAAAAAAAAAGCTGTGGAAATATTACAGGACAATGCTGTTAAAAGAAAATAATCAACTTTTCATATTGGGCCAAATCACATCATCTAGCTGTTGATTATATCTATTACAGCATATCCCATCATGTTTTATTCTTTACTTAATACTCATTCAGACTTATTTTACTACAACTGACCAAATTCTGGTTCCATAAATGTTGTTCAGTTGAAAAGCAGTTTTACTGCTATTTTAATTAGAAGATAATTGTGCTTTGGCACCCTTCAGAAAGGTAAAATTTACAGCTTTTTTTTTTTGCTCAAACAGCTGGCAAAATGTCTCAAGCAAAATAACAAAGTAATAGTAATTTCTCTCTGAACGTGACAAATTTGACAGGAAGGAATATGTCAAAGAAATCTGAACACAAAACAGAAAGCATCATCCAGTTAACAGAAAAATATAAGAAGGAAAATCTGCTATTATTAATAAAATAGAATGTTTTCTTATGAAGAAAGAGAGGCAAGACTGACAATAAAAAAAAAGAACAAACTTGAAAAATGCTTGTATTTATATAAAACTTCACAGCATCTTTGTATGTTTAAGTGACACTGACATATCACTGTAAATGATTTCAGGTGCTTTCATGCAGCATAATAAATAAAATAACTAGATAAATACATTGCAAAACGTTTCTGATCCAAGATTAACATTGCAGTGAACGGTTCTTACCTGATTTTTAAAATGCATTATTATTTATGGTTTACTTCATTTCATACACCACTGAACATATAAGCTGAACGTTTAGAACTATTTAAATTCATATTCACACGGCAAGTAAAAAAGCTTCAAGATGAAGCTACCGAGTCATGCAGAAGCTCCTGTGATCCAGAAGGTCATTTTACCGACCCGACAGCAGTCCTGTGTCGACTACTAAATTAAGCCTGTGATAAGTGGTCTCTCTTTTAAGCAGGAATAAAACACAGAGCGAGAGGGTCAATTAAACCTTCCTGTTAGACAAGGACCTATCGGGCCCCCTCTTCGCAGAGACCTCATCAACATGGGTGTCAGCTACATTAAGGACGGCGTGATCTATGTCAGATAAATTAGGCCTTTCCTTAGGCTTCCTGACAGTCGAGCTGATGAGAAGCAAAAGAAGTTGCCGTTCCTGTACACATAAAACATAACGAGGTCTGACTCACAGTCGTCTGTTCAGGGCTGACACCTTTTTCCAGGATAACTCTGATATATCAACTTTCCCCGAGACCTTTTCTCATAAGGGCCAGGATACAAAAAAAAGAAAGGAAAAAAGAAAGATAAAGTGTCAAGTTCTAGCTAGAGTTCTATCTGCTCAGCTAAAAATGCCATAAAGACTGACAATTGACATACGCTCTGGTTTATGAGCCACTGTCCTTGTGAAATCTAATTGGTTCATTGGAAAGTTTTACTGGAAGCTAGTATTATGCTTAAATCAATATTATGACCTAAATGTGCTAGAACATGAATAGGTAATAATAAAACCCTACTTACAACACCCCCCCCCCCACCATCTGCGTTTCATTATGAGCCACATTATCTTCTTGATTGCCAATTAAGTAGGAATTAAAACACTTGTGGGGGTGTGCTGTTATTGGGAAGTAATCAATTTCGGGGCATCGCACCAGTTAGTCGCTCATTACTTTACAACAACAGAACATCCCCAAGTGTTTTACTTATTTTATACTTCATTTAATTGTGGTTTATATTATTATTGTTTATAATTTCACTTAAAGTTGTGAAACAGCCGTGAAACAAGGTATCATTATCGCTTAGGTTCCCTAACAAGGTTTTTTGTTTTGTAATGTCTTTAATTTACACCACAAATTTGAAAAAGAACAGATTACGAAACACACTTGTGCGAAATAAGTGTTGTAATAGTTCTTGTATATAAAAGCTTGTAAAAGATCAAGAAGCTTAAAAATCTACTCAAATAATTAATACATATTGCGTGTTTACATCCAAAAAGAAAAAGTGACCACCACATCAATGACCAACACTACATAAAGAAAAATGGCTAGCAAGTATTGCACATAGCAGTAGTTTGCAAAGTGGCAGGAAACTGTCTGGAATGCTAAGTGAAAATAAATGAAAAAGTTTTATTTTTGGAAAAAAAACTCAAAGAAAAAGGTACTATGGTTTAATTAGTGTGAACCATGTGCTCAAGTACTGGAATATGCATATATGTAGCACATGTAGTACATTTACTATCCACCTTTATAAACATTTTCTCACAGAAAACTTGTATTAGAACAAGCGCAATAAAATAAACAACAACCAACATTCTGACCAGTCAGAACGGGGAATTCAACAGCACTATGGTATAGTGTGAAAAGAATGTTGGACCTTAATAAGGATGCTGTTAAAGTTCTCATTATCTGGCTTTATAAGGCTTAGCTCTTTAGAGCTCTTTAAAAAGTATTAGGATAAAACGGCTAAAACTCAGGCACCCTGTGGTGATCTAGTCAAGGGTCCAATGCTAATCATAAAACAAGTGAGATTTTATTACATGATGGTGTTAATTTCTCTTTTGCTAAGGCAGTTTTTTAGAGATAAGCAACTAGTGCGAATAGTGGCTTTTTAAAAAGAAGCAAGATATAATTGATAAAGGAACAGTAGGCGGATTTTAACTAAAGGAAACAGGACTACATTAACATTATTTAGAAGACAAGAAATATCTGGATCTGTGGTTGTTCTAGGTATGTAGGTGTTGCTCAAATACCTGACTCCTAGGTCATCCACTAACCGCTTGGATGTTAATAAAAACACCTTTTGTTCCCATGCTGTCAATGTCATCTACAGTTGTATGAAAAAGTGTTGGCCCCCTTCCTGATTTCTTATTTTGTTGCATGTTTGTCACACTTTAATGTTTCAGATAATCAAACACATTTAAATATTAGTCAAAGATAACACAAGTAAACACATCATGCAGTTTTTAAATGAAGGTTTTTATTATTAAGGGAAAACAAAATCCAAAACTACATGGCCCTGTGTGAAAAAGTGTTTGCCCCCCTGTTAAAACATTACTTAACTGTGGTTTATCACAAGTGAGTTCAATTTCTCTAGCCACACTCAGGCCTGATTACTGTCACACCTGTTCGCAATCAAGAACTCACTTAAATAGGATCTGCCTGACAAAGTGAAGTAGACCAAAAGATCCTCAAAAGCTAGACATCATGCCGAGATCCAAAGAAATTCAAAAACAAATGAGAAAGAAAGTAATTGAGATCTATTTCCAGTAGTATTGAGATCTATTCCAGTCTGGAAAAGGTTATAAAGCCACTTCTAAAGCTTTGGGACTGCCGCGAACCACAGTGAGAGCCATTATCTACAAATGGCGAAAACATGGAACAGTGGAGAACCTTCCCAGGAGTGGCCGGCCGACCAAAATTATCCCAAGAGCGCAGCGACAACTCATCCAGGAGGTCACAAAAGACCCCACAACAACATCCAAAGAACTGCAGGCCTCAATTGCCTCAGTTAAGGTGAGTGTTCATGACTCCACCATAAGAAAGAGACTGGGCAAAAATAGTTTGCATGGCAGAGTTCCAAGACGAAAACCGCTGCTGAGCAAAAAGAACATAAAGGCTCATCTCAGTTTTGCCAGAAAACATCTTGATGATCCCCAAGACTTTTGGGAAAATACTCTGTGGATTGACGAGACTTTCTGGAAGGTCTGTGTCCCATTACGTCTAGCGTAAAAGTAACACCGCATTTCAGAAAAAGAACATCATACCAACAGTAAAATATGGTGGTGGTAGTGTGATGGTCTGGGGCTGTTTTGCTGCTTCAGGACCTGGAAGACTTGCTGTGATAAATGGAACCATGAATTCTGCTGTGTACCAAAAAATCCTGAAGGAGAATGTCCGGCCATCTGTTTGTGACCTCAAGCTGAAGTGCAATTGGGTTCTGCAGCTGGACAATGTTCCAAAACACACCAGCAAGTCCTCCCCTGAATGGCTGAAGAAAAACAAAATGAAGACTTTGGAGTGGCCTAGTCAAAGTCCTGACCTCAATCCGATTGAGATGCTGTGGCATGACCTTAAAAAGGTGGTTCATGCTCAAAAACCCTCCAATGTGGCTGAATTACAACAATTCTGCAAAGATGAGTGGGCCAAAATTCCTCCACAGCGCTGTAACAGACTCATTGCAAGTTATGGAAAACGCTTGATTGCAGTTGTTGCTGCTAAGGGTGGTCCAACCAGTTATTAGGCTTAGGGGGCAAACACTTTTTCACACAGGGCCATGTAGTTTTGGATTTTGTTTTCCCTTAATAATAAAAACCTTCATTTAAAAACTGCATGATGTGTTTACTTGTGATGTTTACTTATCTTTGACTAATATTTAAATGTGTTTGATTATCTGAAACATTAAAGTGTGACAAGCATGCAAAAAAATAAGAAATCAGGAAGGGGGCCAACACTTTTTCACACCACTGTACAAGTAACCAGCCAGTATAATCTTTCAAGTCGCAAGAGCCACAGGAGCCTTCACCCAAGCTCCTGAATTGCACTTCTTGCTGAGCAAGACTCTTTGTTAGAGTGTTGTTA
The DNA here is from genome assembly GCA_033459395.1 of Hemibagrus guttatus. Lineage (NCBI taxonomy): Eukaryota > Metazoa > Chordata > Actinopteri > Siluriformes > Bagridae > Hemibagrus > Hemibagrus guttatus. The sequence continues at coordinate 4,623,427 of JAUCMX010000027.1, forward strand.
GCCTTTTTTTCCCCCATTTCCCCGCACTTCAATTAACCAGAGGCGCTTTTGTGGCATCCTAATTCAGCAAGGAGACATCGGAATAATGAAATTGGAAGCGCTTCTACAGGGTTTTATTTTCAGCTCACGCGCAAGCTATGAATTAATGAACAGATTGGGCTGCTAACGGCTCAGCATGAGCTCTTCCTTTTGGGCATGGACTGAGGACTGACTTTCTGTGGTTATGACTAATAGTTACCTGGCATCCCGGTGACGCAGCATCTGTATGTCCATGTAATGAAATGCAAATCCAAATTATAACTCCAGAGATTCTGGAGGGTTCTGATAGACGTCCGATGTGAACCCAGTTCTAGGACTCAAGACTATTTGGTCTTGCCATAAATTCCTTTTGGGTGGACAAATTAGATTTTAGTCATCTTACGGACAAAGTTATCAAAAGACACTAACCAGACTTGTGCAAGGTGAGGACAGGACACTATCACTGAAAAGACACATCTTATCACTGAAAAGATTAACCATTTGCACAAATGATTATGAGCTAACTAGTTTGGCTAAAAAGCTTTATTTCAGAATTTTAGGCACTAAATTTTTATCTCAGTTACATTTCCAAATCAAACTTTGGGGAAAGACAGAAGTATAGGAAATCAAATCATGAGACTTGGTAGTACATTAGAGCTTTAGATCCTGGTCACATTTTGGCCTTGATTAATACTAGCTGTGCTAAAAAGCTTCATTTAATCACGTTAGGTGCCACATTTTAGCTTACTCACTGATTTCTCCAAACCAAACCATGGGAAAGCAGGGAACTATAGGAAATCAAACCATGGGAAAGGAGGAAACTAAAGGAAATCAAACCATGGGACTTGGCAGCACATTGGAGCTTTGGATCTTGGTCCTGTCTTGGGCTTCGACTGAAACACTCCAGATGACAGGACTGGTGTGAAGTCACCCCAGTTTGCTTTTGTGCTCTAAATTGCTAAGTGGGAAGTCCCTTTTCTTCATCGACTTCACACCCCCACACTCTTTACTTTTTGATGCCAGGCAGCAGATAATCAAGAGCCTGATTTGCATCGTGGGCGAGGCGGAAGACACACTGAGGCAGCCTCTGTCGCCAGGCTTTGCACAACCATATGGTTAATGCTGCACACACCATGCAGATTTGAAGCCCTCTGTAACACTTGTGCACACTTTAAACCTTACTGAAGTCTCGCTTATTTGATAGCCTGATGGCAGTTGCTGTTTGTTAATGGAGCCTTGCTGGAGGAGTGGGTAGGATTGAGTTACAACCTTCGGGGATGTCTTTTTTTTCCTCATCCCTTTGCTCAGCTTGGCTAGACAGCAATTAAATCCAGGGTAATACACATGGGTCAGGATGTAGAGGCGGTCTGTTACGCCAGTTCATCCTGTGGGAGTAGATGGTCAATATGGCTTTTCCGGGCATACTTTAGGAGTGAAAGGAGCATTAAAACTTTCAGCCAATTGAGGCAACAACGGCTTTGATTGATCAATCAGCAATCTATGGTTTATTGTTTATTACATAGTACATAGTTCATACTTCATCTGTCTAGACAGCAAATGTGGAAATATACACTACTCAAACTCCACCACTGTTAAACTCTTGATTCCAATTGGTCAGAATCAAAATGGAGACTTTTCTTCTTGACAGTTTTTCACTAACATGACAAGCTGGCTTATTCACTTCAATAGAAAGGAAAAACAGATAAGCTGGTGAGTTAATGAATATGGCTAGCTGCTGTAATGAAAGTCAAAACAGGAAATTGTTTTGCCTGAAGTTCAGATCTGTTAATTGTATTTCAAAAAGGACAAAAAGTACAACATGTCGTCTGTCTTTAATAAAGCCGTATACAAGGAATAAGGCATTTCAGGAATTGCTGTTTCTGGAATTTAAGTGTATCAAACCAACATATGGTTGATTACTTTTCTATGCCTCACTATCAGTTGTGTTTTAGTTTATACTTTTGGTTTTAAGATTTGGCTGAAGTTCCACAACATAACTATAAACACATAAAACATACAGCATTGCTCTGATATAAGAGAAATCAACCCTCACTTTGCGACTGTCTACATCACTGCTGTGTTGGTGATTAGTTTCCTGTAACAGCTTTCCACACTGTGTTTTATTACTTATATACATTATATTTTATATAATTGCTGTTCACTAATCTCTTTCTTTCTCTCTCCCTCTGTCTTTTTCCTACTTTATCATCGCTATCCTCCATCATCCCAGGTAAGCCAGATTTCCCAAAAACTTTATTTTCTTTCACATTATTTGAAACAATGCCCATTATATTCCTCCATCCCTGTGATAAATGACCTTCCACAGAAATCTATATATAGTTCAAACCTTACTTAGTCCACACCTTGCAGTCTTGCCTGGGTGTCGAGGCTAAGCGCACAATCAATGATGGTATAAAACAGTCTATTTTTTCTCCCAAATGTAATAACCTGAAACACATTTGATGGCGAAGGTCAAAAAGGCACTTTTTTTTCAGCACTGGCACCAGACACTGGCTCTGGCTTTATACATTTGCATCATAGCTACAGGCTATCCGTCTGTGCTATATTACAGAATATTCTGTGGAATGCAGAGAGCAGAAAAATCAATCATGAGGAAAAAAAGCAAGATGGTGATGGAGAAAGAGAAAAAAATAATAATTTGTGGTTATTTGTAAAAATTGCTTTCAGATGCAGATTACACCAGACTGGAGTAGAGCTGTGATGAATTTACACATGACACATTTGATTATTTTTTGAAGTTAGAGCAGGGAACAAATTTAAGATTTCATGGAACTGTTTAGCGTTTAATAGTTTATTAATTAATTTATTTTAAAATTTAGTGTTCAAAGTTCTAAATTAGCAGCTATACAAATCCATAGACTAAAAAAACCTCCTGATTGAGTATAGATATAGAAAATAATCCTTAAAATGGTTTAAAAATAATATAATATAATATAATATAATATAATATAATATAATATAATATAATATAATATAATATAATATAATATAATGGGGGGCACGGCGGCTTAGTGGTTAGCACGTTTGCCTCCCGCCTCCATCATGTGTGTGTGGAGTTTGCATGTTCTCCCCATGCCTCGGGGGTTTCCTCCGGGTACTCTGGTTTCCTTCCCCAGTCCAAAGACATGCATGGTAGGTTGATCAGCATCTCTAAATTGTCCGTAGTGTGTGATTGCGTGAGTGAATGAGAGTGTGTGTGTGCCCTGTGACGGGTTGGCACTCCGTCCAGGGTGTATCCTGCTTTGATGCCCAATGACGCCTGAGATAGGCACAGGCTCCCCGTGACCCAAGAATAGTTCGGATAAGCGGTAGACAATTAATATAATATAATATAATATAATATAATATAATATAATATAATATAATATAATAAGGGGGCACGGTGGCTAGCACCCCCAGGGCTGGGGGTTTGATTCCCGCCTCCACTGTGTGTGTAGTGTTTATTTCACTGATTATATACATTCACAACTAGCATGTTTATCTTAAATCTCATGATTTTGTGCAAAGTGGGTGTAGCTTAAGCCTTTCTTTGTGGCCAAAATCTTAAATTTTTAAGATGTTTATTAAATTTCCATATTGGGACAGATATTTAAAGGTAATTTCTCAGATTGTTGGATTAACCTTTGAAAAAGATTAAGACTATAAAGATTTAAAAGAAAAAAATTTATTTTTCTTTTGAATATGTTCTAACAAAGAAATAATTCATATTAATATAATTTTTTCCATTGTCTGTACCGCTTATCCGATCGGGTATCATCGGGTCACGGGGATCTCAAGCATCATCATCCACAGTGTAAATGTTATTTTAAGTAAGCAAATTGATGCATATTTAATCAAATGAAGCTGCTTTCAACATAACTTTAAATACCAAAACACTTTTCAATTTTCAACAATTTCATTTTTTTCTTTTAATTTGGGACACTCGGATGTGTCTAACTTAATATTTTGTTAATTATCACACTAAGCAATTGAATTTATTCAGCGCTTTTTTATTCTTAAATGCTTCAACTCCTTTATTAAGATTTAATGAGATTACATCCCACAGATGAGAGCTTTGTGTAAGTCAGAAATTCAGATTTGACTAAAAATATATATATAAAAAAAGTCAAAACTGGACAGTTAAAGCAAAAATCAAACCCAATCCATCCGTCCATCCACCGACCCACCCATCTGTCCATCCACCAACCAATCCATCCATCTATCCATCCACCCACTCGTCCATCCATCTATCTATCTGTCCATCTATCTATCCACCCATCTGTCCACCCATCCATCCATCCATCCATCTTTCGGTGTCCACCCACCCGTCCGTTTGTCCATCCATGCACCCACCTATCCACCTACCAATCCATCCATCCATCCATCTTTCGGTGTCCACCCACCCGTCCGTTTGTCCATCCATGCACCCACCTATCCACCTACCAATCCATCCATCCATCCATCCTACCATTCATGTATCCATCTTTCCATTCATGAATTTTCAGAACCATGGAGTGTCACGGGAAACCTGGAACCTATCCCAGGGTACTCAGGACACAAGGCAGGGGACCCCCTTAAACAGAGTGCCAAGCCATGGCAGCCCACAATCACACACACTCACACAGATTTACACACTACAGACAATTTAGATGCCAATCAGCCTACCATGCATGTCTTTGGGCTGGGGTAGGAAACTGGAGAACCCCAGAGTAAGTCCCCGAAGCACAGGGAGATCATGCAAACTTTATGCAAGGTGGAGACAGTAATTGACCCCCTAACATTGGAACTGTGAGGCAAATATACCACATATACACATAATTCTATACACCTATCCATATATCTCCAAAGAATGTCTCTATGAGGTTATCCTCAACAATGCATTTACACCTAATAGCATCTCAAAGCATTCTGATGTTACAGTGAGTTCTGACAATCCAATTATGTGAACATTTCTGGAGGTAAGAGAAGACTCTTTTTAGTCACTCCGTGGCCTTGATGTTCACCGTTTGATGTTTGTCATCGCTCAGTCAGATCTATGATGAAAGGCAGGTGGGTGTAAAGGCTTCTGAGGTTCGTCTATGAAGCCTTAATTCATGTCAAGAGGCTGAGGAGGGCATCCTAGGGTTGCGTATAAGGGGTGCGAGGATGCTTCGGGTATTCGGATACCTTTATGCTGGATACACATGTCATTTCCACTGCTTGTATTAGCCTAGATTCTGTCCTCAGTCTATATGTGATTCATTGCTAGGATCCACACCAAACAGATCCAACACTCCCTCCTTCAGTTCACTTCAGCCATCTGCTATTTGAATATGAACAGGACAACTTTAAGAGCCGCTTCCAGTTTGATTCAATAAACTTTTGTACAAATAGTTCACTGTGTCAATCATATCAATCATATCATATGTATATATATGATCATAGTGGTTGTTTTTTCATCAAGTGGTACAGCAGGAAGTACATTGTTAATATCTAGATATGTACACACACACACACACACACACATATATATATATAATATGTGTGTGTGTGTGTGTGTGTAAGTGTGTGTATATATATATACACACACACACACACACACACACACACAGTGGTTCATGGTGTAATCAGGTACAATTTAGCATCAAACAACATCTCTACCAACACAGCAATTACCCTAATACAACAATGCGCTCGTGTTCCGTTCACAGATTAGGCTAAGGGCTAAATTACACTATCACAAGAGATTTCCTGCTGCAAATCCTCTTCAGTTCAGGACAAAGCTAAAATGTACACAATAATTATGGGGTTCAGGGGAACGAATGTGTCAAGTAGAGTGAAAAAAAATATATGTGAACAATCAGATTTAAGAAAAAAATTGCTGTGAATCCTGATTGACTATGGATATAGAAAATAATCCTTAAAATGCCTTAAAAAGTAATATAATATAATAACATTATATTATATTATATTATATTATATTATATTATATTATATTTAAAATTACTTCTTTTTATTTATTTATTTATTTATTTATTTATTTATTTATTTATTTATTTATTTTAAAGGGAATGACATTTTAATGCAAGGTATGCGAGACAGGTAAAAATGCTAATTTGTACCACATCAGTGATTTATAAATTCACTTTTTTTAGCATCTTGTCTACTTGAATGTGTCAAGTGGAGTGAAAAAATATACGTGAACATTCAGAATGCTGTGATTGAATTATATATGCTAAACTTAATTCAAATGTGTTTCTAATGCCTGGACTGTTTGATGTAGCCTGAGTGTAATAAATCCATGTAGAATTCACGTAGAATGGTTAAATGTCATGAGGAGGTTGGGGCTGATGGGAAATATAACTAATGTATTACATTTAGGTGATTAAAACAGCACAGTGGTAATGTGTCTGTTGTAAAACACCAGCATTGTGGGTTTGAGTCTTATCTCAGGGTCAGGGTTTTAAAAATACATGCTCATGTTGGATATATGAACTAATTGTGTTAATGTCACTCAGTTCAGTCATGCAGATTAAGTCAGTTAGTTTTTTTTACAGTGAAATGTCCTTCCTCATCTTTATTTTATCAGCGTGTTATAATATGATAATATATCCGTCATCTTTAAACGGTAGAATTCTCAATTTTGATTGGTTAGGAAGTGCTCAACTTTCTCCAGCTACCAGCTGTTAATTCACTCAGTTGAATATAGTATCATCTCCATAGCAACAGCCAGGATAGGGACTAAAACAAAAGAATTGGTGATATGGTGAAGTTTTTGTGAGAAGGCATTTTTCAAGGTAAAGTTGTAACCTTAACTTTTTAAAGCTGTTTTTTTTTTTTTTTTTAATCAGAAGAGAAAAAAAGGGCGGGGTGGCGAGGGAACAATTGTTTATAGCTAGTGCTGTAAGTGATAACAGGAGTTTGTTGTTTTCACAGAACTTTTACAACATGAATTGTTACTCTAAATGAATAAAAAGTAAACCATGTTGTGCTTTAATGAACAAAAAAGAAATTTCATTGAATTCAGAAAATTGATAACAGGACTAAGGCAGACACTTGATCAGGGTGATTGTTAATTTTTGTCCTACGCATTCCCCTAACCTGTCCGAGTGGTTTATTCTGTACTCATGAAACTGTATGGTTGTAATTTATGTCCCGATCTAAGCAAAAAAAGTTGCTTCTCCAGCTTGCCTCAGTGGACCAGTGCCAAGTTTACTACGATGATAAATCTCAGTTTATCTTTGAGCCAGCATCCTCAGCCACTCCAGCACCTCTTTTGTTTGCTGCTATTTTTTATTGGAGCCGCCACCCAAACAGAACGACGCGGAATCGAAACTCATTAGAAAGGTGGACTTGCAATGCTAATTAAGTGGCTGAGCCATATGCACGGTAATTACCAGCTGCTAGCGCGCTCCCCTTCGGCTAACTTTGATCTAGAAGCAGGCCGACTGCGCATCTCCCGAGGACGCTGCTGCAATTTTAAACAGCGAGCAAGCTCTGTTCTGGAGCACACAACGCAGGTAGGCTTCATCTCCGAGCTTAACTGAAGGCAACACACATGGCTGTGGGTTTAAGGCCTGAAATTTTGATGAACAGCTTGCATGTTTATGGGATAAGCGCAGGATTACCGTAAACAGGATGTGGTTGCGTGTGGAATTTAATGATGGAGAAACTGCATTGTCATAGTCTTTTTTTTATTGTTTGTTTTTTGTTTTATTTAAACTAAGAATCCAGAAAAACCCATAAGCTTAAAACTAAATAATATTGTAAACCCTGTCATCCACAACACAGCCAGTGAAGTTTCTGCATGTGCAGCCATGGATTGCGATCGACGAGACAGACTTTTTGTTATTTTCTTTTTCGAACCAGACATGAAAGGATATGAGATGAAATCACCTGACCTTCAAAAAATATCACACTTGAAACCAGGCTTAAAGCAAGACTCTCTGTTCATTTCACACTGTTGTAAGACTTTATTGTTAGGGTTTGTTTAAATAATTAAACAAAGGTGGAAAAAAAAATATAACAATAAAAAAAAAAAACAGGCTTAGAGCAAGAGACTGCATTTCTCACATGTGCAAGTGTTCAATTTATTGTAAAATAAGTAAAAATAAATAAATAAATACAATAAATAAATACAATAAATAAACATCTAAATATATAAATTAATAATCAAGCAAAAACACACAGGAACAAGTAAATACTAATAAATATGTATTTTTAAAAAATAATAATTTACCGATTTATGATGAAGCAAAGGACTCGGTTCCTTAAAGATTTATTTCAACTCTGCTAATTTGTCTTGGACCAAACAAAACAAATTGATTTCCTGTGCAGTTAAACAAGGCAATTTTGCTCACTTTTCTCTGAACTTCAGAGGCACATTCGAAGTTTTCAGTTTATGATAACATTATTAATCAAAACCAATTGTAGCCACTGAAGCTGGAGGTCAGAAAAAACAGCGTAAGAGGAAAGGGTCACGGTAACGGTAGGAGGAGAAGTTTCCTTTAATTGCCTCTCTCTCTCTCTCTCTATTACATACATTTTTCTGTCTATGTATATGTCTCTTTCTTTCTTTCTTTCTTTCTTTCTTTCTTTCTTTCTTTCTTTCTTTCTTTCTTTCTTTCTTTCTATCAGTCTCTCTGTTTCTCTCTCTGTCTTTCACTTTCTATCTATCTGTCAGTCTGCCTGTCCCCCCTCTCTCTGTCTATCAGTCTCACTCTTTCTGTCTCTCTCTTTCTCTCTCTCTGTTACATTCTGTCTAGGTATATCTGTCTCTCTCTCTCTCCCTCCCTCTCTTTCTTTCTCTCTCATACTTTCTATCTATCTACCTGGCTGTCTGCCTGCCCCCCTGTCTTTCTTTCTTTCTTTCTTTCTTTCTTTCTTTCTTTCTTTCTTTCTCACTGTCTCAGTCTGTCTAAATCACTTTCTGTATCTATCTATCTATCTATCTATCTATCTATCTATCTATCTATCTATCTATCTATCTATCTATCTATCTATCTATCTATCTATCTATCTATCTATCTATCTATCTATCTATCTATCTATCTATCTATCTATCTATCTATCTATCTATCTGACTGCCCCCCATCAGTCTGTCTGTCTCTCTCACTTTCTGTCTATCTCTCTCACTCTCTCTCTCTCTCCCCCTCTTTCTCTGTTACTTTAAGTTAAAAATAAAGTTGCATAAAGAAACAATGCCCTGCACATTTTAATGTTATGGTGCACAAGAGCTTCTGGTCTGCTTTTATTTGATGAAATGTCATACAGGATTTAATAACTAATTCTACCGGAAGAGGATTGAGGTTATGAAATGACCAGCATGGCGAAAAAACTAAAACATCTGTGCAGGAGAAAGCATCAGAATTTCAGGGAAGCTGTATTTCCACAAATCCTGGATGCTAAATCAGGCTGCACACTAAATACCTGGATAATTAAAGCAGACTTACATTAATATTTCAGCCTGATTTCTGTGGTTCCATGTGTTGAAGGGTCTTAGAGGTGAGCCGGGATGTGTAGTAGTTACTACAGTGCTATATTATGAGTAAAATATAACGAGGCATTTAATCCAAGTGTTTTTTTTCCAAGTTTTGATCACAACGCAGTAATTAACCGTAATAAAACATTTAGTGGTTTCATTGTTCGTGATGTAATAACCTCCTGGTGGTCCATCAGGAAGGGCACCCGACATAAAACGTGTGCCAAATCAAAACATGTGGTCCAAATGATCCACTGTAGCAACCCCGAACAGGGAGGAGCAGAAAGGAGCACAACAACAACATTTTTCATGATGTAACAGCAGACCACCAAGGTCTGGTGCTAATGATGGTAAATTTGTGTTTTTTTATGTTAATGTGTCACATTGGTTTGTTTGTTTGTTTATCTTTATTTATTTTTAAATTGTCTCTCTGTTTGTTTTGTCTCTGTTATTTTCATTCATTTACTTATTGTTCTTCTGTCTGTCTTTAAGTTTTAGTTTAGTCTGTCTAGTTTATTAATTTGTTTGTTGGTTTAATCATGTGTTTGTTTAAGTTTCTTTATTTACATGTTTTTTTATTTATTTTTAATTTTTTTCTGTCTTTTTTGTTTATGTATTTTTCTATTATTTGTTTATGTATTTATTTTCAAAAACGTCTATAAATATTTATATTTATAGTTGCTTTTTTTATATTTATTTCCATTTTTATATTCATTTACTATCTATTCATTTATATTATTTATTTACTTATCTTTGTATTTATTATATTTTGTATTTATTTGTGTCTTTTTCATTTATCTTTTTATATTTATATTTGTTTAAGGATGGATTCAGTTTTTAACTATTTTATTCATGTCTTTTCATTTATTTGTCATTTATTTATTCTTTTATGTGTTGGTTTGTTTCGCTTTATTTCTCTTCATGAGTAATGACAATCATATTTATTTGGTTTTTTTGTTTATTTGTCAGATTTATTGACCTAAGTTCCTTTTTTATTTTGAAATATTTATTTATTTGTGTCATTTAATTATATTGTTCTTAATATATTCATTTTTTTCCATGTGTTTATTTGCATGTTTTATTGCTTTTATCTGCATATCTGTCTTTTCATTCCGATATTTACTCATCTATTTGGGTTTGTTTATTAATGCAATTGTAGTATTTACTGTAAACTGATGAGACGTGAGTGTTGTAGCATGTGAGATCAGCTTTCCGAGGCCACGTTAAGCCGTGTTTCTTGCGCTGCTCTGACCCCAGTGAGGACAATTAATGCTCTGAAACGGGATATGAGTCCAAAACTAGGACAGCAGTGTGATGAGCGTGTCTCTCTTTGTAGCAGCATGTTTAATTAGGAGGATGTGTGGTCGAGCTGGTGCATGCTCCATGCCAGCCCGTTGACTGTGAACATTATTACTGCATGGTCTCAGAGCTTATAAGATTTTCAGAATGCAGTGCTTCATAGTAATGAACTAGCTTTGTAAAAATGAATGCATGTGGGGAAAAAAATAAAAAATGCTGCTGCAGTAGAACTTTATATTAAATGATGGTGTATAGAAAGTGTGCACCTTTTTTGTTGTGTATACAATCTCTCTGAGGTAATACTCCAGAGAAAATAGCGTTATCAGTCCGGGAGATTAATTTACATAGCATCATAGCAAACGCTGGCTTCGTATATATTTGTGCAGTTCTTTAAGAGTGAATCTGGCCACGCTTTACTTAACACTGTCTTCTTAATAATCTCTGTTTGTGCAGATTTGCTTTTATGATCCATCGCTGGAATAGATGCCCTCGACTTGAACAGTAAATCCTTGAATAAAAAAAAAAATACTTCAAAGGGAGAACACCGTGACGCTTTTTATTCCCTTTTTGTTGACCCAGACCTGATTTTTTCCTCCGGCTCAGAAGCCAGGTTTAGTAAGAAAAAGACCTTGCTCTGCTCTAAAGGATAATATTGCGCATTTATCATTCCCTGACACATGGACTGATAGGAAAACCATAAGCCATTAGAAGTGAGAACAGAAAACTCATCGCAGATCCAGAGAAATTAACTAGCTTTCCCTGGACACTGTTGAAGAAGAAAGACTGTGGTAGTTGCAAGGTTTCAGCCTGACTGAATGTTTCATTTAAACCTAAGGGGTTTATTTGTACTGTTTAAAATCCAACATGGCTGACATAGACATGCAGAACATGTCTAAAGCATTTCTAAACTTTCTACTTCAAACATATATCATCTTTGCAAACATATTTGTTATATTTTATATTTTAAAAACACAAAACAATGTTTAGCAATACGTTTTCCACCTGTTTTAAGTCCTCCCATGCTTCAGTTCAGTGACATTTTAATCAAAATTCATTTGTATTTGAAATTATATCTTATATATTTCTTTCTAATTATTTATGCACAAAAGTTAAAGCTACAGATAAATGTAATCCATGGGGTCTGGTTTGTATTTTTTGTTTCTTTGCAATGCATCAAAATAGTGCATTTTACTACCAAGTTCCTTTTCATTTCTTTTGGGTTTTATGGCAACCCACTCAAAACCCCTACACAAACAAAAAATTCTGGACTTGACACAAACTACAGCAACTTCCAATTTTTTCCTAAAAACTCTCTAGTGATGTTTTTTGTTACTGTTTTAAACACATTACATTAAGGACTTTTAAGCACCGCTGGTGGTAAAGACGTCTGGACAAAATACCACGTGGATGTGACTCTACTTCCTGCCGTAGTCCACAATTCAAATGCTGGTTTGATGTGTTCACCAAAGTCACTTACATTTTAAATTTCTTCACTACATTCTGAGCAATTCAATTAAAGATCATTTATAAGGTAATCCTATATGTCAGCCTCTGCTCATAACGACATCAGACACTCAAAGCGATCACAGAAGAGTTCCATTTTCCACTACCTTTTCGACACACCTGCTTTCTTTCCGTGTATAACTACCACATGATCAATACTGACAGTGAAAGACGTTTTATAGGAAAAAAAATCTTTTTGACAAAGAAAAAAAAACAATTACAGGATGTGCAAAGACAACATATTTTGAAATTTTTTAATTTTGTTACCTCTGTCAGTCTGACAAAAGCAGGATACATCACATTTACAGCATTTGGTAGACAACCTTATCCAGGACCACCTACATTTCATGTATACAGCTAAGCAGTTGAGGGTTTAGGGCCTTGCTCAAGGACCTAGCAGTGGCAGCTTGGTGGTCCTGGGGGTTAAGCTAACAACCTTCCAATCAGCAGTCCAACATCTTAACCACTGAGCTACCATATGCTGGTCTTAACCTCGAGCCTTGGTTTGTGGTGACTTGCAGGTGTTTTTTACACCTTGATGCAGATTTATATAAATGGCTGAGGGAAATGAGGCTGCAGCTAGCAGGAACACAGAGCCCACAAAACCAATGGCCATTAACCTGTTATATAAGGAGTGCTCTTTGAAGCCGGGAAATTGGTGATAAAACAAGTCCATTCACACGTCTCTGAATAACAGATTTACACCGCCACATCCATTGTGTCTCTTTACAGTACTATAGATTGCAAGACAGTCCAGAGTGGTGGTTTAGTGCTCTTTACAGAAAGCTCTTTCCGTTTACGCCAGACGAGGGTAGTAAGTAATTTTTTATGCCGGGTTTAGCTTTGACGGGCTCCATCTTTGAAAGCTAATACAATTTGCCTTAAAACATGAATGTCCTCTTGCCATTAAGGCCCCCTATCAGTCATTGAACGAAGTAAGTTATTTAGCGATGAAGGAGAGTGGCGCAGCTGTTACTTAAGCCAGGGACATGATGGAGTCCAAATGACAGCCTTGATGGGAAAGAAAGCTCAGGATGCAATTGGATTAGTGAAAACAAATGAATTTCCGCCTCAGTTCACTGTTTGCTGTCACAAAGTGGGTTAGACTGAAAATTGAGTCACGTATCCTGACCCAGGGTGAGTGACCTCTGACTGGTGCTTACAAGACAGTCATGAATGGGGAAAGCTGTTATTTGTCAAGGGACGGTGTTTTATTCAATTTGCAGAGAGGTTCAAAGTGATGCTGAAATTTATCCTTGCGACAGTTGTCAGATGTAAGAGTGCTAATGAGATAAGCCTTGATTTAAACAACAAAGCACACACACAACCGGGAAGTTTGAAGATGTATTGCCTTTATAAATGCACATCGTCTCGCTCACTTTATTTTTTTCTTTGTTTTTTCTTAAGTCTATGGCTGTTTGCTCAAGAGGGCTGCTGAAAACTCTTTTAAGGAAAGATGTTTTTGAGCAACCTGCCAGTTATTTTAACTGATATATGCAGACAGCACATAAACAAGGCACCAAAGCTTGAGTAGATTGCATATGAGTCACTTTAGGTTGGTAAAGAACATTTATTTTATAAAACTCTGGTGGTGTTGGTGAAATATTATATCTAATGTTCATGTTTCTGATAGTGAGTGAAATAAGTATCACACAATATAAACAACAAAAGTAAATCTATCGAAAGTGCATGTTTTTGGACCTTGAAAGAATTTTAATATAGTGGAGGAGAAGTTGATAATTTATTTTGGTCCAAAATTAATTGGAAATATCAGCTGAAGAGGTTGGTGTGCAGCAGGGGGCACTAACTCTGTGGTGTCTCTTTGGTGTTGGATGATTGAAGTCATTCTATGAGCACAAGATAAGAACCATCATCCCTACTTGATTCATGCTTTATACACTTAAAGATATAATATTTTAGTCCTTTACAGTTTCAGGATTTAACACTACAAAATGTGGAAAAGTTCAAGGGGGTGAATACTTATGCATGGCATTGTATACTGAGTCTAATGATGAAAGCTGCTGTTTCATCCTTCAAATAGGTCTCAGGAGAGTTATGCTATGCATAAGGTGCTTGAGTGCCTGGACAAAAGCCTTGAGACATTCATGTAGTATTCCCTAGCAAATAAGGCTAAGAACATAATACACTAAATATCAAGGTAAAGTGCAGAAATTAAGTACATATCCAAGTGTGAGTGTCACACATATCTTGGCACTTATGGGAAGCATATAATTTTAATATTATATGTTGTTGTGACCCTCTAAGGGAAAGTGAATGAAGAATGTTTGACCTAATCAGTTTTCCACTTCCCTGTTTTGAGTCAAGCTATGTAGTGCTTGAATGTGCTTTTGTGGCAAGAGTAGTCCTTGAGCAGTGTGCCACCCACAATATAAAAAGCTCCAACTGATATCCAAATGATAACCGGATGCTGATTAGGGAGAACTTTAGATTTTGCAAACAGGCTAATTCTCTGAAAACTGTCCTACTAGATCTTGAAACACAGACTACTAGTTATAATTGATGTTGATTGCTGATAATTGATGATGATCATTTTGCCTCCAAAGTGTCCTGGAATTCTAAGCATGCACATAGAATGCTGTTCACTGCCCTGGTTTTTGAATAAAAAGACAAATAAAATGCCTCACTCAAGCAGAAAAAGACACTTTCACCTCAGGCATGTTGTCAAATTTCCTAGAAGAGGCTCCTCCTTCTTTAAACAAGCCAGAGGTGCATGAGTGTCTCTCTCTCTTAAGCCACGTGACCTGAGATTGGAAAAAGATCTATTAAGGCAATCCAGGAATCTCAGAGGTCTCGCATTGATTTTTAAAATACGAATTGATAACCCCCCACATCATGGCAGTGAAACTCTATGCACTTTGGCCACAGCAATTAGTGGCACAGCTCTGGGTCTGCAGATCCCACTTCATTTATGTACTTTCACCATATGATTTAAGAGCCACCACGACATCTTGGCTTCAAAGCCAAATGCATCATGGCATTTCTAAGCGTTTATTGGGATTGAGAGTTTTTGCAGAGGGACATCTGGCCCAACACAGTGGCTCTCAAATTATTCTACCTCTGCACAGTGCAGCATATTTTTGATTGGTGCTGCAGCATTTAATACCTTTGCTATCTGATGACCATACGACAAGCCACAAAAACTTGCTTGCAATGTAAACCTGCTACGTGCTAGATAAGCACGATTTCCCGAAATGTATTCTGCTTAATCTTTGCACGTTTGACTTGCCGCATGGTAGAGATGTGAGGAAATGTATCCATGTTACTGAGGGAATGTCACCAAGCAGACAAGAAAAGTCTGATGATTTGCTGTCAGTTGCTCTTAAAGTGCTCCAGGTCTTGACAGCATGCATTGTGGGAGTCAGGGGTATGGCTCCTGGCATCCCCCTGAGAACCCTGAGAAGGATCCAGAAGATGGGGAAATCTTCAAGTAAAATTGCCTTTACAAGAGAAGCGGCAGTTGATACTAATATCACACTTCACTTGGCAGTTCTTAAGTAGTCTCTGCATTGGAGGAGAGAGAGAAAGGAGCAGACACAGTGAAATAGAACCTCATCTCTGTATAGCAGAGGTGATGCAGTGAGGCTTAGTATTCACATGCTAATTTAATTATGCCGTGGACTTTGCCGGCCAATTATCCTCTCTCGAGGCCCTTTGAGGGTATACCACACAGCTGCTTCTCATGCAAAAGAACCTGCATATAGCTTGAAAGTTGTCCAGATGGAGGCCTGTTGGATTTGTCACCAGTCATCAGGATGTTCTGTCTTATTGACAAAATGCAATTGTAGAATAAGAATAGGGCCCTGCAAGCTCCTTGGTGGCTGGTTATGACAATGTCAACCATCAGTGCAGAGTAATTAATTCAGTGTGCTGTTAGGGTAGTAATTAAATGACTCTCAGAGACAATGACCTTCCCTGTTTCAATCAACAAAATAACATCCACTCCATGAAGGCAGCAATGTCTTAACACAACCAGAAGCATGCCATTTGCTTACAGCTTTTCATTTAATAAGGTAAATGGTGAAACATTTCAGAATTGCAAAAGAGAGTTTTTCACTCACATGTCCATTTCTTTAGTATCGGTATCTGTAACAGTCCTTTTTCATACTGACATATTACATCTGGTACCACATGGTAAGTGTAATATTAGCTAATACTACTCTGTGGTTATAGTATTAATACCTCCCTAATTTGTCCAGGTGGTGCTCTGACTAGGCTTGGCCAGAAAGCAGTGGTACTCTTGCTGTATTCTTTTAAACCACTGCATGGAAAGTGCCATGGGGCAGTAATCTTGAACAAGATTCCCTCTAGGATAAGAGAATGAGGTTGATTTTCTCTAATACCATCTTCAAAATCAAAGTCTATTGAAAGGTCATCCTTTATTCTGCAAGTATGACAAATGCAAAATCTCTTCAGTAATTCAGTACCCTCTCTTAACCCTCCTTACGCCAATTATAAACGAACTATCATTTGATCCTCCGCACCCCAGAGCTTATAAGGTTTCAAAACACTCTCTGGCCAACTGGTGGCTTCCCGGTCCAGGCGATATGCAATAGTCAGCTTGACTGAAATTAGACACTCTTATGGGACTAGAGAATGGAGATTTCCAAGGATTTGGTCAAGGCTGCTGAATTAAACATGAAGCCAGAACTTTGTGCTCAAATTTTTTTCCTTTCTCTTGCCCAAGAAAATGAATTTGATCTTTTTTATTATTATTATTTTGTTGGATTTTATTTTATTTGATGCATCTCGGCACTAGTCATGAGATTATTTAATAAAATGTAGTTATCCATTATCTGTGGTGATTCATATAGCATTTGTAAGAGAAGCTCAGTTTCAGGACACTTACTAGTGAGACGACTGGCAGCCAGTCCGCCCACCCGACACAGTGGATCACGAGAAGCCATTAGAGAATACTGAAGTCTTTCTCCCATTAAGCTCCTCGGAATCTTGCCACTACTGGATTGAAATTGTGAATTGCCTCGAGGGTGCCATGGCTGTCTGCAGATTACAATGTTATCCTTCCCTCTAATCTAACACCTTGGTTCAGTAACAGCTGTTCTTCAAGCTTGAGGAAAAAAGTTCTTTAGTATTTTCAGAGCTAGTTAGCAGTAGGCCTCCAGCTACTGCCTGTTGGCCCATAAGCTTCCTAAGGTCCAAATATACGAAAGCTTTGTGATCATAAAAGAGACTTTGATTCTTTCAAAGGAAGATGAAGGAAAAAGTAAATGTGGGGAGGATATCTAGAAAACTAGATAAACCTCTTAAAAGAAAAACTCTTAACCTTGAAGTGAAGAGAGTAAATGGATTTACGGGTATCTCTATTTTCATTTGCTGTGTGTGGGGAGGGAGGTACCTGTAGTGGTGGTGGGGGGGGGGGGTATGTGTGTATCTAAACTGCAACTTGCTTTGGCACGGAAAGCTGAGATCAGCAGTTACTGAAAAGAGAGAAATGAATGACTTTTGGTGCTTTGTTGAGTCTGCGAGTTCCAGAAATGCGGGTTATACACCTTTCCAGTACGCTGAGGATCTTTTATAGTATGTTGTTTCTACCACTATATTCATGCTTTGTAAAAGAATCTACTTTGTTGGCAGGCATAAATTCAGATTGAGTGCCACAGCTTTCTCAATGCACAAGAGAAATCAAAAATATGCTCAAATATTATTTGACAATAACTTTTTGAAGAAACATGAATGATGCCAGTGATATAAACTATCTGTGAAAAGGCTGGTCTTATACTAAAGGAAAGAATAAAGAGCAAAACATTGACAAGACAAGGCACACAATGACAGGTCTCTTTATGTTCAGAGAACCAGTGTTGGAGATGTGTGTATGTCTGGGGGTCTGTTCTTCCTCTGCCTCATCCTCTGCTGGTAGGCCACTAGGGACAGGGGAGTGAAGTATGTAGAGAGTACCGTGTCATTCAGCAGGTGCTGTGGCCTGACATCACGCCCCGGTATTGTCCTCCCCTGCTAATCCCCCTTTTGAGAGCGATTAGCAATACTCTAGTAACTCCACTCAGGGGAACAGTGTGTGAGAAGCATGGGCGGGCAAAGGACAATGGCCTGCCACTAGCCACAATGTTTAATTTCATTAATGCCACACATGCTGGATGGACGGAAAGGGGCCCAAGCAGCTGGGTTTCACGCTCTAATGTGCCTCTAACCAATAATCTGGTTAGTGAGGTCTTCTGTCTGACTCAAACACTACATATTGTGCAGTCCTGGGTTTGATAGTTCATACATATTTGTGTCAAAAATGAAGTCTTACCCTTCAACTAGAATTAGCCAACAGGATCAGTTGAAAATTAATTAAATCGCTTACTGCCTGGATCCTGTTTTTCAAACTAGTTTAGCCTTTAGTTTATATTAAAAATGTTTGTTGAATGTTAACTTACCAAGTATCATAAACAAGAATCACCAACGCACAATGTTAGCACTCTTGGCTGTTGTATTTACTTTTCTTATGCCTACCACTATAAAATATGGCGCAATATGTAACAGCTGGCAACATTTAGACACTGAGGTGTCCCAGCTTTCCAATATTTGCATCTAACAGTAAATAACATATTTGCCTAAATATTGATTTCCTTGATTACTCAAAAGTAACACAAATAAATCAGTCATTCGTGTGTTTATGCCATCTGCCACACGCTGATAAATTATGAATTGTTTTCCGTTTATCTGGTGCTTTATGGATTATGTCATTTCAGTTGGGAGCAATTTAGACCATTTTGCTTGTATGCGACAATGACTGATGACAGCAATGATTCTTTATTGAATACTCACACAGTAGATACATTTAAAACCCATGAGCGCAGTCAGCATTTTTTCAGTTATTTAAACATTGCGTGATAGCAAAGTGAGAGGCAAGTTATTTTGCCTGTTTAATTTTTAGTATGATTTGTTTAGCCATCTTTTTTATTTATTATTACTATTTCCTGTTTTTGGGGCCCCTAGCATTGTAGCGTTCACATAAAGAGAACAAATATCAACCGTGTCACCTTTCAATGTAATGAATGGTCAGTCCACATATGAAATTTGAGCTTTCTTCATCTCTGAAGTTCTTATTTACAGCATTTGGTGTACAACCTTATCCAGAGCAACTTATATTTATACAACTGAGAGTTAGGGGCTAAGTAGTAGAAGGTTGGTGGTCATGAGATTCAAATTAACAACTATCTGATCACTAGTCCAACATCGTTACCACTGAGCTATCAGTTATTTGGTTCAAAAACAGAACAGATGTTTTGCCAAAAAATAAATTAAAAAAAATAAGTTAAAAATAAAAACATTTTTAAACCATGATCTATTTTGATACATGTCTGTCCTGTCAAAAGTGATTTTCATTGTGAGAGAATTTCAGTAAATTAGTTAAACAAACAGGAAATTACCCATTTTTTTGAATGAACATGGATTTTGCTTGGAATTGTGTATTTATGTACATGGAGTTATGTATTTGACTCACGCCACATGGTTGGTCAGGACATCAGCTGGAAGTTAATATGATTACAGAGTGGTGATTGATTTCTTGTCAGGATTGGCAGGTGTCACTACAGGTTTATAAAGGCATGAATAACGGCTGGTCGTAATCATTACTCTCACCATTGTGCAATTAGTCTTCCTAATGACCTGCTAAATAATGAAGTCATCAGAAAGACAGAGCTCTGCACGAATACTTGCAACGTTCTTTCCATTTTAAGATTCCGAAATCATAATGTTTCTTAGTTGTCAGTCCAAATTTGTTTGTGCCTTCAAAAAAGAAGGAGTGGGGAATGTGAGCTCTAAATGTTGTTCAATGAAGCACGGGTAACTAATAATAAGGCTTTCTCTTGCCCCTGGTTTGTTTTGGTGTCTTGAAATCTAAATGTAAAATAGTTTGAAATGGAATGTCCTGTAGGTTTGATTTTCAGGAAGTATATGAATATGAATGACACAGGCACTTTTGTTTGTCTGAAGATGAGCTGTTTTCAGTGCTGTGGATGTGGATTCATGTGTGCTGGAGTTGTTTTGTTTTTTATTCTTTTTTATATATGGGAGAGAGAGAGAGAGAGAGGGATTGAGAGACAGTGACGGAAGAAAACAAGAAGATAAAGAAAGCAAATGATAAGACAGAAGGTAAGAAAGGGAATAAAGGTGGCTATGAACATATGAATGAAGGTAAACTGGCAAGATGAAAGCACAAAAAAAAGAAATAAAATATTCAAATGAGGAAAAATTAAATTGAAGAAGGAAATAAATGTTAATAGAAGAAAACATGAGGAAAATGGTGAGAAAGTTTGACAAGGTGAGACAAACTAGAATTCAAGAAAGAAGTTAAGGTAAGAGAAGACATGGATGGACGGATGGATGGACAGATGGATGGATGGATGGATGGAATATGGGTGGATGATATATAGACAGATGAGGGTAGATGATATATGGACAGATGGATTATGAATGGACTGGATTGATAGATTATGGATATACTACGGATGGATGGATGGACGGATGGATGGATGGACGGACGGATGGACTATTGACAAGATAATGGTTGGATTATGGATAGGTTATGGATGGATTCTGAATAAATTATGGATAGATTATAGATAATGGATGGATTATGGATAGTTATGGATGAATTATTGATGGACTAAGGCCGGATAAATTATAGCTGGATTATGGATAGATTATGGATGGACTAAGGATGGCTGGATCGTGAATACATTAGAGATGGATTATAGCTGCACTATGGATGAATAGACTATGGATAGACTATATGTGAATGGACTATGAATGGGTGATGGCTGGACTGTGAATGGATGGATTATGGATAGATTATGGCTGGATTATGGATAGAGAGAGAAAGGGATGTATTTTGATTGAGTATGTGGATGGAGCAGTGTATATCTCTCCAGCAGAAGCTCCTTCACCCAGGCAGCCAGAAGGAGGTGTAGTATCAGGGCTTAAGCACTCTTTCACTACTTAATGAAGCGCCGCCTGCCAGCAGGTTTTTCTTGTGTCCTGGAGGGAAATTCAGAGTCCTGCTTTACAATAACTACATGCAGCGTCCTCCTGCAGGTGAGCATGGCTTGCTGGGAAACTCGCCTTCCATTTTTCATGGCTGTTGATGAAAAAGCACATTTTGCTCTTGAGCCATTTTAATGTGTGATCATGTGTGACTGGGCAGTCCACTGTGAAACACTGTCCTCTTTCATGCATTTGTACATGATGAACAGATAGAAGGGTAAGAAAAAATGTAGGGTAAGGAACAGAACAAAGAAATGGAAAAAATGACAATGACTCAAGACAATGACTCACTGTAAAATAAGATCAAAAGAAGGAGGGCATGAAAGGAAAAGATGGAAGGAAGGAAGGAGGAAAGGAAGGAAGGAGTAAAAGAAAAATTCGCAGGGAAAAAAGAGAAAGAGAGAAAGAAAGAAAGAAAGAAAGAAAGAAAGAAAGAAAGAAGAAAGAAAGAAAGAAAGAAAGAAAGAAAGAAAGAAAGAGAAAGAAAGAAGGAAGGAAAATAACAGAATTTTGTTACATTTATAAATGATTAGCTTTCATTAAAAATAAATAAGCATTCATTTTTGCCTTCTATTTTTCTGTCTATTGGAATTCGTCCTTCCTTCTATAACAGTTTTTGTTCCGATGGATCTCATGCAGTGGCTTAGAGACTTATGGATTCTTTAATTAAATATAACAAAAACAACCTTTTATATATTTAAAAAAAAAAAAAAAAAAAAGGCATTATTCGTCTTCTGTAGCCAGGAGGTGGAATCCTGTTTTCCAGATTTCCTCGCTTGAGTGTGAAAGGTTTGGTGAGAAAACACGGCTCATGTCAGGGGGCCATGAAGGATCTTGACTCTTCATCTCCCACCAGGAGCCTTCACAAAGTCTCCATTACCCAGCTGCCACCCCGAGGAGGCTTGCAGGAGACATCAGGCAGAGCGAGCACATTCTGCACAGATCAGCCCAGCTGATAACATGACCTTCACGGCTTTTGGGAGAGATTAGCTATGTATCAACGCTCCATCTTCTACCTTATTATTTATCCTGACAGTGAGGACAGCAGAGTATGAGTGGAGTGCGAATACGTGGACGTGGACATCTACCGCACTTGAAATCAAAATTGATGGTGCAGAGCTTTGTGTCTGTTAGTGTTATGGACAGCAATAAAATATTATACAGTATCTAAAAAAATGTTGCTTTAATTTTGTAGTTCATCATTTCCAGGAAAAAAAGTAGGCCTTCATGGTGGTCTGTGCTCTCATTGCCACAGCCTAAGTTTGATTCCTCAGCAGGGAGCTACCCCAGCTACTGAAGAGCCAACTCTCAGTGCTGGTCCCAAGCCCGTAAAAAAATGGGAGAGTTGAGTCAGAAACGGGATGTGGAGGCTTAGTTGTTAAGGTGTTGAATTACTGATCAGAAAGTTGTGAGGTCAAATCCAAGGCCCACCAAGCTGCCACCTCTGAGTCCCTGAGCAAGGCCCTTAACTCTCAGTGGCTCAAGTAAACTGTAAGTCACTCTGGATAAGGGCATCTGCCAAACGCCAGAAATCAAAATGTAAGTGCATCTAATATAAAACAAATACATGGACCAAATAATCTGTATATTTTTTGAGCTGTGGTGACTCTGAACAGGGAACAACCAAAACAACAACAACAACTTCCAGGACAAAAAATGGGGTATGTCTCAATCATCTCTTTAGCTCTCTATGTTGTGAATCAGTATATCATGTACACAGGTAAAAACCCTGGCTCAATACATGTTAAGGTCACTGATGACTAAAGTAATTTCACTCGTCAGTGTAAAAAACCCACACATAAAATATTTAAGTTTTATATTGCATATAAAGATGTTAGCTTATTCGTACTAGGATCATAGGCTAGTAACTCACTTACACAAGTCATTGTTTGAGAGATACAACAACAATAACAATCTTGGCAAAAAATTGGCAGAAAAAAATACACAATAGAGATTAAGTATTTTGTGGACAAATGAGGACATCTCCGGTACTTTCATGGGTATTCAAGCACTATTTTCTAAAGGTTTCTGGGAAGTTCCCAAAGAATCGGAGAAGGTTCCTCTGGATTCCAGGAATAATATAATACAAAGGTGTCATGTGAGTGCTTTGCTCGCTGCATGGTGCAAATGATGAACTCAATGCATGAAGTCCATGTCATACATGTTCAAGCTGATTCATTTCAAAATGGGTGCCTTTGAGATGCAGCAATGTTCTGTTGTTGTTGGATGTGTTGGACGGTATTAATGGACATTCTAAATTAGTTTAGCTTCTAGGTTTGTATGACTGTCCCATCGATCAGAGATGGAACATAGCAGGGATGCAACATGAAACCGTCTTTTGGAAACGGTTGGAAAAAATAGACCCCTTCTTTTCTTATTTATGCTTGTCTTTTCTTTTTTTTGAGAGAGAAATTAAATTTTCAGCCCATACATAAAGAAGTCCACGGCCTTATAACATATTAAAAAGGCTGAGGGAAGGCCAAAAAAATCCCTTCCAATTGCCAGGAGAGTACGGATATATTGGATTCATAAGAATAGGCAACCGGTCAGTATTTGCTTATTTTATTTCATTATTTATATTTAGCTATGGGGTATGGTGGCTAGTACATTTGCCTCACCCTTTCAGGATTGAGGGTTTGATTCCCATCTCCAGTGGCTGAATGGGTGTGTGATTGTGCCATGTGACGGGTGGAACTCTGTCCAGGATATTGCTTGGCTTGTGCCCCAGGTCCCCTGGGATAGGCTCCAGGTTCTGACTGACCTTGTCTAGGATAAGCACTACAAAAAGTGGACAAATGGATGGACTTTTAGTTCAAAAGGCACTAATTATGTCCATCTTACTCCACTTCAGAGACAGATTTGCCTCATTAGATATACAAACTTTCAGATTTCTATACTTTCAACCCAGATTAGACACAAAAATGGGGAAAGGAGCAAGATGAATTTGGAAAGAGCCTAAATTTATATCTTGTTAGATTTAAATTTACATTGATTAAACAAACAAAGATAAGCAGATCTGCCAGCTTAATTTAACTGGCCTAAATAAATATAGTGCATGATTCATTATATCTGTTACCAGACTTGTATGCGTCAACAGCCATCTGTGATTTTCCAATTGTGCAATGTCACCTGAGGTGAACAACAAATAGTTGAGGCAAACGGCAAGGGCAATTTACTGTATACCGACAACAACTTTCGGGATGACTTTGCGTGCTGTCTGTGATGTTCGTTTTTACCAGTGACGGGAATCATGCCAAACAAAACATGCCATTCTTTCCTTAGAATTACTTCAAACATAGTGGGAGGAGAGAGAGAGAGAGAGAGAGAGAGAGAGAGAGAGAGAGAGAGAGAGAGAGAGAGAGAGAGAGAGAGAGAGAGAGAGAGAGTGGGTGTTCTTGTTTACTGAGTTTACTTAAGCTTATGCCATGTAATTCTTTGCATATTTAATAATAATTCAGTTCCAGCAAAAAAATTACAAGATAAGGTAATTTACAATAAGGTGTGTGTGTGTGTGTGTGTGTGTGTGTGTGTGTGTGTGTGTGTGTGAGTGTGTGAGACCCTTTTTCCCCTTCATGTCCCCCTACTATTCATACACCCACTTCAGAATAGAAGTCATCACAGGAGGCAGGCTGAGCAGCAAATTTATTAATGAGGGCTAATTTCTGGAAAATTGACATAATTAAAATGAACTTTGTTCACTGTGTCCAAGCTATAATGGAAGTTTAATGGGACACTCCAGCTAAAACTGCAGGAGCCCATGGTGCTAGATTTCCACCACATTGTTTAACTACCTTCATCATCACTTTAGAAGAAGATATGTTATGGATGTAAATTTTAAGCACTAAATTGCCCTTTTCCTGTTTGGATATTTGCAGCTAGGTTGTTTGAGGTTAGCTAGATGCTTCATTATTTAATGTAGAAAGGAAGCTAGTTATTGTAACTGCTAGGATGCTGAATAGCTGCCTGCAAATGTAGGCTATAATTTGGCTAACTTTATTCCCATCTGCATTACAGCCGACAGCATGAATTGCTTCAGTGACAGATAACATTCCAACCTGATTATAAAGAAGACTAGAGTGTGAAAAGAGCAAGACAAAGAAAAAGGAGACTAAATTAAAATCATTAGAGTTTTGAATTCAGATTCAGATTCATTTAGTGTTAGACCTGATTCACACTAACATGGGTAAATGTTGTTTTTTTATTCCTTTTGTCCTTCCATATTAAAATAGGTGGTTTTGACTATTGGAAGCACATAATAAATATAAAAATTGCTGAGTTTATGTTCAGGGTTTCAAAACTAATAAAAAAGGCAGAAATGATGTAAAGGTCATGGGTCAGACACAGACTGTGCAGGACCAGCATGCCATTTTCTCTCATTGTCATGCCTTATTTTGGATGGGGAATGTTTAGGAAAGAGTATTTCCTGTGACAGTGCAGACCAAAGGGAAAGCCAACAATACATATCCATGTACCTAGATTTGTTTCTTTTGAGCTTATCAGATTATCTGTGTATCTAGCATGCATGACATACGTGGTGTAACCAGAATGTGATGTTCTTGGTGTATCTAGGGCATATGAGGTCCTTGATGTAACTACTATGCATGATGTCTTTGTTGTATCTAGGACAATCTTTTTGGGAAAGGGCAGGTGTAGGTGCAGCTTTTCATTCCAACCAAGCAGAAGCCACACCCAAGTTTATTGAAATCCAGGATCAACTGATTAAACAGGAGGAGTCAGGTGTGGCTTCTGTTTGATTGGTATGAAAACCAGCACCCACACCGGCCCTTGAGCCCTTTGTGGATAAGATTGAACAGCCCTGATCTAGGAGGTAGGAGATGTTATTATTATTATTATTATTTTTTTTGTGTAAGAAGCCATTGGAGTTGCATGCAGGTATGAGGTAAACAGTATTCCTAGTTCATATGAGGTACTTGGTGCTACAAGTGAGGTCCTACGTTTGACTACCACATGTGATGTCCTTGGTGTATCTAAGACGTATGAGACCATTGGTGTTACTACCACGCTTGCTATATTTACTCCATATGATGTCCTTGTTGCATTTAAGACATATGAGGACTTTGGTGCAATTAGAATGCATAAGGGCACAATTGTAACTGCATTACCACATGTAATTACCAAGGTCCTTGATGTAAATAGCACACATGTAGTCACCATGTATGCATAATTACCATGTATGGGTTCAGTGGTGTAACTAAAACACACAGTCTTCTAGCATTCATGATGCCGTAACTGTACTGGTACCCATGTCCTTGGTGTGACCAGGCAGCCTGGCCTTGCTCTTAATCAGCATGTCTGCCACATAATGCAGTCTTTTTCCTGACAAACAGCAGCTGAGACAGGCCAGTGACAAGACTGTCAAAGCAGGTGAATGATGACAGGCCACAGTGCTGACACCTTTCACCTACAGCCACTGAGACGGAGAAGAAGGATGAAGGCCTGGCATGTCCCATAGCATATGCAAACACTCAAACGTGGCAGATGATTGTAATCTCAGAAAAGCGGATCAGCTACCATGGCTCATCTGCCTGTAATACAAGATCTGGAGATATTTTAGATGTCTTAGGCATCTTCTTCAAGAGCCATTTCAGGATGATTCCTCAGACTGGATAACATGGCTTCTGCTAATGAATCTCAGGCAATGCAGCTGTCTGTGTCATGGTTATTGAGTGATGTTTTTTTTATTCCCTAAACTGAAACAATTGAGTAGTGTCGTTGGAGTATGGTGACTTGCTATAGTGCTATAGTAAACATTCAGAGTTTAGGTTTAACGAGAACATTATGTGCTGTGGCATGTGTTGGGAGTTTGAATTGAGTGAGTTGCATGGCATTCTGAGAGTTTCAAGTTTTCACTCTCTTGGGGGAAAAATACCCACCTGCTAGACATGCTTATGTAATGTCCATCATTTGGCAATGTTTCACGATTTCCTCAGCTCCAGGATGATGCCATGCACTCTCATTACTACTCTTTAAGTGTCCATGTCAGGTATTTGGAGACATTTCTGCACTTATAGTACATACTAGATAGAGTTGGAAAAAGTGTTAGGTTGAGCAAGATGTTCTAAACAATTATATCATGAGAGGTATATAGTAAAAAAAAGTTTTTGTCAAATAGAGATGAATGTTTTAGTGTCTGTACAGAAATCCAATTATGACTGGGGCACCAGACCATGTTTAGGTCATGCATTGACTTCAGAATATTCAATATACAGAGACAAACTGTCAGAGTATATAATTGCATGGCTCATATGCGTGCTCTTACTGAAAAGAGTACATGCTCCTTCACAAATCATGGTCAGCTGTTTAACAATAGCACAAATGAGGTCCTAGGTGTGACTACCATACATGGTGTTGTTGGTGTATCTGAGACATTTGAAACCATTCGTGTTACTATCACCTATACGGTCACATACTAGTACACATTACTAGGTCATCAGTGTCACTTGCACATATGAGATCCTTGGTGTAACTACACCATATGACATCCTTGGTGCATTCTGAGGACTTTGGTGCAAGTAGAATCTACTAGGTCATTGGTGTAGCCTCCTTGGACAATGTTATTAGTGTAACTGCCATGTACAAGGTCATTGATGTACCTGTTATGGATGAGGTCATTGGTGTAACTGCCATGTACAAGGCTAATGATGTAACTGCCATGTACAAGGTCATTAATGTACCTGCAATGGATGAGGTCATTGGTGTAACTGCCATGTATGAGGTTACTAGAGTAACTGCCATGTACAAGGTAATTGATGTACCTGCCATGAATGAGGTCATTGGTGTAACTCCCATGTCCAAGGTCACTGGTATAACTGCCATGTACAAGGTCATTGGTGTAGCTACCATGTACGAGGTTATCGATGTAACTGCCATGTACAATGCCATTAGTGTAACTACCATATACAAGGTCACTGATGTAAATGCCATGGACAAGGTCACTGATGTAACTGCCATGTATCAGTTCATTCGTATAACTGCCATGTATGAGATCATCATCATAGCTACCATATATGAGATCATTGGTGTAACTGCCACGTGTAAGCATCCTTAGTGTAACTAGCTCACATGAGGTTACATACTAGCATGCATTAGGTCTATAGCACACAAGACCCTTAGGTGTAATTACACCACATTGTGTCCTTGTTATGTCCTTGTACATATGAGCATATACAGATGTGGATAATTACGTTGCTCATATGCACGCTCATAATGAAAAGAGTAATCGCTCTCCACGAATGAAGGTCAGCTGCTTAACAATAGCTGTGTTTGTGACTCGTTAAACATAGGTTTTTTTGCTTACCAAGTCCATTCATTTAATATTAAAAAGGGGAATCACAAAGATGACCTTGTTTCTGTCTGTGTAGAAAAACCCATCTGAAATTCTGTTCACGGATTCAGTCATTAGCTTAATAAAAAATTAAATCAATGATAAAAATAAATAAGTAACAATAAAAACGCACTTGTAGTCAGATTTATTCGAATAGACTTGCACCAAGCCAGCCTTTGACATTGTCTTAAATGACTGCAAATGAAAGGAGAAAATATTAAGCGGTGCACATGGTTTTCTTTCTTATTCTTCACTCTCATGTCCTATCTACCACTATTCAGCTCAAAAGAAGATTATAGCGAAAAATAGGTCAAGTCAAGAAAAAATTACTCTCTTTCTCTCTCATCTTCTGAGGTTTATGTAATTCAGTCATTTAATCTGATGTTTCACTGAGGTGCCTGTGATTGAACTGAAAGCTGCATGATTTTTTTTTATATATATTTTTCTTTTAAAGAGGATGGAAGCTAGAAACAAGGATATGCTTAATTTATAACAAGCCATTGTACTTCAATGCTTTTACTTTGCAGTTAAACACTGGATGGATATTTTATTATGTCCTAGTTATCACTTGCTCTTGAAGTGAAAAACAAGAGAAACCAGAAACTACAAAATCCTCTGTAATCATCACGTCTTTTCTTTTTCATATCTGTAATCTGTCCGAAGATCCTCTCATACTGTGTAAATTTGTCATCATCATAAAATGACGTGTCCAGAAAACATATTGCACCTCAATAGTACTTAAGATCTTCTAGGTTATGGAGGACAAGTTTATGAACATATAAGAGATTTGTTTGAGAATATATAGCCATATGAATGACTGTGTGCAGGTCTGCAGTTTCTCTGCAACGGCTTTGAGGGAATTATCACAGCCGATTAATTAGCCAGGACCTCTGTGTGTGTGTGTGTGTGTGTGTGTATGTGTGTGTGTGTGTGTGTCTGCTGGCCCTGACTCAGCAAAAGGCATGGGGAGTGAAATCCAGCAGCTGTCAGTCGTTTTAATGAGAAAAGAGACCATATTAAAGATCAGCCGTATTGCTTTGCTACAGCACTTTTCATTAGTGCCACCCAATAACAAGGGCCTCAGGGTGCGTGTGTGTGTATGTACATGTTTGTGTGTGTGTGTTTGTATATTACAAGACCATCCGATTTTTTTCAATTATTAAGCCTGTTCATGATACAAATAAGCAACTTTTGGCTCCCAAGTGGCACAAGTGAAACGTGTTACCGTGGCTATCCGTCTCGTGGCCAGAAGTCTTGAGAGCAATATTTTCTGGATTCTCGCGGCAAGAACGGTGGCACACTGTCTCTCGCCTGTCAATCAGAGCAAGTCTAGGCAATCAAAGATGAATAAAAGATGTTTTTCAATAAAAGATGTTTTTAAACAGTTTGTCCAGTTTGTCCGTTGCAAGTATGAAGCAACTCGGAGCAGTGACTGCCAGTGGGAGTAAAGACAGTAGAGCATACGTGATCCGTGACAAAGAGCACACATGGCTTCACCTTTATCTCGTATGATATAATGCAGATATACACTGGTTAATTTTCTATACAAGCGCCAAATCGCACTCCAGAATGTTTCATTAAAGCAAGAAGAAAACTGATTTGCTGTCAAGTGGCATGTTGTGCCACCCAGTGATATAATATATCACTATGGCAACCAGTATACTGGCGACTTCACAGCACAGTGGCTGGCGACTTGACATGTTGAATGTAGCTTAACGTTGCGAGCACGCTTGGTAGATTTGTTTTAATAGGGAAGAATGGGCGAAAAATGGGGGGGGGTGAAGTATAAAATATACTTCATTAAATTCTTACCAAGTCTGTGGCCAGCGTTTGTAGCTCCCCAACCCAGACTTGGGTTTTGTTTCACTACAGTTGCACTACATCCACCTCAAACAGAAAGTCTGCTTTTAAGGCAGTGGTAGAGCTTTCAGACACAGCTCACAGACTGGAGTTCCACTCAGTCAAGTCATGTTGCAGCGATTCCCAGTGGACATCTTTTCATTTTCAGTTTATTATAAAAAGAGAGAGGGAGAGAGAGAGAGAGAGAGAGAGAGAGAGAGAGAAAAACTGGAGAGTGAATATTGAATGAGTACATTTTTTAAAATGACAATAAAATTGTTTTGTTTAATATTTTTATATTATATTTTGTTTAACATTTGTTTAATATTGTGTGATTTAATTTGCACACAAAACCAAGATGACCATTAATTGTAGCCCTTGTGTGGTGTTTGTGTTCAAATTTTATATTTTTTATTTTATTTAATTTAATTTATTTTTTATTGTATTTAAAAGAAATCGTAATCACGTAAAACATGATCCCATAATAGCAAACATTAATCACAAACATTATCTATAGTGTTTGCGATTGGGATGAAGACCATTTTATATTTATTTCTTTAGTGCTTTTAAAACTACAACAATTTCCCCGGTCAGTTTTACCAGAACAGCACCAAAGGGTCCAAAGTGTGAACATAGCCCAAAAATTAATTATAGCTATGTAGCAAATTCAATTCAATTCAATTTTATTTGTATAGCGCTTTTAACAAAGAGCATTGTCTCAAAGCAGCTTTACAGAACATAAGAAACAATAAACATACAAACAAACAGTCCTAGATGTTAGACAAAATTTTCCCTAGTGAGCGAGCCTGAGGTGACTCAGGCGACTGTGGCAAGGAAAAACTCCCTTAGATGGAATTAGGAACAAACCTTGAGAGGAACCAGACTCAAAAGGGAACCCATCCTCATCTGGGTGAAATATTGAATGAAAACATTTGTCTGTCATTTGTTAAGTAAATAAGGATGTTTGTTTGTTAGTTTTCTCTGAAACTCTCTTGTCTTTGAAAAAAAAAAAGCCAATAGCCCAGAACTGACATTGCTTTATTCCACATTCCCAGGATTGTGATTTATCCATCCTTGTATACACAGTGTAGCTGTACAACTGGAGTTTAAAGGCCTGGCTTCAAGCTAGTAATGAATTGTTAATGAACATGTTTGCATTAATTTGTAATTCTTTGAGTAAACGTTACGCAGTAACTCAGCCCTGTGAATTATATAGATACATATTTATTCCTACTAACTGTAGCCTGCATTCAAAGCATTTTCAGTACACAAAACATACCTTGGGGGTCAAGACAATCTTTTATTATTATTATTTTCTAATAAACCCAATTTTAGTATTCATAATAATCCTGTCATAATCATTCAAGCCCAGTGCAGAGTGACAACCTCAAAGACATTTTTTGCATACATTTAAATAGGTTTTCAAACAGTCTTCTAAAGGAGCGGGCTTCATATGGGGGGAAAAATACTTTCCCTAAGCCCTTTTGATGCAGTTCAACATGAATAATTGAAGCACCCTTCTTGCACATCGGGACCTCGTCAAAGGAGCTTTGGTGTAATTACGGCCGAGCATATAGCCTTTTGTTGTAGGCCACATATTGAGGGGCGGGGATGTTAGGACCTTTTACACAGACATTAAAAAACACAGGAGGGGGCAAAGTGGAGCAGACACAAACAGATGTATTCAGCTCAGGATTGTTAGCAAAAGTGTAGCAGTCAAACCCCGTCTTTATTTGGGGAGCCAACTGGAACCTGACAGATGGCAGAAAGGGTTTGGCAACATGTTGCACTCAGGTTTATGGATGCTTGGACTTTTATACTTTGGATTGTCGTGGGGTCTTGCTACTATAATTTGGACACTGTATAGCCAAATGTTTGTGGAGACCTGACCATTGTGGGCTTTTTGAGCATTTAGATTTCCCGTTTAATATAATAATAACAACCAACACTCACATTGTGTCCTTTTAACCAACTGAGCTTGGGTTGTAAGGGTGCAGTCAGTATTCCAGTTCATCCCAAAGATGTTCAGTGGTCTTGTCATCTTCCCCTCCTGCATTGGCAAACCAAATCTCCATAAAGCTCACTTTGTGCACAGGTACATTGTCACAATAGAACAGATTTGGGCCTACAAGTTCCACTGAAGGGAAATTCCATATTTGTGGCAACAGTTTGGAGAAAAACTATATATGGGTGTGATGGTCAGGTGTCTAGAAACGTTTGGCCAGATCATGTATTTAATTGTAAATTTGTGTATATTAAATAAGAAATAAAATATTGGTGGGCTAACACTGAAGGAAAATAATCAACAACAGGCTGGTGTTACATGACCAGAGGCGAATATCATGGCTTGGTGTTATGGCTTATGCAATTATTAAATATTAGGTCACCAGTCGATGTGCTGCGAAGTCGGCAGT
The DNA here is from genome assembly GCA_033459395.1 of Hemibagrus guttatus. Classification (NCBI taxonomy): domain Eukaryota; kingdom Metazoa; phylum Chordata; class Actinopteri; order Siluriformes; family Bagridae; genus Hemibagrus; species Hemibagrus guttatus. The sequence continues at coordinate 4,656,332 of JAUCMX010000027.1, forward strand.
AGGCGTTCCTACTATTGGCTGCCATAGTAACAATGTTTATTAGCACGTTAGTGTTAGTGTGGAATTTTATTGTGAAACTAACACTCCAAATCACCAAAGGCAGCTGCTAGAAGCTCTTAATTTATCCTGTGTTTTATCTTCCAATTCACTTTGAGCTAAAAAAACCCAAAAATGTTCTTTCCCTTTTTTACCCTCTGATTAAGAACTACAAAGTTTATTTGTGGCAATATGCTAATGTTAGAATCATGCCATTATATCTTATATTATATTATATCATTATATCATTATATCTTGACACAGAGTGGGAAGAAAAGAGGCTGGGTTTTCATTTTAAGCCTAAAGCCTGACTGTAATTGATGCTGCAAGCTTCTAAAATGGTTGCTACTATGCTTTAACCATGAAGTGTGACTATAATTGATTTGGAGAAATTTTGAAAATGGTCACCTTGCTTCACTCATCTGAGGGGGAAAAAACTTGTAGACAAGTTCTTCTCAAACAGTCAGCAACCAGATGAGGGAAGATTTGAAGTTTTAACCTCGCTTTCTTCCTCATTTTTCAGTGAGAGCAGAATCAAGGTAAAGCCTTCAGCTCTCAAGCCGTTAATCTCCCTTTCGCGCCTCTTATCACCATGACAGCGAATAAGAGATGTGATAGACCGCTCAGCAAGAAGCACAAGAATCCTGTTGACAAAAGTGCCGCACTGTTTATCCTAGCGCTTAGCATTGCCTCATTGCTAAAGCTTGGAATGTGCACACACAAGGGAAAGTGGTTTCTTACATGCCAAGGGGACGAGAGGGAAGGACGTTTTGGGAAAGAAAAAAAATGCATTGGCAAAGACATATTTCAGAGGATATCACTGTACTTGCGGGCTTGATTTATGTAAAAGTACACTTTTCTAGGTGTTATGCTGTCTCAGTTTATGCCACACCCACTTCTGGTTATATCCAGACACAGATATAGTAGAGATGGAGCAATAAAAAATAGCCACAGCTACAGATTTTCGCCTTGCATTTATACCCATGGTTCTAGTGTCCTTGGTGCTTTTGTCTCTTGTGTAAGTCCTGAAAGCGTAACTGTCTGTAAACGGCTCCACTGCGGTCCATTAGCAAATGAAAGGCCACTATTGCCTAAAACAAGCACTTTGTGAAGATCCCAGAAATCTTCTCAATTCCCAAGTCTCCGGTGGTTGATCGAGAAAAAAAACATCTTCCCTTTCAGTCCATTTCTTCTGCTTCCACCAAGGAGGTTTTAATATCTCCCAGATGATCCATTGTGAGCAGACGCTAACTTCAGTGCTCAGTTAAGAGGAAATCTGCCCTTCGGTACATTAGACTCCAGTGGTATAATCTCGAATCTTTGCAAGAGAAATGGCTCCAGAGAGGTAACTTCTCTTGTACATAAAAATGGAAAGAAAAGTTAGCCTGGCCCAAATGGACTCTTAAAAAGTTGAAACCCTGAAATCCATTGTTTTTTTCCCCGAATCAATAAAACATATGTACGCTTTCTACAAGTTTCCTGAATATTTAATAGCAGCAGTCTGTTTCCTTTTATCTGCCAGGCTTTTCTAAAGAACGATTAAGATCAAGAAAGCTTTCTCAAGCCATTGACTTGAAATGGTTTGAAGTGCTTTATCCGTCTCGTTTGAAAAATCGTTCTTAAAAATCTGTGCTTTTTATTTATCAACAATTCCACAGAAACGGAAAGACCCACCGCAGCGAAACGATCCATACCGACATTCTAACCTGTCTTGACCCGGGTCCTGCTTGCAGCTGGATTGCAGTGAAGATCTGACATCAGCAGCTGGAGGAAGTGGCTGAGCTGTTTATGTAGGGAGTTAATGAGGCACATCTAATGCAACTAATTCAACCTGCTTGCACTTTTCAAATTTTGCCAGCGCCATCAAATGTCCCGACATGCCAAGGAAGGACAAGGATTTGGCAGAGGAAATGTAATTGGATGGAAGAACCAGCTGGCTGAAGAACCTGTAGAACGTATCCAGTTCACTAGGTTGGATGATGAACACAAAGCAAACATGAACTCGGTTCAGAAAACGGTACATGAATTTGTATTAGTCTCTCAATACCTCCTTGATCTGCCAGAGGCTATGGTTTTGTGGTCATGGTATACTAATTTTTGTTGTTAATCCACTTAAAACCCCCAATCAAACACACTGGATATCATCTTGCTCCAAGATACAATCCCATTTTCAAAATGTGTACCTTATAATGCTCTGAGCTATATATGCATATACATCGATCGAACAAAATCCAACATTCCTTAATCAAATGTGTCAGTCTTAATACACAGACGATATACCGCTCTCACCTCAATAACTCCAATGAGAGCGCCAATCAAAAAAAACCTCTATTTTTAAAAAAACTCAATTACTCTATTAACTGGATCCCATCCACTACCCTTCCACTCAACAAGAACGTATCAGACAATACAGTCCCCTTTATTACTTATTGAATATTCAGGAATTAAAATATCTTCCCAGCTGTCAGCTTCGATCCATTACTCAAAACTATATGGGATGACCTTCAACGTTCATTAAACCTTCTAAAAATATATCGTCCAAAAGATGACTCCTTTCTTTCAGCTTCAAATATTTGGATGCTATTTTCAGTTTCAAGGTATTTTTTTAACCAGAAAAACAAGTCACCCAGGTTCACATTAATCACACCGCAAAACATTGAAAAAAGGAGGTCTCGAAGCATCGAACAATCTTTTCTTGCCATCCAACTTCGCTGTGGAAACAAATGAATCAAGCAGAAGCACAGTGTAAACAGAAGCAGAACAAACACTATGGAAGAAAAGTAAACTTCGCAGATTTGCCTTTCATCAAACGAATATTACAACACCACCTTAGATTTAAAACCCAAGCAACTCTGATCTGACTGCATGGTGGAAATTTCTTAATGTCACACATTAAAAACTCATTGTGCTAGCTAACCAAATAGATTCACTGACTAACGAAATTTGGCACAATCCTCTTCACAACTATGTGAAAAAAGCTAAAGGTCTTGGTTGAAAGGAAAATATAATTTTGAAGACTGATTCCATTTTTTCTACACAAAACAGATCTAAGAGAGAAGTTATTTGTCCTCTCGATCCCTGAGGTAGCTGTTGTTAGCTAACAATACTGTACGTAGCACATCAGAACATCGATTGCTTGCTAAATGTACCATGTCTAAAAAAAGTTTGTTTTTTCTACATTTATCCTGCTTAAAAATAGTTGGCTCAGTTTGCTAGGTGATCTGCTTGTATGTTTGCGCTAGTTTTAATTAGCTAGCATAAAAGAAAAACAAATACAAATGTCACAAAGTAGAGGTTAGATGCAAATGCAGGAGGAAATTTAGTAACAAAAGTCACCCAAATAAGGAACAGACAAAAGTGTAGAGACAGTCACAAAAACAATGATATGCAAAACAGTCACCAAAATAAGAATATTCAAAAGTAACAGACCAGCAAAAATATCGGAACATACACCCAGGCACAGCGGAATATCCAAAACAGCAGGCAAAAACATGCAATGGTCAAACAGGAAACGCAACAGGAATATCACAGGCAATCTGGGTAAAAAAAATCCAAAACAGGCAAAACGGAAACCAGGGCAGAAAATACATGATTTAGTAACATCACAAATCAAAGAAACCGAATCAAAGAAAGGATCTTATAAACACACATAATTGGAAACAGATATGCTAAATAAAACATCTGTGCTTGAGAACATGAGAGAACTGGTGGTTCCTGGGTGTTGGAGTCCACAACGGCAGCCATGTTTGTCGGTTTTGTAGAAATGGGATCCGTGACAAACAGCCCAGTCTTAGTTAATAAATTAACAAACAAACATCTTGTTTAAGCTGAACATAATTTATTCAGGCATGACTCATGTCGTAGTTAAGGTTAGCTTTTTATTACTTAATGATTAATACATGCCTTAACTCACTACTAGTTCATATTTAAGAAAGTATCAGTGCTGGATTATTCATCTAAAGTGGTTCCCTTAATATTTGCTTGTACTTTTAAGATACAGCACCTCAGTATTCATTTTAGGAAACTTTACTATAGAGACTACTGTCAGGACCGTAAAATGCAAGTTGGTCTGTTTTATTGATACTTAAAAGTTTTATTTCACTCGCACTGTCCCTTGAATTGTGTTGGTTGTTGGAAAAGAGATCTTGGATGGATGTTTCTTAAAAATCTGCTTGTGCAAAATGTTTTCCCTTCAGTATATATATAAACAATTTACATCAGATTTGTGCTGAAAATATTTATCAGTTTGGCTAGTCGATATGAATTAAAGACATAAATAGGCACTTATTGGGCACATAGCCTCATAGACCGTGTTGATTCCTGTATATTGATGCCAGCGGAGTTTATTTCTGATAGCCCTCTTTAGATTCTCATGAATATGTTCAGCAGATGTGGTTCCTTATGCTGTAAGTGAGCCCTCGGACCACACACGCAGACCGAATTAAATACATTAGCCATTTTTTCCAAACTGAAGAGGCTGAAATATTGAAAGACTCATATGAAGGAGGTGAGTCCTCGTGACTGTTTCTAATGCAATATATGAGTTTCGTGAACTAATGTTTCATTATGGAAACATATGGAAATTTTCAACGGTACAAAATCCACTTAAGTAAATCAGAAATTTGATCTCAGCTCATCAGGAAAGGCTTTGTCAACACTTGATAAGTAAGTACTGTCTTTTTTTTTTTTTTTTTTTTGCAGAAAAGGTCATAAGACCATTTCATTCAGTGAATTGGTTATTAATGGAATGAAGATTTCATTATTGACTGAAAATTGAACTATATAAATGATAACTGGAGTAATTATGAATGTAGAAAGTTGTTGTCTCTGTAGACTCTAAAAAGTCACTGTTACTGGGTTAAATTAGATTTAATTTTTACATTTTTTTTGTATATTTCCTGACATATTTATGTTGCTGGAGCACATATGTAGTAATTTGAACCAATTTTTGATAAAGGATCTCTTGTTATGGCGTATCTTGCCTACTAAAAAGCCCTGTAGTAATAACCTAAGGTAATATACTTTTATATACATTCAAATTGACTTGTAGATAAAAATCCCATTATATCGTGTGAAAGCGATTTATTCTTATCATTATCCTTTAGTGTAAAGTCACTCCAGGAAGAGCTGTTGTCTACAGTCTGCTGCTGAAACCTAAAATTTCAAAATTGTTTGAAAATCATGTGTAAATCCTAAATAATTTATGATATTTCAGACCGAAATTCTAGAGGTTTAGTTATTCTATGCTTTAGTAATAACTACTAGTAGGTTTTTATACTTTAGTAATAACTACATGACCCCACTTCTCAATAGAAAAAAATAAAATAAAATAATAAATAAATATTAATTTTATCAAGAACATGAAAATTTTAATTTTATTTTTTAATTCTTTCGGAATTTTTTCATTTGCAAAAACATATCTGTCTTCCCAAAGCCATTCTCCTTATTGATATGTATGCTAGTACTAGCTATAGCTACAACAAACACTAAAAAAGCGATCTCATACCTTCCAATGTAAAAAAAAAAAAAAACAATTTATGTCATTCTAATGAAAAGATCTGATCTTGTTGCTCTTAATGAAGTTACAGCATATTTCTACAGCAACTGTTAAGCTTTTCCATTACTGCATACACACTATGTAGCGTGTTTCATTTAATTACTGAAATTTCCAAGTTTTCTGGGGTTTTTTTTTCATTTTCAAGCAAAATTTTAATTTGATTAATTTAAAACTGACTGCACAAAGATCGACAAAAATTCATCCTTGGCACCCTTGTTCACCCTTTCTACCACATTTTTATTCACCGCACAAAATGCCTTTACGTTTGCTTCTATGTTTTGTGGCCGAGGCTGATTATTTTTTTAGCTATTGTTGTGTTAGATAAGTGTCGCAACTGTAACCAAAGTTCAGCATTTCTTTAACAAAATCAATTCAGCAGCAAAAGCGAGAAAAGAAAGTGCTTTTAGTGGCAACTGTAATGAATAGCACTCTTCTGGAGCTTGCATCAGCCAGGAGGGTCTTAATCTGCTTTATCTATCCAGATCAATGCTTTGGCTGATAGAACTGCATGGACATACTGAAAGAGAAGAGGAAGAGAATATTTTTCTCCACTCATTTGCTGGCGAAAAGCGTCTCCATACTTCTTTTTAGAGTAAGTTGTTATGGTGAGACAGCCTAGAGTTTTGAGACGCCATTGCCATGGGAACCAGGAGACGAAAAAGACTCAAATAGTGTGAGACAAAGAGCTTGTTTTCCCTCTGGGTTTTTTCCCCTCTTTTTTCAGTGCTCTTTGCTCTCTCTTTTTTGTGTTTGGAGTGCAAGTTTGCATCCAGAGTCCCCTGTGTGAGAAAATCCTCAGTCTCAGGTCCTTGCTGAGAAAAAAAAATGATAACAATAATTAACATGGCATTGCTCCAAATGTGGATACCGATCAAGCTCTTCTGTTTGCCTTCAAATGTCACAGGCAGATCAAATGTTTATGATTATTCTGTTGAACATCTGCCCTGTGAATTCGAAAGAAAACTTTACCTTGGAACTTTTTAGCATTTCTTTTTCTGTTGCCAAAAAGTTAGACTCACACAATTGTATATAATCTCTTTGTATAAAGTAACTCGAACGAAGAGGCCTGAACCTCTAGTGTAGTGCACAGAATGTTGCTTATATCAATCTGCCTTCAGGAGAAGAGCGTAACCAGGTATGTTTGTGTCGAGGCAAAAGAATTCAATCTGTTCATGTTGCCTAAACATTGCGATCCAATTTACATATTTGTTTAAATGTGCATTACAAACCTTCAGAACAAACCTGTGTGAACGTAAGCTGTAAATAAACATATGCACTGTGCATGTGCATGAGGTATTTTTGAATTTGATTGGGAAAATAATCTGATTCAAGCGTTTACATGGGTATTTTTTTCAGATTTCCCGAATTATTTCAGATCTAGACCACCTCTTTTTAAATACAAGCGGAATTCAATTTCAGTTGCGGTTGTTTGCATGAAGGTTTTTCGTTTACAATCAGTTCACATGTAACTATATTTTATTAACATACAGTTTATTACAGTTCTAATAAACTATTTGTTTAATGTTTTGGGTGAGAAAAAGCTTAAACTGTTCTTTATCATTATTATTAGTGATTTAGACCCCAAAAATAAGTCGATTCAAATGCTGTTTTTCTTCAGAAGTCATTGTACAGTAAACGCTCAGTACGCTCAGTTTTTGCTTTCTAGTGGACACGATCATGTTAGTATGATTCTTTCACACACACAGACAGACAGAAGTATCACTCAGGTCTTAGATTGCTAAATTTGCATGAATCTGTGTATTGGAGATCCACCAGCAATGCTCCATGTGAAGGTGAAAGCAATGCACTTGGTTTGTAACCATTTATCAGCATAAGAAGACACCTTCTCAGTCAATAGAGTCATTAGAATTCCCAGTGGGCTGCATCTATCCATATTGCTTCCTTTTTCCAGGCTCATTAAAGAGTTTTCAAAGTGAAATCAATCCTGGTTTATAGGCCAACTGGTGTGTGTGTGTGTGTGTGTGTGTGTGTGTGTGTGTGTGTGTGTGTGTGCGTGCGCGTGTGTGTGATCTTTTGAGCCCTTGCTGAGCCCTTGCTTCAGAGGTCTTGTAGAGTCCATGCCTTGACGGTTCAAAGCTGTTTTGGCAGCTACACAATGTTAGGCAGGTGGCTGATCGGATTCTTTACACAATAAGTAATCAGACAAGTAAAATTCTACAAAAACACCTTTTCATGGGCATAGCTGGCTTGAGCAACCTGAGCAAGCACATCAGCCAGGGAAAAAGGAAGGTGTAGATGCAGGGTAACCAAGCAACCGAGTTAGGTGATGATTTCACACTTTTCTTTCACAAGTTGTCTTGATGCCAGTCACTGTGTATGTTAATTACGTTTCTGGGAACTGGTGTCACGTTCAAACATTGTCCTTTTTTTCTGCTTCTTCAAAAAAAAAAAAAAAAGTCCAAATTCTGCAACCTCAGCAGCAAGCTAGGGTTAACAGGCCAAACTTTTATTTTACTCACACTACACTACCTACAAGCTTATAGGACTTGTAGCTGGCTATTAGAATTATTAACCAACATGAGTCTCAATCATGCATGGCATATATCTCCTTGGTGTATTACTGTTTTTTTCCCATTTGCATATTCATCGACTCTTGATACACTAATGAGATACACCTCTGTGCCTATACTTTTTTTTTTTTTTTTTTAATAAAAATAAAAATTATAGTCGTCAAAACACAGGTGACATTAAGGCTGCCACACATCCCACACATTTGCATTCTGGGTTGTTTTAAAGCCCTCTGATGTGGACCCTAGTGAATATCAAGGTCCAGCTCTATAAAGCACGTCCACGCCCAAAGCTGTTTTCCTTTGCATTTAAAAAGAAAATTTTTTTTGCAGCTGATAGGCTCGCTTCAAAGATTCAAAGAAGTCGTGTCTTGGGAACTGGGTTTTTCAACCTAACTGTGAGACTCTGTGAATTGTCACATTCACAGTCATATCTCACAAGCTTCAAGAGGCTTTTGACTAGCCCGATCGATATTAGTACCCCTTGTGTAGCAGGAGTCAGGTTACATGGTCTGTTTCTCACTGACATCTGTCTTCTGTGAACAGAGTTCACTTTGTGTAGTCACTCTTTGTGCGCTATATGACCAAAAGTTTGTGGACACCTGATGACACACCCTTATGTAGATGCAGTAGGTTATTTGGTTATATCTTTCTTAGGTTAGCGAGAAAACCAGGGGAAGCACAGATTTGATTGGGTCCTCCAGTGACGGGCTGGTTTTATCAAAATAGGTTAGTCACAAAGGTTCCAGATCCATGCAATGAGCGTGACTAGAAACTGTTATTTTTTGCTCAATTGAATCAGTGAACTAAATACAAAAAAAGCTCTTTTTAGGGCATTTGGAATTATACCAACATCAACAAATTAGTATGACATGTCAGTATGTTGTGTTTATAGACAACTGGGCAGTGGCAGCTCAGTGGTTGAGACATTGGGCTACTGATCAGAATGTTTAAAAAAAACAGCACTGACAACATTGATGCTCTGTATAGAAATGAGCTCAATTTAAGTCACTGTGAATAAGAGCATCTGCCAAATTCTGTACATAATACATGGATGAAATGATGACATTTATTAGAACTGGCTGAGTAAAATGAGACAATGGAATACTAGCTAGCTAGCAAGCTAAAATTTGACCATGGACTCTGGATTGCATAACAGGTCAAAGGCTAAAGAAAGTTCACTGTGTAACTGCTAATGTTTACATTTATAAGAATAAGACATTCAAGAAAAAAGCTGGCGGATTGTAAGAATTTTACACTCTCTGGTAGAAAAGTGTTACTGCAAGCTAATTTGGACGAAACATTTTGTTACTTGGGTTGTCCTGCGCTCTTCTCCACTGCACAGATTAATTTCACGGCTGGGAGTACCAAGTCAATACACATTCCGAGAGAATTCAAGTCTGCGTCCTATGTGAAGTGCATAATGTGCACTAAGTAGTAAGGCTAAATACCAATGGCATCAATGATGCAATGTCAAATAGCCAGTCCTTGAATGGTGTAATGGACCAAATTATGGCCAGTGTACTTATCAGGTCATGTCAAGCCTTTTTTGGATCATTTGATTGGTCCACATATGACAAAACAGTCCCACAAATTTATTAGTAAGATCTTTCCAGTGTCAAAATTTCTCATGACACAATACATTGGCACTTCAACTGGGTCACTTAAATCAGATGTAATGAGTTGCTTTCGGCTGCTCCCTGTTCGGGGTCGCCACAGCGGACCGACTGGTCCGCACAACAACTTGGCACAGGTTTTACGCCGGATGCCCTTCCTGCCGCAACCCTCCCATTTTTCTGGGCTTGGGACCGGCACTGCATCCGGTGGCTGGGGTTGAGGCATTGGCTGGGAATCGAACCCGGGCCTTCCACATGATAGGCGAGAAACCTACCACTGAGCCACCAATGCCTCTCTTAAATGTAATAATTACACTAAAGGTAAAACCAAGTTTAATTTAATTGTGTGCCTTAATTTAATAAAGTATGTTGCAGAGAGCCTCATTATAATCCAATCAGCATTTAGGGGAAACAAAGGAAAGCTTTTTCAAAAATATCTGAAGGACAATGAAATGAAAAGGACAGGTAAACAGGCAGACAGGACAAGACTTCCACCCTCTTCAGAAAAGAGCCCTCATGCCCTCTTCTCAACTCACTTTAAAGACCATCTTTTTATCCTTTGTCCTTGAGAAAGCCTTTCTATGTTCCCTCGGCTCAATCCTTTGTATCTCTGTACATATTTTAAAATGCAGTTTTGCATGCTGTATAACTCATAACAATACCAGTACTTTTTGTATTCTTATGCTGCACTCAAGTCTGTGAAGCATGATATCTTTTTTTTTTCTTGCATCATTTCTTTTTGTTACCTAACATTTGAATATTTCACACAAGACCAGATGGCATCTTTCAGAATTCTGTATTCAAGATGACACTTTGTCACATTGCATTGTTAACAATAAATCTCTTGATTTTACTTCATCCCAAGCTTAAGTGCAAAGCCTGTGTACTTCATTATATATCAGAACGTTACAAGGAAAATGATTGAAAGATACAGTGGAAGAGGCATGAGATAAGGTGGTGTTCGGATTGGTCAACACTACTCTGATGAACCAGAAGTGTGTTATTTGCGACGTTAAACATGTTTACTATTGTGGTAGGCATGGAGGCTTAGTGCTTAGCACCTTTGCCTCGCACCTCCAGCGTTCCTGCCTCCACCCTGTGTATGTGGAATTTGCATCTTCTCCCCTTGCTTAGGGGTTTCCTGATAGTACTCTCCTAGTCCAAAGACATGCATTCACGGTCAGTCTCAAATTGTCTGTAGTGTGTGCACAATTGTGTCCTGCCAAGGACTGTCACCCTGTCCAGGGTGTCCCCCACCATGTGCCCCGTGTCCCCTTGGAAAGGTGCAAGTAGTGTAACTATTGGTGTAACCATTTATCATTACACTCCTTGTTCTTAGTAGATCAGGGTATTTGTGAACGAGAAGTGCTATTGTTAACCACAGCAAGGTTTGACCACAACATAAATGGAACCCACCATGTGTCCAGTATAATACTAATTAAATAGACTTAATCTTGTAATCAGAAAACCAAATTAAAGATTGTTTGGATGAGTCTGTAAATGCAATAAAAAAAATGCCAAAAAAAAACCCTAAATGTGTGAAAGGTGCTTTATCCAAATGTCCAATCTTCATCCAAATGTAATACCCTGGCAGTTGTTTGGTTGTGCTGGTTTCTTAGTAAAGTTAAGTCACACTGAGGGTGTAGACGCTTCTGTATTTTGCAATTTTAGGTAGAAATTCCGCTGAATTCACATTCATTAAGGCAAACATCTTAGCAGACATCGCAACAATCCTCTGTAGACCTTGTTAAGTTTGCATTGGTAAACTTTTTGGGAATAATGGTTAGAGTTAGTTGCCAGCTGTAGTTGGGTCTATTTATAAATAGCTAACTAAAAAAACTTCTGCTCCAGCTGCTGAACTCAAGCTACATATTTGGCACAACCACTGATCCACTTCCTCCATCTTTCATCCAGAACCAGTACAAAGCTGGTTTGCTTTTTTGTTTGTTACACTTCACCAAAATTTCACTGTCAGGCCAAGTAATCTGTTTAGACAGTTCGGATTTGACCTCACGAAGCCCATATCTTCTGGAAAAGAATGTACCACACATTGGCCTGTTTCTGTGCTATACCGATGTTCATCAGAAAACTCATGCTCTGAGTTCTCTATGGTTATGCTACCCTCATTGATTAAGCCTCATTACTTAGTGAAGGATTTCATTTCCCAACCAGTACAGGAGCCTGCCATGACACTAACAGCCACCCAGCCAGGGCCTGTTTCTCATGCTAATCATTTCATTTGCAACTGTTGTTTGTCATGCTAGTTCAAGCCACTGCTCATTCGCTCACCTTCAGATCACGGCAACAGCTCCATAGATAAAAAGGTTTCATTCCACCCTGTCCTTATTCTCTCTACAGAGACCCAGCAAGGATTATGATTTCTTGTTGACTCATGAAGTACTTTAATTCTAGAGTTATTGTAACAGATTAAAAGAAGATGGAAAAAAAAAGTCTGTACCTCCACCACTTACACAGAACACACATTTTCTCGAGAGCCCTTGCTGGAAAATTATTACTCCCAGCTCAGAAGAAATGCTAATGGAACCAAAATGTAGTTCAATATGGTTAATGTAACAACATGTATCACTGAGTTATGAAGATCCATGCTGTTATTTCTGAAAATGAGAGTTGTTTTCTTCATGACCGCTGTTCCGTGATTTACCTTTCACATTGCATTACTTAAATGTTTGATCACTTGCTTTGCATTCTTTGATACCTCCTACTGCCGGAATTATTTTTTTTCCTCCCCCCTCTGAGCGCATTTCAATACAACGATTCTGATGGAAGTATTCTTCTATCCTCATTTCTCTACACAGCAATGTGCTTGAGGAGCAACTTATTAATTACCACAATCCTCCGATCAATTTGCCGGGTAATTCCAAATGCGAAATAGGCCTCGTGTGGCGTTTAAACTATTTCAAAAGTTAAAGTGACTTCAAACAAGAACACCAGGTCTGCAATTACATTTTATCACTGTCAGGGTCTCTTAGTAATGCAAAGGATGTTGTTATCTTCCCCGATCCCTATGCTGATGTCTCTGGCTGTCAGGTTTTTATTTTGGTTTTAAATAGAAATTTATGATGATGTTAGAAGAAGATTCTTTTCCTCTTTATAACAGAAAAGCTTTAGAATTCCTGTATTCTAGCATAATGTACAATCTAGAATTGTTGGGGGGTTTGGTGGAGGGGGTACTTTGTAAATTGCATTGAAATTGGCAGGTCTGATCTCAAATGCATAGTAACAAGTGGTCCACTACTGGTAGCTACCTTTTGGGAAAGTGTTGCAGCCAAGAATGTTAAGATTAGCCTCAAGTTAAAGAGATTTTTAACAAGTTTTAAAGATTCAATGATGGTAACAAGAAAGCACTGGAGATTGCTCAAGCCACATTCTGTCCTGTGACTTGAAGATGAAGCAACAGATCATTTACTATCCATATAAGAAGCTGAATAAAGGAAACTTAAGGTTTCATGTTGCTGTCGTTCGAAAAGAAAGCAAAATGATGAACAGTTATGTATTATCTCATGCAAGCTTGAATTTGCCCTGAAGCAGCCAGTGTGACAGGAAGTGGTTTGGACAGGGTGGGGTGGATTATGGGAGGTAGTGGGGTAGTATTGTGGGGTGAATCGGACCCATCTGCATCTGCCCACCTGCATTCTGGAAAGGCTTTGGAGAAACATTCTTTAGTGGCTAATGTGTTTGTAATGGATTGGCTTTCACAGGCATTAGCTCATCCCTTTAGGAGGTATTCATTTCTCGCTCTGCAGTGTACAATTGTGCCAAAGGTGTGCAGACCTTGGAGCAAGAGCGAAACCGAATCCAGCCATTTACAATCAGAGCAGCTCCATTGAAAGCAAAGAAGATAGTAACCTTCAGCTTTAGAGTGGTGTGGGCAGAAACTGGTTGCGTAACAGAAATGCAGGAGGTGATGTGAGTGACTTTCTAATGGTGTTGCCAATAGAAAAAAATCATTATTTTAGCAAAGGAAGTCCCACATATGCAGATTTCTTTTCTTTCTTTGTAAGCTGTTGAGAAGCCATTCTCTGGAGTAAGTGTTGTACGAGTGCCACCCCATCCCCCTCTTTCATTCAAATGTATTTCTGAGCAAGTCTGTGGACAGGGAAGGAGAGCTAGGCTAATTCGCCAATGATCTTTTCTCTAATCCCCCATTTCTGTCTCTGCCTGAAGGCGTTCAAGTAGTGCAACCCTCCCCCACTACACCCCAGGCACATACAACACAAACACACACACAGAAATGCGCAGTGTCTGCCTGAACATGTCCATCGGGAGAAGATAAATGGAGCAGGAGAGTTTGTAGTCAGCCTAGTGTCAATGTCCTGGGAGGCCTGTGTTTTCACACAGGCTAGGAGCTAAAGTTGTGATTATAAAGCTGAGGCAAGGTGTGGTGAGACAGGGTGGTGTCTGGTCTTTGTCTCCATGGGGGCGGTGCAACTGGATCTGCTAGGAGGAGTCGAGCACGGAGCCAGAGGCACAGAGTGGAAGGGGTTAGTTCACAGAATACGAGCGCACAGAGAGTTTCAGCATGCTGGAACGCACACACTCGTTGAAGTTCTCACCAGATTCATTCTACCCTCAGTGTTTGTTTTCTAAGGGCTTGTGACATGGATGGATTAAGCAGGACCTTTGATCAACTCGGATAAGTTTTGGAAACTTGGTGTGGGAATACAAGTCCTTTCAAAGATTTACTCTACCGACTTCTGGCTTTGATCCTTTTGGGATTATTATTTAATATTCATGGATATTCCTTTGTGCGGGTCACAAATGCATTTTAGTTGAGCTGCACTGCAAAGTTTTAGTAATATGGGACATTTTGTTGCTCTACTACACTCGAAAGACAGTCCATGGCTTCTCTGTTCACTATTTCTTCTCATAAGTATGTTGCATGTATTTGCTTTTTAAACTAGCTTTGCATATTTTGCATGTAATAGCTTGCAAAGATGTTTTGGTTTATGGTTTTATATGTGTCTCTTTGACCTTTATGGTGATTTAATTTGTGTAATTATTGTCATTCTGAAAAATTTATAAATCAATCCGTGCTGTGGCTAGTTTTTGCTTCAGATTTGTAATGTCAAGGTAGCTCAGCTTCTTCTGGTCTATTCTTAGCTATAATCAAAGTAGGGTGCAGACACTGAGAAATAAATTTTACTATGTTTGTCACTAGGCACTGGACAGTGATGTATTTGCATGCAGTGTCTTTGAACAAACTGTGCAAAATATGCAAACAGTTGAATGATGTGAACCTCAATTAAAGATAGCTTGTGTATCTCCTTTGTTTACTATTCAGAATATGCATTTATCTTACCTCAGCAAATGTTTTTCCACCTACATATTACCATGCTTAAAGTCTGTACAGACAAAATTGCTTGTTAACTTATTGTTCCTGAATTCACTGAGTCTGCTTGGAAATTAACTGAGCAGATTCTCAATTAGTGTGAAGTCCTGCATGCGTTGGTCCTGTTCAAAGCTACAGCTATCTTACATTTCCATTTGTTGTCTTTGCAGTTGCAGGTAAAGTTTCCCCCACCAACTATGATGCCCTGCTCAATGCTCCTGCTGCTACTGCCACCTCCAGCCCCCCACAGCTCTACCTTCCTGCAAGTTTCAAGCTCTCCAACACCCAGCTGGCCTTCTTTCTTCAAGAGAGCCGAACTCTGGGCCGAAATGTCCCTGGTGGCCACCCCTTACAGCGTTCGGAGAGCTTTGTGGTCTTTCAGACCAGGGAGTTACCCTCGGTCAACATCTCTCTGGGTCCTTTCACCCAGGACCAGACTCTTTCCAAAGATCTTTTACAACCTTCAAGTCCCCTGGACATCCCAGGTAGACTGACAGTCAATTGGAAGGTGCGAGCCTTTATTGTGCAGTCCAAGGTATTTGCAAGCAACCCAGTGGTCCAGGTGCTATTTTACATTGCAGGCCGGGACTGGGATGACTTCAAGGTTCAGGACAAACTGCCTTGTGTGAGGTTACATGCCTTCCGAGATGTTCGGGAGACCAAGACTTCTTGCAGGCTCCAGGGTAACTTGGCACAGTGCTTGGCCCAGCTGGACCTTCCTTCTACCTGGTTCAATGTCAACGTGGCACCTTTGGGCCGCAGGAAGTCCTCAGTGGCAGATGTTCTGGAGATGACTGGGGAAGCCCTCCAGGCGGAGCTCTACTACACTCTCCATGATCCGGACAGCAAAGGGGAGTGCAGCGATAGTTACCTTCGGCGAGGAGGAGGTTCCAGGGGAGAGAGCACATCCCAGCAGCCATTACTTCGGATAGGGAGCATCAGCTTGTACCAGCCCAGTCAGGAGCAACTGGTAGTGGACAAGCAACTGGACAAGAACCTCTTCTTAAGGCTACCTGACAAACCATTAAAGCCTGGAGAAACTCTTAACATCTACCTGTATTTGGTGCCGAACTCAACGGTGGAACAGTTCACTCTCAAGTAAGTGCCTTATGTTTTCTTTACCATTGGGATGAATTGACTTAATAGATAGAAGTTTGTGAACATCTTGAGATAGATGACAGTGTTTAGTAGTAGAGATACAACACAACAACCTCAGCTCCTCAGTTCCAAAATGCAGATACCTTCTATGAAGAACTATAAGTACACAACACAATTCAGACTCTTTTCAAGGCTACAGAGGGTTTCACACAAACAGTTATATATATATATATATCCATATAGAGGATCTTAATATCTGGTGAGTTGCCAGAGATATAATTGCATGGTAATGTATAAACAATGGATATATTTTAGAGCTTCAATTAGGCAATTGAAGGCCTGAACTTCTTGTGTATTCTACAGTCATTTTTCACGATCATGATAATGAGAAGGGTTAGGCTTCTTGTGATGGGAAATTATCAGTTAAGTGACAGGAAGTTTTTATTTAATCTTTGGTAAGGGAGTAGAGAAGGGTGATAGCTGTTTTCCTAAGCATTTTGACAGAATGCTCTGTACACAGTCTCCTAAACACACTGAATTTTAATGGAAGCTCACAGAGTTCATTTTAGGAATTTGCGGTGAATTAATTAAGCTTCGATAACTCATTAAGCCTAACATGAAAAGGCAGCACACTGATTTATGCTAGCAGGGGTAATTCATTAGTTTTATCTGACAAAGTGTGCATGGATTAATGTGCGAGCATGGCAGATTTGTGCACAGAAGCTACAGGGTCAGCATTCCATACTCCTGTGGCACTTTTTTATATTTGTCTCTTTCTAGATCTTTGAATTAATTCTAGCACCCATAATGATAAGTTCATATAAGCAATGTGTTAATATTTTTCTTGGATTATTTTCAGTGTTTTGTTCTGTTTTATACTACAGTAATTAGTAATTATACTACAGTATAGTAATCTACCACGCAGAAGGCCTGGGTTCAATTCCCAGCCAATGCCCAAACCCCAGCCACTGGATGTAGTGCCGGTCCCAAGCCCGGAAAAATGGGAGGGTTGCGTCAGGAAAGGCATCCGGCGTAAAACCTGTGCCAGGTTGTGCGGACCCCGAACAGGGAGCAGCCGAAAGCAACAACTTCTTATATTACAGTAATTATAAGGATATGTCATACGTTTTTATCCATCTATACTTGTATTTAATGTTGCGGAGAAATGCCAGAGAAATCTCTTTATGTTATTCTCTGGTGATAAAACTTATTTGAAGTTTTTTTGTTTATTTATATATAAATAGGCTTGGATTATATGGCGTATCCGGTATGCACACGTCACACTCATTGCTTCTTATGAGCAAGTTATGAATGTTTTACGAAATGTAAAAGGTGAACACTTGAAGTAAATTTTTATTGATCAGTCATAGCAGGACCAAGGAGATTACTCATTTCCTAGCCGCCAGCTTCATTTATCGGTTGGAGCAATACAACATATTTGAATCCCTAGATTGGAGTCATGGTCCAAAGCAAAGCTCTCAGTTTGCTCATCAAACTGTGGACGGTAAATCTCTCTGACCTCACATTTTATGTGCTCATATTGGAGTCTTTGTGTGCCTCAGGTCTGACTCTGTGACATTAATTCTCTGTGGAGCGGCCAAGAAGCAATAAAAACTCCCATCAGGGGGAAAAAAAAGAGATGAAGAGTGAAAAAAAGTAAAATCAAGAACTCCACCCTAAAATTAAACTCTGCTGGAAGCAAACACTTGAGGGACACCCAGTAAAAAAAACACTATTAAAGATTAAAAAAAAAAAATGTAAATATGAATTCAGCTCAGTGCCCACACCAGGCCTTTGCACTTGTTTACTACCTCCAGTTGTGGCTTTTGAAGGCATTAAATCTTTTCATCTACCATAATAATGGTGGAGTTATACAGCTTTCTGTCTGAGCTCTCTGTGTGAACATTCTGCCTTTACTTGCTTTGCTAGGACTAAATCTCTGACATTTATATCATGTGGTTTTCACATCATGAGGTTTCACTTATGGCTTTCAAAGAGGTCTGAAGATTTCTTTAAGGATGTGTAGCTTCAGGTGCAAACACGTTTCCTTTATTAATACACGGGTCGTAATAATTGGATGTGTATGTAACACCCTGAGACACTGAGGCAGGATGAATGTGTGATACGTGTCTGTGTCTGTGTAGTTTTTTTTTGTATGTGAAGGTTTTCATTCTCTCCAGCTCTTTATTTTTGGCCGCATATCAATTCGCACTAGTGAATATATTCTTGATGTGGTGCCTTTGTCTGAAATGCCTGGTTACCATGGAAATCTGATGACAGCAGTAGTCTATGTTTATCATTTTTCTTCCTGTTTTTTTTTAATACCTTCATCCCAAGTTTTATCATTCGGTCACACAGTAAGGACCTGGACCTTTGTTTTTAAAAGTTACATCGAGGTTTCAGGTGAACCAGAGAACGTTTCATGCTGTAACAGGAAGTCCACTTCGCATAGAGGTGTAGAGTCACATCAAGCCACAGCGCCATTTATTATTTTCCTAGAACAGCACTCCCGGTCCGGCTGTATTTCTGTAAGATTACTGAATCAGATTATAATAGTGCTGTATTCCATATATTCGAACGTGTTAAAGCGTGTTAACGGTAGAAGGATTTAACTAATTGCGTAGAAGCATTAGGTAACCTCATATTATAGCAAAGCTACTTTGACTTTGGTATTTCATGTTGTCTGGAACATTTCATTTCCATTGACCACACCTTCTCTTTCAGCACTGATTAGCTTCATTTGTGCTGTCACACTCCCGTGGATCAATGCCACACGCATCCCGGTTTCCATCGGCTTCCTTTCAGATCGTTATCAGCGGCCACACAGTTTTCTTCCACTTTATTTCCTCTTTCTGCCTCCTTCCTCCACCAAGCATTCCACCTGTAAAAGTGGTTTTAACCCTCACCCTCTGGTTGGGGTCATTTATGTAGGAGCAAGCTGACAGAAAAACCATTTAGCGCTGAACAATAGGAAGACTAGCTATCCATTACTGAGGCCTTGGGCACACACACATACACACATTGACCAAAGGAATTAAATAAAACAGCCAGTTTTTTCACCCTTGTCTCTTCTTTTTTTACTCTTGGGTTTATTATTCCAGTCCAACCAACCTCTGCATTTGTGTCCTCGCTTCACTAAATATAAAGGTGAAGTAGTTGGGAAAAGTGGCCTGTAGCATTTAGGAAGGCGCTAATCTTCAACTTTAAAATGCAGCTTGACATTTCCGTTATTCAAAGAAGAGCACTCTTCGTTATTCTTGGCCCGCTGGCCATTTTCAGCCACTTGTAGCCACTCTTCATTCGCTACACGTCTTTAAGAATGCCTGATGGCTATGCTAGGACTTAAACCGATGGATACTTGAAAAAAAAAGCACACAATGGAAGGAAACATTCACAGTGCTGATACTGCAAGGCTAGCATCAACCTAAGATTACGGTCTGCTTAACAGCTCATGAAAAGCAAGGAGTATATCATTAAGCCAGATTGAGCTTGTCTTCGCATTCGTCAAAGTCAATTGCCTTGTTTTAGTGTGTTTTTTAAAAGATTTCTTGCTTTCTTAGTGTGGTTAATAATGCAACCATGAGCCTAACTGTCTGACCTTGTGGATTCATCCGACATGTCACTGAGTTCAAATTAATACATTTTGGTTTGCTCCTCAAGACCTAATGAACTACAACCAAAAAAAGCAGAAATGCAGACCTGCGGTTGTGAGTTTCAGTCACATTGTGTGTGTGTGAGTTTCTCAGTAATCATATACCGAGGCTGGTCTAAGTGCTTGGGTGTGTATTTGAGTGTGTCTGCAGCTTCGACGGCTGGAAACACCTGCTGCGAATCTTAAAAAACCAGAACATTTATGTAAGGAGACACCCACTGAGGTGTTTATTTACGCCTCCTCTCATACGCAGTGTGTGATTATTACTATTGTAAGTAATTGTATCACATTTTGTGTTTGAAAATAATTTCACTCGAATTAAATAATGATATTATTTATCCTGATATCATGCCATTCAATGTCGAGTTGTTGAGTTTCTTGGCAGGCACCAATCAGTCCGTTTCTTTGTGTCTCTTTGTGTTTCTTTGTGTTCTAGTCTGTAATGGAGGCCCAGAGCTTTCAGACCTAATTTAGCTCCATTCTTTTAAGCTGCAACAGAAATTCCTCACAGAAAACTATCCATGATAGAGGAGCCATCATCTACTCTATTAAAGTTCTTTTGAACTCGAGACTCGCTCAATCACGCCACTGGTTCTGCAAAAGTGTGTCAGTGTGCTTCCATTAAGAAGAACTCTTTATACTTTATCAATTGCAAAAATAAATTAAATACAATATTGCTCAAAAAAATGTGAAATTTTTTTTCCTTTTCTATATTTTTAGTTTTCAATAAAAAATTTATTTCCTTCAGCATTTCTATGTATCATTTCCTTACTTCTCTTTCTTATGTATTTCTTTTTCTCGTCATTCTCAGCTCTATTTCTTTTTCATCCGTGGCTCTAACAATCTTAAGAAAAGAAGCTTTATGCATCTGCCAAACCACTGCTTTATTTAGAAGACTTTATTTTCTGTACATTCTGTGACACTGCCCCCTAGTGCACACCCCCTAGTGGTATGTGCAAATATACACCCGGAAACCGGTGTAGAAATAAAGCCTTGATTGATTCATAAATGTAGTATGATATAGTTACAAATAAATAAATAAATACAATCATATGATCAGGGCATGGTCAAATTAGGCGACTAATTAGTTTATGTTTTGGAAATTCTTTTAAAAAAATAAATAAATAAATAAAAAATGGAGGTCTAAACAGAAATACTAAACTCTAGATCATCTCAAATTTTATTTGAAATACACAACCATAAACAGTACACATCAGAGTAGTGAAATACTTGCTTATGTGTCATTTAGGCTCCACCCACTTCCAGTTTAAATGTCTGAAAAAAAAAAAAAAAAGGTCTTGAGCACTTTATAGCGTTGTTCAATCAAAAAGAAATCTTTCAGATCATCCTACAGGCCAGTTAGATTTTTTTGTGCACCGATTCCAACTGTTGGCCACTGGGCCCTCGCGCTCAGTTATACATCATTGTTAGAGTCAATTTCTCCTCTGTTGGACGCTGGAGACACGAAGCTGGCACCGTGTGCCGGCCGTAGCCTCCGTGTGCTGTGTTTTGCCAAGACGAGATGCCTGCAGTCTGGGCTACTTTATTAAGTGGCATTTGGGGAAACGGCTATTTTGAAAATGAACGATCTTAGACAATGCACAGATGTTTCTTTTTATTTTTTAATTTTTTTTTCTTTTTCACATCCTGAGTTCTGGCTTAGACAGTAGCAGGTGGCTATTGAGAACAGTCACAGCTCTCACCGCCATCAACCTGGTGATGTAGAAACACAAACACACATACACACACACACACACACACACACACACACACACATACACACAAACACACAGTGAGTCTCACTGCTGCTTTACAAATGCCAGCAGTTGAGCTCTTACACCTCAGCTTCCTTTATGCTCTGAATGAATGAAATGATACGCTGCTGGCTGTGCTGGATAAGGCTCGGTGTCTCAGTCTCTCAGCGTGTGCTATCCTTTTAGCAAAGAAGACAAGGACAGGCGATGTGTACGAGAGTGTGTGTGTGTGTGTGTGTGTGTGTGTGTGTGTGTGTGTGTGTGTGTGCTATTCACTTGTGTTCTCTTTGATTACTGTGTTGTTATTATTATGTTACTAAGTGTAATGCTGTGGGCTGTTGCACTGCAGTGTTTTATTATTTCTTTCTTTTCAATATCAATCCAATTTCCAATCATTTCGGTTGTGTCCTTATATCAGACCTTCCAGGATTGTGTGTGTGTGTGTGTGTGTGTGTGTGTGTGTGTGTGTGTGTGTTATTGCGATTGTTCTAGCCAAAAACAACAACAACTTTTTTTCTTTTTTGTTTTAACCCAGATTTGAATTTGGGGAAATTGCAAGCGCAGGATTCTTCTTTTAAACTACCAATGAACACACAGATCCTAGATACTTCCTAGAACTTCCGATCTCGATCCAGAGAAGCAGAATCTGTCAATATATTCGGATGAAAGCGAACGACCCCTAACTTATCCCTAGAATGAATGAATGAATGAATGAATGAATGAATAAATAAATAAATAGATAGATAGACCATTTTTTAAAATTTAATTTCTTCTGAATATCATAGACTGGATGATGTAATGATACATCGATAATTCTATATCATGATACACTTGCTTGATCTATTGTTTATATCATGATATCTTTTTTTTCTGGAAACTTTTTTGGATTTTTTTGCCAGATTTTTCCCCATTCTCAGTGATCAAATAAGTGAGAAAAAGTTTCCTCTTGTTTTCCTGCAAGCCAAAACAAACTATTGTGATGTGTACCATGCTGTCAAGTATCGCGATGGCTCATAGATTTTTTTTTGGATCCCGTTCCTTAATCCAGCTGTTCACCGAGCAGCTGTGTAGTGTGTGAAAGGTGAACAGCGAAAATACAGACTTGAGCGAGAGGTAATTGGAGCACATTACACTAATTACTGTGACACTGACATACTGCCTGCAGTCCAGAAAATCCTCCCAGAGTATGGCCCACACACACACACACACACACACACACATACACATATGCACACACACACTCCTTATGGGTTGCTTGCCTGGGGCCTGGAGATAAGGGATCCTTGTGTGCGGCTGCGACAACTGAGAAAGCTTGCATCTCAAGCACAGGACATACACATTCCCTTTCTGTCACACACAAACACACACACACACAGGGACAACACTACTGGACAGAGCAAACATAAATCCTTTAAAGGAGGCTTATAGTGACAAAAAGACCGCTGCGCCCCTTTATTACCTCAAAGCTTCTGACCAAACTTCACACACACACACACACAAACACACACACGCACACACACACAGTGCACTCAGCAGGCATGGCAAGAAAATAGGCGAAATATCTTCAAAGCAAACAGTGTCAAAATGACAGAAAATTACACCTCAGCGGGTACGAGCCAGCTACATACCCCATACACTCTCACTGGACAAAAGTCTATTGTCGCCTTTCTCACACTAAAACTTCTCATCGCTCTCTCTTTCACACACGCACACACACACACACACACACACACACACACACACACATTTCTGTAGCATATGGGACTGAAAGGCACTGAGGGACAGGCTCAATCCCTTGGGAATAGATGGATTCACTCTGCTGCCATGAAGCCTGGAAGTTTCCCTGCAGCAATCACAATGCAACCTGAACTTGAGTCTCTCTCTCTCTCTCTCTCTCTCTCTCTCTCTCTCTCTCTCTCTCTCTCTCTCTCTCCTCTTTTTCTCTCTCCCCCCTTTCTCTCTTTTTCTTTCTCTCTCTCCACCTCTTTCTTTCCTCTCCTCTCCTCTCTCCCTCTCTCTCAGCCAGACAGACTACCCAAGGCAGAAAGGCTACACACGAATGCTTTCAAGTTTTTCAAAGCTTTGGTTGAATTGTACATAAGAGCAGACGAGGCCTTTTATTGACCTTTTTTTTTTTTTTTTTTTTTTAAAAAGTCTGCGTGTTTGCGCTTGCCTTCACCTTCACTGTTGTTTTTGTCTCACTTAATTTATTTAACTTAGAAAAAAATGCTGAAACTTTATTAAGATGGGTTCATGATCAAGTGTCCAGACGGGAATGTTTCGCAGCTAGATTTGAGCATGCTGAATTAGAACCGCATGCTACAGTAAACATTTATTTATTTATTTATTTTTTTTACAGTTGACATAAAAAGATGAAAAAACTTTTTAAAATAAAGTGGATCTAAGTGAAAGCTCCCACGGTTTTACTCTTTCGCTCTGATCTCCAGACATTCCCGAAGTTTATCTGACTATTGTAGGAATGTATTTTTTCTTTAATAAATAAATAAATAAATAAAGTTCGTCTTGCGATTGTTTTTGCATCTCAGTGATTGAATACTGAGATGCAAAAACAGTAAATATATATATAATTTATTATGGATAATTAGTTTAATGTCACCCTGAACAAATGGGCTACATTTAAACTTTTATTATAAAATTTATAAAAATGCATTTTTTTCTCTAAACCTGTCTTGTCTTGTAGACTCTCCTCTTGGCCACACCTTCTCAAGTTTGTGGTTTATTTCAGGTCATGTGCCAGAACATCATTCTGTAATTTGGTTAATTTGTATGTTTTGGCAGAGGAAAACATTTTCATTATAAATCTATCACTTTCTTTATACTAACATGGTTTCTTTAGTAGAACCATACAGAGTTTGAGGTCTCATTAATAAATTGTTAATATTTGCGGTTTTAGAGGATAGTTATACACAACCCATTGTGTTGGAGCATTGTGTTGTTTGGACTCAGACAGAAAACAGCGAGTTCCCAGTACTGAAACATGCCATTTGTTAACTGAGAGCAGGGATTTCTCTAGTAACATGAGTATATATTTCACTATGGAATTATTTCTGTTAAATATAAATAAACCAGGCATGTAACATATGAACCAGATGATGAACTCATTCTTATAGGGTTTAACATAATATATATTCATTATATATAACATATATTACAACATAATACATAGTTATTGTATATATTTTAGATATTTCTCTCCTCATTCGGTTATGGTGCTGGCCACCATTATATATGTCTTTGTTGAAATCTGAGAACCTGGTATTTGTCCCCTGTTTTGCTTGAGGTATTTTGTACAATTAGATTTTTTTTCATTTATCATTTATTTGTGAAGTTTTGCAGTTCATTCATTCATTGTCTACCGTTTATCTGAACTATTCTCGGGCCACGGGGAGCCTGTGCCTATCTCAGGCGTCACTGGGCATCAAGGCAGGATACACCCTGGACGGAGTGCCAACCCATCGCAGGGTACACACACACTCTCATTCACTCACGCAATCACACACTACGGACAATTTAGAGATGCCAATCAACCTACAATGCATGTCTTTGGACTGGGGGAGGAAACCGGAGTACCCGGAGGAAACCCCCGAGGCACGGGGAGAACATGCAAACTCCACACACACGGCAGAGGCGGGAATCGAACCCCCAACCCTGGAGGTGTGAGGCAAACGTGCTAACCACTAAGCCCCAAGTTTTGAAGTTATTTTTTCTATAATATTTCCATTTTTTAAATGTACTAAATTCTTTTTGTTTGTTTTTCCCCACACTAATTTTCTAATCGGATCAACGGACTTGATTCGTTCACACCTTCACACTTCCTCTGTTCATTTTGGACATGCCACTTTCCTTATTTGGCGTCTCTTATTCAACAACACTTCCTGGTTCCAATCAGTGTTCCAACGGTGTTCCAGCTAGTGAACTCCAAGTGCTTACGTTCGGTGGAATGAAAGATTTTTCTGGAAAGCAGAATTAGAGACTTCGCAAGATATTAGTGTTTGTGATTCTTGGAGATTTTTTTTTTTTCCTCATGAGAGGAAATCTTGGAACGCGCTTACAGATTGAGTTGTTTTATTGAAAAAAAAATCCAACTTCTTAATTGTTGCTCGAACAGTGGGGGAGTTGCGGGCATGTAGCTATTCATGTGTGTATGTATAACCCCATGTTGATTAAAATGGAATGTAATCAGTGGCGTGTGTGTTCATAATTTACATATATTTATATATATATTTATTCAGGGGGCACGGTGGCACGGTGGTTAACACATTTGCCACACATCTCCAGCATTGGGGGTTTGATTCCCGCTTCCGCTGTGTGTGTGGAGTTTGCATGTTCTCCCCGTGCCTCGGGGGTTTCCTCCGGGTACTCCGGTTTCCTCCCCCGGTGTGTGATTGTGTGAGTGAATGAGAGTGTGTGTGCCCTGCGATGGGTTGGCACTCCATCCACTCCACTCCATCCATCCACTCCAGGGTGTATCTTGCCTTGATGCCCAATGACGCCTGAGATAGGCACAGGCTCCCTGTGACCCGAGAATAGATCGGATAAGCAGTAGACAATGAATGAATGTTCACCTAGGGTGCCAATACTTCTGGAGCGTGTTCGTACGTGGGCGGTCACGTAAGAATAACAATGACGCAAGGGTGGAGTTCAAACCCACAGCTGTAAGACTCTCAACTTGCCCTTGTGCACACTTTAATGTGTTTGCGTCAGAACAAGATTAGCAGGCACCATTCATCTCCGCAGCCCTCGGGCGAGAAGGGACAGCTTCCTTAAATAGATTTTCGCTGGTGGAAAGGCACGGTAAATAGGCGGCGTGAAAAATATGTTCTTCGTTCGTATTTCCGTAAGGCCGCCTGCCAAAACAGCAGCGTGCACCATGCACGGCTCCCTGGGGCGCAAGTCGCAGATCGCACTTCATTTCAGCAGCATCAGGCTCGCGGTGAAATATACAGCATTAAAGAAGTGCATGACCCGCCGTTCACTCTTTTTTACATGATGTGTGATGTCAGAGGTGTGTTTTTTTCTTTCTTTTTGGGGAGGGGGCAGATAGAAATTGAAATTGCAGCATGTTATTATGCATGAAATATGTCTTTAGATGCTTTCTAGACAGTTGAATTTATTAGAATGTGAAGGATTGCTTTCAGATATTTGATCCATGTGCAGACGATTTGATTATCTTGTTGCCGTCTTTGATTTGATCTATTACCACATTACGACATTATAGTGCGCTCCCACGTGATGTATGTTCTTATTTTTTCCCCTTTTTTATAGGCACTTGTATGCATGCATATATATATATATATATGGGGGTTTGGTGGCTTGGTGGTTAGCACGTTTGCCTCACACCTCCAGGGTTGGGGGCTCGATTCCCGCCTCTGCCGTGTGTGTGTGTGTGTGTGTGTGTAGTTTGCATGTTCTCCCTGTGCCTCGGGGGTTTCCTCCAGGTATTCCGGTTTCCTCCCTGGTCCAAAGACATGCATTGTAGGTTGATTGGCATCTCTAAATTGTCCGTAGTGTGTGATTGCATGAGTGAATGAGAGTGTGTGTGCCCTGTGATGGGTTGGCACTCCGTCCAGGGTGTATCCTGTCTTGATGCCCAATGACGCCTGAGATAGACACAGGCCCCCCGTGACCAGAGAATAGATCAGATAAGCGGTAGACAATGAATTAATGAATATATATATTGTTTTTCTCTGTGTCTCTCTAGTCCATAAAGAATGTATATATTGCTAAGAAATTCTTAGAAATGGGGGTTGGTGTGTAAATAAATAAATAAATAAATAGATAGATAGATAAATAAAGACACCACCAATAATAACAATGACAACAGTAACAGATTTGTTTGTCTTTCCGTCTGTCATTAAGTCTGTATTTCTGTCCGTCTGTCTGTATTTTTGTATTTCTGTCTGTCTGCATCTGAACTATTTTTTCATCAGCAACAACAATAATAACATCAACATTATGATGATGATGTTTATAATTATTATTATCATGCAGTATTTGTCTGTCTGTCATGTAGGTGTATTTTTTTTTCTTTCACAATCACAATACTACTACTACTACTACTACTACTACTACTACTAATAATAATAATAATAATAATAATAATAGTCCCTGTCTGTGTGTCTGCCAGTCAGCTGTGCCAGTGGACTATTTTGTTTCCAAGCACCTCTTTCATGTTAGCATTTTCCCTCTGTCTGCCTGAGATAATACACTACAGCTAGAGGAGATGTCTGACAGTTCTGACTGTTGAAAGAGCGTGAAGCCCTCGCCTCTCTGTAGTGACGGCTCCGTGATGCTGATTTAAATGAGGCCCTTCAATCCGAGCGTGAGCTTATTATGGGATGCCGCACAGCCAACTGGGCCACATTTGTTCTGGTGGTTTCCGTTGGCCTCGGCTGCTCTAAAGCGAGTGTTTAGTGCATCGGCTCTGGCTTGTCTAACTGCTATTTCTTTTTTTTGCTACCTATCTGAGGTCAGAGGTGTATTGGCGAGAAAGGGAAGAGAAAGGGAACAAGGTGCGTTACTTAACCTAAACCGATGCTCGCTATGGTGGGTGTGGCGGTCAGCCATTTTGGAATTATTAAGTTTGGTGTTTGTTGAGAGAGGCAGGTGTTTTCCTAGTCCTCCCTGTTCGATCTGCAGTGTGTGTGTGTTTGTGTGTGTGTGTGTGTGTGTGTGTGGTTTGGCTTCATCACCTCTAGGAAGCCTTGTGTAGCTCTGCAGCTGATGCGGATAGACAAGTTCAACTCACTGCCCAAGCACACCCACTGCTCCTCATTCTTTCTCTTGCTGCACTGTTTTTGTGCTTAGCATCGCAACAACTCCCGCAGGCCTCGACATCGTGCCGTGCAGTCAAAGAAACAAGGATCATGCTGCGTTTTTTTGCCCCCACTTAGAATGAAGCGTTCCATTTTTTACTGTCTATGAGAGAGAAATAAACATGTTTTTGTTACACTTTAATTAAGGGCAGTGTTCATAGGTCGATATGACATTTCTATATGGATTTCATGAAAGCTTTCATAAGCCACCATCCCAACAGAATATTTAAATGCAGTAAGCATGCATATGACAAATAATATTTACCATTACTTAACATTTGTGTATTACATTAGTAGGCTTCAGCTGTCATAAACCGCTTATTTAGGTGTCATGTAGACCTATGAACACTACATAAGCAGTGCATAATAACTGACATAAGCCTACTCATGAAGACTAATATAGTGTTTATATCGAGCAGAAGTCTCTTGGTATAAGTCTGTGCAAATATAATGCAGACTTATGTGAATTATCATAAAGACTACATAAGAATAACCACTACATAAGAACTGTGTGACAGCCGATATACTCCCACATAGTGTGTACAGGCTTATTCCAAAAGATTCAGTTGCTATAAACTGCTTATGTGGGTGTCACATAGCCTTATGAACACTATATAAGCACTGCACAATAACTGGCATAAGCCTGCACTACTTGTGTAGTGTAGCCTACTTGAATAGGAATGCAAAGATTATGTAGACTTATGTCAACTTTCATAAAGACTACATAAGAACCGCATGACACCTACATATAGCAGATACTCCTATATAACATGTATACAGGCTTATTCCAATAGATGTAATTGTCATAAAGTGGTTATGTAGGTGTCATGTAGCCCTATGAGCATTACCTAAGCACTGCATTACAACTAATACAAGTCTGGATTACTTATGCAGCATTCATAGCTAGCTGAAGTCTAGTGGAATAAGTCTGCACAAATATTATGTAGACTTAAGTCAATTATCATAAACACTACATAAGAACTGTATGGCAGATGACATACGTGGCACATCACATTTATACAGGCTTATTCCAATAGATTTCAGTTGTCATAAAGCACTTATGTAAGTGTCAGATAGCCCTATGAGCAGTACATAAATGATTTATGGCAAGTGGCATAAGCCCACATAACATTTATACAGACATAAGCCAACCGGTGTTCATGTTCATAAAGATGTTTTACATTAATGTTAATGTCAAGTTGGAATAAAGCCTGAGTTAAGTCACTTTTTCTTGACATAATGTCAAGGTAAGATATTTACATTGGAGCATCACAAGACATCATAACCTTATGTCAACTAAAATCTGTCTGTAATGTGTAAAATGTAGCATTTATGTAGCCAGCTGATGCTGACATCCAGAAGAAGCCTTTATAACTGATAAGCAGACTAATGTCAGTTGTCATGAAACACTAATGTAGCCCTATGAACAGCACCACTAAAACAAGCTGACACACTAGCTGACTGAACAGAATATTTTTGTCAACATAAGGTTATGTTATGACTGACTTACATTACATAGCATATCCATAAAGAATGTTAAAAAGAATCTGTTACTTGACTTAGCTCTTATGTCACTTCATTTCAACATGAAAAGAAAGCAGCTTTTCTGACACCTGATACATGCTGGCCTAAGCATTTACACATGCTGATGTAGGTTTATGTGAGTCATCAGTGCTTCATCATTAGAGTTTTCTGACTGCGACAGACTTTAGACACTCCAACGTTAAGAAACCATAAATATATTTGATAAAATGTGATGTTTATTTCTTTCTGCCTGCAGTGATCATGCTGGGTAAGCAGACAGCTGGAGAAAAAATGGAAAATATTCAGAACTATAATATGTAATATATCGAAAATGTAACAGAGCACCATGCATTTCATAAACACAGTGCATATAGTAAAGCGGAGCAAGTGACAGAATAGGGACAATCTGACCAGAAACACAGCGATGCTATTACAAAAACACTGACAAATAGAAAGAAAAGTGTTGAGGTTAGGTGATATTCCATAAAAATATGACAATCTTCTTCTACCTCTTTAAAACAGTGTCAAGGAAAAACTGAACGTTAGAGCTGAAACAGAATAGCGGACACGCAAACCCATCAATATGCAGATGAGGACATTTTGAATGTTGTCACGTTGAAAATGTGGCATCGCAAAGATTTTTTTTCCTATGACTTTTAATCTTTTTTTTTTCTGTGATAGCATTTTTTAATGCATAATCTCATCTTGGATCCTCCGAACACAGAAAGTGCTCGCTCTCTCTCTCTCTCTCTCTCTCTCTCTCTCTCTCTCTCTCTCTCTCTCTCTCTCTCTCTCTCTCTCTCTCTCTCTCTGTCTCTCTCATTTTTTCCCCCTTAAGATTCAAGTGGGAAAAAAAGATGCCAGTCTGAGACACTGGCGTCCAATCCCACGTCTTCCGGCTCGCTTGTGTTCAAAGATAAGAGTCCTGGCACCTAATGGCTTTTGTTGTTTTGTTGGTGAGATATCCAAGCTCAAAATGACTCGTAAATTGAAAGTCATTATCTGTAATTAGGAGTTTCTTTAAAAAAAAAAACCCTATGCATTCTGCTATCACACTATTAAGAGTAATTCACGAGGTACTGGGTGTGAGGAAGGATATGGTCTTTTCCGTGGACTCATGTCTATGCATGTTGAAAAATCCTATCTTTGTTTATTTGTTTCTGCTTCACATATTCAGAGTCGACGACTTAAGTCCGGAGGTTATTTCAGTGCTTATGCGAGGAAAGTTATTCAGAGATGGGTTAAGTACCTGTCAATCAAGAGGATTTTCTTGTAGCTTCCTCCGAGCTTGAGCGACCTATGATTTTTCATGAGTGGAAGCTTCAGAGACGTGGGAGAAAGGGTTTTGTTGATAGTATCCAGACCATTGCTTTTAAACAGTACAAGCACTTGGTTTTAACAGCAAAAAAAATGAGAGATAGGAAATGCGGACTGCAATGAAAAATGTACGTTAATACAAAAATATACTGAGAAACTGGTATAGTATCTATGATACACTATTGTATAATATATTACTTTATATACTGCATATTTATTACTTTATATACTGCTTATTTATTTTCTGCATATTTGAGCCAAGATTCAATGCAAACATGACTAGAGTTGTCATAGAAGGTAATTACAGATCTGTCTTCACTGGTAGGAGTTTAAAAGAAGAATTTTTTGCTTGTAGTTTCATTAATTCAAGTAGTTTTCTGGAAAAAAAAAACACAAAAACTTTTTTAATTTTAATTTGCATGACATATTTTTTTTTTAAAAGCCACAAAATCTATCATTTTTACGACAATGATCACAAAAAAACCTAAATCCTAGGACTGAATGATCAAAATGGAGTCAATTCTTATTATTGTGCAGCTTATATAATAGCACTTGATCCAGCATGCACTATTTTGCACATATTATATATATTTAATTTTTTTTTAATCATACTCCGAAGCCTGGAGATACAAAATGAAGGTCATGAACTTATAATGTGCATGCAGGACTTTGCTTATCTTAAATCTTCTTTTTTTTTTTATTATTTAAATTAACATAATAACTTGTAGAACATTACAATGTTCCAGGTCATTGGTTTATCTTAATTCATCATGAAGAAAATTCGTTCTGTTTAGAGCTTAATTCTGTAGGTCAGAGGTTTAGAGCTGGATAGCAATGTGTGCCATTTCGGTATTATAGCCCACGAAAATGAGCAAATCAGATATTGATTTAATGCTAAGTTTAGCGCTGTTGTCTATTCTTGACTGTTTAATATCACAAAAGAAAAATTTGGTAGTAATTTATTTACAAGAAAGCGTTTTTTTTTATCATTTAATGGACCGGTTTCTGCTTTGACGTGGTAGCATCACTTATTCCTAAAATCTCAATTTAGCACATGTAGGAATGATGATAGGGGATGTGGTAGCTTAGTGGTGAAGGTGTTGGCTTACTGATCAGAAGTTTGCAAGTTGGAATCCCAGGTCCACCTAGCTGCCAATGCTGGGCCCCTGAGCAAGGCCCTTAATCCTTATTTGTATAAAATAAGATAAATTGTAAGTTGCTCTGGATCAGGGTGTATGCTAGAAATGTTAACAAATTTACATAATAATGAAACTATTTAACCTCTTTATGATTTCCCTGATCTGAACAAGACTCCAAATTAATTCATATGTGCTTTAAGAATATTCTTTGCTGAACATTTTTTCCCCTCCACATTATTAAATCATTTATGGAGCACATGCAATAATTTGTCAGGTGTTGACACATTCGGTTCTGTACAAAATGAGCCATTTTATATTCGTTTGTTAAAATAAGTGGAAATGATCGAGCAGATGAGTGACTGCGCTTCATCTGAACTCTCTTTGTTGGATTTGTTTGGCTAGATCAGGCCAAGCAAAAACAAAAAAAAAAGCACATCCCTGAAATGTGACCACTGGAGCATCCCAGCTGGACCTTCGTTAGCTCTTTGCCCTCCATTAGCTTGAAAGCAGAAACATGTTTGGTTGGAATTGCAGGGTTTGATTGCACGGTGCAGGGCAATTTATAAAAGACAAATTATAGGTTTTCGAGAAGGGAGATCAATAGGTAGATTTTCATCTGAATGTTTTTTTTAGGAGTGGGTGAATTTGAAAAGGATTTTTATTAAAAAGGATGCATGAAGGGAATGTGAAATGATATGAAGAGATGAGAATGGTTCAGTAAATCATGTAATGGATGAAACATAGCCACATGTGCTCTTTTATTGAGACAAAAAAAATTGTCTGTCATGTCTCCTAGAGACGGAAAATTTCTAGTGTGGAAAATTTACTGCAGTTACAAAACACAGGCAATGCTTTCACACATACAGCGACTCAAAGGTCATTAGTTTTCAGTGAAAGCTCCTGACATGATTGACAGCAAATGTTGGATTTGGGCGTGTCCAGCGACGTGTCAGGTTTCACTTCATGCAAATATGGAACGAGTACCGATGCAATCCTTTATCTCGTGTGATATGATGCAGATATACAGTGGAGAATTTTATATGTAAACACCAAATCTTCATTTTAGTGGCATGTTGGTCACACCACATACTGAGAAACGCCGTTACTATGGCAACCAGTAGTAGCCACGCCTATGGGCGAGTTCATAAGTACAGTGATTGGTAGAACGTATCTTACTACAAAAACGCGAAACATATGACACCATGTCCGTTACTAAAGCCCCGTCCATGGAATCAACCCCAAATGAATCAAGATTCGATTCACCAGTGTCACAGTAAGAAATCGATTTACGATACACTTTCTAATCTATTTATCAATATGTCACTTTTAAAAATCAGCTAAGCAGAAAAATGAAACATTTTCTCCATATTTACACCACATCATTCAAATTTCCCATGTGCAAATTCCAAATTCAAGTCAAGTGACTGGAAATTGTGCTGAAGAAGTCTCCGCGTAGCATGCCAGTTTTCACGCCACTGTTCTGCTCGAGAGTACTCGGTCTGGCAGTGTGTGTGTGTGTGTGTGTGTGTGTGTGTTCATTCAGCAGCTCCGGTAGTAACCTGTTAGCCACGCATGCATACACACAAACACTGCTGCAACCCGTGTCTTCAGAGAGAGAGAGAGAGAGAGCAAGAGAGAGAGAGAGAGAGAGAGAGAATAAAGAAAAAGATGTTCTGTGGAAATGTGGCCACTCTCTAGAACGTGAGAAAAGTGGATGCAGCTTCATCAGTCCTCATCTCTGTGCTTTTCTCTCCCTCTCTCTCTGCTTCCTCTTCTCTTCTGGTTCACAGCTCTAATCTTTTTTTCCTTCATCATCTTCTCTTCTTTCTATTCTCCCTAGCTCATCTCTTTTTCCGCTTCTCTCTACTTTTGACACAAAAGCACCATCGCGACACAACAGAGTGAAGCAGAGCGGAACAGCCAGCCGAGCCACCATTAAAGCGGAGGTCAGAGGCCGGGGGATCAAGAGTTAGGGCAATTCTGATCACCTGGTGTTGGTCAGAGTGCATTAACCGAGTTGTTCCTCATTACTGGCTCTCATTTCTCATTATTTTAGTAAAGCTGTGTGGAAATGCCTGACAGATTTTGCATATATTGAGAAACATATTAGCCATACATTAGCAAGCACCTTCAAAGCACAGCTCATTTGCATTTAGGGACACCCACAAAGGTCCTTAAAAGGCACCCTTCTTCCTCCTTTTATACTTACCATTACTTTTGTTTTTTGTCATAATTCATGAATTTGTTTTGGATTGCTTTCTTTCAAGTCACAAAAATGAAATGATTTTTCAGTTTTTCAAATTTGTTTATGCGAGTGGAAATAAGTAAATCTAAATGAAATAACAAGAAATAAAGATAAATATTTGTTAAGAATTCAATAAATAATAAAAAATGAAAAATATTCATTATAAATAAGTTGATAAATAGTTACAAATAATTCTTATTCATTATACAAAAGAATGAATAAATAATAATAATAATAATAATGAAAAATTTTAAAAATGCTCACAATACTGAGTCTCGGTATACACAAATTACATTGTTTGATGAATTGTTCAGATGAATCATTTATACACATTATGGCTAAAGAAACGGAATTCTCCTTTCTGCTAGGGGTCGAATCTACGTTTAACCACCCACTTTCCTAATTGTTTATATTTTATGGCTTTTTTTCTCATTTATAAATAGCAGAAGTAAAACCACTTCAATCAGTTCCATTTCACTGTTTATCGAATACAGGGATTAAAGTTATTGCTTAGTACACAACGGTTCCAGGAATTCCATGCACAAGGTCATGTAAAGGTCAAATGAAATCAGATTTGTCTAATGCGCCATAAGCACATATCCATTAAGCAAATAAGGCAGCAGTAGGTGTGGCTTTTTGTAGTGTTTTTGTTTAAATTTGTTTATTTATTTATATTTTTTTATTTTAAAAAAAAATATATTTTTGTTACTTTTTTTTGCTTTTGTTGTTTTTTTGTTATTACACTATGTTTTGCTTATCTCTTTTTGCTTTGCTTGTTCTGTTTTGCTTTGCTTTTTTTTTTTTCATTTTATAGATGTTTTGTCTTGTTTGTTTTGTTTTGTATAATTGTTTGCTTTGTTTGGCTGTTATTTTGTGTCTATACGCTTTGTTTTGCTCTACTTTTGTTTTGCTTTGTCTGGGGAAAAAACCCAAAAAGTTCTTTCTCTTTAAATCCCCTTTTTTATGTTAGTTTCATTTGATAGTGCAAAATATATATGGACCAGGGTGTTTTATGTATATAATTTTTATTCATTTGACAATGATTTTTTCTCCAACGAGAAGACAGTTTAAAGCAGATTACTAAGACTTATTACAAAGGATTATGTTTCACTATCCTGCCAAATCCCACAATATTCTCTCGGCACAAATCTTGTTGAGTAAATGTAGGTGTTCTGAAAGTTTACAAACACTATTTTGTATTTACTGAAGGTTACCATGGACAGGTGAGTCCAGTGTCTGGAGTAACAGGCCTCCTGCTGGACATTTGTCTTTATTACACCCTTCACTATAGAACAGCGGCTGAGGATATGAACCATATTCTCTCTCTCTCTCTCTCTCTCTCTCTCTCTCTCTCTCTCTCTCTCTCTCTCTCTCTCTCTCTCTCTCTCTCACACACACACACACACAGCTAGATCAAAACTGATATCTGGTTAAGTGTAAATTCAAATACGAGTTCATAACACATAACCGAGTATCAGCGATGATGAAAAAACCAATACAGTGTATCAAATTTAATCTCTTTATTCTACTCTCCATAAATATATATGTCGTCTACAAACACGATGCTTATTCTTATTTACTTTATTGACACAGACAGACAAAACATCTCCCTACAGAACTAGCTGCTCCTATGGACACGATCGTGTATTCGAACGATCGTGCTGTTATAGAAAATTCTAAAAGCGCCAGCACACATTTAACCACGTTGTTGATGGCAAGATTTAGTAAAATAACCAACGTCATTGGTGTTCATCATTTGCAATTACACTGTTCATACTAAAAGTGGTATTAAGTGAACAGAACAATTCGTAATTGTGAAGAGACTAACTATAATAAATAATAAACTCTATCAGTTGAACAAATATGAGGTGTTATGTCTTTAAAAGTCGTTACTTCGGGTTAATATGGCATGACATTTATTTTATTTATTTTATTTTATTAGGACTGCAATTTCATGCACGCAGAAATGGAAATAAAGATCCATTCATCTCAGCTGATATTTATTATTAATAATGAATAGTACATGAGGGAAGACATACAGAGGAAGGTTTCGATGGAACTTTCTGGAAACTGATTTAGAGACTCTGTTATCAGAGACTGTTTTGGTGTCAAAGACGCAACGGTTTTGCTGTTTTCTTTCATTAGATGTGAAGCACTTAATATTAATTGAACAAATCCTGATGCAGATTAGCGTTAGGTCCTTTCACTCATGAAATGTAATGAGGAACTGACTGGTAATTCAATCCGGAGTTAATCACATGGTAGAGATGACGTCCTGGCAATCAACCAGAGCAGAAAAACACATATGCTCACTAAAGCAGCCTTGAATAGAGCTGGTGGCGTTCTTCAAAGCCCAAGATGGCTTGTTTTTTCTTCAAAACAAAAGTTGTTTATTCTGACTCCACTCTCATGTCTGCGATTGGTCAGAATATCACCCCATTTCTTGCGTCATTGCATGTAGGAGCACTTTGGTTCCTGAATCTTGCCTGTGGAACCAGCATCACAAGCCACCTCTTATCATTTTTCTTTGTTAAATCACCCAACGCTTCCGCCAATGTTTCTCTCTCACCACTGTTTATTTGTTCACCTCGATAAGGCGGCCATGTCTGCTTTTAAAATGCATTCCAATATTCAAAATGTGTCTCTTTCCCAAACTCAATAGACTGTGTTTTAAAGTCTAACAGCATGAGTGCTCTGGCAATATGTAGAATAGAATTCAAAAAGAACATCATACAGTACTTATCTTCAGGAGGCGGCATTAAAAAATGTGCCGCAGTTCAAAAGAGTACTGCGGTGGAAAAAAGCCCTGACCTGGCAGCACTGAAGTCTGCACCGCTCACAGCCCTCTGAAAACCAGAGACTGTTCTACAAACTGCATGCTTGGCTGAGGGTTTTTTTTGTTTAGTTGTTTGAAGTATATCATATATCTTATACCATCATATAAGATGCTTATGCTACTGCTTAATGGCTCCCCCTCATGTCCAGATTTAGTCATTTCTACTAACCAGCCAGATCTTAACTACTGCATGTAGACTAGCATGCTTCCACTAAGACTGCTACATCTGTTACATGCATTAAGCAAACCGCTATCTTCACTCTTACACATACATGAGCTCACAGACGCTTATGACTGGTTAGTGTTTTGTTGTCTTGGATTTCACAGATTCCAAGCAAGCTGTGTTGACATTGGGATTCAAAAGAAATTCTCCTGATAATAACAGTGCAGGCATTTTTTGTTGTGAGTCTTTTTTATCAAGCTGACATAAAACATGGAATCTGTGCATCAAAATCAGGTTGAAATGCCCAGACATAAGAGATGTATGGAAACAAAAATGAAATAAAGGAGCTGGTGCCTATAGGTTGAGTGGAGAGACAAGTGAAGTTCTGTCGACTTATCACCAGTGTGTAACCTCCAGTGTGCTATTCCTGTGCTACCTTTGTTTCTAATGAATGATCATGGATCACTGTTGCTTTCCAAATGAACAGTCACTAATCGCCACTGCTTCCCTCTGAACAATCACTGATCACTTGTTCCAACAACTAATCACCATTGTTTCCCAATGTCTAATCCCTGACCACTGTTGTTTGCCCATGAACAGTCACCCACCACTGCTGCTCCTATTGGCATAATCGCTGAGCACAGCGATCCCCATCATTCCCAATGACTTATCACTAATGACCATTGTCCCCCAAAGACCCCCAAACACTGTCACCCACTACGCCCAATCTCTGACCGTCAGCAATCCAATGACTAATGACTGATTTCTTGTTTTCTAAACAAACAAACCCTGATCACTATTGTTCCAAGTGACTAATTACAAATCACAATTGTTTCCCAATGACTAATCACTGATCATCTTTGTTTCCCAATAATTAATCACTGATCAATGTTATCCCCAAAAGCAAAACAGTGTTCACCACTGATCCCACCCACTCCCTTCTTTAAACATTCTTTTTGGTGATATTTACAATCTGACCATTTCCTTTCTATTAACCATTTATTAAACGAGGCATAGTTGATTTTTTTCCCATTCAAATCTAAGTAAAAAGGTTCATGCAACAAGTTTTGAGATGCAAATACACGACTGAATTAGTCCATGATGCTGCTCCACTGAAATATGATAGGCCCTCTGAAAACACTGGCAACGGATACCCAATAGAGTTGGAAAGTTTGATTGATGCAAACCATGAACTTCACCCATAAAAACAAGTGCTATTAGGGTTATTGTGAGCTAATTAAAGCAGCTAATTAATGCTAGCCTAAATGAAACCCCAAGCTTAACTTCAGCAACCAAAATTAGTTTGTAGTGTTGTGAATTTTTTTGGCTGGTTGTCACATGGTCAGCACTGTCAGATATTACTATCTTTGTAGACATTATCTGTGTGAAAACACTGACAAAGCCTAGTAAATGTTTAATCGAGCAGCTGGATGGGTGGATATTGGAAGTGATTTATTTAAGAAGTAGG
This sequence comes from Hemibagrus guttatus, assembly GCA_033459395.1. NCBI lineage: Eukaryota > Metazoa > Chordata > Actinopteri > Siluriformes > Bagridae > Hemibagrus > Hemibagrus guttatus. The sequence goes on from JAUCMX010000027.1 coordinate 4,695,451, forward strand.
TGCCGGAAAAAAAGAAAAGGACAGGAGGTTTTATTTCATTTTCTGGTCTGAGGGTAATGTGAAAAGCTTCTGTGCAAAATTGAACCCTTTTTTTTTTTTTTACATTTTTGAGAGAAGTTCTGGGAAGACCCGAGCAATATGTGTGTAGCACTAGTTCCATTCCATTCTATTCTATTCTAGCAATCTCTCTATGCATACTAGCTGTCTCCCTCGGCCTCTTCTCCTCATTCTAGTTCTCCTTTTCTGCTCCAGGTTCTCTTTTAATGTTTTTGACATTCATTCGGTGCTGGATAGAATCTCATATTTGGTTGATCTTCAAAAGCGCCTGACACGACATTTATCTTGGCTTCAAATGAATATACGTGTCAGTCTCGCTGTTCTGCGGGCGAGAGAGAGGCTGGGACACTGACATGGGAAGGGGAAAAAAGGAGAGAAGGGGACATGTGCCAGAATTAATGAAAAGTGTCTCACATAACAATGGCAGGTTTCCTGGTATTTAATGCCAGCCTCCAGCACCCTCCTGTGACTTCCGTGCCGCTGTCAAATCAATCCAAGCATGCCGAGCACTTAAATATGCTTATTCAAAGCCAGATCTGTTCCATACGTCCAATCAGAATGTGACATCGGGTCTTTGTAGAGGTCTAAAAGCAGTTCGCCTGGGCGTGAGTAATGGTGTGCATTAGTAGGTCACTTATGTGTTTAGATGTCTTTGATACAACATCCTAAATGTTAAAAATGTCAGAAATGTTCAAACTCTGGAGACTCCTCCCTTAAACATAAAAATAAACATCAAAAACAGAACACATTACCATATCAAATAAACACATGTTTATAATCTGTTGATTATTAGCCTCAATTTATTTGGAGCATCTGCCATACAAGGGCATTCAAAGGAGCTGTTACTATAGAAATTATATTTTATTAGAGAAAGTGCGTTACTTTAGACCAGAACAAAGTAGCTGTTACCATAGAAACGTTACTTCATTAGAACAAGTGCGTTACTATGAACCAGAACGAAGGAGCTGTTACTATAGAAACGGTATTTTATTAGAGCAGGTGAGTTACCATAAACCAGAATGATCATTAGAACCAACAATGTTGTTACCACCTGAGACACCCTCTTTGAGAATTCAGGAGCACTGTGCTATAAAATCAAACAAACAATAGAGATCTTGTCATCGTCTCTGCTATTGTAAGAAGTTGTGGAGTGTAAATAAACAATGTCACAGCAGCAGCATGGCCTTTTGTAGTATTGTTCATATAAACAAAAAAAACCCAGTCATAACACCTGTATTTTGCAAGGTCAGTCTCAGGTCAGAATAAACTAAACAATCTTTGTTATTGTGGGAGATGGTGGTGTGGCAGGTTGTTGTGGTGCTTTACAACTCCAGGATCAAGGATTCATTTTTTTTTTTCTGGATAGTGCGTCTCAACCTGAACCTGAAGGTTAAAACTATTAAATATTTATACGTCTATATGGGCACATAGTATATTCAATTCAATTCAATTTTATTTGTATAGTGCTTTTAAGAATGGACATCATCACAAAGCTGTTTTATAGAAATATAAACATTCCAGATATAAATTTAAAAGGTATGAATATATTCAATTCTGTTTGTATAGCGCTTTAAACAATGGACATCGTCTCAAAGCAGCTTTACAGAACATAAGGAATATAGTAAATATAGAAATATATCCCAAATGAGCAAGTCTGAGGTGACTGTGGCAAGGAAAAACTCCCTTAGATGGTGAGAGGAAGAAACCTAGAGAGGAACCAGACTCAAAAGAGAACCTTATCCTCATTTGGGTGACACTGGAGAGTGTGAATTACCATAAACACTGGGGAGTGTGATTATAAATGATGTCCTTAATATATCCATATATAATGTATTAATATATCTGTAACAGTTGCAAGGAAAAACAAAATTACATTTAAGCGACACCTCTATCCAGAGTGACTTACATTTATTTCCTTTTTTAATACTATTCAGTATTTGAGAGTTAAGTGCCTTGCTCAAGGACCCAGAAGTGACATCTTTGTTGATCCTGGGATTTGATTTCCACTAAGCTACCGCTCCCCAAATGACACGAGGAACACGAGTCCTCATCTGGATAACAGTACAATCAGAAATAACTTCATTTTATTAACATTACAAAAAGGTCGGTGAAAAGGTGCAAATGAAGGTGCAAATTAAAAGTCGTACAATAGAACGAAAACTTTACGATCCAAAGAACCCTTGGGACTCTGTAGTATTGATGTATAAAAAAGGGAAAGAGACCTGAGCAACCCAAGTTTTGCTTGTATAATGGAATGAATTGGAGACCAAGAATCTTGTTGCTTGGAATAGTTTTTCTATAGTGTCTGTTTTTCACCTTATCTACCTGTCTCCCACTCTTCCTCTCTGATATCCCTCCTTGCATCCCTTTGAGCTTCAGGGGAACTTCACTTCCATCCTCTCACTCCATTGTCTTGATTTTGCTCCCTCTTTAACGTCTCCCTTTATTATTATTAAGATTAGTAGTAGTAGTAGTAGTAGTAGTAGTAGTATTGGTGTACGTTGTTGGTATGCGTTAATCTGCGTTAATTTTGTTTGGTCAGAAGCCGTTAATTTTGGCTTTGGGGTTCCTTTGGTAGTCAATTAGACAAAGTTGGTCAGCCACAAGAGACCACCACTAAGCCGTCCATAGGCAGTAGACTATTCTGAGCACAGCACCAAGATGGTGGTGTATTTGGTGGAGTGAATCATCACTGCTGGGATTTTTAACCTGCAACTGCATTTCTGAGGTTAGAAACTGACAAAGATGTCATGTAGATACTAATAGGAGATGCATTAATCTGTTTCTCCTTCTACTTTTTGGAAAGCTTCAGACTTCAGTGTGTGTGTTTGTGTGTGTGTGTATGTGTATGTTAGGACTGGCATCCCACAGGGCGAAAAAAGAAAAAAAAATGTCCTGAGAGACATTTTCACTTTGATTTGAAGCTTGAAAGATGGAAGTTTGATGTTTGTTGGCAGCTTTCCACATAATTCCCACACAAACTCCAAAACGCACAAAATCAGTTGAAAACTAGCTGAAAATCTTTCTGCCTAGAAAATAATGACACATTTATCTTTTTATTCTCTTCAGTCCCTTCAGAAACAAGTTTACAGTAGTGCACTGATGTGCGGAATCTGCCGTATGCCGAACCTGTGCGTTAAGTCATGTGTTTTTGCATCGTTTCATCAATTCGGACATAAAACACATAAAAATCTGTTCACATTTCATCCTGGGAAAGAGAAAAAGAAAGAAAAAAAACACCAATGCTGTTGTCACAGCTCTGCTTCCATGGCCTGAAGGCCTGCAATCTGCTTTCTCCTGTTTGCGTTACTGGGATGATATGATTCCTTTCTGCCGGGCTGGGATGATTTGTTTTCTTTTGTCTCGTGTCCAACTGATGAATCACCATCTCGGTGCACATCCTCTCCGTCGGGTCAGTATTTCTTTGTTTTGCATTAAAGATTACAGAAGTGGTGAGTATTCTTTCCCCTGACATGTCTTCTCTCTCTGTCTCTCAATCCCCCCCCCTCTCTCTGTGCCATATTCTTTTTTTGTCCGTCCTCTGTTTGTCTCAATCTCATTTTCTCCGTCTTTGAATCATGGCTGTGTCTGTCTCTTCTTCTTTATCCTTCCCTTTACATTTCCAGTGAGCAATAACTACTGCAAAATCCTGTACTGTGAGCCCAGTAATAACACTTGGTCATGACAGAATGCCTCTTTTAATCAAATAATGTTTTCCTGATAATAAAGATGGATATTTACAGGTCTGTCAAAATGTTTGGGTTTACTTTGTAAAGTTTACACTTTTGTTTGAAAGACAGCATATTTTCTATGGTAGCTAGCTTAGCGAATGACTCAGCTAGAGTCATTATTCTTTTTCAACAAAGTGTCTGAGGTAGCACGTCATAGCACATTGCACTCTAAAAAAAAAGCTAGGAAATTACTAGCTAAGCATTTTGGCTATGCGCTGTGATATTTTCTCTCATCGAATCGCATATAAAAGATATATTATTCATGTCTGGCTAGCAAGTAGTATAAGTATTTTATTTACATAAACTTAAAGAGAAATTCTGTTCTCTTTTACTGTTTATTTCTTTCTGTGGTTGAATGTGAGAAAGAAAATCCACTGAAGACCGCTAGCCTATTTAGCCTGCTTGTCTGTGAGGGAGCTGTCAGTTTAAAAACCAAAACAAACAACGTAGCTTCTTGTAACACGTAATAACACCTAAATTGTACCACGCGCTCGAGCCTTTTAATTGCATGTTTATGCGTTTCTAAGTTGTTCCATTAAAGTAAGGCATTGAAAAGTTTGTTTTCAACCACTAAAACATACACTGCTAAAACAAAAAAAAAAACACACACAAAAATGTCTCAAACAAGCTTGTAGTCCGTGTGTTCTCACTAATGTAGATAATTGTTCCTGCTAAATGTTCCATGCCATGCTACAATTAGTGCTCACGTAGACCGAAATAATATAGAAGTACATACTATATGTACCACAGAGCTAAAGTTCCCTGCAAATTGCCCCGCTGTTGGAAAGATACTAATGGAGGATGCTGGGTTTACAGATGAACCTAGCCAGCTGCCCTGATTTAGACACCGAAGCGAGGCTGTTTTTGATATAATGTATAGATCCAGAGCAAGAGTGCCTTATGCCCTAGAGATACGCTACTGCTGACATTTCTCTTCTTGCTTATTTACAGGTTTTTCTTCCCCCTCTTTTTTTCTAACTGGTTTTCGGAGCCATATTTTTTCCAGTAACGGACCGCCGCCGGCTCGGCCAGTAAAGGCCGGAGTTATCCATCACTGCTGACTTTTTTTCACCCTCCAGCCTGTTCTAGGATGCTGACTTGAAACCAGCGGTCCGAGGCTGCTGCTAAGAGGACAGCTCAGGGTTTCGTTAGCGTCATCCGATCCTGGATCAGAACGAGACATAGGAAAGTGCGATTTTAATTGCCGAGCCCAGCTCCCCCTGGTCCATCATGCGCAACATGACCAAACACTGGCAAGTGCTGAGGCAGCGATTTCAGGATGAGGAGGGAGAGAAAAAGTTTTTTTTTTTGGCAGACCCTGTCACACTTGGGTTGTTTTTATATAGCGCTTGACAAGTCATGATGCAGGAATGCTCCAGATGCTGGAATGTCTGGATAGCGTCCTACTTATTAAAACCTGCTACAAAGCACTATGTAGTTATTCGCAAGTGGCCTGTTCAACTTACAGTGCAATGTGGGTATTATGCACTTTATTTGCTGTATGGGTTCTTCAAATGGTCCAGTGCATTATGGGTATTCAGTATCCAATTGTACTGTACTAACCAAAGAATTGGTGTAGAATATAGGGCAATACTCAACAGTGAGGTCATTTGGCACAACCACCCACAAAAGGCTCCTGTTACCACACTAGGTCATGAAGTTACAGCATTATGTCTGAGCTGACACTGGAGACTCCTTCCAAAGAAATGCTAATAAACATCTCACAGCAAACTGCACACATTTTACATAAAGAATCAGCTGAACAAATCCATGAGTCAGGCCCCAGAAACAAGTCTGTATTCAGATGAGCGCATAAGTATAAATCTGTCACATCTGGTCTTATGGAAAATAAATTGATCTCAAGGATTAAAAAAAGCCACAGCTTAACTGTTCTCTTCATATTCTTTAAGATCTCGTTTAAAACTTGGCCCACCTTTCTTTTTTTTCTTCTAAAGATCATGCATGGATAGTTAATAAGGCTCTGTGCTGCATGTCTTTGATCTTTCTCTGGTCTCATTGGTACCAGGCCGGAGCTGGCAAGATAAGCACGTCCTGCAGCGCTGGCTAAAACGGCCGGCTGGTCAGCTCCTCAAAGCCGAGCGAGCAGAGCGCGTGTTTTCATTATCAGCTAGGTGCAGCTGGGGGAAAGCGGTTCAAACGGAACGGAGGTGAACCACTAAAAGCCCATTTGGGGTTAATCCTGCATAAAGATTGCCTTCTTGCTGAATGGTCCGTTGTTTGGCTCCGGAGTTTGCTCGACCTTTTCGTAATAGGTCCTTGAAGATCTGGAGGGACTCGGTTCTATATATACATGCCTTTCTATAAAGCCAATGAATACATTCATGACGTGGAATCAATTCAGATGAAGATTTTATACATTGCTAAATTAGTCGTTTGTATTGTTACAACATTGTCTTGTCGTAAATGAGCCAGTGGCCGAAAAGCTGGAATTTTCCATCAAGAATCAAGCAAAGAATATGGCTCTGACCCTCATATCATGTAATAACACATTCATAAAGGCATTATATGTATGCATAAGGAATAAAACAACACTTTGGGGAAAATAGATTGAATGTATTAAATGACAGTGTGTCATTTTTTCATAATTGTCAGGTTCATATACAATGTTTTGATAAGTTATAAAAAAAAAATACAAGGCTTGTCTTAGTCATGTTATATAGAAGAGAGAGGAAAGAAAAAATAAAAAAGGCAGGTGAAGGAATGAGCCTTTATAGCTACTATAATGCAAGTGAATATGTAACAGATAATAAATTCAACATGTTCTTTAAATATTAAGGAATTTCATTTAAGTAGGTCAAATTTGGCTGTGATGGAAGGCAGTTTTCTAGGAAAAGAATCAACTTTAAGGAGTTTTAGTAACACATTGATTATTTTTGTTTCAGTGTTTACTCCTTTTTTTGTTATATGGATGTTTTAGTTGAGATTAATAGCTGCCCTGCTCAGTTGTGATAGCTCTAATTTGTTAGGAATAATTAGCAAAGATTTTTATGGATTTGATCACTGACACTGCAACTGTAGGCTGTTTTTTATTTTATTTTATTGAAATTAATTTTTTAAATAGAACAGTTCACTCTGATTTTTCTTTCATAGGATATTAGAGTTATTACCGTCTGATGAAAAGCACTAGTGGCTGTAGATTTCTAGACTTGATAGCCCTTTGCTATCTAATCTCTCCCAAACATGCTTTTTTTTCCTTTCTTTTTTCCCGTGCTGCAGCTTGGCACTGCTGCGAGATCTCAGAGCTGTTTACTCATGCCAAAATAAGCCAGATTGCTATCAGGGGGCCTGAGCTGATTGCTCAGATTGTCGTCAGTGATCTGTAGGCCAAAAAAAAGGAGCACATTTTATTCAGCATTCCACATGCGGTCGTGCACCTCTCTCACCTTTTTTTTCTTTACCCATCGTAACTGCAGTCCATCACAAGAAACCGGCCTGTTTATTAGCACTGAGTACCGAGTTTCACACCCACCTACTGTGTAAGCTACTGTGAATTTCATTTCTGTTTAGTTTTGTGATATTTTCATCGCACTTGGGTAAAAAATTTATTTATTCAGGGTATTTATTCACACCGGAACAGAAAAACAAAATCAAGGATCCAACAACCTCTTAGCTACCTCTAGTTACAAAATTTAAATAAAAACGTAATTTTCTGTGTAAAAACGGCGTAAACAAGGGATCTACTAAAAAACTGACATGATTGATTGGATCTCTGACAGCATTTTTTCCCTTCAATTGTTTGATCTGTTGAAATACTTTCCTGAGTCTGCATCTAGACCGCAATCTGTTAGTTGAATTTAGTTTTAAAAACCTTTCGTTTTTCAATAAATTAGCTACCAGCGCAGGCAGTGGGAATTTGAACACCTGCATAAATTTACTCGTAAGCATAATTACGAGTTGGAAATTTTCTTCAAGCTCAAAGTTTCCAAGTTGGAGTGGAAACAGTGGTCTGTAGTCGACATAAACATTTGCTCATCTCAGAAAATCCAATATGGTATTTCAAATATGATTGCATGTACTCTAGCAATTACGATTGAATAAAGTAACGAGTAAATTTATAGTGACTTCATGAATTTAGTAAAAAATATAAAAAAAGATTTTGTTCTTTATTTATTTTCTAAAAGTCTTAATAAGAATTAAAAGAAGTTTCACCACCTCCACCTTGCTCTGACTCGTGACTTAAATGCACCTGATGTCGTAATTACAACTTCCCAACTCGTACTAACGAACTTCCCAGTAGGACATGAACACATAGTTACTAACTTTAAAAGCTTGTAACAAAAAGAGGCGTGGTTTGGAAAAGAAAATCACACCACATCACCCTAATGACCTCTTTTTCTTTTCTTTTTTTGGATGTGAAGCTGATCAGTAAATAAAATATTTTATATAATCGTTATATAAGACGTTGTTTGTCACGCCAGCATCCGACGTGTGCAGCCCTTTTAATTAGGCTCTTAAGGTTTCGGGGGAGTTTAAGAAGAGCTTTTCCTGTTTAGTAGTCAGTCTCTCCACTGCAGTGCCTAATAAAGGCCTGCCTTGGCAGAAAGACTCTGTGACATGAATAAATAATTGTGGCATCTTCACTGAAGCACTTTGCACCCCACCATCCCACCCTTTTTTCCCCACATGTTTATTTTTTCATAGCAAGAAAAGACAGCAGTGCTGGATTTTATTCTGTGTGTGTGTGTGTGTGTTTGCCCATTACAGCTTTATAGTATAAGACTCTCCATTTGCTTATTAATCAGCTCGCATTGTTGGCTCAACTAGTGCACCACAAATTAAGGACCAAGATTTCCACCCTCTTCATTCGTGCTGGAAAATGAATTACAGAGGAGGGGAAAAACGGTTATGATTTTTATTTCCCGAGAAAGATTATTCTAATATCACATGCTGGGCGGTGAGAGAGGAAAAAGGATCTGCACTTATTAATCTATTGTGTAATATGGTATAATTTAGGACCTGATTTTATATTAAATCTAAAATCACCAGGTAGGATATCTGCATAAAGAAGAAAATAACAAGGAATTCGCTTGTTCCAAAAGCTGCTTTTACTCTTGCATTTGAATTCCACCAAGGGATTATTACCAAAGAGAATCCTACCACTGATATTTTATAGATGCTCTTTCGAAGTCTTTAAGATGTCTACAGTCAACACTGAAAAGTCACAGATACTTTTTTTACTCATCTCTATAAAAACAAAGGGATAAAATCGTCTTTACCTCAATTTACGTTAAAAAAACATGACAGATGCTGATTATAATATCTATAAAGCCACAAACTGTGATATAAAAAAATACCAAACAGAAATTTGGAAATTTTTTTGCTCACTAAATTCTGCAGAGTAAATTGCAACCTAAATTTTTCAAACAAATTGAACAAATCATTACATTTTCAGCATACTTTGAATTCTAATAATAAAACACCCCTGCTTATAATATTCCGTAGAATCCATTTATATATTTATATGCTGTATATATATTATATATTATATATATTGAATAACATTCATATAAGCTTACAAGAAACCTAGGCCGCACTTGCAGCAAGTAAGTAAATAAATCACATGTCCCTGTTGCTATAGAAACCATACGTATTCGAACTGGGGCATAAATATAAAAGTGATTTAAATTATTGTTCAAGCTGCTGCTATAGAATATGAAACAACAGCTTTTGACCAATCAGATTCGAGATGGCTTTTTTTGTCTGTGTTTTTAAAATTTTAAATATGCTTGTTGTTAGGGTGTAAATATATTATATTGTAAATATATTTATTTATATTATAAATATATTTATTTATGGGGGCACGGTGGCATAGTGGTTAGCACGTTTGCCTCGCACCTCCAGGGTTGGGGATTCGATTCCCGCCTCTGCCGTGTGTGTGGAGTTTGCATGTTCTCTCCGTGCCTCGGGGGTTTCCTCTGGGTGCTCCGGTTTCCTCCCCCAGTCCAAAGACATGCATGGTAGGTCGATTGGCATCTCAAAATTGTCCGTAGTGTGTGATTGCGTGAGTGAATGAGAGTGTGTGTGTGCCCTGCGATGGGTTGGCACTCCGTCCAGGGTGTATCCTGCCTTGATGCCCTATGTCGCCTGAGATAGGCACAGGCTCCCCGTGACCCGAGTGTAGTTCGGATAAGCGGTAGACAATGAATGAATATATTTATTTATATTATAAATATTTGGGTTTTTTAAATTAAGTAGAAAGATATCACAATTCAGACTTTTTTTTTAACGGTTTCTGAAGCCACTAGATCAAGCAATTTATTATTGAATATAGAACTCTTCAAAACAGAGCTTGGGTGACTTTAATCCACAGTTTATAAGGTATCACACTGTTTCTACCCTCTCTTTCTCACTCTCTCTCTCTTTTCTTGTCTGTCTCTCACTACACCAGGGTGAAAGCAAAGAAGGGGGTGAATCTCCTCAGCACCAAGTCAAAGAGCAGCCAGTGGAAGGTGGACTGGGAGGTGCAGTCTGGAGCCAAGCACTCCATAGCCACAGTGGAAGTCAGCAAGCTGAAAGGCGTTTCCGGGTAAGACATCAATCAATCCCCACCATCAGCGAGTGTTATTAAATCTCTAGGCTTGTTCCTTCCTTCTCTGGAAATAGTGATGGTTTGTCTCGCTTCGTTGCACTTTTCTCGAAATCCTGTCCACCTCATTGAGCCAAGTCACTTTGCTAAAACTTTACACTGTACAAAAAAAACTTTGTCACAATTGTCCTTTTTTATGCATTTTAATTTTTTCTCATGATCATATTATAGAGCAAGTGTCCCTGTTCATTATAGAACCTATAACGTTTTAGCCTGTAACGTTTACACCACAGAGCTGTTAAACTCTCCACGAAGCATTAATTGATTTTCTGTAACAGAAGCTCTGACTGTCTGTTACGGCCGGTAGTGCCCGGCAGGATATAACAGAGCCAAACGCGAAGCTTGACACGGACAGGGGTTTAACAAACATGAACCATGACACTACATTCGGCCTACATACAAACGAGGACTAGCAACCAAAGCAGACACAGACAGGACTATAAATAGGAAACATAATCATGGAAACATTAGGCACAGGTGAACATTAATCATGACACAATAGGACAGGGCGGGGCTTAACTACAACACATGGCCAAACATAAACAAAACCACACATGACAAGACAAACCCCTGCTGAGAGCCCCCTAGTGGTCCATCCTCAACCCCGCTACCCGTAACATCTCCCCCCTCTCAAAGGCGCGGCTCCCGACGCGCCAAACCATAGCTCTCCCCGAAAGTACGGGCCGATGACGGGTCCTGAGGAGGAGCAAGGAGCATAGAGAGGACGGTGGGGAGAGTGAGAAGCAGGGCGAGGCACTTGGGGGGGAGCGAGAAGCAAAAGCAAGACGAGTGGGGGGAAGCGAGGACCAAGGCGAGGCAAGTGGGGGGAATGAGGATCAAGGCAAGGCATGTGGGGGGAGTGAGAAGCAGGAGCGAGAAGCAGGAGCGAGACAAGTGGGGGGAGCACAGGACCCGATGGCAAGGCCAAAGGGTCCCATGCGACATCCACAACAGAGCGGAGGCGCCGAGCGACGTCCACAGCCGAGCAGCAGAGCCGAGTGACGTCCACCGCCGAGCAGCAGGGCCAAGCGATGTCCACCGCCAAGCAGCAGCGCCGAGCAACGACCACCGCCGAGCACTCGCGCCGAGCGATGTCCACCGACGAACAATAGCTCCGGGGCGACGATTTCCGTCTCGCTGGGGGCCAGAAACTCCCCAAGGGGCGGGAGGGTGGGAGCTAGGTACTGCCAGAACTCTCCTCCGCTAGCGAAGATTGGGGCAGCGCCCCCCACAGAAGCTACATTGTGGGGCGGCGCCCCCCCACCGGAACATGGGCAGAGCGAGAGCCGGAGTAAACAAAAAAAAGGTAAAAAAAATTTCAAGGTCCGGGGCCCTGGCTGGAACTGTCCTCCGCTGGCAAAAATTGGGGCAGTGCCCCCCACGGAAGCTACACCGTGGGGCGACGCCCCCCACCGGAACCTAGGCGGAGCGAGAGCCGGAAACAAAACTTTACTGGTCCACCTCCTGGCCGGAACTCTCCCCCGCTGGCTAAATATGGGGCAGCACCCCCCACAGAAGCTACATCGTGGGGTGACGCCCCCCACAGGAACATGGGCGGGGCAAGAGCCGGAACCCAAAAAATGTCCAAAATCATAGCCTGGCCGGAACTCCCCTCCGCGAGCTAAAAATGGGGCAGCCCCCCCCCCACGGAAGCTACATCGTGGGGTGACGCCCCCCATAGGAACATGAACGAAGTGGGAGCTGGTTCTACGCGAATCCAAAATCCAAAACTTTTGCCGGAACCCTCCTCCATTCCCTAACCACGGGCGGAGCGAGGGGCGGAATCAAAAAAAAAGGGAAAAAACACTCCGAACCGGAGCTCAAAGCAAAAACAAGCAAAACATTAAAACCCGGAAACAAAAAACTAACCTTCTCGCAGAAGCTTTGCGCTGGATCTGTTTGGTTTGGGCTAGTCCTTCTGTTACGGCCGGTAGTGTCCGGCAGGATATAACAGAGCCAAACGCGAAGCTTGACACGGTCCATCCTCAACCCCGCTACCTGTAACACTGTCACTCGAGCTGTTTCTATTACCTTTCCATGGTAACAGTTATATATTCTGTGTATATTTTATGTTTTTATACTTAAAATACATTGCTTTTTAAATGTAAAAATACAAAAAATACATATTTATATATATATTTTAAATATTTTGTTCTTTAAAAAAGTAAATTTTTTACTTAATTTCATTTTTTTGTTTATTTATTTGTTTGTTAATTAAGTAATGTGTTTGTTTCTTTGTTTGTTTTTATTATTATAATTTTTTGTTTTGGGTGGAAGTAAGCTCCAGGGTCAAAAGTTTTTATTTTTATTTATTAATTTTGTTGTTCATTTTCGTTTAGTTTATTGTTTTTTGCTTGTTTCCTAAGTCGTGCTGACTTCAACTGAGAAAGAAAAAAATAGTGGCTGGTGACAGCAACCTTGACAACCTAAGGAATGGACACAACAAATGGATAAATCTAATATGGTCGAACAAATTAGTAACTTTTTTAACAATTTTAATTGGTGGTAAATTAGGAATAAATCATTTCAGACTATGCCTTTGCAGAAACAAACAAAAAAAATTCTTTATTCCTTACTGAACATGACATTTCAGTACAGTGAGTGAAATGTTAAACTGTGTCTTATTTTTTAGGACGTTTTTGTTATAATAACACCTCATTTCAGATTTAATGTTTACTGTCAAAATAATAAAGAAAATTTGGGTTTAATAGTTGTGGTATGTAGCACCTTCTTAATTTGTTTTCCAATAAGGAAGAATTAAAACATGCTTATGCTAATCGAAGCAAATAATTATTAATGAATATTACAGTCTCTGTATAATTACTAGTTAGAATAATAATATACTAAAGTAATAATAATGTGGTCAAGAACATATTCAGGGCACATTAGAATAGCTTTATTACAGTTTAAAACCAGAATCATTACCAACTTATAAGCAATTATAAGTTTTAAAGGTCTATTTAGAGAACATAGACTTCAGAGAAAGTGCCAGCAAACTTTTTTAATTTTATAAAATGGATTTTTCAAGCATACAAGGCTAGGGTTCAGAATGTTCTGACCTACGAGGCATCAGCCATAAAACATGAAAATGCCTCGAGCATTACAAAGTGCTATTAGGCTATTATCTCAAAATGCTGAATATGTGACTCCGATCTGACGAAACACAAGGTCAAATGCTCTGAGATATATATATATATATATATATATATATATATATATATAAAGGGGAAGTGAGGGGCGAAGCAGACACATTTTTTTAATAATATAATAAATATTTCAGCTAATGAATCACATTAAGCTAATCGAAATAAATATTGGAACAAACAGCCGCTCTAATATTTATTATTTTCCGTTTTGTCAAGCAGAACTAATTTTTTCAATAAACTGTGGATCATCAATCTGGTAAGCAAATAAATGTGATATGAAAAGATCAGTGGAAAATAATGATTATATTTTTTAGGTATTGACTGAGTGAAAAAGTCTGCACCTCCCTGGACAGTTTAATTCATATCGACAAGCATTTTATGTCACCGAGACTTTCCAAATTTTGCATTCCCCCTACTTTAATATTATTTATGTATTCTATTATAAGTTTCCGCTTGGTTCTTATTATAAGACTTTAAGCCAGCATGTAATTCCATGCATTCCACAGTTTTGCAAACTGTATGATGTCTATGTATTCGTTATTTTTAATTTAAAGCTCTAACAGTTGCTCCACCTTTTAACAAATTGAACAAACTCTGAACAGTTCGCGCTCTTGAAATAAGGTTTTGTCATCATTTACTGTGTGTTATTTTTATCTGTTTGGGTAACTATATCTTATGAACCTTATGCATATGTGACTTTTCGACCTTTAATTATACAGTATTGAAAAATTCCTAATGGAGTTTTTTTAGGTCTCCAGACATCAGTTTAACCCCAGATTAAATAAGTCATGTTGACTTGAATTAAATTTTATTTTATCTTGGGGGAATGCAAACTTTTGCACTCACCCACTCCCTCGTGAAACAACTTAATCATTATTCCCAAAAGTAAATATAAAAAAATAATGATTAATTTCTTTTATATATAAAGCAAGGGCAATCTGATATAAGAAAGAAAGAAAGAGAGAGAGAGAGAGAGAGAGAGAGAGAGAGAGAGAGAGAGAGAGAGAGAGAGAGAGAGAGAGAGAGAGAGAGAGAGAGAGAGAGAGAAAGAAAGAAAGAAAGAAAGAAAGAAAGAAAGAAAGAAAGAAAGAAAGAAAAGTATGGATCCAGGTTCTTCATGACCTAGAAGCATTATTTTGGAGTGACTCAAACCCAAGGCCTGGCAGCACAGACAGTTTCCTTTATCACTGAGCAAACTCAAATCGATCAAACATAAAAGTAAGCAGTTACAAAAAAAGTCTACTGGAAGTCCATTTGCTTCGTTTAAAACCCACCCAGTTATATAACCCGGCGACGTCCTGCTCTCTATTTCTCGAATCGGGCCAACAGTATATAATTTTATTTATTTATTTATTTGGCTTTCCTGCTTTTCTTTGCTTTGCTGCAAGCTGTTAAAATGCAATAAAGATGATGAGATCCTGAAGCCATCTTCATCCGACGCCATCCCGCTAAGTGCAATACCTTTAATGGGGACCCTATTTTTTGCGATGGCACATTTAATAGTGATGTAGTTCTCTTTTTTTATTCCCCACATGCAAAAAGAGTTCAGTATATGCTTAAGATAATATGTTGGTTTTGGCTGGTTCATAAATTTGTCCTTAAAAGCAGAGGTAATTTTAGAGAAATATGTGGTAGCCATTAATAAAGGCATTTTGATTACAACCCTGCTTTGAATGTATATATAACAAATATTAAGTTATATAATACAGTTTTCTCCTAGAAAATCGAATCCTTCATAATTCAGCCAAGGATAAAAAGATCATAATAATAAATAAAGATGACATTATCATGAGCCTTGTTGGAAACTTCACAAAGTGAGCTGTCAGTCTTGTTTATCTGACAGGTTGAATAGCATCAATTTAATCAGAGCTCCTTTCAAATGTCCTCACCTTTAATGAGCAGGGAAGATAAATAATTTTATGGTCAGGTTTAAAATGCAAGTTTTACTGCAGCTGCTAATCAGTGATTCTGGTTTGTTATCAAGATGCCCACGCTAAAGTCATATTCAGGTTGGATTAGTCTTCGATTAGTCATAGGGCTCTTTTCTATTGTCTCCATAAAAAACAAACCAACTACTGTCAGGGTTTTAGTAAAAATATAAATGACTGTGTAAGAGAGGCTACAGGAAAAGGTATTGAAGGGAATTTATTGAGTTCCTTTTATATAAACCACACAGATGGCACAGATGAGCCAAAAGTTAAAAGGAAGGTTAACATTTCTGAAAAGCCAATCAGTGTGCAGTGGGAGGGGCCAAGCAAAACAAAAACAAACGAAAAACATGGAGGACATCTCCTGAGCAATATGTGTGGAGGCTGGGAGGGGCCAAGCAAAACAAAAGCAAACAAACAAACAAACTAAAAAAATTGGAGGACGTCTTCTGAGCAATCAGAATGCAGGCTGGGAGGAGCCAAGCAAAAACAAACCAAAAAAACAAAACAAAACATGGTGTACATCTCCTGATGGGGGGGGGGGGGGGGGGCGGGGGGCAAAACAAAAAAACAAAAACAAACAAAACAAAACATGGAGTTTGCAGTTATTATGACATCATAAGTCACTGTTTCAACAGCGAGCAGTATGTACTGTCACAGTATGTGATTTCGGGGTGCAGTGTGTTCCTTTGTTGTTTGTTTGTTTGTGTTCCAGCATAAAAAGACATTATATTCAACATCCTGTTGTGACATGCAGCCCCACACTTGAGAGACGAAACCTCGATCGATTGTGCTTTTTTTAAAGCACCGTCTGCTTGTCAAAACAAGAAATAATACCACTTTGTGTTGAAACGTCCATGTTTATAACCACTGCATGAAAATAGGTGCACATCAAATTTTTTCTCTCCCTGCCTGTCTACTTTCACATCTTCCTCGGTGCCGTAATGGAACTTCAGTGACAGGTGTACTACGGCTTCATTAAATTGTTAAATTACAGAAGTGACTTTCACACGGATGTGATGCGCTTACCGAGCTGCTTGGCTTCGCTTGCACAGAGCCCAGCCAATTTAACAGCTGGTCAGATGAGCAATCAGAAAGCAGGTGTTGATGCTCGATGTAAAACTCTTTTTTTGATTGTTTTGTCTTCTGTCTTAAATGAAAAACATTTTGTAATTGTGCGCACACTGATCAACAACATTATGTGTTGCAGGAAACGGCTGAGGTAGAAAAAAGAAGCAACAACAACGAAAATGTTTTTCATGTTTTCAATTGTCCTAGTGTCAGTTGTTGCTATGGTAACAACAGTGCTTTGTAGCTAGAAATATTAAAATGATATAATTATATAATATAATGAATGCAACTTTGGTATTGATTGTTGAGCTTAATAGAAATCTATTCTCAGGCTCCTGAGTGAGCACGGTTAAAGATTCACCCTGTCACCATCTGTGGAGGTTGTCCACCTGTCAATCACAGCAACGACAGCCAGGGTGGAGACTTTCCAACTTTCCAAGTGCGTTCCATAGCCCAGTGAGGCAGCAGTGGCTGCATTAGTTTCTAGTATAAGGGTGCGACATGTGAAAACCTTGAAAGCGTGAAATGAATTAAAGTAACGATCTGTAATTTAGACACTGTTTTCAACAACCTATTTCCAGAAAAAAGAACTGAACATTCGAGTATACACTCATCATATTTCTGATTTCTCAATAGTAGGCTTAGAAATTTGGATAAATTCAGGTCTACCTGAATGAGCTTTTTTTGGTGGTTTTAGTTATTTTACTCATCTTACATGAGTCAAATGCATACCCTAGGGCTCTAGTGAATCCTACTCATTCAATGTAAAAAAAAAAACAGCTTTTGGTACCTGGGTGATCATTTTCTTGTTGCTGTTCCCCAGGGATTTATTCATGCAAACTTTTTTCTTCTTTGTTCTCAGTCCTTGGAGGTTAATCACCCATAAAATGAATGTAACTGCTGGGCGTTTTAAAGCTAGACTCCGGAACAGCCGATGGCTAATGACTGATTGTTGACAAGATTCTCGCCCTGCCTTTTGAGTGCGTGTTCTGCCAGAGGTATCGATCCTCAGCGACGGGCTAATTAGCGCAACGTTAACTTGGTAAATACGGAGTCCAGGAGAGGTTCAGCAGGGACAGCTAGTGTGTTTGATGGAGATTAATTCCTGTTTAAGACCTTTTCCTTTGAGCTATTTTCTGTCTAAACAAAAGGCAAAGTAATCAAAGTTTTGCATTGGCAAACATTTGGATGAGGTTTCTGTTTAAATTGGCTGCATCGATCTGCGCAGAGGGACAGCTCATGTTGGACGTTTGGGGGACAAATTTAGGGAGCCCAGATTAAGATGGTTTGGACATGTTCAGAGGAGGGAGAGTGAGTATATTGGTAGGAGAGTGTTGGACATGGAGCTGCCAGGCAGAAGGCAAAGAGGAAGGCCAAAGAGGAGGTATATGGATGGAATTAATGAGGATATGAAGCTAGTGGGTGCAAGTGTTGAGGATGCAGAAGATAGGGATAGGTGGAGAGAGATGATTCGCTGTGGCGACCCATGAAGGGAAAAGCTGAAAGAAGAAGAAGAAGAAGAAGAAGAAGAAGATCGATCTGCTCATGCAAATTGCTCAAGATTTGCAGTGGTGACTGTGGGATTCAGATTCTTACATACACAAAAAAATATGGATCTTATTAACCATTGACTGTTATCTGATACACCCGAGGTGTTTGACATAATTACAATATATGGAAATAATCGTAGACCATCCGTCCATTTATCCTACACTCACCTATTAGTTCCACAAGAGCTCTTGGTTGCACAATTCCACATGACTGTAAACTGTTGTAGAAAGGAAATTATCAACATTTACTGTCCAGTGTCAACCAAATGAGGATGAATTCCTTTCTGAGCCTGGTTCTTCTCAAGATTTCTTCATCATCTCAGGGAGTTTTTCCTTGTCACCATCTCCTCAGGCTTGCTCATTAGGGATAAATGTTAAGGATAAATAGTAACTTCACTTTAAACTTCACTTCAACATTTTTTCTCTGTTTCTATACTTCTGTAAAGCTGCTTTGAGACAATGTCCATTGTAAAAGCCCTATATAAATAAATTGAATTGATTTGAATTATCTGTCCATTTTCTATACCACTTATTGTACACAGGGTTGCAGTGAAACATGGAAACTATCCCAAGGGACTTGGGGCACAAGGTTGGGGACACCTTGGATGGGGTGCTGACCCATTGCAAGGCAGAATCACACACTACAGAAAATTTTGAGATACCAAATCATTCCATTGTACTGGTAGAGGAAACCAGAGGAAACCCCCAAAGCAAACTCCACACATAGAGGGTTAAGGTAGCAATCCAACTCCCAGTGCTGGAGATATGAGGCAAAGGTACTTGGACCACTACCCTAGTTCCCCCAGTCATAGCCCAGATTAATATTACATATAGAATATCTGCAGAGGGTCTAGTTCTGACTGACTGACATCGCTTTGGCTGAAAACTGTCGCTAATCCATTTGTCAAATCTACATTTTCTATCCTGCCATACTCCCTCAGTCAAACTGTTCACTTCGTAATATCACTTCTCCGAATGCTTCCCCATGTGTGCTCCTGTCCCCATGTGTGTATGCGTATGCGATATCAATTCCAGCTGGCCGCATCCCTCTGTAGTTGTCAGCTGTTATCAGCCGATTTGCGTGCGCAACAGGCAGCTCAGATAAAGCAAATAATGCCCGTTGAGTGAGCATGGGACACACAGACAGAGATCATTTAGCTTGTCATTATCCATTACCGTGCACAGCTCCGGATTCTGAGAAGAAGGAAAAGTTGCATCAGAGCTGCTCAGTGGGAAATGTTTTAAAGCTTGATACAAACTCTTATTCTACTAGGAAGGATTGAAGGAAAGAGTCTCCAGTGTTAGCTTATATAAATCAAACTATTTTTAGATGCTTCTGTAGGCTAATAAGCTACTAAAATTCCCTCAGAACATGACAATGCTAGTAGGTATGAAAATACAGTGGTGTGAATACAGAAAATACAGTGGTTCCTGATTTCTTATTTTTTTGCATGTTTGTCACACTTTAATGTTTCAGATAATCAAACACATTTAAATATTAGTCAAAGATAACACAAGTAAACACATCATGCAGTTTTTAAATGAAGGTTTTTATTGAAACAAAATCCAAAACTACATGGCCCTGTGTGAAAAAGTGTTTGCCCCCTAAGCCTAATAACTGGTTGGACCACCCTTAGCAGCAACAACTGCAATCAAGCGTTTTCCATAACTTGCAATGAGTCTGTTACAGCGCTGTGGAGGAATTTTGGCCCACTCATCTTTGCAGAATTGTTGTAATTCAGCCACATTGGAGGGTTTTCGAGCATGAACCACCTTTTTAAGGTAATGCCACAGCATCTCAATCGGATTGAGGTCAGGACTTTGACTAGGCCACTCCAAAGTCTTCATTTTGTTTTTCTTCAGCCATTCAGAGGTGGACTTGCTGGTGTGTTTTGGAACATTGTCCTGCTGCAGAACCCAAGTTCACTTCAGCTTGAGCTGAATTCATGGTTCCATTTATCACAGCAAGTCTTCCAGGTCCTGAAGCAGCAAAACAGCCCCAGACCATCACACTACCACCACCATATTTTACTGTTGGTATGATGTTCTTTTTCTGAAATGCGGTGTTACTTTTACGCCAGACGTAATGGGACACAGACCTTCCAAAAAGTTCAATTTTTGTCTCGTCAGTCCACAGAGTATTTTCCCAAAAGTCTTGGGGATCATCAAGATGTTTTCTGGCAAAACTGAGACGAGCCTTTATGTTCTTTTTGCTCAGCAGCGGTTTTCATCTTGGAACTCTGCCATGCAAACCATTTTTGCCCAGTCTCTTTCTTATGGTGGAGTCATGTACACTCACCTTAACTGAGGCAAGTGAGGCCTGCAGTTCTTTGGATGTTGTTGTGGGGTCTTCTGTGACCTCCTGGATGAGTTGGGGTAATTTTGGTCGGCCGGCCACTCCTGGGAAGGTTCTCCACTGTTCCATGTTTTTGCCATTTGTAGATAATGGCACTCACTGTGGTTTGCGGCAGTCCCAAAGCTTTATAAATGACTTTATAACCTTTTCCAGACTGATAGATCTCAATTACTTTCTTTCTCATTTGTTTTTGAATTTCTTTGGATCTCGGCATGATGTCTAGCTTTTGAGGATCTTTTGGTCTACTTCACTTTGTCAGGCAGGTCCTATTTAAGTGAGTTCTTGATTGCGAACAGGTGTGGCAGTAATCAGGCCTGGGTGTGGCTAGAGAAATTGAACTCAGGTGTGATAAACCACAGTTAAGTTATGTTTTAACAGGGGGGGCAAACACTTTTTCACACAGGGCCATGTAGTTTTGGATTTTGTTTTCCCTTAATAATAAAAACCTTCATTTAAAAACTGCATGATGTGTTTACTTGTGTTATCTTTGACTAATATTTAAATGTGTTTGATTATCTGAAACATTAAAGTGTGACAAACATGCAAAAAAATAAGAAATCAGGAAGGGGGCCAACACTTTTTTCACACCACTGTGCATGCATTTTATCCTAAATATATACCTAAATTCTATTAGCTAGCTAATTACTAGAACGCTTTCATATATTTGTTCCACAAGCAGTAATACTTGTTATTATTTAACAAACAACTTTTACAATGTTTTTTGTACGTCAAATATCTTTAATAGGCCATGGTAGCTCAAGTGGTTAAGGCTCTGGGTCATTGACTGGAAGGTCAGGGTTCAAGCACCGCTAAGCTGCCGCCTTTGGGCCCTTGAGCAAGGCCCCCAACCCACCTTGCTCCAGAGGCACTGTACCATGGCTGACCCTGCGCTCTGACAAAACTCCAAAGGATGGGATATGCAGCTTGTATATGTGACAAATAAAGACAACTTAACGTTAAGCTAGCAATTTGCTAGCTAGCGTTCGTCACAGGTCATCGGGTGTATCTGGAAATTCTTAGCGATTGATTAAGTATCTAAAAAAATCTGAAATAATTAATAAACACACGTAGTGTTTTAATATAGAGCCCTTAAAATTTCAGCAAGCTATTTTATTATGTAGAAAATTTTTCTCATTTCCTTTTTTCAATTCTCTCAATTTTCATCTATGTAGCTTAATTTCTTTGTCCTGCTAGTTCTTTCCGAACAGATGGCCTACACTCTGCTCTGCTAATTGTCTAATTCTTTGATTGTTTCAATATACAATGCCTAATACATGCCAGAACATCTGTCTATGCTGGTGGCCAGAACATTAAACCATTTAATGATCTAATACAGACGTGACCCTAATTACAGTCTTTTAAATGAGCTGAATTTGGTAGCTAGCCCTAGCATATTTTGTCAACAAATGCTCATCTAACGGATCATCGGATGTTTCATGATGCAGTAATTGTTTTGTCTCCCCTCTCAGCGACCTAGCTGCCAACCTGGAAATCATGCAGCTGGATTTTGAAATGGAGAACTTCACGAGCCAGTCGGTGACAAGGAGGATCAACTGGAATATCGATTACCGTGGCCAGAATCCACCTCCAGACTCAGACAAGGTGGTGACCGAGTTGACGGTGGTGCAGAAGGATATTCAGGCCATCATACCGCTGTCCATGGTAAGTAAAACCTTGCTTATTAGTTGCAATGTCTTATGTCTGTCCACACCAGCACTCATTAAGGTCAGTGTTAAAATCAAGACATGATGCTGCACCAGAAATAATACTGGATGTTGTTTCATTAATTCATTCAACATATTAATATATTAGTCAAAAGTCGTGCATTGGTGTTGTTACCCAAATAAACAAATAGTTATCAATAGATGTTGTTAAACATAACATAAGAGTTCAATGCTGGGAGGCCATAAAAGGAAGTTTTTATCAAATGGTCTGCAGTCTTGTTTATACAAGCTCAACGGGTTTATATCAACGTGTTCCTTGCAAACAGACTTTTTGTTGATTGTTGATATAGTGAAGCTTTCTTTCTAGTGAAGGCCATAAAAAGGCCTTTTATTTAACATTTTTTGAAGGAGTCTCCAGTGTCAGCGATTTCTATGCCGTAACTGTATTTGTGGACCGGACAACATTGTGGTTTCTCTGTAACTTGACAAGATGTTCTCACCATCACCCACAATGACACTGTATTACATGAAACTGTTGTTATTTATATGTATTTATATATTTATATGAATTTATTTCTTCTCATTAACTTTAATTACCAGTCCAAATTTTAGATACTGAACTCTAGATAAGTCCAACTAGCTTTAAAAAAAATTTATTTAGATTATACTAAATTAAAATTAAATTAAAGTTCAGATTTTCACATCAGTTGAACTAAGTTTAAGGTTTCTAAGTTTAATCATATTGAAATGCCTTACATATAAAACCATATCAGAACTTGGAGAGTAAATTTCCAAGTGATGTCACTTTACTCACCACCTGCCAGTATGAACACACATATAAACAACAGCTTTTTAGATGCCAAACATGCGCAAGTATCTGGAATGGAGTGGATAAATGAATATCAGGATGTTTTGGATGGTCTAAATGCAAGTAAAGGCTTTGGTAAATTGTCTAAGGCCTCACGCTTACCCTCAGGAAATCATGAGGTTTTGCCAGCAAGACCTAATCAGAAAGGCGAGTGTAGATGTGTTTAGAGACACAACAAAGGCCAAGCTGATACATAGCATGCCAGAAGCGCTCGCAATTAGTCCCAGAGTGATTTGGGCCAGCAAATACCATTTTAAACACACACACACACACACACACACACAAAACAATATGCACAATTACTGTATACATGCAAATTATATGCACACTTGACAGAAAAGCTTTGCGAGGCAAATTCAATTGCCTGAGTCAAGTGTAGAGAAAGGGATTGTGGGTAATTTATAGGGCTGAGACAAACATGCATACTGAAAATTGCATCACACATCAGTATTCAGGCCTCGGGATTGTGAATCAGTGCTCGGTCAGTTGTAAATATGATGTAGAGGCATGTCTCGGGTTATTCATGATTCTGACCTCGAAGCGGTTTTGTCGTTTGTGATGTCCACTCCAGCGTGTTACGGGGTTGTATTACGTTCAAAATCACCTCAGGATTATTCTTCGGAACGTTTCACCCTGTAAGTCCTAACAGCATTCATGATTTTTATTCATTTATTTATTTTTTTCTGTCCGGCTTTTGTTTTTGTTACACAGTATACAGTGTGTGCTTACCGCAGACCATGATGATGAGTGTTGTTCTTGTGTTGTTTTTATTTAATTAGCTAGTTAATATAATGTTTAGGGTTTTAATTAAGAAGAATTTGAGATGGCAAAATATCAACGAAGATGATTCACAGCTCTCAGCATGAATATTTCATATTTATTTGAATCTTTTGAATCTTTTCTTATTTGTATTTCTGCACAACTTTTCCACTTTTTGGTATTTTTGCTTACTTATACCCTGTATTTGGCTATACACAGTAAGATTTTTAGACATTTACAACTTTGACATTTCTACAGTGCAGGACATAAACTGCCAGCAGAACAGTCATTTAAGAATATGTAAAAACCTTCAATAATTAGGATTATTTTTTTAATTGACCACAAAAAAAAAAAAAAAAAAAAATGAAAGTTCTGCAAACTTGCTTTCCAATCATTTTAGAGTTTTTCTAAAATTCCCATTTATAAAATTAAATTGCAATACCTGTGATTTATCACTGGAAGTGTTTCATAACAAAATACGTCACGATAGCAACATTATATCTTCATAACCTTGAGTGACATCATATTTCACATACAAAATGTCATCGACTTTATGTCTATATTTTATCTCTTGATATTTCAGGCTTAAAGCCGAACGCTTTTTTAATGCGAGTGGTCTAGACGAAAACGGAAAAAAAAAAGGTCAGGCCTTGAGAGCTCTCAAGTGCAAAGATAAAACCTTGGAGATGAGGTGATTTTAGTAATCTGAATGTTCCAGAAGGAAAATCATCTTAAGCACCAAAGGTCTGAATGCTGTTTTCTGTGTAAATACTGAGATATATTTTGAACTTCAGATGGAAACTCTGAATACGGCTCACGGCATGAGAAACACTTTAAAGTTTGGTAACAAAAATGAGAAGCTGAACTGGTTTCAAGTCTTTCATGACCATTATGCCTGCAACAGTAACTATAAACAGATAAACGCGATGAGCTATAATTTTTTAATCAACAAAAGAGTTGGAATAGTTATTGTAGAAGACGAACAAAACACTTTTTGTTATCGGAAAGTTAAAAAACTTTGAGCAGACGACAGTAACTGGCAATTCTATTCTTATAACTACACAGTCCATTGTGTTTTATTCTGTATTTGGCGTACAGGAAGTAGAGGACATGCTGCCCTGGGCTGACCGTCTGTCTCCTTCTTGCATCAGACCATCACTTTAGCACCAACAGCCTCAGATCGCATATAAAACAATGCATGAGCTTTTAGTGTGGCTTAATAAATACTTACACAAACACACACACACACACACACACACACACACACACCTTTATTGTATTCAATAACGTCACAAATAAAAGAAATAAAAGCAATGGCCAGAAAAACACATTTGCATGCTTAAACAACCAATTAAACACACACACACACACACACACACACACACACACACACACACACACACACACACACACACACACACACACACACACACACAGTTAGAGCGTGTCCCCATTATTCCATTCAATAACTTTAGTGCTGTATGAAAGTGATGGGGAAAGAATGTACACTATGGGAGGATGGGGGCGGGTTTTCATTTTAGGACTTCACCGGTCAATAGATTTTTACCACCGTCTTGATTTATGTCATGATCATGTAGGTGGAGGATTGTGTTGTTCTACCGTCAGTTGTCACGAAGCGAATGCATATTAAAGTGATAAGGAATGCAGAGGACAAACAATGACAAAAAATGCACTCAATAAATATATATATATATATATATATATTTTTTAATGTCGATAAAAAATCTTTTTTTTTGCACACTCCAGCAGAGATGTTGTCCTGTGCATAGCCTGTGGTCTGTGTGGGCTATACGGAGCAGCTCTATAAATAAAAGCACATTTCTTTTGAGGTTAGGTCAGGCTGCTGGAGCAAAGCACAGATGATAGACAGAAAAGAATAATATTGTGCCTTTTGTTAATATTTGTTTTTATTTGTTAGAACATATTATCAGTAAATGGATTTGTTTTTACTTTGGGGTGAGACGAGAATGACCAGACACGGTGGGATTGAGCTGGCTGTCAGACAAAACACTCTTTACAGCTGTGGTGAGCAGAAAAGCATCCGAGAACACCCAACACAGCTGTTCCTTAAAACAGGTGGAGTACAAACACCAGAAAAGCACCAGGTTCTGCTTGAGTCAGCATTTTGGAAAAACTGACATTTGAAGTAGAGACTTTTTTTTTTTCCAGTTTTTCCATTTTAGCAGCAAGAAGAACTGAACGTTAGTTGCACCACTCATTGATTACAGAGGTATTATGCTGTAGGTGTACCTACTACTGGTTGCCATGACAATAATGTTTATCAATGAGTGGTGCAACTAACGTTCAGTTCTTCTTGCTGCTAAAATGGAACATTCTGAGGAGAGATTTGGCATTGGTATATAAAATTCACCAATGTCTATGTGCATCCACTCATAGCAAATGAAGGAGAAGCTCCATATTTGGATAAAGTTTGATTTTTTTCAACTAGCTAGACACACCAGACATCCGATCTCTGCCACGTCACCAAAAGTCGCTGGCTCTAATTGACAGTGAACAATTTCTGGTTGCTTTGTCACTAGGAGGCACTGCATATGTGTGAACGCCACTGATCACATGACCACAATTGGCCCATCTTCTAATGGTTAGGTCCAGCATGATAAGGCGCCACATTGTCTCAAACTTTGTCCATGTACATAATCGTGCAAGTTCATCTGTATCGAGTACGAATGTTCAGCTGACAAACCCGCAGCGACTAGGACTGGAGAACTGAAGCAGTTCCGACAGCAAATCAGTATTAGTATGGTGTTCCTAATAAAGTGGCCAGTGAGACACAAAACACACAAACGCTTTTGAGAAACGATTTCATCTTTTCAGGAACACTTGACACCCTTTTGACGTGCCTGTTATTTATGGTGAAGGCTGTATATATATATTCACAAGATCTCGTGTCTCCCTGTATTTCATTTAAAAACCAAAAACAAAGAGTAATATCCGGATTTATATTCTGCGCCGCACACACAGCTCTCTGCACACACACCCCCACACAGAGAAGCACATCTGAATTATTCAGAAATGATGATTAGCCAAGGCAGGGCTGACTTGTCTCACACGCAGAGGCCAGGAGGTTATGTAGCCAGAATCAAAACACAGATTGTCACATTCGAGTGCTCGATTAGGATGTGGAAATGATCACGCCTTAAATTTTACCTACAAGGAGAGACCCTTATATGATCTTATGAGCTGAGATATGGGCATTTAAAACAGTTTTTGTTCCTCATTTCTGTAATTAACTATTAACTATCTATTATTATTATTTCTATAATTAACTATCTATTAACTATAATTCATTATATATTAAGATTACATTCATATCATGTAGTCGGACATTCATAAGGCATCGTATACATTATAATTATTTTTATGGCTAGGGTTAGCTACATGCGTGTTTATAACACATAAGTAATGCTTTGACACCAACCCCAGTTTTTGTCGTGTATAATGTGTTGGCATATATACTATACACTGTCATGCCTTGACATGTTACGATGCATTCATAAGACATTATAAGAAGTTATGAATGCATTATAACATGTGATCAACACCAACCCCAATTTGTGTTGTGTATAATGTATTAGCATATGTACTATAAACTGCCATGCCTTCTCTAAGCATTTTATAGGCATGCAATCATTATGCATTATATGTTTGGTGTATAGTATATATGCTTGTGTATATAGCATATATACACATTATGATTGCATTATAACATGCTTAGAGAAGGCATGGCAGTTTATAGTACATATGCTAATACATTATACACAACACAAATTGGGGTTGGGGTTGATAACATGCTATAATGCATTCATAACTGCCTATAATGTCTTATGAATGCATCATAACATGTCAAGGCAAGGCAGTTTATAGTATATATGCTAATACATTATACATGACACAAACTGGGATTGGTGTTCATAATGTGATATAATGCATTCATAACAACAAGTAATGCCTTATGAATGCATTATGACACATTATGAATGTATTAGAAATATATTTTATACATATAAGGACACTGTAGTTGTCAGTAGCACTTTCTACCATACTGTAAGTCCATAGTTAAAATGCGCTATGAACATATCCAAATCTTATTCTGATGCAGTCACATGGTATTATACACATAATTTGAATTATAAGCATTGCTATAAACTGTTCACAAATTTATATTAGTGTATATAATGCCTAATAAATGAATTATAACATATTATAAAGCATACATATTGTTGTAATGCTCTTGTAGATATGCAGCTTGTGAATACGCTTATAATTTGCTATAATAGAAACTATAGCTACATATGCATATGCTTCATATATGTATAAAGTCACATTACAAGACATCATGTGTGCTGTGTAGCATGTTATAACACATGAATACTGTATTCATTATCCATTGTCTAAACACATAAAACTATTCAGCGTTACATACATAAAACACGAGCACATGACTAGTGACATAATGTCAGGTCTCATAAAGCGTTATAATGCTCACTGTAATGTATTATAATGCATTACAACATCAGTGTCGACTTTATGTTAAAGGTTTACACAGATGTGTATAAAGCCACATCACTACATTACACACTAGACACTAATGTGTTGTGATGCATTACAACACATTATAGCTGCTGCATTATGACATTATTATTATTATTCTTATAGACAGACTTTATGAAGCTTTATGGAATCTGACATTAGACAGTAGTACTTTAATAACAGCAGGTTTGCCAAAGATGCCAAAGTTAGGTTTTTTTTATCATCAATCATAGACTCATTATACTTTTTTTTTATCCCTTTATAGGTACATTTACTGTTTTGGAATGTCTATGAAGCAAGTAGTAAAACGTATAATGCATTATGAACACGGATTCATCAGAAGTGATACGTTGCTCTAAAGATTGTAATTATTGTTAATAGCGTTACTCTAAAGATTATTGTATTACATCCAGAGGCAACGTCCTGAATCAGATTCATTTTTCTGCAGAAGTGTTCATCATCAGATTCGGGAAGGAGGCAAGCAGACAAGGAGCATAGGGCGGCGTAAGAATTATGATTATGCGACTCCCATTGAGGGGGTATCGAGACTTCAGCTCCAATACCGAGTTAATAACTCAATGACCACACTTAGACAGGGAAATATTAATCCACGCTGTTAATTTTCTAAGATTAATCGGCGCAAGGAACATTTATGGCCCCGGAGAAAGATTTTGCATTCGAATTTTGGCACTCTTTAGTCATGAGAAATGAGGGGAGTAAAGGAACAAATGGGCTTTTATGGCAGATGGGCAAAAAAAGGCAGAGCTTTGAGGATGAAGTAAAATTTTTGGGGAGTAAATCCTCCATCCTCCTTGAATGGCACCGATTAATGATGGCAGTTATGGTGGGGGGAAGATGCCATGCAGTAGTGTATTGTTGAGGTCATTTGAGCTTTAAGGACACTTAAAATGATTATTGTGTTATTTTTTTAATGCTCCGACACTTTTGTGAAATTCAGGTTTATCACTAAGTGCAACGAGAAAAAGGTCACTTTATTTTGGAAACATGCTTATTTGTAATTGTTTCATTTCCATTTCTATCATTTCTCCTGCTTGCCAAGCAATTAAAGCAACAACATTTCATGAAATCATGTTTTAATATATACTTAGCCCTCGAGTATGGTGAACTCTGGCCCCGCACTTTCTGCAAGTGAGCTGTTTTTATTGAGTTACGGGGCTGAGTACGTACAATTTCTCCCCCGTTTTTTGTTTTTTTTCTGTCTTCCTACATAGAATAATTCGCACTCCTCCGTTTTACATCCCTGCAGCCACAGAGCTAATGAATAGAATAACCGAAAAAGCAATTGAGGAGCTTGTTGTGCTCTGTAATGGCCCCAGTGTCTGCTTTTGGGAGGGTTTAACTGAAAGACCTGTTTGAATATGTGCCGTATAAAAAAAAAATGTAAAAAACGCTGCATCAATTTGTAAGTCCAGGTACTATGGCACACAGAGCCGGTGCTCACTTTTGGAGCCAATTTCACAAAATTCTCACGCTTGACCGAGATCGTAGCTTACAAATTAGAAATCTGTTTCAGAACTTTTTTTCTTTTTTTATTAGGAATAATGAATAACACTATTTATAGTCTTGTTAGCAATTCTTGTTATTTATTTACGTATTTATTCAAGTATTTGCTTTGCAAAAAGAATATCTTCATGCGTTTCGCTGCGAAAGTTCTGGTTTCTAATTCAATTTCCTGTCTCCTCTAATTCACTTAACGTGTATCTATTAAGTGCACTGTCTCGAACAGAACAGTATGTACTCATTTGCCTATTTAAATGAGAAATATGAGCCTTCCATTTTCATTCCTAATAACCCTAAGATTTATTGGCTGCATTTTAGAAGGTCGACTTGTATGCCCTTCAAAGACTGCGATTCATAGCCACGCTCAGATTTACTTGCCTGACGCAGACAGACAAAAAGTTTATTCCACTGTCTCCAGACTCTTATTTTCCATTTAATTCCAGCACTGAACTCCAGATGAACTGAACCTTTTGTGACCATTTGTTCTCTTTCTCTTTCTCTCATTCAACCCAATTCTCTCCTCGACTCCAGGACACAGAGATCATCAATACAGCTGTGCTGACCGGCCGGACCGTCGCCATCCCAGTTAAAGTTGTCTCCATAGAGCTGAGTGGAATTGTCACAGACATCTCCTCATTTGTGGAGTGCAAGTCATCCAACGAGGACATCATCAAGGTATTCTCTTCACATTATTTCCCAGTAGCCAGTGAAAGAAAGGAGTATCAGAGGTGCATTAGGCAAGGTTAGTCAAGAGTATTGGTGGCTAAATATATCAGTTACAACAGTGTTCAGTTAGGTGGTTCATGATGTTAAGCAAGTTTTTTCTTTGGACCATTCAGCTGTTTAATACTAATGTATAACTGTTATAATACTACAAACATATACATTTCATCTCATTGATTTACAAAAAATTTTTTCCCAAATATCCATTTCTTTTCTTGATAATGACTTCTCATGAGATTTTCAGCTGACCATCACTACTGGCTAGCGTCTTAAACTTGGCAGGAGTTCGCTATTACATCTATTTCCATAAAGGTCGTTTGTCCAAAGTGTTACCTCACCTGGCTTTGACAAAGTCAGCCGGTGCTTAATGTTTTGTGTTACTTTGGAAGAATTGTGAGGTGTTTTGTTTCATTTGTTTTGAGGTCATGAGTCATGAGTCATATCGTTCTGGATTCTATCATATTTTGTATCCGAACAGTCTGAAATGGGGGTGGGATAAATTAGCTAATAGTGGGTGTTTAGAAAAAATAATTTCTGGCCAGAGTGATCTTATAGCCCATGTTCAAAGCTTTTAGACGAAAACTCGTCCTGTAAGTGCTGCCACTGGGCAATTTTATATTTTTTTTTTACGATACTATACATATTATTATGCTATCACACGGAGCTTTCCATCTCCTTTAGGCATGTACAATCTTTCCCATTCTGCTCTTGCATTTTATTTCGCCTCGATAGACTATACGTGTCAAATCCTACTTCTTTTTTCCGCCATAAACTCAACATCGTAGGCAAAGACTGCGATAAAGAACATAAACGCATTTTCAATTATCGTTTATTGCAGCGTTTTTATATTTCCCATAAAAGTTGCTGTCCGTTTCATTGGTGCAGTTTCCACAAAGCATCATCCATGCTAACTTTTAACAAGCTTCGGAAAAGACCGTTAGCATAGCGACCTCTTCTGATGTCGGTGCATTCGCAGAGTGTCAGGGCGAGATGAGATCCATGCATCAAAGGCAAACAGAGACCAAGAGTTGCCATTAAACTGGTTTAAGATTTAGAGACCACTAGCAGGCAACTTATCGAGTGGGTTTGCTTGACTGGGCCGTCTACTTTGGAGGCTAATTTGAAATGAGGCGTTCACAGTGTGACTTACGCACGGCCTCACGGATCAATGAAATGATCCATTCCGGAGAAAAAGTAGAGAAACTCTGCAAGGAAGAGAAGAGAAAAGGGATCGAAAAAAATCTACAAGGAAGATAAAGGTTAGGGGCCCAAATGACACCCTTTTAGTGGCTGTATACACTGACTGTGGAACATCTTTTGTGAAACAGTTTTTCAACTCGTGCATTCAGACACAGAGAGCTGCTAAATACATCAAGTGGCACATCCCATTACATCTCATGCTGTAAAATGCCTTTAGGTGTTACTTTACCTTTACACGCTTAGCTGCATCAGCCAATCAACAAATCATTTTCATTTGAGTTTTCATTGAAGCATTATCATTTTTTAAACAATGAACAATTCAGTGATTTTTTAGCTTTTGTAAGCTGTCCTGGGCTGCAGTGGCTGAGCTGCATTACTGGAAGATTAATGTCAATCTGTGTTTAAGGAGGTGCTTTTTCACCAAACTTTTTACCTCTTATTTTGTCATGCCTCTGTGTGCTTTGCCTTTTATGGAATCTAGTGGGTGTCACTAATGTCATTTATGGCTGATTGGCATTTATCATTGTATTTCATGTCATATTTGCTTACTAATGCTTCTTTTGTTACTAAAAAGCTAAAGTTAAAAATGAATTTTTGGGCAGTTTTGAGTTTCTTGGAATGAATTCAGATTGGAATGCTGTGATTTCCAATAAGAAAATGAACGAATTAATACAGCTTTAAATACACTGAGGTCTAGACAACATACCACATGCTAGACACTAAAGCGCACCACCCCACCCCAGCCAAATGTTATATCCTAAAACCTCTCTAAACACATACATGTAATGATGCGCCAGCGGTGTTGGTTGCAGAATCCATCAGCGATTTTATTTGTAGCAGAACCAACAGGCAAAAACGTGGTTAAGAAAGCAAAGCGTGAGTCAAAACCGGAAAAACACTAGAGCAGGCAAACAAATCTGAAGTGCAGAACAGAACGAATGTAGATGAGAAACAGGCGAGGTTATACACAGTAATCCAAATAACACAAGGCAAAATCATTGGTCAAAGAGCAGGCAAGGTCAAACACAGAAATCGAGAGAGAGATAAACACTCGGTATGTCACTAGGGAACGATACTTTGCGTAGATCTGTTTGTGTGTGGGAAACAGGAAATAGATCACATGACTAATCAGAACTCAGGTGAGGGCTCCCTCTGATGTTCAGATGTGACAATACAAAGCTCATGGCATTAGCACTGATGTGTTTATTAACTTAGTACTTCCTATGCTGTAGGTTAGCACGTCCCCATTCAAACACACAAAAACACAAATCTGTATTTAAAACCTGCCCTTGTACATTTGGTCCTGGGATCAATGTCAAAATCATCCACTACTTTCCTTAATTGCTAGCACCATCATTAATCCGCCAGTGCCATTAACCCACATTAAACCGCTAGCCCACTCTATTACCCCACAAATGTGCTGTCAATTTAAATACCCATCAGTGCTCCATTACGTATGCATGCCCATTTCATACTGGCTAGAGCCAGTATGGTGCTTTTTAAAGCTCAGAACCTGCCTCTTTTACACCATCTGTTCTCAATATGGTCAACACAAGGCCATGGCAGGATCATCTTGTTCAGGTATGGTTAGAAGTAGTGTGTAGGAGGGCACTTTTAGTGACAAATTTGACCTCTAAGTCAAATCTGTCACTAAGAATCTCTTTGCCACTTTACTAGTGTCAGACATTTAGCTGCTCAGCCATTCCCAGATACCCGTGACACTTAACAGCAGCCTCATTGGAATTACCATTGAATACCCAATGAGAACAGCTTTAAAAAGAACCTGGAGTGGATGCAAATGAGAACAAGTAAACAGTTTCGGGAGACAGATGTGTCTACTGCTTCCTACTACAGAGCTTGTATTAAGTTTGATCACAAATGATGTCTACTTTAAAAAAGTGGGTGGGTTAATTGGCTGTACTTTTTTACCCCAGGGTGACATTGAGTGTGCAATAGACTGGCATTACATCCAGGATGTATTCCTGCCTTGCACACAGAGTTCCTGGGATAGGCTTGGGATCCATCCTGACCATCACCAGAATATAAATCCTGACTCGTGTCCACACGGGTTTCTTTCAGGTTCTACGGTTTTCTCCGACATCCAAAGAACACAACCCTAAATTGCCCCTACATGTGAAAGAGTGTGTCTGATGCCTTGAGATGGACTGGTGTCCGAACCAGGGTGTATTCCCACCTTGTGTCCAATGTTCCACATGTTCTTCTAGCATGGGTATTAACATGTCAAATAATCCAGAATTCCCAAAGTTGCCCCTGTACATGTCAACTGATCAATTTTACTTATTTGCAGTTTAGACTACTGTATGGTCTGGATGTTGTGAGTACTTGATAAATGATGCAGGATAAATCTCATGACTGGTGAAGTCTACGTCTCCCAACCTCCATCAGGATGAGATAACCTCTGATTACGATGTCACTTGCCCAAGACCTCTAGATAAATCATAGATGTGTCCTAAAGCAAAAATCTATCTTTATATTACACTAAGTAATCTATTATTAAAGGTCACTGTGCGTTTAAGGAGTCGTGAGTGGAATTGAAGGACTGGCTTAGAAAAACAGTTTGTTACTACCTAGTTACTGAAGTGGAGAAAGAGCGAGCTGATCATGATGTAGTAATGGATTTGTTATTTTTACTTGAAGTACTTTGCTGTTACAGTATAAAGGTGTGAAACCTGTGATACCTAACTAACGATATTTTACCCCATAAATTAAAAAGGAAATCTTTTGAATAGATCCATAAACTATATTAACTGTGATGGAAATCTTTGCATCAAAGACTATATTAACTGTGATTGTTGTAAAGGAATTTCATTGATGCTTTTCATTGAAGTTCAGATGTTTTGTTCCTCGGTTAAAAATGGTACTGAACAGCAAACCTGGTTTATTTCCAACCACCTTTCACAGATGTTTACTTGGATGTAAAAAGGATTTTTAGCTTTATCATTCAGACAATATTAATACTAATATCTTTGACTACAAGTGTTTGAACATTATGCTTTATAACTCATAAGGTATTTACCTTGTTTTATTAATGTCTTCCCTTACAGGTGTCTATGAACTGCGATTATGTGTACGTGAATGGTAAGGAGACACGAGGCTCCATGAATGCACGTGTGATCTTCAGTTACGAGCACCTGAGCGCCCCTCTGGAGCTCACCGTTTGGGTGCCTAAGCTGCCTCTAAACCTCCAGCTCTCTGATAACAGCCTTAGCTTCATCAAGGGATGGAGGGTGCCAATCCTCCCTGACCGCAGGTAAGATATGGTTTTATCCAGACTATGCGACTAATGCCGAGTTCACACTGCACGATTTTAGCCCTGATTTTCAGTCACCGAATAGTTTTGCAAAATCGCCAACAAATGCCCAAAATTGAAGGCAACTCGGAGCTCGTACATGCGAGTGACAATCACGCAGTGTGAATTACCAAAGATGTGATCTGAGCGATTCGCCGATAAGTCGCCGACACCCATGAAATATTTGGCAGGCTAAATATCTAGACCTGTCGCGGACTCAAAATAGTGCAGCGTGAAAGGAGTTCTGACTGAAAAAAATATTGGCCATGACCTACAGCCAATGAGAGAGCAAGATACAGTGCAGTGGGAAGTTCAGGGAGGAGTTATAGACCACAATATCAGTAGAGTTTATAAGTTTTTGTCAGAAAAAAATGTAAATATAGTTATATCAGAATAAATTAGCTTTACAATAGCATCAAACAGAAATAAAGCAGAAACATTTGCATGACCAGCCGCATCAGCAGTAGAATACTGTAAAATTATTAATTTGTACAGTTATGCAGATCGTGCAATCCTTGTTCCCTGCACAGACCATTTGGGGTTCCATTTCCAGTCTCGTGCAAGAACTCTGATCTCATGTGTGATCTAGTGTTATTTCCTTATTATTTCTTGCGTACGTTTGGTTGTGAAACGCAGTTTGCGGACCAGACAGAGTTGTCAGCGATTCTTCCTACTGTGAAGTCATGTAGTGTGTAACCTCCTGTCGCCGATCCACCGTGCAATGTGAACACAGCAGCGACTAACTGCTCTACCAGATAGTTGTGCAGTGTGGAAAAAAACAGTGATCCGACGACTTTGAAAATTGTGCAGTGTGAACTCGGCATAAGTGTGGCTGTACTTGTAATATTTGTAATATAGGAAGATGCTGTAGTTCCTCCTTTTGATAGTGCCATAGAGCACAGACTATAGTCTGCAATCTTGAAATAAGTGTAAGTGTTCAAGAGAAAGCGAGCATGGTATCGGACAGGTACCTGATAAACATTTTGGGATTGATGCATGGCTAATTTTATCCACCCCTTCTTTTACTTGTTCTGTTCTTTATTGCTATCACCTTTGCATATTTAAAGCATTGTGTCTTGGTGGAGAATGAAAAAAACAGTGATGTTTGAGTATCATCTGTGTATAATACATGCTGCTTTACCTTTCTCTTTCAGGGGTTTAAAATTGAATCATATTAAATTTTGGATATTTAGTGGAATTTATGGAAGATTACACAGGTTAACACTGCAAAAGTTTCCAAAGAGGATTCAGTAATTGGACTGTTTCTTCAGTAATTGAATTGTTGGATCTCTACTTCCGCACAATAGATTTGCAATGAGACAATGATTATGTGGTTTAATGACATGCTTAATTGTTCTATATTGGATGAACTGCATACTATTACAGCACATTAATGTGCACTAAGACCATTTCAATGGATTGAACATAATTGTTCAAATCAATATAATCTTACATCCAATTGTCATATTTTATGGAAGATACAGGCATGACCAGATTTTGGTTGTCTTTCCTGGTGATGCTGCAAAAATAAAGCAGCTACATCCTGGGTTTTTTTTTTTTTTTTCAGCACTATCCTCATTCCATCTCACTGGTAAAGGTCTCATCTGTCCAGAACACTTTGTTTTAGCTAACCTGACCTTTATGTTCTTAGCGCTTACCTGGAGTTTGTTCCTTTGTTTTTTTTTCTCAGAAATAACTTTGTGTCCTTCTATTTATGGTAATGCCTGATTCAGGATAGAGAGGTTTCTTAAAAAGTTTTGTCTCATGGTAAACTTAACTTGGTTTTTAACTTAGCTTAACTTGATTGTTTCCAATTGGTCCATCCTTTTGGCTAAAGGTACAATTTGAGATGTATCTAAGAATCTAGGATGCACATCATCTCATCTCCAAACCTAGTTTCTTGTATTAGAGAAGATTTTCCCAGTTTTTTAATTAGCTCAAAATTTTAAGGTCTTCACATTTGACTTCTGTCTTCCAGCATTAATCGTTGGCTGGCAGAACAGAAAGCATCAGCTTTCAATTTATGTCTTTCAGAATGAAGATTGGAGCTTTTCAGTTCTGTACACATGAGCTGTGAGGGGGGAATTACTTCCCACTTAATTGAATTCATTCAGATGGGCCATTTAGATGGAAATGTGATCTGATTTGATGATACTAATCCAATTCCACAGTAAGCTTGAACATAGCTCACCAAAATCTTTAAAGAAAGTCTTTGTCTGGGTTCTGTGTCTAATATACTAGTTTTTTGAGCTACAAACACTGATAAAGTTTGTATTTCCTGTATTTCCTGTAGCAAATGAGATATTTTACTGTAATCAGGCCTTTAACAATATCTAGAGCAGTGAAGAATCTGACTGAATGTTAAACTGATAAACTGTTGAGATAGTCAAGGGGGGAATTGATTTTTGGATCCATTCTTTGATTTCCATTATGTTATCTCTTTCTTGACCCCCACTACCTGGGTAACATATAGACAGGCAGAAAGTAAGAGAGAGAGAGGTGTTGCATTTGCGATGTAGGAACATTTTCAAAGACTGGGGAACATTTTCAGCAAGTCAACAATGTTAGGCAATGAGACAGAAATTGTCCTTTCTGACAGAATACACCTAGAATACACTGTGTTAAGAATTGCCAATAGGCAAAACTCTGGCCATCATGACCGTCCTAAAAAGAAACATTCAAATGTCGCCCCGTTTGTCCTGCAGCCAACTAGATCTAAATGATCTAAAACTTCCAGGTAGAAATAAACTTTGTGACTTGACAGAGTAGTTTTATCTGTGGGTGTAGTCACCCTTCACAGAGCTGTCTTACAGATTTCCAGCAGAACCTGGACAACCTCATTGGGGGCGAATCAATCTTTAGTTCTTTTCCAACTTATCCTTATTCCCTCTCTTTTTTTCTCTCTGTCTTTAGCTACTGAAGTCTTTGGCATATTGTGAAGTGGATCTGCTTTACATTCCACCCAACTGCTGATAATGATTGGGCTGTATATGATTTGTCAGTCAAAAAACAATCCTACTTGTCCTGCTTTTTCTATGTCAGAAGCAGGCTAGGAAGGCAGCATCTGTTCTGGCAGACAGGTCTAATTTATACATATAGGGGGTGAGACTTGCAGATGTGTGAATATAGCCAGAATCTAATGTCCACATGATTTGGCTTTTGATGCTTGCAGTCCAGAGCACATTTGTAACAATGTAAAAAAAAAAATGTAAAAAAATTAACTAAAATTGGTGACTGTAAACTAAAACAATTAGTTCTCTCCCATGTAGGTCAGCTCGTGACAGTGATGATGACGATGAAGATGAGAGGAAGGTTAGCCGTGGCTGCACGCTGCAGTACCAACGAGCCCAGGTGAAGGTTCTCACCCAGTTCCACACTACCTCCAGTGAGGGCACCAACCAGGTGATCACTATGCTGGGGCCTGACTGGCAAGTGGATGTCACGGACCTGGTACAAGATTCGCTGAAAGTTATGGATCCCCGGGTGGCTGAATTAGTAGATCACACCGTGTTGGTGGCCCTGGAGCAGGGATCTACCATACTAAAGGTAAGAGCCAAGAAGTGTTTGAAGTGTAATCTCAAGCATGGGGAGATTTATCCACTGAAGTCAAGTGATGGATGTTATTTGTTAAGGGGCCACAAATTGATAATCACTTGGCTCTTGAGTGACTTACTGGTTCAAACACTGGCTTACGGAAGGCAGGAAATGGAAAGTGGGGTGATTTAATTTTACCAAATGAACCCCAAGAAGAAGTTTTAGAGTAATTTCTTTTTACACTTTGTTAAAATGAAATTATCTGAGTACGAGATTGGTACCAACTGTGGGGTTATAATGACTAACAGAAATTCTTGAAATCTAGAATGGCCAACCCTCAAGCTTGAGGAAATCGTACATTGTTCGAAGATTGTTAAAACAGTCTCCTGTAAGTAACCACCAATTTGATCTCCACTAGAGTCAAAAAAATTCCAGTAAAGTAGAACTCCAGTAGGTCATAGATAGACAGCTGAGCCTCAAAATTAGTCAGTGACTTAGAAATCAGGGCTTGTAGTAAGTTTTGACTTTTCAAACTCTAAACCTCGTGACTCAGATGCTGGATCAGATGTGTTATTTTATAGCTGGAACACATGCGATCTCCAGGAAATGGGCTAGCCTAATGTGATGCCACTAGATATGACAGTAAACAATCAACCTAATCTACAAAGCCCAATTATGATCGCCCTGCTGCATCACATAAACCCTGTGTTTATAAATCTGCTTAGACGTTCCATTCTAAGTCTGTGTCATTGAAGTTACCTTAGTCTCTTATTCAACATGATAGAAAATGACTCGGAGAATAAACAAATGTCATGTCAGAGGTGATGTTACTATCTTTATATCCTCAGTTCTCACTCAGTTTTGCTCTCTTCAGGCTTAACAGGGCTAATTTGCTCAGCAAATTCAGGTCATGTGAAATATTTGAGTAGGAGAAAATGGGAAATAGCAAGTCTGTTCATTTGAGTCAGTATCAGCTAGGACTCCAAGGTCAGCATCGTTAGCTCTTTGTTCAGCTTCATCTTTCCAGTGGCTTTGTCATTAGAGGTTAAATTCTGTAAAATAAAAAATCTCTGCTTGTCTGTTCTATCAGTCTGATAGAACTATTGTAGTACTATTTGATTTCCTCATTGCATGATGAGAACATTTTGGGCCATAAAATTCATTAACATTGTGACACATCATTGTTCATTTTATTTGTGTGTGTGTGGAGTTGAGAATGAGTTTGTGACACAACAGGGATACAGTTTGTTTTTTCTTCCATCTATTGCAATCAAGCCATCACACACAAAGGGAGTCGACTAATTACAGAAGGAAAGGGGTCATTAATAATTAAAGGCCAGTGCAGAGCTGGCCTTTTGGAAATCATTGTGTAGCTCTCCTCCCGATCCATTTTGAATGCTAACTGAAAAGAATTTGTCACAGGTTCAAAAGATGGGATCTAATTATAAATCATTTTCTGGATATTTAGGAGACTTTGGAAGCTTTGAATTATTGTTCTTTCACTGTTATTCATTATTCTTTCATATCAGAATCTTTGAATCATTGTACATTCAACTTAGAGTCTGAATCATTCATTCTTCTTGAACTCTTCGAGTTAATTGTTCTTTCACTGATAAATCTTTCCTTCATTATTCTTTCATTTATGAATCTTTATACAGCTTCTTCACTTTAGCATTTTCGAATCATCGTTTGATTTTGGATTATTTAAGTCATTGTCATTTGATTTTGAATCTTCAAATTATTGTTCTTCCATTTTGAATCTTCGAATCATTGTTGGTTCATTTTGCAATTGTTGAACTTTTTTTTTATCATGTCTGAATCATTCATTCATTCATTGTCTGTCGCTTATCCGAACTACACTCGGGTCATGGGGAGCCTGTGCCTATCTCAGGCGTCATAGGGCATCAAGGCAGGATACACCCTGGACGGAGTGCCAACCCATCGCAGGGCACACACACACTCTCATTCACTCACGCAATCACACACTACGGACAATTTAGAGATGCCAATCAACCTACCATGCATGTCTTTGGACTGGGGGAGGAAACCGGAGTACCCGGAGGAAACCCCCGAGGCACGGGGAGAACATGCAAACTCCCACACACACACACACACACACACACACACACACACACACACACACACACACACACACACACACACACACACACACACACACACACACACACACACACACACACGGCGGAATCGAACCCCCAACCCTGGAGGTGTGAGGCAAACGTGCTAACCACTAAGCCACCGTGCCCCCCCATGTCTGAATCATTATTTTTTCATTTTGGTATTGTTGAATCTTTTTCCATTCATTCATGAATATTTGAATCATTTTCCATTCATTTTTGAATCTTTGAATCATTTCTCATTCATTTTTGAATCTTTGAATTATTTCATTGGCCACTTTTCCATATGAGCAATTTGCTAAAGTTGCACAGAAACTCCTAAGTGCACTGTTCATCACAGGAAATGCATATTTTTAATGTATTTGTTAGGAGCAAACATAAGTGAATCAATATTGCATTGTTCAGAAATGTATTACATTTAATAGGCTCAAGCAGCTATATAAAGAGATCACAAGCTCTGCGTTTTAGAATGGATTAGGTGAACTCTTGTGAATTAATTGGTAAGCCGCATATACCAACTGCTGTAATTAATTTTGTGGGAAACTGGTTAGCAGACTTTTTTAGTCTCTGAAAGCTCTTCGAGTACACAGCACTTTGGCTGTTAAAACGTAGACATCAAACACAGGTGTAGCAGCCAGCACAAGAAACTAATTGCAAGCTTCTTGAATCTAAAACAAATTAGCTTTTTTGGCAGACGTTAGCTCTCACTCTTTCACTCACTCACACACTCTCTCTCAAGCAAACAAAATCACTCATGCTAGAAGTCCCTCAACTTTGAAACATGCCCCAAACTTGTAAAGGAAAAAGAAAACTGCTGTCAAGAAAAGTGATCGGTTTAATTATATATTCCTCAGTGTTCATGTGTGCACCAAAAAAAAGGCTGGTTAGTTAACCATAACTGCCTGTTCTAGGACATTGCTATATCTAATGTATGTCTCGCACAGACCTGAATCATCAGTACACATCACTGAATGACGCACGTAGAACAAAGCCATTCAATCAGAGGATTCAGCGTGATTCCAAGCCCCTCGGGCCCTGGCCGAACAGTGCATCCTAACAGATGTGAGCTTCTAATGAGGCTTGGTGTACAAAATACATAAAGCTACATCGCTGCTCTTGGAGAGCTCTCGTCTTGAGAGCTTTTTTTAAAAAGAGATATGGAATAACAGCGCACTGCCAAATGCACTGCGCAGAGGCTGGAGATTTTCAAGCACTATTAAAAGCCATTACGGCTTTCAGGGCTAAATGGGCAAGAACCGCTGTGCTGCCCGCTCGGTCGCTCATTAAATCCGTCCACCTCCGAAGCCAATGTGATTGAGCCCATTATACAGCCTATTATTGGCACTAATATTACGCTTCTGGTTTTTTTGAATCGGGTTCAACCGCGAGTGAAAATAATGGCATAATCGGCTATAACGTTGATACGTTTAATGTTATTTTGTAGAAGTTGTTTTGGAAAATGCTGAGGATTTTCTTTTCTTGCTGTTACTTTAGGCATGACATTTTTGACATTTCTCTCTGCTTAAACTGGAGGCTGAATTTACAGTGGATCTTTTTTTTTCCTCAAATTGTTCTGTTCAGATTTTCAGACCATTGTTATTCTATCCAGACAGAAATGGATTTTTCCTTTCACAGTTATATAATGCTGTATACATGTACATGAAGAATATATGTAGATTTTTCAGTCAAGTAGCTGTTTATTTAAAAAAATAAATAAATAAAAATTAAATGTCTTGATTAGCTCCTAATCAGGCTTTGGGTTTATTGTAAAAGATCTCTTGAATTGTTTATTCAAATCTTGGCAGAATATTTTTAATTCCTTCCTCTATCCATTCTTCTTCCAGCTGGAGAGACTCAAGCAAATCAGCTGCTTTCAATAATTCAGCACTTTATTTTAGAGTTTGGCTCACAGTCTCCTACTTTGAGTTATTTCTGCTACTATATTTCATTAAAAAAAAAATCTAAGTGAACAAATGGACACAAAAACGGCAGCTAAATGTTTCCCAAAGCATACCCACATTTCTTCTTTAATTTGACAGTCACTTGTGTATTGGTCTGTTTGCAAACATGTTCTGGAGGTAAATCGGAGCAGGCTAAAAAATAAAAAAAAAAACACACACACATCCTGCTTCTCAGAATTCCTTTATTTTTCTTTCTGAAAAATAAAAAGAAAATTGGCATGCTGAAAAGAGGTCATAATGGCTGTAAAATTGCAGCTTTAGGGACCTTAGCGGAACTACTTTGGCTGTTTTTTTCCTTTTTACTTTGCCCTCTGTCGCACAACAACCACCCACTAAATACTACCATTTTGTTGTCACTCTTATGCTTCCTAATATTTATCATTTTCACTACTTTCATCTGTACTTTCTCCCTTACAGTACAAAATGAAAAAGTTCAATAAAATCTATAGTGTGACTGCTTGATTTACTAACCCTGTTATATACTAAAAGAAAACCAAATCATACATTGTTATTTTTTCCAGGTTGAATCCCCACTGGCAGTGGAGGCCATTTTGGGTGAGGTGGCATTCTCTGTACTGGATGATAAAGTTTCCATAATAGATCTGCGTATCCATGCAATTTCTGGACTGACCCTGAGTCTCCAGCCCAGTCCAGGAAACAGTCACACCATGGTGGCAAAGGCAACAGGGCTACAGACGCTGTCTACTCTTAAACAGGTACTTCCTGGATGTTCAAAACATTCAATATAAAATGATAAATCATACCTAAATACTTGTCACGTCCTGGCACCCCCACCCTTTGCAGGGCTCCATGGTGCTGCGTGCGCCAGCGCGCCATGGAAAGCAGACCCATACGCGGGATTCAGCGAAGCGCTGCTTTATTCACATAAACACAAGACACGGGGAAGATGAACCTAACTCTTAAACATAACGTGGTTAAACGAAAATGAAACCGAAACCTAATTAAACATCAACATTGCAAACAAAACAAAACTTGAGGGGCAGCTAAACATTGACCGACAAAGACATGAACACTAGGATCCCTATTTATAGGGCTACACATTACGGTTAATTAGGAGCAGGTGACACAACAGGATAGAGAACAATAGGCAGGATAAAACAATAGACACGCATGAGCAGGCTTCCGAGATTCGCCTGCCAGCACCCTCTCCGGGCCTGGCAGGGAACTGTCCAACTATTCCTAGGAATAACCAGGGATGAGTCTGAATCTTTGAACACATCAGTCAGTGTTCTTAGTAGGGATATGTCTTCTGAATAAATTTTAATAAACAGATTTTAGAACAGGGAGGTCCTTCTGGCATAATGAAGTATTAGTCCCCTGCAAGTAAACATTCCTTCTAGCTTTTCCATCCAAAGATTTTGCAAGAACTTACATAATTGGGATTTCTACTATTAGAAGTATTACACCTTATATCTGACACCTAAAGGTGCAAAATATTTTCTTTATTGTGGCATAAGTGTATGTTATATTATTCTGAGAAAAAGGCTGACATTTGTTGGTCAGTCCTCTGGTCCAAATTCAGAATTTTACTCATTCAAGTCTTCTTTGAAAACTTGTCCTGGTGGAAGGTAAATGAGACTGAACAGGTCTTAATGGATGGAAAAGATTTCCTTCTAGTATTTGTATGTGGCCTATCCAGCATCTCCACTACATGATGCTCCCACCCCTGTGCTTCATTAATGAATGGTATATTTCACTTGTCCTGGGTGTCCATCAAATACTAAAGCCCTGATTTTGGTATTCAAATACCAGCACCTCAATACAAAATACGCTTCTGACAGACTGATAATGTGGCAAATTGAAGAAACTGGCTTTCAAAATGTCAACAAGGGTATGGCTGTTCATATTTCAGTAATTTCTATAAACTGTGTAATAATGTTTCTACTGCATTCTGTTTATTTGTATAGTTTGTATCATATTGCAGCTCTGACTGGTTTAAAACTGACATTATATTTTTTTTCCTTAAGACCAATTAGTCAAGACTAGTTTATTTCTTTTTTCTTTATTTTTAATTGCCGTGATATTCCCCAAAAAAGGGACAGGATGAAAACTGTCAGGGAACAAAATCCTCAAGAGGATGAATATGCAGGAAAAGTTAACCAGTTTAATAACCAAAGCTGTTTTTTTTTTTTTTTTTCAAACACTGTCAAAGAA
The DNA here is from genome assembly GCA_033459395.1 of Hemibagrus guttatus. Taxonomy (NCBI): domain Eukaryota; kingdom Metazoa; phylum Chordata; class Actinopteri; order Siluriformes; family Bagridae; genus Hemibagrus; species Hemibagrus guttatus. The sequence continues at coordinate 4,740,322 of JAUCMX010000027.1, forward strand.
AGCCATGTTCCCCCTTCAGGCATCTTAATTTTATTGCACTGAAAATAATGGGTACGGCACACACATCTTAGCTATTAATCTTTAGAAACCAAGTGTTTTTTAAACACTGTTTCCAGAGCTTTAGCTTTATGAGAACATTAAGTGATCAGTATGGCAGCTTGTTTGCCCCCACTAATATTTGTGTAATCTGAATCAGATCAACACAGCCACGTGGTGACACACGAATCCCCAACTTGAATCCACTGACCAATTAGCTCTAGCTCTCTCTAACAGGCTGGGCCCCATTGGTGTAATAAAGGCTTGTTTGACATTCAGATGAATTCAAATCTCACTCAGTATCACTGCTTCTAATGAGACGGCATCCTGCTTAATGAGAAGCCAAAGAACATGCCATCACGTCTGTTCCTTTCCCGCATCAGGGGAACACTGTACATTTGCTTTGTGATCCTTCCCATTCTTTAATTGGAGGTTTTGGAGCAAGGGCCAATAAATGCCAGAATGCTAATGTGTCCAACATCTCAGGCATGTTCCCTAGTTCCAATACATTTTCTATTCAGCTTTTTCTTTTCAGTGTCTTGTTCTCTATATGAAACAAAAAAAATAATTTAATAATGGTTGGCAAATCATGCATTGAAGGCTAATTGCTGCCACCACAAACACACAGAGCTTGTCCACCCATGGATTTAATAAGAGTAATGCAGTGGTCATAAATGCTCATACCATTAAAGCCTGTCCTTTGTTCTGGTCACTTGGCTCTCAAAGGAAAACCTTGAAGCCACTGCTGTCATTCCGCTGTCCAGGAACGTTTGCCCTCAAGTGCTCTCATAGATCTGCCTTCCATGATAAATGAACAAACCTTCAGCAGGTTAGGAACTGGCATGCATTGCCCTCATTCATGCTTCTACTTTGTCCCCTGTACTAATCCTGTGAATCCTGTGTGTCATCATGTTTCAAGTTCATAATCTACGATAGGGATATAACCAGATGTCTTATTTGGAATGAACAGATGATGTGTTCTAAACAGATTCAAATTGGAGGCATAGTGTTCATTTTTGTATTAAGACATTTCTAGAAATTTGAGAGATATCACAGGCAGGCACAAACAAAAATATTAAGCGCCTGAACTGGATTTAAAAAACGTCCTGCACACATCCCTAGTTGTGAACCTGAGTGATGAGGGTGATGCTGAGGAACTGTCACAGCTAGAATTCACACACTCTACTGACTAGTATTTCTACCTGTTGGGTTTTTTCACTAGTGTTTCTGCAGGCAGGCTTTTACTACTACCACTTATAACAAAAAAAAATGAAAATCAAGAAAAGAAAGAACAGAAACCCTCTCCGGTGGCCAACTTCAGGTTTAAATCCAAATACACATACAGATATTTGGAGAACTAAACCGATACACCCAAGGTCTCTACTCTTGTCTGTCTGACTGACATGTACGAATAATGAACTGTATGCTATGGACATAAAACATTTTCAGCCACACAAAACTACTATTGAACATTTTCCTCTGAAGTTTCTAGGTTTCTAGGTTCAATAGAAATGCTCACATCTGCTTCAATGTTTTAAGTGAACTGTACATGCCACTTTCTGACTAGGGCCGAACGTCAGTGCAACTATGACACAAGTGACACTAGTAAAAGTGGTCAAAGACTTTTAAGCGCAACAGTGTGTAGCCAGGTGAAGTACTTTGTTCCCCGTATGTGTATGTGAGGAGGGTGAAAAGAAGAAGGAGTGGAGAAAGCAAAACCCGCTTTGCCACAGCTGGTGAAATATCATTGTGTCAAAATAGTTTTTTTCCAGACCATGTCCTTTTTCTTGCCTTCCATCAAGCATGAGCTGCTTTCTTTTCAGCTGTAAGTGGAGGCAAAGGTCAAGTGGTCTTTTAAACTCTAGCATGTTCCATGTGTGATATAAACGCACATGCTTGCATCAGTGCCATTTCACTTCAGACCATGTTCCTGACAGGTTCTCTCTTTTCACAAGCTACATCATGAGTACATATGATGGCAAGGTAGCTTTGAGGTTAACATTCTGTGCTTCAAACAAAGGCTTGATTACAAAAAAGAGACAAGCTGCTTTTGATGCTTTGCCAAAACTAATGAAGTGAAGACTAAGGTTAGATATGATAATGCTTAATTAAACCTCAAGGACAAACAAATGACAAACTAAAAACCTCAAAGCCAGGGTCATGGTTGAGATGCAAAACAAGCAGAGCACATACCCTGCTTATTTTTTTATTTGGGGAATCATGAATGCTTTAGTCATGGGTATATTTATGAGTTATAGGTATCTGTTATGTAATAAAAATCCACAGTTTCTCTGAAAGACTGTCATGTGTGTCTTTTTGTTTCTCTGTTGCACACATAACCTTTACTCTCTTTGCGTAGGAGCTCTGCATTTGAAGGTTGAAGTTCATTAGTACAAGTTGAGAGTAAACAGAGACTTTTACATTGAGGATGAGATTCACAGAGGACCTAATACTGACCCCTGCAGCATCTTATACATATAATTCATCTTTACATGATTTGCAGCAACTCTATAATCTTTTTTCTCCAAGGATTTGTATTAAATACTGACAAAATAAAGTAATGAATATGTATTGGCCAACATATATATGGTTTTATATGCAGTTTCATATCTTTTTAAACATAAAGAGTAATATGGTTCTGCTCTAATGGTTTTCTGTGTTGTGGTTTTTTGTTTTGTGATAAAAGTGGACAGTTTCAGTGAAGTGCTGCCTGAAAATGGTGTGGTACTTTAGAGGAATATTAATGTCAAGACTGATCCCTATTTTCCTTTCTTCACTTTTTTATATTGCAGGAAGCCAGCCTCTCCATTTGGGCCTATTTCAGTGACAACACAGCAGCCCCACTAGGTATATATGACCCCAAGGATTACAACCTTAATGCCTCAACACTGGATGATAAGGTGGCCTCTGTTTCCCAGGAGCCTCAGCAAAGGTGGCCAGTCATCGTCGCAGAGGGGGAGGGATCCGGGGAGCTTGTACGTGTGGAAATGACTATATGTGAAGCATGCCAGAAGACTAAACGAAAGAGTGTTATTGCTTCTTCTCCGGTTCACGTGAAAGTGCGGTTTGGTCCTGACGAGGACTCTGAAGAGGAAGACGATGAGGTGGAGGTGGAAACCAAACTGCCTTTCAATACAGGAAGACCAATTCTTGATCCTAACATCGGTGGTACTGGATACGAGCCGTCCAATGAGCAGCCAGCAAGTGTGCCCATTGACTATACCAACTTCCCCACTATCAGTAACCAGGATCGGCCAACCATGGAGGAAGCGGGTGAAGAAGACGAGTTTACCCACTCACCTCGCAGCATGACCGATTTGGAGATCGGCATGTATGCCCTCTTGGGTGTTTTCTGCCTGGCCATTCTGGTTTTCTTGATCAACTGCATTGTGTTTGTCCTCAAGTACCGCCACAAGCGAATCCCACCCGAAGGTCAAGCCAACATGGATCACTCCCACCACTGGGTGTTCCTAGGAAATGGACAGCCCTTACAAGCTCAGAGTGACCTTTCACCCCAGACAGCAGAAAGTCCAAGTAATCCTTTGGAAGGGCCACAGACTTGCTGCCATGGAGATCACCACAGCAGTGGCAGTTCCCAGACAAGTGTGCAAAGCCAAGTTCATGGGCGAGGAGATGGCAGCTCGGGCGGCTCCACCAAGGAGCATGGCGAAGATGCAAGTTCTCCCACGTCCAAGCGCAAACGAGTCAAATTCACCACCTTCACCACACTTCCTGCTGATGAGCTGCCCTACAACTCGATCCCCATCGCCGACGATGATGATATCCAGTGGGTGTGTCAAGACATGGGGTTCCAGGATCCTGAAGAACTACACAACTACATGCGCAGGATAAAAGAAATAGCCTAATGGTGGCTATGGGATTTCTTAAACAAACCTTTCCTTTCTTATCTTCTCTTTTTCCCCCTCACTCTTAAGAATTTATCTTTTCACACAAATGGAGAATGTGACCAAGGACCTCCTGTCCTGTTTCTCCCTGGGTGTTACTTTGCACAGTGCTCTTGCTATTTTAAACGTTCACAGGTTTTTGGAACTTTTACTTAAAGCAGTGGATGGAAAGCCAAATATGAGACTAGGTGATCTTTTAATCTCTAGCACAAATGGCTATAGAGTGTATGTCATCCTTTCTCAGGTGAAGAGGACATACAATCTCAAAAGGGAACACACAGAGTTTTGAGTTCTGAGCAGTGGCGTCAAAATGGATTCCTCAAGTGCTCCATCACTCCAGTTGGGAGAAGATATGGGTCACCCTGCCGTGGACAGGATATTTCTCAGATGAATGCCGCACTGTGTCCGTAGATTTTTGTTCTCTTTTTCAAACATCCGAGTATTCTTCTCCAACAAAGAGGCCTTTGTAGTGCAGATTTCCATTTTCCTCTGAGAAAGGTGTTTGAGTGGGGTTGTCCTCGCGCCATCATTGGCTACCATTCGGTAAATATCAAAGACAGTACAGAATTTTGGCCAGTATTGACAAATATTGTCTCTCCTTCCCATTGCTCAGTGTCATATTTCTGCCACATTATTTTTTGGTACTATTATAATTTTTCACATGTAGCATTTTCTACATCATACCACGTCCATTTGGCATGACATCTCTGGTTCTCTCACTTTCCTGATAAAAGTCAGATGCCTTATTAAATCAGTTTGAATCATCACAACCTTTGTGTTGACACCATGTTTGTTTGCATCCCAAAGCAAAAAAAAAACACCCAAAAAAAAAAAAAACACACACACACACAACAAAAAAAAACGGGTAGCTACCCAGACTACTGTGTAATTGAAATTGATATTATCAGAGGTGAAGGGAGGGCACTTTGTATGTTATGACATTAAAATATGTTCATATCTCCAGCATTTGTATGCATGAAAGGAGAGTTTAAGACACCGCCAGCTGTTATCCCCCCCAGGATTTGTAAATGTGTGTCTTGTAATAATTATCTTATCATACATAAATAAGGACCAGTAGAGGACATATAATGTTGTGACATGCTTTACATGCATGCAGTTTCAGACATTTCGCCTCTTGTGTACATACCATATTATTGTCTACTGACACTCATGATTAACATTCATGCTTCAGAGAGAGAATGAGAGGATAGATACAGAGGTGCTGACATCCACAATTTAGGCTTAGTATTTACTTAATTTATAAAATTGGCAAATTCACTGAAGGGGAAAGGAAGCGGGACATTAAAGAGGTGCATTTGCTTCTGGTAGTGTTTACTTTCACTCACGCCAGCTTTATCTATGTGAACTTTAATGCTACGGTTTCGCAAGCCAATAATTAAAACAAGGGTTTTGTTATCTGCTTACATGTAATCATCTCCTACGGCATTTTGTTGTTATGTTTTTTCCCTCTTCTCTTGGCTTGCGAGTATTTTCCTATTAACAATGTTGGCACCTCTGTAGCTGTTAGATTTGTCCGTCATTTCAATCTCATTTCTTTTTTTTTTTACCAGTATAGGTCATTCTTTTCCCAAGGAAACAATGTTAATTAAAACAGAAGAAACCTTCTTGAGTACATGCAAGATGCGTGAATCTGTGCTGTAGATGAATAAAATTGTAATGCCTATTGTGATCACTAACTTTCTTTGCGAAATTGTTTACTCTTATTTATACTGGTTGTTTGTTCATATTGATTTTTTTAATGATTAAAATAAGACTGGAAGTAATGCCTTATTATGTTTGCCTTTTTTACACTAGTAAATGCCTGGGGAAAATGCAAAATTATGGCTTGTTTTACGCAAGGTTTATGTCTTATTTGATTTTTTTAGTTATTTACGTATTTGCAACTTTATTGATACACTGATTATATAGACACGGTCGGTTTCTTTATAGCGCACATTAAAGTTAGTGTATGCACTAAAACTGCTTGTTCGAAATTAGTAGGTTGGGGAAGGACTGTTCTAAAGGTTTAATCAATTTCATTCATTCACAAACACGTTCACTTCTCCATTGTGTGTAACTTGTGTCTTGCTCACATTCATCCATTAATAACTGTAACATGACTAAATGTATTTGTGTCATTTGGTTTATTTGTTGGGTTTTATCCTGGCTTAAACGGTGCAACCTTTTGCACTCAATCTCAGAATTACAGAGGACCTAATAATGACCCCTGCAGCACCTCCTAAACTGCATTTGCAACAAATTACAAAGTTTCTATTAAAATTATTTACTGGAGCTCATGGAATTTATTTAAGTTATGGAAATGAAATGGGAAACATGTATATTTTTCATTATATTTTTCCAAATGTCCTTCACTTTCAATGTTTAACCCATTAATTATCAGTAAAATATTTTGCTTTCCAGCCCAAATGCAATTCACTCGTACAGCGATGGTGGCTCAGGATGAATGTAAAATCAAAACTGAGTAATATACCAACCCAATGTATTGTTACGGTTAACCAGTAGGGCGTTAATGCTTAATAAATGTACTGGCAAGTTTCTAGTAGCAGCTCACACACATTTTTTTTTGTTTCAATGTCATGAAAGAATGTTACCAACATTTTGCATTTCTTTCCTTTATGTATATGGATGTGCAAATAATTTGCCATTTTGAAACCACAGTGTCTGTTTTTCAAAGGAGGTGCTACTAGGTCTTTGCCCTGACCTCATCATCGGATGTGGACTTGTACGTTAAAGCTCGACTCTATGGGAACTTGCTAAAGCACGGAAATAGCAGTGCTATGCTGCCTCACTCTTAATGTACAGAGCACTGTTAAGAATTCCTGTATTTTCCTGGATTAAAAAAAATCGAACACCCTTGTATTCCCCACTTATATGTAAGTACTTATGAAAATACAATACAGAAACCTTTGTGTTTGGCCTCGTTATTGCTCATTGTATGACAAATTCATTGCTATGCAATAATGTTCCTACTCATAATAATTTGAAACATCATAACAATGGCTTGTGCTTGAACACACCATATAAGTGTTAAAGCTGCAGTAAGTAAGTAAGGTTTGACTTGGTTATATGATATGACCTAAAGCAGGCCTTCCAGCCTTCACACCTTTTGCATAAGAGCTCAGCATTTTAACCTCTGAGTACACTTACTGCTCAAAAAATATCTTAAATGATTTACATTTCTATAGGTTTTTTTTTTGTTTTTTTAACTCTGACCTCCTGGAGCCTACATCCAAGCTAAGTTTTCCCACATGCAGCGAAAAAAGTAGCACCTGCAAATCTTACCACAATAAATTCCGAATGCTTTGAGCTCTTTATGACATTAAACCAGAATCTTTTACAAAAATATATAAATTCAGGATACAAAATTTTGAAAATAAGTTTATCCCTCATGACAAAGCTAGAAGCGATGGTGGTGAGAAGGAACTCCCTGAGACTCCCTGAGGAAGCAACCTTGAGAAGAACCAGGACTCAGAAGAGAACCTTATCTGGGTGAAACCGGAGAGTGGTTCATATTATATCATTATATGATACAGCTGTGCTCAAAACTATTCATACCCCTTGGACAAATCAATACTTTTACATTTTTTTCATTTATAAAAACTACTTTGATGAAAATTCCATTGTATTCAATATATATTAGTTGCTATGCACAAACCCACATATGTGTTAGCTAAACTTCATTTGTGTTAGCTAAACTTCATTTGTATACCAATATGGCCAGAGAGTCTCTTTTGAGCCTGTTCAAAATTAATCATACCCTATTCCCAATCTCAGAAAAAAATTCCTTCTTTTGTGAAAGTGTACATGGTTTCACACTCCAGTGACTATAATAAATTTCATCAATTTAGGTCTAATCAATTAAGGCTTAATTATGTTAAATGGTAACACCTGCTCTGTAAAGTATAATTAAGGGGGTAAAGCTTTAATTATTCTCAGTCACTCTCACCATGGCCAAGAAGAAAGAACTTAGTCATGATCTCCGTATGCGTGTTGTCAATGCCCATAGTGGAGGCAAAGGCTACAAGGCCATTTCAAAATAACTGGATGTCCCCTGGATGTCCCTGTATCAACCGTACAGAGTATCTTCAAGATGTTCAACACTGTCAAAAACCTGGATGGGCGTGGTAGGAAGTGCAAAGTATCCTCTAGAGTCGCTAGAAAGATATGCCACGATGCAAACAACAACTCCCGTATCACCACCAAAGCTCTAAGACACACCCTCAACCAAGCAGGGAAGATTGTATCAAGATCCACCATTCAGTGAATTCTGCATCGAGGTGGTCTTCATGGACATTGCCCCAGAAAGACACCACTCCTTACCCATAGACACCGGGATGCACGTCTGGCCTTTGCAAGGGGTTACCTAGAACTTCTGGTCATCCATCCTCTGGTCAGATGAGACTAAACTGAAGCTCTTTGGACATATGGATGTTGCAAATGTTTGGCGTAAGAAAGGAGCGGCGGTGGTCACATTATGCTATGGAGATGCTTCTCTGCCAGTGGTACAGGTAACCTTGTTAAGGTAGATGGTATCATGAAAAACGAGGACTATCTCAAGATTCTTGTTGAAAACCTGGTGGCGTCAGCACACAAGCTCAACCTGCCAGAGAATTGGACCTACCAGCAGGATAATGACCCGAAGCATACGGAGTGAGTGGTCAAACAATGGTTCAGGAACAACAACATAAATGCTCTGGAGTGGCCAAGTCAGAGCCCTGACCTGAACCCAATTGAGAATTTGTGGAGAGAGTTGAAGATCCGGGTCAGGGCTAGGAAGCCTTACAATCTACAAGAACTGGGGGCTTTTGTGAAGGAAGAGTGGGGAAACGTTCCACAGCAGACCTGTAGAAATCTTGTGGTCACCTAAGAGGAAGCATTTGCAGGCCGTCATTAAGAACAAAGACTTTTCTATTGATTATTGAAACATTGTAATCTAAAGGTGATGAATAATTCTGAACATGGTGATTTTTGAATATTTGTCAATAAAACCCATGAAATGTCATATTTCTTCAAATATCACATGTTATTCTCTGTTGTTTGTCACATATTAAATATATGAAAGTATTATAAAACTCATTCATCACAGAAGACAATGAGTTTTGAGCACAACTGTATAATTGGGTACTATATGATACAAAACGAAGCAGTTCCATAACCAGGAAATTAATTTTAGTCTGTTTTCTTGACCTAGTCACTGATGGAGATTTGAATGCAAAACTGTTCATATCAGTTATTGTGCCATCCACAATAAGCTCATGATTAACATCACTTCACAGGAATTAATATAAATTATAAAATCAAAAATAGTGAATCGAAATTTTGCAGCTAAATAGTCTATATAAGGGGGGGGAATGCTCAAATCTACTATTTGACCATTAAAACGATTTTGAGTAGCAGTGTCTACATTTCAACCCTCTTCACCAGTCAATCAGTATAAATAAATTAATTAAATCTGGCCATAAGTCTAATTTAAAATGAATTTGGCTTTCAATGTGAGACATATGTTTTTCCTTACGCAGAATTTCAGTGGTTGAAGATAAACACCAAATTTACAACGCTTATGAACAAGCACTTGGGGTGTCTCAGAGAGCAGAAATGGATTTGATATCAACATTTACTTTGAAAATAAAAACTTTTCTACAAGCATATTGTGCCTAGTAGGCTGGGTAAAAACAAAAATACTTGTGAAATTCTACAAAATCTTAATGCCCTGAGTGTCTACTTTCATATGAGGTTTACATTAATAACCACTGTGGAGTCGGACATGACAAAGATTCAATGCTGAAAATTGAAGCAACAAAACAGGAAAAAATCCCATCAGTTCAATCCATATATTATTTTTTTGCCATATAGTATAGTTCACCACATCATATAAGCTACTGTGAGTCATCAGGCATCTTCCATATTTATGAAACCAAAACCTTTAATCAGTTAAATACACTGCTAAAAAAAAATGAAAGGAACAGTTCAATCACAGATTTGATCTCGATGAACAAAATACTGATTTTCAAAAAGTTGAAAATCTTGACTTATATACATTGTGAAATTGGTGGAGAACAAAATGATGTGGCAATGATGAATGGAAACCAAAATCATTAACCCAATGAGGGCTGGATTCCAAATCACACCAGGAATCAAAGTGAAAGGCTGATCCAACTTGCATGAATTTCATCACACCAACTCATAATGTAGGTCAGTAGTGTTTATGGATGGTGTACTGCGGGAAGTCTTGTCTACAGTCTAGTCTACAGTCAAGTCTACAGTCTTGAATCAATGAGCTCCTGGACAGTCTGTGGTGCTACTTGTCGGCTTCGGATGCACCGGTACGTAACATCTCATAGGTTCTTAATTGGATTCAGATCTAAGGAGGGGCAGTCAATTGCATCATTGCCTTCATCATCCAGGGACTGCCTACATACTCTAGGCACATTTTCATGCTCCAGGAGTAACCCATAACCCGCTGCACTGGTGTAAGGTCTGACACCAGCTCTGAGGATTTAATTCCTGTATCTAACAGCAGTAGTTAACATGTGGAGGTCTGTGCGGCCCTTTGAGGATTTTCATCCCCAGACTAATCACTGATCTATGGGCAAAACAGTCATGCTGGACGATGTTGCATCCACAGCATCTGCAGACTCTTGTGCTTCTTTTTACCACCTACAACAAGCGATATAGTTAATTCAATCTTTTATTTTTTTGTATTGCAGACTCACAAAGCACAAAATAAACATGCATTAATTAATCATTTATTCTAATTAATTATTCATGTATTCTGGATAATTTAGTCTTCTACAGGGGGGTCTCCTACAGTTACATCATTCTGTATAAATGTGTGGAATAGGGCGTTACTTAGAGTGTTCTAGCAAGTTCTCATTTGTCTTAAGCTTCAGGATCACATAACCCATGATGAATGAATCTCCTAACGAATTTGAATTAGTTTTGTAGGCTAAACTCTTGTACAAGTCAGTAGGTGGCACTTTTGTTTGTTTTGTTTTTTTATTCCAGCTTGTGTATTTATTTAGTCTCCACTCCCTCCACTCCCTGCGGCGCAACATCAGCTCTCTGGGGAGAAAACCAGCGTGTAAACGTCTGTGCAACCGTGTATGCTATGTGATGCAGGCAAACACACACACACACACACACACACACACACACACACACACACACACACACACTTGATTTCTCCACAGAGAGGTAGGGATTTATCCGTTGTCATTAAGGCAGCATTATAAATCACAGGGCTGTTCTCTGGGCTGGGAAAAGGAGGATTATTCAAGTCTAGTGCCAGAGAACGCCATAGTAAACCTTCTGAGTGAGTCATCAAGTCAAAGTGAACATATAAAGATGAGCAGCACAGCATGTGGGAATGTGAGGATAAAAAAAAATAAGACTTCCTTCAAATTTTTCCCATCAGTTTCAAGAAAAATGCCTAAACAGATAAATTCCAACAATTATTACATAAATTGTTATTTCAATATTAACCGTTTCAGATCATTATAGAAACCATCACACATTTTTCACATCGACTGTTTTCCATGTGTTTTCATATTATTCATGAGATCAAGTGCTTTTTTTATTTAAAGGTTGCAATCTTCCATTTGCACGCTTTTAAATTTGATTTCATGATTGCTGCATCGTTTAATCTAATTCTATATCTTTTTAAATCATGTTTATCATAAAACAGCACTTTATCCTGCACAAGCTCCTGGTTTATTTCTCATCGTATTCCATTATCGTATTGCACACCAACACTTACACATGATCACGATCTAATGAAGATTCATCAAGATCGTGAAGCCGTAATGTGCATGCTTTTAACTCCAGAGTTTCAGTTTGACTATAAGTAAAATGACAGTAGTGATTTTTCTTGTTCCATTCGTGCATTTTCCTGTAAAGAAATCATGCACATGCAGTTTGAAGGATAAACTGACCTGAGTGTTTGTTTGCCGCATATGCGCAAACATCCACGTGACTTCTGAATCATAATTTCAGTATCGTGTGTGTTTGTCATGGTTGGCTTGGCTAAGTTCCCTGTTGGACCACTAGGGGGCTTCCAGCGAGGGTTTGTTTATGTCTGTGCCATGTGTGTTTGTTTTGTTTTGACGTTTTAGCCCGCCTGATCCTTAGCCTGATCCCGCCTCTGTACACCCGTCCCTCGTGTTCCATTGATTATCTCCTGTATTTATATTGGTTGTCTTGTCTGTGTTGTTTGCTAGTCCTCGTCGTTAATGTGTGTCTTTACTGTTGTTGGGATTTCATGTTTGGTTTTATTCCTAGTGTTCCTGTTTATGTGTGTGCTTATTTTTGAATAAACCCCCGTTTCTTGTCTATCCCTGCACTTAGGTCTGATTGCTCCTGCCTGGTACCACCGGCCCGTGACAAAAGGACTAGCCTAACACTCAGAATAACGTGGAAGGAAATGGAAATAAAATGTATGATTTCAGAGAGAGATTTAATTATTAGTATAATTGACTGAAATGGTCTTCCAAGTGACTTATTCTTATCAGAAAATAGTAGATGGTCATTAGCCTTAAAGGCAAATTTCCCTGAATCAAAAAAAAAAGAAAGAATCATGTCTATTCTTTCCTCCTCATAAGTTATTGTGTTCATGATTCATTAATATTCAGTGTCACGTGTGACACAATCATCTTGGCGTATATGCATAATTAAAGATAAACAATGAAACGTTAATGAAATTCTAGTCAAAGTGTTAACAGAGAAGCTGATCTCTTTACTCTTTAAAACTCAAACGTGTGTAAGTGTAATCTACTGTGGCCATTTCTATACCGTGCTACATATGAGAGCAGCTTCTTTTTTTTTTTCTTTTTTTCCCCCCCTGATTGTCATTTCAATAGGCTTTGTGAAAGATCGTTTTACTGCATTCAGGTTTGTCTTTTTCCATGTGCAGAATTCCAAAGAGTTCGAAAGAGAAGGGCAGGCTAGGACTTTTTTTTTTTTACACCAGAGATTCTCAAATCTGATTGGTCGGTGTTGATTGTCTAGCTCTCTAATGGCTGTAATTCAAATCACATGTTTATATTTTATACGTAGCAAAGCTAATAATAATTATAATAGATGGTAACAGTCTCAGTCAGGTGATGATGATTTATTCAGCGTTTATGGAATGAGTCTCCAGTATTAATATTTTGTATTTGTATTATTTGTGTTTCTACGAAAGAAAGAAAAAACCCCAAGAAGCTTGATAAGGGAACTGTTTCACAGCTGCTGCCAACACTTGTTTTCCAACAATAGGCTTTTATTCTTATTAAAAAAAACAATGACATCTTAATTAATGACAAGTCAAAATTTATATCCATTTATAGATACATGTAATTGTTCCTCCTATCACTTATACTGTATGATAAACATGATAAACCAGCTATTACTAAGTAATCGGAGGAACTCATTAAATTTCATTATAAATAGATAAAAATTCTGATGTCATTTTTATTTATTTTACAGATTTCTATCCATTTATAGCTACATTTAATAAGTTCCTCATATCACCTACATGATAAATCTGATACAGCCTATTGTTGGTAAGTGATAAGAGGAACTAATTAAATGTAGCTATAAATGGATTAAAAAAAAAGTCTGATGTGTCATTTATTATTTGAGTTGGTTATTTTTTGTTTATTTTAATTGGCATATTACATAGGAATAAAAAAAAATAAGCACTGTACATATATTTTTAAATTATTATTAATTTCCAACAGCACACTCTTAAAGTGCTTTATTCCTTACTTCAAGTTCAATGCTTGCTCGGCTATAAGCAGATTATTAAATACAGGCAATACAACTATGGTACATTTGATTTTTTTCTTAAGAACAATTTTTAACTGGGTGCCTCTCCTGAACTCATTTTATTAAACACAACTTCTGGCATTTACATATTGCGCATTTAACTGCTCTGGAAATGGCATTATTGGCAAGGAGGAAAGAAGACGTTGGGAAAGAAACTGGTGCTAGGAGACAGTGATGAAGGGCTTGCCAGATACACCCGCACATCTCCACATAATTGAGGTGCATACGTGGCCACGGTGATGGATATAGCTGTTTGTCTTCCTCTGAGCTGAGAGAACAGCAAATCGCTTTAAAGATGATTGAGGGTCATTTGCTAAAAAAAAGGAAGGAAAGAAAGAAAGAAAGGAAAAGCCTGCCCGTTCAAAAGAGGCAATAACTTTTGAATGACCTTCCACTGTGGAGCGATGTGTACTGCATTGAGCAGTAAGCACTGATTAATTCCCCGAGTTTATATGAAGAGATTCCAAGCTCACTATTGTTTGAACTGAGGAGCTCGGAGGCAGCTCGGCTTTGTGCTCCTGTTATGCCAGAAGCCTTGTTGGGGTCGATTAATCATCCGTGAGACGTGTTGTGGAGGCACATTTTCAGTTATATGAAGGCCATATATACATGTTGAATGTCAACTTTATTAGGAACACCTAGAGATTTGTACAGGTCAGCCAATCATGTGGCAGATGAGCAATGCATAAAATCAAGAAGAGCTTCAAGTGATGCTCAAATCAAACATCAGAAAAGGGAAAAATCTCAGCGATATCCTTGGAAAATAGTTGCTGTTGCCAGTCAGATGGGTTGGTTTGAGTATTTCAGATACTGCTGATGTCCCAGAATTTTCATTTATGGCATTTGGCATACACCCTTATCCAGAATGACTTATAACTTAATACAAATGAGCAATTGAGGGTTAAAGGCCTTGCTCAGGGACCCAGCAGTGGCAGCTTTGCGACCCTGGGATTTGAACACACAACCTTCTGATTAGTTTGATGCCATAACCCCTAAACCACCACATGAGCCTCAAATTCTTGTTCTTGGCAGAAAAGGATTAATGCGGTTTTTCTGCTGTTGTAGCCCATCCACCTCAAGGTTTGATTTGTTGCACATTCTAAGATGCTTTTCTGCTCACCACATTTGTAAAGAGTGATTACTACAAGAGTTACTATAAGAGCAGTGATGGGGTGGTGGTAACTCAAGTGGCTTGAGCAAGGCCCCCAACCCGCCCCTGTTCGAGGGGTGCTGCATCATGGCTGACCCTTCACTCTGATCCCAATCCTCCAAGGATGGGATATGCAAAAAAAAGAATTTCACTGTTCAGTAATGTATATGTTACAAATAAAGGCTACTTACTTACTTACTATAGACTTCCTGGGAGCAGAGGATTTGGTGTCTGGCCATTTTCCTCAGAGCTCTCTTCTCAACAAGACAGATTTTCCAACCATAGAACTGTTGCTCACTTAATGTTTAATGCTGTCCATACCATTCTGTGTAAATTATACTGACTGATGTGTGTGAAAATCCTAGGAGATTAACAGTTTCAGAAATACTCAAACCAGCCAGTCTGGCACTAACCTCCGTGCCACAGTTAAATATCAGACTTTTCCCCATTCTGATGTTTGATGTGAACATTAACTGAAACTCTTGACCTTCATCTACATGGTTTTATGCATTGTGAATAATAACTGATTATTATGTTGGGTTTTTAAGGGGTTACGTATGAGTGGAGGCTTTTGAACGTTGACAAGAAAGGGCCATTCATTAGAAAGGAGTTATAAGATTCTGAAAACGAAAGCATGCGTGGGATTAAATGGATGTTTTCAGGCAGAGAGAGAATGAACAAGAAAGAGAAAGAGGTTTAATGAATAGTATAATTGACTGAAATGGCGTCAGCGTGTGACTGTCATTTTAAAATTCTGATCAGAAAATTCTAGATCACCACAAGCTTTAGAGGCAAATTGCCCTGAAGCAAAAAAAAGGGGGAAAAAATGGCAGAATGTGCTCTGTTAGTTAGCATAAATGGTTACTCTGTCCTTCCCACAAGTTATTGTGTTTCATTAATATTCAGCATTATGCGTGACACAATGATCCTGGCATCTTTGTATAACTAAAAATAAACAATTAAATGTTAATGAAATGCTGGACAGCGGGGGGCACGGTGGCTTGGTGGTAAGCACGTTTGCCTCACACCTCCAGGGTTGGGGGTTTGATTCGCGCCTCCGCCATGTGTGTGTGGAGTTTGTATGTTCTCCTCGTGCCTCGGGGGTTTCCTCGGGGTACTCTGGTTTCCTCCCCCGGTCCAAAGACATGCATTGTAGGTTGATTGGCATCTCTAAATTGTCTGTAGTGTGTGATTACGTGTCTGTAGTGTGTGATTACGTGTGTGTGTGTGTGTGTGTGTGTGTGTGTGTGTGTGTGTGTGTGTGTGCGCCCTGCAATGGGTTGGCACTCTGTCCAGGGTGTATCCTGCCTTGATACCCGATGATGCCTGAGATCCCCGTGATGAGAGTTCATCGGATAAGTGGTAGACAATGAATGAATGAATGAATGAAATGCTGGACAAAGTGTGCTGATGTCAAGATTGTGTTCCTAGTTTTTAGGCTGATAGTGTTCCTAACAAAGTGGACAGTGAGTGCATACTAAATATGACCACATTCATTCATTCTCTTCAGATCTATTCAATCCTTTTCACTCAATTTACTCGATAATTAATCTCGGTTTAATTCAAATAATAAACTAACTCATCTAACTAATTCAACTCGAGTCACTCTCAATTCAACTCAAGTCACTCTCAATTCAACTCGAGTCACTCAATTCAACTCGAGTCACTCTCAATTCAACTCGAGTCACTCTCAATTCAAGTTAGTATAATTCAACTGAATTCAGTCTTCATTTGAACTCAATAAATTCATTTCACTCTTACAAACATTCAGTACTTAGTTTATTTTAATTCATTCATCAAATCTATTTTGTGCAACTCGATTCACTCTACAGTTTAATTCAACTCAGTGGGCTCTCCAACTCTATTTACTCTCTTATTTAACTTGTCATTCAATTCAATTCCATTTAATTTAACTGAATTCATATGCTAATTCAATTTCCAATTCAGTTTCATTTACATCACTCTTCAATTCAGTTCAATTCAACACAATTCACTCTCCAATTCAACTTAAATAACTCTTTAATGCAATTCAGCTTAAACCCAATTTACTTACCAATTCAGTTTACCTTAACTCAGTTTACTTTTCCATGCAATTAAATTCTATTCAGTTCTGAATTCAGCTTCTTTGTAGATCATTTTTAACATTAGAGGAGTCTGGTTCTAGACTTAAACCCTTCTGGATGAAGCTGAACAGTAGCATGTACTTCATTATAATGAAAACCAGCTGAAGAAGAAAATGATCAGGGGTTTAAATGAGGTCCAGGAGCCGAAGTAGACAAGTATAACAATAAACAGCACGAGCTGCAGGCTGTGAGAGAATTTTCACATCACCGGCTTAAAAATTTATGATCCCTGACCTTCACGGATAGTACGAGTTTCAGAAAGTTTGCTCCCTTGGACTTTTTTTCCCTCCGAATCTTTATTGACAGCCGGTGTGGTTTATCAAATGCCACTGACAGCCACCACCTTGAGTGTATTCTTTCTTCATCAGCATTCAGCAGAGCAGCATTCGCTCGCTGCACAATGCTAATCAGGTCCGCATGACAGCTTCACTGATGACTGTGGTCATCTATCAAAGCGTCTGGCTGATGCCTTGCCTTGGGTGAAAACAGATGAGTTTGCAGTCTCCAATTTATCGGCGAAGCGATGTTTGACAGACTATATTGACACGGTTCACATCATTGGACACTGATGCTGAGTTAACCAGACAGCGTTTGAAACACTCTGCTCTCGCTAACGTTACACCAATTAGAGGTGATTCATGCTCACCTCACACTCGCACAAAACACCGGGGGATATGATGCGATCTGACTCGAGTGTGATCGCTGAACATGCGTGGCACATAAATACAAATTGTGACTGCACAGCTGGTTAATTGGTTTTAGTGCTGTTGAATTCTCCAATCTGATTGGTTGGAAAATGTTGCAAGACAAATACACTTGATCGAATATATTAGCATTTGTGTGTAACCTATTTATCCCAGTCCGGGTCACAGTTAAATGAGGGATTATAATTGGGGATGATAAAATGCTAGTTGCTAGATTTCTGTAGGTTTTCCACTATGGGCAAATCTTCAGGATAGAGAGAAAAGATAAGATAAGATTCTTGTCGAAATTCTTTTGCCAGAGACTGCTTTAGATTACACAGAAGAAATTAATTTAAATGAAATATGGTATATACACAAAATGTATACAAAAGGTACAAAAAGTTGCTAGAGAATGAAGACCGTATTGCACATAATATGAAATTGCACATGGTATGATATTAACATACATATTTTACATTATTAATAATCACTTATTCATTCTTTAATTTATAAAAAAATGTGATCATTGAAGTACCAGAAAATAAATAAATCAACCTCATCATATTTCATGCTTTACTTAAACTTACAATTAAATTCAACACCTAACCAGTGAATAACATTAGTCTGGCCAAATAGTGTATTACTCATGTCATACCTCTGAGCTATTACTTAACATGGCTTCAAAGAATTGAGAAACCTCATTATGTTTAATTTTTTATGAGATAGCTGAGCTTTGCTGAGGTAAATGAGTTGCACTGTACATGTCAGAATGAGAGAAACAGCTTCTCTAGCTAAGCTGAATAATGACAGTAACATTTCACCAGCTAGCATGACTGTGCTTTTTTTTTTTTAAAACTAGGGATTTTTTTTTATCGACAACTTGTAACATTGCTTTCGAAAAACTCATGGATCAATTCAACACAGCTAATTGCTTTCCTTATGGGCTTTAATTTCATCACAGGTGGGTCAAGTGCTGCAACAGACAGACACTAATTTTACATATTGCCTGGAGATTGTGGGTTTGAATACACCGTCGATGCTAGATCGGAAGCTCTCTCTCTCTCTCTCTCTCTCTCTCTCTCTCTCTCTCTCTCTCTCTCACCTGTCAATCATGTCAAGTATAAGAACATGAAATTTTAAAATGGCAGGAAAACAGTTCTGTTTCTATTTTTGGAGCAAACTGATGGATTTTTGTATTCACTTCCTGAGTTTCCATGCTAATTATAAGAAAAAAGGGTAAGTCAGGTTTTTATTGAGTTGCCTTCAGTGAGCCATGCATTAAATAAATGCAATTAGTCATGTTTATGCTATGATCTATACTCCAGAAACACTGGAATGGTCATAATAAATTCGATAATGTTAATTTGTGAATTTGATTTCAATTAAATTGCAGGTTTGTGCTGTGAGATTTTCTAGTAGTTTGTTTGACATAATGAAAGCATTAGCTTGAAGACTAAATGATTTACCTAACGTCTGAATAACTCTCAAAATGGCCTTTTAACCTTTTGTCTTGGTGTAAAACACAGTGAAAAAAAAAAAGGAAAGGAAAAAAATCTTATTATCTTCTTATATTCTATTCATTGCACTCTTTAGTTAGGGCCTACACTTTGATCTCAGACGCAGGGGAAATTATGTCTCATTAGGAGCGCTTCAACATATTTAATCGTGATTTC
Organism: Hemibagrus guttatus; assembly: GCA_033459395.1. Taxonomy (NCBI): domain Eukaryota; kingdom Metazoa; phylum Chordata; class Actinopteri; order Siluriformes; family Bagridae; genus Hemibagrus; species Hemibagrus guttatus. Next base: position 4,759,717 of record JAUCMX010000027.1, read on the forward strand.
TGTGGAAAATTTAAGGGCTTAAGGGCTCAGTGCGCAGCTTGGGGCAGTCCGGTGGTTTATCTTGAGAAATGCTTTAAATTCACTTTAAATTTACCAAAATTCAAGTATGACTGATGCGTTAACTTTCAGTCGGAGCAATCACTCAGCTTTGATTGCTTCAAGTGTGAAATTCTGAAGTAATTACGCTGCTGGTCTGGCCAATAAATAGAAATTAAGAGGGCCGGTGTGTCGATTGTGGGGTAGAGAAGCCGATTTGAAGCCTGTATTTTTAATCCTGATGTTTTTTAGCTTCAGTGCTTCAGAGAAAGAAGAGAAGTGTGGAGTCTTTTACGTAAGGAATAAAATGATCAATCACGGAGCAGATTTCCTGTTGCCACTGCCACACATTTTATTCCTCTTATACCACAGTCATCTGCCATTGGCTGCAATTTATTAATGAAAGTTTTTTGAATAAAATTATGCTATAATAATTTTAGCTTAAAAATGCTGTTTGTTTTGTGCCTGAAAAACTGCAAAGAATAAATAAACAGCAAATTGGAAAACTTTATACACTCAACACTCCTTTGAAAAACTTCACCGTAGCAAAGATAATATATTAATATAAATGTCTGATAAACTCTGATGTACAGCTGGAGCTGCTGTTCCAAGAAATTAACTAGGAAATCTTCTGACCAATCAGATTTCAGAATTCAGCAGCACCATGGCAGATAGCCATTTGATGTTTATAATAAATGTGTAAGATATTTATGTAGGCCTTAATCATCAAAGCATAATGTATGGAGAGTTATTCTGGCTTGGTGCAGCCAATTGGGGGATTAAAACAGGCGTTGCGTGCAAAGCTCTGCCCTTTTTATGGAGTTTGGGCTGTGAATAATGCGAGAGCTTTTTATACGCAGACTGATCATGAGCCCACTGGTGCATCATTGCTCTACTTAAGCTATAGTTGATTAACCATTTTAATTATCCCTGCTCAGTGTGTGGACGTGTTCCCTGAGGAAAACGCCACAACCCTGAAGCTACTTGCGCAAGCCGTGAATTCCCTCTGAGATGATTACTGTCGTTATAGGTTTGCTTCGAGCCGATCCCAGGATGCTGCAGCCGTTCTGTGCAATTAAAAGTACAGGCACATCTGCTATCAGCACGGTTGTCATCCCCATCAACAAATCGCAAACAACTGGACAGGCAAAGGTGTTCGACAAAACCGGTGGTGCAGGGATTTATTTCCTGCTCCTTGTTCTGTCATTTATATTCTGGTTTAAAAAGCACTGATGGGGAAGTGGGCTGCTTTAAATGCTCATCACTGTCAAAATACAATGGGACCAAATTTCAGTGGATTTCTGCTATCATGCTGACATCGTGCACCCTTGTGCAGAATGCAAATGCAAAACCTGGTTTTGGTGTCGGCTCCAAATAGTTAAATAATAAAATAAACAATAAATAATAATAAATAAGTAAAGGGAATCATTCACTGCATTCATATTTTTTTTGTGATGCAGCTATGTGGGTTGAGAGTGTACAGGTGCATCTCAATAAATTGTAATGTCGTGGGAAAGTTCATTTATTTCAGTAATTCAACTCAAATTGTGAAACTCGTGTATTAAATAAATTCAATGCACACAGACTGAAGTAGTTTAAGTCTTTGGTCCTTTTAATTGTGATGATTTTGGCTCACATTTAACAAAAACCCACCAATTCAATCTCTCAACAAATTAGAATACTTCGTAAGACAAATAAAAAAACATTTTTAGTGAATTGTTGGCCTTCTGGAAAGTATGTTCATTTACCGTACATGTACTCAATACTTGGTAGGGGCTCCTTTTGCTTTAATTACTGCCTCAATTCGGCGTGGCATGGAGGTGATCAGTTTGTGGCACTGCTGAGGTGGTATGGAAGCCCAGGTTTCTTTGACAGTGGCCTTCAGCTCATCTGCATTTTTTGGTCTCTTGTTTCTCATTTTCCTCTTGACAATACTCCATAGATTCTCTATGGGGTTCAGGTCTGGTGAGTTTGCTGGCCAGTCAAGCACACCAACACCATGGTCATTTAACCAACTTTTGGTGCTTTTGGCAGTGTGGGCAGTGCCAAATACTGCTGGAAATGAAATCAGCATCTTCAAAAAGCTGGTCAGCAGAAGGAAGCATGAAGTGCTCCAAAATTTCTTGGTAAACGGGTGCAATGACTTTGGTTTTCAAAAAATACAATGGACCAACACCAGCAGATGACATTGCACCCCAAATCATCACAGACTGTGGAAACGTAACACTGGACTTCAAGCAACTTGGGCTATGAGCTTCTCCACCCTTCCTCCAGACTAGGAACTTGGTTTCCAAATGAAATACAAAACTTGCTCTCATCTGAAAAGAGGACTTTGGACCACTGGGCAACAGTCCAGTTCTTCTTCTCCTTAGCCCAGGTATGACGCCTCTGATCTTGTCTGTGGTTCAGGAGTGGCTTAATAAGAGGAATACGACAACTGTAGCCAAATTCCTTGACACGTCTGTGTGTGGTGGCTCTTGATGCCTTGACCCCAGCCTCAGTCCATTCCTTGTGAAGTTCACTCAAATTCTTGAACGGATTTTGCTTGACAATACTCATAAGGCTGCGGTTGGTTGTACATCTTTTTCTTCCACACTTTTTCCTTCCACTCAACTTTGTTAACAGTTGGTTGTTGGCTGTTCACAGAGTGCTTGGATACAGCACTCTGTGAACAGCCAGCTTCTTTGGCAATGAATGTTTGTGGCTTACCCTCTTTGTGAAGGGTGTCAATGGTTGTCTTCTGGACAACTGTCAGATCAGCAGTCTTCCCCATGATTGTGTAGCCTAGTGAACCAAACTGAGAGACCATTTTGAAGGCTCAGGAAACCTTTGCAGGTGTTTTGAGTTGATTAGCTGACTGGCATGTCACCATATTCTAATTTGTTGAAAGAGTGAATTGGTGGGTTTTTGTTAAATGTGAGCCAAAATCATCACAATTAAAAGAACCAAAGACTTAAACTACTTCAGTCTGTGTGCACTGAATTTATTTAATACACGAGTTTCACAATTTGAGTTGAATTACTGAAATAAATGAACTTTCCCACGACATTCTAATTTATTGAGATGCACCTGTATATATATTTATATATATTTCTCTGAATTAGCCTGTATAACTCACAGAGCCTACTGAAACTGTAATAACTCTGTCTGCTTCGCCTCCGCCGTCCTGCATCCCTACATCCCTATGGAGGTGTCATACACACAGCGCAAGCTGCACAGAAAGAATAAGCGAAAGAGACTTGGAGCTAGACAGAGTTCCTCACTTTAAGCTTCGTCATGGGAAATCTGTAGAGACGACCAGATCGGCTTGGCCAATCAAGGTGATCTAACGTGGCATCTGTGCAGGAGAGCAATAGATAGAAAGCTTACAGATGGCTTTAATTCTACACTATAACCAAATACAAATGCATTAAGGTACAAATACTGTGATGAATAGGGAGGTGCAGTATTTTGTTTCTCATCCCAAGAGGCCAGATACAAAGAAGGATGAAAAGATGCAGCATTCATACTTTCATCCTTAGTAACTGCCTGTTCAGGTGCTGTTTTAAATTAGTCGACTAGCTTTTATAGATTTTGGAAACAAAGTCAGATAAAATGTTTCCCATGGGCAAATACAAACGTGTATTTGTTCGTGTACTTCATCTGGAAGAAGGCAACCGAGCAGGCGTTACATCTTCCAGGAGTGAATTAGACTCCTGAACAGATCTGACTAATGATCCATTTCTACCTGTACCTGTTCTACACAACTCTGGGCTGTTGATTGGAAGGTCAGAGTTTAAGCCCCAGTACTGCCAAGCTGCTAGAGCAAGACTCTTAACCCTTTCTCTGCTCCAGGGGCACTTCATCATAGCTGCTCCTGCACTCTGACCCCAACCTCCAAAACTGGGATATGTAAAGAAAAGAATTCCACTGTGCTGTATTGTAATGTGAGGCAATAGTGGTCTTCTTCCCTGTTGTGTAGTTTATAATGTATTGTATAGACTATTATCTTTTTTTGTAGCCTATAGTTTATTGTACAGATTGTTATTTGTGGTGTTAGACATTTTACACCTTGTCAGCTGTCGCACTGCGATTCTGGAAGAACTAGATTTTGCTCCAGCATTTAACATAGGAATGACTTTAAAACTTATGTGTTAAATCATAATTTTTATTTTCCAGCCTTGATTTCTTTTCAAACTTTCATTCAAATTCAGTTCAACACTGTTTACAGGATGCAAAAATCTACAATGTTTTCTAAACCCACAAAATCCTAAAACTAAAACCGTTCACTCACATCCAACATACCACTGACAAAGACAAGTCATACTTGATAAAGACTTTAGGCCCTGCCCTCTGTAAACCCTGTTTCCATACAAATTAAAACCAATCCTTTTTTTTTTTAATTTCAGACCAAAAAAATGTTTTTTGTGGCTTGGTGGTTAGCACGTTTGCCTCACACCTCCAGGGTTGGGGGTTCGGTTACCTCCGTGTACTCCGGTTTCTTCCCCCAATCCAAAAGACGTGCATGGTAGGTTGATTGGCATCTCTTAATTGTCCGTAGTGTGTGATTGTGTTAGTGAATGCGAGTGTGTGTGTGTGTGTGTGTGTGTGTGTGTGTGTGTGTGTGTGTGTGTGTGTGTGTGTGCGCCCTGTGATGGGTTGGCACTCTGTCCAGGGTGTATCCTGCCTTGATACCCAATGATGCCTGAGATAGGCACAGGCTCCCCGTGACCCAAGAATAGTTCGGATAAGCAGTAGACAATGAATGAATGAATTGGCAATTCAATTAGAATAGCCATGTGCCTTAAATGATCACATATTGTATATCTTATACACTTTATATATTAATTTTCATAGAGGTTGCCAATAATTCTGAAGTCGATTAAACTCTTGTACTGAATACGATCACAACAGATTGTATTTTAAAGAAAGTTTACTTCTGTCTAAACTAAAATTTACAGCAAGAGATTAAAATTTGAAACTTTACAGAGTTGCTTTCAGCTGCTCCCTGTTTGAGGTCGCCACAGCAGACCAACTGGTCTGCACAACAACTTGGCAAATGTTTTATGCTGGATGCCCTTCCTGATACAAACCACCCATTTTTCCAGGCTTGGGACCGGCACTGCATCCAGTGGCTGGGGTTGAGGCATTGGCTAGGAATCGAACCTGGGCCTTCCACATGATAGGCGAGAAACCTACCACTGAGCCACCAATGCCCCGAAACTTTACAGAGTAAACGCTAAAATTGCCTATCAAAGCACAAAATTTGTGTTAGTACTCCTAGATCCATTACAGCCACTTTGTGAGAGCTCAACATCAGTTAAAAAAACAATATTCTCCTCTTAAGTGAAGTCCTTGCACCCCGCTTACCATCCCAGCCGTCATTTGTGTCTGCAGCCAGTAGCTTGTACCCTAATTGTTTTTAACAGCTATCACTACACCAATGACTCACTGTATTGTCTTCATGGCAGGCCTTATATTAAAGTTTAAAACACGAGGGAAATAAATGAGTTGGCATTTGTAGGAGCAAGTCCACAGAGCAAATAAAAATCTCATCCACAATCAAAACAACTTCTGAGGGAGAAACGGATTTGCTGCTAGACAAAAGTCAGATGCAGTAAAGATAATGCTCCAACAATAAAACGTGCATGTGTGTGTTTGTGTGTGTGTCGGGTTGTGGGTGATGTCTGTCAAACATATAGTATATTACAGGTAAGTAAAGATACGTCAAGCATTACAAATGAAAAAATGGAGAATATCAAACCATATCTAAACATATCAAGCTCTGATGTCTGACAATGAATTTCACCAGGATCCAATAATTTTTCCGGCAAAATATCATGTGAAATTTCAAACCTGGCTCATATGAAGCATGTTTCAGAGTCACAATTGAACTCTGGAGCAATCTGAGAAAGCAATCGGAGGCAACCTGTATAGCAATAGACGTGCATATCACAAAACACCCTTAATGACATATTCTCGATTCAATTCTGGTCCATATTTAACATCATGACTGATTTTAAAATGCCTAGAAATCACTTTTCATGCACTCGTTTAAACGTTATAATTTCTATACAAATATTTTTGACAAACATTGCACAAACACATAAAAAGCATTTTATTATTTGACAAAGAAGAAGAACAGTGTTGATAAGGTGAAGCTTTCTCCAAGGAGGTGTTATTAGTTAATCTACATAGGAAAGACTTGAAAAGGTTTAGGCTTTTCAGTTTATCGGCAACATGACCGAGAGGTGGATTAGGGAAGGACACTAGATAAACATGTAGCTGTTATAATGTAAGTATTAACAGGTAGCTGATTTGGGGACATAATTTCATATTATTTGATGTTCATTAATAAATTAACAATCACAACTTGGGGCAAATTGTTTTTATATTAAAGGAATAAAACACATTCTTTAACAGGATCTGTTATTTTTGGAAAATAAGCAACTTCAATGTGGGAGAAGTAGCTCCACTTTTTGCAGGTTGCATCACACCAAATCCAGTCTTTGATTGCTGGTTTATATCAGCACACGTGTCATTGTGTCTTACTGCATCAATATTCAATTATCGATGGAAACAGCAAACTTGTAGCTTTGGACACCCATGTCTAAAATATCACATCTGTCAGGAGCTACTGGGACAGTTCCACCATATCCTGCTTTTTGTTTCCGTATTCCCCACGTGTTGTGCCACGCCCCTCCTATTGTTCTGCTTTCCCACTCTGTCACTATTCCCCCTTTACCCTACAGCCCTTTTATATCTGTCTTTGTCAGTCATTGTGGTTTGTGTAGTTCGGTCAGACACCATTGTGTTTCCAGGTTCCCATGTTATAGTTAAGTTTTTTTTATTTGTCCAGTGTTTTGCATAAGTCTTGTTTTAGCTTTGTTAATAAAGCAGCATTTTTTATTTTATCCTGCATGTGGGTCCGATTCTCTGCATGGGGGTGACTGTGACTGGAAACCCAGCTTCGAGCCCCACTTCAGGCGGCAGCGTCTCCTGACCGTTAGAAGATCCTCCTGATGTGTGAATAGAAGATGAACGGAATGGGATCAGAACTTATTGAATTCGATCACTGTGAACATGATGATAGTAATTTTTTACTAAATGGTTTAAATGAGCTGAAGCTTGTAATTCGCCTTGTTCCTCTAGAGTTTGTTCTGACTTTAATGTTCACAAATTGAATGTAATGTCATTTTTGTTCCATGTTCATTCAGGGAAACTGTAAGAAAGTAGAATGGGTCATTTAGACCCATTTCTTTAGCTATACACATGCTTTTAACAAAAAGGCATTAAAGTGTTTTTTTTTTTTTTACTTTTGTCAAGAACACCACCACCTGAAGCAGACATGGGCTAGCTGATGGGCAGAAGTCTTAGGGCTTTTTATGTTCTAGAGGGCACTTTGAGGTGTTTTTTTTAACATAACACCCAGTTATGTTATTCTACTAATTAATTAATACATTGACCAGTAATTCATTCATTGTCTACCGCTTATCCGATCTATTCTCGGGTCACGGGGAGCCTGTGCCTCTCTCAGGCATCATTGGGCATCAAGGCAGGATACACCCTGGACAGAGTGCCAACCCATCACAGAGCGCACACACACTCTGGACAATTTAGAGATGCCAATCAACCCACAATGCATGTCTTTAGACCGGGGGTTGAAACCGGAGTACCCAGAGGAAACCCCCAAGGCACGGGGAGAACATGCAAACTCCCCACACACACACACACACACACACACACACACGGCGGAATCGAACCCCCAACCCTGGACGTGTGAGGCAAATGTGCTAACCACCAAGCCACCATGCTCCCCTGACCAGTAATTACTTTCCTTTAATCGTAACCAAGGCTGGTTTGGCCTAATGTTTTTTTTACATTGATTGAACCTAGGGGTCATGATTGACTTCATTCAATCAGTGTAGAAGTGGATTTGTGGGAAGCTCGAGACACCGTGTGTAGATTTTACATAACGGCCTGAGCTGAACACAATGTGAGCTTTTATCTCAGCTCGATCACACCCTTATATTTTGGAGCACATGAGAGAGTCTCTCTCTCTCTCTCTCTCTCTCTCTCTCTCTCTCTGACTCATTGATCCAATAGTGCAAAATGGGATGAAATCTCTTCATATGTCCAATGTTGTATTTGAACCAGCTGCATTTGTGCTGCATGTAAACAAGGAAAAAAAAAGTGTGTTTCCCCCAGCCTGTGATTAGACATCAGAAACACTTTTACCTCAAGACACAGAGCTTCAACCTATCCAGCTATGGCACTGTGTATAACTTTGTCGTGCCAAAATGTTACATCGAGCACATTTTATATGATTTGTCCAACAAGCTGCCGTGCCTTAAATCTTGCACACAGCCGTCTGCAAAACTGCCACTCTGTCACTCAAGCTTCCCTTTCTTGTGAACGAGTAACAGCGAGAGGTGTGTGGGTAGAAGATAGCCTGTTCCATTAACCACAATTGATCTGCTTCTGAATGCTTGGGTAGCCCAAATGTGTATTCATGAGTGGAGAATAAACAACGTAAAGTCAAAATCTTCTGAGAAGCTGCAAAACCAAGATGTGCAGTGTGTGTATATATATATATATATATATATATATATATAAATAAATACATCCTTAAGCATACAGATACGTAAATCCATACAGAAATTAATTTCACCTATAATAAGTGAAAATTTACGTTTTTTTACAGGACGATGCAGTGGATTAAGAACATTGAAATTATTGTATTAATTTGACTAATGATTGATTAAAAATCAAGAAGAATGATTAAAAATTAAAAGAATGATTTAAAAAAGTATGCTAACATTAGACAGTATATCAAGTAATATTAGAAATCAAGTTAAATTTGAAAAGGGGGGGGGGGGCACGGCACGGTGGCTTAGTGGCTTAGTGGTTAGCACGTTTGCCTCACACCTCCAGGGTTGGGGGTTTGATTCCCACCTCCGCCATGTGTGTGGAGTTTGCTTGTTCTCCCCGTGCTTCGGGGGTTTCCTCCGGTGTTCTGGTTTCCTCCCCTGTTCAAAGACATGCATTGTAGGTTGATTGGCATCTCTAAATTGTCTGTAGTGTGTGATTGCGTGAGTGAATGAGAGTGTGTGTGCCCGGCGATGGGTTGGTACTCCATCCAGGGTGTATCCTGCCTTGGATGGAGTACAGGTTCCCCGTGACCCGAGAATAGTTCGGATAAGCAGTAGACAATGAATGAATGAAGTTAAACTTGAGGTGATCATTAGGGGAAAAATAGCCTATTAGACTACGTATAGATTCATTTCATATTCATATTCATTCATATTACATTACAATACATTTGATATCAAAAAGGAAAATGGGCTATTGCCTTCTTCAGTCCACATTTTCTATCCCATGTTTTTTTCCAAGCTTACAAGCTTGTGTTTAATAAACGTTGGCATGACACTATTGACACTATTTAACTGTCACATTTGAAGTTTGCATTTCAAGAAGAAAAATCTGGCAACTCTGGATGATTGTACTACTGCTCAGTGGTTAAGATGCTGAACTACTGATTAGAAGGTTGCGAGTTCAAATCTGACAACTGCAAAACTAGAAGCTTAATCCTTAACCAGGTAAGCCACTTTGGATAAATGTAATTTGTATAAAAAAAAATAAAAATAAAAAGACCAAAATCTTTACCTGATAGGTATGTAGTCAAGGCATGAATAAGTTCAAATATACACACAAATATTGATCACAAACTCTAAATACTGTGTGTTTTTCTAGGGCAAATCAATTAATGACTCATAATCAACAGCAAATATAAGCTGTGGGGGTGGAGCTTTGTGTACACGGATGGATGGAAGTTCAATAGGCTGGGAACAAAATCATTAAAATCATATTCAGCTCCCTAATGCAAAATCAATTGAATCTTAATCCTTTGAAATGAAACAAGCAGGCAAAAGTTCAACAAGGAAATGATTGTGACACAAAATGATAAAGTAGAGAATGCTTAGAAACATGGAAATCAAGGCAACAAATTGCATGGAAAGACTTTGCAAGAAGACTGGGTGATCAAATCAAATACAGAACAGGTGAACACAGTAAGGTAACAATTCAATAACCAGGCAGAACCAGAATGTGAAGGAAGAAGCTTTTACATTAAATGCTATTTTACAGTTACTGTTTTACAGAAATATGAAAAGAAATAAGGGGGCACGGTGGCTTAGTGGTTAGCATGTTTGCCTCACACCTCCAGGGTTGGGGGTTTGATTCCTGCCTCCGCCGTGTGTGTGAAGTTTGCATGTTCTCCCCGTGCCTCGGGGTTTCCTCCCCCGGTCCAAAGACATGCATTGTAGGTTGATTGGCATCTCTAAATTGTCCAGTGCGTGAGTGAATGAGAGTGAGTGAATGAGAGTGCGTGAGTGAATGAGAGTGCGTGAGTGAATGAGAGTGCGTGAGTGAATGAGAGTGCGTGAGTGAATGAGAGTGTGTGTGTACCCTCCGATGGGTTGGCACTCCGTCCAGGGTGTATCCTGCCTTGATGCCCAATGACGCCTGAGATAAGCACAGGCTCCCCGTGGCCCGAGAGTAGATCGGATAAGCGGTAGACAATGAATGAATGAATGAATATACACCATGCAGAGTGAACTTAGCTATAAAAGTCTGGCATCTCATGTAGAATTTAATATTCTTTTAATAAACTGCTTATAGTTAAAGGAAAGCATGAGCCAGTGTGAGCTAGTGAGCAGCATTACAGGTCACTGAGCCTCAGTGAATGTGCTGGGTGTACAAGAGGGAAACATAATGTGTGCTGCAATCTCAGGTAATGTTCTGATCCAGCGTGTCGGGATTATTGCCCACTACAGCACACGCTATACAAACCTGACTTGCTACATTATAGGGCAATTTGGTGCAATATCAGGTTTCACTAGTCCAGTCTTACTCACTAGCCTACATTGAAGGAGTGTGTTTTTTTGGATTTTTATATACATTTCTCTCTGGATCTGGAGGTAGGTTCTGGTGTCCAAACAGTGTTTTCTGGGGCAAGAATATCAAACTATAGGGTTTAGGTTGACATCATGATTTGCAGAGGATGTTGTGACATTGAAGAAGAAAGAACAAAGTGGAGCTACTATATATTGTTTTCCTGTATGTAAAGCAGTAGGATGTAAGGCTGAGACTTTTAGTCAAATTCAAACTGACAGACAAAATCAATAGGCAGGAAAAAATATAGGCAAAGGTAAATCAATTAGGAAACAAGAACATTGCAGGACAATCAAACTCACAACATGAAGCTATGATGCACAGGAAAGTGGTAGTACTTCCATCCTCTCCTCTCCTCTCCTCTTTCTCTCTCTCTCTCTCTCTCTCTCTCTCTCTCTCTCTCTCTCTCTCTCTCTCTCTCTCTCTCTCTCTCTCAAGAAATAGTCTTCCTGTTTTGTTTTGTTTGTTTGTTTCTTTCAGATGAGAGACGTGAAAAATGTGTCTGAGGAAAACCTGCCATTTAGTTTTGTATTTTGCGTTTGAAATGAGTCGCTTTATTACAGCCCTCATTGTAATCACCTGATTCTGACATTCAAATGCTCCTGGAGGCTTAATTAGCTAAATCAGGTGTGATAAATTGGGAGTTTGCAAATAATTAAAAACTTCCAAGTGTAAGAGATTGCTAGCAACAAAGGCTGTGAAGGATATTTTATTAGGGTGGAATATGAGAGTGGAAGAAGCTGACTGAAATTTTAATTTCTTAACTAGAAGTTATTATTATTAGCTGTTGTCAAATTAAATTCATTCGAAAATAGATTTTTAGACTCACTTAATTGCTTTTATAGGTTTGTTCTCTGTTCTAGTCAAAAGGCATTTCAATATTAATATTTGTTTAATATATTAAAATTATATTTTAATATAATTAAAATATTATTTAGCATTAAATAATGGGGGGGGGCAGGGGGGTATGGTAGTTTGCATGTTCTCCCCGTGCTTGATGGGACATGCTTCTAGGTTGATTGGCATCTCTAAATTGTCCGTAGTGTGTGAATGAGTGTGTGTGTGTGCCCTGCGATGGGTTGGTACTCCATCCAGGGTGTATCCTGTATCCTAGTGTAGCACAGGCTCCCCGTGACCCTAAAATAGACCGGATAAGCGGTACAGACAATGGAAAAAAATTACGATGGAAAACCAAGTTTGAGCTGGGCCTGATCCAACTAGACTCCACCCATGTAGGAGGTCAGACTTCATCCCATGGAATGCAGAAAACTTTTTATAAATTAACATTTAAAAGTTAGAACTTAGTCCACTGCCATTTCTTCTTCCTAGTTTATTCGACTGCTGCCATTTACAAACTGATCTATTAGGCTTATGTCTAATTGTCTGTGACACAAATACATTAATTACGTACTAATATGTGGAAAATTTATGTAATGGTTACAGTTTAAGCCATTGTCTCAGAAAAGGTGCATTATGTAGCTGGAAATGTGCTTTTAAGTCTGGAATCTTTATCTGTATTTGGCTCGGCTTCCTGTCAGTCATTTTACAGACATGCCCGCAATATGCCATCATATCCTCATAATGTTTATAGAATTTATAGAGTAACTTTTCTTTACCGTAATGAAATTTCCTCATGTGGTTTAAGTGATGTCAGGATGGCCCTTGCTAACGGTAACTCTAGCTTTACGCTAGCTGTAAGTTTTGGGGGTGGAGTTATGTCTACATAGATGGTAATGGGTGAAGGTTCAATGAGTAAATATAAGCCTTCAGCTCCACCCATTTTAATAGTTAGAGACCTATTTTTCACAAATCTTACCCAATGCACCATTAAAAAATCTAGGACCATTTTTACAGCTGTCCATTCTTTATATTATATTCTGAAAAGATTTGTAGCTTTATTTAAATTACTTTTTTTTAATTAAACTTCTTTAATAGTTCTTGATATGCTTCTGCACTGTATTAGTGGAATATGGATATTTTTATGTTATCCTTGAAGCAGACGTGTCTGTTGAGTCTATAATGGGTAAAAAAAAGAAAAAAACAAAGTTTGTTTTTTTGCAACAATTCAGCCACAGTCACAACGATGGATTTTCCCAGACACAAACACAACTTGACATCTTTCACTTTAAGCACCTAACAAAAATGAACACTGTTAAAATTTTTGTTTACTTTACAGAATTACCGTCCAGTGCTTTTTGCAGCTTAACAGCTTAATCAAGGGCCAAAATGTGGTTATGGATTAATAAAGTGCCTCAGCCTCATCCCAGCATGTTCCTTTCATAAGGTAACGAATAGTTCTCTGGTACACCTGATTAACAGTCATAGCAGGACAGGATGAATATGAATTGAATTAATTTGAAATTAGGATTGTGCACATGAGAAGACAGCACTACAATACTCAGCTTTTGGTTTTTGAAGTCTCCGTGTGAGCTGAGATAGTCATTCTTTTTGCTTTACCTTCCCTCAAGGTTTCAGATTATATTTTCTTTGTTTTAATTTGATCTGATGCTGCATCTGTTTTGCCATTTGTAGCACGATCCAGAGACTTCAGGAGCCGTGCTGCGAAAAGCCAAGGAACCTCAGACGTGTGTCTAAGTCTCAGGTTATAAGCAGTTATAGGAGCTTGCTGTTGTGAAGAGATATGAGATTTTGTATTTATAGGAATGCGGTATATTAAAGGTGATTTGGGAGCTTTTGGTGTAACAGATTGGTAGGCTGGTTAATGCAGAGCAATGCAGTCTTTTCAGTCTTTAGATCTGAAGCGAAGTTTCTAAGGATGGAAAAATACACCTGATCTGATGCACCATGATGCAAAAATGTATAACTGAAATGTTATTAATTACTCATACAATCCAGCTGCACTCTTTTAACAACAGAGGTCTTAACATGAGCATCTCACTGGTCACATGACTCATGTTAGCTCTGTACTTAGATACTGGATAAAATAAGCTCTTTCTATAGATTAGAAGATGAGATGTTCTTCTGTGTGATTAAAAAACACTTTTTAAAGACATTTAAAGCTTTTACAGATGGTTTATGTGGCGTGTTCACCATATAGGTTCAAGTTGTTACTATGGGAACGTAATGTATTTAAATAAGCGTATCAGTATGAACCCAGGACTATTGCCTAAGAACTGATTAAAATAAGTATTATACATTAAAAGAATCATTTCAATTACTCACTGAACCAAAACTATTGGCACCCACCAGAAACAGATTTTCATTGTATTTGATATGAATTCATTCATTCATTGTCTTCCGCTTATCCGGAGCCGGGTCCCGGGGGCAGCAGTCTAAGCAGGGATGCCCAGACCTCCCTCTCCCCAGACACTTTATTACTCCCCAGTTCCCAGGCCAGCCAAGAGACATAGTCTCTCCAGCGTGTCCTGGGTCTTCCCCGGGGTCTCTTCCCGGTGGGGCATGCCCGGAACACCTCCCCAGGGAGACCTCCCGGAACACCTCCCCAGGGAGACCTCCCGGAGGCATCTCAAACAGATGCCCGAGCCACCTCAACTGTCCCCTTTCGATGTGGAGGAGCAGCGGCTCTACTCCGAGCTCCTCCCGGGTGACAGAGCTCCTTACCCTATCTCTAAGGGAGCGCCCCGCCACCTTACGGAGGACACTCATTTCGGCCACTTGTATCCGGGATCTTACCCTTTCGGTCATGACCCAGAGCTCATGACCATAGGTGAGAGTAGATTGACTGCTAAATTGAGAGCTTCGCCTTCCGGCTCAGCTCCTTCTTCACCACAACAGACCGGTACATAGACTGCATTACTGCTGCTGCTGCACCGATCCGTCTGTCAATCTCACGATCCCACAGAATGCCACGAGGGACACGGTCGAATGCCTTCTTCAAGTCCACAAAACACATGTGGACTGGTTGGGCAAACTTCCACAAACCCTTGAGCACCCTGTGGAGGGTATAGAGCTGGTCCAGTGTTCTACGACCAGGACAAAAACCGCATTGCTGCTCCTGTATCCGAGGTTCAACTAAAGGTCAGACTCTCCTCTCCAGTACTCTGGAATAGACTTTCCTTGGGAGGCTGAGGAGTGTGATCCCTCTATAGTTGGAACACACCCTCCGGTCCCCCTTCTTAAAAAGAGGGACCACCACCCCGGTCGCCCAGTCCAGAGGCACTGTCCCTGACCACCACGCTATGTTGCAGAGACATGTCAGCCAAGACAGCCCCACAACATCCAGAGACTTAAGGTACTCAGGGCGAATCTCATCCACCCCTGGTGCCTTGCCACCAAGGAGCTGCTAAACTACCTCAGTGACCTCAGCTTGGGTGATGAATGAACCTACCTCCGAGTCCTCGGTCTCTGGTTCCTCTACGGAAGGCGTGGGATTGAGGAGATCCTCGAAGTATTCCTTCCACCGTCCAACAATATCCCCAGTCGAGGCCAGCAACTCTCCACCTCCACTGTAAACAGTGTTGGCAGAGAGCCGCTTACCCCTTCTGAGGTGCCGAATGGTCTGCCATAATTTCCCAGAGGCCGTCCGATAGTCCTTCTCCATGGCCTCACCGAACTCCTCCCAGACCCGAGTTTTTGCTTCCAAGACCACCCGGGCTGCAGTTCGCTTGGCCTGCCGGTATGCCTCAGCTGACTCTGGAGTCCCCCGAGACAACCAGGCTCAATAGGACACCTTTCTTCAGCTTGATGGCATCCCTTACTTCCAGTGTCCACCGCTGTGTTCGGGGATTGCCGCCGCAACTGGCACCAGAGATCTTTTGGCCACAGCTCCGGATGGCTACGTCAACAATGGTCCACTCAGACTCAATGTCCCCAACCTCCCTCGGGATCTGGTTGAAACTCTCCCGGAGGTGGGAGTTGAAGACCCCCCTAACAGAGGGATCATCAAGACGTTCCCAACAGACCCTCACAATTCGTTTGGGTCTGCCAAGTCTGTCCGGCATCCTCCTCTGTAAGCGGATCCAACTCACCACCAGGTGGTGATCGGTTGACAGCTCCGCCCCTCTCTTCACCCGAGTGTCCAAGACATGCGGCCGAAGGTCAGATGACAGGACCACAAGATCGACCATTGATCTCCAGCTTAGGGTGTCCTGGTACCACGTGTACTGATGGGCACCCTTATGCTTGAACATGGTGATCATTATGGACAGGCTGTGACTAGCACAGAAGTCCAGCAACAGGACACCACTCGAGTTCAGATCAGGGTGGCCATTCCTCCCAATCACGCCCCTCCAGATATCACTGTTGTTGCCCACATGGGCATTGAAGTCCCCCAGCAAAACTATGGAGTCCCCAGTCGGAGCACCTTCCTGCACCCCTCACAGGGTCTCCAAGAAGGTCAGGTACTCCACACTGCCATTCGGCCCATAAGCTGAAACAACAGTGAGACACCTATTCCCAGCCTGAAGGCGCAGGGAAACAACCCTCTCGTTTACTGGGGAAAACTCCAGCACATGGCGGTTAAGCTGGGGGGCTATAAGCAAGCCCACCCCAGCCCGACGCCTCTCACCATGGGGCACTCCAGAGAAGAAGAGGGTCCAATCTCTCTCAAGGAGTTGGGTTCCAGAGCCCAGGCTGTGCGTGGAGGCAAGCCCGACTATCTCTAGCCGGTACCGCTCAACCTCCCTCACCAGCTCAGGCTCCTTCCCCTCCAGTGAGGTGACATTCCATGTCCCAAAATCCAGATTCTTCCTCCAGGGTTTGGGTCATCGGGGCCCTCGCCCATGACTGCTACCCAAAACACACTGCACCGGACCCTTATGCTCCTTCCTGCGGGTGGTGGGCCTATGGGAAGGTGGGCCTACGTCTTTCCTTTGGGCTGTGCCCGGCCGAGACCTGCAGGCAAAGACTTGGCCACCAGGCGCTTGCCTGCATGCTCCCACCCCAGGCCTGGCTCCAGGGTGGGGCCCCGATGACGCCAGTCTGGGCGACGTAACAGTCCTTGATTTTACTTCAATAAAGGTTTTGAATATGAATCATATAGAATTATATAACATTTATATAACTATATAAATCCTGATGCTGACAGTCAAAAGGCAAAAAAAGCACAACAAAAATATACACAGTCATCATACGGTTAATCAAAATATTCATATTCATATCCATCCAGATTTTTTGTTGTTGTTTATTGTAATCAAAGGTGACAATAATTCCCGAGCCAACTATATTCCAACTAATGTGAATCAAATTAAATCACTGAGAACAGAACAAGTTTGCACACCCCATCTGTTAAAACATCTGTAATTCTTTGTAAAATAAATAAATAAATAAAATAAAATAAATAAACTGTTTTTACAGACAATGTGAGATGAAAAGAAAAATGTGCTCCACACGCGCTTTCTTTAATAACAATAATTGATATATTTATATCACTTCTGCTGAATCTTCTGTAAACAATCATTTTTGTTCTACATAATAATTCTTGTTCTACATAAGTGTATGTCTAGTACATTATTCCATTCTGTTAGTATTAAAATGGCAAAGGTGTTAAATGTGCTTGTAAGCATTACAAAAGATTCATAATAAAAAAACAGCAAAATGTACACTGCTACACTAATAATTTAAATATCAGACGAAATAAGGAATTCACATACAGAGCTTTACTCACTTCTACAGCTCATGTCTGTTAATAAATATTTACTCTGCTGATAACATGAAGAAAGTGCAGAAAGTAGAAAGGTCCTTATTACCATCTTTTTATCTTTGGGCTGGTTTCTTAGTGATACAGTGATACAGCAATACAGCGCCCGGGTCTTGAGCCATGTAAATATCAGGGTTTTCTTTGTGTTTTCTGGTTTCCTTCCACCTCCCAGATGAATTTGATACAGTAAATACACATAAAACATCATCAAAGATGTCTCAATACTTTAATATAGTCTATTTATTTAAAGACACAAGACATATGAGAAGTGAAAGCTCTCTGTCATCTCATCTATTTTATCTTTCATATAAAGACAAAGCAATACATTTTCTATCAAGACTCCAATCAACAGCATGTCCTGTTCACGAGTGTTAGATTTTACAGCTTGTGTTTTACTTCTTGGATGATGATCATCTACTCCATCGTAATCAAATAAAATACTGTTTATTGGTGCTTGTTAAAAAAATCTTATAAATGCCACATAAGTGACAAACAGGAAGTAAAAGCAAGATGAACAAACTCAGTGTGCATACAGAAGGCCCATGTACAGTTTGTTGTGTTGTCATGACTGTAGTCATCTGTTAGTTTGTAGTTTTCTGGAAGCTTCTGTTGTTTGAGCTGCAAAATCTGGATCCGAGTTCCATATTTCAAGCTTTCAGAAGACACCATATGTTTCTGCACCTGGACAGATCTTTTATAAACGTGCACAATTTACAGGAGCAAACAGAAAAATCGCAACGTTTCAATCCAGAAGGATTCTAAATGGCGCTGAATTATGTGAAGTGCCGTATCACTTCCTTGCTTTCTGATATCTCCATAACATACAACCTGCCAAGCATTGCTTTCTGTCTGGGGAGAGCAGGGTAAGATGTCACATTGTCTCATAGCATCATTTTCTATAACAGCAGATCTGACAATGGTTCCAGCTGTGGCATGACAGCTTTACATTAATGTTTTCGTTCTCATATGCTGTCATTTCCGTTATACAGAGAAGCTTTTAGATAGATACAACTTTATTGGCATTGCAAAGTACAGGTACATAGCAACGAAATGTCATTTAGCATCTACCAGAAGTGAAAATAGTAGAAATTATGCAAATGAGCAAGTGCAGATAAATATGTGCAAGTTGTATTTATAGCATATACAGTGTTGTGTAATTATATATTGTGCAGAAATATGTGCATTATGTATGTACAACAGTAGCAGAGATAATATACAGATGTGTGTGTGTATATATATATATATATATATATATATTATACATCTGGTGGTGAAAACATGATGCATCATCCAATGCATCATCGGCACCCAACTAACTAACTAACTAACTATATATATATATCACCCTGGAGGTGTGAGGCAAACGTGCTAACCACTAAGCCACCATGCCCCCTTCTATATATTATATATATATATATATATATATATATATATATATATATATATATATATATATATATATACAGGGTTGGGGGTTCGATTCCCGCCTCCGCCATGTGTGTGTGGAGTTTGCATGTTCTCCCCGTGCCTCAGGGGTTTCCTCCGGGTACTCCGGTTTCCTCCCCCAATCCAAAGACATGCATGGTAGGTTGATTGGCATCTCTAAATTGTCCGTAGTGTGTGATTGCGTGAGTGTATCCAGCCTTGATGCCCAATGACGCCTGAGATAGGCACAGGCTCCCCGTGACCCGAGAATAGTTTGGATAAGCGGTAGACAATGAATGAATGAATAGATAGATGGATGGATAGATAGATAGATAGATAGATAGATAGATAGATAGATAGATAGATAGATAGATAGATAGATAGATAGATAGTTAGTTAGTTAGTTAGTTGGGTGCTGATGATGCATTAGATGATGCATCATGTTTTCACCACCAGTGATTTCTTTTCACACACTGTGGAGCTGCCATACCACACTGTGATGGAGCTCATCAAGATGCTCTCAATAATGCAGCGGTAAAAGTTGGTCAGGATCTTGTGGGATAAGTGAAATTTTTCATCTCTCTTTTTTCACATCTTCTCAGTAAGTAAAGACTCTGTTGCACCTTCTGAACCAGATTTGAGGTGTTCTGATGGCAAGACAGATCCTCAGAGATGTGCACGCTCAGGAACTTAAAGCTGGAGACACGCTCTACTTCAGACCCATTGATGTAGATAGAGGAGTGTCTATTGCTGTTAGATTTCCGGAAGTCCACAACGAGCTCTTTGGTCTTTGTGGCATTGAGGGTGAGGTTGTTCATGGAACACCATGCTGACAGGCGTTGGATCTCCTCCCTGTTGGCCGATTCATCGTTGTTGCTGATTCAGCCAACAACTGTGGTATCATCTGCATATTTGATGAAGATGTTGGAGTTATGCCATGGAACACAGTTATGGGTGAACAGGGAGTAGAGCACTGGGATCAGCACACAGCCTTGTAGGACGCAGGTGTTCAGTATGAGGGTTAAGGATATGTAATTACCCAACCTTACGGACTGAGGTCTATTTGTTAGGAAGTCCATAATCCAACTGCATAAGAATGTGCAGATACCTAGGTCACTGAGCTTAGCGATCAGTTTTCTAGTGACTTTTAACTGTATTAAAAGCAGAGCTGAAGTCAATGAACAACATCCGAATGTATGTATTGTTATTGTCAAGGTGGGTGAGAGCTAGATGAATAGCAGTGGAAATGGCATCCTCTGTTGACCTATTCGAATGGTAGGCAAACCAGTGTGGGTCCAGTGTAGGTGGGAGACATGCTATGATGTGACTTAGAACCAGCTTCTCAAAGCCCTTCATAACAATGGGGGTGAGTGCAACAGGGGCATGGATGATTATTAATATAATAATCATCAGTATAATATAATAATCATCAGTAATTTTAATGGCTGGGACACTGTTAAAAACTGTATTGTTGAGGTAATGAAGATGTTAGGACATTGGAAGGAGTCTCCAGTGTCAGCAATTTGTAGCATTCAGTAACAAAGTCATAATTTGGCTTCACAGTGGCTTGTGTTGTCATGTGATGAGAAATACAGTGTGCACACTTTCTACTGAAATATCTGTAAATATAAAACATGAATGTATAAGAAATATAAATAAATTATGTGCCTGAGATTTCATTCATTTATTAAGTATTCCACTGTAATCCATCATGCCTGTATGGTTGGACATCATAACAAGGAAGCCCAAATAAGGCCCTCTGGTGGCTGGCTGATATACCATTATATTTCCTGATAAGAGAATGAAAAACAACCCGACTTATACTTTTAACTCACATCTCCACTGTCATTCTTATAAGTCAATCCGCCCTTGATCTCACCCTCTAGTGCGATAAATGCATTTGATTAATCTATGATCGTTAAAAAAGCATATGGTTGATCAAGTGACTGACAGTTTGAATGCGTATTCACTTTCCAAAGCTCTTCCTGAGACGATGGTGCAGAAAACTTCATCTGACGTCTTTCCAAAACCTGTCAAGATTTACAGGGTTGACAACTTTGACAGTTCAGTAGTCATGTGTTGTTCTGCTTTAAACTGGTCTAACAGAAACTCTGGGAATTCTTCACACTAGATGCTTGATAACATTACCAAACTGAAGCCAAATGAAAGGAAGATGAAATAGTTGCCCACTCGCTAGATGTCATAATAATAATTTGGTTTGGATGTTAAACAGATAGGATACTTTGAGGTGTTGAAGTAGGCATGTTAAGTGCTTATGCGTTACATAATTTATACTATAAATTACTTTGATTTCACATCAGCTAGCCTAGCTAGAAAACAGTAACTAATAATGCTAGCTCAACCTTTCATCTTCAAACTAATAACTTTCAGTTCAACCAATTTCTATTTAGGCTTTAAAATCCTAACAGTGCCATGTGTGTGAACTTTCCCCACTCTCCTCTACCATAGACAGTAAAAAAAATAGACATACAACAAAACAAAAGGATTCAATTCAATCTGTAACAGTTCTTTTAAATTAGGGTTGATTTAGACCAACTGTCTTAAAAAAAAACACATACACACAGATAAGCATGCTAGGTTGTTTGTAACAGCAAGGGGTACCTACATCTTGCTTGAGCCTCCCAGGAAAAAAAAAAGGAAAGTAATTTTCTTAAACCATTACTCAGCCTGACAAAAGCCCGAGAAGCCCGCTCTTTCTGGCAGATCAACTCTGTGTAGAGAAGTCAAGTTGAAAGAGATTTTTTTTTTTTCACGTAGAGAAAAAAAAACATTTAAAAGAAAAAAATCAAAGGGTGAATCAAAAGCAAGTGGGATTTCTTTGGCTTGCTGTGTATTATTTTCTCATAAGCTGCCAATGGAATGGCATGTCCGGGCCATTTGATGGTGTGGGCAGAGAGCTTTACGCTTTTCACAGGTCTTTCATGCTGAGCAAATGTTTATTTCTACCTCATACCTCATTTGGATGCACTGAAAATACCAAGTCATGAATAACTTGATGCTGATTTGCTCTTGGAATAAAAGCAAAGCCATTTATGCGGATGTATAGGCACGGAGTAAGAGGAATGGCAGAGAGGTAGGTTTATTCTCTAAATAAGAAACAAAAATAAATGGCTGAGTTGGTGTGGAAGTCTGGCATTTTTATGGCCATCTGTTCCAAATTTTGAGGCTAGACCTTATGATTGACCATCTCATTGAGTCTATTTATTATTTATAGAAGGAGAAGCAGGCAAAAAAAGATCCTTTTCTGTTGTTTATTCATATTGAGAAAATTAAAAATGAAGAAAAAAAAATCCCCCAATCATGTTGCAGCTTCATATTTTTACACAAAGTTACACTAATTCTAGTATTTTTTTGCTTTTTGTGAAAACCACACAAAAAGCTCTTATTTAAAAATCATTATAGCATCACTTAATTCTACATAGGGGGCACGGTGGCTTAGTGGTTAGCATGTTTGCCTCACACCTCCAAGGTTGGGGGTTTGATTCCCGCCTCCGTTGTGTGTGTGTGTGTGTGTGTGTGTGTGTGTGTGTGTGTGTGTGTGTGTGTGTGTGTGTGTGTGTGTGTGTGTGTGTGTGTGTTTTTTTTTTCTCCCCGTGCCTTGGGGGTTTCCTCCGGGTACTCCGGTTTCCTCCCCCAGTCCAAAGACATGCCTTGTAGGTTGATTGGCATCTCTAAATTGTCCGTAGTGTGTGAGAACGAGAGAGTGTGTGTGCCCTGCGATGGGTTGGCACTCCATCCAGGGTGTATCCTGCCTTGATGCCCAATGACGCCTGAGATCACAGCACAGGCTCCCCGTGACCCGAGTGTAGATCGGATAAGCGGTAGACAATGAATGAATGAATTCTACATAAATTGGTAACGATTCCTAATAATGATAATAACGTCTCATAAAGCTCTAACAGTTTGCTACATGCGATTCCTTGCTCATTTAAAGTCATGCTCTAATGCAAGAGTCACGATTCCATTAAAATGCCACGTGCTGTACTTTACAGTTCATAATGACTCTGGCATAATTATGAAGCATGCAGAATATATACTTCCAATTATAAACACATTAAGAACATTTAAAATGTTCACATCAGGCATCACACTGGGGAAACATGTGATCTCAGTGGCCTGGGTGTTAGTGGTCAGGTGAGGTGGTGGTGGTAGATTTCAGAAACTGGTGATTTTCTGGGATTTTCAGGTTCAAGTTGAGAGGAAGGGTATGGTAATACAAATAACCTCTCTATACAACTGTGGTAAGCAGAAAAGCATGTCAGGATGCACAACATCGATGAGCTATAGCAGCAAGATTTTTCCTTTTTTTGCATTTTTGCATTTTTGTTTTGGTTCAGTGGATTAATTGTTTTTTAAATGAGACTTTATTTTAAAATTATTTTGCATTTTTGTTTTTATTGAGTGGATTAATTGGGTTTCTTTAGATAAGAATTTATTTTGCATTTTTGTTTTTTTTTAGTTAATTAATTGTTTTTTTAGATTAGAATTAATTTTTTTTTTTTTTTTGCGTTTTTGTTGAGTGGATTAACTTTTTTTTTTTAGGTGAGAATTATTTTTAATGTTTTTTTTTGCATTTTTGTTTTTTTTGAGTGGATTAATGGGGGGGTTCAGACGAGAATTTATTTTTCATTTATTTTTCATTTTTGTTTAGTGTTGAGTGGATTAATTGTTTTTTTTTTTAGGTGAGAAATATTTTTAATGTTTTTTTTTGCATTTTTGTTTTTGTTGAGTGGATTAATGGGGGGGTTCAGACGAGAATTTATTTTTCATTTCTTTTTCATTTTTGTTTAGTGTTGAGTGGATTAATTGTTTTTTTTTCCAGATGAGAATTTATTTATTTTTGCATTTATGTCTTGTTGAATGGATTAACTACAGCTTGTCACTACAGCTCAGGGACAGCCATCAGAGGGAACAATCACATACCATTACACACTACAGACAATTTAGAGATACCAATCAGCCTACAACATACGTCTTTGGACTGGAGGAGGAAACCGGTGTATACAGAGGAAACCGCCTACGCCTGGGAAAATCATATAAACTACACAAAAACAGAGTGGAGGTGAGAATTGAACCCCTCAACACCAGAGGTGTGAGCCAACAAATACTATGCCTAATGTTCTTATTGTTCAATATCCAGTTTGCTTCCAGACAATTTTACAAAAAGAATCCTATTATGAATATGGATTTTTAAATCAATCTTGATGTTTTAAACATGACTTGGCTCTGAATCTATCGCACAACCAGAGGCATGGAAATGTCATATAGTGTTTTGCTATATTTGCTGTGATAACATAAAAAATTCGGATGTGAGATCAATAAAAACAAAAAAAACAGACTTGTTTAGTCTGATTTTGTTTTGCTATATACATTAATTCTGTTATCATCATTTTACTTCCAAGCCGTCATGTAATAAATAAATAAAGAAGGTATTTCTTCTCTTTAGATTTTAGTTTTTCTCCCATTCATACAAAAGAAGAGGTGTACTACTGTGTAGGGATTATTGATCTGTGTTTCCTCCAACAGAAGCGACAACAGAATTGTTTGTGGTCTGATCTACGTTTCGTACTATGTTTAAAAAAAAAAAAGATCGTCTTTTGTGTTCTCACATCTGGCACCCTTTTCACAAAGGTGGCAACAAATGAAAGCTTTTTACATGTCACCTTTTGCAACATTTGAAGCGCCGTCTTCAAGACAGTAGTTATCGGGGGGTGGGGGGTGGGGGGAGGGCTTTGCATTTCACTGCTGCCAAGAAAACTTGCAAGAAAGTTGAAAAAGTGGGGCGCTTTGAAACATCTCAACAGGCTACCTGGAGGCTAATCCTGAGATATATGGCATATTGGAAGCAGCATACTAGAAGTTGCTTTCGGCTGCTCCCTGTGCGGGGTCGCCACAGCGGACCAACTGGTCCGCACAACAACTTGGCACAGGTTTTACGCCGGATGCCCTTCCTGACGCAACCCTCCCATTTTTCCGGGCTTGGGACCAGCATTGCATCCAATGGCTGGGGTTGAGGCATTGGCTGGAATCGAACCCGGGCCTTCCGCATGATAGGCGAGCAACCTACCACTGAGCCACCAATGCCTCTGAAGCAGCATACTGATATACAGAATTACCCAAATGTCACCATTAGCTGCTTTGATGGACAGATAAAAAAACATAAATATCAGATCCGAAAAATATCATCGGCTGTCCCATGCCTAGAAGAACATGAGCGCACTGAGCATTTGGCTAATGGCCATCCAGGCTTTGATGCCTTCAATAAGCATGAATTGTTTATAGAAATGGCTCCCAATTCCATCTCATTTAATTTCTGGCTTTGTGTCTGCATCGTCTTTGTATTTGGACCTGGAGGGCTAGTACAAAAAAAAAAAAAAAACAGATTGGATGAAGCTGTTTCTTACTACATGGAGACCCAAAACGCAAACATGCATCACACAACTCTTCTTGTCTGAGTGGAGTGACGAATCAGATTCATTAGAGAATAGAACACCGGGAGGGCTTTGCTATTAATAGACTCTCCGTCTCTCGCTCGGTAAATAATACGCTATGGAATAAGCAAAAGTCTATAGATACATCATGTAAATCGTACACTGAAATGAAAAACCAGGACATTGCTTTTCAATTCTTAATACTGAATGGTCAGAAGGTGGTGATTCATTTTCTATAGCAGGAGCTCTAATAGTTGCAAGGCAAATCGCAGGTTTAGATTAATGCGCTATTCTATAATAACCACTTACACAGGGAATTATGGTGGATTTTTTTTCATGAATTATTTAAAAAACTACTCATTGTTTATATGGTCACATTTTCTGTAACGTTCAAACGTTAACTTTAAAAGATTGTAAATTGCTTCAGGATGTGCTTTTATAGGAAGATAAGCAACTTTCAAGTGGAAAGATTCTAATTTGTCTAATTGATTCTAACTCTAACTCTAAGATTCTAAGATTCTAAGTCTAATTTGTGTTTTGCTGCATGACACCAAACTGTTGTTGATTATTTTCCTAAAACAGCACAATATTTATTAGTGTGGGGGTCATGATGGCTTAATGGTTTGCCTCAGTTGGGAGTTCAAGCTCCTCTTCCTCTGGATTTTGCATTTTTTCCGCAAAAAAGTACTTCTGGTTTCCTCGACCAGTCCAAAGACGTGCGCTGTAGGCTGATTGGCATCTCTATATTGTCTGTAGTGTGTGAGTGTGTGTGCGATTGTGTTCTGCAGTGGGTTACAAAATATGTATGTATAAATGGATTTTTATTAATGCATCAATAATATAATATTTGTATATTATGTTTTATAATATTAATAATCATAATTAAGGAGGATGTGTTAGCTTAATAGTTAAGGTGTTGGACTACTGATTGGAAGTTTGTGAGTTCAAATCCCAGGTCCACCAAGCTGGGCCCCTGAGCAAGGCCCTTAACTCTCAGTTGTTTAAAATGATATTAAAATTGTAATTTGCTCTGCATAAGGGCATCAGCCAAATGCTTTAAATGTAAGGAGTTCATACAACCTAAAATCTAAGCTTTTAACAAAACTAGAGTTTTACTGATTATATAAACAGCATGGGCCACAGACTAAAAGGCTAAATCAGCAATGTAAGCAGGTTTTATTTATTTGTTGTTGTTTTTTTGCTATTGGCCACTCTGTCATGATCATTCACAGTATAACAGTCCTAGCTTCATCCATTTTCAAGCAAAAAAAACCCCTAAAGTAACATTTCCAGCCATCATAATCACTGGTCTTGTCACTGTGATTGCGTTTGGGTATCTTACAGAGCAAAAACTATTTGTCAAACAGCAAGTAAGACCAAATATAGCCATCAAGGACAGACACAGATGTAAAAAAAAAAATAAATAAATAAATAAAAAATAACATTCTTTCCTAGGTTAGATAGAACCAGTTTGGTCTCATCAATATTTAAAGGATTTTTTTTTTTCAGACAGACTAAAATAATAATAATACACCGTCCAAAATACGACAGACTTCAGACTATTCTGGTTCTTCATTTTAAGTTCATAAATAATGGAGCTGAGTCGGGGAACCTAGATTTGAATATTTTATACAGAAATGTATAAATTTCTGCCCAGAACTCAATCAATTAAGGAAGCACAGATCTGGATTCTTGAAGTGGTTATCCTGGTGAAAGTGAACACTGACTTTTTTTGAAATCGTGCCCTAGACAACAATAACATGGAGGAGATAATAGAATAAAAACCTGCTACATGTAGGGATGAATATTTTATATGTAGGGGTCTAAAAATTATACTCCAAGAACAATTTGATTCACTTTGATTCTTAGAATATTTTAAACAAAATTATGAATTAATTAAACAATGCAAATTAATGAGCATCTTTGTCTGTGAAAAACTAAATGCACTTTTAAAATTACTTAAAAACATGTTTAATATTGTACAAAAGACAAACAAATAACCTTATAAATTCTCTAAAAACTTTTGATTAAATGAACAAACCTTGGGAAAAGATTGATGAGCACTGTAGCAACACCCAAGGTGTCAAGTGCACAAAAGCTCCAAATTCGGCTAAAATGACTGGCTTCTTTCTTCCAGTGCAGGCCACAACCTCAAATTTAATACAGATACAGTTAATGTTATTGTGTTACATCAATTCAGTATAATTAGTACAGAAAAACTGATTATAAGATGAAGAAGTGATTTGTCTCAGTTTTAGAAAACAAAGTTGAGCATCTCAATAAGTGGTGTATTGATGGTTCATGTGCAACTAATGTTTGTGTGCCTTGCAAGTGGCTCAGCTGTTATCTTTTCAGCGTCATCATGATGTTGTGGTTGTGATCTGGAAGTCAGATTCATGCATTAATCATCAATGTTAACAGTGATACAGTATGTGGGCCAGATGAAGTGGTAAGTGTGGCCCTGCATTGGGCCATAACTCATAAGCTGTCAGGGGACCTTGTAATCATTAGAGTAATAATCATTCCTTTAGCAGTGTTTTAACTGAATTATGTTTCATGTTAAATATATGTTGCTAATTTATATAATATGGAGGCGTAGTTATGGTAAAAGTCTGATTGAAAGTCTGATTGAAGGCCAGTGGCCAGACTACACTCTGATGAAGATTTACTGCAAGAGAACTCTGGTATCAATATTGAATAGAAAATATTGATATTGGAGATCCCAGGAAATAGTTTATTTTTTCAGTTTATTTATTTATTTATTTTTACTATTTTGGCATGATGACTAGTGTAATTGGATATAAACACTTGAGTCTTGTGCCAAAAGCATAAAAACTGGCAGCTCCGCCTGTATCTCAGTGTCTGTAAGTGACCATAGTTCATTTTAATGAATATGAAAATGATGTCATATTCATTCATTCTACTTAAACCAGTGAACTTTAAAAGATTGTAAATTGCTTCAGGATGTGCTTTTATAGGGAGATAAGCAACTTTCAGGTGAGAAGAGTATCTCTAATTTTTTGTAAGGCTGCAAGACACCAAACTGATGATTATTTTCCTAAAACATAACAATCTGTCGTGCTTTATTAGGGGGCCAAGCACCAAACTAATCAAGGGTGCTTAGTTTCTTATTAAAATGATGAGAAAGGTCTGAAGAGAATGGTCAGACTGGTTAAACTGGCAGGAAGGCTATAGTACCTGAAGTTATTGGGGTTATTGGGGTCGCATGGTGGTGTGGCAAGTAAAACTACCCCCAGATTCTTGCTTCAATCCTGAGCTGAGGTTATTGTTTGTATAGAGTTTTGCATGTTCTCAGTATGGCTGTGTCTTTTTAAAAATATTTATTAATGCAGGGGTCATGGTGGTGTAATGGTATTTATCTGGGTTCCCCATTCAACCTCTTCTGCCTATGGATTTTGCATTTTCCCCCTATGCTTTGGGGGTTTCTGCAGGGTACTCCAGGGTTCCTCTACCAGTCCAAATAATATTGGGGGTTTCAGGAAATTAAACTTTCAGAAAATTTTTAAATAATTTTTTTTTTATGTATTTTCACTATTTTGGCATGATGACTAGTGTAACTGGATATAAACACTTGAGTCTTGTGCCAAAAGCATAAAAACATGGCAGCTCTGCCTGTATCTCTGTGTCTGTAAGTGACCGTAGTTCATTTTAATGAATATGAAAATGGTGTTCCATTCGCTCTACTTAGACCAGTGATTAAAAAAAAATTTTTTAAACATTTACGGTGTTATCAAAACCGAGCTCAGGTTCAGGGGCAGTTATGGCTGCCAAATATCATCAAATACACTGATGCCACTTCACATTAGCTGGTTAACATGATTGCAAAAGAAATGAAACAAAAAGGGATAATTTTGATATTGCTGGATGAACAAGATGACAGTTTAGACATTTTATTCCTGAGTGTATTGGTTCTGGTGTATTGGTATTAGTGTTTTCCAGAGGAGGAGGAAATCTTTTATTGACTCATATACTGCTACAGTATGGTGAAAATCTTTTCTTCCCAGTTGTTAACAAGTCAGGGTCAGGGCACCAGCCATGATATAGCAACCCTGGAAAAGAGAGAATGTGAAAGGCCTTGCTCAAAATCCCGACTGTTTTGAAAGTGTTAGGGCTTGACGTCACATCCTTCTCTATAGTAGCCCTCAGTGCCTCATGAGGTTTGAGGTAGACGTGGGTCCTTGACTAGATATGGTCATGATATACAAGATACATGAACATAGATGATAGGGGGATATGTATGGGATGGTAGATTGTTTGCTAAGGATTGGTCTGGAAGTAGAAACAAAAAAAGACTCCAAATGATTTGGGTTAAAAATTCAACAAGGAAACAGAATTGTTCTGTCAAACAGGGCAAGCAAAATAGCTACAGGGAATTGTTAGTTCATTTGCTGCTGACAGTCACAGAGAAATAAGTAAGGAATTTAACAGGACAGGCCATGCAGTTAAAAGAAAATAATTGAAGACCTGTTTATTATTAGGATTGGAGTAGGTGAAGTGTCCTCTGTGAAAGTTCTTGCTATAGAAACGTTCACATATTAGAACGAAAGAATTCATTTAAAAAAAATTACAGCCAGAAGTGCTCACGGAGCCGTGCTGTTCTAGAAAAATAATCCATGATTCGGAAATTCAACAGCGCTATGGTATAAAAAAAAAAAAAAAAAACTAACCCTGAGTCTGTAAATTGACTTTTTTTCATACTGTGAATCTTCTTTTAAATAATCATGGATTTGCTAGGGCAAGTGCCCAGATATTAAGGAGTGAATCCTTTGCTCGTTTCAGATCAATCAGAGGTGTTTTCCTCCTCATCAAGGGCTGCTCTCTGCTTGGCTGGTCTGTCAGACTGATTGTTATAGAGACCCTCTGTGAAGCAGTGAGGCAACAGACCATATGTTAAACCTGTTATGAGAGACAAAAGCAGACAGAGAGTAATGCGTCACCGTTGAGCCTGGAGCTCAGGAAAATGATGGAAACAGACAGTACTGTGCGCTTGATATGTGAGAAAGCAGTAAATTAGGTCTAAACTTTTTCTAAAAATCTGTCTAAAATTACCAAGTGATTTGACTTTTTTTAATCAGAACATTTATGAAATGGGAATTAAATTGTTAAACAGGAAGTAGTTACCTGACTAGTAAGGAGCCGCGTTGTCCTGGATGTTCGCATTACCATTTCTGGGTTCAAAGGAATACCAAATTGCTGCATTCATTGCATCCAATTAGCATTATGATGGAAATTAGACATTGCCAAAAGCATCCACTAGCCTCCATTTATTATCAATATTAGCATTATTGAGTGAAATGTGGAAGCAACAATGTAGTAAGGATGTAATATATGAATACGTGATTCGGACTAGATAATGCGTTCTAAATGAATATAAATATCCATTTATACATATATATATATATATATATATCCACAAGTATCCAATTTATTTAGTTTTTTGGCATTGTGATCCTGAAGGACGAAAAGAATCTAAAAGTCACGCAAGCACAACTTTTTGACTTTCAGGTGAAGTGTGAAGCCAGGTTTTGACATTCTTCAGTGTTCAGGCATACAGTAGGACAAGGTACTTTGCATGGAAAACAAGTCAAGAGACGTACACATGCATTTTTGAATTATTTATAGAGCTGCTGCTTCGTATAGCTCACTCGCTGACCCAGTTACTTTTTAAAACAAATGAATGTACTGCAAAAAGGACGCCATTTTGACTCGCTGCAAGAGAATTTCAGCTTGTACTGAACAAAACTAAACTAAATCTGATCAAATATTTTTATATGGTTATTGTTGTGAGAAATTTTCTGCTATAGAAAAGATGTAATTTTTGTTGTTTTTAGCTTATATACTTAGTCACATTAGACAAAGAATAGGAAGCTTTCAAGAAGTTTCTTGAGGATATCTTTTTAAGGGAATTTATTACTATTAATTGTTTTGTGAATTTTTCCATCTTCCAAAGTGCAGAATCTTGAAACCTGTAAAGACTCACCAGCGGCAGGCAGGTTTGGATCCATGTGCAGAAACAAGTCCGTAATCCCAACACGTAATTTGTAAACAAGGCATTAATCCAATACTGAGTAAATCCAACAAACAGCGTCAGTCTGAAACACAAATCCGTAAACGTAATGCAACAGTCCACAAGAGAGAGTTCCCTCTAGGAACACCGCCTGGCGTTCTGCAACAAGAGCATCCCCGGGGCCACGGGGCGGGTCGATTTGGGCAGCATTGATGGAACATCTCCACCAACGAGGGGTCCAGGATATCGTGTCAACCCACAAGGGCTCTTCTGGGCCATACCCTTCCCAGTCTACCAGGTACTGCAGGCGACATTGATGACGTCAGGAGTTCAAGAGGGTATTCTCCCAATATGCTGGGTAGGCATCGATCCCAAGTGGCGGTGGTGAGACGCTGGTGGGAGTTCCAGCTGGAAAGCTCCAAGAGCCCTGTAGGTAGTAGGTAGATGGCGGCTAGTCCAGGACTGGGCACAAGTTACACATGACTCCACATACTCCATCACATCCTGAGAGAGTGAGGGCCACCAGAACCGGTTCTGTATCAGGTGCATCGTATGCCGGGATGGCCCAAACTGGGTGCCTCAGGCACCCACTGTATCACCCGGGGGTGCAGTAATGTGGGCACATAGAGCTTGTCCACTGGACAGGTCGGTGGAGAAGGCTTGTTATTCTGCGCCTGCCAAATCTCTTCCACCAGGTCCCATCTAATGGGGATGAGCATGACTGATGGCGGCAATATAGGTTCTGGGCATGTAGGAGAACTCGGGGGGTCGTGTCGCCGTGATAGGGCATCCACCTTGCCGTTCTTCGACCCTGGCCGAAATGTGACCAAAAACTGCAATCTCATGAGGAATAATGCCAACCTAGTTTGAAGTGGGTTAAGTTGGCGGGCATTACGGAGGTATTCCAGGTTTCTGTGATTGGTGAGTACCAGGAAAGGGTGTCAGGCCCCCTGCAGTGATGAAACTCCTCTTAAGCAGTGTAAACGCAGCCCGGGCCTGCTCGGACCACTTCAGTCGTTTCAGTTGGCCTCTCAGGAGGGAGGTTAGCGGATTAGCGATGCTACTGTAGTTTCGGATGAGCTGACGGTAGAAGTTAGCGAGACCCAGGAGCCGCTGTAACTCCTTAACGGTTGCCGGTTCTGGCCAATCCGTTAACAGCGTCCATCTCTACCCCCTTCTGTGAGATCACATAGGCCAAGAACGTAATGGTATCTCAATGAAATTAGCACTTCTCAGCTTTCACAAACAGTTGATGCTGCAGCAGCCGGGTCAATACTGTCCGCACATGTCTAACATGGTCGTCAAAGGATGTGATTAGTATGTTGTCAATGTATGCAATTACATAGTGCCCAATCATGTCCCCGAGGATCTCAGTAATAAAGGACTGGAAAACTGCTGGGGCATTAGTGAGGCCATATCCTCCTGACTACCAGGAAAAAATAAATGTCCCAATACTTGTTTTTTAAACTTGAAGAGGAAGAGGAAATTCTCAAAATCCCACCCCTACATATTTGGTCTCAGTTGAAAGTGCTAAACGTCCTGTTTAGAGCACACAAGGAGTTGGCTCAGTAGTATGCAGGGTGTAGAAGATATTAAGGTTGACAAATGTCCTCTACAGAGGACAAATTTGAACTGTGGGTAGTCAGGAGGATATGGCATGTTGAGGTACTCAAAGTGCCCTTTTGTGGTGTGAAAAGCCACTCATCCCCCTCATGGATCCGTGCTAAATTATAGGCACTGCACAGGTCCAGCTTGGTAAAAATTTGGGCCTCACATAGCTGCTTGAGTGCCACTGGGACCAATGGGAGTGGGTACGGGTAGCGTACAGTGATAGAATTAAGCCCCCTGTAATCAATGCATGGTCACAGCCTGCCATTCTTCTTTTCCATGAAGAAGCCAGCAGCCACCGGCAAGGTTGAAAGACAGATGTAGCCCACAGCTAAGGCTTCTTCAATGTTCTCATCCATAGCTTGGGACTCCGGTAGTGAGAGGGGGTATACTTTACACTTTGGCAGCATAGCGTGAGGTAGCAGGTCAATAGTACAGTCCCACGGACAGTGAGGTGGGAGCTGTGTGGCCCTTTCCTTGCTGAATACCTCTTGTAGTGACTGGTACTCCCGTGGAATTGGGGCATCGTCCCCAGTGCTTGGGCTCTCGATGGATGTGGCGAGGCATGGCTGTGTGAAAACATCCCTTAGACAATGAGCCTTACAAAACGGGGACCAATGGGTCAACTCCCTCTCTTTCCAGTCAAATTGGGGGTCATGGTGTTGGAGCCAGGGGAAACCGAGGATGAGAGGATTCTTGGGAGACGCGATCACGTAGAACAGGATCTGTAGCATGCTAATCTGAAGAGTAAGAGGGATAGTGATGTGGGTGATAAGGCCCTCTCCGATGAGTTGGTTGTCCATGGCTGTCACTCTTAGTGGAGTCTCGCAGGGTCAAGTTAGAAGGTGAAGCTCCTCCACTAGGTGGTGGTCAATTAGGTTGACTGCCATGCCAGAGTCAACTAGGGCTGAAAGCAGACAAGAACCCCAATCATGGTGTAGCATCACTACTAGGGATAAACAGGGATGTAAATGTCTTGCACTCACCTGGGATTGTGAGGGCTTTTCAGGAACCCCGTCGCAAACCGATGACCAGATCCTCCGAAAGACATAGTTGCTCCCGACGCCATTGCTCTCGTTGGGACGTACGTGCATGGCCCAACTGCACCAGCTCAACCTCCTCCTCCCTGGTATTCCATCCCGCTACCCATGGTTGTTGTTCGGAGCGCTGGCAAGGAACACGGCGTCTCTGGCACAACAGATTCCCAACAAGTCAATTCCGCCTGCAAGGCTGGGTTGAGTCCCTCTCGGAACATGGCCAGGAGTGCCACGTCATTCCAGCCACTCTGTGCTGCCAGTGTGCGGAACTTCACAGCAAAATCTGCCACTGACTCAGATCCCTGGCGCAGTTCGAGCAATTGTACGGACACATCGTGCCCCTCTGCAGGATATTCAACAACCTCCCGAATCAACCCCACGAAATATGTAAAGGAGGCTTTTACCTCCGGGTCGTGGTCCCAGACAGCTCACGTCCAATTGAGGGCTCTACCGGTAAGTAGCGAGAGATGAAACGTTCATTTTGTTGTCTCCTCACTATAAACCTCTGGCTGATGGGCGAAGAAGTTTTCACACTGCCGTAGAAATCCGCATCAGCGATCAGTGGAGCCATCAAACTTATCCAGGAGGGCCATGCACAACAAATCTCCATGTGCAGAGCTGGTAGAAATCGCGTGCATGGTAGCTGTCAGTGGGGCTTGTTGTCGCAACATCACAGCAGCTTGTAGGGCAGCCAGCTGATCTTGATAGAGGTGGATGATAGCTCCCTGGCAAGTCATCACCTCCTGAAGGTGAGCATATTCTGCTGGATCCGTGGGAGGCGAAGTATTCTGCAAAGTCTCACCAGCAGCAGGCAGGTTTGGATCCATATGCAGAAACAAGTCCATAATCCCAACATGTAAACCGTAAACAAGGCATAAATCCAATACCCAGTAAATCCAACAAACAGTTAATCCAACACAGAATGTATCAAACGGCTCAGTATCTCGCTCAGAGTGACAATACGTTGTAGCATGGTAAGCACGCCGCTTAAATCACAGATGTGTTTCTTCGGTGATGGGGCTAATACTCATGTGAGGGCTTCCTCTGGTGGCCTGATGCCAGCGGTGATATTACAACACCAATACTACTATTTGTCTTACGCCAGTATTACTGGCCAAAATGAGTCAACATTCACACTGGGAACCACATATCTTATTTTTATTTTTAATAAAAAAGGTTAACACTTTCAACCTAGAGGCCAAATCCACACAGGGATTTAAGGATTCAAATGAATTCTTTGTATTTCTGTTTTTACTTAACTAACTAGGGGCAATAAATTCAGAGAAAGTTCAGAAAAAAACAAATATTGTTAATATTTTTTCACACGTGTTTCTATCTTAAAAATAAATTATGATATTAAACTCATTTCTGCTCTCTGAGATGCCCCAAGTGCTTGTTCTCTAAAAAGAATCTAAAATTTGAATCTTCAACCACTAAAATTCTTTGTAAGGTTATCCAACAGAGGGCAAAACACACGTCTCACACTGAAAGCCAACAGACTCATTTTATATCAGACTTGCTGCGATAAAATAATTAATTTATTTATGTTGATTGAAAATGTCTGATAAGCCATTTTATGGGTAAAATGGGTTAAACGGTCAATGACTGCAGTGAAAACACGTATGCTAACTAACCTCTGTTAGCATTTCTCATTAACCTGTCCACCTTCATTACAATTTATTTAAAGGCAGGTGGGAAAACCAGCGCTTCATATTCCACCGACTATGATGAAATGAAAGCTAATCAGCATCTTGCCTCACCTTGGGCTTCTTATTAATGCGGGGTACCTCCTGTTTGAAGCACCTTTTAATTAAAATTGTCTCCTCTCTTGTCAGTTGTCGCAATGGAAGCATCAGCATACTGTATAAGGCCCTTCAGCTATGCTAGTTTGGGAGTAATTAGAGGACAAGTTGGGCCAAGCTGTTCTCCTTAGTAGACATCTGGCTCCCTGTCAGCTACACTACACAGCTTCGTATGCTCGGGGTGAGGGGGAAATCTGGCTGTTTAAAGGGTCACGGATCAGTCCCAGTTATTTTATTTATAAGTTTTATAATTATTTTATAAATAGTTAAACTAAACTGACACCAGGCGCAAATCACCACACACAGTTTTTTTCCATCATATTTTGGGAATTCTGAGGAAACCAAAAAAACCCAGTGGAACCTCACATGGAAAACTGGAAGAACATCTAAAGTATAGAGTCCTGAGTTCAACCTGAATCCTTGAAGAACCTTGAGGCGGGAGATTGTGTAAAATTTTCAATTAGCAATAATCGTACCTGGGTTGAACGTCATAGGCTATAAAACTGCAAGTTGCTAGCAGTATGAAGAAACATTTTGCAATAAGTGTTATCTCCAAGCCATTTGTTTCCTTCGCATTATTAGTTAGCTAACAAACGACAAATAAAAAAAATTCACACATCAAATTTACATAGCTGAGCTTCACATAGCTAAACTAAAAATTCTGTTAAGTCAAACTATTAAAAAAAAAGAAAATGACGGCTAATTTTACCCGTTCTTCATTTCTCCTTTGTTGTAGACTGGATTGTTTCAGAAAAAAATTGAATGGCAGCCTGACAGGAAGCACTTTTCCGTCTTTCATAGCAGGTGGCTTTTACTGTGCACGCAGAACCTATGGTGGAAAAAGGAAATTCTATCAATTCATAATAGATATCTAAGGTAGCATATGGTTTCATGCTTTAGCATATGGTTTAGGTTATTAGGGATGTAGGTCGCTTGTGATATGCATGGTCACAGTTCTTACAAAGTGTTCAATATTTTCCTTTTTTCTACGCCACCTGAACCTCATTTTTATCTTTTTAACAAAGCTGATTGCATGAATTGTCTGAGAGCTCATATCTCTGTAACGCCCACCACATATTTTTCACTTCTCTGACTAACAAACACAATAACCACCTGAAACCACACAGTTATTGTTTATCGTCACTAAGATTCCCTCTATTAAGGACATTCAGTCGGTTCTGAAGTATGTTTGATTACATGGTGCAGATTAGCATAGCCATACATATCTGCTATTATTGTTGACATTATTTCCAAACTATCCTGTATCTTTTTTTTGTTTTCTCGAGCAAGAGAGCAACTCACATCTTTCTAGGATTAGTTTTTTTTTCTCTCAGTGGGTAATCAGGCTGTGGAGTACAACAAAAAAAATCCCTTCTCCAGCTTTGTTCAGAGGTCACTCCCAGTAATGAAAATTTTTGTCCTTCACCGACTGGAGCTTTGCGGCTATGCGCTAGGGGTCGATACCTTCCCCTTCGGCTTGGGTTTTAAAGATTTACCGCCAG
Source organism: Hemibagrus guttatus (assembly GCA_033459395.1). Classification (NCBI taxonomy): domain Eukaryota; kingdom Metazoa; phylum Chordata; class Actinopteri; order Siluriformes; family Bagridae; genus Hemibagrus; species Hemibagrus guttatus. The sequence continues at coordinate 4,797,158 of JAUCMX010000027.1, forward strand.
ACGCCCCCTGAGGATTTCATCACAGGGTGGGCTTCAGTGGTGGTAATTATCTCTATCTGTAAGCAGACCTCCCTACAGCATCCTTAATGTAGCCTGGGGGCTTTAAAAAAAGAGAAGAAAATACAGCATGGTAGACAGTCTGGTTGCTTCATGATACTCCAAAATATTCCACCTCACCATCTAAACCATCTGCACTACCACATGCTGCTGAAACAAGGAGCTTGACCTGAATGGTTTTCTGTTGCTGGACATTTTCAATATAGTCCTTTACATTTACAGCTTTTGCCACCTTAGACACCTTTATCCAGAGTGTCTCTATCAATGAATACATCCTGATACTGGTTCACTAGGTCTAGGATTAAGAAAACCATCAATCTCTGCTGAGGAGCTAGATTTTGTAGTTTTTAAGTGTTAGTTTAAGTACTTCAGGAAGATTTAGGAGTGGTTTAAAGACAGCCAGTGGCTGTTTGGATATCTCTGGGAAGTTCCAGCAATTTCCACCATCTCGGAGCCAGAACATATAAGAGCCATGATGTGTACCTTCTTTGTATCCTGAGAGATTGTGGGACCAGTTTTGCAGTACTGGATAATCAGTTTTGCATTGTGGGGGTTTGATATGTGCTTGATAAATCATGTATATTATTGTAGCATGTACTATTGTGAACTATTTACTTGTCTAATGTTGGCTAACAGATTTTATTCCGTTAATACTCTGAGATCATGCTAATGAACTCCACTCTAATGAACCTTTTTATTTACCTGTATCTATCCAGCAGAAAAATGGAGAAAATAGTTTGCTGATGTAAAACGGGAGGAAGTAGACTAGATGTCTGTTAATATCAAAACTAACCGTTCAAAACACCTTTGCAACTGTCAGTCATTTATTCATTCAGGATTTATTTGTTTGACTCATCTGCCATTTTTATTGGCTGCTTTTTCTTTTATCTATAGCGAGGTTTAAAATGTGGATTTACTACACAAAGTACACAAAAGCTGGCAGGTCTACTGCTGGGATCTAAAGCTTGATCCTTAAACTGCTGGTTAAAATCTCTGGTGTGAATGTAGTTTGGAATAAAGTAATATTAAGTATTATGTTTTTTTGATTCAGTTGAACTAGGATTGCCATTTCAGTGTATAATGAGCATCTTAGTCAAAGTCAAAGAAAGGTTGTACTGTAATTTGTGTAGCTGGAACCACAGTGTTTCTTAGATTCTCAGAACAGCCATTCACCATTATCATTGCATTATAGCTGGTTACTAGAATTAGTTGTTGTGTGGACCAGTTGGTCTGCTGTGGCGACCCCGAACAGGGAGCAGCTGAAAGCAGCTACTAGAATTAAATATGTTTAATGAAAACCCTACTAACTTGAAAACCAGTAGGCTTATAAATATTAACAACTTGAACCTAGTATGTTCTCTCAGTGGAAGGATTATGAATAAAGTGCACTTTGGCTCCAATAAATAGTCAGAATAATATTGTACACATTCATATAATTGGCCTAAATAATTAATAGTTGTATTACGTTCATCAGTCAGGTCTGTACTGAGGGGTATAAGAAGTTTAATAAATTAATTTCCTTAAAATGAAAGTCACTTTAAAATTTGGATCACACACATCCTTGCAAAAATCCTAAATGCTATTTAATGCCAGGGTATAATAGAGGCAGTTCTCATCAAACTCTGCTGAGCTCTGCTGAAGTGGCAGGGGCTCAGAAGGAAGTGATTCAGAGTGCTGTCGTTTCCTATATGTTCTGTGGAGCCACAACAGGATCCGATCAATCGTTCCTCAATTAGAGCGCTCGATTAAAGTGAAGAAAGAGGACAGTGGCTGGTTTTGGGGGATTAATGCTGCAGAGAGAAGACTCAATGGTGGGAGGAATATTTAGGGATGCCTTACAAATGCCTCCTTACGAATGCCTCTCAGTGGATGTTGTGCATGAATTAAAATTTGGATATCTTTCACTCAGCGGTGTATCTTCAATACTAGATAGTGTATTCTTATTAAAAATCCAAAGCAATTTAGGAGAGCAGTTAAGGGATGAAACACAACAGGGCATGCTGTTATGTTGCTACAATTACACATTCTTGTTTATATCCATTTTCCCTAATAGACAAATCCAAAGGGAATCCATTGGAATTCATGGATTATTCAACAGGTCACTGTGGAAATTCATGGGGTGGAATTCTTGGGGTATAGTCATCCATCCGTCTTCAGTAAGCGCTTTATTCTGGCAGTGAACACTGTGAATATACACCCTGGAGAGGACACCTGTCCATTCATTTACACCTAGGGGAAATTTATACTTACCAATCTGCCTACTGGCTTGTGTATTTTTTTTTTAGCAAGGTTGGAGAAAACCCAGAGGACTCCTCCGAGCTCAACATCCCTCAAACCAGGGACCCTGGAGCTGTTAGATAGGCTACCCACTGCACCACCATGCCTTCTCTCATGGGGTATATGTTGTAATAATGAAAATTTTATGGTCTTCTCATAACTTGGCATGTCTTTTGAGCTCATACGAAATGCATGGCAACCGATAAAATTGCTATATACTCCACAGGATGTCATGGGGCTTCAGTTCCCACAATAAAAATTTAAAACGTGATTGTAGACTCTGTATAACACAGTAAAATGTGTATTTGCGAATAACGACTAGCCCATAGATATCCACTGGAACCCCTGGAAATCAGACCTTTACATTTGGACTATAAAATAAAAAGAATATATTATTTACATTATTATTTCCATGATTCTGATCCATGGCTGTGGATGTAACCAAATCAAAATAAACTGATAAACCAATGCAACAACAGATCCAATTTTGTTTTACTTGTCAAAAAGCATCACTGGGCATCAAGACTGGCATGGTGCAAGAAAAAGTAGTAAGATTACACAGGACCAAGAAACACAACTCCAACTAATTTTATATCATGCATTCATCCTTAGTAACTGCCTGGTCAGGCTTTTAGCTTGTTTACATTCTGGGAAATAGGACAGGCAAAATTCAGCAAGCATAAAAAATAATAAATAACTTGAGAAGAGGGATTAAAGAACCAGTTCATTTAACATTTAACATAGAAGGAGTCTCTAGTGCTAATGCTTTATAAATTATATGTTACCCATAGCAGGATGAAGGAATTTTCACCTTTTCTTTTCACCTTCTCAGTCACATGAAAAGCTTCATTTTTTGCTGCATTGGTGTCACAAAGCAGACTCAAAATTAGCCACCAAAATAAGGATATGCAAAAGTATTGGGGAAGTCACAAAACTACAAATATGCAAAAGTATTGGGATGGTTGATATAGTAAATAAAGGATTTTATTTACACTTACAGATGTAGTTGACACTAATTATAAATTCAAGTAATGTAGCTGAGTTTAAGCTAGAATTCGTAATTTTTCTAAATTTGTATTTTAAATGAAAGAAAATCCAGATATTTGGTATTTTTTTTCCATAGGAGTGTCTCCGTAACGCTGTTTGAAGATGTAAGTTGTACTGTATACTATGCAAAGGTTGTTCTAACACTCCCAGTGCAGACTGAAGCACATTTTCAGACACTCACAGCACATAGATCTCCCTTCCAAAGCGTGTGTCAATTGATCAGACACGAACAGCGAGCGATGTCTACACTCTCATTCCAATAACGACACTTCACATAATCTCAAGTTTCTTATTGACTGCCTAATGACTCCTTACTCTCCACAAATGAGGCCCAGTGAATGTGAGAGCATGGGCAGCCCTGCATCCCTCTTAACCAATAGACAAACCTGTGCGTGGCAAAGATGAAAGAGGGGATTGGCGAAGCATAGCCGAGATCTGACCTGCAGGACAAATCAATGAAGCTTGATTGAAGAAAAAGTCTATTGATTTCCTTAGTCCCCTCCTTGTGAAGCACAATAAGTCAGTGGGTAAAGACTGATAGGTGGGCTGAATGCAGATCTATACCAGTCCTCAGCTCTTTCAAGACAGAATGTGGCGAAAGGCATCAATTTGAATTCTCAAAGTTTAATGGTCTTCCTTTGAAGGGACCACCGACGCACTAAACTTTTTTCATATATCTCTCCACCTCGGATATGTCAGCCTCCCCTATATTTCCAGAGGATTCATCAGAGGTGCGTCCGACGTTTCAGAGAGCTTGTGCAATTTGTTGCCGAGAAATGACAGGGACTTAAATTTCCAGACAGACCTCAGACAGGACATATTTCAATCTGATGAGGTGCTTTCATCACATGAGAAAAAAAAAACAACTCCATGTGAAATGACTGTACGGGAATGATAAGAGGCCTCCTCAGGTGAAATACAGTTCAAGGGCCTGTGAAGCTCAGCCTGGAGTTTGGAACAGTGCAGCAATTATAATGTGAAATGGAAGTAGAGAAATTAGGTTTGCAACTCGGGTTAATCTCTCAGGAACATGGCTAAAGAAAAAAAATCATTCATGAGCATTTTTTTTATTAGATATTCATAATCCAGCAACATAGCAGAGATTTTTGACTGTATGCATTTATATCTATTACAATATAAATTGGGGGTGCTTCGGTTTCCTCCCCCAGTCCAAAGACATGCATGGTAGGTTGATTGGCATCTCTAAATTGTCCGTAGTGTGTGATTGCGTGAGTGAAAGAGAGTGTGTGTGTGCCCTGCGATGGGTTGGCACTCCGTCCAGGGTGTATCCTGCCTTGATGCCCAATGACGCCTGAGATAGGCACAGGCTCCCTGTGACCCGGGAATAGTTCGGATAAGCGGTAGACAATGAATGAATGAATATAAATTGGTTGATAAGACTTATTTATTGCACAGCGCTGTTCAGTTCTCAAATCAGATTGGTCAGAAGACAAATAATAAATTGATTTTAAATATTTAGAAAAGGAAAACAGGTTTATATAGTAAATAAAGGTGTTTATTTAACATTTAACATAGGAGTCTCCAGTGCTAGTGCTTTATATTGATGTTATCTATCACAGGATGGAGGAATTTTCACTCTTCACTTTCTCAGTAACATGAAAAGCTTTTTTTTTTTGTGTTAGTGTCATGAAGCAGACTCAAAAATATTGGGACAGTCACAAAAACAAGGGTGTACAAAAATATTGGGACCGGCACAGAAACAATGAATTGCAAAAGTATTGGGAGAGTCACAAAACTACTGATATGCAAACGTGTTGGTACATATAAACACAGACACAAGGGATAATCCGAAAAAAGGCAGACAAACACTAGGCATACAGACAAAGGTCAACTGGAAAAATCACAGGAATATCAAAGCTTATCAGGATCACAATCTGATTCAAAAACCAAAAAATGAACAGCTTGGTAACAAGCTTGGTAACTAAAACCAACTGGCTTAAAATTACAAGACATGACAATTAGCTTTAAGCGCACACAACGCATGAAAGATTATAGCTAATATACCTTAAACAACAACTTTTTGATGATTAATTCATTAAAGATAATAGTACAAGTTGGCTACAGTTCTTTGTTATATTAAAGCGAGTACCTCATTGTTTTTTATTAGATTTGCTATTTTCCAAGTGAATTGAATTGATAAAACATTCCATGCAGTTTTATTAGTGTTTTATTATTTGTATGTATAAATTACTAATGTCAAGTACCTAGGAGATTAGGATTAATATATTAACTGTGATGGCTGTAAGGATTTTAAGGAAACTTTGGATGTATATGACAGGCAATTATCTCTCAAATAACCAAAAATGCAAAACCAATTCAAGCCCATAACATGACACAAGGATGATGGTGTGTTAACGAGAGACGACAGCTACACGTTGTTAACTGCTCATATTCAGTAACAGATTCCTAGTAACCTTTGAAATACATAATCAGTCATTCTTCAAAAATGGAGCCAAAGCAGAGGGGGGAAAAGTGTGTATAGCACACCGAGATTGCTTTTTATCTCCGACAGAATGAAATATAATGCTGTAAACTTAAATTAGATATAAGGAATTAACTTGATTCGCTCTGAATTACATCCCATCATGCCAGCTAAATCCTTACCTATAATGCAAACAAGACACGCTAACAAGAAGAACAATGTCCACAGAGCAGATTAGGCACTTCACACGAATTCTGACCCAGATGTAATTAAATGATAACCGCCTCGGACTCCCAGGGCTTAAATTGCCACTGTCACTTTATTGACTGTGATGGATCTTTATCTGGAACTTGGAAAAGAAGAACAAAATTGTCTGGAAAACAGGGTTTTTATTATTATTATTATTATTATTATTATTATTATTATTATTAATTATATTATTATTATTATTATTATTATGTCAGTAAAATACAGAAACAGCGCTGTTCAGCAGCAAATCAGGACAGGGGGAGGTTTTTCAAGGCGGTAGCTGTTATTTTATACAGCTTTGCTGAAAAGATAAACGCCTTGAATAGTGATTGCGAAGGATGAATCCTGCTATAAGGACAATGCTGAAAGCTCATTTATTTACAGGTGATTTTTGTCAGGTTACATATTGGACTCTGTTAGCTCAAAGATCCTTAACCTGAAGGGTCGAGACGCCCCAAGAGGAAAGGAAAACAAGAAAACTTTTATTTTGAGGATTGACACCAGTAACATGAGGTACTAATTAACTGCTGAGTGAAAGAAATTACATGGTCTTAACAATTGTGGTTTATAGTAATCATAGCTGTATCGCTGATTTCATTTCATGTCAAGAACAAAAAAAAAGTAGTGACAGAAGCAGCCCATATCTGGGCAGGGGTATACTCTGGGCTGTTACACCGGTCCTAAGCCCAGATAAAAAAGGAGGGTTGAGTCAGGAAAGGCATCCAGCATAAAACCTGTGCCAAAATCCAAATATGTGGATCAGATAATCTGCTGTGGTGACCCCGAACAAGGAGCTTCTGAAATACAACAACTACATATATTATATGGTATATACTATAAGACGACAAAATGCATTTTTATAACAAATTAGCATTCATTGGTTAATGATCAGGGGGCATGATGGCTTAGTGGTTAGCACGTTTGCCTCACACCTCCAGGGTTGGGGGTTCAATTCCCGCCTCCGCCGTGTGTGTGGAGTTTGCATGTTCTCCCTGTGCCTTGGGGGTTTCCTCCGGGTACTCTGGTTTCCTCCCCCGGTCCAAAGACATGCATTGTAGGTTGATTGGCATCTCTAAATTGTCTGTAGTGTGTGTGAACCCTGCGATGGGTTGGCACTCCATCAAGGGTGTATCCTGCCTTGATGCCCAATGACACCTCAGATAGACACAGGTTCCCCGTGACCCGAGTATAGATCGGATAAGCGGTAGACAATGAATGAATGATGAATGATCACAACTATCAAAAATTGTCTGAAAGTGAAACCAAAACTTATCAGTTCAAACAATTATACCAATGCTCAATTCTGATAGGTCAGAAAGTGTTTATTTAATTTCTATAACAGCAGACTTGTTTTATTACATCATCATTTCTATGGCAACTTAGAGAATCATTCCTGGATTCAGAATGTGTGTATTTCTTTACATTGAAAGTGTGTGTGTGTGTGTGTGTGTGTGTGTGTGTGTGTGTGTGTGTGTGTGTGTGTGTGTGTTTTAGCATTGCTGGAATAATAAGGAGTCTCCAGTGTCCGTGCTTTCTAACCAAAAATGTGAATTTTATGACTTTGCAGTTTGTCAGCATAACAAACTGCGTTTTTTTATAATGAGACTTCATGAGAATAATGAAAAAGCGAAGCTGGTGAAGTAAACTTGTTACATAGACCGCTATAAAATGGATAAAAACATACAATGTGCAGTTAAACGTAGACATTTGAAATTGTTCATAAAAACACCATCATTAGGCCACTTCACACCACCTCATCACTGATTATTTTCCTATAGCAGCATACCAATGTGTTTCATTTCTTCACATAATGTACATCTCCATCCTTTTTCTTTCAAATCCTCCGTTCAAGTGTTCTGAAGAAATTTCCTTTCAAACTCCCTTTTATTGAATTTGCATTCGACTGTTGTTTTGCTGCGGGGAAACAATTACTTTTTTTCATTCAGAAACCATGGAGAATAAAAGGTTTAGCTCTTAACAGTGTATGTAAATTTTTTAGTATCAGGGGCATTGAAGAAAGCTCTTAATAGACCTACATTTAATAGAAACACTCTCCAAAGTCTAAAATAGACACGGGTATTATTAAAAGTAGCACCAGGTGGTCCAAAAACACTGGCATGAAAATCTGCATCGTCCAACATATTTAAAATGCATCGCTGGGAAAAAAAAAACATCTGGGTTTTGTGATTTGGTTGATTCTCAGCATAAGCATAATTTAAATCACTGAAACTTTAAAAGTGTGTAAGTCTTTAAAAGATTTTCACACACCAACTCTGAATGTCAGCATGTCTGATAAAGTAATTTGCTGTGTTTTGATTTTACATTGAACATTTCTGATTATGAAACAAGCAAAGCATCGTTCCAAGGACACTTCTAACAGAATCGTTGCTCAGGCTAAATGTTTATTGAGATGAGCTGCAGTCGGAGTGAATGGACTTATTTTCAGGGTTGTTGTAGTACATCAGCTGGCTGTCGAAACCCACCTTTTCTTCCAACGTCTAAATAAAGAGTTCAGAGTTATCAAAATGTGGCATCGTAGGTTATTTTCCTGAATGACTGAAATTACTTTATAGATTTCTTGTTTGGAATTAGGAGGGGAGTATTGGGACAATCAGAAAACGACAAATATACAAAATTATTGGAACAGTCACCAAAACAAGGATGTGCAAAAGTATTGGAACAATCCGAAAACTACAAATATTCAAACGTATTAGGACAGTCCCAAAAACAAGGGTATGCAAAAAGTATTGGGACAGTCCCAAAAGCAAGGGTATGCAAAAAGTATTGGGACAGTCACAAAACTACAAATATGCAAAATATTGGGGCAATCACAAAAAGACGGATATGCAAAATTATTGGGACAGTCACAAAACTACAAATATGCAAACATATTAGTACATATAAACACAGGCTCAGCGGATAATCCAAAACAGGTAGGCAAAAACACTAGACAAACAGGCAAAGGTCAACAGGAGAAATGACAGGAATATCAAAACTTATCAAGATGATAATCAGATTCATATAGCAAAAAAACAACAACTTAGTAACACCACAGACTTGTCAAAGGACTGAAATTACTTTATGGATTTCTTTGGTTCTGTCTGGGTCAGGACCAAAAATGGATTCAGTTTAGGTGAAAACTTGGAAATTTAAAAGCAAACAAGACATGAGTTTAACAGACAAGACATGACTTTAAACATAGACTAAACAAGCAAGAAATGCCAAAAACAAGGAATTCAACATTATACTATGAATCGGAAACAGGAAACAGATGATCCGGTGATTAAACCTATGAGGTGGTGGGATCCTGACAAAGGAGTGGGAGTTGCACGAACATTGAGGCTTAGTCTTCCTCATCAACTCACCATATCACCTGAAAGTACGCAATTCTCACAATTTTTTCATTCATATCAACCCACACCTGTACACACCACTGCTCCAAGGCATATAATTTCACACTTTGCATTATGACTGTAGCTTTCGTTTGAAATCTAAAGCACCAGAGCCTTATATTAAAGTCTAGACACATGGTTATGAAAGTATAATTTTGGCGACGGCTTCAAGTACTGCTCAGCACTTCTTTCCTTTATTCCCGAACCCCTAAAATGAAAGGTAAGTGTTAGCGGTCAAACTTGAGCACAAAGCGAACAGATGGTGCGCAGAATGCATTGGGACGCTGATGGTGATGCATATGTGCTCTCCCAACTCCGTTCCTTGTTACCTTTCCCTCTCATCAGCACTGAAGGAGAATAAATAGTTCCTATATAAAGTAATATTTCAAGGAGCGTTCGACTCTTTGGCACCTGCTACCATATGGAGATATGAGACATGTAAAGGTTGTTAGCATTGAATATTTCCTTTGACAAGGTCAATCGCTGGAGTCCCACTCCAGACCAGAGTTACACATCTTTCACTTTGATTGAGGTAAGGTGACATTCTGGAGTTGGGAATTTTTCAAGACAGTCAATGTTAAGCCTGTGAGGAGCTTTTTATAATAATCCAACCTTTCTTATCTTGGATCATCTCAGTTATGCCGATTAACTCCACTGTACTTAATGCAACAAATTCTTCCTCTCACTCATGTTGTTTGAGTTCACATAACGTGCTTTTGTCTCTTTTCTAGTCCTGCCTTTTCTCATTTGTTATCCTAATGTGTTCACCTGTTACATGTTAAGCCTCTGATTAGATTGTATATTTATGCTCTTTTGTTTCCATCCTCCATGGCAGTGTCTTATCATGCATTCTTGTATCCTTGTATCCAAGCTCTGTTTTCTGCTTTGTGCCTGGTTTTGATAAATTATTCAGCATTTAGAGATTATGCTCTAGAAATAAACTCATTCCTTTAGCATTGCTGCTTTATATTTAAATGCTTAATACTTTTGATTTACATACCACCAAACACCAGATCCTGGGTAGGTGGCTAAAGGTTGGCAATTATAATTTAATGAGCATGTCCTGATAACCAGACTGTCTCAGGGTGCTAACATCCTATTTTATTCGGGAAATGATCAGTACGATCTCTGTAAACCTCCGGGAAAGTGACATCTCCAATACTATCAGCTGACATTATAGGGATGTGATATCTCACACTGGGCTTGCAATTCCTCGAAACAGAAAAATACACCATTTATCCTTTTTTTTCTTTGATGTGTGCCATTGTTTTTTGGTTTAAATCTGTTGTGTCGTTCATGACTTTAATATTATTGTTATGGCAAAGATACTTATATATTTAGCACAGCATTTAGAGTCAGCAACTTAAATCCAAAAATGGCATCAATGTTAATGTTGGGAAAGTTTCTCATATTCAGACATGAGTTGCTAAAGTTGATGCCTCAGTGGTTGCCAGATTTCGAAAAATTCTAGTTTTTTTTGCCATTGGCGTACACGTCACCTCCTTCAAATAGAAGCAAGTCTGAAAAAATTAGGAATAGAAAATACTGACTGAAAAAGCAGATCATGTTAAAAGCGACTTCTTGGCAATGAATCTGTAGACCTGAAAGACGACAGCCTGTGAAGAGTTCTTGCAATCGCTCAAGATGATAATTCCACCTAAATTATCAGTCAAGCTGATTAATCTTTCATTATGTCACAAATTCTTCCTCTGGCACATGTTTGTTTTAAGTTTACACCATGTGCTTTTGATTCAGTTCTAGTCCTGTCTTTGCTTCTGTCCTGTCATCTGTTACATGTTAAAGCCTTTGATTAATTTGTCTATTTATTTCCGCTTGTTTCCATGCCTCATGCCTTGAAAATACAGACTGAAAAAACTTTAAAAGGGATTTTTGTTTGTCTTGAAGTTGGTCCATGGCATTGAATCTGAAAACAAATGAAGGTATTTTTTATTATTTTTATGGCAATGGTCAAAGTGAGATTTTCATGATTTTTTATTTGTAGATATACATGCACAAATAGACAGCACAGTGCAAAAGTGTCCATTTTTTCCTGCTTAATATTTCTATACCGCAGCGCCGGCACAAGCCTCCAGACAGCATGAATCATTCTCAACTTTGTCATCCTAAAGTGTCATTTTTTTTATGCATCATTCATCCAGTCAGCTAAAGTCATTCCAAAAAGTGTGTTCTGAAGTCAAAAGTTTTGGACACATTATTTTCTATGATGAATAATAAATTTCTTGACACGGGAGTTCCACAAAAATATCTTTAAAAAAGCAGCAAGAGAAGAAAAAAAATTGGCTACACTTTTATCAGAGAATCCAAATTCTATGAATATGTAAATTGGAAAAGCTCCTTCACCCTCTTTTCCTGGTAAACTGCTGTATTAACAGGAAGTATTTGCATATTTGTCACTTCCCTGTCACATGTTGGTTACTAACTCAAAATGTCTTAAAATACGTTAATTTTTTTTGTTGTTGTTTAACACCTGTAGTCACAGGACCCTTTAAAATATTTGTGCACATTAGGTATTGTATTTTGTTGTTGTGTTTTTTCATTCATTCATTGTCTACCGCTTATCCGATCTATTCTCGGGTCACGGGGAGCCTGTGCCTATCTCAGGCGTCATTGGGCATCAAGGCAGGATACACCCTGAACAGAGTGCCAACCCATCGCAGGGCGCACACACACACACTCTCATTCACTCAATCACACACACTACGGACAATTTAGAGACTCCAATCAACCTACAATGCATGTCTTTGGACCGGGGGAGGAAACCGGAGTACCCGGAGGAAACCCCCGAGGCACGGGGAGAACATGCAAACTCCACACACACGTTGGAGGCGGGAATCAAACCCCCAACCCTGGAGGTGTGAGGCAAACGTGCTAACCACTAAGCCACCGTGCCTCCCCGCAATTTATTATATTATATATTATTAGATTTATTATATTATATATAATATTTTTTTTACCAAATAATAACATAGTGTTCATTTTATCCATTTGTATAGACATCTAATATTGGAATAACTTCGTTCACATTTATAACCTATTTTAGAACAGCTATAAGCAGTCATTCCCTAACCAGCCTTTTCTTATCTCTTTTCTTTTTCTTCCTTTTGATGTTAATAGAACAAAGAAATGCAGCTTCTATTGTTCGTGAGAAACGGTGAAGCTCTCAGAAAATTTACAAAGCACTGACACTGGAATTAATGAACTAACTACTTACTTATTTTAAAATAATTCATTGTGGAAGAAAACATCAATATATATAAAGAACATATGTTCTAAACTTATATAACTATAAATGTAGTTTTCTATAACAAGGTTTATAGTTTATAGTTTATGTTATTATAATAACAATGGATCTCCTGAGGGCCTTGTTTAAGGGCATTACTGGAGCTTGAACTGGAGTCTTAATTGTTCATTCAAATGGGGAGTCATTTAAATAATTTAAGACTGAAATAAATATATAAAATAATTGGCATAGCTGTGGTGATATTTTTAAAACTCCTGACTCCTGGAACCTTACTACAGAAAAGAATTTTAAAAATTGTGGTTGTTGCTTTTTTGTTTTGTTTTTTGACCACAAGTAAGGTAAGGTACTATGACAGGGAAAGGTAGAGAGCTGGCTGATATGATGGAGAGAAGGAAGGTGGATATACTGTGTGTACAGGAGACCAGGTGGAAGGGTAGCAAGGCTCGTAGTATAGGAGCAGGATTCAAGCTGTTTTATTATGGTGTGGATAGTAGGAGAAATGGGGTAGGTGTGGTCCTGAAGGAGGAGTTTGTGAGGAATGTTCTGGAGGTGAAGAGAGTGTCAGACAGGGTGATGAGTCTGAAGTTAGAGATTGAAGGGGTGATGTTGAATGTTGTTAGTGGTTATGCCCCACAGGTAGGTTGTGAGTTAGAGGAGAAAGAGAGATTCTGGAGTGAATTAGATGAGGTGATGGAGAGTATTCCCACGGGTGAGAGAGTGGTGATAGGAGCGGATTTTAATGGACATGTTGGTGAGGGGAACACAGGTGATGAGGAGGTGATGGGCAAGTTTGGAGTTAAGGAAAGGAACCTTGAAGGACAGATGGTAGTGGACTTTGCTAAGAGGATGGACATGGCAGTGTTTAACACTTATTTTCAGAAGAGGGAGGAGCATAGAGTGACTTACAAGAGTGGAGGTAGGAGAACACAGGTAGACTACATCCTATGTAGAAGAGGCAATCTGAAAGAGATTAGTCACTGTAAAGTGGTAGTGGGATAGAGTGTAGCCAGACAGCATAGGATGGTGGTGTGTAGGATGACTTTGATGGTCTGTAAGAAGAAGAGGTCAGAGATAACCAAGTGGTGGAAGCTGAAAAAGGAGGAATGGTGTGAGGAATTTAGACAGAAGTTGAGGCAGGCTCTGGGTGGTCAGGTAGTGCTGCCAGATGACTGGGAAACTACAGCAGAAGTGATCAGGGAGACAGGGAGAAAGGTGCTGGGTGTGTCATCTGGAAGGAGGAAAGAAGATAAGGAGACTTGGTGGTGGAATGAGGAAGTTCAGGATAGTATCCAGAGGAAGAGGTTAGCCAAGAAGAAGTGGGACATGGACAGGACTGAAGAGAATAGACAGGAATACAAGGAGTTACAGAGCAGAGTGAAGAGGGAGGTGTCTAAGGCCAAACAGAAGGCATATGACGAGTTGTACACTAGGTTAGACACTAGAGAAGGAGAGAAGGACTTGTACAGGTTAGCTAGGCAGAGGGATCGAGATGGGAAGGATGTGCAGCAAGTTAGACTTATTAAGAATAGGGATGGAAGGGTGCTCACAAGTGAGGAGAGTGTACAGAGGAGATGGAAGGAATACTTTGAGGAGCTGATGAATGAGGAAAATGAGAGGGAAAAAAGAGTAGAAGGGGTGAACTCTGTGGAACAGAAAGTAGATAAGATTAGAAAGGATGAAGTCAGGAAGGCTTTGAAGAGGATGAAAAGTGGAAAGGCAGTTGGTCCTGACGACATCCTGGTGGAGGTCTGGAAGTGTCTAGGAGAGTCAGCAGTGGAATTTTTAACTAGTTTGTTCAACAGGGTTTTAGAGAGTGAGAGGATGCCTGAGGAATGGAGAAGAAGTGTGTTAGTGCCGATCTTTAAGAATGAGGGTGACGTGCAGAGTTGCAGCAACTATAGGGGGATAAAGTTGATGAGCCATACAATGAAGCTATGGGAAAGAGTAGTGGAAGCTAGGTTAAGGAAGGTAGTGGAAATTTGTGAGCAGCAGTATGGCTTCATGCCCAGAAAGAGCACAACAGATGCAATTTTTGCTCTGAGAATTTTGATGGAGAAGTATAGGGATGGTCAGAGGGAGTTGCACCGTGTGTAGACTTGGAGAAAGCGTATGACAGGGTGCCAAGAGAAGAGCTGTGGTACTGTATGAGGAAGTCAGGAGTAGCAGAGAAGTATGTCAGAGTGGTGCAGGACATGTATGAGAGGAGCAGGACAGTGGTGAGGTGTGCTGTAGGTCAGACAGAGGAGTTCAAAGTGGAGGTGGGACTGCATCAGGGATCGGCTCTGAGCCCCTTCCTGTTTGCTATGGTGATGGACCAGTTGTCAGAGGAGGTCAGACAGGAGTCTCCTTGGACAATGATGTTTGCAGATGACATTGTGATCTGTAGTGAGAGCAGGGAGCAGGTGGAGGAAAACCTGGAGAGGTGGAGGCTTGCACTGGAGAGAAGAATGAAAGTCAGTTGTAGTAAGACTGGGTACATGTGTGTGAATGAAAGGGAGGGAAGTGGAACAGTAATGTTACAGGGTGAAGAGGTGAAGAAGGTACAGGAGTTTAAGTACTTGGGGTCAACAGTCCAGAGTAATGGAGAGTGTGGGAAAGAGGTAAAGAAGCGAGTGCAGGCAGGTTGGAATGGGTGGAGAAAGGTGTCGGGAGTTCTGTGTGATAGGAAAATATCAGCGAGAATCAAGGGGAAGGTGTACAGGACAGTGGTGAGACAGGCCATGCTGTATGGTTTAGAGACAGTGTCACTGAGGAAGAGACAGGAGTCAGAGCTAGAGGTAGCAGAGCTGAAGATGTTGAGGTTCTCTTTGGGAGTGACAAGATTGGACAGGATTAGGAACGAGTACATCAGAGGGACAGCTCATGTTGGACGTTTGGGGGACAAAGTTAGGGAGGCCAGATTAAGATGGTTTGGACATGTTCAGAAGAGGGAGAGTGAGTATATTGGTAGGAGAATGTTGGACATGGGGCTGCCAGGCAGGAGGCAAAGAGGAAGGCCAAAGAGGAGGTATATGGATGGAATTAATGAGGATATGAAGCTAGTGGGTGCAAGTGTTGAGGATGCAGAAGATAGGGATAGGTGGAGAGAGATGATTCGCTGTGGCGACCCCTGAAGGGAAAAGCCGAAAGAAGAAGAAGAAGATTTATGTGTAAAAAATGTTTCTGGCACGACTCCAAATTGGATAAGTTCTTGATCTCTCGCACCCAGAGAGATTTCTTCAACATTATTTTATTATGTGACACATTATAGTGATTAAGTCAATGATATGATTTATTTTTACGAAGTTTATGTAACTGTAACATTCCTAACAGTGTGTAAAAGGTTTCACTCTAAAAGGGAATTAGGACCTTAAATCTACTTTAAAGGTGCATAATATTCACATGTTGGCACGGTGGCTTGGTGGTTTGTTTCATGCCTTCAGGGTTAGGGTGTGATTCCCACCTCTGCTGTGTGTGTGTGTGGAGCTTGAATGTTCTTCCTCTGCCTCCAGGGTTTCCTTTGGGTACCTTGGTTTCCTCCCCTAGTCTAAAGACATGAGTTGTAGGCTGATCTCTAATAATATTCACATTTCTACCTTCATATTAAACATACAAAATCTGAGCATGCAGAGTAAATATTTGTCATAGTCATTAAAGCAATTTGGCTCAGGCACAAAAACAGGTCTTGTAGTGAACAAAGCATGGAAGCATGAGTCGCTGTAGGCATGAGAAACGATCGCGCTTTGTTCATTAGCCTGAAACCGATTCGATGGCAAGAGCAAACCATTAACCTTTCTTTTGTTTAGGAAGCACTTCACTCCTGGCGCATGAGGTGACTGACATTGATCTGAAAGATCTCCTCGAAAATGTAACGTTTAGCATGATTTTTTTTTTTATGTCTGTGAGCAAATGAGGCTAGTCACTGGCTAGCTTATGAATTATGTAATGAAATGAAGCACACTGCCTGTAGTTAGTACATGCTTTAAATAATTGCTCTGTATTGCAATTTTCAATTCCCTGCACTATTTAATAGAGTGCTGAAAACTTAATTAAAACCAAAGATTTATTTGAGGAGAATTCATAGGCATGTAAAAGGGGAAAAAAAAGAAAAAAAATTCTTAGTAGGCTCTTATTATTTAGTAGGTTTCAGACGAGAGGATCTCACTGATGAGAAATGCAACTTTTCATGTTACTGGGAAACAGTGAAAGCTTTTGTCCATGAAATTTAAGTTGACAGACAGCTTGGACTATTACAAAGCACTGACACTGGAGGCACCCTTCAAAAATGGGGAAATTAATTAATTAAATTTTTTTTTTTTAATGGTCCCATGGCAGAAAACATATTAAACATAACAAAGACACCCACAGAATGCCACAGGAGGTGTTTACTACCAGTGACCATCATACTCTATAACTCCTCCCCTTTCAGTAGGAGGCATAGCTGACCAAATGAACACTGACAGTATCAAAATTTCACAATAATAAGAATGTACGTTAATATAACACCATGTGCAATATCACACCATATCACACTGTATAGATCTATCTATCTATCTATCTATCTATCTATCTATCTATCTATCTATCGTATCTATGTATATATAGAATATTTTATTTATATTTTTTAATACATTTTGTACATTTGAATACACTTGTAGATATAGATTATTTCATTTATATTTCATTTCTATTTATTTCTCTTGTAATCTGAAGCAGTCTCTGGCAAAAGAATTTCCTTTGGGATTAATAAAGTTCTATGCTATCTAAACTTAAAGAATAATAAACACCTGAATACCTTTTCCTCCTGAGCAAGGTAGGTATACACGTACCTGTATGTGGATGTCTGTAAATAACCAGGTAGTACAGTTCTGTCTAAAATTGTGTGTTTAACTGTACATCTGGACGATGAAGGATTAATTTGTCTAGTAAAAACATACACAGGGACTTATATGGTCCTTCCACTGTGAAAATGGTGAGGTTTTACCTGTGAGGTGAAGCTTATTTAACAAATTCAGATGGAGTCTCCAGTGTTAGAGGTAAAGATGTGCTAAAGTCTTATGGATTCCGGACATTGTGCTTTCTGCATTCTCAGTAACATGACAAGCTGCTTTTTGCGTTAAGGTAAGTGATAACAGGAACACGATTTTCACAGTGTTAAACGTAACATTAAATGGATAAATAAATAGAATTATGACGTATCATTCCACATCTGAGACTCCTGCTGTTTTTCGAAACCATGTAGATTTTTTTTTTTTTTCAGAAAGGATTTTATGAGAAGAGAAATTAAAATTATTGATTTGTTACATCGAAAAGCTACGATGCGACATCGAAAGTTGTGTATCCACAAGGATCTCATCAACAAGCAACAAACTGGATCCTCAAGCTGTGACGTTCAACCTGTTACAGTGGTGTGAAAAAGTGTTGGCCCCCTTCCTGATTTCTTATTTTTTTGCATGTTTGTCACACTTTAATGTTTCAGATAATCAAACACATTTAAATATTAGTCAAAGATAACACAAGTAAACACATCATGCAGTTTTTAAATGAAGGTTTTTATTATTAAGGGAAAACAAAATCCAAAACTACATGGCCCTGTGTGAAAAAGTGTTTGCCCCCCCCCCCCCGTTAAAACATAACTTAACTGTGGTTTATCACACCTGAGTTCAATTTCTCTAGCCACACCCAGGCCTGATTACTGCCACACCTGTTCGCAATCAAGAACTCACTTAAATAGGACCTGCCTGACAAAGTGAAGTAGACCAAAAGATCCTCAAAAGCTAGACATCATGCCGAGATCCAAAGAAATTCAAAAACAAATGAGAAAGAAAGTAATTGAGATCTATCAGTCTGGAAAAGGTTATAAAGTCATTTCTAAAGCTTTGGGAGAGCTGCGAACCACAGTGAGAGCCGTTATCTACAAATGGCAAAAACATGGAACAGTGGAGAACCTTCCCAGGAGTGGCCGGCCGACCAAAATTACCCCAAGAGCGCAGCGACAACTCATCCAGGAGGTCACAAAAGACCCCACAACAACATCCAAAGAACTGCAGGCCTCACTTGCCTCATTTAAGGTGAGTGTACATGACTCCACCATAAGAAAGAGACTGGGCAAAAATAGTTTGCATGGCAGAGTTCCAAGATGAAAACCGCTGCTGAGCAAAAAGAACATAAAGGCTCGTCTCAGTTTTGCCAGAAAACATCTTGATGATCCCCAAGACTTTTGGGAAAATACTCTGGACTGATGAGACAAATATTGAACATTTTGGAAGGTCTGTGTCCCATTATGTCTGGCGTAAAAGTACCACCGCATTTCAGAAAAAGAACATCATACCAACAGTAAAATATGGTGGTGGTAGTGTGATGGTCTGGGGCTGTTTTGCTGCTTCAGGACCTGGAAGACTTGCTGTGATAAATGGAACCATGAATTCTGCTGTCTACCAAAAAATCCTGAAGGAGAATGTACGGCCATCTGTTTGTGACCTCAAGCTGAAGCGAACTTGGGTTCTGCAGCAGGACAATGATCCAAAACACACCAGCAAGTCCACCTCTGAATGGCTGAAGAAAAACAAAATGAAGACTTTGGAGTGGCCTAGTCAAAGTCCTGACCTCAAGCCGATGTGGCATGACTTTAAAAAGGTGGTTCATGCTCGAAAACCCTCCAATGTGGCTGAATTACAACAATTCTGCAAAGATGAGTGGGCCAAAATTCCTCCACAGCGCTGTAACAGACTCATTGCAAGTTATGGAAAACGCTTGATTGCAGCTGTTGCTGCTAAGGGTGGACCAACCAGTTATTAGGCTTAGGGGGCAAACACTTTTTCACACAGGGCCATGAAGTTTTGGATTTTGTTTTCCCTTAATAATAAAAACCTTCATTTAAAAACTGCATGATGTGTTTACTTGTGTTATCTTTGACTAATATTTAAATGTGTTTGATTATCTGAAACATTAAAGTGTGACAAACATGCAAAAAAATAAGAAATCAGGAAGGGTCCAACACTTTTTAACACCACTGTATAATAACATTTGAAGAGATGCAGTGACCTAAAACCTGCATCTTGCCTCTCATGACCTTGTAAAACAAAACGGCTTAGATTTGGCCATCAAACTTGTACAACAAAAAAAAAAAGAAAAACAACAAAATCCTAACTGCTAAGCATTAAATAAACACAATGTGTTCTTAATCATGCTGTTTTTGGGGAAAACAACCGACTGATGATTCAAACATTGTTTTGTGCATGATAAAGGCCAACTGAACACTCTGCAAGCACAATTAAGAGCTACTTACTACAGTGAAAGTCTGATTAATAATATATTGCTCTTACAACAAGGACCTCTAAACACCACAATTTCTCTAAATAAACAGACTATTAGGCTTGCACATTACTTAAAATAAGATAATATGCTGTATATATCCAGGTTGAATTGAGGTATCTTTCAGCTTTTGCTTCAATTCTCATGGATAAACTGTTTTTTTTTTGTTTTGCTTTTTACATTTTTTATACATTTGTATGACCATGAGATAATACCGAATGCAGGGTTGAGTGAAATTCATTCATCCCTGCTAGTCTAATATTAAAAAACTGATCCTTAGTGGATTACTCTTCTTGAAATGGTAGATACACTTTATTAAACAACCTCACCTAAAGCAAATCAGTGAGTTTTTTATATATGTGAGAGAGAAAAAATCTGTAGGTGTAAACTCTCACATTGACCAAAGATCAGGGTGGGCGGCTTCAAAACGTGGTAGCCGATGCACTCATCCGAGAAGGAGCCCTGTCGTTCCTTTAATTACCACTCACCATTTCCTCCACTTACTTTAATCCCTTTTCTTTTTATGAAACCTAAATGAGCATACCGTGACTTTAAAGAGATGAAAGCTTTCACCCAAAAAAAAAAAAAAAAAAAAAAAAAGGAAGTGCAAGCTGCAATGGCTGATATCTGAAAGGCCCATTTGCCACTTAATGAACCCTGGAGCCCTTACAGACAGCAGGGTGCTTGAGTATAGAGGGCTGCTTGATACTACAGTCCTTCACTTCAGATTTGGCAACGAAATAAAGAAAAAATAGGTCATTAGACAGCTGCAGGAAGACAACCTGCTGATCCATAGACAGGAGGTAGATAGATACTTGGATGTTTTATTAAGATCGACGAGTTATAAATATTTAAGGATTAGATCATAAGGTAGGTCTGTAAAAATGTTTCTAATCATGTATCTCTAGTTTTTTGTAAAGTTCTTACGTCACTATTTCACCAAAGCTTGTGGGGAAGCTTGCTTTCCCCACATCAGAAATAAACGGGTATCAGTATCACATGCAATAGGAGGCTTGGTTTCTTCCAATGAATCCAATAAGTTTATAGTTGGGGTCAAATACCAAAATGGATAATTAAACAAAGAAGTGGAACAGATCCCTGAACCAAACTCAAGAATTATGGCTCATATTAAAGAGTTTCAATGACACAACATGGTATGCATAGACAAATTCATCAAGGATTAACACAAAACAGGTGAACACCATCAGGTAACAAACCAATGACAACAACCTTAAAAAAAATTTTTTTAAATGGACCTTTGTTTGTCTTGAAGTTTGCCATTTAAGAAAAAAACTTAAACAAATTAAGGTATTTATTATTATTCATTCATTCATTGTCTACCGCTTATCCGAACTATTCTCGGGTCACAGGGAGCCTGTGCCTATCTCAGGCGTCATTGGGCATCGAGGCAGGATACACCCTGGACAGAGTGCCAACCCATCACAGGGCGCACACACACACACTCTCATTCACTCACACAATCACACACTATGGACAATTTAGAGATGCCAATCAACTTACCATGCATGTCTTTGGATTGGGGAAGGAAACCAGAGTACCCAGAGCAAACCCCTGAGGAGAACATGCAAACTCCACACACACAGTGGAGGCGGGAATCGAACCCCCAACCCTGGAGGTGTGAGGCAAATGTGCTAACCACTAAGCCACTAAGCCACCATGCCCCCCATTTTGTATTATTATTATTATTATTATTATTATTATTATTATTATTATTATTATTATTATTATTATTATTATTATTATTATTATTATTATTATTATTATTATTATTATTATTATTATTATTAGTGAGATTGTTATGATTTTTTATTTATAGATATACATGTACAAATAGACAGCACAGTGCAAAAGTGTCCGTTTTTTATGCTTAATGTGTCCATTTCTTAATAGTTTAAGGATTGCTTAATAGCTTAATGGACCAAACAAAAATCCCCTGATTGACAGGACACAGGCAGAGACAGGACTAAACCCGAAACGATGTTATATGACAATCTAAACAAGAGCAAGGAACCCAGGAACCCAAAACAAAAAAACTAGCTCTTGTCATACTGGGGACCAATCAGATATCATGTCAGTCAAAAGAATTGTTTTAATATAATCTCAGCATCAGATACTCCATTAAAGCATACGATACTTATGGCATCATGAGTCTTAAGACAAAAGTTCTGTTTAGGGATGTAAACAATGATAGGTTAATAAGTTTTATAGCAACTTTAGTGTTTAATGTCAGTGAAAATACCTCTTTCTGTGAGAGAGGCCACTTCTTGGCCATGTTTGCTGATACCAGAATCCAGTACCAGTGGCATGACAAAGTTCTTGTCTGAAGATGCTTTGAAGGCAGATCCTCAAGTGCTATACTTCCAACAACTGACTAGCTATTCTATATTTTTCTGTAATTATACTGAAAATCAGCTCGCAGTACATCGTGTAACGGATACGACATGAACCGTTCACGACGAGAGAAAGAAAAGTGGCCAGAAAGACACACATAGCCTGGATGGTGAAACGTGACAGAATATACACAAGTCACGTCTACCACATAATCAAACCGTTCTGTGCAGAGAAGCAATTTAATGGATGAATGAATCTTAACCTGCATTTTTTGTTGTTTTTTTTTCATCTCCTTCATGTGCAGGAAAGGGAAGGAAATGCCTTTTCTGTAACGGGGGATAAACTAAAAGGGATGGATTTGTTTGTGCTCATGGGAATAAAACAATAACCGCAGAGAAAGAATGAGTATGATAGCATGTGTTTTGTGGTGGTTTTTGTTTATCTTGTGGGGTAAGTGTGCCCTCGGTGTCCAGCTGTGAAGAAATTTCAGGGTGTTTCATTACAGTGAGGAAAAGCCATACTGAGGATTCTGCTCAGGCCAGAGTGGATTCTCTTTCTGACCTGCTGAGACCTGCTCTAATTATGGGGTATAGTCTATCACCTGGAGATTTCCATCATGTTTTATATGACTGTTGAATTGTTGTTTGGTTTACACAGTGATTTATTTTCTATAGCCACCAGGAGCAGGACTAGCAAACAAACACTAATCTCTGGTAGTGAGACTAGTTAGTTACACGCTTCCTATGATTCCTCTTGTATTCCTCCTCCTGCGGCAAAGCGTTTCATTAGTGCTTAATTTAATTTCAGCTCGCTTCATAAATTTGTTATAGCTTTAGCTAGAGCGATAACATTATCCACA
Organism: Hemibagrus guttatus; assembly: GCA_033459395.1. Classification (NCBI taxonomy): domain Eukaryota; kingdom Metazoa; phylum Chordata; class Actinopteri; order Siluriformes; family Bagridae; genus Hemibagrus; species Hemibagrus guttatus. Next base: position 4,820,389 of record JAUCMX010000027.1, read on the forward strand.
GGTAGCTAGTTGATCAGCTAGTTAGCACACATGAACTTAAAAGAAATGTCTTCATTTGTGTGAATAAACTTTATATTAAATTGAATAGAGAATTTGCTGAGGGATTATTATTTACTGTTTATCCAAAGGACACATTTCTATCAATCTAGCTAGCAAGCAGTTAGGATTAAAGCTTCTAGTCAGATCCTCACATTTATGACTGAATAAAATACTAATAATGACTATTTTTAACAGTTTTATCCTTACATTCAAACTTTTTTATGCGATATTCGTCATTGTCAATGTTCCATAAATATGTCAGAACAGTTGAAAGGGCTTAGAATAATGAGGGTGAAATGATATTTCCGACTGCTTTATAGAGAAAGTCTTTCATTTCATATTTGCAAAATGTTCGCAGTCAAGGTTTCTGCTGACTGAATTTATACATTTGATCCTAGTTTAAGGATTAATGTCTAAGAATGGAGCTAGTTTAAAGCTTAAGCATGTAGGAGTGTATGACTCATGCTAGTTTAAGACTTTAGTGTATATGATTTATGCTGGTTTAAAACTTTGGTGTATATAAATCATGCTATTTTAAGGCTTTAGTCTATATGAATCAAGCTAGTTTTAGACTTTAGTCTATATGATTCATGCTAGTTTTATACTTTAGTCTATATGATTCATGCTAGTTTTATACTTTAGTCTATATAAATCCTGCTAGTGTAAAGTTTTAGTGTATTTTTATCATGCTAAGTTAAAGTTTTAATCTAAATGAATCATGCTACTTCATGCTAGGTTAAGGCACTATGAGCAGCACTATTTTAATGTGAATTAATAAATCTGAATTATTTCCTACTATCTAAATATTGATCAGAAAATCCATTTTATTTCATAAACACTAATTACTAATCTAGCAAGTAATCTACCCGCTTCCACCGCCACAACAAGGTTTTAACAGAGTGTCCACATTAGACTATCTAAATAAAATGCTATGAATTTGCATATGCCAACTCACATGAAAAGCTGCAAATGCTTGAGCTTATGGTGAGGAAGATTCTATGAATCTTGCATGAGATTGGGTTGTATCTTTTGACAGGCTAGAGCTTTCGAAACGCCTAGCCTCAGGGCTCTGTTTTGGGTATTATAAATGAGCGTGGTCGACCTTTATGGATCGTACAGTGGAAGCAGCTAAAACTTTTTAAATGATTTATTTTATGTTTATTTGATTTGTTTAATGTAAAGCATTGAAAATATAGAACTAAGACTACTAGTCTGATTTTCCTCTGCGTGAGAGAGGTAACATTTGAAATCAAACTCAAAAGTAGTAAAGAATGGGACGAGAGCCAGGATTTAGCCCTCCACAATAACATCGCTAAACACTAAAGTTCCATGAATAACGGCATAGCAGAAAGCTACCACATCACGACCCTTCCATCCATCTCCCCAAACAGCGTCGAGATCCTTCCTAAATGCAGCATAAATCATCGTTATGGCCCAAACTGTGCTGCAGCACGCAGTTCGAATGCTGATAGTAAATATCCACGCCGAGACGTACTCAGGGACGTTTCTGTCCTAAGATTTGTGTTAGTGACGCGAGAGGAAATGTACTAATGCGCCAAAATGTGTAGAAAATAAAACCTTCTTCATCCATGAGAGATTGAATATTATCACATGCCTGGAAGTTCTGTTATACAATTCTGTATGGCAATTTGCTTGATACTCCTTAAAACCTTAAATTATGTCTGTTCTTCATCTTCATTTGTTTTTGCTTGTATATAAGGGAAAAAACACTAATAGGCTATGGCGGCCCACCTCGGCATTTTTTTTTCTGTTTTTTTTTTCTTTCTTTTTTTTTAAGCACATGCTTTAAGGAGAATGCACCAAGAACTGTTCTGTGTGAAATGACTGCTCTCTTGTGGTAGAGAAACAAAGCTCTTGGTGATTGAACCATTTATCCTACTAACACTATTAAGGCGGAATCTGATTTAGTGCTTGATGGGAATTTTGTGAGTAACCTTAACCAAAAAAAGGCATCGTGGTGGTGGTCATAGTGGTTTTAGAATTTCTGTGAGCTGCAAAAAATCAAATATAATTTGGTAAAGGATCATGATGAATATGTGAAAAATACATGTGAAGGTGCAGTTTAGTGTTTTATCCTGAAACTGAATGTGTGGATTCAGTGTGTGGAGAATATGTGATGACATTTAAAATATAAATGTGTAAACAATATTACATTTGAAAACTAATTACTAATATGAATCACTAGAAAATTTTAGATATGAGAATCCTTAGGTAAGTCACAGGTGAGAAAAAATTTATCAAGAGAAAACAAATGAATCATGAGCTCTTAAAGAATCAAATGTCAAAAATAAATGAATCGTGTGCTGTTAAAAAGAATCAAATGTAAAAAAATAAATAAATAAATGAATTGTGTGCTCTTAGAAAAGAATCATAAATTGTATGCTTTTAAAAAAGAATCAAATGTCAAAAATAAATGAATCATGTGTTCTTAAAAAAGAATCAAATGTGAAAATAAATGAATCATGTGTCCTTAAAAAAAGAATCAAATGTAAAGAATAAATGAATTGTGTGCTCTTCAAAAAGAATCGTATGTCAAATATAAATGAATTGTGTGCTGTTAAAAAAGCATCAAATGTAAAAAATAAATGAATTGTATGTTCTTAAGAAAGAATCATATAAATTGTGTGCTTTTAAAAAAGAATCAAATGTGAAAAGTAAATGAATCATGTGTTCACACTTGTCAGGAACCGCTGGACAGTTCCCTGCCAGGCCTGGAGGGGGCGCTGGCAGGTGATTTCATGGAGCCTGCTTTATCGTTTGTATTTTGTGTCACGCCTTTCCCATTGTTCTCGTTCCCGTTGTTTCACCTGTTCCCTATTAGCCGTGATGTTTACCCCTATATATAGGGATCTTTGTGTACCTGTCCTTGTGGGTCATTGTTCTTTGTTTCATGGTTTAGGTGTGTCAGGTTTTGTTTATGAGTGTTTTGTTCTAACATTAGGTTTGTCTTCCCCATGTATTTGTGTTTATGTTAATAAAGCAGCGCTTCGCTGAATCCCGCATATGGGTCTTCCTTCCATGACGTGCAGGCACGTGCACGCGCAATCCCGGAGGTCCGGGTTCAAGCCCCACACAGGGTGGGGGTGTCCGGACGTGACAGAATGAACCAGAACACCCAGCGGGATTCCCAGTGAGTTCCTGTCCATGTCCAGGTTTTGCAGTCCACGAGCGAGGACCCTGGCAGATGACATCCGACCAAACACCTTCCTCGGAGGATGTTTAGGCAGGTGGCCTTCCTTCCCCGTTTCCCCAGGGAGGTGCCTCCGTCTCTGTTCCAGGTCGAGGACGCCGCTCGACTCCCGGTCATGGGGGGCACCCCCCTTTTTATCGGATCCTCTGGGAGCGTGGCACCCACCATTCCAACCGGGGACGCCACTCTACGAAGGGTTTTTCCGTGGAGGACGTCGCTCGGCACTTCAGGTGGAGGGCGCTCCCCCCCCGTCTTGTTTGCGTGTCGGATGTCACCATCTCTAGGATCTGGGGCATCGCTGTGGACTGCAATTATGAACTATGCCATGCCCAGTACCTCCCCTCTTGGACTATAGCTTCGGTCGATGTTTGAGGCGCTTCGGGAGCCACGCCTTAGAGGGGGGACTATGTCAGGAACCGCTGGACAGTTTACCGTGATGTTTACCCCTATATATAGGGATCTTTGTGTACCTGTCCTTGTGGGTCATTATTCTTTGTTTCATGGTTTAGGTGCGTCAGGTTTTGTTTATGAGTGTTTTGTTCTAGCGTTAGGGTTGTCTTCACCATGTATTTGTGTTTATGTTAATAAAGCAGCGCTTCGCTGAATCCCGCGTATGGGTCTTCCTTCCATGGTGTGCAGGCGCGTGCACACGCAATCACGGAGGTCCGGGTTCGAGCCCCGCACAGGGTGGGGGTGCCCGGACGTGACAACACTGGACAGAGTGCCAACCCATCGCAGGGCACACACACTATGGACAATATAGAGATGCCAATCAACCTACAATGCATGTCTTTGGACTGGGGGAGGAAACCCCCGAGGCACGGGAAGAACATGCAGACTCCACACACAAACACGGCAGAGGCAGGAATTGAACCCCCAACCCTGGAGGTGTGAGGCAAACGTGCTAGCCACTGTGCCCTGTGAATAGAAAAATCTATTAATTAAAAAATTAACAAGCTTCAAAAAATATTATGTGCAGGAATAAATGGATCATTTGCAAAATTATGTGAAAAATTAATCACCATTTGTGAAGAATAAACAAATCGTTAGAATCACAGGTGAAAAGCAAAAGAGACTTTTGAAACTGAAACATGAAATTATGTAAGTTAGTCATTGGAGGAAGAAATCACACAAACAAAACAATTGTTAGAAATATCATAAATTAGTATAATTCACATGATATAATGTAACTTTTTCATATATATTGAATGACGTTTTAGGAATAGTTAAATGAAGTTTTAAGAAAAGCTTTCATTGCTCAACTTGCCCATGGAACCAACTAGAATGCAAATGTTAGAAATGTTCTAAAAGTTGAGGTCTGATGATGAAGTTTGATCCACAAACCCAGTTTACTAACAATAACTGAATAATCAATTCCAAGCGCACTCGCTTCCTCTAACCTTCCCCATTCACAACATTCCTAAAACCCATGCTTTTAAAACAGACGACGGATTTATGGATTACGTCCCATAAACTCTAAGCAGAGATGCCTTTTCACGAATCCCAAAGCTGGCAGCTTAATTTCAGTGCTCAGCGTTCATTCCTACCTTAAATGTTTTTTTCTCTCTCTTTGGTTATTTCAACGAATGAATTTTTCCATTTTTCCAAGATGAAGGCAGATATGATAAACACATTTCATTACAGTGAACGCGCTCAGGTTTTTCATTCAAATCAAATCAACAAGAATAAGTCAATAAATACGGAGACGCCAAAACCAATTTCGGTCGTCTGGTTGGTCTGCGCTTGCAAATTGTCCAAAACAATGAGTCGTTCTGTCTCAGTGATGAGCTTGCTTCATTTTTTTTTTTTGCTTTGACTTGCTTTGCTTTGATTCGGTGTTATTGTGTACATTGTGCTGAATCTTTTTTATTTATTTATTTATTTATTTATTTTTAATAAAACAGCCTGTGTGTCCACAGTAGTTCATTCTCCGTATCCCACATCAGCACCATCACTACAGACTGTTACTTTGTCTCACGTTAGCTGTCATTTAATCAATTTCTCACTTATTCACTCGCTCTCATTCCTTCTCCAGTAATTAACCAGCTCTCCACTACACACTTATCTTTCGTTCTTACTTCCCCATTTCATTTCACTGGGATTAAAAACAATTTTTTTTTGCTCACTCCTGAGGTATCCACTATCGAGAAGTCTCTCAAGAGGTAAACCATCCTGCACCACTCAGCCTACCTCCCTCCTGTCCGTGAGCCACGGAAACTCCAGCTTCAAATTACTTACGCTTCCTGGGCCAAAAGTGTTTGGCAAATAACTTGTGGAGTCTTTAGAATAAAAAACTGCTGTAGCTGCACCTAAATTATGGAAATGAACATTTATACTTACATTACGTATATTAGTTTGGCAGATGCTTTTACCCAGAGACAAAGAATTAAAAAACTTAAGTAAACTGTACACTTCTTGATATCCATGAATTTGTTGCTGAACTTTTAGCATCAGTAAGCCTTAAAGATGTTTGTGTCATCATGCTACACTATATTGGCAACAGTTTTGGGACACCCCTCCAAATCAATGAATTCAGGTGTTATTTTTCAGGGGTTGGGCTCGGCCCCTCGATCCAGTGAAAGGAACTCTAAATGCTTCAGCATACCAAGACATTTTGGACAATTTAAATTTTGTGAGGTCAGGCACTGGTGTTGGATGAGAAGGTCTGGCTCATAGTCTTCGTTCTAATTCATCCCAAAGGTGTTCTATTGGGTCGAGATCAGGACTCTGTGAGGCTTCTCCACACCAAATTCACTCATCCATGTCTTTGTGGACCTTGCTTTGTGCACTGGTGTGCAGTCATGTTGGAACAGGAAGGGGTCATCCCCAAACTGTTCCCACAAAGTTGGGAGCATGAAATTGTCCAAAATGTCTTGGTATGCTGAAGTATTAAGAATTCCTTTCACTGGAACTAAGGGGCCGAGCCCAACCCCTGAAAAACAACACTGATTTGGAGGGGTGTCCCAAAACTTTTGGCAACATTCGAGAGCTACGGTTTTCCCATGTTACTTGCTGAAAATACTTTTATACATTTAGTAAATTTAAATATCTTATTTACCCAGAATGAAGAATTTAACTCTATACTTAAAAGATTTTCTAAACTAATTCCTATTTTTACTTCATTAAAGAATTTAAACACCTCTGCTTGTTAGTAAAAAATATGATTGAAGGTAAATAACTGATTAATAATAGAGAAATTTATTAGGTTAGATTACCAGAAAGCACCGCGAATATCTCTGAATTTACATAATATTGCTGTTCTATATTCAGTCCTCATTACTAACAACTCGCAAAACTACTTATCCAGCCCTCAAGACCAGACAGCAATCATTTCCAGGGTCTACACTATTAGTGATGGAAAGCTCTCAAAAAGTCCAGCCTCACTTCAACCCTGCCTCATTTGCCTGCAGCTCCTGAAGACATTTAATCACTCCGTCGACAAGGGAAAAAAATCCTAATTGTAATGACATTCCAAATAGAAGACAGAGGTCAAATATCTTTGGATGACATTTGAACTTCTGTGAGCCAATGACAGGAGAGTAGAGCTCATGAGATAAAAGTACACTTCTTCGGGTGTGATTTTCTTTCAAGGGGAACCGATTTCCATCTTTGGCTCAGGAAAAATTGTGTCCGAATCGTAGAGTACAATTAAGAATATTTCTGAATCGAATAAATAAGCCTTGAGACATTGGATGCTTTAAGGTTTAAATGAATTACTCAATGGTCAGTGAAGTCAGGTAATATTGTTCAGTTCTGTAATACTGTAATTGTAATATTGTTCCATTCTGGACTCATTTGAAAGAAGGGACTCGATCAATCCTCAAGGGTGGACTGATCAATTGCAACTGATCAAATACACAATTCCATACACAAGATTTGTGCAAATGTTTGCAAAAATGTTAGGAACTAGTTTCATCAGTGTATTCTAGGTTCATCCATTTATTATATACACCAATCAAGCATAACATTATGACCACCTGCCTAATATTGTGTTGGTCCCCCTTTTGCTGGCAAAACAGCCCTGATCTGTCATGCACTGTGTATTCTGACACCTTTCTATTCTTCAGCAATTTGAGCAACAGTAGCTCGTCTGTTGAATCAGACCACACGGGCCAGCCTTCGCTCCCCACATGTATCAATGAGCCTTGGCCGCCCATGACCCTGTCTCTTCCTTCCTTGGACCTTTTTTGATAGATACTGACCACTGTAGACCGGGAACACCCCCAAAAGAGCTGCAGTTTTGGAGATGCCCTGATCCAGTCGTCTAGCCATCAAAATTTGGCCCTCGTCAAACTCGCTCACATCCTTACGCTTGCCCATTTTTCCTGCTTCTAACACATCGACTTTGAGGACAAAATGTTCACTTGCTGCCTAATATATCCCACCCACTAACATGTGCCATGATGAGGAGATAATCAGTGTTATTCACTTCACCTGTCAGAATTTCATTTCTGTTATTATTAGTGTTACACAATGTCGGACCGTCAGGGCCTGCAAGGCCTTCTCTGCTGGCCTAAAAAAATATCTGAATCACAAACTGATGTTAATTATATTTTGTCCATGAATACTTATTAAATAATTCCAAATGGTCTGTCAGCTTCCTTTCATAGCTTTTCCGATGGTTGTGCTGCTTCCAGACATGTATTTTTGTATTAAAGCATTTAACCAATCACATTTCAGCCATCATTTGTTGCCAGGCAGGGTCAAAGTCAAAGAAGTCTGCCCGGAGGCCTTCACAATCCGTTCTGCAGGCCCTCTAACACAAAATAAATGTCGATGAAACTTTTGCTTCAACCAATCAGATTTTGAGTTGCTTTCACTAGGGCCCTCTAGCAGGCGTACGGCAACGTCACCATATTCAGACCCGTTGATTGGATAGGATCGTGATGGAACTGAAGCGCACGGATAATCTGTACAACAGAGTAATTGAACTGTTTTTGAGGAAAGAGAGGAGGATGGATTTTGTTTACAAATAATACGAATTTTTGGTGAGTAAAACGTTGCCATTTTCCTAAATAATATTGCAAGTTTATGAGGTTATTATTGACGTTTTTTTATGTGTGTCGCGGCTGTAGCTGCAGTAGGAGGAGACTTGTTCACCCCTGGTTTGTCTATTCAATAAAGGCATTTATTGTGGCTAGAGAAGTTATCTATCTGCGATGCAACGGCTCTTTATACTGTATTTCTGCATATTAAGATGGTTTTTATAACCATAAATTGGTTTTTGAGGGGCGGGTTGATTCAGACGGAGCACTACTGAAGGCCTAGGTGTGAAATGCACGGTCCGCCACTGGTGTTACGACTGGTTTATTTCAGCTCAATGCAGAGTTTGAACCAACCACATGGCAATATAAAATAAAAATTATAAAATTAAGCAGATATATGTCAAGACTTTTCGTTATTGTTCACACCAAACATCAAAATGTGTTGAAAATGTGATTTCATTAATGCCAGACAGGTTAGTATTTGAATAAGATCTCCTGAAATTATAACCATATAGATTCTTTTGACATGATGAAAAGAATTTGCTTCTGAAATGTGTAAGTAAGTCTAGTATGTTTATTTATAAACCACCAAACACATTCATGGATTTGTTGGTTGTGTGCACTTCTATTTAATGAGACTATTCTATTTCCATAAAGTGACTCTTGCTATTTGGTTGCTCAAGCAAAACACATTCATATGGCTTCTCGTTATGGAGCATAATCATTACAGCATTACAGAGGAAAAGTGAAAACGGTGCGTGTGAGCAATAGCGCTTGGTTCATAGAGAAGTTTGTTTACGGATAGTTCGTCATTTCGATAGCTCCCTTGGATCGCTTTGAGAGGATTCGTCATTGTGACTCAAATAGGTTGCCATAGAGGTTTTACTGCAACCGAAAATGTGGGTGTTTAAAGGAAACCTTCTGGCATTTGGCTCATACAAAAACCTCTTCAATCACCTCGTCCTACCTTTGGACGTGCGACGGTCGATGTGACTGTGTGTCATGTGGTCAGCAAAAGGAGCCAAGGGGACGTCACTCTTCAAGACAACCTAATTGGAAATCAAACAATTTTAACACGGACTTGGAGAAAGCACGAGCGCGAGATCTGTTTCGTGTCACAGAAAAGGACAGGATGCAAGGATGTGGGGGGGTGGGGGGTGGAAAAGTGCAGAAAAAGAAAACAGGACAATCTCGAGGCCAGTATCGACTGGAGCTGTGCAGAAAAATGAGACCGGAGAAGAGAGTGGTGGCCAGAGAGAATAATAAATAAAAGATTAAATGTCTTGACATTGGCTTGGATGGAAATAATAATGTCATAGTGCACTTTCTGGTTTGGGAAAAGTAAAAGCTTGACTGGCTTTGCTGTGACTAAAAGGTTTGGTTTCTTATGATATAAGAGAAATAGAACAATCCATTGATGAACTGGATGTGTATCTATCATGCCGTGTAAATTTAACATCATACACTTACAGGTGCATCTCAATAAATTAGAATGTCGTGGAAAAGTTCATTTATTTCAGTAATTCAACTCAAATTGTGAAACTTGTGTACAAACCCGATTCCAAAAAAGTTGGGACACTGTACAAATTGTGAATAAAAAAGGAATGCAATAATTTACAAATCTCATAAACTTATATTTTATTCACAATAGAATATAGATAACATATCAAATGTTGAAAGTGAGACATTTTGAAATGTCATGCCAAATATTGGCTCATTTTGGATTTCATGAGAGCTACACATTCCAAAAAAGTTGGGACAGGTAGCAATAAGAGGCCGGAAAAGTTAAATGTACATATAAGGAACAGCTGGAGGACCAATTTGCAACTTATTAGGTCAATTGGCAACATGATTGGGTATAAAAAGAGCCTCTCAGAGTGGCAGTGTCTCTCAGAAGTCAAGATGGGCAGAGGATCACCAATTCCCCCAATGCTGCGGCGAAAAATAGTGGAGCAATATCAGAAAGGAGTTTCTCAGAGAAAAATTGCAAAGAGTTTGAAGTTATCATCATCTACAGTGCATAATATCATCCAAAGATTCAGAGAATCTGGAACAATCTCTGTGCGTAAGGGTCAAGGCCGGAAAACCATACTGGATGCCCGTGATCTTCGGGCCCTTAGACGGCACTGCATCACATACAGGAATGCTACTGTAATGGAAATCACAACATGGGCTCAGGAATACTTCCGGAAAACATTGTCGGTGAACACAGTCCACCGTGCCATTCGCCGTTGCCGGCTAAAACTCTATAGGTCAAAAAAGAAGCCATATCTAAACATGATCCAGAAGCGCAGGCGTTTTCTCTGGGCCAAGGCTCATTTAAAATGGACTGTGGCAAAGTGGAAAACTGTTCTGTGGTCAGACCAATCAAAATTTGAATTTCTTTTTGGAAAACTGGGACGCCATGTCATCCGGACTAAAGAGGACAAGGACAACCCAAGTTGTTATCAGCGCTCAGTTCAGAAGCCTGTATCTCTGATGGTATGGGGTTGCATGAGTGCGTGTGGCATGGGCAGCTTACAGATCTGGAAAGGCACCATCAATGCTGAAAGGTATATATCCAAGTTCTAGAACAACATATGCTCCCATCCAGACGTCGTCTCTTTCAGGGAAGACCTTGCATTTTCCAACATGACGATGCCAGACCACATACTGCATCAATTACAACATCATGGCTGCGTAGAAGAAGGATCCGGGTACTGAAATGGCCAGCCTGCAGTCCAGATCTTTCACCCATAGAAAACATTTGGCGCATCATAAAGAGGAAGATGCGACAAAGAAGACCTAAGACAGTTGAGCAACTAGAAGCCTGTATTAGACAAGAATGGGACAACATTCCTATTCCTAAACTTGAGCAACTTGTCTCCTCAGTCCCCAGACGTTTGCAGACTGTTATCAAAAGAAGAGGGGATGCCACACAGTGGTAAACATGGCCTTGTCCCAACTTTTTTGAGATGTGTTGATGCCATGAAATTTAAAATCAACTTATTTTTCCCTTAAAATGATCCATTTTCTCAGTTTAAACATTTGATATGTCATCTATGTTGTATTCTGAATAAAATATTGAAATTTGAAACTTCCACATCATTGCATTCTGTTTTTATTCACAATTTGTACAGTGTCCCAACTTTTTTGGAATCGGGTTTGTATTAAATAAATTCAATGCACACAGACTGAAGTAGTTTAAGTCTTTAGTTCTTTTAATTGTGATGATTTTGGCTCACATTTAACAAACCAGACCACCAACAAATCAGAAATAAATCTCAACAAATCTCAACAAATTAGAATACTTCATAAGACCAATAAAAAAAAACATTTTTAGTGAATTGTTGGCCTTCTGGAAAGTATGTTCATTTACTGGACATGTACTCAATACTTGGTAGGGGCTCCTTTTGCTTTAATTACTGCCTCAATTGGGCGTGGCATGGAGGTGATCAGTTTGTGGCACTGCTGAGGTGGTATGGAAGCCCAGGTTTCTTTGACAGTGGCCTTCAGCTCATCTGCATTTTTTGGTCTTTTGTTTCTCATTTTCCTCTTGACAATACCGCATAGATTCTCTATGCGGTTCAGGTCTGGTGAGTTTGCAGGCCAGTCAAGCAAGCCAACACCATGGTTTAACCAACTTTTGGTGCTTTTGGCAGTGTGGGCAGGTGCCAAATCCTGCTGGAAAATGAAATCTTCAAAGATTTCTTGCTAAACAGGTGCAGTGACTTTGGTTTTCAAAAAATACAATGGACCAACACCAGCAGATGACATTGCACCCCAAATCATCACAGACTATGGAAACGTAACACTGGACTTCAAGCAACTTGGGCTATGAGCTTCTCCACACTTCCTCCAGACTCTAGGACCTTGGTTTCCAAATGAAATACAAAACTTTCTCTCATCTGAAAAGAGGATTTTTGGACCACTGGGCAACAGTCCAGTTCTTCTTCTCCTTAGCCCAGGTAAGATGCCTCTGACGTTGTCTGTGGTTCAGGAGTGGCTTAATAAGAGGAATATGACAACTGTAGCCAAATTCCTTGACAAATTCTTGTCTGTGGGTGGTGGCTCTTGATGCCTTGACCCCAGCCTCAGTCCATTCCTTGTGAAGTTCACTCAAATTCTTGAATGGATTTTGCTTGACAATCCTCATAAGGCTGCGGTTCTCTCGGTTGGTTGTGCATCTTTTTCTTCCACACTTTTTCCTTCCACTCAACTTTCTGTTAACATGCTTGGATACAGCACTCTGTGAACAGCCAGCTTCTTTGGTAATGAATGTTTGGGGCTTACCCTCCTTGTGAAGGGTGTCAATGATTGTCTTCTGGACAACTGTCAGATCAGCAGTCTTCCCCATGATTGTGTAGCCTAGTGAACCAAACTGAGAGACCATTTTGAAGGCTCAGGAAACCTTTGCAGGTGTTTTGAGTTGATTAGCTGATTGGCATGTCACCATATTCTAATTTGTTGAAAGAGTGAATTGGTGGGTTTTTGTTAAATGTGAGCCAAAATCATCACAATTAAAAGAACCAAAGACTTAAACTACTTCAGTCTGTGTGCATTGAGTTTCACAATTTGAGTTGAATTACTGAAATAAATGAACTTTTCCACGACATTCTAATTTATTGAGATGCACCTGTGTATAGTATGAAATATGTAAAAAAAAAAAAATATATATATATATATATAAAAAAAATGTTCATTAGCTTTGTATTATAGTGGCAGAATTCTACCACTAAGCACCATCAGAGGGTCAACCTACCAATCAGTCAACTCTAAGGAAATCCCTTGAACATTCCTACTCCTAGCAGCAGACAAGAATTACATACTCTCAGAAGTAGCAAATAACAAAGGATATTTGCAGGAAGGGTAGTAGTAAGATCCTGTGGGACCCTCAGATCCAGACAGATCAACAAATGAAGCAGACATTTTAATGTATAAGGAGCAGAAACATCAGTGGTGATAGATGCGGCAATCTGAAGTAACAGTAATATCCATGTGTTGCTCGAGATGTATACAGGGAACTGAAAGAGATGTAGAGAGAATGTCAAAAGGTAAAGCTGAGATTGAAATGCAACATATTTTGGACGGATATTACATAACTCAGTTAAATGTAAACATACAACTATCTATAGGGTTAATTAAGAGTGGTGCAGAAGCCAAAAACATCCAAGAGAAGAAAAAGAGAAGGACTTTGCTGCCACAGCTACACACACACACACACACACACACACACACACACACACACACACACACACACTCTGTGTTGGTGTGCTAAACAGAAAAGCATCTCAAAATGCAAAACTACCTATGTAGATTTGTACCAAAGGGAAAAAAAAAGTAATTTGACCTTAAGGGTACCACAGCAGCGTCATCTTTATCTTCATCTTTTCCCCAACATACCTGTCAAAAGCTGTGTGGCTCTGCAATATATATTAGCTCTAGGGATGAGCGCCTCCTCGTACACATGTTCCACAGACCACAGTTGTAGGGTGTTTACTGGAGTCCCCTGGGAAAGGCTCATGACCCTGCGTTACATAAAATGGATGGATGTCTTGCCGTGGCTGCACACACACCATAATATGAAGATACATGCTATTTATTTAGAGAATAATGTAGAATTTAGAGGCTCAGGGATTTTAGAAATGAAGCACTATGAAAATCAAGCTAGAACAAGAACTATTAGATCTTATCTCTCTAATTTATGGTTTTTTTCCTGCTGTTCCATGCCAGAGGCCGTAAATTATAGGCTGCATTGTGTATTCTCTAAGATATACTTTGCATCATTCATTCTCTTAGAAGTTTCCTTTAAAGTCTTTCTCACATTTTCAGTTTTCTCAGATGTCGTATTCTGTTTCTAACTACTGGCCCATATCAGATGAGACGCAAGGCTAAAAAGATCAAGATTGATTGTTTCATACCAAATTTTAGTCTTCTACTACCCACTGCATGCTGATTATACTAATGTTGTTTTGCAGGAATATGTTAAGAAAAAAACCCCACAAAGCTAAAAGGTTTATCCAGCCACAGAGATTCTGCAGCAGTGTTTTTCCTCACTAATTAATTTCTCCCCCCAAAATGGCCTAAGGCTCTGAACGAGCAAAACCTCTGGTTATCAGCTCCTAGTTTGAAGCTCTGTATCGGCCCCTTCAAATATGCTAATGAATTAAATGGAGTGCAACAGATAGATCATTAAAACGTTGGGTGTATTCTAAGATTTAACATTGTACAATTTGTGGATTGTGGATTTTTATGTACAGCAAAGCAGTTGGCAATTTTTACATAGTAGTAAACACATCGTTTCTAGTGATTTTCTAGTGATTTCTAGTGAAATTTACATTGTAGGATTTTTTGCCGAAGGGGAAGCGAGAGGGTTTAGAAGGGGACGTGAGAGGGTTTGTTGGGTCATTGTGACAGAACAGGACTCGGATTCTTAAAGATTAGAACCTTAGAATTGCAGTAGAACCAGAAAACACCACAAGAAAGCACCTACGAGGCTCAGAATATCATCCCCAATAATGGGTGAGGTGCCATTTTCATTATTAATCACCTACTTGTATTAAAAAAATTTTTAACTTATTAAAATCAACAAGTGACAATAACTGGCTCTGAAATTAGAATAGGATGTTTCTATGAAAGTTTTTTTTTATTAGCTGTGCTCTTAGATGATTTTATACTGTAATTATAATATTATTATACTGTTATTATAGTAATTAAAGCATTTTACTGTACCAGTATGTGACAAGGTGCTGATTCCATTTTATAAGCGTTGTTATTATTATTTCTTGGATTTTTTTTTTTTTTAACTTTTATCCTCAACTAGCTCTGATAATGTTTGGGTATTATTTTACACACAGATACTGATAACTCCGTGCTTCTGAATCGCTTACAAATCAATGTTTTTTCTTTTAATATACCAGAGTTTTCTTCTATTATCCAGAAAATACAAGTTATAAACAAGATATTCCTCGGCTAAGAAACATCACCGATCAATCCTTTCACTTTTTGCAATTTCACGATTAGTTCAGAAGCACTTTTTTTGTTTTTGTAGCAAACAAACATGTGAAAATATACTAAAATACTAGGGACCAAAATTCTACAGCGTATCGCTCGGCATTGCTATCTATTTCTATTGTAGTGTAATGTTTTGTAGTGTTTGTTTTGTCTCTCGTCTTTGCACTGACTTTGCACTTTATGTGGAACTCTGTGATAGCACTCAATCTCTAGTTCCTTGTTGTTTTATGTAGCTTTATGCTTTTATATGTCACCGTGACCCTGGATGAACGTTATTTCAGTTCACTCTGTCCTGCACCAGCTATATATGTTTGAAATGACGATAAAATCTTCGTCTTGACTCTTGACTTGACTTTTATTATAGAAAGCAGTAAATTTCTATAACGTTACACTTCTTGCTCAGACAGTAAAGCTGATGATTGTGTGGGGCCTTTTTATAGGGAGGAAAAGTAGTAATGAGTGTTTGAAGTCATCCTCCGTGTTTCTATATAATATAAAATATGGTGGCATGAATTTGCAGTTTAGAGACACTACTTTTTGCACACAGGCTAAACCTACGTCTCATCACCTGTTCATTTTTATTTTCTATGCTGCTGCCAAAAGTAATTTTATAATTTTAGAATCAAATCATTAATCTCCTACTCATATTAAAACTTTTTAACTTATTAAAATCAACAAGTGACAATAACTGGCTCTGAAATTAGAATAGGATGTGTCTATGAAAGCATTTAATTATAAGTGCTGTTAGATGATTTATACAGTAATTATACTGTTATTATACTGTTATTACACTGATTAAAGCATTTTACTGTACCAGTCTGTGGTGAGGTGCTGATTCTGTGACTGACTCTTAAGGCTAAATTGGGGCAGGAATGCTATTGGGTATTTAAGAAGGCAACTCAGTTCATACGTGGATGGGTCAACCCCAATTCTAACACATTAACCCTGAGTCAAAATTAAATTAGCACTAAAAAAAAAACAATGGTACGAATATTGTCTTGTCTGTGTACTTTTCATTCTATATTATCTCCCCAAATGAGTGTTTAGATTGATGGTATTCTTATTCTTCTATGTGTGTGTGTGCGTATTTGTCGATCTCATGACAAGTAAGACTCCACTACTGGAATAGGTCCAGTGTGTGTGTGTGTGTGTGTGTATTCCAGTACTAGATTGTGTGCAGTTGTGTAGTTGTGTGTGCAGGAGGTGTGTAGCTATATGTATCTGGTGTGTCAATAAGCATGTATGTACTCAGTTGTGTAGGTCAGTTTAATGGAAGTATGGTGTGATGGTACCTCAAGATATCAGAGCAACCCGGTTAACACATCAAGAGTGGTCATAGAGGCATGGACCCCCTATTCCCACCACCACCCCCACAAACACCCCCAGTATTCTGCCACTCATGGTGTTTCTCCTGTTTTGTTGTATTACAACCTGGATTTAAATTGTACCTCAAACGAGTGCACAACCCTTTTAGATTAGATTTAGTTTAGATTTTACTGGTGCACCACTTTGAAGAAAAGTGTGTGTCTACCTTCTGACACCCAGCATCACTTTTACAGTGTGCTGCAAGGTGTATTCATATTTTATTTAGTGTTATTCAGTGCAAATGAACGGCTGTCTCCTGAGACTTTACATATTATAAATGTTTTCCTAGATGCACCATATTGTCCTGTCGGTAAAAAAAAAAACAGCAACTGTACTCTTTTGCTAGAGAAGTAACATAGTGGTGCTGCTACCTAAGGTTGCCAGATTTCAAGAAAAAAAATGTTTTGTACTATATACTGTACGTGGAAGGACATGTTTGTTTCGCATACTGTATAAGTGCTGCAAAAGAAGTTCTCATGCAAGTTTCAGCCGGTGTAATTATAATTTAGTGGATGTAAAGATTTTAAGCAGTAATCCTAGTAAAAATGAAGCAGATTCTCAAGAACATACTTTATTCAAAAACACCTCGAATGGAAAAAGCTACAGAACTGTAACAACGATAGTAAACATCCCTGTGACTATGATGCGTTTTATAATAAGCAGGTGAGAAGCTCATGGAATCATAACCATTATTCACTCAAAAAGAGTTGAGCCTTCTGGTGGTCCAGTGGCAGGATCCTGCGCTCTCATTGCTGTGACCCGGGTTCAATTCCCATGCAGGGTGCTAACTCAGCCACTGAAGAGTTACCTCTCAGTGCCGGTCCCAAGCCCAGATTAAATGGGAGGGTTGCATCAGGAAGGGCATCCGGCATAAAACCTGCGCCAAATTAAAACCTGCGGACCAAATGATCCGCTGTGGTGACCCCAAAACAGGGAGCAGCCGAAAGAACAAAAACAACAACTCCTTCAAAAAGGGTTGCTGGATGACCTGAAAGAACAGTTACACAGAAGAACAAGCAGTGAACTGCACCACAGACATCTCTGTTCCTACACATCACAGAATACAGTGAAAAAGAAGAAAAATCTAGAAGCATTTACATTTCTGGCAGACACCCTTATCCAGAAGCATTTACATTACATTACACCCTTATACAGAAGCGACTTAAATTTTACACAACTGCAGTGGCAGCTTGGTGGACCTGGGATTCAAACTCACAACCTTCTGATCAGTAGCCCAGTACCTTATCCACTTAGCTACCAGATCCCAAATCAAGCGTCTTTTAAAAGAGGTCAGATGAAACAAAATTCGAATTTTTGGCAATAATTCAGCTCATTATGTTCGGAGAAGAAAGAGAGACATGGTGGTGGGTGCATCATGATACAGCGCTGCTTCTCTCATATGGTATTATGGCTTTACACGCCATTGAACATGTAACATATTAGAAGGACATTTACTCATACTGCCCAAGAGACCCCAAAACATACAGCAAAAACAACTCACCAATGTCCTGCATGCTTGAATCCCATTAAACATTCATGAAAGATTTTGAAATTGTGAGTCTGTTAACAATGGGGGAACTGAAGATGATTTGCCAAGAGCAATGGGATAGAACTAATCAACAACGCTGTATAAAGTCAACAACATCTAATCTGTAACTAATCTCAGTCATTTGCCATGTCTAAATCAATTCCTTTTTAAATTTCAATTTTTATACATTTCTACATGCATATACACTATATTGCCAAAAGTTTTGGGACAGCCCTTCAAATCAATGAGTTCAAATGTTGTTTTTCAGGGGTTGGAGCTGAGACTGTGAGCCATGCCTAAACTGGGACGTCTGCCTTTACATGCACTTGAATTTAAATAAACAAATAATTTTAAATAAATAAGTGTTCAGACTGGGATCCAAAAGTCCCAAAATTTGTTTGACTCTGCCAGGAGGTTAAGATTTAAAAGGATATTGATGAATCTTTCAACAAGACCAATCCATAACCACATGCTGGTTACAAATGTGCTTCAATGAAAGAGCTAAGACTCAAGGAAAATCTGAGCTATCCCAAAATCTTCAAGTTATCAGATTTCCTTTCTTCGATTTAAATGTTTTGAAAAAAATTCCCATAAGTCCGGTACTACATTCAACTCGGTAGATTGCAGCAACTGGCAAGTGAGACTGATTGCCTGGGAATGTCCATGCTTCAACTTAATTATGCATCAATAAAAAAATATATATATATATATATATATATGTATATATATATATATATATATATATATATATATATATATATATATATATATATATATATATATATATATATATATATATATGATGCTCTAACCACAGGATGGCACACCAGCAGAACCCTTTACATCAGTCAGTCACAGAACCCAATAAGCAGCAGGGTGATTTTTAAAGATTTAATCTTGGGAATGGAGGCAGGATTGTAAAAGGAGTCATAAATAATAGGCTTGGACTTCTTGCTTTGATGATCCAGCATGTGGGCTCGGAGATGAGGTGAAGAGGTGGATGGGAGTAAATCAAATCTTTGGCTATCAAACCAAAACAGTTCAAATGATGATCAAATCTCCATGTGTCATGTTGAGATTAAATGAGAGTTGCTCTGAGCACTAGATGGGGCCTGTTTAAAGATTTCAAACATTAATGAAGTCCCTGGTGTAAACAGAGAATAGAGAGAAGACACAGTTTTTTCTTTTTCGGAACTATTTTTGTGTGAGAGAAATGCTGACATCTTTTGGGTTGTTGAAGAAATGCAAGTCCTGTTGCCTGTTCAATTAAAATTTAGTTTTTATCGTTTTTCTAGCAATCTGAAGAATATGGCTGCTGCTTGGCAATAATTCACTGAGAGCTGAAGCTTAATTTATTTATATAAATATAAAACATAAGGGATGGATTCACAAAATACATAAAATCTATATTCAGGACCATTTTTGAGACTGTTTACTAAGGGACACTGGAAGCCAGAAAACCTTTTTCTGTATTTTTTTTTTTTTTTAAAGCACTTAAATCTAGTGTATGTTGTTGCATGTTTTCTTATGGAAATAAAAGTACATGTTTTACAAATCAGCCACTGAAAATATTAATGTAGCCTATCACAATCACTAGCATTTTTCTTATGTTTTATGTATATATTATTTATTATGTATTTATATTTATATATTTTTCTTTATAATACATTTATATATATATATATATATATATATATATATATATATTTATATATACACACAGTGGTGTGAAAAAGTGTTTGCCCCCTAAGCCTAATAACTGGTTGGGCCACCCTTAGCATATATATATATATATATATATATGTCTTATCTCCTGAATTAAAAATTGATACTGTGCCATCATGAACACTGTGTTCCTCTCACCCAGTGAGGTAGGAGACAAGATTTTCAGAATTTCTCTGAAGTTCTGCTGTCTAGTTTAATCTAAGATATGTCAAATCTCAAAATCTAGGCTGTTATTTGCCATCACCTCCACAAGCTGTTTTCACCAAATGTTAATGGAGCTTATAATTGTGTAATTGTATAATTGTGTGTTTTTTTGGTCAGAGGGAACCAAAACAAAGCTTGATGGCTATGACAAACCACTGTTATGTTTGGCAAAAAACACGAGCTCCCAGATAAAATAATGGTGGCTTGCTGAAGACTGGATTGTTATGATGTTCTAGGATATTTCAGTGTAAAACTAGGTGGATTCAGGTGGCTATTACCCAGCCAAACATCCCAGTATGTGGGGTCACCTCCAGGGGCCATACCCATCATTTCAAGGTGTGTGCCACAGTGACCTGTTCATCTGGGACACTAGGTCTGGTCTGATGGGTAATGGGCACAGATGGCCCATAAGTCACATCAACAACAGATGGAACCATGGTCTGTTCAGTCAGAACAGGGCTATCAGGCTGCTGAAAGCTCTGCAGTGTCATCCATAACAGTGACAAGCATACAGCCAATGTGGAAACAGAGGAATTGCCTGTTTGTGTCTGTTATGTGAAGCAGATAGAATGTCAGTTTTATGAAGACTCCATTTTATTGAATATGAAAATTACACAAGTCAAGCTGGTCAAGTTTGTAGAACATCTCAATTACAGTTACTAACACTCCATCACAGGTGAATTGTTTCTCAGAAAATAACACAAAAGAAAAGCAATTGCTTCTGACTTTTATTGACCGATTTAGTCAAGTATTAAGGATGCTGCAAAATTTCCATTTGTTTGACCAGGTCACCCTGTGTTTTTGGAAAATGTTAGCAGTACTCAGGTATGTTTGTAGCTTAAAGGCAGTGATAATGTGTAATTATTTTTTTTATACTTTGTTATAACATTTATCAACAGAATGGTCTATTTTGACACTGCAAATCAGTAGTGAGGGTAATATCTGGACCATAAACAGTAAAACAGTAACACATCCGCCATTTTGGAAACGACTGGACCACCATAAACTCTATGCATGCTATTCTTGGTCTATTCTTGTGTGTTTTTGTTTTATTTTTAATAATCATTAAATAGCTTCATGCTGAATTAATATTTCCACATATAATTGTCTGTATACAGAAATGTATTTAAATATGGTTTAATATACACATTGTCTTGATTTTAGTCAAACATATGACCAGACATCTGCTGACCCCAGATAGGCCTGAGCAACAGGGACTTTTTTTTTTCCCGTCGGCCAAAAATAATTCTACGCATGCGCAGTGCACTGGAAGCACATGCAAACAAAGAGGAAGCGCGTGTGTTCAGCTTAAAGGGGAATGCACTGTGCAGTGAGCACAATTGTTCCTTCGGCACCCCATTTCATGCAAAATAAAGAGGAAAATCGGAATAAGGACGACAAGAGAAAACGTATACTAAAGAGGTAAAATGGACAGCTGGTTTTAGAGGCTTTACGTTAACTTAACTATCAATCAAGGTCAGCTTTAGCTACACCAGTTAGCATTACCCTCAGTCCGAATCCTAAATTCTCCTGTGCGCCCTATAACAAAGTGTACTACTTATAGTATAATATTATGATATTATACACCACATAGCAGCTCCACTGTGAGGTTCCATCCAGAATATCCCGGTATTGTAGATCAAGTGCGCTACATAGGGTGTCTAACAAGTTATTTAAGCTAGCTTGTTTCGTTGTCGTGGTTCCCTTCAACAATATTAGCAGGTTGCATGATTTAACATCTTTTAGACTTTTATGCACTTTAATTTTAAGTCAGCTTGTTGTAATGCGAATTGAGCTAGCTTGGTTAGCTAACGCCTTTGTTTAATTAACAAAATCCATTGAAGTTCTTCAGCATTGTTTTGCAAATGTATAATGACTGGAGTGTGTTAAAGTTTAGTAACTTAGTTTATTATATGTGACTTTCTTCTTCTTGTTGTTATTGTTAAGAAACAGAATTTCAGTTTTCAGGTTCAACTGAAAACAGTTCCTGTTTATGCGTGACGTCATCGCGTTGCAGTAAAAAAAATGCCACGTGCCATGTGAAAAGTAATGACTTGTATGCATCCTGTCTTCTAGAAATCACATTGCGCTGGGTAAGATGCCCCACTTTCTAATATAACCTGGATGCATGGGCTCGGCTTTTGCAAGGCAGCAAGAACCCTCTGTAGGACTTTTCGTCTTTGCCAGACCCCAGGCACACGTCCACTCCAGCAGTGCCACCGCCCTCTGATCTACACTTGCAGCTTTGCCTTGATAGAGAGACAACCATTGAGACACTTTAGTCTCACGTCTCAGTCTTTCCTTGCTGTCTCACGTGCTGTGTGGAAGGACGACCGGTCGACCATGGCGGAACAGAGATTCTGCGTGGAGTACGCAAAGCGTGGGCAGGCAGGCTGCAAAAAATGCAAGGACAAGATCATGAAGGGGCTGGTGCGCATCGGCAAGATCGTGCCCAACCCGTTCAGCGAGTCTGCTGGAGAAATGAAGGAGTGGTATCACGTAAAGTGCATCTTCGAGAAGCTGGAGCGTGCAAGGGCCACCACTAAGAAGATCGAGGACATTACTGACTTGGAGGGCTGGGAGGAATTGCAGGATGAGGAAAAAGAGCTGATCAATAAGCTGGTTGCAGGTACGTGGTGCGAGCTGCATGGGGAACAACTCAGGGGTGTTGTTTGAAATGTTTAAACCTTCTCCCTCCCTTGTCTGATCAGATCTGGCTGCCAAGGCTAACGCAAGTCCAAAGAAGAAGGTGCAAGCCAAGTTAAACACCAGCGGGCAGATATCGGCTCCTCTTGCTGATCCGACAGTGAACGCGCCACGCAAGTTTTCCGGATTCACAGGTATTCAGTGGAGCTTAGACAAACATGAGTTATGATAACACTTGCAGTACTTCAAACTCTCAGTAAAACTCTTCAGGGCATGCTGTTAAAAAAAATGGGTTGCATCACACTGATTATTTTCCAATGCAGTCTTTACATGTACTATCATATATGTCTTAGACATTTCATTAGACAGCACAGTTGAACTCACTGTATATAGTGTACTAAAAATCACAGTGTGATTTTAGAGAATGATTTCAGGGTATTTAGCTCAATCACACTCTCTTTTTCGTTTTCCACAGCAACGAAGGCAGGTTCGTCCTCGTCGAGTCCAGGTCCGTCTCCTGCCAAAGTCTCACAGGGAAGCGTTCTGTCTGCTCAGTTTTGTCAGCCCGACCATAAGGACTGCCTGTTCCGAGAGTTCCGCAAGCTCTGTGGCATGGTGTCCGAGAAATCCAGCTACAACGCAAAGACCGAGATCATCAAAGACTTCCTAAAGAAGGGTTCTGGTGGAGGTAGGTTCTACTCACAAGAAATAGGAATGTGTCAGAGACTGTGGTTTCCTCTTTGTTTCAATTTAACTGGAACAACCTCTTCTTCTTCGTTCGCTTTGTTCCTCCTACATAGACAAGTTTAAAGGCGATCTCTACCTGATGGTGAAGCTGCTCCTCCCGGGCGTAGTGAAAAGCGTCTACAACCTCAACGACAAGCAAATCATCAAACTCTTCAGCCGCATCCTGAACTCCAACCAGGACGAGATGGTGCGAGACCTAGAAAAGGTCGGTCCTCTAACTCGTAAACATGACATTTGGAGTATGTTTGAACAGTTGAATAAAAACGTACTTTAATTTTTTGGGGGGTCAAAGGGAGACGTCTCGGAGACGGTGCGAATGTTTTTCGATGCCAGCAAGTCGTTTCCTCCTTCGACCAAGAGTCTGCTGACCATCCAGGAAGTGGACGCTTCTCTAACCCGCTTGGCTAAGCTGACTAAAGAAGACGATCAGCAGGCAGAACTGGAGGCCATCGCAAAAAAGTGAGCCTTGTATTATTGTCAGTATGCACGTGCACTAATTTTTTTTTAGCTAAAGGTTTTTTCAGATTTTTGTTGATTTTTAAAAATATATTTTTCTTGATTTTTTTCCCCTGTATACGACTCTTTTTTTTTTTTTTTTTTTTTTTTTTTTTAGATTTTTCTTGATTGATTTATTTGTTTATTTTTCAGTATTTTTCAAGTTTTTTTTCCCCCTGATTTTTTGTTGGGTTTTTTTTTTATTATTATTATTATTTTTCTTGATGTTTTTTCCCCAGTATAACTCGGCAGTTTTGGGGGGTTTTTTGTTTGTTTTTTAACTCAAAATAACTCAGCAGTTATTTTTTTATTCAGCAGTCAGTATTTTGTCCCTCATTTGTCAAAAATCATTTGTTTGGTTACCAGATGCACAGGGAATGACTTGAAGTGTTACATCCGTCTAGTGAAACATGACCTGAAGATTAATTCTGGTGCCAAACACGTGTAAGTTTTTCCTCACAACTGTTCTTCTACAAACTAGGAAACATCAATGATAAATAGTACACATCACCTTTTGTCCTAACCGGTCCACTTTTTCTCCACAGCCTGGATGCTCTAGACCCCAACGCCTACGATGCCTTCAAAGCCTCTCGAAACCTCGGTGATGTGGTCGACAGAGTTCTGCGTAATCAACAGGAGGCGTCTAATGGCGGAGGCCCAAGGAAGCTCTTGAGTGTCGAAGCCACACTTATGACCCCTGTGCAGCCCATGCTGGTCAGAGCTCTACTTTACTGGTCATTTTGCATGAAGTGCCAAAGGTTTTAAGCCGAGACACGTACGAGTTTTGAGCTGTTGTGCTGCTTCTTCTTGTTTTTTTCCCATTTACCAGGCAGAAGCCTGCAAGTCCATCGAATACGCCATGAAGAAATGCCCCAACGGAATGTACTCAGAGATCAAGTATGACGGCGAGCGTGTGCAAGTGCACAAGAACGGAGATCACTTCAGCTACTTCAGCCGCAGCCTCAAACCCGTGCTGCCTCACAAGGTACGTCACAGGAGTCGAATTCGCCCTCGTAGAAATCAAATACAAGTCGATTCACACGCGAGATGGATTTGCGTTCTTTCCTAGGTGGCCCACTTTAAAGAGTTTATACCTCAAGCTTTTGCTGGAGGCGACAGCATGATTCTAGATGCAGAAGTTCTGCTGATCGATACCAGGACCAGTAAACCTCTGCCATTTGGGACGTTAGGCGTTCACAAAGTAAGCATAGCTTAGTAAGCAGAGTTCACGGTTTAACACAGAGGCGGCAATTTTAACGATAATCCATGACGTTTCTGTCTGTTTCAGAAAGCAGCGTTTCAAGATGCACAAGTGTGCCTGTTTGTTTTCGACTGCATTTATTTTAACGGCGTCAGTCTCATGGACAAGTGAGTGCTTTATGAAGAGCTGTTCAATTCTTTAACCCGGTGAAAGGAGGTGTGATTAATACTAATGCAATAAATCTCACTACTTATATTCTGATTCATTTTTATTTCGGTGGCATCAGTTTTCTTATTGTGCTTTCCAGGCCACTCTGCGAGAGAAGAAAATTTCTTCACGACAACATGGTGGAAGTCCCGAACAGGATTCTGTTCTCCGAGATGAAGCACGTCACGGTACGTCTTCCTTTTCCGTTTCCTAATTACATCAGCAAGCTGACTGGACGTTTCTTGATAATAAGCCAGCTTGATAAATGGTTCCACACGCGAGAATAAACGCAGGGTTGTGTTCTGACAGAGAGCTGCTGACCTGGCTGAAATGATCACCCGGGTCATCAAAGAGGGACTGGAGGGACTCGTTCTGAAAGACATCAAGGTAAAGCGACTTGGAGTTAAGGGTCAGATGCCCTAGTCGAGGCTCTAACAGAACCAGCTTGATGGTATGCGGTGTGTGAGTGAGACCTGATCTCTGAGGTGTCTGTGTCTTACAGGGGGCATACGAACCTGGGAAACGCCACTGGCTGAAGGTGAAGAAGGACTACCTGAATGAAGGAGCCATGGCCGACATGGCAGATTTGGTGGTTTTGGGGGCGTTTTATGGAACCGGCTCAAAGGGTATGTAAAATGCCCTACTTAATGGTGCATTATATTAGATATTATATACACCGATCAGGCATAACATTGTGAGCACTGCCAGGTGAAGTGAATAACACTGATTATCTCCTCATCATGGCACCTGTTAGTGGGTGGGATATATTAGGCAGCAAGTGAACATTTTGTCCTCAAAGTTGATGTGTAATATGTAAAAATGGGCAAGCGTAAGGATTTGAGCGAGTTTGACGAAGGGCCAAATTGTGATGGCTAGACGACTGGATCAGAGCATCTCCAAAACTGCAGCCCTTGTGGGATGTTCCCGGTCTGCAGTGGTCAGTATCTATCAAAAGTATCCTTTAAGTCCTGTAACCCCATGGAGGCCCCACCTTGCAACTTAGAAGACTTAAAGGAACTGCTGCTAACATCTTGGTGCCAGATACCACAGCACACCTTCAGGGATCTAGTGGAGTCCATGCCTTGACGGGTCAGGGCTGTTTTGGTAGCGAAAAGGGGGCCAACACAATATTAGGCAGGTGGTCATAATCTTATGCCTGATCGGTGTACATTTAACAGCAGTGATTTGCAATAACTTCATGCTACAGTTCATTTAAAGCCTGGGTTCACATTTGTTTTCTGGCCCAGAAGTTATCGTCATTACATCATCCAAGCTAACTGTAGCCTTGCCGATCAATTTTTTTGTTGTACATAGGTGGAATTATGTCCAGTTTCCTCATGGGCTGCTACGATCCCGACTCCAAGAAATGGTGCACTGTAACAAAATGCTCCGGAGGCTACGACGACGCCACGCTAGCCAGACTGCAAAAGGAGCTGGACGTCATTAAAATCGGCAAGGTAAAAAAACACGCCCAACCTGAGCTCTGTCTATTTTCCTTTCTTTTAATCCTAATTACAATACAACTGATTACTCTTCACAGGATCCCAGCAAAATCCCACCCTGGCTAAAAATAGTGAAGAACTATTATCCGGATTTTCTCATCCGAGATCCTGAGGTAAAAACTTGTGGTTTGTTGTTTAAGAGTAAATTTGGTTTCTGAACTGGTTTCATTGGTCTAAGGTGATAATAGATAGAAAGTACAATAATACAAGTTCTAAAATCTGATCAAAGGTGTATCAGAGATGGTGAGTAGTTTTATACTTTGTAATACGTTATAGTTTGTATAGTAACAGCTGGAATTGAATGGTGAGCCCTTTACAAGGCTGATATGTTTAAGAATGAAAAATGTATAGCAGGTCCTATGGCGATGTTCCCTGTAAGGATAAAATTAAACATTTTATGGAAGGAGCCTCCAGTGTCAGGACTTGCTTTCCACATGGAAGTCTTTGTGATGGAGAACAAGAGAAAACAGTTATATAGCTATAAATCAGTATAATTTGCTATGCGAATCATTAATTAAGTGAAAACTTTGTGTATTGTGAGCAATAAAAATCTCTGGGACGTGTCGTTATTGTGAAATAATAACTCCAGTACATTTCTCTCGCTCACAGAAAGCCCCAGTTTGGGAGATCACAGGAGCAGAGTTCTCCAAGTCGGAAATGCACACGGCCGATGGCATCTCCATCCGTTTTCCACGATGCACTCGGATGCGCGACGATAAGGACTGGAAGACGGCCACCAACCTTCCGCAGCTCAAGGTTCGACAACTCTAAGAAGCATCTAATTGTGCGGCCATAAGTATGTGGACACCTGCCCATTGGATATATGCCCAACAAAAAAATAGGCATTAATAAGAAGCTGGTCCCAGTTTTGCTCCTAACAGCTTCCACTGTTTGTAACCAGGATGTGAGACTTGTGCTCAGGACTGATGGCCACTAAAAGAAGGTCTTGGTGTTCCAAGTCTTCCCAGATGTGTTCAAGACAGGGCTCTGTGCGGATCACTCCAGCCTTGGAAAAAATCATGTCTAAATGCTACAGCATTCTCTGTTTGGGGAAATGTCCACATACTAGTGGCCATATAAAATACGTTAAACCAGAGACTAATATTTAAGACATAGATAAGTTTAGCTTTGCTCTGGGTCACTTGTCATGTATCCACTGCCAGTTCAGATTGACCCGGAAATGCCATGCCATGGCACACACAAAGTGAGTAGTATACAAGGTATAAATGATGTCCGTTTTGTAGGAACTTTTCCGCATCTCGAAGGAGAGGTGCGACTTTGAGGTGACAGCAGGACCGTCTACAAGCAGCAAAAACGACAAGGACTCGTCAGGGGGAGACAGCGGAGGCAGCTCACCGTCCACCTCCAGTGGAGCAGCAAGCTCGACTACAGCCAGTAAGTGCAACTGTTTAACTGTCAGTCTCGGATCATTTGAACACCAGGCAAAATCTGCTGGATTTTGTTCGGCAGATATTAGTGATTAGGGATGTGGTAGCTTAGTGGTTAAGGTGCTGGGTTACTAATCGGAAGGTTGCGAGTTTCCCACGTCCACCAAGCTACTGCTGCTGGTAGCTTCTTAATCTTCAATTGCTCAGTTATATAAAATGAGATAAAAATGTAAGTCGCTCTGGATAAGGGTGTTTACCAAGTGCCATTACAGGCTTTGTCGTTAATTGAGCCATTTCTTGGAAGATCTGTAGAACCTGGCTTCAAGTACCATTAATTTATGCCATATTCCCGTTACAGAAAACGGTCACACTCCAAAGCCAAAGTTGACGAAACCTGCGACTCCTGCCAAGAGGAAGCTGCCCGCCGAGGAACACGCCGCCGCAAAGAAGGTCTGCTGCAAGACAGAAATCTTATTTTCTTTTACCGTAGCGCACAGAGAGTACTACAGGTTTTTGCACTTTATACAGCTTTTCCTGCTCTCCTGCAGAGCTTTACTCAGGTCACTTGCTCTGATTCGTTTCAGATTAAGGTCGAAACAGTTCACAGCAACGGGCAAAGCAAAGCAAAAGCCTCTCCGGCTAAAGCAGCTGACCCACAGTCTCAAAAGGTCGGTGTTATTTATTTATTTATTATGGGTTGAAAAGGTGAAAAAAAAAACATGAGAACAAGAATCAGTCTCAAAGTTCCTGAAGGTGTTGATAAGTTTTAGCTGAAGTTTAGATTAAGTTCCAGCTCAAAGAAAACTGTATAGGGGCAGTGGTTAAGGATCTGGGTTGTTGGGTCTCCACTGGTGGGCAATTGAGCAAGACCCTTAATCCTCCCTGCTCCAGAGAGGGTTAAGGGCCTTGATACCACATATAAGGGTTAAAAGAGAAGTTCACTTCCAGAACAAAAATTTACAAATAATTTACTCACCCCCTTGTCATCCAAGATGTTCATGCCTTTCTTTCTTCAGTTGTAAAGAAATTGTGTTTTTTGAGGAAAACATGTCAGCATTTTTCTCCATATACTGTCAGGGCCAAAGCAAGCAACAGGTGTGGGAAATATAGTAATCACACTTGCAACCAGTTAAAATGGAGAAAAGTTGACTCCACCTTTGTGTTGTGTGTCACACTGAGCATGGAGAAAAGAAAGTAGTGTAAAGATTCATCTGTGGGTTTGAGAGAAAAATTGTGGAAAAACATGGACAATCTCAAGGCTACAAGTCCATCTCCAGAGATCTTAATGTTCCTGTGTCCACTGTGCACAATATCAAGAGGTTTACAGCCCATGGCACTGTAGCTAACCTCCCTGGACGTGGGCGGAAGAGCAAAATGAATGAAAAATTACAACGAAGGATTGTTCGAATGGTGGATAAACAGTGTACAACAGTGTCTGCTCGCACTATCCGCCGCCATCTGAATTAAAAGGGACTCTATGGTAGGAGACCCAGGAGGACACCTGCTGACACAAAGGCATAAAAAAAAGCAAGACTGGAGTTTGCCAAAACATATGTGACAAAACCACAATCCTTCTGGGAGAATGTACTGTGGACAGATGAGACAAAGGTAGAGCCTTTTGGTAAAGGACATCATGGCACTGTTTACAGAAAAAGAAATGAGGCCTTCAAAGTAAAGAACACAGTCCCTTCAGTCAAACATGGTGGAGGTTCAAAGATGTTTTGGGGTTGCTTTGCTGCTTCTGGCACTGGATGCCTTGACTGTGTGAATCATGAAATCTACTGATTACCAAAGAATTTCGGGGCGCAACGTAGTGACCAGTGTCAGAAAGCTGCGTCTCCACCAGAGGTCATGGGTCATCCAGCAGAACAATGACCCGAAAGACACTTCAAAAAGTACTCAGAAATGGTTACAAACAAAGTGCTGGAGAGTTCAGAAATGGTCAGCAATGGGTCCAGATCTGAATCCCATAGAACAATTGTGGAGAGATCTCAAGACAGCAGTTGGGAGAAGGCATCCTTCAAATCTGAATGACCTGGAGCAGTTTGCAAAAGAAGAGTGGTCCAAAATTCCAGTAGAGGTGTAAGACACTCATTCATGGTTACAGGAAGAGATTGTTTCAGTTATTTTTTCCAAAGGGGGTGCTAACAAATTAAGTTAAGGGTGCCAATAATTTGTCCAGTGCATTTTTTGGGCTCTGTGTGGACTTGTATCAGATTTGACTTTTCTTGTGTTTTATTGCGTTGTTCCAATGCAAACAAAAACAATAAACCCGTGAGTACCAAAACATTTGCAACAATTTTCTGAGAGAAGGGTTGCATTTTTTGACAGAATTGCAAAGGTGCCGATATTTTTGGCCATGACTGTAGAATAGGATGTATATATAGTGGACGTCAATGGTGCCTGCGAGTTTGAACTTCCAAAATGCGGTTTAAATGCAGCTTCCGAGGACTCTAAACGATCCCAGTCGAGGAAGAAGGGTCTTATCTAGCGAAACGATCAGTCATTTTCTTACAAAAATAAAAAAATTGTGTACTTTTTAACCACAAAAGCTCATCTAGCACTAGATATGGGATGCGCGTCCGAGACGCTATGTACTACGTAATCATGTCGGAAGGTCACGTGTCACGTAGGCGGAACTACAGACCCAGTGTTGTACAAGTGCGGAGAAGGAGAACCGCTCCGAAGATGTTGCGTGTGGAATGACACGAAGTTATATGTACCTTTTTGTTAGTAAAGACGTTTGCACTTCCTTGGTCTTTGCACGGTCGCTTTGTAAACACTGGGTCTGTAGCTCCGCCTACGTCACGGGTGACCTTTCGACATGATTACGTAGTACGTAGCATCACGGTGGTTAAAAAGTATACAGTTTTTTATTTTTCTAAGAAAATGACCCTTCTTCCTCGGCTGGGATCGTTTAGAGCTCTTTGAAGCTGCATTTAAACTGAATTTTGGAAGTTCAAACTCGTGGGCACCATAGATGTCCACTATATGAAGAAAAATCCTGAAATGTTTTCCTCAAAAAACACAATTTACGACCGAAGAAAGAAAGACATGAACATCTTGGATGACGAGTAAATTATTTGTTTATTTTTGTTCTGGAAGTGAACTTCTCCTTTAAGGGCGAAGATACCACATACAATTTATTTAGTGTTTTTGAAAGGAGTCTCCAGTTTCCGCACTCTATAATGCTGTAGCTTTCTTAAGGTCAAGGGTGGGGAAGAGATGCAACTATCAGCATCCGTTTCATGGACGTCATCAAATGTAACTATAAATGGATAAAAAGTAGAACTTGTCATTCTTTCCTAAGCTAAAATAGTCATTGATTGGAAGTTCCTGTGCTATAAGAGAAATAAAACCCCTCAGGACAAGCTGTTAGAGGAAAATAATCAACAATGGGCTGGTTATTTTTCCGTTTCTTACTTATGATGATTTGTCAGTCACTTATGAACCCATGTTTGCAGACTCTGCTGAACATCTTCACCGGAGTAAAGCTGTACCTCCCGGAATCGGTACAGGAGTTTGACAAGCTGCGGCGCTACTTTGTGGCGTACGACGGCGACCTAGTTCCCGATTACGACGCTGCCTCTGCGACACACACGCTAGCCGAGGCAGAGGAGAGCAGCCAGGCCCAGAAAGTCAGCTCCAACTGGATCTGGCAGTGCATCAGGAAAAGAAGAGTGGTTCCCCCTTGCTGAAAGACACAGCTGTCCTGGTCGGGAATCTATGCGGAATGAATAAAAAATAAAGTGGCCTTCAGATCTTCAGGCAACTGAAAATATTGTTGACCGTAAACACAGCGTGTGTGTTCCTGTTCACTCAGGACAAACTTATGAACTTTTGTTTACTTTTGAAATGGTAGGTCTTGAGGAGAAAAAACAACAACTTTCCTATGGTTTGGTTTCTCAATAGCTTTCCACTACTTCCAAATAGGATCAGTTTTATGTTCGTTTTTTTTTTTTAATACGTGCGGCAGAAGCCATCACTGTTCACCATTTGTACATAGAATTTCTGTCTTTTAGATAGATAGAGGATGTAGATGTTTTTGGATCATGGTATTGTGCAGAACCTTAATGTTTGAGCACGTCATGTACTGAATGCCATTTTACTTTTTAGTAGAGAAAGAAAACGGCTTTTTAGAACAAGAGAGAATGTAGCTTGCCTATGCAAACCAGTACACGCATACACACACTCACACTCCTGGCTCTGTTATTGAGGAGTTAGCTAGATCAGATTGCTGACTGGATTTGTCCTGATCATGAGCAGGCGGAAGTTTACTCTGTATAGCATTCGGTTCGATTTCTTTAACTTACGCTATGGATTCTAAACATCCGTGGAGAGACATTTTAAACTTAAGCGTGGGAACATGCACATGCCATAATCGCAAACTTCACATTGACGCGACTAATCAAGTCCGCAGGCACACTCGAGCAAACTGAATGGAAAAGCATCACAATTAGTCAGTTCTTCCTGAGTGAAATGGAGATGATTTTTATAACCTAAAAAACTAAATAAATTAAAAAAAAAAAAATGATACAGTGCTGTATCAGTTAACACAATAGCGGGAGGGTAGTTTGTCTGACAGTCCAGAACAGTGCAGTGTTACACATGGAGTCTGTTTCTAAAGACCAGAGCAAAGCAATAAAAGTCGGTCCTAAATATGAAACGTGAAAAATCATCACGACATTTCAGGTGCAGATTAGATTGCCGTTTTAATGCTTATTTACAACGGAGACCATCGGATGAAATATATTTTCGTTCTAAAAAAAAACAAAAGAAAAACACTCAGCTCATTTACCGGTGCATTTTTCCTTTACGTCCAAAATGTAAATGGAAAGACTGGTATGTTTACGGATTTTCTTCATGGTGCTGTATATAATGAATGATTTTATATCACGGTGCTGCTCTGATACATTTTCTATTCCAGTAAGGTTTCGGTACAGTTACTATAGTAACAACGGACACAAGATTTAAGCTGTTAACAGGAAATCACCTGTTTGATCTTTCTTTAATAATAAATAATGTAATCGTCGTGGTGTGAGAGGAATAAACTGGTTCAGGGTGTGCTGTATAAATCAATTTTGATTATTTTCCTTCCTTACAGAACTGATTACTATACAGCACTGTGTAGAAAACTAGCGCTTTAATACTGCAAATATGTTCCACGTCATGATGTTCGGTACCTAAATGTTAGCAGTACAGTTTCCTCTTCCCTGCAAAGCGAGGTTGTGACTCTTCCTGCGGCTGTGGGCTCAAATCAAACTCCTCCATGAGGTAGCAGGGCTTTAAAGCAAATAAAAACACATCACCAGGCTAATAAACATCCATAGAATTTGCCAGACAGCTACATGCTTTGCTAACAAACATC
Organism: Hemibagrus guttatus; assembly: GCA_033459395.1. Classification (NCBI taxonomy): domain Eukaryota; kingdom Metazoa; phylum Chordata; class Actinopteri; order Siluriformes; family Bagridae; genus Hemibagrus; species Hemibagrus guttatus. The sequence goes on from JAUCMX010000027.1 coordinate 4,853,993, forward strand.
TGGACAGCTTCCATGTATTCAACGCCGAGCTCTGAAATTATTGGAACCCTTGATAAAGATGGGTAGAAAAAGTTATAAATAAATGGTTAATGAGTTCAGCTTCACACTGGACATGAAAGAAATCTAATCATTTAAATGAAAAAATATAAGGAAATGGAAATGAGGGGGGAGGGAGGGGGGGGGGGGGAATAAAAAATTGGTCACTGTTAATGCCCCACCACCACCCAATAACTTTTAAAACAAGGGTGCCATTCATTCTGGAGCTGACTATAAAATGCAGCATTGCAAAATGAATCCCAATTCATTTTTAACCAGCACACAGCTGCTAACAAAATCCTTCCATCATCGCATATGCTGTGTATGGCCAAAATGACATGTTGAAGTATTCTTGCTGTTGCTTTTTTGAAACTGACCCGTCGAGAGGATTTAAGAAGAGTGGCCGTGTGGAAGCTGGAAGAAGCTCCGTGTTGCTCCAGTCGCTGAAGGAGGATTCGTGTGCGTGGAACGTGACTCCATGACTGCCCCAGTCCTGCCTTCAGCTGATTGTTCCCGTCTCGCGTCACATGATTGGTCACCTGACATTTATATAGCAAAATGAATTCTTTCTGCATGGTATAAAAGGGCGTTTTTAATAGTTCACCCTGTGGGGTAAACAGAATCCTGGGTTATTTTGTTTTATATGCTCATACTTTACCTGGGGTTAACAATTAACTCGGGGTATTTATAATCTGCTGTTCGACACTGTGCATTCCTAATACTCTTATTTGCCTACAACCGGATAAATTCAGCATGCAACCGAGTTTAAATAACATCTCGTCTCGTGTGAATACTTCAGTGAATACAATACTCCTTGCATGTTTTAAGCCTCTTAAGACCATAAAGGAGATAAAGTAAATAAATCCATATCCTCTTTGTTCCAATTGATGCGTTTTGTCGCCTTTTGATTTTTTCCGCCTTGCACTGTTGCACACAACGTGGGGTTTCTGTGACTTGTGTACAAAGCACATGATCTGTTGTCAGGGTCTGTTGCTAAGCAGCTAGCTGTAATTATCATGTACACTGTTTGTCTCCGGAGCAAGGTTTCATAACCTCAGGTATTAAACCATGCTTCATGCACCGATCAGGCAAAACATTCTGAGCACTGAGAGGTGAAGGGAATAACACTGATGATCTCATCATCATGGCACCTGTTAGTGGGTGGGATATATTAGGCAGCAAGTGAACATTTTGTCCTCGATGTTCAGGTGTTAGAAGCAGGAAAAATAAGCAAGCGTAAGGATTTGAGCGAGTTTGACGAGGGCCAAATTGTGATGGCTAGACCACTGGATCAGAGCATCTCCAAAACTGCAGCTCTTGTGGGGTGTTCCCGGTCTGCAGTGGTCAGTATCTATCAAAAGTGGTCCAAGGAAGGAGCAGTGGTGAACCGGCGACAGGGTCATCGACGGCCAAGGCTCATTGATGCACGTGAGGAGCGAAGGTTGGCCCGTGTGATCCGATCCAACAGACGAGCTACTGTTGCTCAAATTGCTGAAGAAGTTAATGCTGGTTCTGATAGAAAGGTCTCAATACACAATATTAGGCAGGTGGTCATATTGTTAAGTCTGGTCGGTGTATTTACAAGTGTGAAACGTTCCTCTAGCCAGGATTAAAATCATTTCGTACACCGATACCCCAGGATTTGGTGCAGTGTGAAAAGCTCTATTGAGTCTCACTTGTGATGAATAAATACTCACCAGAACGCCTACATTAAAATCTTTGGCGATTATCTTCAGCTCTGTAGCCACCTGCATCATCAGGGACATGCCTACAGTACAGAAAGAGACAAATCGAAGCCAAGTCATACTTTCAGCTGCATGAGGTGGAGACACAAATAAATAAGTAAATCTACCTTCATTCTGTTTCCCTCCGAGCATGTGGGAGAGCACGGCCGACACGGAGTCCACGATCACGGCTTTGACTGAACCACCGACACCGACTGATCCCTAAGAGAATTAAGTCATCAGATCAAACTAGAACATATTTGCGAGCACAAATTAGTCAAAAAAATCGGCGTACCTTCTGGAGGCTGCTGGCTCTTAGATTTTGAAGGCAGGACAGTAACGCGAAGACGTCAAACACTCGGAGCACGTCGATCCTCTGAAGAGCGTTCATCTGCCATACAAGAAGAAATAGCTGATATGTAAGGAATGAAGCATTTACTAGAGTTATGGGAAAATAATAAACAGCAGCGTGGGTGGAGTTACTGTTTCTATCACAAAGCAATTTATCTATTAACTCGTTCAAGTTATCACTTACGTTACAACATCTACAATTCAAGTCCCTGTGTAGCTACAGTAACAACAAAAATAATGTATATGAAAATTAATCAACACTTTCTGATCAATAGTGGATCAGATCAAATCAGATCCGTGTGGATGTCCTACCTGCTCTGCTGTATTGCTGGTTTTCTGCTGGAGAATCTGAAGCAGCCGGTTAGCGCATATTCCTCCATTTGTGTCTATGTACATTACCTTCTGCTTGAGCTCGTGGGCAACGTGGACGGCTACGCTGAAGCACGTCTAAGGGCGAAGAACAGATCGGAAGAAAAACAATAAAATGATGACCAGATCAATAACATCTGATCATAAAAAGTCTCCGATTTGAGGAAAATAATTGGAATAATATAAATATACTGTCCATGGGCTCAATAAGACTAGCTTTGTGATGTCTATGGTTATTTTGTTTGTCTCTTTTAAAATCAGAATGAATTTAGATCTTTCACAAGAATGAGGGTGAATATTTCTGCAACTTTTTTCACTTTAATGCTGATAAATGAACCCACCTAAGAGCAGCTGGTGATGTCACTGGACTAGTAAACTGATTTTCTTTTGGTCCACTGAATGTGTAATAAGTCAAATTACTCCATTTTGGAGGTTTGAATGGGAACACCCACCTGCGTTTTACCTGTTCCTGGTCCTCCACACAGTTCAGTGATCTCTCCTGTGTACAGACCCGAGTCAAGCAGCTTGTCCATGCTACACACAGAGAGAGGAGGAAAGAGACTTTAGATTATACACCAGATATGTAATGTGTGTGACCTCAAGTGTTGGTAACTAGATGTGGGCGTGTCCAATGACATGACACCATTGACAAAAGATGAACTCTACGCAAATACGAAGCGACATTCCCGAATGTTTCAGTTTAGTGGCAAGAAATCTGATTTGCTGTGATTACTTGCTTCACCCACTGATACACTTTGTTGCTATGGCAGCCAGTTTACACACAAGTATACAATACTGTCTCCAAGTATACAAATTCCAGCTTTGCTAGCAAGAAGAGGGACAGGAAATGTGTGTTAATGCCCAAGGTTTTGGTGTGATGATCAAGGCACTCACGTACCTTTGGCCACATAGTACATTTTTATACACCTCTTCATGGCACCTGTTAGTGGGTGGGATATATTAGGCAGCAAGTGAACATTTTGTCCTCAAAGTTGATGTGTTAGAAGCAGGAATAAAGGGGCAAGCATAAGGATTTGAGCGAGTTTGACAAGGTGATGGCTAGATGACTGGATCAGAGCATCTCCAAAACTGCAGCTCTTGTGGGGTGTTCCCAGTCTGCAGTGGTCAGTATCGATCAAAAATATCCTTTAAGTCCTGTAAGTATCCTCTAAGTCCTGTAACTTACAGTACTTAAAGGATCTGCTGCTAACATCTTGGTGCCAGATACCACAGCACACCTTCAGGGATCTGGTGGAGTCCATATCTCGACATCTCAGGGCTGTTTTGGCAGCAAAAGGGGGGCCAACACAATATTAGGCAGGCGGTCATAATGTTGTGCCTTATCTGTGTACATCAGTGGTGTCTGTTCTTCGGAAAGGGTCGTGGGTGTGAGTGCAGGTTTTCATTCCAAACAAACAGAAGCCACACCTGACTGTATTAAACACCAAGATCAACTGATTAAACAAGTGGAATTAGATGTGGCTCCTGATAGAAATAAATAAATTGGTCTCCCTTGTTATACATGATTAATGGCAGTGAGAGATATTTATCAGCACAATGTTTAAGAACACTTACTAGCTAACAGATTTTTAGCCCCAGATATGCATCAAGCAACATTAAGGAGTCGAAAGTAACCATTATTTCTTCTTAAGTGTCCTTTCCCCTTCAGTGAATCCTAAACCCTGGAACATTCAAACTGTTTGCCATTTCCCAGCTTTCCACACGCTTCTCTTCTGTCTGTATATGACAGCGAGAGAATGCAGTCACCTGTCGATTCCTGTGGAGAGAATAGAAGTGGAGCTCAGCAGCTCATCATACAGGTCGGCTCCCGAGACCGGAAACGCAGTGTGCTGAGCTAGAAGCACACGCCGAACTGCTACCAAGGCCTGCAAAGAAAATCAAACACACACTTCAGTTTTATCTTGCACTTATCTATATCCTCTTTTAAAAGCATTATACTAGCAAATATAAATTGATCTTAGCATGACAATGAAGTCCTCTGAACAAAAAAAAAAAACAGATGTGGAGTTACCTTTCCTTCCCATTTTTGTAACACCTGTGAAATGTTAATCTGTAAAATTTCAACAATTTTTTACAATTTCGAAAACCTTTAGCTATGGTTCTTTGGGGAACTTGCATTGTTTTAAATGTGCTTCATCAACAAGATTTACTTACATATGTTTGTTTTCAGTTCTGATTTATCGCAGCAGATTTTATCCATAGTATCATTGAAGTCAGGGGTTTGGTAGTGGTTTTTTTTTATTATTATTATTTAGGAAATGCAACACTGCTGTTGTGCTAAAAGTTTGTTAACATATTGTGTCACAGAAAGTATCCCAACCCGAGTCTATTCCCCACTTCATGGGAAATTGTTCCTCAGATAGTCTATAAATCCACCCTGACCCTGACCAGGATAAAGCGGTTAATGAAGATGAATGAGCAGATGACGTGTTTTGAGGTAATATCAGTTGTCTGCGTTTAGAAACGAGAGAATTAATTACAGTTATGGGTACAAATTCACTTGATTTAAGTGCAGACATTATAATACTTGGCGTACAGCTGTGTTCATTACAAACCTTATAGGATACTGAGCATTTCTGGGCCAGATGTTCTGGGTCAGACAAGACAAGGTCCTCAACTGAAAGACAAATATGGTTAAGTATAGAAATGTAAAATTTGACTTTAATAGGAAAATAGTCTGTCAAGCAGAACCTGTTCTAACATCTCCTTGATGTAGAGCCTTGATGAGGTCTTCACTCAACCCTGGACACAGACCTTCCCTCAGTAGCACCATGACACTTCCGGCAGAAGCATTCAGTCATCTGGAATTGTAATAATTTTCAGTTTAATCAGTTTTCCTAGCTACTTTCTTTGTAGAGAATAGCGCGACTACAACCAACCGGGCAAAACAAATCTGTTGCTCATAAATATAAAAGATAATAATAAAATATTAAAGTATTTCATAACAGTTTCTGAAAAACAATAACAATCCGCTTGATAAAACTCACTCATATTCCAAAGTGGCGACTCGCGCCTTATTGAATCCAAGACTACTAGATTGACAGAGCATCCATCCAATCAAATGTACTCTTTCTGTTTCGTAGCGCTATAATCAGCCAATGAAAATGAGAGCTTTTCTTGACGCTAACATATTCTGATTCAACAGCGGACTAAGGGCGTTGCTTAAGGTTGTTTAACTATTAGCCAATCAACTGGTAGAAGGCGGGATTTGTCGAAAAAAGGTTGGGAAGGGCTGTGCAAAGGGTTTAAGGGCAGGAACAGCACATCAGAGTTGCCAGATCCGAGTTTTTCACGTACAGTGAACACGTTATACAATTGGGTGCTTGTTAGCATACAGTGTGTTTACATTATATTTACTGCATGTATGTATAAGTATTTTGAACTGTAAACATGTATACACAATATTATTTCTGTATTGAGTTGCTGAATGTGTTATTTCTCAATCTAATCATTCTCACAGCAATTCTTTATTTTGACAATATACAGTATCATAGTATAATAATACAAAACCACAGGGCTGTGTTATTTGTTTGGCATAGTGGTACAGTGTGTATTTTTACCATGTCACAGTTCCAGGTTCTCCAGTTTGATCTGAGCTATGAGTTTTTCATGTTCTGTGGGTTCTCTAGTTTCATTGTACTGGACTGGCATCCAGAATGCATTAACACCTTATACCCAGTGCTCCCAGAATCCACTGCAACCCTAGATAAAACTGTTACTGAAGATGAATGAATGAACGAATGAATGAATGAACTGATGAATGAATAAATGGATGGATGATCTTGGGTGGTTTAACTGGTTGTTTTCTGATTTGATTTTGGCAGAATGTAGTGAAGGTTGGACTGGATTCAGGCTGGATATACTGGTCATGGTGCTTCTTTGGGTGGTTTTTATTGACCATTGTGGTACAGCCAGTGGATTGGTTTTAGATAGATAGATACAGATAGATACAACTATGTTATCATTGCATAGTACAGGTAGGAACGAAATGCCGTTTAGCATATTACAGAAGTGCAAATAATAGACACAGTTTAAATGAACAAGTGCAGATAAATATGTAAATATATATGCAACAGATAAATAAGGCTATGGCCGGTAGCATGTGCGTAAAAAAAAAAAGTGCTAGTTGTATAAAATATATGCTAGTTTTAGTGCTGGTTTTACAGTTTTCAATTGAGTATTGTAGGTTTTGGGCTGAATAATTGGTTTTAGGTCTGGGTTTTGTAGGGACATTTAACTGATTTTTTTTTTTTTTTAAATTGACCTGGTTCTGGGTTGGTTTAAATCTTAGTTTCTCAGGACATTGAGCTGTTTTTACTTTGGGTTTTAGGTCTGTGTTTTGTAGGGACTGAACTGATTGTTTTTTAATTGACCAGTTGGCTGGTTTTGGGATGGGTTTGAATCTGAGTTTGTCAGGAAACCAAGCTGTTTTAGGTTTGAGTTGGTTTTAGGTCTAGTCTGCTTTTGTACCAATTGGTTGGTTTGGGGTTGGTTTCAAATCGGGGTTTGTCAGGACACTGAGCTCTTTTTTTCTTTGGGTTTTAGATCTGGGTTTTGTAGGGACTTTGAGTTGTTTTTAACTGACCAGTTGGCTGGTGTGGGTTGAATTTGAGTCTTATTTTGTCAGGAAACCAATCTGTTTTGGGTTTGGGTTGGTTTTAGGTCTAGTCTGCTTTTGTGCTGACAAAAAGCTTTTGTTGCTGTTGTTGTTGTTGCCCATTTGGTTGGTATCAGTTTGTCAGGACACAGCTGTTTTTTTATGATGGTCTGGGAATAAATGTAAGAATGTTGAACTGCTTTTGTTGACCAGTTGGCTGATTTTGGGTTGTTTAGGTCTGGGTTTGTATGGAAACTAAGCTCTTTTTATTAAAGAGATTGCTGTTTTCTATTGTTTACTTCAGGTCTGAGTTTGTACAGATAGCACTTTTTATTAAAGAGATCGCTGTTTTTTGTTGTTTACTTCAGGTCTGGGTTTGTACAGATAGCACATTTTATTAAAGAGATCGCTGTTTTTTGTTGTTTACTTCAGGTCTGGGTTTGTACAGATAGCTCTTTTTATTAAAGAGATTGCTGTTTTCTATTGTTTACTTCAGGTCTGGGTTTGTACAGATAGCACTTTTTATTAAAGAGATCGCTGTTTTTTGTTGTTTACTTCAGGTCTGGGTTTGTACAGATAGCACATTTTATTAAAGAGATCGCTGTTTTTTGTTGTTTACTTCAGGTCTGGGTTTGTACAGATAGCACTTTTTATTAAAGAGATCGCTGTTTTTTGTTGTTTACTTCAGGTCTGGGCTTGTACAGATAGCACATTTTATTAAAGAGATCGCTGTTTTTTGTTGTTTACTTCAGGTCTGGGTTTGTACAGATAGCACATTTTATTAAAGAGATCGCTGTTTTTTGTTGTTTACTTTAGCTCTTGGTTTGTACAGATAGCACATTTTATTAAAGAGATCGCTGATTTTTGTTGTTTACTTCAGGTCTGGGTTTGTACAGATAGCACTTTTTATTAAAGAGATCGCTGTTTTTTGTTGTTTACTTCAGGTCTGGGTTTGTACAGATAGCACTTTTTATTAAAGAGATCGCTGTTTTTTGTTGTTCACTTTAGCTCTTGGTTTGTACAGATAGCACATTTTATTAAAGAGATCGCTGTTTTTTGTTGTTTACTTTAGCTCTTGGTTTGTACAGATAGCACTTTTTATTAAAGAGATCGCTGTTTTTTGTTGTTTACTTTAGCTCTTGGTTTGTACAGATAGCACTTTTTATTAAAGAGATCGCTGTTTTTTGTTGTTTACTTCAGGTCTGGGTTTGTACAGATAGCACTTTTTATTAAAGAGATCGCTGTTTTTTGTTGTTTACTTTAGCTCTTGGTTTGTACAGATAGCACATTTTATTAAAGAGATCGCTGTTTTTTGTTGTTTACTTCAGGTCTGGGTTTGTACAGATAGCACTTTTTATTAAAGAGATCGCTGTTTTTTGTTGTTTACTTCAGGTCTGGGTTTGTACAGATAGCACTTTTTATTAAAGAGATCGCTGTTTTTTGTTGTTCACTTTAGCTCTTGGTTTGTACAGATAGCACATTTTATTAAAGAGATCGCTGTTTTTTGTTGTTTACTTCAGGTCTGGGTTTGTACAGATAGCACTTTTTATTAAAGAGATCGCTGTTTTTTGTTGTTTACTTCAGGTCTGGGTTTGTACAGATAGCACTTTTTATTAAAGAGATCGCTGTTTTTTGTTGTTTACTTCAGGTCTGGGTTTGTACAGATAGCACTTTTTATTAAAGAGATCTCTGTTTTTTGTTGTTTACTTTAGCTCTTGGTTTGTACAGATAGCACTTTTTATTAAAGAGATCGCTGTTTTTTGTTGTTTACTTCAGGTCTGGGTTTGTACAGATAGCACTTTTTATTAAAGAGATCGCTGTTTTTTGTTGTTTACTTCAGGTCTGGGTTTGTACAGATAGCACTTTTTATTAAAGAGATCGCTGTTTTTTGTTGTTTACTTCAGGTCTGGGTTTGTACAGATAGCACTTTTTATTAAAGAGATCGCTGTTTTTTGTTGTTTACTTCAGGTCTGGGTTTGTACAGATAGCACTTTTTATTAAAGAGATCGCTGTTTTTTGTTGTTTACTTCAGGTCTGGGTTTGTACAGATAGCACTTTTTATTAAAGAGATCGCTGTTTTTTGTTGTTTACTTCAGGTCTGGGTTTGTACAGACACTCATCTCTCTTTTTTTAAATTAATGTGTTTGTTGTTTTCTGTGTTGACGTTAGGTCTGGGTTTGTATGAACACTCATCTGTTTTGATTAAAGACCTTAGGTCAGGGCCTTTGGGATGAGTTGTGTCAGACTTGGCAACCTTGCAGCGACGAGCTCCCCGTCGTAGTTCCAGGGCTAGGCTAGCTGTCTGGAACATTCGAGATGTTTGTTGTGTATCACAAGAGAACTCGCGTGCAGCTTCCGACATTTCCAGGATCTCTCAATAATGGGAAGGTGCACGTGCCGTTCTGCAGCAGGTTCTGAACCGAACCAGGAGCTAGCCTGTTAGCCTGTTAGCCTGCGCGCGAGCCTTCCGCAGCTGTACAAACACTGACCCCCAAAATGGTGAGTTGACGCTTCCAGGCAAACCTTAACCACCTTAAAACCCGGGCTTTTTTTTTTTAATTTTTTTTTACCTTCATTTCCTACTATACCAGAACTGTTTAACGTTAACGATTAACCGCCGTCTTCTCCTTAGAAACAATGTATTATTTCAGTATTTGAACGTAAACACTGACAGGACAGGTCTTGATGTTACGTTAGCAAGACGCTAACTCAACATAAAAGCAGTATTTTGTGCATGTAGTGGTCTCTCTCTCTCTCAACTGAGATATTTTGTGTTAAATAAGTGTTATATGAAAAGCACAACGGATTGTAAGTAAGGCTACACAGCGTTACAGTACTGGAGAAAGTGCACAGCTGCGTAGCTGCAGGTCATCCTGTGTGTTGATGCAGCCGGCGACCTCACAGCACTTTCTTCAAATATTAAAAGCCCAATAAACCCTCCAACACATTATAACTGAGCCAGGATTATGGTTATTTATATATTTATTAATGATATAAAAGTTTGTTTTTGGTATGTCCGGCTTAGTTGGCATTGTTTTTAGCTAATAGTCTACAAGAAATTAGACAATATCTCTGCCAACAATAATATAGTGTGCTCTGCAGTCCAAATTAGTTTGTTTTGTTATTATTTCTTAGTGTTATGGACACTAATACAATAGTATATCTAATATATATGTTCCCCCCCCCCCCCTCGCTTTAATTTTATAGTTCTGAGAAAATGATAACTTTTTTTTTCTTGGTTTGTTTTTTCTGTATTTATCTTGTATTATTAATCAAAATAAGTGCTATGAGCGGGCCTGGTGTCAATGGGCGGGTCTGTGGGTGGGTCTTGTGCAGCTATGGTTTGTTATTGAGATTTTGGCTGTGTGTTTTGCCTTTTCCAGTCATCTCTGGGTTGAGGGAAAATTGTTTGGACTTTGTTTGAATTTATCTGACCACACACTTTTCAGAGGAGCGTTTAAGCATCTTTGGGTTCTTCAATCCTGCTGTTTCACAGTGTCGACACTGCGGCTCTGGGTCAGCAGCACCCTCAGCTCCAACATCTATCAAATCTAATCATCATAAATCTATCAAATCATGGCTCTCGCATCATTTAATACGGACTTGAACCAGATGAATGAAATGTACTGACTTTATAACTTACTTCAGATCTGTCCATCGCTTTGCCGTGTGTTGTTTGTGGATCACTGGGAGAGAAATGTGAACAGGACACACTGGTTGGGATGTCGGTCAGTCAGTCCACCTACCAGAAGAGAGAATGTGGGAGGAGAACTCTGAGGAAAACACGGACACTTGGAGAACATATAGATAGATAGATAGAGTTGCTTTCAACTGCTCCCTGTTCGGGGTCGCCACAGCGGACCAACTGGTCCACACAACAACTTGGCAAAATGTTTTACGCCGGATGCCCTTCCTGACGCAACCCTCCCATTTTTCCGGGCTTGGGACCGGCACTGTATCCAGTGGCTGGGGTTGGGTCATTGGCTGGGAATCGAGCCCAGGCCTTCTGCATGGTAGGTGAGAAACCTACCACTGAGCCACCAATGCCCCTATAGATAGATAGATAGACTTTATTAATCCTATGAGTGAAATTCTTGTTACAGCAGCTCAGACAGTTTCACAGTAAAGACAATACCTTGAGCATACTCAGATTTTCATATACTTGTTCTTTGCCGATTTCTTTTTCACTACATCCGAATTGTTATGCTGTCGTGATATTGTGCATGATGTGTTTTCTGACTGACAGCTCCATGCGTGATTTAGCATTCTTTGTAGTCGAGCCAAAATTGTTCAAAATGAGGTTCAGTTCTACAGAATCTCCACCTTGCATAGGTCCACATCACGCCACTCCATCTGCCTTTACTTTGCAAGGACAGTAACGCTGCATGTTTTTTTTCCTATCCCCGAATATTATAACATGTGAAGCAACGATCATATAAAGGTTTGAGTTCAGTTCTAGCCTGGCCTTTTTCTGTCTGCAGGTGTTCTTGTTAAACCCTCTGGAGAATCTGAAGACCTACATAAGCAACCGTCCACCGCTGGTCATATTTATGGTCAGTGTAAGTGCCGTGGCCATTACCTTCCTCACGGTTGGGTATTTCTTCAAGATCAAGGAAATTAAATCACCTGAAATGACAGAGGTATGACATCCTTGTTTGTTTTTTGTTTTTTAAAATAATGCAATTAATCTTGTAATTTGGGTTAAAAGAGCATGAGGATGCTGTAGCTTTTAAAATTCCAGCAGCATGTCCACAGTAAAGAGCGAAATAAATACAAGTATGTTCCTGGTTAATAATGAACTAGCAGATAAATGGATGTGGTTCATTGTACAGCGAGTCAACTGATAAGAGTTATCATTCAGTCCACACACTGTGTAACTCTACTGTAATCAACAACCATACAAACATTAGTTACAAAACCATTTTTATCTCTGTACCAAAGACAATGCATGTTTAATTGATCATCGCAGAGATCTAGATTAAATGTTCAGGAGTTGAAATGGTCTCTCAGTATGAACCCTGTGCTAACGTCCGTTTTGGTCAACATGATTTATTTAGGGAAGGAAAAAGAATAATAACAAGAAGTAAGATCCAGACAAAAATACATAAATAGGGTTTCAGCACCTCTGGTCCTTGGGCCTTTGAACAGAAAATCAATTGGATTCCAGAACATTGTGTTAAACCCATTAATTGGTACAGAAACAGATACTGTGGCCAGACTGAAGATAAAAGTTTGGAAAGGACTTTACGAGCTCTAAGGTTTAGCAGTATTTGGCAGGAGATATGCATGCCACACAAAGGGTATGACTGGTATTGAAATGAAAGAATGAAAATGGTCACATTCTGCAGCCCTGCATGTGCTTACTGTCGGGTCAGATTATGGCTATCGTCTTCTAATAAGACAACTGTCTTTCTTCGACTGTATTTCTGTTTTTCTTCTAGCCTATGTATATGAGTGAGAATGAGCAAAATGCTGCACAAAATTAGCTTTTTTACCTTTTAATTGGCATAACAGGCAAATATAAATATTTTCAAAGAATAATCACTGAACATTTCAACAAACCAGTGATCTGCACACTCTTTAGGACTGGAACACCTTTCTACTACGTTTCAACGAGCTGGATTTCTGCATCTCGGAGAACGAGACACTCAAGCACGGCCTGAACGAGTCGACGACACCGGAGAGCACCGTGACAAGCAGCCAATCACGCACCAGCACTCAGGTGCCGTTACTGCTGGAGGATCCAGGTCCGATTAACATCTCCGTCACCATTACGCTCACCCTGGATCCTCTGAAGCCATTTGGTGGTTATTCGCGCAACATCACCCACCTGTACTCCACCGTAATGGGCCATCAGGTTGGCCTGGCTGGTAAGTATGTGGTAAAAGAGTTTAAGGCCTGTATTTTTCCCTGGTGGTTTGTTTCCTACTTAATAAAAATGCTGTTCTTGAACCTACCACTATTCTATTCCAGAGCTGTTGGTTTTCTCAGGTCATGTTGTTATAGAGAATAGAAATATACCCAGACCTTGACATTCCTTTTACAAGAAGCTATAAACCATGATCTGGCTCCAATCCCAGCCTGCATGTTGACCTCTTTTTAAAAACTTAAGAGGAAAACAGGAGGAAATTGTTTGGGCCTAATCATAGATATATAAATGAGCCAAAAAAAGATAAAGTGCAGGAGTTAGGTAGTTAATGATTGTTAATCAGTCATTGCAGGTGTGTGTGTGTGAGACTTGTTTGGACCAGAATAACCTTCATTCTGGATGAATCGTTTTTTTGTGAATCATTTCTGGATATTGTTTTTCCACCAAATACAACAACAGTGTCAGATATGTTTGACCTATATGGAGTTATTGACTGATGTCAGCGGGTGTGGTTGTGTTTGTAGGTAGGGAAGCTCACGAAGAGATGAACATCACTTTCACACTGCCTGCGTCCTGGAACTCGGACGACTGCATTCTGCACGGACGTTGCGAGCAGGTGGTCTTTAGCACCTGCATGACCATCAGTGCAGCCAGTAACGTCTTTCCCGTTACTGTGTAAGTTCCTGTTTGCACTTGCCATGCTGCAAGCAGACATCGTCGTAAACGGAACCTGTATTTGTCTTGTGTTTTGGCATCAAATATTAACACAGGTTTACACTGTTGATTCAGCGATGTCTTGTTAGTCAGGTGCGCATTGAAAAGCCGCAGCTCTATCATTGCTTTTGTCAATATCTAAGTCTACGTTAAATAAAAGATGTTCTTTGTCTTTGTGATGGCAAGGCAGGCCCTTTTAATACAATAGTCATAAAGTAGATCACGGGTTCTGAGTTAAAAGGATCTCTTAGTCTTAATGCAACAAAGGAAGATTAATAGATTTATCTTCCAGCACAATTCTCAATCAAATTTTCATAATGTATCATAGGTTTATAATAATGCACTCTTCTTGTAATATTATAGTCTTGTAATACTACTTGTAAATGATCATTGATATAGTAACAGTTCATTCGCAGAGACATTATTTAATAAACATGCACAATAATGACAATAGAATTGTAAGAACTACATTTTTTCCCTGTGTTTTTAAACATTTTTTTCATGGTTAGTGAAACAAATCACAGCTCCCTGAATGCATTGTGGTATAGTTTATAGGTTTATACAGTCATGCTTTACAGTTTTGGGTTCACAGATACCACACATTGTTCTTGTAGTGCTTCCGTTCAGGTGCTTGTTATGAAACTTGAAACTGATAGCAGGCTTATTTTTGGAAGAGCATGGATTTCCATCATGATAAGCTCTCATGAACACAACTAAGTGTAACAGATTCACAAACTTCTTAACGTGCTACATTTTTACTTCCTAGTAATAAGTATGGTCTTAGGTCAGTTTTATGTGTAAGTAGCCACATCTCGAAAGCATTAAACTTATTATTTAAAGCATTAAACCGATACTTTGGTGCTTCCTTCACAATGCTTCAGGACTTAATGTTGGAATTTAGTGTTTGGATTTCAAGTTTCCAACCACACCTCATTTTGTCCTCCAGGCAGCCACAGCACTGTGTTCCAGAGACGTACAGCAACGCAACGTCCTGGTACAAGATCTTCACCACAGCACGGGACTCGGACACCAAGTACACACAGGACTACAACCCTTTTTGGTGTTACAAAGGTGCCGTCGGGAAGGTGTACCACACTCTGAACCCTAAACTCACAGTCATTGTACCAGAAGTAAGTCACAATGTTCTCTTCACTTCCTGCTAGTGGGTCTCGGTAGTAGTTTAATTATTGGTTATACACTTTCCAGAGAAAGCAATTACATAACCACATAATAGGATTTCAGCAAAGTACTTTAATAGCATGGGGTTTCAATGGAATTTCTTGCAGTATTATTGAGCTCCTCTTTCTGTCTTTCTAGGATGACCGCTCTCTCATCAACCTGCACCTAATGCACACCAGTTATTTTCTGTTTGTCATGGTGATTACAATGTTCTGCTATGCAGTCATTAAGGGCAGACCTGGCAAAGTAAGACAGAACAACCCGGATTTCTGTCCAGAAAAGGTATGCCATGTCCTTTTCCTAGACTTTTAATTAAAAAAAAAAACTCATTTAAAATATCACTGATGTACCTGTCTGTGTTGTGCTCAGTCCATGGGTGTAAATAATGAATCTAGCCATCGCTTGCTGATCAATACACCACAAACCACACAAATTGCTCTGCCATTGCCTCGTTAGCATTATCTGGCTAGCTTGGGAAGATGGCTCTTAGCAGCACGACTATGCTTTATTGCAAGATTTAATGAGTGAATGAACAATTATTATGGCTTGTGAAGCTCACAGCTTTGGTTTGTGGTAGGAATTGAATTTGGATGTAGACTAACTGTCTCTTTCTCATCATACATTTGTGTTTAAAAATAAGAAAAATACCCTGAAAGCCAAGTATACCTTGGCTTGTCTGAAGTTCACTGCAGTCGACCTATAAGTTCCTCCAGTGTTTTGTTTTGTTTTGGGTTTTTTTTCCTTGTGCATGGAAGCATCATTAGAAGCACCTTAGAAGGAACTAAGTTGCACTCCACGTATTCTAGGGTTAATAATAATCGTTGCAGTTTTCTGTAAAGAGATGTTTATGTAACATTTATGGGAGGAGTCTCCAGTGTCAGCACTTTTTCATTTGGAAAACAGGTAAACATTATGATGTGCCATTTTTACTGTAAAACACTATAATTGTCAAATCGCTGTGATATAAAAGGAATAAAACACTTGCTGTTATTGGAGAATAATCCGGGTGGTTAACAGTAACTTTGTGACAGGCTGTTCTTGATTAATGTCCTACAGCAGCAAACCCCAAAATACTGATATTGTAGAATTTTACATGTGTACTCTGTGTTTTACAGGTTGCCTTGTCTGAGGGATAAAACCGATCACGGGCAAAAATACGGACTGAACTTGTTCAGCGTCGGACCGGAGTATCTGGAATAAACCATATCGGAATTGGAGGAGGGGAAAGTGGAAAAAAAAACAAAAAAAAATAGTCGCCAGTTGAACCCAGTAGGAAGGTGACGATAAACTGTGATGCGAATCTCTGCAATGTTGGGTCACTCCAACCAAAGACTTTCAAGTGCCTGTATCTACTGTGTAAATGCTTGTAGGACCCTTATATTCAGTATGGAAGCACTTTGCCTAAACCCCTTACCACTTCCCCATGTGCCACAAAGTATGTAAAGACAGAACGAGCGACAGTACTTGTGCTTGATATCATTCAAACATCATTCAATTTTTTTTCCCCTCCTTTTTTTTTGTCGGTCTCCCATTTCTTATTCGTATCATCTGTGGTAACTGTCTAGTAACGTTCCTGAACGTGTTTGCTATTTTTGTTGCTCTTTTGTTTAACTTTTTTTTTGTGACAGAGTAATGGCATCTAGAGAATGACCTGGAAAGCCAGCGGACCGCTCCGCAATGATTTATAATCCAGATGATTTTTTATTTTATTTTTTTTTAATTTAAAGTGTGTGTGTGCTACCTAGATGCCAGTAGATATATAAGGGTCATTTAATAAAAGAAAAAAGACTCCCAAGACCTGAAGGACACAAAGTTCGTCTTCTTTCAGATTTGGCTGGACGATGCTCCAGATTTCAGTGAAACAGGAAGAATCGCCATTGATGGATTCTCCGATCGGACTGATTCAACGTCTCTCAGATTTTGACGTGGGTTTACGTCCAGGTAGACTGAATGACAGAATGTACAGCATTCATGAAAATCTCACATACAGTCTTATTTAAAATGTGATGTAAAAAAAAAAAAAAAAAAAAAAAAAAAAAAAAAGTTTTGTCATGTATAATCTATTACCTTAAACATCATTGCTTCATTTTATTTTGGACATGAAACAGCTTCTTGATAAATTTTTCACTAAGAAATTCATTCCTGGTGTCTGTTCTGCATTACGTATCATTGTTATTCGTCTTTAATCTTTTGACCTCCTTGCCTAATTCCACATATGGAACGTGATCTCATCCTGTAACACGACGTCCATGTTTGCGTTCGCATTCGACAGTGCGATTATTTAGCTGATTAGCATTACAGAAAACATTTACAGAAAATTTCAGGAAATTTTGCTTCGTTGCTCGTCTTTAGAAAGTGGTGGTTTGGAGGTGGGGGAGAATAAACGTATTAACCACTAAAAAAAGCAACAGCAAAATCAGAAAGCTTGAAATCAACAAGAAATCGGAACCAGATTATTCAGATTCATTTATATCAATGGCATTCCTATGTTGTCATTTTTTTGTTTTGTTTTTTAAATATATGCCGTCAACTATTAATTGCAAAAATTGCCTTGAAATTAATTGAAAACCCGCCTAAAGGAAGCCAAGTTTGTGAAAGGAAAACTGTTCATTACAATAACATTTTTGCTATACTAATGGCATAACAGTTTTTTTTCTGAACAGTAATAGGCATACGCCGTGTCCAATCAGCAGGAAGGAGCAAGGAACAAAGACAACATACGCTTATATTGTCAAAAGTACACTCTAGCCGCTCACCAACACGTGCTGTCAAACCACTAACGTGCCTTTGCACTAAACATCCATGTAAATAGCTCGCCCACTTAATTAGCAACACCAGACAAACACCAGAATTGAACTCGGCAACATGTCGCTAAATTAAATAATGTCTTAATTAATAACTAGCAGGTCAGATAAACATGTGCGCATCTTTAGCCATAACTTCTTGTGGCGTTAGTGATTTTCTCCAGAAAACCAATCACCAGTTCAAGTTTAGTTGATTCATTAATGGAGGTGTTTCAGAAAAGCAATACTTCACATTTAAAAGTGTCTTTTTTTTTTTAATAATTTTTTTTTTTACTGCTTATATATAATACATAAATACACTTCTGAGTTTTTAATTAATTCCAATCACTTTTAATGCGAATCCCCCCCAAAAAAAGTAAAGGATAAAGTGATAAAGGTTGTGTTGGAGCAATGGGAATGTGATGTGGAATTTCTGAATGCTGTCTTTTTTTTTTTTTTTTTTTTGGATCATATTTATGTCTCCTCGTGTTCCTTTCCTCATGTGAAACGATTTCATTCTATCCTTACACCGTAACCTGAGTTGCTTAACCTATTCACAAGTGTGTGACGCCATCACGATCCTCCTTTCACCTGTCTTAATGCATGATTGTAAATGTCCTACCTGCTGACCAGTCCCTTAGAAGACAATCCCATTGTTTCTGTGCTGTTTGTAAATGACTGTAGACACACGCTTCGCTGAATAAAAATCAACCATGAGTAATGAATCACAATTATGGTTCGGTTTGATCCTTGTTATACAGTATATTACGAAAAGCATGAGAAAATGACTTCTTTGTTATCTAAGATCAAAGCCAATCGCACGATGAATCCATTAGAGGAACGCTCGGTTTGCCTCGAAAGCCGAGGTCTCGTATCGATGTTGCTGTGGTGTTGGAGAACGGCGCCTGCACTTCATCGCCATCAGAGTGGAACTAATTTGATTTTCGGTCAATAATGGAATCAGTGGCTGCTCGTGTCAGTCTACCTGAAGGAAGAGCTCTTGTGTGGATGTCTTTGAGTGGATTTCATGACTGTGTATAAATAATGTTATATTATAAATAAGTCATTTGGAAGGAATCATTGCTCTAACCATGCCACTGTTTATTTATTTGGGTTGTGGGAATATTTGCAGTGAGACAAGGGTGTTTTTTTAGACTCCTTGTGCACATGATACTGATACTCTTACCACCACAGCAAACAATATCATGTCTAGACTGACAAATTGCCTAGCAACAGGTGGGATTCAGTCATTATATAACCAAAAGTGCACCTGTGGTAAGTTTACATACTGTATGCATTGCAGAATCTGCAAAATGTTAATCATTTAAAAGAATCATAAAAAGGGATTTAGTGTTGCACTGAATAAGTTATTCCACATAGTTACATAAAGACACAACTGAGTTGACACAAATAAACCACCTCAGTTGTTTTTTTCTTTTAGTGTTTTAATGTACAACCCTATTACATTTATAAAATTCTTAGATCAGTCTTGTGTCTTTTAAGTGTTATACCAAGCGCGCATGCGCACTAGGGACAAGTGTTCCGGTTCTTTTGTTGCGTGTGAGTCAGATCATTTGGCTCAGCACACCAGTAAGAGGCTAGACAAAGTTTGCGATGGTTTTTCAGCACTAACTCATGGATGAAGCCGTTTAATGAAACACTCCAATATTCTGAATACTCCTTCTGATTAGCAAAATTATGCGCGTCTGCTCTCATCAGTCTGTTCATCTACATGAGCCGACTCAATGAGCCGACTCGTTCGCAAACGACACACACAATCTCGCCTCATTCGGAAGAATCGGAAAATCTCTCACGCCTGACTGTTAATACAGATTTAACAAGAAGAAATAACGAAATGTTTTAAATATATAATTAAGAAAAGTTTTGGGGGGCGACGAAAGTAGCAGGTGACTATTTTGCCTTAAAAATTTCTAGATATTTTTAATGTTTGTCGCATATCTAACTAGTGCCATATTTACTTTTTTTATTTTTTTTTATTTTTTTTTTTTTTTAGTGCAGCAGATCCTGTAACAAAACAAACAAACAAAAAGCATCTTTGTAACACACCACACGCCATAAATGTATCAAATCCTGCCATGAGAAATGTTAGGATTTTACCTCACACACCCATATTAAATTCACTCTTTAAAACGTATGAAATGCTATCAAGTTACTGCTAAAGCTACTATAAAGCACATACTACAAGAGTCACTGTGTGCATATGAAAAATGTACCTCAGAAACCTAGCGCAAATTTCTACATGTAGCCGAATGTGCTCTCTATATGTAATGCCCCAACATATGATGATAATAAGGATAAAACGCTAATACTAGGAAGTTTAAACGTCATTTTGCTTGAGCTGTGTGTTTACCTCATAAACCTACTTTAAGTTTCGTAAATTTCCAAAAGGAATTTAGTCTTTATCATTTTAAGTCATAGCCTACACGATGAATTTTCCCTTAGAAAGCGTACATGACATATTTTACCTCAGAAAGCCTGGATAACGTATTGTACCTCAGAAATTCTGCACGTCGTATTTTAGATGATGTGATTTTACCTCAGGATGTATTTTATTAAAAAAAAAAAAAACAACTATATGGTGTATTTTACTACAGAAAGCCTACATGATGTATTTTACTTTAGAAAGTCTACATGATGTATTTTACCTCAGAAAGCCTACACGATGTATTTTACCTCAGAAAGACTACATGATGTATTTTACCTCAGAAATCCTACATGATGTATTTTACATCAAAAAGCCTACATGGAGTATTTTACCTCAGAAAGCCTGCATGATGTATTTTACCTTAGAAAGCCTACATTGTGTATTTTACCTCAGAAAGCCTACATGGTGTATTTTACCTCAGAAAGGCTACATGATTTATTTTACCTCAGAAAGCCTGCATGATGTATTTTACCTTAGAAAGCCTACATTGTGTATTTTACTACAGAAAGCCTACATGATGTATTTTACCACAGAAAGCCTACATGGTGTATTTTACCTCAGAAAGCCTGCATGATGTATTTTACCACAGAAAGCCTACATTGTGTATTTTACCTCAGAAAGCCTACATGATGTATTTTACCACAGAAAGCCTACATGGTGTATTTTACCTCAGAAAGCCTGCATGATGTATTTTACCTTCTAAAGCCTACATTGTGTATTTTACCTCAGAAAGCCTACATGGAGTATTTTACCTTAGAAAGCTTACATTGTGTATTTTACCTCAGAAAGCCTACATGATGTATTTTACCACAGGAAGCCTACATTGTGTATTTTACCTCAAAAAGCCTACATGGAGTATTTTACCTCAGAAAGCCTAAATGATGTATTTTACCTCAGAAAGCCTGCATGGAGTATTTTACCTTAGAAAGCTTACATTGTGTATTTTACCTCAGAAAGCCTATATGATGTATTTTACCTTAGGAAGCCTACATGGTGTATTTTACATCAAAAAGCCTACATGGTGTATTTTACATCAAAAAGCCTACATAATGTATTTTACCTCAAAAAGCCTACATGGAGTATTTTACCTCAGAAAGCCTAAATGATGTATTTTACCTCAGAAAGCCTGCATGGTGTATTTTACCTTAGAAAGCCTACATTGTGTATTTTACCTCAGAAAGCCTACATGATTTGTTTTACCACAGAAAGCCTATGTGATGTATTTTACCTCAGAAAGCCTACATTGTGTATTTTACCTATGAAAGCCTTCATGATGTATTTTACCTCAGAAAGCCTAAATTTCTGTAATCTGTCTAATGTAGGCTAAATTTTGCCATTAAAACATATTATTATTATTTAAACATATCAGAATGAACATTGCTGACATTTACAATGAAATGTACATGTAGTGATTACCTCATAAACCTCCCTTTCAAGTTTTTTGAATGTATCTAAAGTCAAGCTTATAAGTAAGGAATAAAATGTAAAAACGTCCATGCCACAGTTAAAGTCACTGAGCTCACAATTTATCTTTATTTTGATGTTCATTGTGAACATTAACTCATGCTCTTGACTTGTATTTTCACATTTTTATACATGGGGCTGCTGCCAGATGGTACCTGCATGAATGTACAGGCGTTTCTAATAAAGTGGCCGGTGAGTATACACCACAGCTGGTGTTTTCCTAGTAACAAATCTGCCATTGGTCTACAATAACATTTATTCAGTTTGGCTCAGATGATCATGCAATCTCACTGCAATCTCAGTACACAGACTAAGAAGTCACTGTTCATGAAGTTAATGACGTTTCCCTTCTCTCCTAGGAAACCTGCCAAGTATCTGGGAGGGAACACGCAGCAGGAGGAGGGGGCACTGGTGTAACATGACCTCTGTTGTTTTTTTTGTTTTTTTTTTCTTTCCCCTCTCACTTATTTGCAGAGTTGAAGATGTAGATAAAGTGTTCATTGGCCGAGGAAGAACGTGTTCACCTGGAAGTGTTTTTAATTCTCTGGAGGCAGAGAAGTCTGTGGCATCGGAGTCTTTTTGTGTCCCACCTGCTGCCTTTCTGTGTATATCCAGCTTTGACCTGTGTGTGTGTGTGTGTTCCTGAAAGGAAGAGAGCGTCTTGCTTGACAGGTGAGGAATCTCGCAAGGTGAGAATGTTAATCTTCAGGCTTAAAGGAAGAGTTTAGAGAATGAAGAATGAATGGGTTTCCAGATTTGCTTCACTTGTACCTTCTTCTGATGGAAGGGTTTAATGATTCATTTGGAAAACTGAGCTCTTTAACCTAAATGTACCTTAGAGCAGCCAAAACCTTACAAAGTCTTACAGAGTTTACCTTTAAATGGTTTGCTTTAATCACCATATTATGCACTGACCCTAATCAGTTGTTTAAAATATTATTATAAATTAGCTTCTTATGCCAAAACATTAAGTCATGAGTTACTAGGGTTCTCAAAACCTCCACAATATTATCAATGCTTTTACAACATCTAGTTTTTGGGTCAAACTTTTGTACATATATAAATAACAGCCTGTTAAATGTTATTAATTTTATTATATAATTTTATTTTAATCAGGTTTTGGCTTCAGAAAGCAACATGTGTCTGGTGTGTTAGAATACTAGTTTATTGGCTTTATAGACATGACACTATTGTTTTTATAAAGCTCTATTTCCAGATGTGAGAAGTTTTTACCAATTTTGATGAAGCTATAACTTTAGAAATTGCCCACAGCAATAGACACATCAGTCTTATCTGCTTATTATTTTTAGAAAAAAAAAAAATCAAACCCACGTCTCTTTTTTAACACCGGTTTCAATGACTGCTAATTCAAACAAAAACAAAATGACGGAGTTGTTTCTCTTAACTTGTAATATTGGATCGGTTCGTGGCTACTCCAGCCCCCCTAGACCAAATGAGATCACGGCGACACACAGCGCCCAGATTTAAAGGCCAGGTCAATAGTAATTGTCTTAAACCAGGCCCGTGTAAGGGAAGCATATCTTCAGGGGCCACTTGGCTGTAGTGCATTTTAATCACAGCAGCCAGAGGAGGAACAGGATGTTTTAAAAGGATTGTTCTACCATCATATGACAGAGCTTAGCCACACAGCTGCGCTGATCTGAGATCAGGCTTGGCTCCACATCGAGATCGGGATGTGGATGAGGAAATCTCATCACGGATCAGAAGCAGGGTTCAGTGTAGGATTGGTTTCCTTTTGTTAAGGCTTGGCACGGCTGGTTCTCTGTGAGGTAAACACTTTCTCTATTGTTTTCTCTCTCACTGTATGTCTTTGTTTGCTCACAGCCTTCAGAGTAGCTTTTCCTTGGCACGTGAAAGGCGCATACTGGTTGTCCCAGGCTGCCGGTTCACATTCTAGGGGTCGTATTTGTTTCAAAAAGTTTAATAGCTTCCTCACGCTGCTGAATTTCAAAGTGTTGTACTCTTGCAAGATCTTACAATCAGCTGTGCTGAAGAGTAGAGCCGGACAAAGGGCATTACATCGCATGGAAATGTAAACAGTTTCAGTTGCTTAGTAAACGTGGTGTGTGTGTGAGAAAAAGAGTGTGTGGCAGGTGTTTTTTTTATGACTTGTCATATTACAATCAAGCCATTAACACAAGCAACCTTATTATTGAAGCTAAGTTTCATATTCCCTAAGCTTGTTTGCTGTATATTAACTTTGTATTGCTTTTATAAACTTTTTGTCCATAAACTTTTTTTCTATTCTTTAGTTGAACAGTTTAGTCGGTTAGTACACAAACAAGGGAACTGCAGCACCAGGAACAGCTGTTAGGACCAAGCCATGTTTTTTTTTCTTTGTTTGTTTTTTTAAATAAACACAAAGCACATGCAAACCTTACAGCGTTTTGACTGCGACATCCCTTTAGGGCTGGCAATTTCATTAAACGTCTTCTAATCTTGTTTGTGATAAGGTCATGTGGTTATATCTGAAACGGTGCGTCTGCACTAAACAGCTGTGCAGCTTTTGTTTTTATGTGGAAAATGCGTAGCGGCAGTGGCACGGCTAATTGGTGCCCTGAGGCAGCTATCTAATGTTGTTGCCTTGTAAGCTGACTCACATTAATGGGAAACACATTAGGTGCTGTACATCAGCTTTTAGAAGGTTTCATGGCTCCTTTTTCTGGGCAAAAAGTGAATCATTTCAGTCTAGAGATTAATTTTAAGGAATCAGAGGCATTAATGTTTTTAATTGACTGTGTTTATTAAGGTTTGAAAATGTCAAATGTTCATGTGCCCTGTTACAGAGTCTTCTTGAGGTATGACTGAAATGTTTGGAAGCGGAAACCACCAGTGGGTTTGTCCCAATGACAGACAACTCGCTCTAAGAGCCAAGTAAGTAACTTTTGCTTTCCAACAAGTACAGAAGATAATCCACTCCAAGCATTTGGAATTTAAGAGATCCAGCACTTCCGCAGCACTTTTCTGCAGCACTGTTTGAATCTCATGAAGACAGCTTGGAAATAATCTATGGGTTATGACTTAATGTATAGAATATATTACATACACTGATCAGCCATAACATTATGACCAGTGAGAGGTGAATTGAATAAGACTGATTATCTCCTCATCATGGCACCTGTTAGTGGGTGGGATATATTAAGCAGCAAGTGAACATTTTGTCCTCAAAGTCGATGTGTTAGAAGCAGGAAAAATGGGCAAGCGTAAGGATTTGAGCGAGTTTGACAAACGGCCAAATTGTGATGGCTAGACGACTGGATCAGAGCATCTCCAAAACTGCAGCTCTTGTGGGGTGTTCCCGGTCTGCAGTGGTCAGTATCTATCAAAAGTGGTCCAAGGAAGAAACAGTGGTGAACCGGCGACAGCGGCATATGTGGCCAAGGCTCATTGATGCACGTGGGGAGCGAAGATTGGCCCATGTGATCCGATCCAACAGACGAGCTACTGTTGCTCAAATTGCTGAAGAAATTAATTATGGTTCTGGTAGAAAGGTGTCAGAATACACAGTGCATAATGGGTCAGGGCTGTTTTGGCAGCAAAAGGGTGCTACAATATTAGGCAGATGGTCATCATGTTATGCCTGACCACTGTTGATACAAAGCTGGACCACCTTGAATGACTTCCATAACATTATTTATAAAATAACATCTAAGATTTATAATCAGTACATTTTTTACTTACATGTTGTTCTGTTGGTTCTGAAAATATTTTGCTCTCTCACTACCAAAAACTTGACATTCTGAATCAGAAAGTCTGGAAAAATTTATCTTAAGAATGAGTTCAGCAGATGTCGTCATCCACATCAATCACCAGAGACGCATTAATTAGTCTAAGTCTAGAAATGTACAGTTCACTGATCTAATAAAGGAAATAAATGTACCGTCACTAATGTTAACAAGACACACACTTTCATGCAGGTGTCCAGAGCTGCGTCCCAAATCATATACTTTACCACTATTCTACGCCATTCTGTAGTATAAACAGCCAAAAGTAGGGCTTTATTCACACAAAATTTCCAAGAAGAAAAAGTTCATCCAAGTGATGCACTCCTGGAATTTTGGAAACTTCATGAACGCAATGCTTGCAGCTTTGTTTACATAGCAGAAGAGGGACGGGTCTACCAGGAACTGACACTAGACGAGAAAAAACATTTCAAGATGGCCAACAACACTGGTGGACGAAAGGTTTTTTAAAATGAACGTATGCATATTGTGTGGTAGTGTATAGTGTGTAGTACATCATTTGGGACACAGCTCCTGTTTTTCCCAAGCTTGAAAATGACATTATTCCGAATTTAAGCTTCCCACATTATTATATTATAATAATTATAAGATTATAACATTATAAGCTTCCCACATTGTTCACCTCTACCTTTTAGTTACAGTTTTTTGTTTTTTCTTCTTCAATTTGAACCAGTTTTTTCCCCGCAGATTCTCATCAGGATGCATCCTTATGTCACATCTAATTTGGATCATGCTGATTTTTTTCAACCTAATTATAGTCACCATAATGTTTTTTGACAGACTCCACACGGGTTGGTCAGTACACACGTTCCAGACAGAAAGGCAGCGAAAAACCCAGGTGCTGAGCAAGAGGGAGCTGGACATTATCCTGAGTGTCATCCACAGAGCCGAGCAGCTTGACCTGATCGAGCAGCACAGAATCGGGTAGAAATCTTATCGGTCTTTCTCTGCCCTTTTCTCATACTTGTCACTCACTGCTTGTGTTTTGATGACCATCTTTGTATATACATGAAATGTACTCGCAGTGGTAAAAGTTATGACCTTTAATTTGTGCATGCAGAGTTTTACGAAGGATCCTGGCATTTTAGTAGTGGCGTATCTACCGTATTGGTTTCTTTTGCATCTATGCGTGGATATAAAAGCTGGACGACTTGTGTTTTTGCAGGCGTCTGATGGAGCGTTTGGAGAACATGAGGAGGTCAGCAGTGGGGAATGGCCTGTCTCAGTGCCTGCTGTGTGGAGAGGCTCTGGGGCTGCTGGGAACTCCTTCAGTCCTCTGCTTTGACTGCTGCAAGGTACAACAACAACACCTTCAACTCCTTTTCACTGTGCTGTGGGATTGTTCATTATCACAATTCACAATATTTTCACACAGCTCCTGCATTCTGAGATAAGAGCAGAACTTTCAGTTGGGAAACGGAAATGTGCTCATTGTTTGTCGCAGAGCTGGTGAGAGCCCGCTGGCTTGCTTCTTTATTCTGTTTTCTATTGAATGAGTAGCTCTGGGATGATATGAAAACTCGGGGCTGGAACAAGACTGTTCCTGAATCCTTAAGTTCAGAAGATAGCATTCTCTAGAAAGACGCTGCCTTTATGGCGAGTCTGGCGAGTTTTTGTTAAAAAAAAAAGAAGAAATTTGACTGACAAGGCAGATGATGAGGTGCAAAGCTTTTCCCAAAACCTGCCTTTAAACATGGAAGGTTTCTGATTTACTCACCTTATTTATGTATTGCTCAGTTTATCTATCTATCTATCTATCTATCTATCTATCTATCTATCTATCTATCTATCTATCTGTCTGTCTGTCTGTCTGTCTGTCTGTCTATCTATCTAACTAGCTACCTATTTTCTTAGCTATTTATATAGACTTAAAGAGCAGATTATAATTTTTCAGCTTCTTTTAACCAAATACTTATAATAATAATAATAATAATAATAATAATAATAATAATAATATTAATAATGCAATAAATGCTAGCAGTGACAAAGCAAATAATAATAATAAATAAATAAATATAAATATATTTTAAATCATTTAAAATATAGCAGTAGTAATAAGTATAATAAAAGTAATAAAATTAAATAACTAAAATATTATAAAAAGTAATGTAACGGTAACATGACAGTAAAGGTGAGGAGAATAAATGCTAGTTCAATGCTACAGTAAAAATAAAATAAAATGTTTAAAAGTAATGGAAACAAAGTTAGCCCTAGCACTAATCTTGTGACTGTAGCTTATGAAGAAAAGCTTGTTGTGTCTTGGTGTTCAAAAAAATTTTCCTGCTTGATCTCAGCATGCATTCAGAGAGCAACAAGATTCTGAAGCTCGTGGCCAAAAAAGAGTACAAAAGAAATTCAGTCTTTATCTTTATGATGGACAAAAAAAAAAAACAGCTAAAAATATATGATGTATATGTGGTGTATAGAATGAAAAATATTTAGTAACTAATCAGACATTATGAATATAAAGGCTCTGTATCTGTAAATGTAGATTATTTTTGTACATACTCTGTTGCTATTAAATATACATAATATAAAGAAATAAAAATGTTCTAGTGTTTTAAGTGTTTTAGTTTGTTACTGTTTATTAGGCGAACATTTAAGCTGCAATTAGTATCAGTGTAGTTTGCATTTAAAATTTTCCACAAATCCCAACACAGGGTGTTATAAGACACAGGAATATTGTAGATTCTGACCAAAGCGGATCGTCCAGAACATTATCCTTGATGTAGTATAATTAAGTGGAAAGAAAAATACCTGTGTTTTTCCATAGTCCTCTTTTCTAATCTGATGCAGTAGCACTAAATTTCCATCAGCTTGCA
This sequence comes from Hemibagrus guttatus, assembly GCA_033459395.1. Classification (NCBI taxonomy): domain Eukaryota; kingdom Metazoa; phylum Chordata; class Actinopteri; order Siluriformes; family Bagridae; genus Hemibagrus; species Hemibagrus guttatus. The sequence continues at coordinate 4,882,132 of JAUCMX010000027.1, forward strand.
GCAGAGAGCTATAAAACGCTTATCTGTTTTGCTGTATTCTGTCCAAATGCAAGTGACTAGTAGCACCAGCAGGGGGCAGTGTGTGTCTAAATTTACACACTACTCACTCTTCTTTGCTTTGAGATTCAGGATTTGTTCAGGTTATTTGTCGAAAGCCTTGCCCAGCTTTTTGGGGTCAGTGGTGCCAGATGGAAGGAGTGATTCAGCATGAAACACACACACATAAACACACACACATTTGTTTTAGAAGGAATAAGGATAAAACCTGACTACATGTTTGTCCTGTTTTGGCAATTATGTGTGTTTAAATTCTGAAGGTACCTTAATCTGTATTTGCTTTTGACTGGGAATAATACATAATTGGTATATTTCCAGTGTCTACATATGTTTTGCCACAATCTCAGAAACTGATGATGATGATTCTTGTGGAATCATTCAGCGAGCAGCAGTTCTGAGGATCTATATGCCTTGGTGAAGATTGAGGTCTGAGGAGAAAAGCTAGACTGGTTCAAGCTGACAGGAAGCCTACAGTTAATCAAATAACCATGCTTTACCACTATGGTGAGCAGAAGAGCATCTCAGAATGAGCAAAAAATCCAATCAGGCATACTAATTTCTTGATACACTTTACTGACCAGTCTGAATCATTCATTCATTCATTGTCTACCGCTTATCCGATCTGTTTTCAGGTCACAGGGAGCCTTTACCTATGTCAGGTGTCATTGGGCATCAAGGCAGGATACACCCTGGACGGAGTGCCAACCCATCACAGGGCACACACACACTCATTCATTCAATCACACACTACAGACAATTTAGAGATGCCAGTCAACCTACAATGCATGTCTTTGGACCAGGGGAGGAAACCAGAGTACCCGGAGGAAACCCCCGAGGCACGGGGAGAACATGCAAACTCCACACACACACGGCGGAGGCGGGAATTGAACCCCTGGAGGTGTGAGGCAAACGTGCTAACCACTAAGCCATCGTGCCCCCCCTCAGTCTGAATCAGTCATGTTAAAAATGTTTCTTGCATGAATTCCAGATGTTATACCTGTTGCTTATCAGATGTTTTTTGTTTTCCACACCAATGTGTATTGTTTTGTGTGTGTGTGTGTGTTTGAATATTCCAGGAGTTTCTGAAACACTCAAACCAGCAGCCATGCCACTGAGATCACATCAAACTTTTTCCCCTATTCTGATGTTTGAAGTGGACAATAATCGAAGCTCTTGTCCTCCATCTGCATCAATTTTTGTATTGTGTGTCTGCCACATGATCTGCTGATTGGATAATTGCATAAATTTACAATGTTTAATTGGATTAGTACACGAATGGTTTTCTCAGAAGTGGAACTTAATCTATGAAATGTTTGTTTGTTTGTTTTTTTTTTAGATTTGTAATTTTCCTAATCGTATCGGTGAGCAAAATTCCGAAGGGACAGGAATGAAAACGCTGTGAATTCAGGTGTACTTTAAATCTAGCCTTTTGTAAGCACCGCTAAAATGTAGGACTGGAGCCAGTTGCCATTCAGAGCCTGAAGCAAATTATGCAAGGCATTCATGCTCACTGTTAGGATTCCTTTTGGAGAGCTTGTGGAAAATTGAAGGGCTTTCTGAGTGGCCTCTCTTTCTCTCTCTCTCTCTCTCTCTCTCTCTCTCTCTCTCTCTCGCTCTCTCTCTCGCTCTCTCTCTCGCTCTCTTGCTCTCTTGCTTGCTTTCATTCTCTCTTGTGCTCTATCAATATGAATCCCTCTCTCAAAGCTACATAAATATACAGGACTCCTGGATGAAGGATCAGTAATTACTTTAGGCTTTTGTCTTTCTTTACGGAAAGCTTGATTAAAGGTTCTGCTCGCTTTCCTGTTTCGATTTCGCTTGAAATCTTTTGCATTTCATTTTTATTCCTGGCCTCAAGTCCAATAGAAGCCATTCCAATATCTTGTAGTAATTAATTTTCTTTTGCAAGGATATAGAAGGGTTTTCTCCAGCATCGGTAGATTATATGCGATTATACAGTACCACACTTGAGCATGCTTGACCATATCACTGTCTGCGTGCTGGATATTTTCCAGACTGCTTGATTTAAAACCTTTGTCAAGGCACGTAACATAACATTTATTGATCTCATCTACTGTTTGAAACGGAGCAGCGTTTCAATTTGTGTTTAAATGAATTAAGATAGAAGTGTCTCTCTCTATAGGATCTTTAATATTTCTTCAAGCATTTCATGTGGTTTGCATTAAAAAGCGTTCATACAGATGTGTTGTTTTTTTGTTTTATTCAGAAAGTGTGCACCAAGTGTGGGATTGAGACGGCTTGCAGCCAGAAGAGAGCTCAGTGGCTCTGCAAGATCTGCAGTGAACAGAGAGAGGTAAAGCCAGATTTGACAGTTTTACCATTCAGCATTTTCCATCTTAATCTGAAAAATGCAATCAGTGCTTTGCAAAGATCGATGAGGATGAGGATGACACATGAAAACCCAGGCACTTCAGTGCATCCTGATAGAATGTGAATAGACACACAGTGGTGTGAAAAAGTGTTGGCCCCCTTCCTGATTTCTTATTTTTTTGCATGTTTGTCACACTTTAATGTTTCAGATAATCAAACACATTTAAATATTAGTCAAAGATAACACAAGTAAACACATCATGCAGTTTTTAAATGAAGGTTTTTATTATTAAGGGAAAACAAAATCCAAAACTACATGGCCCTGTGTGAAAAAGTGTTTGCCCCCTAAGCCTAATAACTGGTTGGTCCACCCTTAGCAGCAACAGCTGCAATCAAGCGTTTTCCATAACTTGCAATGAGTCTGTTACAGCGCTGTGGAGGAATTTTGGCCCACTCATCTTTGCAGAATTGTTGTAATTCAGCCACATTGGAGGGTTTTCGAGCATGAACCACCTTTTTAAGGTCATGCCACAGCATCTCAATCGGATTGAGGTCAGGACTTTGACTAGGCCACTCCAAAGTCTTCATTTTGTTTTTCTTCAGACATTCAGAGGTGGACTTGCTGGTGTGTTTTGGATCATTGTCCTGCTGCAGAACCCAAGTTCGCTTCAGCTTGAGGTCACAAACAGATGGCCGGACATTCTCCTTCAGGATTTTTTGGTAGACAGCAGAATTCATGGTTCCATTTATCACAGCAAGTCTTCCAGGTCCTGAAGCGGCAATACAGCCCCAGACCATCACACTACCACCACCATATTTTACTGTTGGTATGATGTTCTTTTTCTGAAATGCGGTGTTACTTTTACGCCAGACGTAATGGGACACAGACCTTCCAAAAAGTGCAATTTTTGTCTCGTCAGTCCACAGAGTATTTTCCCAAAAGTCTTGGGGATCATCAAGATGTTTTCTGGCAAAACTGAGATGAGCCTTTATGTTCTTTTTGCTCAGCAGCGGTTTTTGTCTTGGAACTCTGCCATGCAAACTATTTTTGCCCAGTCTCTTTCTTATGGTGGAGTCATGTACACTCACCTTAAATGAGGCAAGTGAGGCCTGCAGTTCTTTGGATGTTGTTGTGGGGTCTTTTGTGACCTCCTGGATGAGTTGTCGCTGCGCTCTTGGGGTAATTTTGGTCGGCTGGCCACTCCTAGGAAGGTTCTCTCACTGTGGTTCGCGGCTCTCCCAAAGCTTTAGAAATGGCTTTATAACCTTTTCCAGACTGATAGATCTCAATTACTTTCTCTCTCATTTGTTTTTGAATTTCTTTGGATCTCGGCATGATGTCTAGCTTTTGAGGATCTTTTGGTCTACTTCACTTTGTCAGGCAGGTCCTATTTAAGTGAGTTCTTGATTGTGAACAGGTGTGGCAGTAATCAGGACTGGGTGTGGCTAGAGAAATTGAACTCAGGTGTGATAAACCACAGTTAAGTTATGTTTTAACATGGGGGCAAACACTTTTTCACACAGGGCCATGTAGTTTTGGATTTTGTTTTCCCTTAATAATAAAAACCTTCATTTAAAAACTGCATGATGTGTTTACTTGTGTTATCTTTGACTAATATTTAAATGTGTTTGATTATCTGAAACATTAAAGTGTGACAAACATGCAAAAAAATAAGAAATCAGGAAGGGGGCCAACACTTTTTCACACCACTGTATATCAGTAGTCCAGCACTCCATGTCCATTATAAATCGAAGAGGAGCAAGTGAACTGATGTGAACTGATGCACCGTGCTTCACGTTGATTGGGGACTTTGAGGGTGCATGCATTTTAAGCTTGGGACATTGTCAGAGCACGGGTCCTGAGGGAAATACAAATGGAAATATAAGACCAGTCAGGTCAGCATGAACTGATCGGGCCAGAGAATAGTTTGAGCTGGATGCCTTCTGCAGATGTTTTCTGAAGGTCATCCATCGTGCTCCAGATAACATTTTGTTTCTTAGAAATCCAAGGCTATACATGGATAGATAGAAAGGCCAATATTAAAATGCACCATTAATCTAGGGTATTTATTCAAACCCATTTACACCAAAACACATTAACAATGCAACCAACACCATGCAAAAAAAATCGAAAACACCAAAAAAAAACCTTTTACACCACCATTGCTGATGTTTTTTTGTTGTCTTTTTTCATTTCTTCTGCTTTAAACTTGATGAACACAAATGTTTGCCATCACTCATTGTCGTGAAGCAGTTCAGTACCATCTGTACCTCAAAGCACAGATCTAGGTTAGATACAGCAGGTGGATTTCGATAAGCCGCAGCATGACACAAACCCAGCTCTCTCATTAGACAAGGTGAGTGCAGAGTGCTACCGCTGTGGGGTTCTTTTACACACACAGACCTTCATAAAAGCATCATTCGGTGTGTGAAGCTCTGATGTGTTGCCAAAGCATATGAAGCCTGTTCTACATGCCAAACAGAAATGAAATGGATATGTTATAAGTTGAATGTTAATTAACTGAGAAAGATACATGCCACACAATGAATTCTGCACATTTCTCTAATTCCAACGTAAACAAAGGATATCCTATACACCGACCAGGCATAACATTATGACCGCCTAATATTTTGTTGGTCCCCCATTTGCTGCCAAAACAGCCGTGACATGTCGAGGCACAGACTCCACTAGATCCCTGAAGGTGTGCTGTGGTATCTGGCACCAAGATGTTAGCAGCAGATTCTTTAAGTCCTGTAAGTTGCAAGGTGGGGCCTCCTTGGAGCCAGTGTTAATTTTGACAGCCATTTTTGATTTAGTTTTAGTCTTTATCTTCAGACGAAAATGGTTATTAGTCTTAGTCACATTTTAGTCATTTTTGTCTTTCATAGTTTTAGTCTAGTTTTAGTCTAGGAAAAGTCATTGCATTTTTGTCAAGTTTTTGTCATTAGTCAAACTGCAGTTACCAGCTTTAATTTTGTTAATTTTCTATGTAGTATTTAAACAAAAATATAATTTTTTAACATTTTATAAACATTATAATTTTTCTCTCTTTAGACTGATTAAGCTTATGAGAAATTTGAATCAAGATAACAAGCTATATTGACACCGCACTCTTAGCACTTGTGCAACTCCACATATCCCTTTTTTTTAGTTGGAGATCAGCCTGCTGTGCTGCCCTTGCTCATTTATAAGGTAGGATCATACATTAAGGATCGGTAAAAGTGGTCAATAGTTCAAGTATCAAGTAAAAACCAACCTTCTTTAGCTGTTATGGAAAAACTGCATTTATTTTCTGAAACTTCAAATAAATGTGCAATAAACAGACAGACGTACAAAAGCAGTTGAACATATATTACTAACATACCTTTGTCTGCCAGCAGTACTTACTGTATAATAACCAAGACCACACACTTACCAACTTTGTAATAGTCACAGGAGACATACACTAAACAACTGAGGATCACACACTAGCAGATCTGATGAAATCTATAGTCTGTTACCATCATACACTACTCGATTATTTATGAAATCTGTCAACTCAGATATGGGAGTGTCAACTTCTCCAGAATGTAAATAGGGAAAAATTCGGGGCAAAAATCATGTAGTGTATTCCAGCCTTAAGCATACGTACATGGCCAATAACTTAAACAACTTCCAAATCCATCTGTCATTTTAGAAACAGCTATCTGCATGCTATTAAGTTAGTACAACTAATAGGCTATGGCCTAAATAATCTTGCTACAGCACGTGATACAGATTTCATTAGAAACAGAGCTGAACGCTGCAGAAAAGCCCAACTGTTGTACAATATACAGCATTGTACATTTATGAAAGTCTGGCTCAGAACTATGCAGTAAGGCTAGCTAACTGACATTAATTAACAGAGAGCTAAAACGTAAAACTTGCTAGCAAATTTCCCTGTGGACACATCCAGTAACACTGACCTGACGTTAAGAAAAAGTACTTAAATAAGATAATAGTTAAACACCATGACAGAAGCTGCATAAATAGCAGGGTGACGCGCCTTCAGATGCCTCTTAAGATTCATGGTATTCTTTACACCTATTTTATAGCCACAGGGCTTCTCTATGTTTTCTGTGACAGTGCACAATGTTTTTTTTTTTTCTTTTTTCAGAGGAATTATAACAGAAATGCTTCCATATATCAGTTCTTCGTTTTCTTCCTAAAGCTTCAGGTGCTGAAGCCACTGCAGCTCGCCAGGCCAGTTGGAGTTTATTTATCCTACCCGCTAACTGTCTGAGATGCAGACGCCTCTTATCCAGTCCAGTGACAGGGACGCACATTTTGAAAGGCGCTTAGCCGAAACAAAGAGGCCGTTTATTTTGAATGTCCGATACTTCTAAAAAAAAAAAAAAAAAAAGCATTTTAGTCCAGTCTCGTCTCGTTAACAAAGAAACGTCTTAAATTTCATCATAGTTTTTATCATCAGATATTAGTTTCGTCTTAGTCTCGTCTCGTCTCGTCTTAGTCACAGAAAAAATAGTCGTTAACGAATATTTTTCGTCATTGTCTTTATCCAGCACATCCCACATATGCTCGATTGGATTGAGATCTGGGGAATTTGGAGGCTATGTCAACACCTCAAACTCATTGTCGTCTGTTGGATCGGATCACACAGGCCAGTCTTCTTTCCCCACGTGCATCAATGAGCCTTGGCCACCCATGACCCTGTCACGGGTTCACTACTGTTCCTTCCTTGGACCACTTTTGATAGATACTGACCACTGCAGACCGGGAACACCCCACAAGAGCTGCAGTTTTGGAGATGCTCTGATCTAGTCATCTAGTCATCACAATTTGGCCCTGGTCAACCTCGCTCAAATCCTTACGCTTGCCCATTTTTTCTACTTCTAAAACATGAACCTTAAGGACAAAATGTTCACTTGCTGCCTAATATATCCCACCCACTAACAGGTGCCATGATGAGGAGATCATCAGTGTTATTCATTTCACCTCTTACTGGTCATAATGTTATGGCTGATCAGTGTGGGTAATATATTCTATACATTAAGTCATAACCCATAGATTATTTCCAAGCTGTCTTCATGATATTCAAACAGTGCTGCAGAAAACGTTTGAGCAGTAAACAGTGTATGAAAGTGAAAACAAAACGTCTTCACCAATGCACGTGTGACTGTGATGCTTTTCAAGACGGCAGTGCAAGGAAGGAAGCTTGAACAGTTTTGGTAGTCAAACCAATAGCTCATGAGTTGTTGTTTTTTTTTTGGAAGAGTTTTGAGCAAGTAAACTTGACACTGTCAAAATATAACGACAGTGAATATTTTACATGGCAAAAAAAAAGTTTTCCAAAAACATTCCGAGATTATATTCAGCTGCCTGGAGCAACACTGTGAGTCACTTGCGAAGCTGTATTACAGAGATAGCGGTGAATATGACTGACATTGTGCCGACTAATCTTATCATAGATAGACAGATAATGGAAGCTTCTTGTCAAAATGACTGCTCTTGGGTGGATTTGGGAAGAAATTGTTATACCCCTGCTGCTTTTCCCCTGAGTCGTATTTTGACAAATTCCTCCAGTTGGCTTTTAAGGCTATAATTAAGATATTCTGAGCTTTAGAGGATCCTCTTGGTGTGCTGCAGGCACAGCGTTCAGATCTATAGAAATTTCCATTTTTGCAGAACATCACGCTTTACAGTTCGTAACATAAAAGAGCACACAGTGACCGAATTCTTTGGAATTTAGCAGGCAGCCGCACTGAGCTCGGTCTCTGCCAACTGCCGTGCTTTGAAAAGGTCAGCGAATTATTTGCTTACGGGTGTAATGAAATACATGTTTGGTGAGTGATAGGATTTGTGTCTCTATAAAATACGGTAAAAGCACTAGCATTTGTTTTCGGCAGGGAGGAAAGAGGAGTAGAGTAGAAGCTCTTTTTTTATATTCACTTGAGTTATTCAGCATTATTCGTCAGTCCTGCATAGCTAAAATGTAGAAACTCCTGTATCTCTTTGCAGTAGAAACTATAATTGGTTGTTGTTGGTAAAGTAACCGTTCAATTCAATTTACCATGGCGATTTTTTTCTGCCTGCCTGTTTCAATGAATCACGTGTCCAATTCGATCACTTCAGTTCCTCCTGGGGAGCCTTCTGATTGTGACAAACTCTCACACTAGTTTAAGGGGTTGATACTTGAAGTCAAACCTGATAGAAACCCATTGGTTCAGATGATGCTCGACTCCATGAACAGCTGTGGATTTTGGCATTCATTCCTTTTCTTTTCTGTGTCTGCTTCATTATAGTGCACCATGTATGTTTCATGGCTTTGGGTTTCTTCCTCCACCGTGCTCTTAAACCTACCTCTCTTGCATCTTGGAGTGTTGTGGTATGTTGTCCTTTATTCCTCAGATGAGGTCCCTAGTCCTTTTGTTGTTCTTTTTTGCCTTCTCATGGTGTCTACACTCTCATGATTGCACCAGAAGAGTAGTTTCTGGTTGGTAATGGCGTTGGCATAGAAGGACTTTTTTTTGTTTGCCTTGTGGGGGAAGTGGTGGCTCAAGTGGTTAAGGCTCTGGATTGTTGGTTGGAGGATTGGGGTTCAAGCCCCAGCACCACCAAGCTTCACTGTTGGGCAGTTGAGCTGCTCCATAGCTGCCCCTCCACTCTGACCCCAAATTTCTTTCCTGGTATATGTGGAGAAAAGAATTCCACTGTATGTTTCAGTCTTCTTCTTCTTCTTTCGGCTTTTCCCTTCAGGGGTCGCCACAGCGAATCATCTCTCTCCACCTATCCCTATCTTCTGCATCCTCAACACTTGCACCCACTAGCTTCATATCCTCATTAATTCCATTCCACTGTATGTTTCAGTAAGTAAGTTTAATGCTAGTTTAAATCGTTTTCATTCTCATTATTCTCCAGCATTTGAAGTGTAAAGAACACATCTCTGGTACAGTCCAAGCTAGTTGATACTATACAGGAGTGACCTCTGTATATTGGTCAACATTTTAAAGGTATTTCTGGCCTTTCTGAGAATACTCTTCAATTGTAGGCAAGTATTGTGTAGCGGAATTGTCACATTCAGCATGTTCAGCATCATCACCACCTCTGATTACGCGAAGGTGCTTACACAAGCTGTTTTCCTTTTTCATGTGCCTGTAGGTGTGGAAGAACATTGCCAAGTCATCTGCATAGTCAAGATCTTACAGTGTTGATTAAAGGGTCCATCTGAGGTTTCTTAATTGGGCTTCAGTTATTTGTCACTTGATATATATATATATATATATATATATATATATATATATATATATATATATATATATAAAAACTCTGGAGTAAAAACCTTGATAAGAACAACTGCTTGTATCATTATCAGATTAAGGAACATTTTTCTGTCCTTCATTCAAACAGGGAATATTTAAGTAAATAGTTGTTAGTACGATGGAATATGCAGTGTTTTGTGGGGGAGTGGTTTAGTTGGACTACTGATCAGAAGTTTGTGAGTTCGAATTCCAGGTCCAACAAGCTGCCACAGCTGTGCCCCTGAGCAAGGCCCTTAACCATCAGTTGTATAAAATGAGATAAAACGTAAGTCTCTCTGAATAAGGGTGTCTACCAAAAGCCGGTAACTATAAATGATTGGGTTATAACATTTAATTGTGAGGATTGCACTAGAGGTTTTAAAACCAATAACACTAACACTGACACACAGTTTTATACGGATTAAAAAAAACAAAAAAAAACAATTCCTGAGTCATGACCTCACTAACAACAGTGTTAAAGTTCTCCCCATGTTCTTTGCTGCATAAACCAAATAATCTGTTCCTCTTTTTTTCAATCTGTCTCCCTGACCTGAACTCCACGTGTGGAACATGGATGAAAATTGCCTTTAGTACATTGCCCAAATTGGGTCTGGATGTTAGCATGCTAATTCCACATTTTTTTCCTCAAGCCTGCCACTGATGAAAATATAAAAGCAGACATTTTTTTAAACTCAGCTCCCTGTCGCCCAGAGATATTCTGGAGTTTGGCATGCACAATAACGTAGTCTTTAGCATTCAGCACAACACATAATAGCAATCCAATTAACCACATGCGTGTGCTTTCATACACTCAGTTCTGTTGTCAAGACTAATGCAGGCATGGGTGAGAGAGTGAGGAGGGTTAAAGCTGGCTAGACACAGACACAGAGGCCAAAATGTATATATAGATAGTCAGCATGGTGAAGGGGGAAGAAATGAGAAACAATGTGGTCTCAAACAAAATTAAGTCAAGAGGCTGTCACACTTGCCTTATGCTATAGGCTATCATCTTGTGAAATTTTTGAGCGACCCTGTAATAGACATTCCACATATCCTGCAGTCAAGCTGTGAATTTTGAGCAGTTTTAAACCATTTTACAGACAATTTCCTGTTCATTATCACACACTCTCTCTCCCATTTTTTGCAATATGTCTTATAAGAGAAATGGTGCATTCATCTTTGCACTTACATTTTGCAAAAATGCTGTATATTAGATTTAATTTTGATTATTTCCTATAAAGCTAGATACTGGTTGGTAATTTTTTAGAAAAATCTTGGCACCCCTGTCATTAACTGTCATCACTTAACTGTGCTGCCTTTCCCACAAGCATGGGGCAGCATGAAACCCCCCCCACAGGGCCTCTAGTAGAGCTTGTTGCAATTCCATATTTTACCACTAGGTGCTGTATAACTAAATAGAGCTAAATGACACAGCATTGGGGCGCATGGTGGCTTGATGGTTAGCACGTTTGCCTCACACCTCCAGGGTTGGGATTGGTTCGATTCCCGCCTCCGCCATGTGTGTGTGGAGTTTGCATGTTCTCCCTGTGCCTCGGGGATTTCCTCCGGGTACTCCGGTTTCCTCCCCCGGTCCAAAGACATGCATTGTAGGTTGATTGGCATCTCTAAATTGTCCGTAGTGTGTGATTGCGTGAGTGAATGAGAGTGTGTGTGTGTGCCCTGCGATGGGTTGGCACTCTGTCCAGTGTGTATCCTGCCTTGATGCCCGACGATGCTGGAGACACAGGCTCCCCGTGACCCGAGAATAGATCGGCTAAGCGCTAGACAATGAATGAGTGAATGAATGACGCAGCATAACAACTGCATTAGAAAGGCGAGCAAATCAACGGAACATCAACTCTGCGGTCAGTCGAGAAATATTCAGTACTTCAGTGGGCTTTAGAATGGTTGGACATTTCATGAAGATTAAGCTATGGAGGACCTGTGAAAGTCCTGTGCTGTGCAAAAGTCTTGGCACCCCAGGTATTTATACATATATTAGGTTTTAACTTGATGTTTTGCCATTAGTGTTTCAAAGCAAACTTTTTGCAAACATTCATTTACCAGCTATCGACCAACATGAACAATCTTCTGTGGGAATGGAGAAAAAAAGGAACAAGGCATTTTGCGACAGATGGTATAGCCTCTACAGAGCCCTAAACTTAACATCATGGAGGCTGTCTGGGATTCCTTGAAGAGATGGAAGCAAGTCACAGCCAAAGTCTGTGGAGAAAATATGGCAAGTTCTCCAATATGCTTCTAACAACTCGCTTGCCGACTATCAGCTTTTTGCCTTTCAAAGAATTTATTTAAAATCAGAGGGATCTTCACTGAGTTCCTGTTTATTGTGCAGGGATATTTTTAGTGTTTTTTTTATTTATGGTTACGTGTTTTGATATTGAAAATGTATTCAGTATGAATCAATCAGAAACACCAAAGAACATATATGATTGAGCTCTGTTTATGTTTACTGTTTATTCTTTCCAACATTCAAATGAAGTGTACTAGCTAGCTACATCTGTTACCTTAGATCCATTAGTAGAGTTTTACTCACCTAGTGGTGTCTACAATACAAAGTTCCAGCATCCACCATGCATTCATGCATATGGTATTACATATCATATAATACATGCCGCAGCTCCGTGTATATGCTATAATTTTACAATTAATTGCTTTTTCAGCCGCTAAGGGACACGGTAAAGCATGGGCGGTTTATGTAATTGTGTCTGCCGAGTTTGCACATTATTTGACGTCCAAAGAGTCCCACCGTGCGCAAAATCATCTTATTTAAAAACTGAATTTGAAATCCAGCACAGCGACAGGAACACTTGCTTCAGTCCATTAAAAAAAAAGAAGTTCTACTTGAACACCATAGGCTTGTAATACAGCAGGATTAGTCTGACATTCTGCCTCAAGGCTTCTGTATTTATCGACTCGGATGAATATCGGAGAACATTTCAGGACATACTGTATAAATCCAGATAATAGGTTTTTTTTCCCTTTTACAAATAGTCCTGCCTGATATAATACCTTTTTGTACGTGGCAGTATTTCTGAATGCCAGTCTCTTACATGCTTATCTGTCTGCTATGAAATTTACAGACAGAGTCAGGGGAGCTCCTGCATTTTGTACCAACTGTTCAGCCAGTGAGATGCCAGTGAATGCTCTTAGTCAGAACCTGTTATCAGATGGGCTGCTGCTATTCTTCCTGAATATGTTGCTTTATCAGAGTCACTCAGTGCTGATCTTGGTCTCCTGCTCCCCTTCTTCCTCCTCCAGACCTCCATTTGTCTGATGGAGGCGTTCAGAGGTTACACAGAGACAAGGCTAGGGGCACATTTTTAAATAGTTATGTGATATTTCTTCAGACTTGACATGTAACGGGATATTTCATGTTCTTTTCTAGTTATCGGAGGTAGATTGTTAGAATGATGGATTTTAACTTTGCAGTTGGTGTTTGAAATGAAACATTTATTTACCAGCTGTAAACCGACGAGAGTAGTCTTCTGTGGGAAGGAAAATGAAGGACAAAGTCATTCTGCGACAGATGGTTTAGCCTCTTCAGAGCCCTTTCCTAATACGGTCTGTGTACCATGATATCCTTTTATAACATTTTGAAGTAAGCAATAAAAGGTCTGTTTTATAGGACAATAATAGGACCAAGCTGATTACTTTCTGTAACAGCAGTGTCGGAGTGTATTATTCTTCTCATGCCACTGCGACGACATACGTTATGAATAACCGAACAAAATATTTGATATGGATATGAAAAGTCTGTACACTCCTGTTAAAACCACAGGATTTTGTGATAAATCATGTGAGATTTAATATTCATTCATTCATTGTCTACCGCTTATCCGATCTATTCTCGGGTCACGGGGAGCCTGTGCCTATCTCAAGCATCATCGGGCATCAAGGCAGAATACACCCTGGACGGAGTGCCAACCCATCGCAGGGCACACACACTCTCATTCACTCACGCACTACGGACAATTTAGAGATGCCAATCAACCTACAATGCATGTCTTTGGACCAGGAGAGGAAAGCGGAGTACCCGGAGGAAACCCCCGAGGCACAGGGAGAACATGCAAACTCCACACACACGGCGGAGGCGGGAATTGAACTCCCAACCTTGGAGGTGTGAGGCAAACGTGCTAACCACCAAGCCATTTATCAGTATTTTGGCTTGTTTTTTTTCCTGCCTGATTTTTTTTTATGGCTCTGTCTAGAAGGGTGAGAACTTTTCTTGTTATTTGAGCAAGATGACTAAACAAATCTGTTCAAATCTGGGGTTTTTTTTGGCCTTTGAAACAAAAGCGTGCTCTTACTTTTTTTATTGTTTAAATAAATGAATAAATGGCTTGATAGATCCCTATCGTCTTCAGATTCTGTACAAATGGATTCCACACTGTTGTGAGAATCTTATTTCCCAAAATGTTTGTGGAAGGACATTATTTAAAGTCTTTTGTTTCTCTTAAACTACACTCACCGTCCAATAGGAACACCTTGTAAACCTACATCTACTACCCCTTGCTCGTTTGTGCACTGATCCAATCATCCAATCATGTGGCAGCACCACATTGTATAAACTCTTGTAGATGCAGGTCAGGAGCTTAATTTATTGTTCACATCAATCATCAGAAGAAGGGGAATGACGTGACATGGTTGTCACTGACAGGTGGGCTGGTTTGATTGTTTCACTAACACTTGATCTGGGATTTTCACACTGGAGTTTACACAGTATGGTGCAAAGACATTCCTGTGAGCAGAAGATCTGCAGGGTTTGTTGATGAGCATCTCGGAATGCACAAAACCTCATGGTGGATAACCTGCAACAGCAGAAGCCGAACCAATTTCTGTCAGCCAAGAACAAGAATCTGACGCTATGACGAGCACAGGCTCGGCCAAACTGCCCAGTTCAAGACTGTAAAAATGTGGGCAAGTGGTTAAGGAGTTAGACTACTAAAAGGAAGGTTGTTAGTATGAATCCCAGGTCCACCAAGCTGCCACTGCTGGGCCCTTGAGCAAGGCCCTTAACCTTCAATTGCTCAGTTGTATAAAATGAGATAAAAATGTAAGTCGCTCTGGAGAAGGGTGTCTGCGTAATGCCAGAAATGTAAATGTAATGAAAAAAAGACCGGATTTATGTTGTGTCTATGCTCATGAACACCTCTGATTCTTGCTCTTGGCTGACCAGAATGGAACCTGATGTGGTCTTTTATTGTTGTTGCCCATTCATCTTTACGTTTGGGCGATGCTTTTCTGCTCATCATGGTTGTAAAGAGCAATGACATGAGATACTGGCAGCTCAAAACAAAAAAATGTGTCCATTCTCCTCTAATCTCTCTTATCAATAAGACATTTCCAACCACAGAAAAGTCGCTCATTCAGTGGTTTCTTCCTGCACCGTTCTGTATAAACTCTAGAAATTGTCGTGTGTGAAAATCCCAACACCCATGCTATGATCCGAGCCTCAGAGAGATCATCTACCTTCTGATTTTTGATGCGAACTGATGCTCTCGACCTGCATCTGCATTATTATTTGCATTGAGCTGCTGCCGATTGGCTGATTGGATCACTGCATGTGTACTTCTAATGTCTTTCTAATAAAGTTGATGTTCAGTAATAATCCCTTGCTAACAGCTTCTGTCAAGAGCAGGCAGAGCCGATATTTATGCATCGGAAATCAGGCTTCACCTTATGAGGAACAAGTAATCAAATCGAAGCTGTAACGTCTCTTCATTCGTCTGTATTTCTGCCTCTGCTGTCTTTAGCTTTTATCCTGGCCCTCTGACAATCAAATTTGCCACGGTTTGATTTGGATAATGAAAAATGTTACCTCAAATTTATAAGTGCCTCTAGGGTGCATGCAAATATATGCACTCTGTTGTATTTGCAATGCAAGCACTGCATAAATGTAATCACATTGCTTACTCGTTTATTCCAGAAAGTGCATCTGTACATCCCCACCATTTCTGAACGTAAGAGACATTAAATTGGAATGGCATTTGCTTCTTTTTTTGTTCCTGATAATCCAGGAGATAAGACAGGAATAAACGCTTGGGCACAGGGACGCTGTGTCTGGAACTCGATAGTGAGGACCGTCCGGATTGCACACGAAGCTCTGGCATGATGGCGGTTCGGTCGTACGGGGGCCTTCAGGCCATCTTAAACCTTATCAGTCTTTCACAGGGTCTGCAAGAGCAAACAGCATAACATCTAGCGAGAAATATCTCTCCTAAGCCTGCTGGGAAATAGACTATTTTTTCCCCCCCATCACGTTTCCCGAAACTCATTTCTCAAATATCGCAGCCAAATTGTTGACCTTTTTATCAAACCTGTTTTTAACAAATTGGAGCTGACCGAAGCTTTTCTCTAATTTATTACTTGGTGTCATTACTATTGACTCTGAAAACCCAAAAGTCTGCGGTCTTGTGGTTTATTGCTTAAACTAGTCAGAACAATAAGCTTTTCTTTTTTTCCCCCGGAAGCATGCTTACGAAAAATAAATAGTCCACCCTCTTAATGCAAGGCTAAGATGCAGTTTCATAATGTGTTTTTCTGAAATAAAACTTGGACTGCAAACAAATCTCAGAGGCATTAATGCTGTCTGGCAGGCAGTGGTGCCCAATGAGCAATATCTCTTTATAATCATCACATGGTGGTGATGCACTTAAATCAGGCAAATTCCCATAAAATGTAAAAGATAAAGGTAAAAGACTGAAGTCTATATGCAGGGTGCATGCCATCAGATACACTTTTATCCCAGACTTGTGCCTCTACATAAAATTCTTAGATCAAACTGGATACTGGTCTTCAGAGGCTCAGTCTGGCCTGAAGGCTAGAACAAATGATCTTGTACTGCATTTAATACTTTTCATGAAACCCTGAATTTAACTTGAGGATCAATGTTCTCTAAAATTCTTCAAATTTTTCAGTCAGTGACCCCATTTTAAAGACACTACCACTCTGTATTTTCACATCAAGTTCATTAATTTAGTGTGATATTGAATTCAGTGAAGCAGTTTGGATTTGAACCTGTGCCTATCTATGCTACTGCTTCAGTGAGATCCAGACCATAATGTATCTCAGGCGCGGTTTAGATCATAGACAGACGCTGAATGTTATCGTTATATTTTGTATTGTAGCCACCTAGAACCTTTCAGAACTCTTCCAGGATCTGATGTAAAGGCCACTTGGATTACCATAAGCACCAAATTTAAATGAAGACTAGTGAAATTTGAAGAAGGAGAAGAAGAAGAATCTGCCTTACTTTCTAAGATGCTTTTCTGTTTACCGCACATGAAAATAGTGGCTATTTGATATAACCATAGCATTCCTGTCCACACGAACTAATCTGGCCAGTCTCCAAAGAAGTTGAAGAAACTTCCATGAGAAAACCAGATACCAAAAGCTGTACCATGATCAAAATTTTTTCCTCATTCGATTGGTTGATTTGACCTGAAGACCTCTTTTACCCCTTGATCTGGACACACAATCTACACCCCTGCCCCCTTCAAACTAATTCACCACATATGCAAAGCGTGGATAGTTGAGATAACTGTGGTCTTCCTGTCAGCTCGAAGTAATCCGGCTTAAATAAACTTCTATGAGAAAACCAGACCCCAACAGCTGTACCATGAGCAACATTTTTCCTCATTCTGTTGATTGATTTGAACAAGACCTGAAGACCTCTTTTACCCCTTGATCTGACACACAATCTACATCTCTGCCCCCTTCAAACAAATTTTACCTTTCTGTCATGTAAAATAAATTTTTTTTTTTACCCTTAATGCTTTGACACTTGACATTCAAGAGAACTTCCAAATGGTTCAATGCTTCCAATGGTTCTGCCAGTTCCAGGCCAGCTGATCTCCATTTCCCCCCATTAGCAAGTCCACATTATTCACAGGCCCCCATATCAGAACCGGTTTCTCCTTTTGTCCAGCTGCCACTCACAGGAACTGGGCGGCACTAATAGAGTTCTGGCTCACTGGTCCTGGACCGCAAGGCTCAACCGGAGGTTCCGGTCATCGGTGGATGCACATCCACAATCCAGAGAAACTAATTTCACGAAACGCTGCCTCTCCCTCTTATTGCAAATTAGCGATATTATCATGCCGCTAATTAAAACGTCAAGAGAGCAAATGCTTTGCAGTCATTTGCTATTCATTGGACACATCCTCAATTTGACAAGGTGCAAAAAGTGAAAGACTATTTATTATACTATGCTGTGTAAGGGTTATACAGTCAGATTCAGAATTATTGGCACTCTTGGTATTTATCTACTGTTCTGGATTTGTCTCAGTTACTTGCATTTCTAGTAATTGGTGGCTCAGTGGTTGGTTTCTTGCCTATCATGCGGAAGGCCTGGGTTCGATTCCCAGCCAATGCCTCAACCCCAGCCACTGGATGCAGTGCCGATCCCAAGCCCGGAAAAATGGGAGGGTTGCGTCAGGAAGGGCATCCGGCGTAAAACATCTGCCAAGTTGTTGTGTGGACCGGTTGGTCCGCTGTGGCGACCCCGAACAGGGAGCAGCCGAAAGCAACTTGCATTTCTAGTAATGTTAGCTAGTGGACCAGAGCAGCATACAAACCTAGTTCAGAATTTCTGGCCTGACTCTACAAACTACAAACTATTGTAGAGAAGTCATGGTGGTGATCATATCAGCAGTTTTGTTTTTTACATTATGGTTAAACTTTGCTTTATTAGCCACTAGTCAACTTCACTAGGCTTTAGGAACAGGTGTCTGACTAGAGAGACAGATTTGTTATGTCTAGCTACATTACAGCGTTAAAATATTGACTCTAAAATATCTACAGCCTAACGTTTGTGTATCTCACTAGACTTTTTTCCCCCTACCTGCTTTGTCCACCACTTTTTTTTTCTCCCTTCTGAACTGCAAACGGGATCGTGATCAGGACACGAAAAGCTCTTGCCAACTTTTCTATTATTTTTATTTTTTATTTTTTCTCAGAAGGTTTTGCTTCCTGCCGGATTGCTGGTAAATCCTGTGAAAAACACAGCTTAGTGTGAAAGCAAATTCATGGAGCTCACACAGGGAATCCTACTAGGAGTGTTTTCTTTTTAGGTACTCAAAAAAGTGCACTTTATGTTTGCACATACAACACTGAAAATTCTCAGATATCCCAAGTAAACTTCGGATGCTCTCATGATTTTGTTCCAGCAAGGACGCTTTTCTACTCAAAATTTTTGTAAAAAAAAAAAGGAAAAAAACGTGGATTGCTTTGCTTTCCTGTCAGCTCGAGAATCTTTCGCCTTTTATCCTATCTGTGTGTGCGTGTGTATGTGTGTGAGGCACTTCTGTCCTGTCCTATTGAAGAAAACATGAATAGCATCTCAATCTGTAATGATTTCCAGTGTTATCAGATGGAATAAATTAGCCTTTCTGTCAGTGCCTGTGAAGTAGAGACTTTGAGGGAAAAATTTCATGTTCAAAGTTCATTTTTTAAGATTTCACAGTGTATTAAAGCTTAACATCATGCATAAGTTATACTGTCTGTCCTGGTGGCCTTGTGATGAGCATTGTGACTGGCATCCAGGGGCACAGACTATACAGAGTTGCACTGAAGTTCAACTCTTTTTAAATATCAGTCCAGGAAGAAATATCTCTTTCTTGTCGTATTTGATTTCTAGTTATTTACCTTTTAAAAAAAAAAAAAAAAAAAAGTATGTAAATATTATGTTTGTGGCTGTTTAGGTCCCAACATCCCTGCACGCTGAAACATGTATAGAATAAAAGAAAGGCATCGATTTATCACTGTATAGATATTATATTGTATTAGCCGTCCTTAAGGTGGCATGGACTCTTGACTGCTTGACTCTTACGTCTTGACATGTTTGAAAAATTCTGCTTCAGCAATCAACTAGATTGACATGGTGAGTGATAACAGCTGCTAATTTTGCATAGAGTTCCCATTTAAGGATCATGGATTTTGTTTTTTTGAGAAAAGGCAAGGTGTCAAGGCGGGACACATTCGCATCAGCATGGCCGGTTCACAGCAGGTCGGAGGTTTGTGGTGATGGAGACGGTTGGCGGAGTCGTTCCAGCTGGGTAATGGGCCCTGCCAAGCCGATGGCAGCAGCTGCTATCAACCCTGACATTTTAGCACCTGCTGTCTGTCACTATATAGCCATCTGCCAGGCATGAGAGTGAAGCACGCGCTGTTTTTGTAACACAACACTTTCATCATGCATACCTGCAATTTACAGGTCTGCAAAAGAATCCGACACGTTCCAATGGCCGTCGTTAGGTAGGATTTAACAATAGTGCCCATTTTGGTTCGGATTCATGAGGCGTCCTTCTGCTTTGATTACAAGCTCTGGCTATACATCCATCATGGGCTTCCACTGGCTATTAGGGTGACACGGTGGGTTTTTTTGGGATGGAACTGTATTATTTTTAGTGGCCCATGATGGCTGGTTCTGGTCTCTGTACAGACCTGAGCAGAACAGATGTCTAGACCAATCATTTGGCTCAGAAACAAATACAGAGACACTCTACACAAAGGACAAGAAGCCAGATGCTCAGTCTCTCTAAGACAGGAGATCTGAAAATGTATGCAGTTACAGATGTGGCTTACAAATCCAGAAACTATAATGGCTCATGATAGCATCCATAAATGAAATGAAAAAAATATAAATAAAATCACAGATCTCACTTAGAGAACCATGGCTATAAGAAACAGAATGGTTTTGTTGTCAGAAACACAGGGTTTCTCAGTGCTCTGGAGCCCTGGTGATCAGAACCACTTACTCCATTATTTGCTACATTTGGTTCCTCCCTGTGTTAAATAACAGTGATACATGTTTTCCCCAAAGATATTACAGTTCTCTGTTTTATCCCAAATCCAGCCAGGCTCTTTTCTCTCACTTTTTTGTCTTTTGGACTATATAAAATATTCTCTCTCTCTCTCTCTCCAGATGTGGAAGCGGTCAGGTGCGTGGTTCTACAAGTTTCTGCCGAAGTACATTCATCCAGAGAAGGACTCCTTCATGAACCGGAGGCCTGTGATGGAGAGAGAGGAGCAGCCAGTTGCCAGGAGTGTTCCCATTACCTACACCTGGGCCCACAGGAAAGGTGCAGTTCCTATACTGTTCTCTTATGTTCTGTTCTATTCTGATTGATTTTGTACCATTCTCTTCCATTTCTCTTCTATTCTCGTACATTCCATTCTGTTCTATTCTAGTTCTGTTACACTTCATTCTCTTCTGTTACATTTGATACCTATTCTATTTTATTCTATTCTAATTTATTCTACTCTGCTATGCTTTTTTCTATGCTGTTTCATTCCATTCCATTCCATTCTATTCTATTCTGTTCTAGTTATGTTCTATTCTATCCTAGTTCTGTTACATTTTATATTCTATTCTATTCTCATTTATTCTTCTATGCTTTATTCTATTCTATTCTGTTACAGTTCTGTTCTATTTAGTTATATTCTGTTCTGTTCTATTCTGTTATGTTCCATTCTGTTCTGTCACATTTTATATTTATTTATTTATTTATTATTTATGTATTATTTATTTATTTATTTATTTATTTATTTATTTTGTCTTATCCTATTTATTCTATTCTGCTGTGATTTATTGTTTTATATTCTGTTCTGTTCTTTTATATTTTAATTTATTGCACTCTGCGGTGCTTCTATTCTAGTTCTGTTGCATTCCAATCTGTTCTGTTACAGTTAATACCTGTTCTATTCTATTCTATTCTATTCTATTCTATTCTATTCTACTCTATTCTGGTTCTGGTTCTGGTTCTGTTACATTCCATTCTATTCTGGTTCTGTTACATTCCAATCTGCTCTGCTACATATTATACCTATTCTATTCTGTTCTATTTCTGTTAAATTACATTGGGTGCTGTTACATTTGTATATGTGCTATTTGATTATGGGTTGGTTTAGAGTTAGTTTCTTGTGAATTGTATTCTATTGTTTTTTGTTTTGTTCTTTCTACTCTGTATTATTCTGTACTCTCCTGTTCTATTCTACTATTCTTTTAGGTTGTGTGCGTTATGTCGGGTAGCAGCAGGGATTACTATTTTGCCCACACTTTATCTTTTGTGGACCACAAGCATTATAACATAACATATTAGGAGAGGTTTTAGTTTTTAAAATGGGCTTTGGGGACCCAGCTGCATCTCCAGCTGTATAACATGTGGCTCCCAAGGCAGGTTGAGAGATTAGATCTATTTTAATTGCATGCTGAGCGGATTGTTTTTTAAACTCTTTTAATTCATATCATACGTAAACAACACAGATTTAATTAGTATATTAGAATACCTCAGTGGTTCATATAAAAAAAAAAAAACTATCCATAGCACTAACATGAAGCCAGGTAAAGCTTTTTAAAAACTAGAACTCATTTTTAGTCAGAAAAAATGTGATTTTTAAATTTTCTTAATGCTAATACAGAGGTGTTAATTAAAATGCTGATGAATGATAAGCTACAGTATTTTTTATCATTATTATTATTCCCCATTTTAATGCTAAATCTGGCTGCAGGTGATATGAATATGGATACGCCTCATCGTCATGATGCCCACACACATATGCTGGTTGTTCTGTTCGAATGACAAAAACCGCATGTGTTCTTTTCACACCCCATGTTTTTCACAGCACATAACATGTGGCATACGGGAATCATGTGTTTATCATACATCCATTAGTACAGCTATAAACCTACACCTATAAATAATAATGAGGCGGAGGATAGATTAGACAGTTGGTCTAAGTGGTGGTTGTGTTTTTTTGCGAGAGAAACTTAATGCCACAGGGGCATTATGGGAAGTGGAATCTGGAACATGATGGTACAGACTGGATCCATTTAAGAGTAAATTTTGTTTTATGGCTGCAAGTATATACAAGGTTGAAAATGATTGTATCAATCTGTTTTCGGTAAAAAACTGATTTTGCTGACAATGTGAGCAGAGAGCAAGTGAGAGAGAGTTTATTGTCAAACCCCCAAGGCAACATTTTTGCTAGTCTTGTTTTTGGCTAGAGCGATGCATTATGAATTTGGAATTCATCGAAGTGTCTGAAGACGCTTAGGCCGGGGGCTACACAAGTGTCCCAAAGACAATATTCCGCTGCAGTGTGTCAAAACAATAACGGTGCAATTTTAGACAACATTAAAACCGCATGGTGTGTTTTATTTGTATGATTTTGTTGTAAATATAACATAACACTCACAGAGTTTTACCTTGTGTCTTTTTCTCTCTGTTTTCTCACTCATAGCATCTCATAGCTTGAACTGTTTTACCACAGTGTTGTTGATGAAATCTAATTTCTGATTGGCTGAGAGGTGCATCTTTTTGTTCTTTTTTGTAACGTATTCAGGGGGGTGTATGCTAGACATACGACCTGAACAGATTTTTAAAAAATAAGTATAATGGTGGATGAAGTAAAGGTGATGGTGGAGGTGGTGGTGGTGTGTGATTAAGTTTTCTGTGAGGGGATTTTTATTTCGAGGTCCTGGAAGGAGTCTCCAGTGTGAGCACTTCATAGATAAAGTTCTGTTGTGGTGTTGTGCTTACGAACTGAGTTTCTGCTTCACAACAGTAAGTGTACCTATAAAGGGATAATACATACATGTGTAGCATTCTGTAAGAATTGTTATTGTTGGCACGTTGCGGTGATATTAAAGGATCAGAAAAGATTAGATCATTGGAAACATCAGGACAGGAGCTTTACAGAGTAATCCTTGATTATTTTCCTTTGAATTCGTGCTTAATTATGCCTTGTTCCTTACATTAATAAATAAATAATTAGTCATTAACATCTTCTCTTTATTCACAGTGCAACATGTTTAAGGCATTGACTTGGGGTTTAATTCAGAAGGATCTGGTGCCCAGACGGCAAATGAATTTGATTAGTAGATACATTTTGAGCTCACTTGAGATGCTTGTTTTCATTGTTTCTGACTAGAGATACTGTGCTTCAAAACATGATCATCAAGCTGGGGTCAAGAAGAAGAGTGCTCTTTGCATAGCCGGTATTGTTTATGGCTTCTCAAGTAGCTCTCCACATCTCTCTCTCTTTCTCTCTCTTTCTTCTCTCTCGGCCCTTCATCCTGGCTGGACCGGGCCTCCCTATTCCATTTGGAGGGTCTCGTGAATTAATGCTGGTGGGTTAATCAGGTTAAATTTATGTAAATGTTTTAGATGGCTCTCATCAGAATTGCATGAACATCTTGCATTTGGCAGCAATACCAGATCTGTGATGGTAATGCGCTAACCTGATGGGCTTTGCATACGGTTATGTGGGCTCATTAGTAAGACAGGGAGGTCGAAGACCTGTACAAATATCACTATACACAGATAAAGTGTTGATCCATTTTTTTGCGGCTTGTGGATTTATCTGAAAGGAGGTTCGGCTGTTGTAACGCACACCTCGTGTAGCTCTAAAGGCCAGACTTTAGGTCAGATTTGACTTCTTCCAGACTGGAGCTCCAGGTAGCACTTGGGCTTTCTCAGAGCACAGTACAGCAACATTGCATTAGATTATGCTTTCCAATAAGAGTGACTAAATGCCTGATTTGAAGCCTGGATTCGAAGACATGCTGCAAGTGTAGGTCTTGTGGTTTATTGACACTTTCACCATAATCTTGCTAAAAAATGTGAAGCAAGCTTAGAAAATGCTGATTGCTTTATAAATTTGGGGAAGCTGGGCAAGCCTATAACTGTATTGGTTAAAAAAAAACAACCCAAAAAACAGATGCTTTCTAGGCACCAATAAACAATAGGTTTGATAGATACTGAATGCTAACAAGACTCCAGCTAATTGGTCCAAACTGGGGGGAGGTGTGTGCAGACATGACAGGAAATTATTATATGTAAATGCTAATTAAAGCAGCATTTCTTAAACATGATTTTCATTACTTGACAAGGTGACACACAATTGCTATTAGGAGGGAATTGAGTCACATCAAGTCGAACACGTTCACCTAGAAACTGTCAGTTTTGTTCGCTTGTCTGGACCACATGAAACATTTCTGATAGATTTCTCAAGGCAGTGTTGAATGCCTGCTTCTAAAAAAATGACTACAACGTTTATCATTGTTCTGTAAAATTGCCGTTTATACATTTAGTACTGTTTGCTGCAGTAATCTACCGTTATGTGGGGAGTATTATTTGCAGGGATTATCTGTACAGAAGTAGATGCTAGAAGTATTATAGTTATTTATCAATATAAACTAACAGCGAATCAATTCTTTGACCAATAGATCCAAAGCCTGGCCTGTAGATCTGCCTAATGGAGACAAGTAAATGTACAGGTATGATCACAGTACTGTAGATTAAATGCATAGGGGTGTGTTTACTTATGAGAAGCTAACAGATCGTATAAAGAATCTGCAGGAGAGAAAAACAGGCAGAAAAATGACTAAAAAACAACATCTTTATTGAAAGCATTGTGGAACTATAACGGCAAATATTTGCAGCGCAGTGGTGATGGTCATGTAAAAGATAATAATAGGTGACATGCCGCATCATTACACTGAATCTGCTGTGGATAAATTGTGTCCATAAAGTAATTCCGGTGCTCAGCAGCCATCCTCTGATAGCTTGTAGCATTCAGCTGGTTATACCACTAGCCTGAGCTGTTGACACGAGGCAGGTCTGGTTCATGGATTCACGCTATAAGATTCCTCAGACAAGGTTATATTTTTTCATCATTTCTTTAGCCATCTACTTTCAGCCAGACTGTGTAGCTTTAGATTCCTCTTTTTGATTGACAGGAGTGAAACCTGAAGTGGTCGTTTTAGCCTATTCACCTCAGCTCAGCACAGATGTTAAGACTGGTTAGATTAGTTGTCTTAGATTTCCTGCTTCCTTCCAGCTAAATCTGCTGCAGTCTGGCCGTTTTCCTGTCCCAAATTGCACAGCAGATAGAGTGGAACCTCAGCATATGAATTTAATTCACTCAATTTGTATTGCGAAACAAATCTTTCCATAAGAAATCATTTAAATGCAGATAATCCGTTCCAGCCACCCAAAATATTATCAATACGAAGCGGATGTAAATCGTATGGCTGCTTACAAAGAACTGACCTAAGCCAAGCATTCCATGTCAAGGGTCCTCACAGGAAGTTGTGCCACCAAGCTTAGGCTATAAATAGAGCAGACCACCCACGCCACCAATCTGACAAAACAACGGCCGAAAAATCACCTAGCTTTTGAACGCATGCCAAAGGCAAAGTTGGTATTGTGGGTTGACTCTTTCCAAACAGCTTTCGCCGACTGAAAAAAAATTCGTAAAATTCGTAAACTTGCTTCGCTTGGCTTTCCACTGACACAAACAACTTTGTGAACGGCTCCCAGACGTATGCGCAACTTAGCCGGCATTCAGTTTGGTTCATTTGTTTACCGAAAATGCTTCGTATGGCGATGCAAATTTCTTCCAAAATTTCAATTATCAAGACGAAAGTTCATAAGGGAGGGAATTCGTATGCTGAGGTTCCACTATATTTGTCTTTTATCAATCCATCCATTGTATACATTGCTTATACTCCAGGGTCTTGGAGAATCAGGAGACTGTCCTAGGAGACTCAGGGCACAAGGCAGGGTACATCCTACAGACAGTTTAGAGATGCCAATCAGCCTAAAACGTATGTCTGTAGACTAGGAGAGGAAATCAGAGTACGTTAGTCTTTTATTAGTGTTTTGTTCCTTACATATCAACCTACACATATACATACAAATGCTACTATCTATTAAACCCTAAGTTCACCTCCCTATTCATCTCCATTAATTTAACACCATCGTTTTCACTTAAGACCCCGCATTTTCTTATCTCCACGGCTCTGATCGAACATAAACAGTCATATCGTGCTTGTGGAGACCTTTAACCGTAAATCCAATACACATGTGGCATTTCAATTGGAGGAAAGTGTAATCAAATAGCCTCCAGCACTATTGAGTTTTTCTTCATTCCGCACCCTGCGCCTGTGCTGTCATGACTGTAATGTGATTGAAGGAGGCAATACTAGAAAGCAAAGGAAGGTAGAAAGGAAAGAGATGAATACATCTCCCATTGTCGCTCTGATTATAGTTCAGATGATGAATGGTTTTTAGCAGGTCACTGAACTGAGATCGGAGTTTTTATTAGTTTTCTTCTGTCAGGCTAATTGTATCACAGTTAACAGAGCACGAAACAAATAGCATTACTCATTTTGCTGTTAATATCCTTGTTTGTCAAAGCCAGAGGGAACTTTAAAAGGCATCGGTGTATCGGTATGCTGTAATTAAGGTTAAAATGGTGTTTAGGACAACGGAAGTCTTCCTCTTAGTTGTTATTTTATAAATTCTCATAAATCATGCCCTTCCATGTGGCGTCCATGTGAAGTCCTTTGAAAGGACAAACTACCGATTTCAAGCATCATTCACAGAGCTCTTGACCTGAAAAATAAATTGAAAGCATGCTTTGCATAAACATTTCATCACTGCCTTGAGCTTTGCTTGCTGTTCAAGTGACAGTTCCCAAAATGTAAAATGTAAGGTATACACTCACACATCATGCAATTGTCAATTCATGCCTATCGAAACATTCATTAATATCAAACGTTAGAATGGGGGAGAAAATGAGATCGTTGATTTTGATGCTTGTTGGCTGGTTTGAATACTGCAGATCTCCTGGAATTTTCACACGCAACAGTCTCTAGCGTTTTTATAGAATGATGCAAAATATATATATATATATCTCAACTAAATGGAAAACACCTTTTTGATAAGACATATCAAAGGAAAGTAGCCAGACAACTGATTTGAGCTGACTGGAAGGCTACAGTAAATCAAATACCAAGTCTTTACAACCATGCTGAGCAGAAAAGCATCTCAGAACTCACAGCATACTGAAACTTAAGGTGCACAGACTATAACAGCAGAAGACCACATCAGGTTCCACTCACATCAGCCCAGACCTGGATTCTGGGGGATTGGAAAAACATCGTCTTAACTATCTTCAACCCCCCATGTGTCCAGATGTAGGTCAGTGTCTGTAGATTTAGTGAAGGGGTATCACTAGAGTGTTAAAGGATCAAGGTGTGTCGTGCCTTTGCAATAATTCTAAACCAGCTGGAGCAGGTAATAGAAGTTGCTTTTGTCTGCTCCCTATTCAGGGTCGCCACAGCGGTCCAACTGGTTCGCACAACAACTTGGCACAGGTTTTCCGCCGGATAGCTGGAGCAGGTTATGAATTGTATGAAATTTAAAATGTTGTCAATTATGAGTAAGGTTTTTTCTTTCTTTCTTTGGGTGTTGTCAAAAGAGAAAACCTACTACGACTCTGTACGTTTTGCAGGTTTCCCGGGAGACTCCTGTGGTCAGGTCATGAGTTCGAATCCCAACATTTCTACAGCCATCCATGGATAGGAGACAATTGAGCAAAATTGACCACTTTCTCTGAGTGGGAGGGAAGATTTACTCTCCTGTCAATCACAGCGACACTAGCCAATCATGGGAATCTCTGAGCTCAAGTATGCGGAAGAGGGTAGATAGCTCCATCTTCAGAGTGTGTTTTGCTGCACTGGGAGAATCCAAATTTGGTAGCTGTCATATGACGGTATGATGAGCAGCGCTGGCTGGTAACCAAACAGAGGGATAAAAATGGCGTGAACTCCTGTTTCAGTTCCACTGCTTGTTTATTGAGGATCTCACTAGGCCTCTGTTTTTCTAGTTCATTTCCAGCTTGAAAGATCTGATCTGTCAACTCATGTTCTGCTAGATTTAGTTATTAAAAAAAAGAAATCGTCATGTTAGTGTGTGTGTGTTTGCAGAAGGGGTTACAGTGAGTCAGCAGTAAGCCAGAAGTCACTGTTGCTTTGGCTGTATCCATCAAGCCAGATTGGAGAGGCAGGTGGTATCTCACAGAGCATAAGTGTGTGTGTGTGTGTGTGTGTGTGTGTGTGTGTGTGTGTGTGTGTGTGGTTGGTGTTTGTGCGTATAACAAGAGTGCGGCTGTGAAGAAGGAAGGCAGGGGAAGCGTAAATCTCAGTCAGACACACACAGTGAGAGTCTCCCATCTCCTCTGCTCTGATTGAAACCACGGCAGATGGGATGCAGAAAATCGAGAGCCAGAGCTCTGCTGCTCTCAGGCTTGCCTTCTTCATGTGCCGATAAATAAAAAAAATAAACATTTGAATTTTCAGGTGGGTCACAGGCCACTGACGGGTGCAAAACGTGCACCAGTGTGACTATGCAGGTGTCTCTGCCTGGCTCTCAGCTGCCTCTGCCTCTGCTTACGTCTGATGCCGGAGAGACCTGGTGGGAATGAAATTACGGGTTGACGGAGGCAATCACACTCACATTTTCTGCCACTTTGTGTTGTTTTTTTTCCCCTTTCTCACGGTGCCGAGCTCTCCGACAACAAATTACGAGCTGATGATACGTTTCATTAGTATGCATGGTGATGGAAATATAAAAATCCTGCGCGCCAAACATTGATTTTTATTTTCAGTTCAATGGGAAATCTTTCAAACCAAAATTAGGATTCAGTGTTTTTGAGCCCGTATCTCTCTCTTCCTGTCTTCTGAACTCACCTTCTCTCTTGCCTTTCTGCACTATTACATTTCATTTTTCACCGCCGTCGCCCACTGTTCAGTCTAATTAATTCATTCAGGTTAATTTGAACTGTTCTAATGCCACCGTCGTTCAGTCTAGCGTGTTGATTTATTCCTTCGTTTTGTAGGAACAGTGACTTATTAATCATCTTGGTAATATTACCGGATGACATTTCTATAAATCGAGAGAATTTCTTTTTCTGTAAAAAAAAAAATCTGCTTTAATATTAATGAATAACTCACAGACACATTGGACATTCGTAGTAGCGCTACACTATGTACCTGAAACACAAGTTATCAATTTCTTAAGCAGCAAGAAAAATCTTGTTTTGTTGTGATCTTAAATGATTCATGGGGATAAGGTGTTGGACTGCTGATGGGAAGGTTGTGAGTTCAAATCCCATGTCCACCAAGATACCACTGCTGGGCCCCTGAGCAAGACCCTTAACCCTCAATTGCTCAGTTGTATAATATAAGATGTAAGCCACTCTGGATAAGGGCATCTGCCAAATGGCAGATATGTAAATGTAAATGATTCAGAAGTGTTTTCTTGTCTTGATTTCCTGAAAAATCTACCTCAAACTGCTTTATCTAGAATCTTGCTTGTCACTCTATACACCGATCAGGTATAACATTATGAGCAGTGGCAGGTGAAGTGAATAAGACTGATGATCCCCTCATCATGGCACCTGTTAGTGGGTGGGATATATTAGGCAGCAAGTGAACATTTTGTCCTCAAAGTTGATGTGTTAGAAGCAGGAAAAATGGACAAGTGTAAGGATTTGAGCGAGTTTGACGACTCCAAATTGTGATGGCTAGACGACTGGATCAGAGCATCTCCAAAACTGCAGCTCTTGTGGGGTGTTCCCGGTCTGCAGTGGTCAGTATCTATCAAAAGTGCTCCAAGGAAGGAACAGTGGTGAACCGGGGACAGGGTCATGGGCAACCAAGGCTCATTGATGCACGTGGGGAGCAAAGGCTGGCCCGTGTGATCCGATCCAACAGACGAGCTACTGTTGCTCAAATTGCTGAAGGAGTTAATGCTGGTTCTGATAGAAAGGTGTCAGAATACACATTGCATTGTGGGTCAGGGCTGTTTTGGCAGCAAAAGGGGACCAGCACAATATTAAGCAGGTGGTCATAATGTGCTGCCTGACTGGTGTATGTGCACTACATAGGATATACGGCACTTGCAGGACTGTTTATATGCCCATATGGTGGCTGTTGGAGATTGTTACCTGCTTGTAGGATACATCTAGAAACCTTACAGGTTCCTTCCTTGTATTTTTCCTTACGTGTGGGATTTTTATTATTATTATTATTTAGCGATACATAATTTTAACAATTTGAATATGTGGCATGTATTTAGAACAGGTTTCAGAATCAAACTCCATAGAGCTAGGATCATACCCTCATAGAGATGTGATCAAATTGAAACTCGCTGCAACATCTCCCCCCTCCATCACCGTCTTCTGTCTGTCTCTTTCTGTCTCTACAGTCGACTCTAGTGAGAGCGATGGCAGTGACTCGGAGCTCAGTGATGCCAGCAGTGACAGAAAGACCTTCATCCCAGAGAGCATCAAAAGACGACACTCAGGTAACTCTATAAGCTCACTCAGGCAGCCCGTGCCTAGAACTGTGTGCTGTCGTGTTTCTTACGCATATGCTAGGAAATCCTATCTAACTGTTCAGCTTTCGCAAACCACTTTTCTTCCTTCGTCCTGATCAGCTTTGTCTGAGTCGAGCGGGAACATTGGTCTCACGCCCCTGCAGTCCATCCTGAGCAGCCCGTCCCGAGCCAGCTTCCTGTCTGAGAGCCACTCCAGTCTAGGCAGCGAGCGCGGCAGCCTGGTTCCCGCCCCGGAGGATGAAGACACGGAGCAGGGCCGCACGTCATTGTGTGAGTACACACACACACACACACACACAAACTCTTAACCCACTTAGTGCTGTAATGGACAGGGCAGTCTTTCCTCCTGTCCTCCAACTTCCTCAGCTCAGCTCCAGCTAGAGAAAGAAGGATTTCATTTCACTTTATTCCACCATGTCTTATCCGAAAGAAAAAACAGCATGTTTAAGAACATATCTTAAGTATTCTACATATAATAAGTATTAGGTTTAGCTGTCCTAGATACAGCACTAGATATCAGGGAACTAAGACGTCATCTAGATCCAGGCCAGGTCCATTTTAGTGAAGAAACAATGCCTCTTGTTGCCAAAAGTGGTATAACATGATTATTGGTAATATTTAGCTACCTAAAATTAACCCCATAAAGATTAATGAGTGGAAAAAAGTTGCCCCTTGTTGTCAAAACTGGTATATCGTAAGGTGTTTTTGTTGTTGTTGTTGTTGTTTTGCATTTCTGGTACATCTTATCAACAAGGAATTTATTTATTTATTTATTTATGTAAAAATGGCAAAATTGATAAAAATTAATTGTTCTGTAAAATACGTACTTTAAAAATCTAGACTATATTCTTCTATACTATATCGTTATTTATTAACATTTCAAAACATTTCCCTTTTCATCACTGTTGAAAATGCTTGGTGACATGAAATTAGAAAAAAAAATGTAGTAAGGTTAAATCTAGTAAATGTTCTTCAAAACAGAGCTGTTTTTCATTTTTCGGTTGTTGGTGTAAATGTCTTTCATCCTGCAGGGAAGCGGTTTTCATGTAAGACAGAGTTAATGGCGTGTATCATTTTAGTGAACCTCGAGTGAGAGAAGCACTCGTATCCTTCATACCTTGAAAAGATACATGCAGAATTGAGTAGCCAGAACTCAGGGGACAAAACGGGGGACATCCAGCTATTTTCCACGAGCGTGCTTGCACGATATCAGTGTTTATACAGCACGTGCACACTATTCCTCATGTCTTAATGTCGGCCGCATGCAAATGAACCTCATTCTGGCTTTTTATTGTGCTTCTCTAATAAGCTTCCCCTCTCTCTCTCTCTCTCTCTCTCTCTCTCTCTCTCTCTCGCTCTCTCTCTCTCTCTGTATCGAACTGAACGTTGCCAAATCACTCATTCTCACATGCCCAATTAGCTTTCATTTGCAGAGCGACGGCGTGCGCACTGGCCTTCTTCTCTGTCCAATTTGTACTGCTCACTTCTACAGCTCCCAGCATCCTCTCTCTTCACACGTTTTCCATCAAGACAACTCCATTTCCTCCATTTAAACTACGCCATCCAACACCGCGTCGATAAATTTCTTGCCATTCACAAGGCACAGAGGAAACGTCGAGCAATTTTATTTATTACTCGGCGGGGTCAGACCGTTGATCACTTCTCTCTGTTCAAAACAGCGCTAATTATTTAGAGTGGGCTTCAGGGAGACGAGACGGTTAGCTCCAGGTGATTTCTCTCCCTCTTCACGAGCCGTATAGCGTCTGAGAATTGTTAATCACTTTGTAATGAAGTATGTTGTCTACAGGCGTGCAATCATTCTGCCTAAATGTGCTTTCACTAATTTTCCTATGGGAAAATGCGACCCCTTTTAAAAAGCCTGCCATCTAAAGTTCCCGAATGGCGCAGTCGAAAAAAAGAATAAAAACAAAGACAGAGTGAGTCGAATCCCTGGGATCTGTAGCTGGGAGTCTGAGATAGCAGAATTGGATCTGTAATGGAGGAGAAGAGTTGTGGGGAACCGAGCGAGAAAAACAAGTCCAAGCGATTTATAAATGAATGAATGGAAGGAGATTTACAACATGTTGAATTGAAAAATATTTCCTTTCCAATATTCCCGTACTTCCCAAGACCTGCATCTCTCGAAATTTCTCAGTTTTTATCTGTTTATAATTACTTGCATATGGGCATTGGTGGCTCAGTGGTAGGTTTCTCGCCTACCATGCGGAAGACCCGGGTTCAATTCCCAGCCAATGCCCAAACCCCAGACACTGGATGCAGTGCCGGTCCCAAACCCGGAAAAAATGGGAGGGTTGCGTGAGGAAGGGCATCCGGCATAAAACCTGTGCCAAGTTGTTGTGCGGACCAGTTGATCCCCTGTGGCGACCCCGAACAGGGAGCAGCCGAAAGCAACTTCTATAATTACTTACATATACTAAGTTGCATGGAATTCTCTGGAAAACAGCGTATAGTTTCTTTTCTTACTTAAGTTATACCAGCTATAACCGGCCTCTCTTCTTCTGTCTTCTTCATTCATTCATTCATTGTCTACCGCTTATCCGATCTATTCTCGGGTCACGGGGAGCCTGTGCCTATCTCAGGCGTCATTGGGCATCAAGGCAGGATACACCCTGGACGGAGTGCCAACCCATCGCAGGGCACACACACACTCTCATTCACTCACACAATCACACACTACGGACAATTTAGAGATGCCAATCAACCTACAATGCATGTCTTTGGACCGGGGGAGGAAACCGGAGTACCTGGAGGAAACCCCGAGGACATGCAAACTCCACACACATGGCGGAGGCAGCAATCGAACCCCCAAACGTGCTAACCACCAAGCCACCATGCCCCCCTTTCTTCTGTTTTCTTCTCTTCTTCAAATTAATAAGACGAACAAATGCCGCAAATTCAGGATTTCTAAATAAAAATTAAAAAAAAAAAATTAAGACTTTCCATGGTGGAAAACCTCAAATCTCTGACTGCTACAAAAAGCTGACACTGGAGACACAGAAAAATTTAAAGAATCTGTTCACGTGGTTACGATACAAGTACTAAATTCAAGTATTAGAACGACTTGGTTTGCAGCTAAAGTACAGTAGAAAACGGTTCTGGCCAATCAGAATCGAGATCCAGCATCACTGCGGAGTAAAGTAACAGTTGCACAAGCAGCGAAGCACCTCTCTGAAACACAGAAGCTTGATTTAATTCAGGTGTGTACATGAGATCCACGTGACGTTAACGCAGTTTCATACATCCAACAGGATTTGAAGTATTTTCAAAGCACTGAATAAAATCAATCACCTGAGCTGAGAATCAAACCCAGAAAAAAAGACGGTGGGCCTCGTTTCAACCGAGTACCACGTTTTCAATGCGAAGTTCACGCAAAAAATCACGACAGAATAGTAGAAGGCATTAACGTTTGTACTCATCTCAGCTTTTAAAGCTGTGTATATTTTAAACCCAATGCAGTTTTATTGCAAATGAACCAATTAAAACCAGCAAACTTTTACCTTTTGGTTTTTTCACTTTCACTTGCTTTTTATGCCTTAGCCTGGCGAGCTGTTCGATCTTTATGTGCTTTTAAAATATTTCATTTTTTATCCAGCTTCACTTTAACGTTTTGTTAAACTGGCAGTGAGGAAGGGGAGAGGAAACAAAAAAAAAAAGAGGAAGAGATAAAAAAACCCCGACAGAATCCAAAAAAAAATAGGCGTAAAAGCGCTTGCAGAAGGGACGCAGAGTTCTCCTTTAACTTGGCTGATAGCCAGAAGCGAAATCGCCAGCGTGGGTCTGTCTGAATCTAAAACTGCACTCCTTCGCCATCTCTAAAACTGGAAGCCATTCTTCACACACACACACACTCACACAAACACACCTCCCTCCCTCTTCATTTATTTAATCTACCTTGACATTCTCAGAGTTTTTACGTCTTTTCATTCCGCCGGCTTACATAACGGCGGTTCATCATTCTCTGTCATTTCTATGTCGCCGTGCGCGTTGGCAGCAGCCGTGTGAGCGGCGTGATGAATGATTTGCGGAATTCGTGCTGAATGAGAAGCGTTCTGCTCTTCATGGTCAAACAGTGCCCGAGCTTTTTGTCCAAACCGAATGGCTGTTTACATCCTGTGTTTGATTCGGGATTCAGAAGTCGCATACGGAAAAGTTTTCAGGAACAGAAACATGTACAGATCAGAGAGTCGGTTCTCTGCTGTGTAAATCTTTATTCTTTGTTAAATTAGGAGGTACCATGACAGAATGTAAACTTGTAGTTGACTAGGTATCAGAATAAGAATATTATTTATAAAGTCATATCAGGGATAAAAACAGTCCTTGGACCAGTACCATCCAGGAATATATATATATATTTTTTTTTAAACAAGAGTTTTTATGTAGCTATCTCAGAATTCGAGTGGCATGTCAATGCTGCAAATCCGCCCTAGCCCCATCCGCCTTGACATGCTCCTGGGAATTGAAATCGGACCGTCGTGCTTCCCCGAGCCATCAAAGCCAGTAACAGTCCCACTCCAGACACGGCCAGTCGGCAGCACTTCCATTTAAAGCCCAGTTAATCCAATGCTTGTCTGGGAGCCACTCTCGAGTTTTATGCGTCTCTGCCACTATCAGTCCCAAGTGGTCCGACTCGGAGCTTTCCGAACCAGAGTCAATTTGATTCTGCCGTTCATTATTCTGATTTTACCAAAGCCAGAAGCCACTCAGGAACTGACTGATATCAGCACAATAGAGTTAAAGGGCCTGGATGTGGACCCGCTACAGTATTTAGTACAGCACATACGGTTATGGTTAAGATGTGCACAAAATGTTCATTTGTTATTCAAAGCGCTTCTTTCTGCTTTTATACCACAGTCTGACTTATGTGTTTAGTTTATTAATCAGTGTTGAAGAATTGTTTACTGTTTACTTTACTGTACTTCTGTGAGTACTATAATTTACTCAAGTATCACTAAAATATGCTTATTAGTAATCTTACTCGAGTCATTTCTTTTATTATTGACAAAATTGTTTTATTTTTCATGTTTATTATTCCGAGAACTCGCATCTCAAAATGGCATTAGATTTCTCATTCGATTTTTCTTCCCTAGTCAGCTGTGTT
The DNA here is from genome assembly GCA_033459395.1 of Hemibagrus guttatus. Lineage (NCBI taxonomy): Eukaryota > Metazoa > Chordata > Actinopteri > Siluriformes > Bagridae > Hemibagrus > Hemibagrus guttatus. The sequence continues at coordinate 4,918,129 of JAUCMX010000027.1, forward strand.
CACTCAGTCAACGTCAAATGAAACCACATACAAATGTGCTAATCAGGCTTTAAGCCAACATTGAGTTTCTCAACATTTTATAACGGACGGTGCCTCTTTTACATGACGAAAGAACAAACAAAATGTAAAACACAAAGTGACCGTATGATATTAAGGCATTTGTTGCAATCATTTGTGCTTGAATTTCTATAGTAACAGCTATTTTAAAGGAACTTTCAATGTGAGCATTCTGGTTAAAATGTAAAGGAGTAAGAATATAGAGGTATACACCGATCAGGCATAACATTATGAGCACTGACAGGTGAAGTGAATAACACGGATTATCTCCTCATCATGGCACCTGTTAGTGGGTGGGATATATTAGACAGCAAGTGAACATTTTGTCCTCAAAGTTGATGTGTTAGAAGCAGGAAAAATGGGCAAGCGTAAGGATTTGAGCGAGTTTGACGACTCCAAATTGTGATGACTAGACCACTGGATCAGAGCATCTCCAAAACTGCAGCTCTTGTGGGGTGTTCCCGGTCTGCAGTGGTCAGTATCTATCAAAAGTGGTCCAAGGAAGGAACAGTGGTGACTCGGCGACAAAGTCATGGGCGGCCAAGGCTCATTGATGCACGTGGGGAGCAAAGGCTGGCCCGTGTGATCCGATCCAACAGAGGAGGTACTGTTGATCAAACTGCTGGATGAGTTAATGCTTGTTTATTAGAAAGCTGTCAGAATACACAGCGATTCACAGTTTGTTGTGTTTTTGTAGCAAAAGGGAGACCAACACAATATTAGGCAGGTGGTCATAATGTCATGCCTGATCAGTGTATATTTAAAGGTTTATACAGTGGTGTGAAAAAGTGTTGGCCCCCTTCCTGATTTCACACTTTAATGTCTCAGATAATCAAACACATTTAAATATTAGTCAAAGATAACACAAGTAAACACATCATGCAGTTTTTAAATGAAGGTTTTTATTATTAAGGGAAAACAAAATCCAAAACTACATGGCCCTGTGTGAAAAAGTGTTTGCCCCCTAAGCCTAATAACTGGTTGGTCCACCCTTAGCAGCAACAACTGCAATCAGGCGTTTTCCATAACTTGCAGTGAGTCTGTTACAGCGCTGTGGAGGAATTTTGGCCCACTCATCTTTGCAGAATTGTTGTAATTCAGCCACATTGGAGGGTTTTCGAGCATGAACCACCTTTTTAAGGTCATGCCACAGCATCTCAATCGGATTGAGGTCAGGACTTTGACTAGGCCACTCCAAAGTCTTCATTTTGTTTTTCTTCAGCCATTCAGAGGTGGACTTGCTGGTGTGTTTTGGATCATTGTCCTGCTGCAGAACCCAAGTTCGCTTCAGCTTGAGGTCACAAACAGATGGCCGTACATTCTCCTTCAGGATTTTTTGGTAGACAGCAGAATTCATGGTTCCATTTATCACAGCAAGTCTTCCAAGTCCTGAAGCGGCAATACAGCCCCAGACCATCACACTACCACCACCATATTTTACTGTTGGTATGATGTTCTTTTTCTGAAATGCGGTGTTACTTTTACGCCGGACATAATGGGACACAGACCTTCCAAAACGTTAATTTTTTGTCTCGTCAGTCCACAGAGTATTTTCCCAAAAGTCTTGGGGATCATCAAGATGTTTTCTGGCAAAACTGAGTCGAGCCTTTATGTTCTTTTTGCTCAGCAGCGGTTTTCGTCTTGGAACTCTGCCATGCAAACCATTTTTGCCCAGTCTCTTTCTTATGGTGGAGTCATGTACACTCACCTTAAATGAGGCAAGTGAGGCCTGCAGTTCTTTGGATGTTGTTGTGGGGTCTTTTGTGACCTCCTGGATGAGTTGTCGCTGCGCTCTTGGGGTAATTTTGGTCGGCCGGCCACTCCTGGGAAGGTTCTCCACTGTTCCACGTTTTTGCCATTTGTAGATAATGGCTCTCACTGTGGTTCACGGCAGTCCCAAAGCTTTAGAAATGGCTTTATAACCTTTTCCAGACTGATAGATCTCAATTACTTTCTTTCTCATTTGTTTTTGAATTTCTTTGGATCTCGGCATGATGTCTAGCTTTTGAGGATCTTTTGGTCTACTTCACTTTGTCAGGCAGGTCCTATTTAAGTGAGTTCTTGATTGTGAACAGGTGTGGCAGTAATCAGGCCTGGGTGTGGCTAGAGAAATTGAACTCAGGTGTGATAAACCACAGTTAAGTTATGTTTTAACGGGGGGGGGGGGGGCAAACACTTTTTCACACAGGGCCATGTAGTTTTGGATTTTGTTTTCCCTTAATAATAAAAACCTTCATTTAAAAACTGCATGATGTGTTTACTTGTGTTATCTTTGACTAATATTTAAATGTGTTTGATTATCTGAAACATTAAAGTGTGACAAACATGCAAAAAAATAAGAAATCAGGAAGGGGGCCAACACTTTTTCACACCACTGTATATAGAGAGGTTTTCCGCTGCTGGAAAGTCTTCATGGCAGACGAGATAGCAGAATGTTTCACCTACAAACATTTTCAGCCGTGTAATCAGATTTTTGAAACTCTGTAGCCGTCAGATAGTTCCTTCTATTTTAAATAAATAGACTTTTTTGGTGACAGCGCTCCCTGGTGGCTTGGGGCCCCTATATGATTTATAATCAGTAATAACACTTAAACCCACATTAAGTGTAAAGTTTTCCTATACGGAATGTTCGTATCTCACTCGACCAGAATGACCTACGATTTGCACTTGAACCAGAATACCAATGAAGCCAGGAGAAAATGTGGCTGCAAACATTTGCCAAGCAACTAACCAGTGCCATTTTCTAAAAGAAGCTGTAGCATGGCAGGGGATCGGATGGGTGTCTCTTAAAAGCCGTAATTAATACCGCTCCAGTCTCCTCTGATTAGCTGCACGCAGAGGCGACGAGTGTGCAGAGAGGGGGAGATGGCTTGCGGAAGATCCGGCGTCTGCTTTTTCTCTTCTCCAGGAGAGAGACAGAGAGAGAGGAAGTGGAGCTCTAACGACGCGTAAACATGGCAGCCATGATGAGTCGCTAAACAGGCTAAATGCGTACCCTCATTAGAGTTCGAGCAGATGAGTGACGGCAAGCGGTAACGACCCTGAGAACCTCAGGAGTGCGTAAAGTTAGGAAAACCAATGGACGGCAAATGTGGGGAAAAAGAGAGGAAGTTTTTAGATTCCATTACACTTGGATGCTGGTAATGTATCTGTTGTTCCAAGCAAATAAATCTTTCACATAGTTCTTCACAAAAATAGCTTCAAATCCTCCAAACAACTCACCACATCATGATTTAATATGACCTAAAGCATTGTCTTAAAAGTGGAGTGATTGCAGCTCCATAATGAATGAGGTGGTGGGAGATGCTAATGAGGGTGCAAGTGTTTGACCCCTGACCCTGGGCTTGGCCACTGGGAATTATTCTGGGGTATAATCTCTCCCCATGGTGCTCAGATTGAATAGTATTCAGCATCATATGTTGTTTCAAGCCAACCAATAATTTTCCTTTTACACCAATAGATACCTTTTTTGTGGACACCGAAATAGCAATACTGCCTGAACTCATACTACAAATCCATGAAGGTGGGGTTTAAACACTATCATTTTCACAGTGTCGCTGAGACTAACTGTTTAACCCAGAGCACAGCTTCACGGTCGAGTAGTTCGAGCATCTCCAGAGCATGCTACCTTTAAAAGATACCTACATACTCGCTGTAGCTCCAAGCTGCAAAAAATAAAATACTAAGGGCTTGTGGTTACAAGCCACGGGTTGATCGAGCTTAGTCTGATGGAAAGTCTTCATTTTCAATAAGGCAGAATGGATTTTTAGCTTGGACTAAAATCACCCTGGCTGAGGAATCATTTCTCACGTCCTGCAGGGAGTCCTATAAATCTTTCACTTGCAGCATATTCAGAGGAAAGGCTTGTTAAAGTTTACAGCAAGAATCCTTTCTTTTTCCCCCCAAGAACCAGAATAAATTCCTCAAGCAGGGCGCCTAATGGATATGGTCATCATTTGCAGTGCAACCTGAAGTATTTTGACAAGACTATTGACAAGATTTCTCCGTCTATTGTAGGAAAACTTATTTTTTTATTATTCATCTGGTCAAAACTTGCTCCCTAGAACATTTATATGCCCCGTCCACAGAGACGGTTCTTGCTCTATAGTAGCAACTTGGGTCCACCATCAGGGTTTCTGTATCAAGAGTAAATAACAGGCTCTTTGCTATTTCTTATATTTAGATAGCTCACATTTCCCAGTTTCCCTACAAACCCAAATTCTACAAGAAGCCGTCGAAGTACTGGTCTGCATTTATTGAATGCACAGCACATCCTACTCCCCATTAACCCACTCCGAATAATCCGCTTTAACGCCGTCCCACGCCGTTTACAAATGCCAGAACACGATCAATAGATAAACATAATTCAAATCGATACCGCTGTCTGTTTGTCAACGATACATGGCACGCCTGTTCAGCCGCATTACAACCAAGCAATGAGCACCTGAATGATTAGCGAGTTGCTGCTCACAATATTAATTTCTTCGGTGTGAGCTGCACGTATCGATTTATCAAAAGTCCGGTTTGTATTCTAACACTATTTCTGGTCAAACTCAAACTGAGACTCTCAATGGCTTCACTATTTTTACGACTAAAGCCAAAACTTGTCCTCATTTTATTTATGCTGATTTCTGACACAGCCTTCGCTTCTTTAAGCAATCGATGTCAAGACACACCGTCGAAGTCATTAGTTGCTGACAGCGATAACATCATCCTGATCTGCCTACAGTATGCGTGTGTATCATATCAGAGCTTCTCTGATCAGGCATCTGATCCACGTTTGATAAAGTCGCTCTTTTAAAGAAAGGGGCTCTGGTTGCTCGGAGACTCATAATGGACAGTCCGCCACAGGCTCAGCATGTTACCTGCCTCCTCGCATGAACGTGACATTATGACACAAAGCAGCAGAATTAATCTGCTTGGCCCGGGGAGCTCAGATCCGTTTACACTCGGCGGCGACCTGCTGAGAAAGAGCAGACTGCCTGCCTAATGCACTGTTGAGCTTCGGTATTGTCACAGTCATGCACCGACTGTATTTCAGCCCCTTTCATTTGAACATGTGCCTTCTTTCCTCACTATTATTTAGAAGACAACACACATCATTACACAATTTGGTTGTTGTAATGAAGCATATTATATCGAGATTATGAATGTATCATTTTTTTTAAGTAACGTTTCATTTAACTCTAGTTATGTTTCTTCAGTTTATATTCTGCCCATGCACGGTGCTAGTATGGTAGGCTCCTTCTTTGTAACAATTTTCCTTTTTTGTGATTTACAAATTTTGAAAAATGATGATTTAATCATCCAAAAAAGAAAATCTACACCATTACACCATGCAACACATTTAATGAGTGTAAGAACGACTGCGTTATCTGTAAACTGATTTCTTTATAGGTCTGTTTCAACTCAAGTGCCCTTTTTGACCATTTTTGGGTAAAATGTTTATTGTAAATAATGTACAGTAATGAACTATATATACGGTATTTTCTCTCATTAGCCGAGTCAAATATACATTGACAGACTTTGTTACATTACATTAAACTCAGTATATTCAACTGGTGGAGAACCTGTACAATGGAGGAAGGAGGTGAGGCTTCTAGGTCATGTCAGTTAATAGTTAATAGTCAAAGTTCTTAGCGACATTGTGGACTGCCATTTTTTCCGTATTTATGAGCAATAAGTCATACTAGTGTACTCGAATGTTAAATTTTGGATCCACTCAAAATGGGTGTGGTTATATAATGTAATTGGAGTAAACCTCACTGTTTGGATTTTAGTCGTTATATCACACACTCTTAAGCCAGCTGTTAACTACCTCCTGCTGAGATTTACACTATACTGCCAAAAGTTTTGGGACACCCCTCCAAATCATTGAATTCAGGTGTTTTTCAGGGGTTGGGCTCGGCCCCTTAGTTCCAGTGAAAGGAACTCTTAATGCTTCAGCATACCAAGACATTTTGGACAATTTCATGCTCCCAACTTTGTGGGAACAGTTTGGGGTTGACCCCTTCCTGTTCCAACATGACTGCACACCGGTGAAAGACATGGATGTCAGTTTAGTGTGGAGGAACTTAACTGGCCTGCACAGACTCCTGACCTCAATGCGACAGAACACCTTTGGGATGAATTAGAGTGGAGACTGCGAGCCAGGCTTTCTCGTCCAACATCATTGCCTGACCTCACAAATGCGCTTCTAGTGGTCAAAAATTCCCATAAACACACAACTAACCTTGTTGAAGCTGTTATAGCTACTCCTAAACCTTGAGTTGAAGCTGTTATAGCTGCAAAGGGCGGGCCAACTCCATATTACATTCATGTGCATGTAAAGGTAGACATCCCAATACTTTTGGCAATATAAGTGTATGTCTAACTTAAGGATGGTGCTTGATATTTTAATGAAGCATGTTGTTAGACGAACATCCAGTGACAGTGCTGGTATCGATTTTTCCCTAGTTGAATTTTGAATTATTGCAATAGCAGACCTGCATAACTTTACCCATGAGCTTTGCATTTCAAACGCAAATGATTTACATTCATTGTTTTCCCATGCAGTTAATTAGTGTTTGTTTAAAATTCAGCCCAATAGAGCAATATCCTTCATGCTCACTCACACCTGCTATTTTTCTCCAGTTTTGATGAATCATCTCTTAATGATTAATTATATCCTGGAGGGCGTTTTGGCAAATCTCAAATCAGTATCAGAGGTGTTCTCAGTGGTAGCTACAGCGAGTGAGTGTGAGAGTAAGAGCGGAAAGAAAACTGCAAATTGAGAATTACCAGTAGGCAAAAAACTGTTTTTATCCCCTACGGTGACTTGCTAGATGAGTCATGTTGGCCTGTAACCTCCCAGAGGGGCACCACAGGTCTTAAACCTGTAGAGAGTGGCTTTGATAAAAAGAAAATTATTAAAGGTTGCCTTGTTTGGTCTACGGAAACATCCAGTAGTTATACGAAGCTGTTCATAATCATAATTTGGCCCTTTGCCCAGATTTTAATACCCAAATTTATTTGTCTGACCTATTTGATGCTTAATTAAATCTGATTAATTAATCCCTTATTGAATATCAGCCATGTTTTGTAATGATTTTAATTGCATCGTTGGATGCGTTTTCCTGAACTCCAGCTACAGCATCTCTAGTTAATTAACTCGGTGTTTAAAGAAAAAGGAAGAAGCAGATGAATCCGTTTGCTTCTGGACTTGAATCTTAAGAGCTGTGAAGAAAGCAGTGCTGTTCAGGCATGATATAAGTCCATTAAGAAGAAGACGATCATTCTGCTTTTACTTACATTTTCCAGTTCATTAGCGATCTCTAACGTGGCAGTCACACAGGCAGGGATGAGACGTGACAGAGCAGCCAGACGTCATTCATTTTCGGTGACATCTGTCAATCTACAGCAAGAGGAGACGAAGTGATTGTTAAAAGGAAAACGCAAGCTGTGTGAGCAGAACTGTATACAAGTGGGTGGTGACTGCCACTGGGAATGGTCAGGTCCTCCAGCACCACCATCATCACTACTGTTGTTGGGATATGAAATAATCAGGGGGGTGAATATTACAGTAGGAATGGATTGGTGTAGGTATAATTTTAAGAGGAATGGAACACTTATTGAGCTCTAAGTGTGACCACTTAGACGCTCTAGCCCTGGTTGGAGTCTCGTGGCTTGGTGGTGGTCACTGCTGCTGGGGATAGGTCTGCATGGACAGCTCATGATCCAGGGGACTGCCGTGGATAGAACCACTCGGAGACTATCACTCCGTCTCTGAACTGCCATTGCCTCAGTCACTTTTCAGCAGGAAGGAATCAGTGCTAACTCAGAAACTACACTGACCTACTAGTTCCTCAAGAGCTCTTGGTTGCTGTTGTAGAAAGGACATCATTAACATTTACATTGTTTACTGTCCAGGGTCACCCAAATGAGGATGAGTTCCCTTCTGAGCCTGGTTCCTCTCAAGGTTTCTTCCTCAGATCATCTCACCACTGTCACCTCAGGCTTCTCATTAGGGATACATTTTAGGGATAAATAGTAACCTAACTTTAAACTTTATCATTTTTTCTGTTTCTATACTTCTCTAAAGCTGCTTTGAGACATTGTCCATTGTTAAAAGCGCTATGCAAATAAATTGAATTGAATTCTACAGATAATCGGATAATCTACTTCGGATAGCCGTATCGCATCCTCACTTTGTCAGCTGTTTTCCTATAACAGCATGTCCTCTCATATCCTATCCTACCCTTTATTCCTTACTTGTCAACAGACATTTAATAAAGGCTGGTGAAGAATGATGAAGACACACAGCTTGCGATAGTGAATCAAAGAATGCTGTCTTCATAACAGAAGGGACATCAAAAAGCTGACCTTTCAACACCAACACAAAGACGCTCTCTCCTTATTTCTTTCTTTCTTTTTCTTTCTTTCTTTCTTTCTTTCTTTCTTTCTTTCTTTCTTTCTTTCTTTCTTTCTCTCTTTCTTTCTTTCTTTCTCCCCCTCCGGCTTTAGATGCACAGACATTTGAAGTGGCCTACAAACAACCTCTGTCTAATCTGAGAGTTTCTTGAAGCATAGTGCTTGCATGTACAACCTTTAATCTTAAAAAGGGATTTACTGGCACTGTCACAGAAACGCTGTGATCCAGGGAAATACAAGTCTGGCTTGCTTTTTAAGTCACCCATGTCGGCGTGTTTATAGAAAACAAACAAGAAAGACGCATTAAGGAATAAACACCGCACGACAAAAGAACAAGTGATCCGACTAATCTAATCATGTAGCAAATTACCCAGACGAGTGCAACATTCGAACACTCGGCTATTGTTGCCTCATGTGTGTTTTCAAGAGAGTGTTAGGTAAGGAATTAAACACTCTGGGGGTGGGCTGTTATAAGAAAATGCACTTTTTAAAATAAATAAATAAATAAATAAATAACGCTACAGTTTTACCTCTGCTTTTTATTTGTTATATAATGTGGTTTATTTTGTTTTTAAAGCTTAGATTACATAGCGTATCAATTTATTTTCTGTGAATTAGTTGCTCTAATAGAAGCAAAAAAAACAATATGTTAATAAAAAACCCTGTGATCTAATCTACAACCAGAATAAACGTCTGTTTTATCAGAATAGAAAATAATAGACTTCATTGTAAACCAATAGCCAATCGCTGATCACCACTGTTTCCAATAACCATCACTGATCCCCACTGCTAATCAATAACCAATCAATGATCACTTATCTTTACCAATAACTAGTCACTGATCACCATTCTTTCCAATAACCAATCACTGATCTCCATTGTCAATCAATAACCAATCACTGATCACCATTGTTAACTAATAACCAATCACTGATCACCACTGTTTCTGAAAACCAATCACTGATCTCTGTTCTTAACCAATAACCAATCACTGATAACCGCTCTTAACCCATAACCAATCACTGATCACCATTGTTTCCATTAACCAATCACTCGATCACCATTGCTAATCAATAACCAATCACTGATCACCATTGTTTCCAATAACCAATCACTGATTACCGCTCTTAACCCATAACCAATCACTGATCACCGCTCTTATCCAATAACCAATCGCTGATCACCCTTGTTTCCATTAACCAATCACTGATCACTGTTGTTAACCAATAGCCAGTCACTGATCACCACTCTTATCCAATAACCAATCACTGATCACTATTGTTTCCAATAACCAATCACTGTTCACCATTGTTTCCAATAACCATTCACTGAATTTTAAAACCTTTTGTTTTTTCCAAATTTTGACCAAATAACCAACAAATTTTCCAAAAAAAAAAGCAACTACCAACGCCTCATAGCAAGGATACTCAACACCATCTGATCAATCAGCATCCAAAAAGTTTGAGTAAATGTGTTAACAGAGGAATCAGACCTCAGCAGTCCCGAGTCCCAATAAATACCTTATTCTATCCTATTATTATTATAAAAGCATTCCGTATTATTATCGTCAATCATTTGGTTTAGTTTAGCATTCATCTGAATGAATAATGAAGCCAAATTAGGACCTTTTCACATTTCCTGCTGTGATCTTGAGCACCAGAAATGAATGTACGCCTTAATCACTTCCTGAGTACATAGGAATATTGTGAAGCGTTTAAATACCGAGACGTTCATGACATCTGTAGCAAGCCTTCATCAGCTTGGAATTATATTTTTTATAATATTATTATAGCGAGAGAAGGAAGGAAGGAGTTGGATTTTGTGTATTTGTTTAGTGCACATTTATTTAAGCTTGAACAACAAGAAAAAGCTCCTTTAAAACTCTAGTCAGTTTTTGGAACACACTGTGGTGTGGTGTGATGTGGTGTCGGTTGCCATGGTGATCGCTGCAGTGTTTTGTTGTTCATTTGTTTCTTACAAATGTGATGTGATATCATGCGTTTATGCAATATATATCTGAATAAAAAGTTCCACAGTATAGATAGTTTCAGAAATTGGGGGGCGGGCACAGGAGGAGAGGTGACAGAGGAGGTAGCATCATTCCTTGCCAATCAAAAAAAAAACTAAAACAAAAAAAACAAGCATCCTGTGATGCCACATAAATAAAAACAACTCAGGCTAAACAGCATCTTTAATAGAGTGTCAGCTCAACAGTTATGTTAGTATGTTAGTGGTGCTTACTATTTATGCCCACTAGTTGGTTAGTTAGGACACATCCCCATTCAAGCATTTATTCTTCTTCTTCTTTCGGCTTTTCCCTTCAGGGGTCTCCACAGCGAATCATCTCTCTCCACCTATCCCTATCTTCTGCATCCTCAACACTTGCACCCACTAGCTTCATATCCTCATTAATTCCGTCCATATACCTCCTCTTTGGCCTTCTTCTTTGCCTCCTGCCTGGCAGCTCCATGTCCAACATTCTCCTACCAATATACTCACTCTCCCTCCTCTGAACATGTCCAAACCATCTTAATCTGGCCTCCCTAACTTTGTCCCCCAAACGTCCAACATGAGCTGTCCCTCTGATGTACTCGTTCCTAATCCTGTCCAATCTTGTCACTCCCAAAGAGAACCTCAACATCTTCAGCTCTGCTACCTCTAGCTCTGACTCCTGTCTCTTCCTCAGTGACACTGTCTCTAAACCATACAGCATGGCCGCTCTCACCACTGTCCTGTACACCTTCCCCTTGATTCTCGCTGATATTTTCCTATCACACAGAACTCCTGACACCTTTCTCCACCCATTCCTACCTGCCTGCACTCGCTTCTTTACCTCTTTCCCACACTCTCCATTACTCTGGACTGTTGACCCGAAGTACTTAAACTCCTGTACCTTCTTCACCTGTTCCACTTCCCTCCCTTTCATTCACAAAAGCATTCCAGTCAAGCATTTATTGATGGACATAAATCTTTCCCTGATGAGAGAATTTTTAATCTCTTATGAGAAGTTTGAGTTTAATCACACAATATTTATGCGATAAGAAATTTTATCGTTCTCTATCCGTGCGTTTTTATTTCTTTTTATTTCACTCCTCCCATCCGCACATGCTAAATGAACTGTATCGATGACTTGACCTTACATTAAGACACTTTGTCTTCACTACTTAACCACAACAATGCTAACCACATCCCTTAGCTGTCCATTAGCTGTGGTCTAGGCCATTTGTGCTCTATTGTAGACGATGAACAATGTGATGGAGAAGATAATGGCAGCGTTTTTGGTATTATTAGAAGACGTTCACTTTCCATAACTTACCTCTTCGCTCTCAGTCTCGTGGCTTTGTCCGCTTTATCCCCATCGAGGCTCCTGAAGGTCAGTTTGGATGAGGAGTCCACTCCAATTACACCCTTGTTGCTAAGGTAACAAAGCACTGTCTCCTCGCATGGGTCCTGCTTATGAGGCTCTAATCAGAGTCGATGGGGGTGTTTAGGCCATCGGTGTGTAGGGAAGCGCGACCTCGATGATTTGACCAGGTGGACGGAGAAAAGAGAATCGATTTTGATTTGGACGAATTCAACTCCTGTCTCTGCTTTGACAGAGAAATTAACTCAAATTACATAGCCAGGCTTTCTGATGGAGGACGATTTTGTTTTAGATACATGATCGACGTGAGGAAATCAGACAGCAGGAGCAGAGATGAAGTTTAAACTGTATAAAAAATATAGATTTAATCTAAATTAATAATCGAGAAACATGGTCATATTACGAAATCTCAAAATCATTGTACAAATATCTCTTTGTATATGCGTGTATATACTATGAGGGGAAATACTGTATTAGTGGATTTATTTACTGTAATTGCACTGCGTATATCGCCTTTGGATGGGAGGATTTCACGCAAAAAGTGTAGCTATCATGGTGAAAGTGAAGGATCTTCCTGAATTTCTCATGGGCAACGTTATAAATGTCCTTCAAATGCAAACATACTGAACAGTAATGATGCTGGTTCTGTAATACGCACGTGGAAAGTTCAATATTCGTCCCTGGACTGCGAGGTTTTATAATGTTCTCTCAGACTAACGATGATGAAGAAGGTAGTTGCTCTACCTAGAGAACAATAAGCAATGAACTGCACCATAATCATCTGTTTCTACACTTCATGTGAAAAAAAACAGCTCTGAGAAGCTCTTAGGCAAATCAGACCGCTTTTGGAGTGAATGAGGCAACAAAAATAGAAGTCTTTGTCGATAATTCAGCACAGAATGTTTGGAGAAAGAAGAGTTGCGCATATGATTCGAACAATGATGAAAAAGAGTGTTTCTTTTCCATTTTTCCACAGGATATAGCATTCGGTGTGGCAAGAAAATCCTGATTTGTCTTCAGCATTATAGCCAGTGATTGAAATTTCATGCACACGCAAATATCTTAAAGATAATATGGACAATCAGACAAGCCATTAAAGACAGGACACAAACTTTAACCTTCTCCTGCACGGGGTTTTATGCTTCTCGGTCTCCGCGGCCGACTCCTATGAAGCATTGTGTGCTGAAGTCTGACCGCTTTCTCCACTCTAAACATTACTGACCCGTGTGTATTCAGAGCTGAAGGAAATCCAGCCTCTCCTGCACTTGTTGAATTCTATTTAACACGGTCATCGAGTGCATTTAAGAGCCGGTCATGGAGCCACTCGGCAGCCTTCGGAGTCTATCGCTCTTATTCAGAGAGCAAACTGAAATTTTATCGGACAGCCTCTTCAATTAAAGCTGCGTTTCAACTCTCTGCACTGTACAATTCCCAAGGTTCTCAGTGCAGCACTGTGAAATAATGGGAAGATGTTGCCCATTGTAATGCATGAACAGTTTTTCTGTGTGCTCTGGAAGGAAAAAAAAAAACAAAAAACAGTTCTTACACTGCTCCGAAAGCCAATCAAGCGATGAATTGATGAAATCAGCATCCTTTGAAAAAGCCAAGGTTTTTTTTTTTTACACAGTGCACATTCAATTAGAGAGATAGAGAGGGGAGGGGGGGATTGTTGGAAGGGAGGCGGCGGCAGAGGTCAGGTGTGGGCAGGAAGGCTTTATGTGCTATGACGGACAAGGTTTGCGCATGTATTTGTGCTCGGCTTTATTCTTCAATCGTACATCACTTACGCACTTGTTACCGTGCAGAAGATCATCCCTCCGCCTCAGTTTGGCTCACTAGCTTCAAGGTCATTAGAAGTCATTTTACTTATTTATACTGCAGAGAGTTTTGAAGTTTGTAGCCAATTGCTTCTGAAGTTTATAGCCAACCAAGGATTGTGGGGTTTTTTTTAAGAGAGAATCCCTAACTCAGAAACAAGGGCTTCTGAGTGACAGTGGTAGCTCAAGTGGTTAAGACTCTGAGTTGTTGATCAGAAGGTCGGGGTTCAAGCCCCTACACTACTGTTGTCCCTTGAGCAAAGCACTTTACCGTCTCTTCTCCAGGGGCGCTGTGTCATGCCTGACTCTTTATCTAGCGAAACGATCGGTCGTTTTCTTAGAAAAATAAAAAATTGTACAGAAAATTTGGGTTTTTGCTTTTTTGTTTCCCCCCGACACTACGTACTACGTAATCACGTCGAAAGGTCAGGTGTGACTTAGGCGGAATTACAGACCCAGTGTTTACTAGTGTGGAGAAGGAGGACCGCTCCGAAGTTGTTGCGTGTGGAATGACACAAAGTTATATGTCTTAAAATGGTCCGTTCGTGTGTGTACCCTGGATGTGGAAATCGTTTTAAACCTAAAAGATTACGTCTGCTTGGAAATAACGTGACTGCTGACAAATTTCCTTTAAAAATCCTGAGCGATTGAAGCTGTGGTTGCTCGCTCTGCACCTGGATATCAACACACACATACATTCTCGTTGTACCATTTTGTTAGTAAAGAGCGTTCGACTTATTTGCACTTCCTTGGTCTTTGCACGTTCGTTTTGTAAACACTGGGTCTATAGTTCTGTCTACATGACGTGTATGACCTTTCGACGTGATTACGTGGTATGTAGTGTCGCGGTCGCACATCACAGAGCTAGTGCTATACGAGCTTTTGTGGTTAAAAAGTATACAATTTTTTAATTCTTCTAAGAAAATTACCTATCATTTCGCTACTTAAGACACTTTGTCTGGAAGTGAACTTCTCCTTTAACTAATGTTGAAAATCTGATAGAGCCCAGAGACACTAAATGACTATCAGATTCATCCGTGGCTCTTCCTCAAACTATTGCCACAAAGTTTACAACTGTGTAGGATGTCTTTGTATGCTATAGCTTTTATTATAACAATTTCCCTTCACTGGAACTTATGGGCACAAATATCTTCCAGCATGACAAAATTCCCATGATCTCAACCAGACCAAACATCTTCAGGATAAACTGGAATAAACCTCATGGCATTACCCTACTAAAGCTCTTGTGGCTGAATGAGAAAATCCCCAAAGCCACATATGAAAATCTGTAGAAAACCTTGATGATTGGAGGATATTATATTAGGAAAGGGGCACATGGTCTCATGGTGTTATGGTCATGTATCCAAAAACGTTTGGCCAGGTAGTGTTACACATTTATTGATTTATTTTGGTCTGGATCAGTCTTTCTTCCTCTAAGACACACCAACAACCAACACACACTTCTAGGTTATGCTCAGGAATCTCAGGGACCTGGGATCGTCCAGAAATGGTCAGGAATCTAAAAGACTTCAAATAAAGCCAAGTAAAAATTCATTGCTGGCCAGTTGTTCTGGTATAAGAGGCGTAAAACACTTGGGGACATACAGTACTCTTAGTGCATTTTCTACAGGATAATGAGTGTCAGTCTTCCTCCTACACTCTATAATAATCCCACAACACTGTATAAAATCAGATCATTTAAGTTTTTTCGAAGCTTCACCTCAAGCTGATTATGCTACTATCTGTCCTGTAGTATAGCCAAGGAATAGCTGTTCCTTTCTTTTGAAAAGTTACCCCTCATATTGGGAACTCTGGAGGTTAGCATCCCATAATTTATGTAGAAAAAAAACTCAAATCCCAGTGGTTTTGAATCCTTCTGGTTTTGGTGTACTCAAACTAGCATCTATGACATGGATGACTCACACACTTTAGCTCCATTTTAGCTTCAGCTCTGATCTTGAACATTTTTTGGGCTCCATAGCCCAGGGATAGAATGTGGTATAATGATTTGAATGTAAGCGTGTAACTCTGAGTCATAGTATAAAACACCAAGCAAGACATTTCTAAGGAGATATATTTGTACAGAAAATATTATAAATACATGCATGTTTTAAGAAGGTTTTTTTTTTTCTTTTTTAAAGACAGTTTTTTCAGCAGTGTCTGAGGGAAGTTCATTATCCATGGTTGCCATCAGCTGTCAGCACATCATTTATTTTATTTTGTTTTAAATTTTTTTAATTGGCAAACTTTTCTTCATTTTTAAGGCTTTGTGTGGGAAAACAAGGCCACATGCATTTCAAACATTTCAGACATCGTCCACTCTCGCCACTTGTATCAGAATATATCTTATACTTTACACTTCTATATCTTAGTCTTTGTTTGCAGAGATTTATTAGATATAATTCAGATTTGTGCTAAAAAAATAAATAAAAAGATGTTTTTTGATGTTAAATTAAAGTTTTATTATTATTATTATTATTATTATTATTATTATTATTATTAGTTTTATTTATTTATTTATCTATCTATCTATCTATTTATTTATTGCATTGACACATTTGTTTTTCATTTTCTTAGTCTTTGTGTGTCAACACTTACACATTTCTGGCATAATTCTGACTATTAAAAAAAAAAAATCTGCCGATTATAATTCTGCTTGCTAGCTATGAAAAAGATCAGTAGCTTTTTTAGCTACAGAGTATTTTTAAACTATCCCAAAATCAGTGTAAAAACCGTGAACATGGCAACTCTGTCATTAGCTGATCTATCCACTGCTCCTCTTATACTGAAAATATTCGTAGAGCAAATATGGGGGCAGTGTGGCTCTTGTCCCAGTGGGCCTCTGTTTGTGATTGTGGTAGTTCCTGTTTTGGCCACTAGGTTCAGTAATAGTGCTATGGAGCTCTATAAGTCTAGAAAGACCTGATTCTTTATTATTATTATTATTATTATTATTATTATTATTATTTTATATATGTAACACACTTTTAAAGTGTATTCATCCTCTGTTATGTAACATTTTATTCCGAATCGCTAACACACACCCTGTCACATGTACTGTTCAACTCATGAAAACATTGCTCCATGCATGCTAGCAATGATGCATGACCGGCAGAGGAATCCTAGCTCACACAGGCCTCCTGTCCTTGGCCTGCGTTGGAGCCTTTGATGTGCAGCTGTGGTGCCCGGCGATTAGATAAAGCACATTTGATGGAGGCTGTGATAAAAGTAATCACTTTCGTTTGCAGTCTGTCTCTCACTAGCATGAGACGGCTAGCATTCTATGTGTAGCCATGGTAACCAGACCAGAGCCCGAACAACCCGCGTGTTAGTGCAGGAATCCTGGTTTGAAGTAAAATGGGTCATACAAATGTCTTGTGTGATGGAAAACCGCCTTTCTGCTGGTATAGTTCCTAACTCCAAAATTATGGTCACCGTTAAAGAATATAAAGTACTGTATAATAAAGAAAAGGTATATATTTATAGGTGTAAGGGGTTAACTTGAGGATTTACAGCTAATCTCATCCCACAGAAATCTATCAGCGTGAACCAAATCATCCGTGTGCAGGAAGTGAATCATATTGATCTCTAATGATTCGGCCTCGCCTCATTAAGATGCACGCGTTAAAAGGATGAGCCACAGAGCGCTTTCTCACTGCAATCATCGCTCTTTCTCTCCTCTGTAACCCTCGAGCTTTGCGTGCCATTTTTTGGCTGACATCAAGCCCAAATTCCCACAAGCACCTTAATTACAATTGATCTCCGCCGTGTCCTTCCACTCTCTGCCCGGGTTAATTTATCATTTAGTTCCACTCGGTTATCTCTTGTGTTTTTTAGGGAGTTCCTAGTGTAACACAAAGCACAAAGCTTTCCTCTTTCTTTCTGTCACTTTGTCTAATATACATGTCCTCCTGGCTCAAGAACAAGTTTCATGACCTAGAACTTGCTTTGTCTGAGGAGGAGGACAGAACGTGACGCTCAGAATTCCTCTCACTTTTATTACATTTATATTTACTTTTATGACGTTTGGCGGACACCTTTATCCAGACGACTTGCATTTACAGTGGAGCCTCGGCATACAAATTGAACTCGTTCTAGAGTTCTTAAGGTGAAAACATAAGAAATGCAGATAATCCGTTTCACCCAAAAATATGACCAATACGAAGCGTATGTAAACTGTATGGTTGCTTACAAAGAACTGACCCAAGCCAAGCATTCCATGTCAAGGGTCCTCACAGGAAATTGTACCACCAAGCTTGGGCTAAAAATAGAACAGACCACCCACGCCACCGATCTGTCAACAACAAAAAAAACGCCCGGAAAATCACCTAGCTTTTGAACGCATGCTGAAGGCAACGTTGGTATCGTGGGTTGACTCTTTTGAAACAGCTTTCACTGACTGAAAAAATTAGTAAAATTCACAGACACAAACAAGTTTTGAACGGCTCCCAGACATACGTGCAACTTAGATGGCGTCCAGTTTGGTTCGTTCATATGCCCAAAATGCTTCATATGCCAATGCAAATTTAAAAGTCAAGTCAAGAAGCTTTTTTATTGTCATTTCAACCACATATAGCTGACGCAGTACATAGTGAAATTAAACAACGTTTCTCCAGGACCCTGGTGCTACATAAACAACATACTGAGCAGGACTATGCTTAATGGTCCGGCAGTTGCAGCTTAGTGGTGCTGGGATTTGAATTCCCAACCTTCTGCCAAGTGGCACTGGGATTTGAACTCCACATATTGTTCATGGTGGTAATGCAGCACAGAAAAGCTGGGGCCGATGCTCTGATATACTTGGAACTGCTCATTTCCTAAAATTTCATTACTTGATCTCCACCTTACAATTTTTCCCACTGACTTTCCCACTACCTTATTTTCTGTCTTGGCCAATTCCCACCCACTAGTCAGCTGTTCCATATTGCATCCAACAACTACCAGTCGGGGAGGGTAAAAGTAAAAGGATATAAAGGGACATGAAGCCACCCAACCACATTTTTAACCACTGTTGAGAAGTTTTTTCTGCATCACAAGGCAGAGCAAGATACTTAAAAGGTCTGATACTTTAACAGGGCTTTCTACCCTCTTCCACATACCTCAGCTCATACATGCTCGTGATTGGCTAGTGTCACTCTGACTGACTTTTAATCATCTTTATTATATTTAATCTATATATTATATTAATTTTTATATTAATATAATATATATGATTATCTTTGAAAAAATATGATAAAGCAAATCCAAGCTGTGCGTTTTTTGGGATTTATCTAAGTATCTTTGTGCTAATGGACCGCATATCTTGTGGGGGTAAAAATGCTTTCTATTCTTTTGTCCATCATGTTTTCCCCTTGGGAAAGTTTCCTATTTAAAAAACCCACCACCAGATTAAACAAGAGCGGGAAGTCCAAAGTGAGCGGAGTGTCTGCCTGCTCGTGATTAATGGTCTATTAATGATAGCCCGAAGACGCAAAGTTTTTTTCTGGGGAGCGTAGATATGCAAATGAATCGACGAGAGAGAAGAGAATCGAGTGAAGGGGATCCAAATGATCAGCGTGACCTTTGCAAACTGTCATAACGGCCAGTTCTTTGACTTATTTTTAATCACGTTCTGTCTTTCTCATACCTGTGATCCAAAAGAGCACAAAAGTGTAGTGTGACTCGTCATTTTCCAACCAGGCTCTGTTTAGACTGTTGTATTATACAACAGCAAACAACCAGAAAGGCTGAAAGTGAACACCTTTCCATGTTTCCACACGTTTCCACATGTTTCCAGGCCAAACGCATCCTTTCAAACTGTCCCTCCTGCTGCATCACAGGGCAGTGTAAGACACTCAAAAGAGAATGCAGTCTGTCCTCATCATTTCTCTACAAACTTGGCTCACCTTTATGTAATTAAATTAATTAGATCCTCAGACTCGGGGTTATAAACCTGGCTTGTCTGAGAAGGTACTGAAACGTGATTTTCATTTAGAATCATGCTTCAGCGTGTCAATGAATGCATTTCATTCATTGTGCCCCGTCCTTGTTGTTATTATCTGTTTATTGTCAGCCTTCAATGATGTGGATCTTTCGCTCTTCACCATTCCATGTGAATGAGCTGTTACTATAGAAACGCAAGTATTAAACCAAGCCCGTTATATCTGAATTAAAGCTGGAACGACTACCAGTGATGCTCTTACAGAAAAATATTCAACACCTTCCGAACAATCCGATTGGTATCATAAATAAATTGCTAGCAGCTTTTTTTTCTGGATCAAGACGTGCAGGTTTTTTTTTTTTTTTTTTTTTTTTTTTTAATCTAACTGCATTCCCCACAATATGCTCTCAACACACCCACACCGCACGGAAAGCCACCATCCTGAACCAAGGTCACGTCTCCCGTCTGCCTCGTCTCCATTTCCCCTTGCGCGTTACAGCCGAGCCACCATTCTGCCGCTCGGATCCTGCTGTTCGGTTTGACCCACTGCGTCTCCTAGAGGGCTGCTGTCAAAGAGCCTGACAGCTGGGGAGGGAGAGTGAGATACGGTCCTCCTGTGGTCCTGTTTGTGTTGCACCTCCATCTTTTTCCCTACTAAATAGGCTGACAAGGGAGAAGAGCAAACAGTCTGGCATGCAGTGAAAAAGAGGGCAGAGAAAATATTACCAATACTGAAAGATATGACGGTTAGCTTAAGGGTTTAACGGATCTTTGGAATATTCAAACAGAGATGAATAATGCTTCTTCTCATCTAATTTTTTTCACTTTCTGATTTGTCTAGTTTTTACGAGTCCTCCAAATTTCAATACTGTCTTTTGTCCAGCTCTTGAAATATTTACCTGTACCAGGAAAATTAACGTAAATACAGAAATAAGCCAGTAATTTGTCTGCAATTACATCCAATTACAAACATCCAGTGAGAAGCAGGTCTGTGGTTGGAAATGGGCAGACTGATTTGAGAAGGCTAGAGTAACTCAAATAGCCACTCGATAGATAGATAGATAGATAGATAGATAGATAGATAGATAGATAGATAGATAGATAGATAGGATAGGTAGATAGGTAGAACTTTATTGTCATGGAAAAAAAAAGTACAAAAAATACATAGCAGTGAAATGCCGTTTAGCATCTACCAGAAGTGAAAATAGTAGAAATTGTGGAGTAAGTACAGATAAATATGTAAATATGTACATCAATAAATAAAGCTATGTCAGTATGTGCATAGAGAAGTATGTGCAAGTTGTATTTACAGCAGATAAAGTGTTAAGTGTAATTATATATTGTGCAAAATGTGTGCATTATGTACATTGTATATATAAACTAGGGGTAATCTATGAAATTAACAATATGTACATTCTAATTATATTGCATTATAATACAGAGAAAATGTAGCAGAATGTACAGGGTGAAGCAGAACTGCAAGGTGGTGAAGTGTAGTGAGACATGAGTGTCCTAGCGGTGTAGTGAAGAGTTCAGAAGATTTATGGTTGTGGGGAAAAAAACTGGCCCTGAACCTGCTGGTTCTGGTGCGGATGGACCTGTATCTTCTCCTGGACGGAAGGAGGTTGAACAGCTTGTGACTAGGGTGGGAGGAGTCTTTGATGATTTTGTGTGCTCTGTGCAGACATCTACGAAATAAATAACTAAATATACTAAATTATAACTAGTGATTGTACGTAACGTATATGTAGATGGTGGAATCATTCCGGCAAATTCTTTGGGAACACTTTGTACAGTTGTGTAGCTTTCTCTCTCTCTCGCTCTCTCTCTCTCTCTCTCTCTCTCTCTCTCTCACTCTCTCTCCCTCTCTCTCTCTCTCTCTCTCTCTCTCTCTTGCTGAGTTGTAAGGGGTCTTGCATTTGATTCAATATTGTTCTACCTATAGAGCTCTGAATCACTCTGCCGATGCAGTCACAAAAGCCCTTTGCTGGTATTTTTGTATGTGCCTTAAAGTCTTTCCGGGAATCTGTGAGAATAAAGGTAGCACAGATATTTGCTATCATGTAACATAACCCCTCCTAACTAGCGCCAGTTGTGGCTCTTGACTCGAAGCCAAACATTTTTTATCTTCCTTTGTTTTGTCCCTCAAGTCCTATAAAACACCGAAACATCTAACAGCAACCATGCAATCATCTTCAACCACTTATCTCCCTTTGAAGCCCAATCCTTCTGTATAGAACGATCCCCAAGATGGGCCTGGCTCATCGATCATTGACGTCCATCGATCACACTCTTATTAAACCCGTGCTCCTTCTGCTCAGACATCTCAGTAACTCCACAAGGCTTCACTCAATACCGTGATGTGACATAAACACCTCTCTAAGCAACAGATAAGGAGAAATTCTAGCTCCAAGAAACTATAAAATGTCCAAATCAACAAGATTATTGATGTAGTTACAGCATCACAATGAGATTTCTCGTGAATATCCATTTGACATGATGTTTTTGTCGCTGTGTGTTATCGGTGTGTCATGCTTGCCAAGGCTCAGACAGAAAACTACATCTATTTTTCCAAACAGTAATTACGGCGTAGCAATATGCCTCCGTTGTTGTCTTGATGGCGGTGTGACAGTTCATTTCTCTGGGTATGTGGCAGTCTATGAGCTGGATGTGGACATAATCAGCAGGTGATCCCAAGCGAATGGTGAAAGAATCAGATTCACCGTGTTGTTTGAGTAGCATGCAAAAATATATATATATATATAGCAGCCGAGAACTACTCTTCTGTATGACGGGCAGAGAGGATATGATTCGTTTTGAATTGCTGTAGTAGGTTCTGCCTCGTGGTAGGCATAAATGAGTCAAACTGCTTCACCTTCCTTTTTCACTGCGGGGAGCTACGGCTCTCACGCAGATACATAGAACACAATATGCCAGGTTTCCGTTCTAAATGATAAGATTTACATAGCTAGAGCTTGCTTTATTTAATAGGAGCACACTCAGAAATAAAGAGTTAGTGTTATAAGGATTGGTTAGATTAAGCTGCCGTTGGAAGGGTGGAGGAAGAGCAGAAGGGCAGGAGATAAAGAAAAATTAGCCAACTTTGCTAGTATTTTTTCAGACTAGCTGATAGCAGAGAGTGAGCTGATGATGGACACGAGCTTCCACACTGCACACTCTTGAGTTTCAGAATCAACAGTTTCAGCTGGGTGTTATTTTAAGCAGCATGGTGCTTATGGAGTTATTATTTTGTACATGTGTTGCACTGATTTATTTTCAGTGTAGCCTAAACAGAACAGTCGCTGAAAACAAAAGAGCTCATGTATGGCTGTTAACTGCAATGCAGTTTAACTCATTCTTTGCTAATAACTTTTGGATTTTAAAAGATATGTTAAAACAGTCACATAAAATCTGTGTTTACTTTATCATTTAGACGTCCGGTCTTCAGTTTCTACACACGATGGGTCATTTGTGTTGTTTCAGAATTGTTTGTACCCTCATACATTAGATAGGTGATATAACTTGCATCTGGACAAACATCCAATTATCTCGAGCTGGTGTTGGTGCAGGTTTTTATTCCAACCAAGCAGAAGCCACCCCTGAGTCTAAAACAAAAACAAGGTCAACTGATTGAACCGGTGGAATCAGGTGTGGCTCATGTTTGATTGGAACGAAAACCTGCACCCACAATGACCCTTTGAGGAAAAGACTGGACCAGTGACATGTATCAACTAAACCAGAGGTCAACATGATTGAGTCCCACAAATCTTTGAATAAGGATATTCAAGGGAAACTTTTTGAAAGGTCATGGCGGGGTTATTTCAAACATGGCCAGACGGCATGTAGTGATCACAGTAAGAAACTCAGGAACAGAAACAGACAAGTACAGCCTTGAAAATAGCTACAAAATTGAATGAACACCAGTTTCAACAAATACTGAACCTCAACTGGACCTTCACACAACTGGAATTAATGGAGGAAAACTTTCATATCAAAGGCCATATCAAAATTATTACAGAAAGAATACCTTGGTGTAAGAACCACCTTAAAATCTGGGAGAAAATAGTCTGTGTTCATGTTTTCAGAGGAATCCTGTGGACGCTTTTAACCCACAGCGCCAATGGCAAGTATTATTAGATCCGGTGTTTGCTTCGCGTGACCGTATAACAGGCAATAAATACGTGGCAGTTTTACCAGAGCTCTTTTTCTCATCTTCCAGGAAGATAACACCTTCATACTTACTGCTAAATTCATTCAAGCACGGTTTGTTAAACACCAAATTGAAGTGCCGTCCATGGCTTCCTCAAGCACCAGATTAAATCATCATTGAACCTTTATGGGATGTTTCTAGAACACTGTGAAGTATTCCACTTCACAAGAACTCCTCATTCATCATCCCTTTAAGAAATGGTTAAATCGCTTGCCTGATAATACGTGGGTAAATTACTTGCTTAATCCAATTTAGTGCAAAAATACACGCACTGCCAAGCCCTGTTAAGGCTTCTTCAAAGCTTGTGGAAGATTCATAAAGGTGAAGACAAGTGAAATACAGGGATGTATGCTGTAAGGCTGGCATTCAAAATCAGTACCATGGCAGACGGAAAGTGTTAAACGTGACTGGCAGAAGGAATCACATTTGTGGCACTTAATCTCCAGATTATATTCCCTTCTTCACACTCTTATCCCTGTGTTTGTCTCTATCTGTCTGTCGTCTCCAGTAATACTGACAAGCACACATTCCTTCTGTAGAGCCAACAAGAATCTGACAGGTTTGTGTGTATCAGTGCTTGTCTGAGAGCAAGAAAGCTGCACTACTCTCTTTCCATGTCCACAGTGTGGCTTTCAACAGAAGGGATATCCTGCCACCCATTTCAATATATTGAGACATGAACTTTAACCTTAGCCCTTTCTGCACACTGTTTCCTTTCAAATGGTTCGAGCTCACAGGAAGGACAAGGCAAACTACCACTCTGTACAACCATGGCAAGCGAAAAAGCATCTCAGAAGGGCAGCACATTTCACATCTTGACATGCAGTTGGATTGCAAGAGCAAAATATCACGTTGGGTTCCATTCTTGTCAAGCAGGAAATGGTATCTGAGGCTACGCTAGGCTCAGAAACCGAAAATGACCAAAATCCAATAGACTCTCTGCTTGTAATTACATTACCCCACAACCCAGTATTTTTTTATTATATGGTTTGTCTCCATGGTCAACCGCCACTGTATAAAGGCATGGCTGAGTTTAGACGGAGTCTTACCAACAGACTCATATATTTCCACCCACACGGTTTCTCCAGGTTTCATTCTGCTCCCCTCTAATGGTCTACTGTAAAGGTCCAGTCCACTCTCTAATTACATAGCAGCCAGAGAGCAGCCCTCGATAAGCATCTCTCTTACTGTGAGAGCACTGACCTGCTAATCTAACTTACTTTGATACCTGCAGGATCCCAGCCTCCAGCTAGTACATTGTGAAAGTGGCTGATTCTCTTGTGACCTACAAGAAATGACCGGCAACAGCGTGAAATTTAACAAAGGTAAAAAAAAAAAAAAAAACGAGGTGTGAGTAAACTGGGCAACTTTTTTATCTGGATAGATTTATCTGTCTTATCAGTCCTCGACAGAAATGAGCAATGGTTCATAATTTAATGGGTTTCTATTGTAGTATTTACATCTAAATTGTGACACTGCTTAGCTTGTGTTGTTAACAAACCTCAACTTTAGAAAAATAGTTTATTTTAAGACTTCATTGGATAATTAAGTGAGAAATAACACACAACAGACAGACTACGCTGTTCTACGAAAATAAAGCACTCCAGGGTGGTTTGATTCGGTACAGCGCGCGACTGGGTGGCCATCTTTTCTGAATTAATTTCATATAACAGCACAGTCTTGAATGTGCAATTCTGCTTAAACTACGGCCATTTGCCAACAATTACAATATTTAATTGATTAAACAATGACATATCGCACATTATAATGGTTTATATTTAGATTTAATGATGTGAAAGGTCCAAGAGACAGGTTCCTGTTCTCATTAACGTTATCACTGCGATAAACAGTCATTCTCTCTCCACACACACTCTCTCTTTCTCTCTCTCTCTCTCTCTTGCACACACACACACACACACACACACATACATACACACTCAGACGCACTAAAAGCACAGCCTGTCAATTCACAAAGAAAATGGAAAGTGTAGCCAAGACTGAGAGCACTTAAACCAAGACTCCTTCCATAAACATTGTTATATAAATGTCTCCTACCAAAAAAAAAAAAAAATAAGTCACCACATCAACGATTACTTTGTTAAACAACACATTTGTAAATCTGTTCATGAATTATTTGGAGCATCCGCTGTACAAGTCCTATGTGTATGTTGCATTAGAAGCAATAAGCCCCATTAATATTAACCTTGTGTTCATATTACAGAACTCTGACCAATCGGATTTGAGCATTCAACCGTGCAAAGATTGATCCAAAGATCATTTAAAGATTATTTATATTAGAGCAGTTCTTCATTTCCATAGCTTTAATCTAATTAATCGACATTAATCTAACTGTCAGGCTTGCTTTACGATTTCACCTGACTTGACTCGGCCTCACAAAGACCTTAATCATCCCAGTTTGTGTAACGTCAAGGATTTTACAGTCCATCATCAAGATAATGTGAATCTTTAGCCACATCAGCTTGAGAATAATTAGCATTCCTCAGCATGCTTTAGATTTTTTCCGAATTAGCTGCAATCCTTAATGAAGCCTCGTTAAACCCTGTTCAGTCGAAATCCACTTGCCAGGGAAAACACAAGCATGGACGCGAAGTAATCGCTTCAGATGGGCTTAATACTTTTTAATGCCGCATACGGACGGGACGGATGCCATGTTTTACAAAAATATGTAAACCATTGGGAAAAATGATTGCAAAAAGACTTTGGAGATGATCGAGAAAC
The DNA here is from genome assembly GCA_033459395.1 of Hemibagrus guttatus. Classification (NCBI taxonomy): domain Eukaryota; kingdom Metazoa; phylum Chordata; class Actinopteri; order Siluriformes; family Bagridae; genus Hemibagrus; species Hemibagrus guttatus. Next base: position 4,944,645 of record JAUCMX010000027.1, read on the forward strand.
AAAACTGGTCAACAGAGTAGGTTAAGATATTAATAGTAGAAATAAAAAATTCAAAAATTCAAAATTTAGAAACAAGGGGAAGGCAAACTTTTGCACTCTGTCTAAAAAATACCATTTGTAGTAAGAATATTTTGCTTTTATATGTAAATTCTCAACAATTAAATTCCATCCATAACCACGGTTTCATATTTGTATCCTTGTACAATGAGCCCCCTCATTTATATTTCTTATTGTCTGATTTTCCAAACCAAATATATATATATATATCTAAAAATATAAATATTTTTATTTGTCAGATTGCAAGCTGTTTCAGTCATTTGAATTCGTCAGCGTCGTGACACATGTTGCGTTGATGCTCAGTCTTTCAGTACAAACAACCGAATCACAATCTATAAACATCACTCTTGCCTTTATCATTAATTCTCACCTTCTGGATGACCCGGGTGCCAAATGAGAAATCTGCTACTTAGTGTGCATTAGTGATGTTACTGTGTGATTAAAACACTGATGAAATGGTCAATTAACGTTACTTTAGAGAAGATTAAGCCATGGGTTTTTGCTTGGAGATGTCAATGTGACTTAAAGTGTAAGGAAATAACTGCATACTGTATAAGGGGGGTCAGTATGCCGGACCTTCTGGTTGCCTTGGCAATTTCCTTGTCTGAGAGAAGTCCTTGGATAGAGAAACCGGCTAAAATGTGTTTCAGGTTCTCAGCCTTTGTGTCACATGCATTACTGATTGAAGGACATCATGGTATTTCAGCTGATTTACTTCCAGGATTAAACTCGAAGTAGCTTAATAAGTCTGGTTCCTGTCAAAGTTTCTTCCCGGTTTGTTCATCTGGGTTCGAAATCTACATCCTGCTTTCTCTACAGCTGCTTTGTGGCGACGTGCAACACAAATAAAATGTAATTGAATCGAATGGAAAGGGATTTTTGGAAACAGCTTGCATATGATATAATTGCTTCAGCGGGCATTTTTGGCTCTGCCTGTTAATGGGTGAGCAGTTTATTGTTCCTATCTTGGTGAACAAATGATAAAAGCAAATAATAATTTGGACGGTTTGGAGATTACGTTAATTGAGCTTGCGTGCCAGGACAGATGGTATGTGGATCAGAGAGACGGCAGTGTTTTGTATAACCAGGTAGAAAAAAACTTATTAAAGACTCAGATTTACACAAAGGTCTCTAACCATTAAGCAGATTTTTTTGAGGAATGTAGATGGTTGTTTATCGGAGAAGAAATAAACACAACTCCAAATGAAGATCATTTGAGAAATCTTTTTGCAAATTCTAATTCTAGGCTTATCTTACAGCAAACAAGACTTCCAGGTCAGGATTTGTAGCACTATCAGAGAAACAGCCTCTTTTATTCTTAATTCAGTCCTGCCCATGCCATTATCAGAATGGTATTTGGTGTGATTAAAGAACAGGCTTAGATGACATGGACTGGTCAAAGATTTTTTTATTTTATTTTATATAGAGAATACTGTGCTGTATCCCTGTGCAGCCAGACGTGGACTCAATGATCAATCAGATTCTACAAGGAGTCCAACAGACAGATCATACACCAGCATGTGTCCTTAAGGCTGCTGGGGTTTGACTGATTACTTCATTTCTCTTCCTTGGTTAAAGAAGTCGATTGTCAAGCCTTGGGCTGCGGAGTCCAAATCGCATCATTTCTGCATCTCTCGTCCTCCTTTCTTTGCCGACTCCTGAATTTTTATGGGTGCTGATAGGATGAAATATAATAGTGGTTCTTGGAGGTCGTATTAGAGTGTTATTCCACAGCAGTGTGTTAGAGATATCTCTCTGTAATGAGCCGTGCAGTTGGCTACGGAATTATAGACAAAGATGTGTTAAAAAATGTTAGCTTTAAAAACAGCCGTTAGTGAATTTTTTTTTATCTTAAAATGAGAAATTCTTAATAACAAAATGTAGTCGGATATAGTTTTCAGTTATAGGTCCGTTTTTAAGTTCACCTGAGTGTTCATCCATGACTTCCTGTTTCACTGTGAGATAAATAGGAAGTGACACAGAGGCCAGATTCCCTTTAGTCAGCACAGGGAAGATTACAGAATACACACAAGACCAATGTGTGTCTCTCCTAAATCAGGTAATAGCTATAACATTGTTTTCGCCATCGTTAGAGAATTTATAATGATGTTTACGACAACCAACACTGGAAAGAAGCTGCCTGGATGAGGACACGTGTATTTTAGCCTGCACCCCAGAGATTGAGGCAAAACATTTGTACATGGATTACAGGTGGAGAGTCACCAAGTTTCCAGATCCTACAGTTTAGACACAAACCTGAACTATTTCAAAGGCATTCCAGAGAAATCCTTACATTTCATCTGACCACAAATCACAAGGCACCTAGAGTTTGCTAGATCCTACTGGCTGGAATCGGGTTCTAAGACAAAATAGAGCTTTTCGGCAACAAATTTTGCTTCTTGGAATCATTCTGTCATCTTTTTTCCTTAAGGAGCAACATATCGTAATAGTCTTAGCAGGCATCAGCTCACGTTGCCTTGAACACCTTGTTTTTCAAACAGGTAAAAATCGACATATTACACATTATACTGCCAAAGGTTTTGGGACACCCCTCCAAATTATTGAATTCAGGTGTTCTGATCACTTCCATGGCCACAGGTGTATAAAATCAAGCACCTAGGCATGCAGACTGCTTCTACAAACATTTGTGAAAGAATGAGTCGCTCTCAGGAGCTCAGTGAATTCAAGCATGGTACCGTGATTGGTTGCCTCCTGTGCAATAAGTCCATTCATAAAATTTCCTTAATACTAAATATTCCACAGTCAACTGTAAGTGGTATTATGGACCAGTCTGGTTTTTGGCGGTTGCCAGGAAAAAGGTACTTGCCTGACTGCATTGTATCAAGTGTAAAGATTATGGTGCAATGTTGGTCTTCAGGGGTTGGGCTAAGCCCCTTAGTTCCAGTGAAGGGAACTCTTAATGCTTCAGTATACCAAGACATTTTGAACAATTTCATGCTCCCAGCATTGTGGGAACAGTTTGGGGATGACCCCTTCCTGTTCCAACATGACTGCACACCAGTGCACAAAGCAATGTCCATAAAGACATGGATGAGCGAGTTTGGTGTGGAGGAACTTGACTGGTCTGCACAGAGTCCTGACCTCAACCTGATAGAACACCTGTGGGATGAATTAGAGCAGAGACTGCGAGCCAGCCCTTAACATCAGTGTCTGACCACACAAATGCGCTTCTAGAGGAATGGTCAAAAATAAACACATTTCTAAATCTTGTGGAAAGCATTTCCAGAAAAGTTGTAGCTGCAAAAAGGGCAGGCCAGCTGCATATTAAACCCTACGGATTAAGAATGGGATGTCATTAAAGTTCATGTGCATGTACGGGCAGATGTCCCAAAACTTTTGCCAATATAAGTGTATGTCCTGTGAAGCATGGTGGTGGCAGAAAGCCGAAGGTAAGAAGGAATTTCATTTTCCAACATGATAATGATATAGGTATAGGAAATGGAAGATTAAAGTCTTAGAATAGCCAATGAGAATACAGATCTCTATTGTATAGAAAACTGATTTAATGATTTGAAGAGGGCTGTGCACAGTAATATAAGATGTCTGTAAGATGTAAGATGTCTGGAGGTCACTGGATCCTTCTGGCTGGAATTGGATTTTAGACAATGGACAATGGTTGGCATAAACGGAAGGATTGTTAAACAATAAAGAACCAAAGAACAAAGAAGCAGGTCTGTGACCTTGTACCAGGCTGCTTCTGCCAGGAAGTGTCAATTGGGTGGTGGTTGAATCAAAACATTGACCAAAACAAATGCATTAGAGTCTAGCAAAATCAAGACACCCCCCCCACCCCACCCCACCCCAGTATCCTGACTGGAAACCTGTGGAGTGAGATGAAGAGGTGAGAGTTATGGGACCGGCTCTAGGACCCTGGAGGATCTGGAGAGATTCTGGATTAAGGACTGCTCTCAGATTCCTCATTCATTCATACCATGCACTACAGGATTTTAGTGGTGTTATTTTGGTAAAGGGCATTGCCAATAATTCTGGAGCTGATTTAATATCCATTTGTCTTTCCATGCAGTTTTTTTTAATTACCACTTACATCCTCATTTATAATGTTCTTGTTTTCTTTTTCATTACTTCATTTATTCTCAACACTTGTTTGCCTCCTAATTGTATTTTTATGCTGCGTCATTTCATTCAAATTACATTTGAACGATTGCGTTTAGCGTATTATTTAACTTTTTTGTCTGAGAAAGCACTATTTGTTAGATTACACAAATAAAGATAGCACACAAAATAATACCAGAACATCGATCAACACGTCGACGCTGCCTGGAAACTCGCACTGCAAATTTATATTTGCCGGGTGGACTAAGTAAAAAATGAGCGTTTGTTGTGCAGGTGCACATAAAAACCTCCCCTACCGAGCTGGGTTATTATGGGCCCTGTATTGCACAGCAGGCTGTAGTAATGGCCCCACGCTCTCCAGTGCCATCAACTGAAGTGCTTCTAGAGCCAGCATTACCTTCTCTGCAGGTTCATTTTCAGACTGCAATTCAAATCGGACACGTTGTCCAAGGCTGGTTTTTAAAAAGCTTTTTGTTCCACATTGTCCATGGCTGATTTTTGGGTCAGGGTTGGTTTAGCCAAAAATGTTTAGTCAGCTGAATCAATGATGAACCTCAATGTATTTACATGACCTATACTTTTTTATTATTATTATTAGCAGTAGTAGTAGTATTACCGAAGCACAGTTGAACTCCATAGCAGTGTACTATATTGTTTTAGCCCCCACGTTCTTACTCCAGACACATTTCCATCATTACCAGCAATTGCGTCAGACAGCACCAGTGAACTTCTAATGTGAGATGGACACAAAATTGGGCACTAATGAAGCACAGAAAATGGATTTGAATGCTCCAAGAGTTATGGGTGTTTAGTCATAGAGTGCTAGATTTTGTGGTACACGTTTTCTTGTAATCATAATTTCTGTGTTATAGTGTTATCTCACTATATCAAAGATTTATAGGTATAATGTTTTAAAAATTAATACACCGTTTGATTTAGTACAAATTGCTTTCATGCAATACTGCACTCTTTTATTTAAATGGTAATGGTTACTTCTGTGAGTCTGGCTGTTAAGTCTAGCTGTAAAAAGACAGAAAAATGTTTGAATTAAACTGTTAAAATCCTTGAAAGAGAAAAATATTCAAGCTAAAGGCTATGTAACAACTTTGCAGCCTTCTTGCTCCAAACGTTTGTTACGTTACCTTTTGGAATCACCTTTTAGTCTTGCGGAGCAACACATCATAATAGGTTCAGCAGGCATCAGTTCATGTTGCCTTGAACAGGCATGTTTCTCTAAACAAACAGCAGATAGGACACAGTATGTCTTGTAAAGCATGGTGGTGGTAGCATCATGATATTTCAAAACATCACTCGACCTGTTGGTCAGTGTCGGAAAACTGAAGATATGGAAGAAGTTCATCTTTCACGGTTTGCCTTCAGAATCGGAAGATCAGACTCTTGAAATGAGCAATGAGAAGCCAGATCTCAGTTCCATAGAAAACTGGTGGAATGACCTGGAGAGGGCTGATCTGATGGCACTTGATCTATTTGATTTTGCAAGGGATAAAGTCCAACCCTGGACTTTTCCAGACTTGAAGAAAGTCTGGGTGTGTAAAGACCACCACAGAATCCAAGAGAATCCTGTAACAGCATGGCTGCTCACCCAAACCTCAAGACATTTTAGCAACCTACATTTAGAAAAGGTACTAAATGCCGGAGACAACACAAGCCTAAATAGGTGCTAATCATTATCATCAACAGCACAAGAAAAGACAATCAGTATTAAATTGTATAAAGATGCACTCACCTGGCACTACCCTCCAACAAGCTGCCATTACCCTCCAACAATGTTCAATAGAGTTACAATGCTAATTACCGGTTTTGTCCATTTTGTCATTGAATCTAGTGACTGTTGTTGTTGCCAGGCTCTAAAAGGCCAGGGGTGTAATTGGCTCGTGGTGTACACTCCTGGCTTGAAGCATGCCTACGGGCTCTCCAGAAGAAAAAAAAAAACCCAGATAATGGTCCTGCATAATGAAGTGTTAGCTAACAAGCTATCAATTGCTTGAATTGTCTTTGAGTCATAATGGTAATGAATTTTCCAGAATAGGACCACTGACACACATTTAATTAACCCTACCACCTTAAAATGCACAATAAGCTTCCGGAGTTACAGAACACAGGTAATTTAGCAACTGAATGTTTGTACCAGCGCTTATTGTTGCATGCGAGAGGCTTGACGTGTGGTCCATGCCTTACCAACCTGTCAAGGGCAAATGGGTGGCCATCACTCTTACCTTGACTTGCCTGCCTCAGGCATGTGTTGGACTCAAGTGCAGTGGGATGCTCCTGTCCACGCCTGTATTCAGTATGTGACCTGCATTTAATGCGCTGGAAATGTAGGGTTTTTACACGTATGTCAGGATAGACAGGGAGAGTTCAAGAATAATGGTGATTACAGATAATGATTCATAATGTAGGGAAATTGTTGTGTCCATCATTACACACACACACACACACAAAAGCATTTTTGCTTAGGTAGGATTTCTTTGTGCTTTGATTCGGGTCTCTCTGTAATTTCTTAGGTGTTTTTGTTTGTTTTGCCTGCAGAACATGCAGGCTTAATTAATGTCTTACTGCTGTTGTTGTTGTTGTTGTTGTTGTCTCTGTTGTTGTATTCCTTTAGCAGTTCTTGATCATTTTTCCTCACTTGGGGTGTAATGACATGGTAGAACAATCAGATTACACACAAAAAATAAGTACACCCTTTGAAGATCTGGCATTTTTCTATAGAGAATCTGCAAAGGTTCGGTGCTTGTCTTTCACACAGGATTCTCAGTAGAACCTTTTGGAAATTTGACCATGTAATGCAAAAGTGCACAGAACTAACAGTGCTAGTATATATAATCAGGGCATCTAGTAAAGAACTACCTACTTTCACAACCGGCAATTTAACTCACAGTGTCCAACCACAGACCTTTGAGAGCTCTTAAGATTTTGTTTACTCTCTTTCAAAAATAAAACCTGCCCCAAGAAAGAATACAGAATTTAGTGACATTAGTCTTAGTTATAATGTCATTTAGAAGTAGGGGACATCCCAGTGGGCTTTTCTGAGCTTGTCGAAGTATAGTCATAATGTCAGAAAGACAAATCATAGATTCTGTAATTATAGAGAACCAGTGTCATGTGACCCCATGTAGCAACAAGTGGTCACACCACTGAATTTTTTTTTGTTGTAGCAGTTCCTTCTGTCGCCGCTCACCTCTCTGTTTTCCAATGGTAGCATCTGGGATTTGTTCGAAGCAACAGTTCCACATGCGTTCGCCGAGCCGCTCACACAGGCTTCTGTTTTGTGGGTGTGCCGTGTTACCGTTTGTTCTTTCCAGAAGGGAAAATGGTTGGAAATCAAACAGACGGCGTTCACTTCGAGCACACGCTATGAGCGCAATATTTAATGAAGCATAATGAAATATTTGTCATTTTATCATTCATCTTTTTTTTTTCGATCGTGTAGATATTTGGATTTGTGGCAGAAAATATGTTTATTTAATGTGTCTATTTTCAGCCAGCGGAAGGCAATTTACCCAGAGTGCAACACATAGTCTGCCCTTTCCTGATCAGTGAACCACTCGGAGACCTCTGGGTAACTGACCTCTCTGTGAACTCTTGAATCCAACCTGATGTAAAAATCTGCCATTTTTTGAATGTTTCCTCTGTCTGGGAGCAAAATGCTTTTTTGAAGGTTGTTGTGCTGCACTGTTTTCCTACATATACAGATAGAATTCAATTCTATGTCCCAATCTGCACAATGCACACTAAGTAGTGTATCCAAATGTTAACACCTATACATAATTCATATAGTGGTATGCAATTTGGGATGCAGCCAAAGTATTTGTGACATTCTATTACAGAAGTGTTATGTGAATAAAATAACGTTATTTTACTTGTCAGTATGACTCTCACAGTATCAACCTAGCTACCATTAGCTGTTTAGCTCTCCCTGATGAAAAGTAGTGCTTGTCCAATGCTTATACCATGCTTATTCTGCACTATCCTAAACAGCTAACAAACAAATAAAATGCTTCGCCTGTTCACCAAGGGGGAAAAAAAGCCAGAATTCACGCTCCTGATTGGTTGCCGGCTCCTGCCTGTCACCATGTAGCTGCACTTCTTTCATGCCTGAATTGGTGATGTTTGACATATCTGAATCTCTGCCCTATCTCTTTAAACGTGTTCTGATCCCTATGAGGCCTCGGACCCTTTAGATGACTGTTAGTAATATATGAAGCATAACAGCTAATGAAGATGAATGAATGATTAGGTATATTAAAATCTACGCTAGACAGTTAGCACACAGCACTGTTTCATTCCTGCGTGAACCTCATGCGCGAGCTCAGTCTGTCATTTATCCTTTTAAGAATGACAGAAGTTGACTGTGATGTTTTATTTCTGCACGGTTACTTGGACCTGTAGTTAGTAAAATAAACAAGTGGATTAATTAATTATTTAAATCAGTTTCTTCGTAATAGGATTTGATGATATGTGTAATGGCTGCTAATTGGTAGAAGCATGAGTAGGCTGCTAAGCTTTTATTATTGTGCACTTATATAGTAGATAGTCAGTATAATGTCCAGCCATATGTGTTACTCCAAAGTGGGCAAGCTTTAAACCAATAAACTTGAATCACCCTGCTTGTACACATTTCTCTCTTCCCTCCACCCCGCAGTTTTGGCTATTAACTGGTGTTCTATCTTGTTTTATAGCGTGGGAGGACCTGTTGTTCTCAGCAAGAGGACGATGTTACAGCCAGATCAATAAACCAGTTGGGATGCTTGACGGTTTTTGGATTTTGGGGGTGGTGGGGTGGGGGGTGAGGTTTGTAGAGCACATCCTTATATTTCCGAATATTTCCTTTAACATCAGATGGAATCGACATAGAGTGAGTTTATTCAGACCCCTTTGATTTTTTTTTGCATACTTTTTATCTACACAAGATAACCATAATGAAGACCCACAATCCACAACTGAACTCTTTCAATATGATAAATATTCAGACCCTTCATTCCCTACGTTTTGAAGCACCATTGGCAAGTCATCTTGGTTAAGTCCCTACAAGCATTGCACACCTTGATTTAGACAGTTTCTATCATTCTTCCTCGCATATCCTGTCAAGCTTGATCAGATAGGATGAGGAACATCTGTAAACTGACATTTTTAGGGCCCTCAATAGATATTCCATGTGGCTCAAGTCTGGGCTTTGGCTGTGCCATTTAAGGACATTCAGAGGCTTGCCCCAAGCCATGCCAACATTGTCTTGGCTGGGTTTGGTTGTGTTTGTACTTGAATTATTTGGCTTAAGTTGTTTACATTTATGCTGTTTGGCAGATGTGACTTAGATTTATACAACTGAGCAGTTGAGGGTTAAGGGCCTTGCTCAAGGGCCCAGCAGTTGCAGCTTGGCAGTGGTGGGATTTGAAATCATGGCCTTTCTATCTGTAGTCCAACTTTGGATCAGTAGCCCATTCTGGGGTAGATTGTCTTCAAGTATTTGTCTCTGTTTGGTCTCTACAATCTTTGCACACATGGATTTGGCCAGTTTCTACAGATTCTTCCTGGCAGATCCTCTCAAGCGCAATCAGTATAGGATAGGATGAGGAGCATCTATAAACTACCATTTCCAGGTCTCTCCATAAATATTCCATGGGCTCTCTTGTGTGCCACTCAAAGCCACACAAAGCCTTGCCCAAAGCCATTGTTCTGGCTGTATTGGAGTTGTTGTCAGCTTGAAGTTGTGTGTATTCTGGAGCAGAAGTACTTCTGTATTCGGCCTCTAAAAGCTTTGCCTACCTAGATTTGGCCAGTTTCTCCCATTCTTCCCAGCAGATCCTCTCAAGGTCAATCAGATAGGATGAGGAACATCTGTAAACTGCCATTTCTGGGTCTCTCCACAGATATTTCATGTGGTTCAAGCCTGTGCTTTGGCAGTGCCACCCTAGGACAAAGACTTGCCCCAAGTCACTGCAACATTGTCTTGGCTGTTGTCAGTCTGATGTTGGGTGCATTCTGTATTTTGCTGCAATTATCCTTCTTTCAATTCTGATCAGTCTCACCATACTTCTACTGATCAGTAACCTCTTAGTAATTGCATAATGCTTCCACCACCGTGCTTCACTGTAGGCTTGGTATTCCCTCTTAATGAGCAGTACCTGATTTTCCCATAATTCTGGGACCATGGCACAACAGCATCTTTGAATGGGAACTTTGATCCCAGAGGTCTATGGTGAGTACTGAGCTCTTCATGGCTCCATGGTTGGTTTTAGGGCCTACAGGCAGTGTGAATTGTGAGACCCTATACTTATAAGTGTGTGCATTTCATGCATTCAACCAGGAAAACACAGCTCTGTGTTTAAGATGTTGGACTACTGATCTGAAGGTTGGCTTTCAAGACTACTAAGCTGCCAGTGCTGGGCCTTTGGGCAAGGCTCTTAACCCTCAGTCATATAAATGGATAAGTACGTTTGCCAAATGCCGTAAATGAAAGTGCTTTCTAAGTCATGTCCAGTCAATTGCATTTGGCCCAGGTGGACTCCAGACAAGTTTTAGAGACATCTCAAAATATTTAAAGCCAAAAGGGACGCACCTGGGTTCCATTTGGAGTGCCTTAAGCCAAGGGTCTAAAAAATAAATTAATAAATAAATAAATAAAAAGGTTTTCATAAATTGATAGACAAAAAATTAGTTTAGTCCATTTTAAATTGAATATATACAGTAATATTTTACTTTCCGAACCCACTGTAGTTCCCAAAGCAAAAACCTGTTAGTGTTATAAAAATCCCCACATAAGGGGGACATTTTACAAGCAGGTCTTCTTTCCCTTTTTTAAATTCTACCCTTTAAAAAGCCCATTGTAAAAGCATCATTCTGCTAATCATTTAAAATTCTTGCACACAGTGTCACCTAACCCTCAGCTCCTCAGCTCCGGTCCGCGATTGTCCCTCGCAGACTAGCTAAAAAAAACAGTTTGTGTGTGCCATGCTTTTTCACAGAAATGTCACCACTCATGAACTTTCCTTCTCACACTGCCTCTGATCCACGTCTCCCTGTGAATGTCTGGAGTCTCGGAATGACATTTACAAAGTTCTTCCATCCAACATCCAGCCATCTATTTCATCTTGCTGTTATTTCAGCTCAGATTCAATTACTGACGATGTCGTGAAAGAGTCGTTACGCCGTGATGAAAAAGCATGCGGTGAACTGGAGGAGATTCACGTGTTGTGTCTGTGTGTGTTTGTGTGTGTGTGTGTGTGTGTGTGTGAGTGTGTGTGTATGCTCAGTGAAATGATGAAAAACAGTGGGAGGATGAAGAATGCAAAAGATGCCAAATGAAAGGCGAGGGAATACACTGCAATCTTCAGTTTTCAGACTCTGCTGTAGAAGTAAGGAATAAAACACTTCAGGGTGTGCTGCTGTAGGAAAACAATCAGCCGCACTGTCTGATCTCAAGCAGAGTTATCAGTACCTTCAAGTTGATTATTTTCTGTAGTGGTTTATTCCTTAAACATCATGGCAACACAGGCAATTTTTTTTATTTATAGTCATTTCTATTTAATATTACAGAACAACGTCTATGAAACAATTTATTACTTGCATCATAATAGGAATAAGCATCATAATAACAATAAATAAAATATATTGCATCATCATAAGAATAGATAAATATTCTCGCTCATTCTCAATAGCCTGTCTTTTGTTTTCTCTGGAAGTGAATAAGACAATAAATAATCCTTGTTATCCTACAGAGAAATTGCAAAGTTACAGAAATCGTGAAAGTGAACCGCTTTAGCTCTGAATTTTCTAATGACACTGGAGACTCCTTCCATCTTTCCACAGAAACCATCAGCATATTTATATTATGTTCTTTTATATACACCGATCTGGCATAACTTTATGACCACCTGCCTTATATTGTGTTGGTCCCCTATTTGCTGCCAAAACAGCCCTGACCCATCGAGGCATGGACTCCACTAGATCCCTTAAGGTGTGCTGTGTCTGGCACCAAGATGTTAGCAGCAGATCCATGGGCCACACCTCAAAACTTACAGGACTTGAAGGATACTTTTGATAGATACTGACCACTGCAGACCGGGAACACCCCACAAGAGCTGCAGTTTTGGAGATGCTCTGATCCACTCCTTACTCTTGTCCATTTTTCCTGCTTCTAACACATCAACTTTGAGGACAAAATGTTCACTTGCTGCCTAATGTATCCCACCCACTAACAGGTGCCATGATGAGGAGATAATCAGAGCTATTCACTTCACCTGTCACTGCTCATAATGTTACGCCTGATCGGTGTAGATCATGTATACATTTTTATATTTTTCCATATGCTTTCTTGTCTTTTCCTATAAACTCTATTATCTCTTTTATTTTATAATTCTATTCTTAGTATATTTTCTTCTTTATTCTTATTCACTTTTATTTGTATTGATTCACTTTGCATTGATTCACTTTATTCACTTTTATTTGTATTGATTCACTTTGCATTGATTCACTTTATTCACTTTTATTTGTATTGACCGCAGACAGTCGAGATTAGCATTTCACTCCATGGCATATTGCGTACGGTCGTGTACGTGACAAATCTAAACAATCAGGTAACTATCATTTAAACCTTATCCTGTGAGATCGACGGAAAACATCATCGACCCAGTAACGAATTCTCTCCGACTTTCTGATTCAGATTCGAAAACGCAAAATCTAAGCAAATACAGTTCTCCCTCCTAAACCACGATCTCAAACCATACACACACACACACACACACACACACTTGTTAAACACCTATTAGAAATAAAACAAGAAGTAGAAACAGCTTCCTGTTCTGATTGGCCGAATATTTGTTTACAGAACCCAGTGTCTTATCATGAAGAGAATGCGTGACTTTCGCAACAAATGTATAATGATATATGATTTACTTTATAATCAACTCTGTACCATTCATTCATTCATTCATTCTCTACCCTCGGCGCTGGGCGGAGGCACTATTCTCTGAACTATTCTGAGCTATTCTCGGGTCACGGGGAGCCTGTGCCTATCTCGGGCGTCATTGGGCATCAAGGCAGGATACACCCTGGACGGAGTGCCAACCCATCGCAGGGCACACACACACACATTCTCATTCACTCACGCAATCACACACACTACGGACAATTTAGAGATGCCAATCAACCTACCACGCATGTCTTTGGACCGGGGGAGGAAACCGGAGTACCCGGAGGAAATCCCCAAGGCATGGGGAGAACATGCAAACTCCACACACATGGCGGAGGCGGGAATCGAACCCCCAACCCTGGAGGTGTAAGGCAAACGTGCTAGCCACCATGCCCCCCACTCTGTACCATATACCATCAATTTCTCCTCCATCATTATTCACATCCTCCATCTGTTTCATTACACATTGCTCTGCTGTTTATTTTAATATTGAATAATGTGCCATTTTCCGCATGGCATTTCTTCTACTCCAACTCAATTGCTCTTCATTTTTTTCTCTCAGTCAGAGAGAAAATGCAGGAAAAAACATTTTTTTCCCCATCTCTGAAAGTCCTCCAGAAGGGATTACAAAGATAGGATGAGAATTAATGAGTTTTTTTTTTTTTTTTTAAACAAAATTACAGGCAGGTGCACCGGCAGGGACTCGAGCAAATTAATTGGCCTGAATTACCTTCTCGTGCTTTTTTTATTAATAATATTTTTAAATATTTGTTTGCTATTTTTTATTAATTCACAACTTCCTCCCTACTAACTAAACACTGTATCTAAATTCATCCATTTTGGGGGAAAATTTGACAATGCGTATCTCTTAATACTCTAGGATATATATTTAGCATATGTATTTGTGATTCCTGTAATGAATTTCTATTCAGTTCTATTTTTGTAGCCTTTTTTTTCAGAGAAACAAGTAAAAACTCCCTGAGACTACATGAGGAATAAATTATTTCCTTTCCTTTTTTCCTACATGTGTGAGGAGATCAATTTATAAAATGGTGGATCGTATTTATATATTTATTTATATTTGTATTTCATCTTTTTTTTTTTTTACTGCGTCAGTGATAAAGAGCGTGCAGGAATGTACCACTTGTTGCGCTGGATTTTTCAGTCGGCTTGTTGTGTCTGTGAAGGGATGATGCTGCCGTTAGTCTAGAGGAATGGAGAGAACGCTCTGGCTGCTTTGCCCCTCCCTTTCTTTCTAGCTGTCTGTCTCTCTCTCTCTCTCTCTCTCTCTCTCTCTCTCTCTCTCTCTCTCTCTCTCTCTCTCTGGCAGATGGAAGGACTAATAGCATAATTAAGTAGCCTCACCGGCGGTTCCTGTTTATCGCCTCGTTGCTAAGCACTGACATCAGCCAATCCGTCCTTTTCTCTCTCTCTCTCTCTCTCTCTCTCTCTCTAATCCCGTCCCCTCCCTCTCTCACTTATTCCCTCTCTCTCTCTCTCTCTCCCTCTCTCTCTCTCTCTCTCTCTCTCTCTCTCTCTACCTCCGTCTCCTCCTCTGTCTCTCTCCACTTATTCCAGTGGCTGGTGCTCAGGCAGCCTCAGTGCATTTTGTAGCGCTTTGAGCAGAGCTCTGAGGCAGACGGCATGCTTACAACTCGCAGTACCACTTCTCTGGCACTCTCCATGTAGTTGCAACTGCTTACTCTCAGCTCTCTCTCTCTCTCTCTCTCTCTCTCTCTCTCTCTCTCTTTCTCACACACACACACACAGATACACACAGCATCGCGCTCGTTCATCTCATCAAGGCTTTTTATTTGCTTTCTTCAGGTAGACAAGCAAGTTGGACATCTTTGTAACTTTTTTTTTCTTTTAACACTCTTCTGCTTTGCCGATCTCTACACCCGCCCCGCCTCCTGGGGGGCGTCGCCCGCACGGCCGCATGCATGACACAGCGCCGAGGCGAAAAGCCCACCATCAGCATCCAGGAGCACATGGCTATTGACGTGTGCCCGGGCCCTATCCAGCCCATCAAGCAGATTTCTGACTATTTCCCCCGCTACCCGCGGGGTTTCCCTCCCACAGCAGCCCCGGTCCTGAGGCGCGCCGGTTCACTGCGCTCATCCTCCTCGTCCTCATCCTCCGCCCAGGCCGCCGCCTCCTCAGCCGGCGAGATGGGCCGAGACAAGAACGGGGACGGCGATGGAGACGGCGACGATGACCTGGACCGGGCCTTCAGCGCAGCCTCTGCTTCCTCCTCCGCCTCTGCCTCTGCCTCCGCCCTGCCTCCGCCCAGCAGGAAGGAGGAAGAACCCGACATGGAGGGCTATGACTCGGACGACTCCAGTAAGTACTGACTGCCTGACTGTAGTCTTTCTCTCCTGTTGCTCATTTCTGGTATAATTTTAGATTTTACAGATCCTTTCTCAGATCTGCTCCATCTGTTGATTCTTTTTTAGTTCTCTTTCTCTCTTTCTCTCTCTCTCTCTCTACTCCATCAATATACATTTTCATGTTTTTTCCTTGTTTTCTCTCTCTCAACACCATTTTTCTCGTAACACACTGTAGTATGTGATATTGATTTTTTTCTGCTCTTCTCTCATATTCCTCACTCTTTCTCTCTCTCTCTCTCTCTCTCTCTGTCCCACAATCATATACATTTTCATGTTTTTCCTTGTTTTCTCTCTCAATACCATTTTTCTCGTAACACACTAGTATGTGAATTGTTTTTGCTCTGCTCTCATATTCCTCTCTCTCTCTCTCTCTCTCTCTCTCTCTCTCTCTCTCTCCCTCAATCATTCCTGTCTGATGCTTTTTTTTTTTTACGTCTACTCCATCCACAAAGACAACTGTTGCATCACCGTCTCTCTGCCTTTCCTTCTCTCACTTCCCCCCTTTTCTGTAATTCTTCAGCCATACCTTTTTGCGAGCACACAGCAATCGTTCTTGTTTTTAATTAGCCCTGATGACTCACACTCCTGCAAAGCTCTACTTGAGCTTCTGCATGTGGAGTGGAGTAGAAAGCGCCCGTGCGGACCCGACGAAGCGGTGGGCGTGCGAGCTTTACATACAGACGCTGTTTACATCGACACCGGACGCACCGCAGCACATAGAAGTGTTAGTTCTCACTATAGTGTGCGTGTGTTTGGGTTCGTCGGGTCTGGACGCTTGTAGAGTGCCAGCACAAAAGGTGTTTTCGGCGATCTGATGAACAGATGAGGAAATGTTACACAACATGGCCTTTCAGTTCCAGGCCTAGTTTTATCGCATTATATAAGATGTAATATACTGTAGTGCACTTTGTATTCAGACAAATAGAACCACAAAACGTCATATCCGACTACATTTTTTCAAATTTATTTATTTCAGTGAATTGTTACTCAGTGCTCGCTGAAGTGAACTGCTCTCACATTCAGCAGTTTCCTCACACAAAACCTTACGCACGATTTTAATGACCATACTTGTTGGTACAGAGCTACACTCTCAGATCAGACACTGTGATTGGCACACTCAATCAGCTTACTTGTATTATAAAGCAAACAAAACGTTTCTTTGCAGTCATTAATGGAGAAGTACGTCTGAATCATTGTCGTCTCTTCATTAGTGTGACATCACACACTAGACTTACATCACATACTGTAGTATCGCATGGTATCAGATGTTGGTATGCTTGCATGTTACACAATACAGTTAAATAAACATGATATTAGACTGACACCACCTCCTTGCTTTGTGATGATATACGGCATCAACACGCGGGCACAACCTGACTGAAGACGCGCATGAGAGACGGCACTAGTTTAACAGGTGCAGGCAAAAAAACGTGTGTCCTGTTGATTACAGTAATAAATATGAATTGCTCTTACGTGGCCAGTGCAGCTTGTGCAAGCCACTAAATCAAATCCCAAATCAGATTAGCCCCAGAAGCTGCCATCCTTTAACTGCATGCTGTCTTTCATTCGGTCTGGATGTTTGAGCATGCTCAGGGGAACCTCGTTTGTGTGTGTGTGTGTGTGTGTGTGTGTTTTCTGCATGTCCGTGACAGAACTCACCAATCCGTTTACCAGACTAGAGATCAGCAGCGTCTTTCCTTTAATTGCCACCTTTATTAAGCTCACGCTCACACATTAACACGAAGAATCCACTCGCCGCTCACCAGCACACACCTACCGTCTCCCTCTGATTCAGAGTTCACCTATTAGCAGCTGAGCAGACGGACGAATCCAGAGCTTCACTCTGATATATATATGTCCAAAAAAATAAGCCCATTACACACATTTCCAAGGGCACTTAACAGGCCCCGAGGCCCATGCGGCTTTGAAAACAGAGCGCCTCCGAAACCGAGCCACCGCTGAGAGATGTGGGTAATGCAACAGATGGATTTCGGAGTGACTTCCTTCCAAACATTTGGCGCCCAGCAGCTTTTCTGTCGACAGACCGTTTTACAGACTACAGGAGATCACTGCTGTTTCATACACCGATTGCGGTACACATCGGGACGCTACGTTCGCTGTAATACAGCGAAAATAAAAAAGTCATGGTCTGTCAGATACAGTGCAAATGAACAAATTAACACGATTAATTAACCAGATGGAATAATTGCTAGATGAAGCTCTAATTTGTCACCGGGGGAATGCTCTGTATTGTTAAACTGCAATGTTACGACAAGATGATGGCAATGAATTAGCATCTGGGCTGTCTAGCATGAGATGTGTGAGATGGAAAATAACATTTAAATATTTAGAAGACGTGATGATGTTTATTCCAAAACACAGCAAAAGATCTGGCTCGGCCAACCGACATTGTTGAACATCCGATATCTGGTGCTCTCTGGAAGCCCCGCCCACGAGTTTGTGGACACGTGACCATCAGACCCATATGTGCTGTTGGAATAACCTCCACTAGATGTGAGGAATTGTGGTTGAGCCATTAGTGAGATCAGACCCTGAGGTCTGGGGTGCAATCGGTGTTCCAGTTCATCCTGAAGGGGTTCAGTGGGGTTGAGTCAGAGTCAGGGCTCTGTGCAGGACACTTAAGTTCTTCCACTTCTATCTTAGCAAACCATGTCTTCATGGATAAAGCTTTGTGCACAGGGGCTTTGTCGTAATTCTAGAGTACGTAAACAATTTGGGAAAGGATCTCATATGAGTGTGATATGGCGGTGCACATACTTTTGGCTCACCAAAAATGGTCAAAAAGTGACGGATTTAAAAAAACCAAAAAACAAAACAATGTTTGCTTTGACTCCTGCACTAGTAAACACTTGAATCAGAGCCTAGGGATCAAAATTAGCCATGTTCTCAGGGTGGGAGGGAGGTGATTACTCTCTCCTGTCAATCACAGCAGCGCCAGCCAATCGTAGGTCTCGGTGAGCTCAAGTATATCAAAGCGCCTTTTAACCGCTGAACTGCTTGACAAAACTGGAAACGCTGAAAATATATTTGTTATTGCCATGGAAGCCTTCACGGTCCTTTATGATATAAAGGCATTTAGGCTGAAGGATGTAATACAGGAAGGAAAATTTGTGGGTTCTAGATAGAAAGCACACAGCTGTAAGGATTGCTCACGTGAGAGAGGAATGATGGCTTCCTCCCCTGTCTCACACACACTAAACGTGATTCAATCGGAGTTGAGATGGATCACTAGGTGGTTGTATTGATGATCACGGTCCATGCTTCACTGTTTGTGCCATAATGCCTTGGGGAAATAAATCTCATGTTCTCTCTATTTCAACTTCTTTCCATTTGCCCGCCGTATTTTATCACAAGGTGTAATATTAGGTCCCGGTGCTGTACAATAAAGGGGGGCGGATTTATGTTCGAAACATATCACCATATAGTCTCGCTGTGCTGAGACTCACTTTAGAGTCTCGCTACCAGACAGGAGCTTTAAGGAGATTTGAGAAGATATGCTCCTTGTTGAAAATGTTATATAAGCGGAATTAAGGCGGGGGGTTTTTTTCACCGGGAAGACGAGCATGGCAGTTTTAAAGGATTAGCTGACCTGGGGCAAAAAATGGTGCTCCAGACATTTCAGCTTCAGAGTTTTAACATCCTGAAGTATTCTTTTTAATAGTCTTCATCAGTCAAAGGGATCAGTCATATGCTTAAATGATTTGTCCAATCGGAGTGGGCCGATCGATCGAGAAGAAATATTTTGTTCTGAGGACATACCACCACTCTCTTAGCAGGAATAAGTTCCTCTCTAAAAAACCTAACCCCGTGGTGCCATCTTTACCACTGCCATACTGGTGCAGTAAGACCAAGACAATAAGACCCCCCCCAAGCGTAGCCTTTTCTAACCTGATTTTTGTCAAATTGGAATGTAATACAAATGGAAAAGCATTACCCCCACCCACCCCACCTCCTGCATGCTCCAATCAAACTGTATCTGATCACAAGTTCACTAATTAAGAGTTTATCCTGTGCCACAGCGAGGGCTTCATGTGATCTCACTAAGCTCCCCGGATCTTTCAGTTACTCTGCAAGCACACAACGTCCCTCGGTCTCGCGGCTGCCCGCTAACTGTAATCATTACTGACGGATTAAAACTCTCAGTCACCATAACGACGTTCCATCATAATCATCTCGTAGAGATCGATGCAGGTTTTTGTAAACATGTTCAAGGCGTAGATGTTGTCAGAGGCTGAGTCTGTATCTGCAGGAACATTATCCTCAGGGTTATGAGCAGAGTGGAATGCTGTTAGTTTGAATCTAAAGGTGGGCAGATTAGGCAGATTATTAGTTTTATTAATGGCTGTTCAGTTCACAAGTTTGTTCATTAGCAAGAAAAAGAAGAAAACTCTACTCCGTGTTTACTTTTTATTTTAGTTAGATAGCAATGTTTAGATTTAATGAAACTGCATACAGAGTGATGAACATGTGATGGATGTATGACAGAGGTTTGATGGGTGTGTGATGGATGTGTATTCGATATAATGGAAGTTCGATGGACATGTAAGGGACGTTTTATGGACGTATAATGGACGTTTGATGCAAGTGTGATGCACGTGTTATGTACGTGTGACGGAGGTTTGATGGAAGTGTAATGGATGTAATGGAGGTTTGATGGGCATGTGATGGACGTGTGATGGACGTTTGATGGACATCTGATGAATGTTTGTTGGACGTCTGATGGAGGTTTGATGGAAGTGTGATGGATGTTTGATGGATGTTAGAAGGAAGTGTGATAGACGTTTGATGGACGTTTGATGGGCTTGTGATGGGAGTTTGATGGAAGTGTGATGGACATCTGATGGATGTGTGATGACTCTTTGATGAATGTTTGATTGAAGTGTGATAGACCTTTGATGGACATTTCATGGAAGTGTGATGGATGTTTCATGGATGTTTTATGGACATAGACGGTTGATGGAGGTTTGGTGAACATGTGATGGAGATTTAATGGACTTATAATGGAGTTTTGATGGAAATTTAATGGACATGTGATGGAAGTGTCATGGATGTTTGATGGACATTTGATGGTTGTATGACGGTCTTACTTCTAGTTGGATTAATTGCCATGCACCAGATCAAATACAGGCAGGCATGTAGATGCTAAAAGTAACAGTTATGTCACAGTTGAACGTATATATTTTACATGCAGGGTGAAGACATGAGTCTGTTAGCCAACAATCTCTGGACTTTTTTTCTTGCAGTATTGTGCTACATGATCATATACTCCAAGGATTCCCAGTGTTGTTTAAATGACCCCAACTGGACATTTCAGAATGATTTGTGCCCTAAACACAAGTTCTTGCACTGACTTGTCTAATAGGAAGTCTAATGATGGGTAATACTGGGAATGTCATTTTGAAGCCACTGTAATTATGTTGTTGTTTTTTTTAATGAAGATTTATGGTAAACTGGTTCATTCACATCCAGCATTGTCGAGGAATACGTTTCTCAATCAGCCGAAGATATTCACATAGGCTTAGTCTTTATCTTTTGGTAAAATTACGCCACACAAACTGAAGGTGCTCCTAGCTACAGATGTGGGGGAGGGGCAGGATGATGCGAGCGGGGGAGGGGAAGGATGAGCATGAGGGGGAGGGAGAGGGGATTTCAGGGATTTCCTGAAAGCAAACCTCAGCCTTCTGTGGAATCCTATTAAGCATCTATCTACAAGCTGTCAGCTGATAATGATAGGAACAGACCGCATTTACTTTCCGATATTGGCCAAGGGACTGTGCTGGGCCTTTGAAGAAAAAAAAACATGCTGTATGTACTGGTGCCTTATTGTATGCCTGAGGATACACCAAGAACAGCACTGAGCCTGGTCTTCCCTGGAAACAGACAACCAAACATTCATTCTCTCTCTCTCTCTCTCTCTCTCTCTCTGTCTGTGTGTGTGTGTGTGTGTGTGTGTGTGAGAATACCATTTCCACCACCTGCACCAGCCATTCATGGAGTATGCTCTGATTATTACTGCTCGCATGCCTTCTGTGACACATTTCTCTCCGTTTTTTGGCCGGTGACGGGCAAGTGCGAAGGATTCACAGCGGCCTGTTTAGCGATGATGAGCGTTGTCATTTTCTCATCGCTAGCTCGTCCGTCTTTTCAGGTTACATCAAGCTACAGTGGCTCTTTAAAGGCATACTTATTTATTATTATATTAAGCCAGAAATCTAACTACGTTATTTCCTTTTAAACCCACTAAACCCTGCGTATTTCAAATTTCCTTTTCCATTTCAAGATATTAGACTCCTAACTGTACTTTCTTCATTACCTTCTACCGTGAGGCAGTCCAACGCTCGCTTGCACAAACGGCACTATTATCTTTTTACTGCAGCCTCATGCGGAGACTCGGGAATTACCCACTAAATACTCGAGTAGATAATGAGTCTGATGAGAACTAGCGTGCTGTAAACAAGAGTTAGGAGAGGGAAAAAAGAAAACGGGTTCAAAATATCAACATGCCCTTTAATGTTAGGGGGTTGCTAGGGCTGTGTAAACGCAAGGGGATTATTTAATATGTGTAAGGTGTTCATTTGAACCGATTTAATTCAGTTTAATACATTTATAGTTATTAGAATAGGATAGAAAAGAACAGAGGACAGCTGAATTCTCGAATCTGATTGGTCAGGCAGGGTGTGTTATTTTTGTCTATAAATGTATCATTCTTAACCCTAACGTTGATCAAGCACGTTGTTCCTACGGTAACTGTGATGTGTACAGCAGATGCCCCACATAATCTAAGACTAATAACAAACACGTTTAGCAAAGTAGTGATTTGGTGATCAATTCTACGGTAACAGCTCATTGGCAGGGACTTGTACGACACACAACCCGCATCATCTAAGCATTATAACGTTATATTATATACTAGCATTATAATATTATACTAAATCAAATCGTAGAAACGTCGTAAGTTGCATGGAAGGAGATGGAAGGAGTCTCCAGTGTCAGAGAACGTTTTCAGTTGTCAGTAATATGACAAAATGTGTGTGTTTTTTTTAACATATTTTAATGCTAACAGCAATCTGTCTCTATAAAAGGATTCATAAATTATCCTTATGTACTGTATGTAGTCATTGTAAAGATGCTGTGGTATAAGAGAAATAAAACCGGACAGCAATCAGAGCCAGAGCTGTGTGAATGCACGTTTGTTTAGAAATGATCCAAATAAAAACGTTTCTTCTTCCCACGCTCGTTGTGTATCCGTGTTTGGCGATAGGATCAGGTCTGATTTCGCACCATAAGCTCCACAGCCACCGAGAGCGCCGACATAAACCCTCCACACGCAAGAGAAGCCCGAGAGCTTTCAATTTTCAGCCAAGAAGCACATCCTGTGATGGCTGATAAGCATCCCGCCGCTACATTTTTAAGACACTCGCAGTACTTAACGCGGACGTTCTGCTCTCCATGTTCAATCCGTGGATTAAGGTCATCCAAGAGAGGCTTTCGGCGCTCTCGTGCAGAGACAAAGCACATGTGCGTGGGATCGCCCGCCGTGTAACTCCGGTTTTCTCCTGCTTGGTGTTTTGTCGTGTCTCCGAGAACCGACGCGACACCTAAACACAGTGGGCTTAAGCAGGACGTCTGCCAGCCGCCATTTCTCCACCGTCTTTGTTTGCGTTAAATCTCACTTAATTTGGTGCGTTAGATTAGAGACGCGCCAAGCTTTCTTACCGTGAACTTACACTTCTTAATTTGTCACTAATTGTGTTTACACTGGTGACTTTTTAAACACATTTCAGCATTACCAAATTGCACCATCTCTCTGTGATGCCTAATATTTTTTTTGCCCTATTTTCAGACCTCTTTATTCCTGGAACTGTCCCCAGCTGGGCTTTTACTGATCACTGGATTCACTTGAGCTTCCCTCGCTAATCTGTTTTCTGCTTCAGTCAATCCCACTGGAGCTTTAGCCAGGCATGGGTCTATGATGGATCCCACAAACACACACACACACACACACACACACACACATCTACCATTAAATACACAGGACCAAGAATTACATGTGCATTTATACTTAGAAATCGATCTCATTCACTTACTGCATGCTAGTGTGTCTCGTAGATGAAGCTTTACGCAGCAGATCATCCGTAAATGCTAATTTGGCTAACAATGAACGACGGCTAATTAGCATGCTGCAGTTTTCATAATGCTAACATATCCACTAGGCTCAACACATTACTAATGTTAGCAGTTTGTTTTGTTTTTTGCTATATCAGCTTTTCAGAAAACCAGAAAATGCACACAAAACTATTTCAGGTTTTCATATCACAAAATGGACACAAAACCATTTCCCTTGGACTGAGAAAATATAGAAAATGTTTTCACTTAGATCAGATTAGCAGTAAGATAGGTGATAAAATTATTATGGGATAATGTCTGGATGGTGAGATACTGTCACAAAACGCTGCTACTGATGATGGTGATGATGAGCTGATGCAGCCGGTGTAAAGGAATCAGACCCAACGCGGAATTAGACGGCGGACAGGGGTTTTATTAAACAAAGGAACATGTAGCACAAAGACATAACGCAAAGACGAAGACTGGCAAAATAACGATGACAGACGGCCACTATAAATAAGGAACATGATTACAGACACATTAGGAACAGGTGACAGGCATGAACACATTAGGGAAAGGCGTGGCTAGAACAAACACATGACTAAATGAACAAAACCCCTGCTGAAGGCCCCCTAGTGGTCCATCGGGGGCACTTGCCCCCGTAACAGATACCACAAACGTTACCATTTCTACTAAATGTATAGTGACAGAATTGCCTTTAGACTTCAGTAATTAGCGACTGCTCACATTGTTTACTGTTGTCTATTATCACTTGCTTACTTTAGCTACTTTTTGCACCATATACCAGCTACTTATCATCTCTCAAGTTCTTAAAAGAGTCGGATTTTGGACCTGACTGTGAACTTTCCTAATAAATTTAATTGGTTCTGTTTCCCAAAACAAACTAGAATGTAAACCCCCCCAATCCCGACTAAGTAGTTACTAAAGGGTGAATAAATGAGTGCTGGACATGAACGTAGGATTTCTATTCTTACTTTAGATGCTACGAAAAGCGACTTAGTTTATTGTCATGTAACAAATACACAAAGTCTCTAAAGTACACAAGTGAAATAATACAAAACTGTACACAATGTACGAAGTGACAGATTGAGGAGATTTTGTACATTCTAGACACCATTAGTCCATTGTATTGAAGGCAGAATGGGTTGTGTGAGTGGGGATGTTATTGGGTGGTATGTTTCTTCCTTTTAGGCCACACCCACTTTGGGTTTATTCTACTATTTGGAGACAAACAGTATAGCATATGGTACGGTTTAAATAGTAACACTTCCATATTGTTTGTAGCGTGAAGCAACTGAGGGGCGAGCACTAACGCACACAAACCACGGCTCGGGTGAACAAACGGTGCAAGCTTTATTTACACAGTGAAAGCAAAAGAATCAATACCAAGAATGAAAGGAGTGAAAAGAAAGGAGTGTGCTAGTGGAGCAGGCAGCAGTGGAGTTGGAAGAAACCCGGGGGAAGAGCAGCTCCAGGCAATGAGTGGTGGAGTCAGTGCCGTCCTCAGCATAGGTTTTTGGTGTGTGGCATTCTCGGTCCGGCGTTCTACGGGCTTTTTGCAAAGAGAGAAGTATAGCACAACTACATTAGCCAACTTTACCTCCGCCGTGGGCCGCAACCTGACTCACCTCTCTCCTCTTCTCCCTCATGGGTAATGGAGACAGCGGCGCTCCTGATTGGTTGGCTCTGGCACTGCCCTGACTCCGCCTCATAGCCGTGAAACCGACGCTGTCCGTGGTGCTGAAGTGGCCGTCACACTTACTATACAATTACACAGACTTGAAATAGAATTGAAAAGAACGTCTTTTGGAAATCTGAAATCTATCTTTAGTGCAATATCATTCAAAAAATTCAACATTTACCTAGAAAAAAAGCCTAAATCTTTTCGGTGCTGAATACACTTCATTCAGTGAAATCACTCTCTCAATGTGACATCCTCATCGAGATGAACTAAAACGGTGCTCTAAACGCTGTAGCCATAATCAAGTGTACTGTAAACACACTTCACACACACAATAGAGAGGGACTGCACGCAGAGCAACACCAGCCTGGATATGTTTAGCAGTATGCCTTTTTTTCCTTCTCAACGGCGCATAATTACAGCAAACGCCGTGCCGGAAATTCACTAAATCCCTCATTTGCATTTCCCGTCTTCCAGCTTTTTAGACTGTAAGCAGATTCTCTGTGTGAGAGTCTCATTTATGGATGGTTTAAGGATCTCATTCATGGTTTTAAGGGGTATGTCTTGATTCAGTCTGCACCCAGAGTATATATTTGTGTCCATCTGGACTTTTATGTAGAGTACATTATACTATAATATGGTGATTTTGCTGCATCCCATCAGACATTTCATGCACTGCACCTGCTGTTGATTATTTGGGCTTTGGGTCACTGAAGTGTGCTTAAAGACACTTTAATTCAAGTTGGTGTCAAAGGTTAAGGATAGCATACTGTAGATTGCAGGGTTATTTCAGGAACCTGGTGTGTGTGTGTGTGTGTGTGTGTGTGTGTGTTTGTGGTTGGAATGTCATCACTGACTAATGGGACTCAAAGGTATGTAATGGAAAGATTTTATTGGTAGTGTTTCTACCCAGACTCTACCAAGATATTTTAGTAGATTTTCTCAAATTGTATTTTTTAAATGAATGTTTTGTGTCTGTAAACTTTAAAAAAAAAAATCTAATCAAACCAAAATCAAGCGTAAACAGAGGTGCCACCATCTGCGGATTAGCCCTAGCTGAAGAAAATACCTATGAGAACAAAGGAGAATAAAATAAAATGTTTATTCACTGAATTTGAAAGCACCCAACACTCTCAATCCTCACTTTAGCGGACTAGCAGGAAACGAGAGCTGGTTGGTTAAAGCATATGGTAGAATTTATGTGGCAAAATTCAGGGTTTATTTTTCCTTTAATGTTAAATGATGTGTTTAATGAATTTAGTAAGATATCAATTTCAACATTAGTTTTTGATCTCAGTGAAGCATGGTGGTGGTAGACTCCTGAACACTTTTGCAACCTTGTATGTCAGTGAATCTTCACATCAGTTCAAATGACCTCGTTCCCCTGACGCTAACTGGTTTCCCCCAGCAGCTGTTCAGCAACGATAAGAGAAGAAGATTCAAACCGCACTCTCATAACCTCACTGCTTATTACCCACAAATTTCACAGAGACCTTCCTGACCTCTTCTGCAATCCGAATAGCAATACCCGGCTCTCCATATGAAGTAATTTTTTACTTTTATGTTTTCCGGCTGCACTTTGGGATGTTATTCGGCAACACGCTTGCAGAGCAGGAAAGCTACCTTGTGTTATTTTTCCTCCTTGTTATTCACCAGCGCTGTTTGAGTTGCAGCAGTGCTAGCCTGTCTGACGGCGCCAAGCACTCAAGCATTTTGGATTATATGCAGATATGAATCCGAGTAGCACCGAAAGGCTGTCGAAAGACGCTAAAACTGCATTTCCAGGCTTTATGGAAATCCACACCAAATATTTCTTCTATAAATAAATCACAGAATTCAGTTTCAGCATAGCGAGAGCGTTCATCTCATCGAATCTAAACGAAGATGAGTCATTTATTGTTGTTCAGGCAGGTCATAAGCAGGTGCACTTACACTTAACATCCCACTCTGAGCTTTTATTCTTTGTGATTCACAGAGCCACAATTGTTGCAGGGAAACCACATTTGTAATGTCGTACTCACTCTACTAGTGTGGACTAACATTTAATGGCTCATTCGCCACATTTATGTCACTATGACTCAGCAGTCAACACTCCACAAGGGTCAGGGCAGAACAGTGCTACTGTCGGTGTTTTTTGGACCGATATGTCTGTCCATGCCTTCTCTTATTCACCAGGCAATAATTTATTAATGAGAACATGCCTCCTCAAATGAATCCTACATCTGCTTTAGGATCTGTAGTCAGATTTAGCCTGAAGTAGGTGTGGCCTCTGTAAGTAGGCGTGGCCTCCTTCAGACCTCAGCTACAATGCATTAACGGTGTACATGGCTGTGTTTTAGATAATAAAAGCATATTTGGTTCTATTTCCCTTGAAGCTAGTAGCTTAATTTATACCATGTGACCCCGAAACATCAGAATAAAAGGAGGGAACTGAAACGATTTGTTTCATACTGTATCATATCACAACAGAGTCAAATATTGAATCATTGCCTTTAGAATGAAAAATTTATCATGCTGTAAAAGATTCAGTGGTATTGTAAAATCTAGAAGTTTCATACCTTATGAATTGAAATTATATTATAGAAGATTCAATGTTGAATTGTTGAATCAATGTCGAATTGTAGCAGATTCAGTAATGATGTCAAATATCGAATCATTGCCTTAGGAATCAAAATTGTATCATATTCTAACAGATTTATTTGTCTGGAATAGTAAACATCGAATAGTTAGTTACCATAAGAAGCAAATTCACACCTTGGCAAATTCAGCAGCATGATCAAATATTGACAGGAGTGTTAAATTTGCCCCTCGCCTTTTAATAAACTTCTAATCAGCTGCTTCGTCCAAAACCCAAAAAATAATCATGTGTTAAACGAAAGTGTTGTCTTATAAACCCATCTCGTCTTTAACACTAATTAGCCCTAATGATATAAATGTCCTCTTCAGAAGGAGACAGCAACCCAGTGTGTGTGTGTGTGTGTTGCTTTTTTTCTTTTTTTTTGTGAAAGGATATTAGGCTGAGGCTGACAGTATGTGCTGTTCTCCATCTCCCTGCAGAGGCAAGATAAACCTACCACACTCCCTTCCTTCTCTCCCATCCTCACTACCACATTTCCACTTTTATCCCGATCTCAGACCATTATCCCTCCCATGCACACCCCTAATCTTATCCATTATAAGAGAATCCTGCGAATCATGGCTCTCAGAGTTCTCAGTGCGCCGCCTCCTCGTTTTCCCCGGACCGCAGCACGAATGTCTTTCATTCATCATGTAGTGCAGCACAAAAGCCCTTGGTTGAATTCATCCACCTTCTTTAGTGTCTAGAACGACTGATGAGGCAACACCTGCAGATGTGCGACCACAAAAGAAAGAGCTTGAGTTGTCTTTTATGTGTATACAGTGCATAGACATGTCCTCTCCGAAAGTATTGGAACGGCAAGGCCAATGCATTTTCTAGACAACTTGAAACCTGGCATCTTTTGTTTGAACCCTGACATTTTTCAAGTGATCAAGAACACTTGACTGACAGGTGTTGCCCGGTTGTGGCCTGTTAGATTGATTGTTTGAACAGTCTGAATGTCTGCTCTTGGCTGGAGCACTGGGTTTTGCCTTTGAAGACAGCCTTTTTGTTAAAAAGGATAATCCACCATGTAGACCAGAGAGCTGACTATGGAAGAACAACAAGCCATATTGAAGCTGGGAAAAGAGGGAAAATTGGTCAGAGCCACATTGTGCAGGAAAGAGAAAGAAACCACTAACCATGAGACATCAAACAGGTTTTGCCCAAAAAGTGGTAGTAGTTGATAAGAAACATCTCAAACGAAATACAGAGATGGAAAAAGACAAAACAAAACTGTTTTCAAAGTGATGCAAAGGTCAAAGTGTGGAGAAAGGAAGGATCTGCTCATCTTCTTCTTCTTTCGGCTTTTCCCTTCAGGGGTCGCCACAGTGAATCATCTCTCTCCACCTATCCCTATCTTCTGCATCCTCAACACTTGCACCCACTAGCTTCATATCCTCATTAATTCCATCCATATACCTCCTCTTTGGCCTTCCTCTTTGCCTCCTGCCTGGCAGCCCCATGTCCAACATTCTCCTACCAATATACTCACTCTCCCTCCTCTGGACATGTCCAAACCATCTTAATCTGGCCTCCCTAACTTTGTCCCCCAAATGTCCAACATGAGCTGTCCCTCTGATGTACTCGTTCCTAATCCTGTCCAATCTTGTCACTCCCAAAGAGAACCTCAACATCTTCAGCTCTGCTACCTCTATCTCTGACTCCTGTCTCTTCCTCAGTGACACTGTCTCTAAACCATACAGCATGGCCGGTCTCACCACTGTCCTGTACACCTTCCCCTTGATTCTCGCTGATATTTTCCTATCACACAGAACTCCCGACACCTTTCTCCACCCATTCCAACCTGCCTGCACTCGCTTCTTTACCTCTTTCCCACACTCTCCATTACTCTGGACTGTTGACCCCAAGTACTTAAACTCCTGTACATTCTTCACCTCTTCACCCTGTAACCTTACTGTTCCACTTCCCTCCCTTTCATTCACACACATGTACTCAGTCTTACTACGACTGACCTTCATTCCTCTTCTCTCCAGCGCAAACCTCCACCTCTCCAGGCTTTCCTCCACCTGCTCCCTACTCTCACTACAGATCACAATCTCATCTGCAAACATCATTGTCCAAGGAGACTCTTGTCTGACCTCCTCTGACAACTGGTCCATCACCACAGCAAACAGGAAGGGGCTCAGAGCCGATCGCTGATGCAGTCCCACCTCCACATTGAACTCCTCTGTCTGACCTACAGCACACCTCACCACTGTCCTGCTCCTCTCATACATGTCCTGCACCACTCTGACATACTTCTCTGCTACTCCTGACTTCCTCATACAGTACCACAGCTCTTCTCTTGGCACCCTGTCATACGCTTTCTCCAAGTCTACAAACACACGGTGCAACTCCCTCTGCCCATCCCTATACTTCTCCATCAAAATTCTCAGAGCAAAAATTGCATCTGTTGTGCTCTTTCTGGGCATGAAGCCATACTGCTGCTCACAAATTTCCACTACCTTCCTTAACCTAGCTTCCACTACTCTTTCCCATAGCTTCATTGTATGGCTCATCAACTTTATCCCCCTATAGTTGCTGCAACTCTGCACGTCACCCTTATTCTTAAAGATCGGCACTAACACACTTCTTCTCCATTCCTCAGGCATCCTCTCACTCTCTAAAACCCTGTTGAACAAACTAGCTAAAAATTCCACTGCTGCCTCTCCCAGACACTTCCAGACCTCCACCGGGATGTCGTCAGGACCAACTGCCTTTCCACTTTTCATCCTCTTCAAAGCCTTCCTGGCTTCATCCTTTCTAATCTTATCTACTTTCTGTTCCACAGAGTTCACCCCTTCTACTCTTTTTTCCCTCTCATTTTCCTCATTCATCAGCTCCTCAAAGTATTCCTTCCATCTCCTCTGTACACTCTCCTCACTTGTGAGCACCCTTCCATCTCTATCCTTAATAACTCTAACTTGCTGAACATCCTTCCAATCTCGATCCCTCTGCCTAGCTAACCTGTACAAGTCCTTCTCTCCTTCTCTAGTGTCTAACCTAGTGTACAACTCGTCATATGCCTTCTGCTTGGCCTTAGACACCTCCCTCTTCACTCTGCGCTGTAACTCCTTGTATTCCTGTCTATTCTCTTCAGTCCTGTCCATGTCCCACTTCTTCTTGGCTAACCTCTTCCTCTGGATACTATCCTGAACTTCCTCATTCCACCACCAAGTCTCCTTATCTTCTTTCCTCCTTCCAGATGACACACCCAGCACCTTTCTCCCTGTCTCCCTGATCACTTCTGCTGTAGTTTCCCAGTCATCTGGCAGCACTACCTGACCACCCAGAGCCTGCCTCAACTTTTGTCTAAATTCCTCACAACATTCCTCCTTTTTCAGCTTCCACCACTTGGTTTTCTTCTCTATCTTTGACCTCTTCGTCTTACAGACCATCAAAGTCATCCTACACACCACCATCCTATGCTGTCTGGCTACACTCTCTCCCACTACCACTTTACAGTCACTAATCTCTTTCAGATTGCCTCTTCTACATAGGATGTAGTCTACCTGTGTTCTCCTACCTCCACTCTTGTAAGTCACTCTATGCTCCTCCCTCTTCTGAAAATAAGTGTTAACCACACCCATGTCCATCTTCTTAGCAAAGTCCACTACCATCTGTCCTTCAAGGTTCCTTTCCTTAACTCCAAACTTGCCCATCACCTCCTCATCCCCTGTGTTCCCCTCGCCAACATGTCCATTAAAATCCGCTCCTATCACCACTCTCTCACCCGTGGGAATACTCTCCATCACCTCATCTAATTCACTCCAGAATCTCTCTTTCTCCTCTAACTCACAACCTACCTGTGGGGCATAACCACTAACAACATTCAACATCACTCCTTCAATCTCTAACTTCAGACTCATCACCCTGTCTGACACTCTCTTCACCTCCAGAACATTCCTCACAAACTCCTCCTTCAGGACCACACCTACCCCATTTCTCTTACTATCCACACCATAATAAAACAGCTTGAATCCTGCTCCTATACTACGAGCCTTGCTACCCTTCCACCTGGTCTCCTGTACACACAGTATATCCACCTTCCTTCTCTCCATCACATCAGCCAGCTCTCTACCTTTCCCTGTCATAGTACCAACATTCAGAGTTCCTATTCTCAGTCCTACACTCTTACCTTTCCTCTTCTCTCTCTGTCTGTGCACTCTCCTCCCTCCTCTACTTCTTCGACCAACAGTAGCCCAATTTCCACCGGCGCCCTGTAGGTCAACGGCGCCGATGGCGGTCGTTGTTAACCCGGGCCTCGACCGATCCGGTATGAAATTCGTACTGACGATTCGCATGGTTAAATTTGGCAATGTTTTACGCCGGATGCCCTTCCTGACGCAACCCTCTCTATTTATCCGGGCTTGGGACCGGCACAGAAGTCACTGGACTGTGACCCCCATGGATAGATTGAAGGATCTGCTCATGATCCAGGATATACAGGTTCATTTGTGAAACATGGTGGTGGTAGTATCATGGCTTGCACTTGCTTCTGGAACGGCTTCACTGATATTAACTGGTGATGGAACTCATGAATTTAGAAGTCTACTGAACATTCTGTCTGAATTTAGAAGAGAAATGCATCAAATCTAATTGGGAGGGACTTAATCGAGGGGGAAAATGGAAGGTTTAAGTCCAGACAAGTCACTCACTAAACTTTAACTCGGAAGTTCACCTCCTGTTTGGTAAAACCCCTCTGAAACAAATCACGCCTGAAAAAGCATGAGCTTTATGATCACAAAAAATGTTATCTACTAATAGCAGCTTATCATCATAGAGCCTGAGAATTAAAAATTACATTGTGATTTCATCCTGTTCTGGATTAAAGGATACAGCTTAATGCCCAGGGAGCTCCAAACATCTGGATTTGGGAGTCGCTTAACTGCTTCATATTTCTTGAAACTTGCACTTAGTCTAGTTATAGTGCTTATGAGACAGGAAATGTAATTGCTTCTGCTTTTTCTTCCTTCTACTATAACTACTCTCATAACACAATTAGGGAATGAATTTGGCTCGAAATGATCAGCATGCATATTTCTTTGTAAAATATTTGTTTAAATCAGCTTTAGCGCTTAAATAAGACGTAGCGTATGATCCATTGCATCATTCTCCAGATAGAAAAGTGGAGAAAAAAAATTTCGAGCTCTCATACAAATGTCTCTACACTTTCTGATATCAAACTGTAGTCTTAAACATCATGAGTTGTTTTTTTTTTTACATTTGGTCCATTTCATCGAACAAGAACAAAAGACCTACGACTTTTCAAAACAGCAGGAAACAAAAAAGCACTTTCCATCTCGAACCCCGAAGAATATTATAGTGTTAAAACGTCCATGGGGGAAAATGACATTGGCCTTTTGGTGAACGATTCGTTTAGTGCTACATCCATCACTTCACCGAGGCACCTGTAGCGCAAAATAACCTTGACTCATAAAAAGCGGGTACTCCGTCAAATTGCTGCTGAATATAGCAGGGATATTTTCAGAGTCGTGGCTCTGTGGACTGAAAAGTGAATAGGGGATTTCTATAGAGATGTACTGTATGCTGCACGTGTGGAAAAAAGAGAAAGAGAGAGTGAGAGAGAGGCACACCATGATGAGGAAATATAATAGCTCCAGGTGAACTTGAGAAGAAGAAAAAAATGAGAGCGAAGGGTGTTTTCATGTCCTCAAAACCACTCATACATCCAAACATTCAAGAAATTCGTTCTTAAAATAGTGACAGCCTCTCAGCAGAATATTTTATTCTTCATACACTTGCTAATAAACGCAAACCAGTCAACAGGTTTCAATTTCCAGCGAGCCGTTTTCAATTATTTCCACCCTGCATCTATGCACATCTATGCTCATCATCCTTACCGGTGTATCCGCCCCACCCCCTCTGATTACCCCCACAGCTCAGGTCTGGCTCACTTCGTTTGATGGCACCGGGAACGCTGTCGGATTACGTCGGCTCTCTCCGAGCGCTCCGGCAGAGAAGAGCACGAATCGTTTCAGAGTCTCTTCACACGCCTCCCGCTGTGACGGCTACGATTTTACTTTACCGTCATGCTGACTGCCTTCACAGAGCCGCAGCTGCTGCATGCCACAAGAACCCTGCAGAACATGCTACATGTAGCTCTCTGACTGAACAGCGGGAGGTCTTTATTTCTCTACATGAGAAACAAACATTGCTGGAAGAGCTGCTCTCAAAAAGAAAAAAAAGGCTGTGGACCACCGGAATCATTGTGAGCTTCATGGAAGGTTTTCCAAAGTCTCTCTAGGAAGTGAGCATTTGTTACGAAACTAGTGCAAAATTCATAACTTGAAGAAATGTACGTCAAAGCCTTAATCTAGTCCTATATTGTAATTGAGCAAGAACCTAGTTGGTTACAAAGTGATAGCTATTGTATTGGAATACTAAGCTAGTTAGCTAGTTAAGTGCTTGACTCGTTTATCACATCGTATTTGTAAACCCTTCCTTACAGGTTCTTAGCCATTGTTTTAGTTCTGAGATGTATTTTTTTCATCCACACATCACATGCTATGCATCTTTAATAACCTGTTATAAGATATAAGATCTGTTGAGTCTGTTTTTGTGCCTACTTGGGGCAGCATGCTCGCTGCTACATTTAACTCCATAGTGGTATTATTGGTTAAACTAATAGAGGTCCATTGGGGATGGTATTACGCTGTCCCCCTGCTCAAGGGAGGAGCAGCGGACAGACCTTGTTTCTCTTGCTGCTTCAAAATCTACTGGTCAGTGCTGAACCTACTTGTCCATTGGGTGTCTATGAATACAAAAAAAGCCCTGATATTCTGGATGCAAAGTCCCAGGCACAAGCATCCTCATCTATAGAAAACTATAGAAAACCCTCCATTAAGAAAGAGGAAATAAGGGTCCATCACTTCACAAGCCCTCAGTAGCTGCCAGTGCTTGGAGTCTTACCTCCACACGTTAACCGTAATTATGTACCATTCTGCCTATACTTCTAGACGTTCCTGTATAGACAGACATAATTACGAGGGAAATAACGGCACCTTTTTTTTCGGGTTAATGACACCTGCTGCATGCTCTCAAAAGCTGTAGAGTCAATACGAAAATCATTAGAGGATCTGCGCCACCTTCAGCCTCTAAACGGGTTCAACAGAGAAGGAGACTAATGGAGGCTGGCATAGTGTGAATGGTCTGAACCACACAGGACCACAAACATGTTTCTCTCTCTCTCTCTCTCGCTCTCTCTCTCTCTCTCCTGTTCTTTCTTTGCTGCACCTTTATCTTTCCTCTCAATCTAATCACTCTCTATATGTTTTCCTTTTCTCTCCTTCTACCTTATTTTCTCTTCACGGCCTCAGTAGACTGTGACTCATTTGTCTGTTCCTTTGGGCAGCGTTTTTACTTCCCGGCTCACTTTTTTTATTTTTTTTTCCCACCTTATATATAAAGCGAGCCGGCGTAATTAATTTTCTCTTCATGCACCATATCTGCCCAGACCGCTGCCACAGATTTATAAGTGCAGCTCCTGTTTCGAGTGCATTCAGCCTGCAGCAGGAGTAATTCCCTGGACTTATTACCTGGAATTATTATTCTACATCTTTAAAGCTTTCTGTCACTGTAGCGTATGATGTGTAAGAAATCTAACAAGAGGAAGTCAAGATCATACAACTAATTATCAGACGATTGATAGAAGGGAAGTGCCTTCAGGAGTTTTTTTGTGATTCTTCTTTTAAACTCCTAACTTAATGCATGTTGTGATCTGTGGTGATTTTGAAAAATTGCAATCTTTTCTGATCATCGCAGAACTGCAGAATCCTAAAAGGACTCAAAAGGGTGTTGTGGAGCTACTGAGTGTTGTCCTATTATTGAGTTCGAATCCCAAGTATGCCGCAGCCATTCATGACTGGGTATAGCGTACTTTCGTTCCCTTGTCAATCACAGTGACACCAGCCAATCATGGGCTTCTGCGAGTTCGTGTATGCGGAAGAGGGCAGATGGTGCTTTCTTTCAGCTGGTGATTGTCAAATGGTGCATTTGAATTATGTCGAATGATCGTATTTACGAGTTAAACGCGCATAAACGCCACCACGAAATCGTAACTACAAGAGGGAGTTTCTGAGTTGGGGGCATGTCAGTAGGAAAACAAGGCGGAGTCTGTAGTTGACAGTAAATTGGTTGAAATTGAACATTTAGCTGATTACAGTTGTTTGATTTTATGCAAAAAGTTATTAAAATATACGCCGATCAGGCATAACATTATGGGCACTGACAGGTGAAGTGAATAGCACTGATAGCTATTGTATTGGAATACTAAGCTAGTTAGCTAGTTAAGTGTTGACAGCATAAACACTTAACTGTCAACACAGTAATCAACACTGATGATCTCCTCATCATGGCACCTGTTAGTGGGTGGGATATATTAGGCAGCAAGTGAACATTTTGTCCTCAAAGTTGATGTGTTAGAAGCAGGAAAAATGGGCAAGCGTAAGGATTTGAGCGAGTTTGACAAAAGGGCCAAATTGTGATGGCTAGACCACTGGATCAGAGCAGTGAAAGAAGGTGGCCTGGTCTGATGAATCACGTTTTCTTTTACATCACGTAGATGGCTGGGTGAGTGTGCGTCACTTCCCTGGGGAAGACATGGCACCAGGATGCACTATGAGATGAAGGCAAGTCGGTGGAGGCAGTGTCATGCTTTGGGCAATGTTCTGCTGGGAAACCTTGGGTCCTGCCATCCATGTGGATGTTACTTTGACACGTACCACCTACCTAAGCATTTTTGCAGACCATGTACACCCTTTCATGGAAACGGTGTTCCCTGATAGCTGTGGTTTCTTTCAGCAGGATAATGTGCCATGCTACAAAGCAAAAATAGTTCAGAAATGGTTTGATGAGCACAACAACGAGTTTGAGGTGTTGACTTGGCCTCCAAATTCCCCAGATCTCATTCCAATCGAGCATGTGTGGGATGTGCTGGACAAACAAGTCTGACCCATGGAGGCCTCCATGCCTTGACAGGTCAGGGCTGTTTTGCAAAAGGGGGACTAATACAATGTTAGGCAGGTGGTCATAATGTTATAGCTGATCGGTGTAAGGTTGTATTTCAAATAAAGTGCAAAGCAAAACACAACTGATGCACTTTCTTTGTTCTTTGTTTTAGTCGAGTTTAAGAACTTGATGTATTTTTTTTTAGTTAATTAAGAAAAGGTTCACCTCCACCTCCTTGACCTGATATTGTAATTATGACTTCCCAAGTCGTACATTTTCCACGTTCTTTTGGAAGAATTAAAAGAGCGTTTTCAGAGTGATGCCATAGAAGAAACATTTTTGGTTCCTTATAAAACCTTTTAGTAAAATAAAAACTTTTTTGTTTGTGCCACAAAGAACATTTTTATATTCTAACAAACCTTTTGGCACGACAAAGTACCTCCTTTTACAACCCTGGAAACATTCCATAGATGTTAAAAGTTCTTCATAGAAACTCACATCCTGACAAAGAACCATTTAAGATCCTTTATATTTAAGCTGGCAGGAGGACTTGATCGCACTAGACACTAGATAGGGATGATCTGGGTGAGTGAGTGAGTGGGTGGGTGGTTGGGTGAGTGAGTGAGTGAGTGAGTGAGTGAGTGAGTGAGTGAGTGAGTGAGTGGGTGAGTGAGTGAGTGGGTGACTGGGTGGGCATTTGAGTGAGTGAGTGGGTCGTAGGATTAGTGGGTTTTGAGTGAGTGAGTGGGTGCGTGGGTGAGTGAGTGAGTGGTTTGTGTGATTGGGTGGGTGGGTTGGGTGCATGGGTAGGTGAGTGAGTGAGTGGGTGAGTGAGTGGTTGGGTGATTGGGTGGGTGAGTGAGTGAGTGGGTGCATGGGTAGGTGAGTGGGTGAGTGAGTGGTTGGGTGATTGGGTGGGTGAGTGAGTGAGTGGGTGCATGGGTAGGTGAGTGAGTGAGTGGGTGAGTGAGTGGTTGGGTGATTGGGTGGGTGAGTGAGTGAGTGGGTGCATGGGTAGGTGAGTGGGTGAGTGAGTGGTTGGGTGATTGGGTGGGTGAGTGAGTGAGTGGCTGCATGGGTAGGTGAGTGAGTGAGTGGGTGAGTGAGTGGTTGGGTGATTGGGTGGGTGAGTGAGTGAGTGGGTGCATGGGTAGGTGAGTGAGTGGGTGAGTGAATGAGTGGGTGGGGTTGAGTGAGTGGGTGAGTTGTTGGGTGAGTGGGTGAGTGAGTGAGTGGGTGGGGTTGAGTGGGTGAGTGAGTGGGTGGGTGAGTGAATGAGTGGGTGGGGTTGAGTGAGTGGGTGGGTGGGTGAGTGAGTGAGTGGGTGGGGTTGAGTGAGTGGGTGGGTGAGTTGTTGGGTGAGTGGGTGAGTGAGTGAGCGGGTGGGGTTGAGTGAGTGAGTGGGTGGGTGAGTGAATGAGTGGGTGGGGTTGAGTGAGTGGGTGAGTTGTTGGGTGAGTGGGTGAGTGAGTGAGTGGGTGGGGTTGAGTGGGTGAGTGAGTGGGTGGGTGAGTGAATGAGTGGGTGGGGTTGAGTGAGTGGGTGGGTGGGTGAGTGAGTGAGTGGGTGGGGTTGAGTGAGTGGGTGGGTGAGTTGTTGGGTGAGTGGGTGAGTGAGTGAGCGGGTGGGGTTGAGTGAGTGAGTGGGTGGGTGAGTGAATGAGTGGGTGGGGTTGAGTGAGTGGGTGAGTTGTTGGGTGAGTGGGTGAGTGAGTGAGTGGGTGGGGTTGAGTGGGTGAGTGAGTGGGTGGGTGAGTGAATGAGTGGGTGGGGTTGAGTGAGTGGGTGGGTGGGTGAGTGAGTGACTGACTGAGTGAGTGAGTGGGTGGGAATTGGCATATGACCAAATAAGGAAAAATCTGCATGAACATCAGGTGAAAATAGATTATTAATTAAATTATCAAAACAAACATAACCTTAAGATGTTCTACACTGTGGCTGGGAGACTGGCCAAGATAATATCAACAGTCGTCAAGGACACAATGGAAAGATTTGATGCCGTCTTGGCTGGGTTCTAGTTACGTCTTTTTTGCACACGAAGCTTTGCTTTAATTGAAAAAAAAGAAATGTGAATAATTTTGATCCCTTTTTAAGAAGGTTTGCTCCGGCGACATCGAGCACCCTTTCACCCTCCGACATTTCCCTATAGAAAGCCTGCTGTAACATAACAGCTCTGTCCCCCTCACGAGGTGTCTCCGTTACCTCAACGACCTTGACGTATCTTTAATGAGGGTCTTAGTATAGTCTAGGAGGAGTATCTCCCACACTAACACGCGCTGAAGGTCACGGCTAACACACTCTCAAGATGCTCAATTAAGCCACGGGATCCTCTGATCCGCAGTATTCTACTGCCAACCGACTCTCTCTCTCTCTCTCTCTCTCCAGCTAATGACCGCACATTAACCGGCCCAAATCACCGCTCGCCTTCACCCGCTCTGGATCAATTTATGCGTCGTGTTGGAGGCTGACGAACCTTACGGCCGCAGATTTAACCAGAATGTTTATTTTTCATCCACGGCCCACCGAATGTCAGGGTTTTTTTTTTGACAGACGCACCATTCAAACAGCCTTCAGATGATCAATATTCAGAAAAGAAGAATGAAAGCCATTTCTTCAGCCCTGAAAGATGTGTAGGAGGAAACGCCGTATTCAGCAGATTCTTTGACAGAAATGAGGCTGAGCGGAAAGTTATTCATAAGCTCCATTTTTTTTTTTTTTTTTTTTTTTTTTTTAAACAAGCGACTTTTTGGCCAAAATTAGGTTTTGAGTCGGTGAAGTGAGCGCAAATCTTTTAATAGGATTTTCCTTCAGAGTGCAAATATAGAGCGGTGACAAATTAAAGGAAAATCCGGCATAAAGTCTAGCAATGAGCTTCGTCTGAAATATTACTGCTGATGCTGAGGCAGTTGAACAGTAAGGTGGATAGTTTTAACGCACATTGTTTTTCTTGCACTCTAAATCCCGGCAGATTCGATTATTCGATCCTCAATCCGTGTATCCAGCTATCATAATTAAGCATGTGCTCATTTATTTCCATTATTCATTTATTTCCTCTTTTCACATTCAAGAATCAAGATTTTATTTGTGACGTACACTGTTCTATACGGCAGATATCATATACAGAAACAATGAAACACAAGGCCTACTCCTCCCTATAGTGTACACTCCTCCCTATAGTGTACACTCCTCCCTATAGTGTACACTCCTCCCTATAGTGTACACTCCTCCCTATAGTGTACACTCCTCCCTATAGTGTACACTCCTCCCTATAGTGTACATATCAATAATGACTGAAGTTTAAAAAATAAGACATTATAAGAATATTTGTTCAGAATGTGCATCAACTCTGACACACTGACCTTTTTATAAGTGTGACAGTTTCACACAATAGCACTCTTTACAAATCCTCTCTCTCTCTCTGTCTCTATCCATCTCTATACATCTCTCTATCTCTTTCTCCTCTCTCTTTCTCATTCTCTCTATATCTGTCTCTCTCTCACCTCTTTTTTCTCTCTCCCTCTCTCTATCTGTTTTCTCTCTCTCTCTCTCTCTCTCTCTCTCTCTCTCTCTCTCTCTCTGACTATCTCTCTGTCTCCCTGTCTTCCTATATATATATATATATATATGTGTGTATATATCTTTTTCTTTATTTCTTTCTTTCTCTCTCCCTCTTTCTCTCTCTATCTGTCTCTCTTTCCCCTCTCTCTTTCTCTCTCTCTCCTCTTTCCTCCTCTCTCTCCTCTCTCATTCTCTCTTTATCTGTCTCTCTCTTGCCTCTTTTCTCTCTCTCTCTCTCTCTCTCTCTCTCTCTTCTATTTCTTTCTCACTCTCCTCTCTCTCTACCTGTCTCACTCTCCTCTCTCTTTATCTGTCTCTCTATCTCTCTCCTCCTTCTTTCTCCCTCTCTCTCTCCTCTCTCTTTCTCTCTCCTCTTTCTTTCTCTCTCTCCTCTCTCATTCTCTCTTTATCTGTCTCTCTCTCGCCTCTTTTCTCTCTCTCTCTCTCTCTCTCTCTATCCTCTTTCTGTCTCTCTCTTTCTCCTATTTCTTCCTCTCTCCTCTCTCTCTACCTGTCTCACTCTCCTCTCTCTTTATCTGTCTCTCTATCTCTCTCCTCCTTCTTTCTCCCTCTCGCTCTCCTCTTTCTTTCTCTCTCTCCTCTCTCTGTCTCTTCTCTCTCTCTCTCTCTCTCTCTCTCTCTCTCTCTCTCTCTCTCTCTCTCTCCTCCCCCCTCTGCCTGCTGTGAGCACGTCCCGTGTTGTGTTCAGGCCGTCTTGAGGTTACACTTACAAGGCCTGTGTTTACGATACGCTTAATCGCAGTGAAGGGAGGACCATCAAAGCGGCATGCGGTGTTAATTAAGTTTTTATGCAGTGTAATGGAAGCATTAGGAACAGGCAGCTGTCTGAGAGCAGTCGGTTTTTTTCAATTCTCAGGATAACAAATGATTTTATACCTTGTTCCTATTGAGGTTTTTTTTTTTTTTCTTAAATCACTACTTTTTTTGTTTTGTTCAAAGAAAACACAGAGCGATAAGAAGCAGCACAGTCACAGGAAGGTTTTGAATAAGTTTAGCCGAACGAAAATGCAGCCCCGTAACCCTGGTATATTTTTCGGCAAGTTTTTCTCACCCCTGCTGAGGCTAATTCATTTATCACATTACTCGGAAATTCCGTCAGAAAACACAGCTCTCTGAATACTTTAATATAGCAGGGTTGGGTTCGGGCCGCTGCCTGAATTGCAAATGCACAGAAACAAAGAACTAGCATGTGCTCCGGCTGCATATATACGAATGACCATGGGCTATGTTTGTTGCTTTGAAAATGTTCACGAAATTCTTGCCTGATAGATGAGCTTGTTAAATTACAACGACTCCTCATGTCCGACGGAAATTGCCGGAAGGCCTGCACTTTTCACTGTTGATATTAAGTGTATTGACTTGAGAATATTAAATGAGTCAGCAGAAATGATCTCATTTGCATTTTGCAGATTATTCTTTTCCCCTTTCATTTTTTTTTTGTTGTATTTTGCTTGCAGCTGGCTGGAGTCCTTTTTTTTTTCTTTTTTTTGAGCAAATCAGACTTTTAAAGCGCCAGAGAGTCGGCTAGTGTTTTAAAACTGTTCACTGATGCCACTGAGTTGCGTACATTGTTTACCATTTTCTCATTTTCTCACACACTACCTTACTCCTCCCCTAACATACAGCAGCTACTGACCACTGAGTAGGATGGGGTAAATTTGTGAAGCCTACGTTCACTACATTCTTTACAAAATACGCCATCCCTTACATCCAGAGGCCTCGGCCCACCTTGCACTCTTGTCTATCATGTATTTCTGTCAGCTTAGCAGAATCAGATTTAGTGAAATTGGAGGCACAGTGTTTATATATATATATATATATATATATATATATATGAATGACCTTTCCACCCAGAGAACACTTTTTTAATAATAACTTTGATAATAAAAGGTTTTAAACCCTGGTGGTCCCCGGAGTCTGTTTCCAGAAGCTCGATACTTTACAGCTCTACAGCTCTGTATTGTAGAGTACAGTACGGTTAAGGTCAGACTCTAAAGCACAGAAATCTGATTCTGCATCTGTGTAGGAGTAAAGCCTCAGGTGTCTCTCAATGCGGAGGACACTGCATGGCCAGGTTTATCGAAGAACTCCAACTCCATATGATCACTGTAGGCCTCCCGCTAGGATACATTCTTCACCAGCTCTCATTCCGACCCCCACACAGCAGGGGGCAATTGAAACGCTGTGCAGCTACAACTTGTGCCATGAGCCGTATTAAGACTATTGACCGCCGTGTTTCGAACACTTTCTCAATGGCCGAGGTGGGCACACTTTAATGTGGAATGTTGCCTCGAAGGTTACTTGGAGGAAGGAAAGAAGGAAGGGAGGGAGGAAGGAAGGAGGTAAGGAAAGATGAGAGTAAGAAAAGATAGCAGGAAGGGAGGAAGGAAGGAAGGATGATACGGAGGGAGGGAGAGAGAGAGAGAGAGAGAGAGAGAGAGACAGAGAGAGAGAGAAAGAAAGAAAGAAAGAAAAAAGAAAATTTTTGTACTTGTTTCAGAAGCACTTAGAATGAAAATATGATCACATTGAACTGAGCTTTGGTTATCAATTCCTGCTGTCCATCAAACCTCTGCTCGAGTCCTCCGGCTAAAGCACTGGAGCATGAACAGTGTTTTCTTCTCTGATTTCTAGCAGCTGTAGTGTAATAGCTCGTACCGCTAGCACGGATCAAAAACGGCAAATCAATGCTTGCTCACAAGAAGATGCAGTGCATTGCAGCATGGGTAACATTTGATATTTCTTCTGTCTCTTCACAGCCACTCTTGGCACTCTGGACTTCAGCCTGTTGTATGATCAAGAGAACAATGCCCTGCACTGCACCATCAATAAAGCCAAGGTAAGCAATGCCTTTAACTCTCGGGCTGGGACTTATAGGATTTTGAGCCATAGGGCTTTCTAATCCTGGACTTGATGCTTTGGTGCTTGGACCCCTAAATATAATAACTCTAAAGGAGCTTTTTGAAAAGTTTTTCCATTAAATATACTTGAGAGTGCACACTTCTGACTTTTTTTTTTTTTTATTAATTTTTCATGTATCTCGCTGGCATATGATGGTGTACTTTGTTTTGCAATTAGTGTGCCAAGTTTCAGTTTTGTTCCTGCAGGAATCACAGATATCAAGAACAATTAGAAAACAAATGAGTCATTGCTGGTGGAAGCTTTACAACAC
Source organism: Hemibagrus guttatus (assembly GCA_033459395.1). Lineage (NCBI taxonomy): Eukaryota > Metazoa > Chordata > Actinopteri > Siluriformes > Bagridae > Hemibagrus > Hemibagrus guttatus. The sequence continues at coordinate 4,988,288 of JAUCMX010000027.1, forward strand.
CAACCGTACTGTAGGTTTCAAGCTACAATGATTCACATGGGTTATTTTGTTGATTTGTTATGAGAATTTGGTTTCCGTTTGCATACTCTGTTACTGTAGTTATCTAGCAAGAGACAAAGTAACAAGAGACCGTTCATTTTGGAGCTGCAATGTCAGCGCAAGCACCATTTAAATTGGGAATTTGTTGATTCCATTTGCAGGTTCTCCATGTGCTTTGGGGGTTCCTCAGCGTTCTCTGGCTTCCTCCCCTAGTTCAAAAACAATGCATTGGCATCTATGAATTGTCTGTAGTGTATGATTGTGCCCTGTGATGGGTTGGTATCCTGTCCAGGGTGTCCCGTGCCATGTTCCCCAGAGTCCCTTGGGATAGACTTGAGGTTCCCTGTGGCCCTGTGTGGGATAAGAGGTACACAGTATGGATGGATGGATGGATTTGACATCCTTTGGTGTGGTCCAACATTTGTTCTGTTCTCCCCATACAACTTTAGCTCTTTTTTTGACACATTAACAAGAGTAGTAAATTGTTGTATCCTGCTATATACCAACTTGTGCAAATGTCTATAGAAGCTTGAAAGAAAGTAGCAGATATTGTTAGTGCCTGTGGCGAGTTGCTAATCTACCAAAGAAGTCTAGCTGGTAAGTGGAGACTCCACTGCTTTTCACAGTGCTAACAGCATTGCAAAGCCTGTGTACTATCCAGAAACACATCAGCATTGCCTTGGGTCCCATAGAGCATTGCACGTCCTTTTAAGATGGCTGACAGTTCACTCTTGAGGCTCGGTATTTCCCCTGAAAGGTATCAATGCTGCCAAGATATCTCTCTCTCTTTCTCTCTCTCTCTCTCTCTCTCTCTCTCTTTCTTTCTCGCTGTCACTGTTTCCGTTGATGGGCTGAACTGGTATTTATTTCTGTTTATGTGGTGGAGTTTGAGATAATTAAAAATCAAGTGTTTCTATATCATCAGGAATAGAGTGTAGGGATTTGCCCAAAACATGACCCCATTCTTCCTCAGCTCCGGGAAATACCGCTGCATATTCAGTTCCCCTCTAAATAACCATTGCGTAATGACATGAAGGAAATAGAGCTGCTCCGAGGAAATCTTAGGCTTATTCCTAATTGGCAATTAAATCTACCGTCTCTGTCAAATGACACCTGAGCGAACTGGTGTGGTTTAATTTTGGTGCCTTTCCTCTGTGCCCAAAGACGTCCATGACTCGTGGTACCATGGGACAGTAGCTCTAGATCTCAAAATGCAATAAGAAATTTTTCCTTCACATATCCCAGCTTGTTAGGAAGCTGGGGTTATAGCACAGGGTCAGTTGTGATACAACCCCAGGAGCAGACCCTTGTTCAAGGTCCCAACAGTGGCAGCTTGGCAGTACTTGGGCTTTAACCCCTGACCTTCTGATCAGTAACCCAGAGCTTTAACCACTGCTTAAGACATTATCAGAGACACAAGCTAACAATCAAACAACAAGACTTGTTGTTGTTGTTGTTCTTTCGGCTGCTCCCTGTTCGGGGTCACCACAGTGGATTATTTGGTCCACATGTTTCGATTTAGCACAGCTTTTATGCCGAATGCCCTTCCTGACGCAACCCTCCCATTTTATCCGGGCTTGGGAAGAGTTAACTCTTCAGTGGCCGGGAATCGAACCCAGGCCACGGCAATGAGATACTGATTCAATCAAAGGACTGAAATCATACAGGACTAAATTCCTGTATTTAGTACTCACCATCCCTGTCAGTTTTCCTCTGGATTTTGATTGAATCAGAATTTGATTAATTGACTTTTATTCTCTTTCTTTTTTTTTCTACAGAAGTAGACAGTGCCATACTGGTTTGCAAGCTTGTTTACAAACTGCGACAATTAAAGCGGATTGCAGTCAAAGCATTAGCAAATAAGAGAGGAGATAATCACAAGTTTCGTCTGTGTCCTCCAGAGAAAAGACAGACAGAGGCTCTCCTCCCCTTCTCTGCTTCTTTTCTTTTACTCTCTTTCATCATGCTGTTGTTCATTAGCTTCCTACCCTCTCCCCTCTTTTTTCACACGTTCTGGCCCAAGCTCCTTCGATGAGTACTAATAATGCTATTTAGAGCCAGAAAGCATAAATAAAATGTTTGCTTTTTTTCAATCTTAGTACTATCATTTAGTCTACATTCCTGCTACTTTTTTAAAAAAAAAGAAAGAAAAATAATTCATGCTTATATAATGCAACGTACATGAAGTGCCTTGAGATTATTCCTCCTGAATTTAATCAGAAGGTGTTGATTAATTTTCTATAACAGCAGCTCTGACTACTTTCAGCCGAATACGATTTTATTAACACTCTCTTATTAATACGTAAATGTTTTCATAGTAACAACCCTTTTTCGGTAAGGAGTCTCCAGTGTCAGTGTTTTGTAACATTCAGAGGCTGACATTAATTCTCGGACATATTAAAGTTTTTTGGATAGAAGATTTGTATCTATTTTTCCCCCCAACTCCCCCTTATCACGTTCCCTATTTTACAGCCTGTCTAAATTCTGATATATTCGCTCCACTTCAGATGCACTGTTTCAGCCTCTCGTCTCTCGGCGAGAGAGAGAGAGAGAGAGAGCGCAAAGGAGTGCTTCTGGGCTGTGAAGATAACCTGAATGATTCTGCTTGGGTTGTTCTCTGCATTTGTGTTTCTAAATGATTTTATTTTAAAGCGGAATATCCGGCGATGAGAGAAGCTGTGTTCTATTTGTTTAACTCCCCGTAGCAATTAATTATACAGTAATTACGCTAGCATGGTTAAAAACAAAAGGACATGTTCTTATTATTTTTTTTATGTCGCTTTATAAAAGCCAGCAGGCTGTTTAATATGTCAGCACTCATCTCCTGGATTTAAGCTCAGTATATTGGCCAGTTTCTTTGCTCAAGAAAAATTACATATCGGGTTATTTTGTTATCTTAAGAGCACAGACTGAAACAAACCCTAAAGCAAACAGACCTATTTAGCATCCTCTGGTGAATTATGTCCCATGTGTGTGTGTGCGTGTGTGTGTGTGTGTGTGTATGTGTATGTGTGGGTTGATGTGGTGCTCCCACTGGTAACACTCTACTCCTTACAGCTACTTCTGTTGCCTCATTGCCTTGCTAATATAACTTGAGTTTCATTCTAGGTTATGAAAGTAGTAGTGCTAGATTTCCAAAACTTTTCTGGTTCATTTCCCTGATTAAATGATACGTGATTAATCTGTTTTAATAACCTGCCTCTAAAAAACCGAATGTTTTTTACAGTTCTCTCTTATTTCTTATATCTTCTTACCACCAAAATAGGTCGTTTTGCTCAGATTGAATCTAAGTTCATACAGTTATCCAGTCAGTGAATCATGTGGCAGCAGCGTAATCCATAAAATCACTCACTCCATTCAATTCAATTCAATTTTATTTGTATAGCGCTTATAACAATGAACATTGTCTCAAAGCAGCTTTACAGAACATAAGAAATAATAGTACAAAAAGTTCAAGATTAATACTAGACTTGTATTTAAATTTATTTGTATTTATCCCTTATGAGCAAGCCTGAGGCGACTGTGGCAATAAAAACTCCCTTAGATGGTAAGAGGAAGAAACCAGACTCAAAAGGAAACCTCATCCTCAATTGGGTGACACCAGAGAGTGTGAATTACCACAAACACCACAGAGTGTGATTATAAATAATGTCCTTTCTACAGTCATATACAGTTAGTGTTGTGTAACCAGGAGCTATTGAGCAACTCATAAATTAGGTCAGAAGTCTTCTGTGATCAGAAGTCAGGTGACCGTGAAAAAGGAAGTGAATGTGCATGCCTGAAGTGTCTGTGGATTGGTTAGAACTGACAATGGTCAAAGACGTATGGTTACAGTACCTCAACTAGCCACTTAATACAACCATAGTGAACAGAAAAGCATCTCAGAACACAGTATGCTTAAAAAAAAAATATACTGGGAGGATTGGCTACAACAGCAGAATGCCACATTGAAAACCAGTCCTGAGGAATCTGAGGCTACAGTGGACAGCAAAAGGTCTATCATTAGACGAGCTTTACCAAATAATGTGAGCGCATTATCATACTAGAAACATCATATAGATCCTAATGTGTCATGGAGGAAAATAACCCCAAAAGTTTTACGCCATCAAAGACAAAGCTCTGCTGGATCAAGACTGACCTTCAGCTTTTTTTTTTCTATCTCCTCTGTTAGGTTTCAGATCTGTACCTCAGCCAAACAGCTGGCTTCCCAACCCCTGCTGAACAGCAGAGATAGATCGGGCTTCTCTTCGTCTACCAGCTGTTAATATTTCATTCGTACTGCTCGGGCACGACAAACCTATCGATTCATGATGAAGCTCAATCACTGGGAGAGCTCAGATTATTAACTGAACAAACAACAAGAGAAGAGTTTGATGACTTTTGCTTTGGAATTAGTATTTTCTATTAAGTGAGGTTTGAAACCGTGTCCTCTGCCATCTGGTGTCTTCAATGAATAATGAAGGGACTAGTCAGAAATCGTCTGTGTTTGAATACAGCAGTAATATGTGGGGCTTCGTATGAAATGTACTTAAAATTTGCGTAGTCGAAGGGAACCTGTGACTTGCTTACGGTAATCCAAAAGCACAGCCTTTACGGAGGTCACGGTATCATAGAGAGTTTTCAATTCAATTCAATTTTATTTGTATAGCGCTTTTAACAAAGAGCATTGTCTCAAAGCAGCTTTACAGAACATAAGAGACAATAAACATACAAACAAACAGTCCTAGATGTTAGACAAAATTTTCCCTAGTGAGCGAGCCTGAGGTGACTCAGGCGACTGTGGCAAGGAAAAACTCCCTTAGATGGAATTAGGAAGAAACCTTGAGAGGAACCAGACTCAAAAGGGAACCCATCCTCATCTGGGTGACACCGGAGAGTGTGTTATGAACAATGTCCTTTCTGCATTAGTTGTGTGATGCAGATACAGCATGTGTAGAATGTTATGTGTAAAATGTCCACATAGTGTTGGCAGTGCTGCTTTGAATACTCCAGTCCTCAGAAAGCAGAACCCAGCTGGAGCTGGTCCATCTCTGGATGCCACAGGAGCTGGCACAATCTCTGTGTGTCTCGGGGGTGGGTAGAAGAAGGGAAACAATGGAAAGGAATTAGCGTAGCTGCTATTCATAATATTAGCAGGCACTAGATGATGATGTGCATTTAATCAGATGTATTGACATTGGTGGCTCAGTGGTAGGTTGCTCGCCTATCATGCGGAAGGCCCGGGTTCGATTCCAGCCAATGCCTCAATCCCAGCCACTGGATGCAGTGCCGGTCCCAAGCCCGGAAAAATGGGAGGGTTGCGTCAGGAAGGGCATCCGGCGTAAAACATTTGCCAAGTTGTTGTGCGGACCAGTTGGTCCGCTGTGGCGACCCCGAACAGGGAGCAGCCGAAAGCAACTTCTATTGGAGTACAAAGTTATGGGATTTATTAGGTGTATGCCTGGCTGAAGAGATATGTCTTTAGTATACGTTTGAACTGGGAGACTGTGTCTGAGCCCCGAACACTGTCAGGAAGACTGTTCCAAAGTTTAGGAGCTAAATACGAAAAAGCTCTACCCCCTTTTGTAGACTTTGATATTCTGGGAACTACCAGAATTCCGGAGTTTCGAGTTCTTAAGGAGCGTGATGGATTGTAATGTGTTAGAAGACTGGCTAGATATGTGGGAGCTAAACCATTTAGAGTCTTGTATGTAAGTAGTGCTAGTTTATAATCAATCCTAAACTTAACAGGTAGCCAGTGCAGGGATGATAATATTGGGGTTATATGATCATACTTTCTTGACCTGGTGAGGACTCTGGCAGCTGCATTTTGGACTAACTGTAGCTTGTTTATTGAAGATGCAGGACAACCACCTAGTAATGCATTACAATAGTCCAGTCTGGAGGTCATGAATGCGTGAACTAGCTTTTCTGCATCAGATACAGATAAAATGTTCCTAAGCTTGGCGATATTTCTGAGGTGGAAGAAGGCTATTTTTGTAATATCGGAAATATGTGTTTCAAAGGACAAACTGCTGTCTAATATTACGCCCAGGTCTTTCACTGTAGAGCTAGTAGTAATAGAACATCCTTCTAAGTACAGGTTGAATTGTGAGAGCTTCTGTGTACTGGTTTTTGGACCAATCAGTAATATCTCCGTCTTATCAGGATTTAGTAATAGAAAATTATCAGTCATCCAGTCTTTAATATCTTTAACACACTCTGTTAATCTAGACAGTTTAGATATTTCATCTGGTTTTGATGAGATATATAACTGTGTATCGTCAGCGTAATAATGGAAACTAATCCCATGCCTTCTAATGATGTTGCCTAAGGGAAGCATGTATCTTGAGAAAAGCAGAGGTCCTAAAACTGATCCTTGTGGGACCCCATATTTCACTGGCATTACACTGGACAGTTCTCCATTTAAATCTACAAAATGGTATTGATCAGACAGGTAGGATCTAAAACATTTTAATGCCTGTCCCTGAATACCTATGTAATTTTGTAAGCGGTCTACAAGAATGTTATGATCTATAGTGTTGAATGCAGCACTAAGATCAAGTAAGACTAATATTGAGATGCAGCCTTGGTCCGAAGCTAAAAACAAGTCATTTGTGATCTTAACTAGTGCAGTTTCTGTACTATGATGGGGCCTGAAACCTGATTGAAATTCTTCAAGGATAATGTTTTCCTGTAAGATGGTGCATAATTGAGTAGACACAACCTTTTCTAATTTTTTAGATATAAAAGGAAGGTTTGAAATCAGTCTGTAATTTGATAAGTCATTAGGGTCTAGTTTAGGTTTCTTAAGAAGAGGCTTAATAACTGCTAGCTTGAAAGGTTTAGGGACGTGACCTAAATATAACGAGGAATTAATAATATTGAGGAGAGGCTCTCCAGCTGTGTGTATCACTTCTTTCAGTAATCTAGTTGGAATTGGATCTAACAAACATGTTGTTGAATTAGCCGTGATGATAAGTTTATACAGCTCTTCCTTCCCTATACCTGTAAAGCATTGTAGCTTTAAATGTGGAGCTTTAGGTTGGACTAGACCACCGGATGCTGTCAAAGGTTGAACATCAATTATTTTGTTCCTGATACTATCGATTTTGTCGGTGAAGAAGTTCATAAAGTCCTCACTACTAAACTGTGATGGAGTACTCTCTTCAGATATCTGATGTTTTTTTTAGTCTAGCCACTGTACTAAATAAGAATCTGGGATTGTTTTGGTTTATTTCTATCAGTTTGCTCAGATGCTCAGCCCTAGCGGCTTTTAGAGCCTGTCTATAGCTGGCACTTAGCAGGGCATGTGGTAGCTTAGTGGTTAAGGTGCCACTGCTGGGTCGCTCTGGATGAGAGTGTCTGCCAAATGCCAGAAACATACTTAAGCTCAGCTTTTAAAGCCATGTTCTTGTATTATGTTCTCTTGGCCATAAGGCTGTGTATCCACTTAAAATTTTTGGGGACAGACCCTTCAACTCCCAGACTTCCACTAAGGCATATCATGTGACCTGTGCTTTTTTCCAGGCAGTTCTATGTTCACACAGGTGACAAACCCAAACCACTGGCTTCAATGATGCAAGAATTATGGTCCGTTGTTTCTTTAGTTCCCCCCTCACTTCCTCCTTGATCTCTATTTACTGTTTGACACTTGAAAATGGAAGAAAACCTTATAATAATGAATTCATCTTATCCTTGTCATAAACAGTCTTTCATTAAATGTGTATAAAGGCATTATGAGCATAAATAAAGCTTGGAAGGAAGGAGATGAGATTGTCAGTGCCTTTACTAATCTGCCATTGACAGTCTAGCAACAATCTTCTACTTAATACCATTTTACCAAAGCAATAAAAACACATAAACAAACAAAAACAACAGTCTCACAAGAGACAATCAGGAACTTGTTGCTGGCTTGTGTGAACGTAGGTTGAAATAAAGCTTTCAAATCCACTTCCTCCTTTAAAAATGGTCATTACTCAAAGCTTGTGGATTGAGGAAATGGTTCCATGAGGGATGATTGAGTCACTCAGTCTACATCATCATCTATTTTTTCCGTGGATATCAGTGATGGGATCAAGCGTTTTACGGCTCATGGGCAAAAAGTTCTATGTCTTTAGATAAGCTGGTGACTCAATGGGCCTGGGTTGAAAAATACTACACAGAGTTTTTTTTTCAATACAATTGTTCGATAAAGGTTACAGAAAGGCTCCATTGTTCCAGCTCAATCGATACAGCGCAGTTCCATGTGGATACCATGCATGTTGAGCTTACTTCACTGAAAAACAAACGGACAACTGTAGGAAGGCTGCTGCTTGTGAAGCGGATATTGCAAAGCGCTGGTTATCAGTCATATTGAGTTGTTAGGTATTGTCACGGTGTGATAAGCCCTCAACTAGAGGCATTTGTAGTCACAGGAAATACAACGAGGATTATAAGGAATTGCTTCTTCCCGGGACTTGCAGATAACAGAGCACTTGCGTTAAAGAGCAGCGAATGCAATTTTCAAAAGTTTCTCATAACACATTCCACATTCTTGATGTCATTGATTCCTGGAGCTGTTAGGCCATTATCTTGTTTAATAGCAACATTTTTGCCAGCTATTTGGGAAACTAAATTATATGCCTTTTCTCAAAAAATGGTTTGGAAAAGTTATTTCTGTTCTTTGCAACTGGCTCTGGTCATGTGACTACCATTTGTATGAAAATGTGACCATTTATATGGAAATGTTCATACAAAATTTCTACAGTATCTATTCAATTCATCTGTTTTCGTATAATGTTTTTTTGGTGTCAAAACAGCTTAAGAGATATCTGACTAGACATTTAAATCCCTAAGTAATAAAACAGAGCTGATAGGAGCAGGGGAAAACTACCTGAGACTACATTAGGAAGAAACCTTGAATTCAGGAACCATAGAGGAACCATCTGATGCTAGTAGGAAGAAAATATCTTATCAATGACTTATTAGCTATAATACATTGTATACACCAATCAGGCATAACATTATGATCACCTGTCTAATATTGTGTTGGTCCCCCTTTTGCTGCCAGAATATGGCCCGTCATGCACTGTGTATTCTGACACCTTTCTATCAGAACCAGCATTAACTTCTTCAGCAAGTTGAGCAACAGTAGCTCGTCTGTTGGGTCAGATCACACGGGCCAGCCTTTGCTCCCCACATCCATCAGTGAGCCTTGGCCGTCCATGACTCTGTCGCTAGTTCACCACTGTTCCTTCCTTAGACTACTTTTGATAGATACTGACCACTGCAGACCGGGAACACCCTACAATTTTGAGCTGCAGATTTTGGAGATGCTCTGATCCAGTCCTTGTCAGGAACCGCTGGACAGTTCCCTGTCAGGCCTGGAGGGGGTGCTGGAAGGTGATTCTATGGAGCCTGCTTTATCCTGCTTGTGTATTTTCTGCAACGCCTTTCCTATTGTTCTCGTTCCCGTTGTTTCACCTGTTCCCTATTATCCTTAATGTTTAGCCCTATATATAGGGATCCTTTTGTACCTGTCCTTGTCTGCTATTGTTCTATGTTCCTTGTTTTGTATGTTAGGTTTTGTTTTATTAGTGTCATGTCTAGTGTTTAGGTTAGTTTTCCCCATGTCTCGTGTTCATGTTAATAAAGCAGCGCTTATTTGAATCCTGGGTCCAAGCATCTGGGTCTCCTTCCATGGCGTGCAGGCGCGTGCACGCAGAAATCACTGAGGTCCGGGTTTGAGTGCCGCATAGGGCGGGGGCGCCCGGACGTTACAGTGGTCTAGCCTTCACAATTTGGCCCTTGTCAAACTCACACAAATCCTTACATTTGCCCATTTTTCATGCTTCTAACACATTAACTTTGAGGACAAAATGTTCACTTACTGCCTAATATATCCCACCCACTAACAGGTGCCATGATGAGGAGATAATCAGTGTTATTCACTTCACCTGTCACTGCTCAGAATGTTATACCTGATCGGTGTATATAAACTGTATTGTAACATAAAAAAGTCTTTGGTCCCTTCATCAGGAAAAGGTCAGTGTTGCATTTCAAGGTTTTATTGGAAGTCTGGGATGGTAGGAGGTAAGCATGTCTCTCAGCAAATATGATCAACCAAGCTAAAACCAGATTCATGATCCTGGTCTGTATAAAATATACACTAGAAATTTAAGAAGCTATGGGGTAAAAAGAATGAAAGACACAGCAGCTTGACAGAGACATGCATGTCATTGTGCATCTGACACATCAGTCACATGGCCAGCCTTTATCTTTATTCAAGGACTGGATGTGCTGAAATGTCTGACAGACCCACAGAGTTTCCTGAAAAAACAGGAAACATGACCATTCTTGCCTGGCAAGTGTCGAGTCCAGCCAAGATGTCAAGTGAACTCTATTAAAGAGGAGTCACTGTGTCCTTAGCTCACCTCCAACATTTCTCTCCAATATGTCTCAACTAGAGTCACCTTCATATGATCCTGGCTCCCTTTGAGAAAGGGCTGATCTTATTACCACCAAATGGACAACGGCAACCCGTACACCATGAGTGCAGACTCTGAGAAAGACTTACTTCATCAAGTAAAAAGGGTAGATGTCTGGTCAGAAAGTCTTGACCCCAGAAATTGTAACAATTATCCAAAATGTGCTTAATAGTGCCCAGAAAAACAGCATAGCTTTCTTATATTTAGCCCCTGAAGGTCAAACGAATATGAATTAAACCTTTATAGATATCCTGCCGAAGTTGCTAGGCACTGTGTAAGGAATAAAACACTTCAGGACATGCTGTTAGAGGAAAATAATCAACAGCAGGATGGTGTGATTCTGTTACTTTCCACAAGTTCATTCTTCTTTTCCAGTAACACCTTATCCTGAATTGTTTCGTTCCTTAGAGATTCCTCAGAACGACACAATACCTATATGCTAAATATTTGTCTCCTCACAGAAAACATCCCCACGTTACTTTTCTAAAAAAAAACAAAAAAAAAAACTGTTGGAACCAATCTGACCAATCAGATTTAAGAATTCAGCGTTGTATTATCTTACCTTTTTTTTTTTTAAATATTCTACATTAAACGATCAATTCAGAGCACATCATTTAAGCACTTCATTAATAAAGCATTAAACTTCACTAAACAGATACTTAATTGAACCTCCAGGCATCGAATTAATATGCTATTTTTTCATGAAATGATATTAATTCTCATTATTTGTTTTGCCCGTGGTGTCGTCAGCTCGTTAGTTAGTACATATTAAAAAATGTGTCACCCAAAAAAAGAAAGAAAAAGAAGAAAATGAAAAAGTTTCATCTGACTGACACTCGGTCTCCAGGTTTCTCTCACAGGAGCATTTTTCTTTTTAATATATGCAAAGTGTTCAGAGTAGAAATGGCAGGGGCTTGGTTTCATTTCCACATATGAATAGTGTATAATCAGCTATCAGTCGTTCGTGTAGAACAATGGAACGTCCTAATCCCTGACGCAGCCCAGTCAAGGTGAAAGGATTGAGGGAGGGTGGGTGTAGAAGGTGTGTGTTGGAATCGGGGGTATTAATTATTAATGAATGAATTAATTCATCTATGTTTATTATTTTAGTATTTTGTTTTATTTTAGTATTTTTTAAACAGGAAATGTTAGATTTTGGTCAATCTGTTTACACCCTGTCACTTCATGACAGCAAAATTACGGGCTTGCGCACAAAACTGTGAGCATCGTGCCATCAAGACGAGCAGTGAATTCATTCGTTCATTCATGCAAACGAAAACACCCCTTCGTCTGTCAACGCTCGTCTGTTTAAATTACCATGCGCTTTTGCTTTGCTTTTGGATTTTTGCCTGTATTTGTTTCAACTTTGTCGATTTCTGTTTCCCCCTTTGTCTCTTGCTTTTGTTGTTGTTGCTGTTGTCTTGCATGCCTGCATGTATGTATATATGTATGTATGCTTTCTCTCTCTCACACACTCTGTGCATGACTGATTTGGGAATGTGATGGACTCCAGCTTCCTCTACCCAGGTACAGAAAGGTAAGGTCAGTGCCATGGATCTTTTCATCCCTCTTCTTTCCATAGCAAACCCTTTTTGAGTTTGATCCTTCTGACCTCTCTCTTCCTATGCAAAAGCCTTCAATACATGGTATCCAACCTGAACCTGATATCATTACCAGTACTGCTGTGCCTATCAAATTCCTTTTTTTAATATAATTACTGATTAATAATTAAATAAATACTTATTTTATTGAATGAGTAATGAACAGGTGATATTTTATGAATGACTAGTAGAATGTGACTAGCTTTCAAATCTGGCATCCATGTGCAGTACAACACAATACTACAGTGCTCCTATCTCTCTCCTGAATGGTCGGGCCTTGGATTTCTTTTTCAATGCTCATCCTTTCATTTATTGCTCATCATGCAAGGCCTTGAATATTCATGCAGTCTTGAGGAATACTTGGCACTCATAACCCTATGCACAAGACAAGAATTTGACTTGATTTTGGCTGCCACCCTTCTGAAACCATTTCTGAAAGTATTTCTGTTTGAGCAATAGTATGACATTAAGTGTCCGAATAATTATTTACACAATTTAGCCATCTAGCATACGACTTGATAAATGCCGCAAGCTAATTTATTCATTCATTCATTCATTGTCTACCGCTTATCTGATCTATTCTCGGGTCACGGGGAGCCTGTGCCTATCTCAGGCGTCATTGGGCATCAAGGCAGGATACACCCTGGACGGAGTGCCAACCCATCGCAGGGCACACACACACTCTCATTCACTCACGCAATCACACACCAAAGACAATTTAGAGATGCCAATCAACCTACAATGCATGTCTTTGGACCCGGAGGAAACCCCCGAGGCACGGGGAGAACATGCAAACTCCACACACATGGCGGAGGCAGGAATCAAACCCCCAACCCCGGAGGTGTGAGGCAAACGTGCTAACCACCAAGCCACCGTGCCCAAGGCTAATTTAAAGAATCTTATTTCCAATATGTCTGACGGCACAGTGGTGTACATTGTTGCCTTACATCCTCAGAGCTCAGGTTGCCTTCTGACATTCTGTGAACATATCCTATAGTGTCTGAGTGGGTTTCCTCTAGGTTCTCAGGTTTCCTCCCAGTCCCTGCCAGAAGGTGGATTATCAAGGCTAAATTGTCCCACTTATAAATGTTTATGTATGCATGGATCCCTGTGATAGACTGGTGTCCCATTCTGCCTTGTACCCACTGTGGATAGGATAGGCTCTGGCTCCACCGTGACCCTGACCAGAATAAAGTGATTACACAAGATGATTAAATGCAAATATATCCAGTAGGGAGAAGTCCCTTTGGGTCAGATGCTTTAATTGGATCTTTCTTGTCGGTGTCAGAATTTTAGTTTGATTTAATAACCTTCTTTGCTATTAAAGACAATGATCTACAATTTAAAAATGCCAAGACAAATGACCTGGCCTTGGGCTAACATTTTGAATCTATTCTTTCAATGAAGGACAAATTGTTTGACTGATTTCCAGAGTCTTCCAGCCTCTTTGCGAAGTGTGCCATTCTTCCCTGGGATGGGTCATTTTTCACTACCAGCATTAGCACTGTGTGCTGTATAAATGACCCTGTGTTGCACAGAACCCGGCACTTGTAAATGTAAAGCACCGCTCTTATACTTACATGTGTTTATGTATAACTGTGGTTGTGTGTATTTGTTCTGTAAAACAGCTACAGCCCAGGGTGGAGTTATTAATACCGCCCTTTCTCCTTTACATATTTTTTATGTTTAGCTATTAGAGATGTTCGTCATCTGGTGCTGGCAGCAAGCAGTAGGCTGTCTCTGAATGAGTATAATCATCAATCAGGATGCAGGATGTTGGAGAAGCACGGTTCTCCTGCCTAGTGCTACTTTAACTCCATGTCACGTCCTTGAACACTCATTACTAATGTGCTTCTTCCACTCTCTTCACCTCTCTCTGCCACAGATTTGCCATGTCACTTTACCTCCTTATTTACGAATGGTTCATACGCAATGCAAAGATTTCTTCCTTCCAAGCCATGCATTGAAGACTTCCTCACTCTTTAAATAGTTGCCCATGTTTGCTTGCATTTAGTGGCCACTGATTCTTGCCAAGCTCATTATACTCAAGCCCTGGCTCTTTGATTCACAAGTGATGAGCACAGATTATACACCAAGCCTTTCCCTAGCACCCGCTGAGCGTCTAGGTTTTCAAATGAAAGAAGATGATTTAGGACATAAAGGGATTCCAACTAGAGCCATTTTTGTGAGCGAACGCTGTCGTCCAGCAGCGGTGATTAAAGCACTATGAATGAGTGGGTACATGAAGCATTGATGCATGCCACCCATCTGCCTTCCACACTGGTCATTTCTCCTGCTCTCCCAGCAATTATGATCAACTGCCTATTCAGTTGCTGCACGACAATCACAGAGCACAGGAAGCCACTTCATTTTGATACTGCATTCCAAAATGCAGTTTTTTTTCTCTCGATTAAGTGCCAACATCACCCACAGGGAAGTCTAGTTATGCCATTTCCTCAGGGTGAGATTTGTTAGGGTTACTCCACTCCAATCAGATCAGTCCAGCCACACAAAACTGCCTTGGAAAATGCAAATGTGTAATTAGACGAAGCTGATATGCCTCCTGGAACCGAATGCCAGAAATAAAGTTTGAGTGGAAGCAACTAAACAAAAAAAATACAAAGAAGTTATTACCCTTGGGTGAGGTGGAAAAGTTTATATATTAGTTATAAAGTTGTGTAACTGATGGGTGTGTGTTCTACTCCCATAATCCCATGGCCTGTCACGGGAAATATGTCTTTTATAATCAATTATATACTCTAAATATTTTTCAAATATTTGGTTAATTATTTCAACATTTATTGAGGGTTTAACCCCATTCAGTAAAGTCTAATAACAGGCTAATAACTATAAGATCGCAGTAATAAATAAAATATTTTTAATACTGGTGGGTTCCAATTTCCACCTCTGTCACAAAATTTACAACCCAGGGGCAGCCAGCAGGCATGCTGGTGTTGGAGCGGAGTGACGAAAAACGAGGGTCTATCATCCTCACCGCTGGGACCCGGGATCATCTGTTTTGCCTGTAGCTGCATTGCCCTTTGTCAGGATTTGAAGTTGTGCTGTATCGTGTATCCCAGGCTCACTTAAAATGTGCAGTACTAACAAAGTACCTGAAAGGCTAAGACACAGTACTTTTAGTTATATGAGTTTAATTGGACCGGGTAAATTAGGACTGTGGTGGAGGCCATAGATGGCATACCAGATTGTGGAGCATCTTTAAAAGTTTTGCTGATGGATGACAAACTGAAGATGCAAACAAGCAGCCTGCCACCTCACTTCATTTTGCTTGAACCATTCGTTGCATCTGACCAAGGCAACAAGGTGGAGTTGATGCACTAGAAAGGCAACTTAAACGATTAGGTTTGATATCCTGGAAAGGATTTTCGTTAATTAGCATTTCTTTTTGCATGGTCAGACCTTGAAAGAATTCTACTCCTGTTCTGTTGTTGCCAGTGTTGTAGACCATAACTGATGACAACACATTATGCAGTAGCAGTTCCACTGTCCATAGCGCCATGGGTGCCCCTTAGGCAGAACCTGTACTTGATCATCAGTTTATTGCTACCGGGATGACTTCCAAGCCTTAGTTCCTGGGAAGATTAGTCACAAAGTCTGTTGCAGTGTGAAGCCAAAGCCACTGTGAGACTACACTGCAAATGGCGGGGTGACTTGGCTTGGACACAGACCCAATGAGGAACTAATGAAATCAGCAAGCTTATGTTACAGCAATGAAAAGCTTCATTAGATGTCAGAATGTCCTTAAAGTACTTGCCAGTATTCCTTATGAATCATGTAAAGGTATTATAAAGGGATTACATACATACATCTTGTGAGCAGGCATTTGCTGAGAGAGCTTAATGTTCCACCTGACGGACGACACTGATAGGATTTTCCTGTGGTCAGGGGGTATCCTAGATTCTGGACAAAGTATCTGCTTTGCTTTGCTCTGTATCAGAAAGCATGACTAGAATAGAGACCAACAACACTGACATGAATTTTCTTTTTTTAAAGTCTTTTTGCTGACTTTAGGTATTCCAGGCTAAAGTAATTCATGTGCCAACATCCGTCTAAGGCCAGCTTGACAGTTGACATACCTTGATTGTCTAAATCACAGTTGCATTCAAAAGAAGTTGTAAGGTCCAACTGACTTTGATGCTTACAGATGCAGGACATAAGGTATGCTTTAAAATGGGAGGTGTGGTGAACAGGGGGTTCAGTTTGTTGAAGGTCCTCTTATGTGCCCCATTTCAAGGTAGACTGCAAGGGAAGGTTTTATCAAAAAATATCTTATATATCTATAAATGTGGAAATACCCAAGAAATTATTGGAGTTTATTGATTGAATTAGGCTAATCTTTAACATTTTTATCTTTAGTAACATCCCTGGGTATTAGCCAAGTTGCCCAGAAATAGCTACATCTTGAAATCCAAGAACTTGCAGAAAAATTCACATTCCATAACCTAAGCCAAACATGAGAGACACGATCAAAGAACTCTAGATCAGTGTCATGTCAATATACACTATTACAAACTTGTCCAAGCACAAAGATATAACTTCACTGTTAAGCCCTGGATGTTGTCCATATGATATCACCAAGGACTCGTATTGTCTACTGCTGGTGTGAAAAGTTATTTCTCACCCAGATACATTTTAGATTGTTAGCAATGTGTGGATCACACTTAGTCACTAGGATAGCACAATTGTATGGTCCAGATTTCCCGTTGACAGGCAACTCTAGGCTTTAAACCTTATCACTGCCAGTCTAACTGGGGTGATAACCCAATTAGATCACAGGGTCTTGACAGGTTATTCAAGGTAACCTCCATGAAACCTAGGATTACATCTGAAGTGGAGGATCGTTGGTTAGTCAAAATATTTGCATTATTCCGATTTGTGGCTTTGAGATAAAGTGGGGCAGGCACACACAAATTGTAAGCAAGAGGATCGATTCTATTCCATTTTATTTGGCCAGTACCACAAATCATTTAAATCTCTAACGAGGAGGCAAGGAAAAAACTCCCTGAGATGAAACCGTGAGAGGAATCAGACGGAGGTTTGTTCTTATAGACTCACTCACGTTCTCGGCACGTTGTAAAAGTCGTCTTTTGTGGAAGGGCATCACCTCAAGGGATGTACCTTCAAAGTGAAAGGCAATCTGTAGTCCACGCACACTCGCACTCACACACAGAGCCGGAAGAACGCGAAGACATTTGAAAGACGCCTTTTAGGTCTAACGAGACGGGTGTATTTCTGTCAAGTGAAAGACATATGAGAAGGACCCCTTTACGTTACTGAGGGCCAGATGACTGAAAGCAGCTAAGCTAAGAAGACTAAGGACAAGAGAGAGACAAAACAGAAATGTATTACAATGTTTATTACCCTTGCAACAGCAGCAATTGCCCCTCTGGGACCATCTTTACTTGCTAAAGTACAAAACACTTATTAGCTTTGTTGTTCTGTCAGCCTGTGGGAGTAAAATAGGTAGGAGAGATTGACGTTCTGTGCTATGCACTTACATCCTGCGTGACTGCATGCAAGCGGTTGAGGGACAACCTGACTCACTTACTGTTTCATTCCTTTCTCATTATACTGCGGACGAAACAAAGACTTAACAGTAGAAAATAAAATACAAACAGTATGTGTGCAGAATGACATAAAAATGAAGGAAGGACCAATTTCCCAACATCATTACCACAAAATAGAAGCTAAATCTAACAAGATCAAATTACAGTAATAATACTAACTCTGTTTTATTGTGACAAACTTCCCACACAGGAGAGACTGCAAAAACGTTTCTGAGATTAATTAATTTGAAGCAAAACCAATGCCAGGGGTTGGTGTTATATAAATAATATAAAATTCATATGATAAATTAAGTTCATCCCACTATATTGGCTGGTAGTTAGAGCTTCAAATTGAAGTCATAAATCTTCCCTATCTGTACATTTTAGTTTCGCTGCACAATAACCTCTGATCGACCTGAACTGTCTTGAAGTTGGACACAGCTTGTGGTCAGATTTCTCTTAGATTTCTCATATACGCAGAGATGAAAAGGATGGTTCCTTGATTTGATCGTGAACAGAGTTCACAGAGTACAATCTAAGCTTTACGAGGCGTACCCCTCATCATCCTGCATCAAATATCTCCACAATGTCAAGCCAGGCTGTCAGCACATCGCTTGCCCTTGACCAAATGCGATGGCTAACCGTAGTGGGAAATATTTAATTAATATTTAAAAAGTTATTAATCTTTCATTTCTCCTTGCCAGTTTGATATTGATGCTTTGTCTCAAGTGGAATGCGCTTGTCTATACATAGCGCTCATCTTAGGTTTGATACGGGACACCTGGGGAATGGCCTAACTCAGACCCATGCTTCAGCAGGCAGAATCCATGACGTGTGAAACGGGAGTAGACGACAATACTCCCGAGCTGTTTCGACTGATTTCTTCATTAAGAGAGAAATGTCTCAAATAGCTCAGAGAGCTGCAAGCTAAGCTTATTTGACATTCGAAAGCTTCTTGCAAACTTACTAAAAAAAAAAAAAAGTAAAAAACTAAAAAAGTACCAGCCATTTGAGGGAGTTTTACACTTACCAACCACTTTATTTATTTATTAACTGCTCATTCATGTGCTCATCCATTCAACCAGTAATATCTGATCTCACTTAATTTGACGGTAGCACTGAGCTTTTCGGTAGCTGCTCACCTCCTGGGATTCTTCTCTAGAGTTTGCACAGAATTGTGCGAATAAGAACTCAAATAATCATTCTTTACATCCATGAAAAGCATCTCAAAACGCGAAACGTGCCAAATTTTGAGGCGGATGTGTCACAACCACATCAGGTTCTATTCGTTACAGTCAAGAACAGGAATCTGAGACTATAGCCGGCGTTCTGAGTTGTGTTTCTGCTCACCACGGTTGTAAAGAGTGATTACTTGAGTTACTATAGAGCAACTTTTTAGCTGTTTTTTGACTGTAAATAGAGAAGAGTGATGTGGTTTGCTGATTTTGTAGCACATCCGCCTCAATGTTTGCCATGAGATGCTTTTCTTCAATGTTCTGAGATGCTTTTCTTCTCACCACAGTTGTAAAGAGTGCCTATTGGAGTTACTGTTGCTTTCCTGTCAGCTCAAACCAGTCTGGCCATTCTCCACTGAAGTTGTTTGTGTTATCAGTTGTTGTGATCATATATGATTTACCCCACTGCTAAATGACTGGCTGATCGATCACTAGATCATTTCTAATAAAGTGGCAGGTGGTCGTTTGTTATCATATAATCTGGACCGGTAGAAGCCTGCATTATAAGTGAATAGCAAACAGGCAGCCCACATATTTCGAAGAAGAAAATATTGCATAACACCTTTGTTTTTGTGTTATTCCCATCTTGACACTCCCACACTTAGCCTTTTAAACGTAGCCTCGTGGAGCGATTACACATCCGGTATGTATTAATCAGCTGTAGAAGAAGTTCACAGCTCTCACCATGGCACTAAACATTTCATCTCTGTTAAGGTCACGTCAAAGCAGATTTCTGTCTTTGGGTATTTTGACATTCCGAGTAATTATTGGCTTCTAAACACAACCCACATGTTCGGTTTTTTTTTGTTAAATGGATCTTGTTATCTTATAGCTTAGAGAAAGCTTTTTATTTATTTATTTATTTATTTTTTTTTTTTTTTTTTTTTTGGTCAAAGTTGGTTCGTGTCAGAAATGAAGAGTTTGACCTGAACGATCTCCAAGGCATTTGAGGCATCACCTTCAACCAAACAGGAAATGCTGGGCTTTGTTCTTTGGTGATGTATACTAGCTGTCATTTTTAAATAACTCCTCTTCTTTCTTTCTGTTTTTCTTTCTCTCTTTCCACAGGGACTCAAACCCATGGATCACAATGGGCTCTCAGATCCCTATGTTAAACTGCACCTGCTACCTGGAGCTAGCAAAGTATGTACTTGTGTGCTCAGTTTTGCTGTTTTTACACATTTGTAGAGCAAAATTCGACCATAAATTCATTAAATCTAAAATAAATGCCCACAAATCCCATGTGTTTGTTGATCAGAAACAGATTGTGCTTATAAGCGCTAATGTAATGTAATCACACAGTGTTTTAGTTAGCAAGATAAATGCCTTAATACAGATGAAGCATTCCAGGTTCTGCCTTCACATCACACTTAAAATATATTGCTTAAGACTAATTTCTCTAAATATGTTCACGACTGCATGATGCGCTAAATGACAGGCTTTCATTTGCTCGGTTTCATGAGTGATTCCATGTACCTACACATCCCTGATTCTCAGTGCATACTAATTAATCCGATTGCATGAATTGTTCTACCATGAGCCGGATGAGTGCCTCAGGCAGTGTGTACAATGCACCTGACATGGGATTTCGAACAAGTCGCTACACTAGTCCTACAGCAACGTATAGCTAGTTTTATATAACATCTTTGAGGAACATTATGTAACATTTTCAAAGCTGGAGATTCATTCAGCCCTGAATAGCAGTCTAAAGTATGAGGGTTTTTTTATTTTGGCAAAAAAAAAAAAAAATTCTATAAGCGATCTAAACTTTAATAAACCACGAATGTACGATATTTCACAACATGGAAATGTTTTACTTTCATTTAGAATTTTGTTGCATGAGAAATCATTAACTAACATAGTGTTTAAAAAAAAAAAAAAGTCTGTCTGCCTAAAGAAGTCTTGCTAGCCAATTGTGATTTCCTGTGATTAGCTATGATTAGTCTGATCCTGATGTTCCTGATACATGGATGTTAAGGCTCTGATCCGATTCCACAGAAGAGCTGCTTGTTGCCTAATAGTTACTTTCTGCTCTGTTTTGACTTTGTTCTTCTCACAGCCACTCACAAATACACAAACACTAATTACCCATTCAATCAAGTCCCTCCTGCTGCAGGCCTCCATTTTCTACACTGACAAACAATCAGATTTGTGAACTTCTGCTTTTCCAAATATGTGGTCAAGCGATGTTTTGAAATGTTCATCCCAAACTTTGTTTTCTTGTTAAGGCCAACAAGCTCCGGACCAAGACCCTGCGTAACACCCTGAACCCCATATGGAGCGAGACGCTGACCTACTACGGCATCACCGACGAGGACATGGTCCGCAAAACCCTCAGGTACCCGCTCACTTCGGAGGTCTTCCACAATCCACATCTTCCGTCTTTTCTCATTTGTAGCTTTGTTATCACTCTCTGATACGCACTGTCGAAGTTCTTTTCAAATCATGCATTCGTCACGCAAAGCTGAGGTTTCAGATTTCACAAAGGTACACTAAGCTTATATATATTCACTTTAAATCTTTTTAATTGCATCTTGTTGTCTGCCGTGTGTGGTTTAAATCTGCCTGCAGATCAGCACAAAGAAGGGATTTGCCTGTTCAACTAGGCAACTAGGTTAATCTTCTTTTAATGCGGGAGATTGCATGCATAACACATCCATTAAGTGATAATGCGTGTACGAGGATGCTAATGCACTGCTGACGTCACCATTCTGGCCCCGACGTTTGGTTTACATAATAATATCACGCTGGCCGAGAAGTGCAAAACAAAACTAACAAATCCGAACACAGAACAACAATTCAGACAAACCGGAAAAATGTAGGTATTGTTTGCTAATGGAATTCTTACCGCTGATTGGACGAGACATGTGTCACTCAAGATATACAGGAAGTACAGCTGGCTGCAGCAGTAGAAAGTGGAGTGGTGCGTATATGAACACAGCTCTGCTCTTATAGCTCTATTTACATTGTTTAATCTGGAATAGTTTTGTCTTGAAACTTATCTGCATTCTTTAGGTGTGTTTTTAGACATCGCAGACTAATCTTTATGCCATGATACGCTATCAGTATATCCAAAATCACGGCATATGAATGTCCTTCCTTAAAGTAGCCTTGAATGAATTCCATTTTCTTATTGAGATAAATATATATGTCTGTTATTTGCACTTTAAATTCAGAAAAATGGTTTAAAGTGAACGCAGAACTCCACACATGTACAAGAAATAAAGTTCGATACACAATTTCCTACCTCTTGTATATCTTGAGTGACAGATGTGTCATCCAATCAGCGGTAGGAATTCCATTCGCAAACTATACCTACCTTTTTCGGCTTGTCTGAATTGTTGTTGCGTTTTCGTATTTGTTGTTTTGTTTTGCACTTCTCGGCCACCGTATAATATCAACAGGTAATAAGCTTGTTTTCAGATATAAAACTCATGTGGTCATGTCACCTGGTGGTCCAGTGGCAGGATCTCTCCTGGTTTGATTCCCAGGCAGGGAGCTAAACCAGCCAGTGAAGAGTTAACTCTCAGTGCCAGTTCCAAACCCAGAGTAAATGGGAGGGTTGCGTCAGGAAGGGCATCCTGCGTAAAACCTGTGCCAAATCAAAACATGTGGACCAAATGATCCACTGTGGTGAGCCTGAACAGGGAA
The DNA here is from genome assembly GCA_033459395.1 of Hemibagrus guttatus. Taxonomy (NCBI): domain Eukaryota; kingdom Metazoa; phylum Chordata; class Actinopteri; order Siluriformes; family Bagridae; genus Hemibagrus; species Hemibagrus guttatus. The sequence goes on from JAUCMX010000027.1 coordinate 5,010,829, forward strand.
CAGCCAAAAGAACAACAACAACAGCCATGTGATGTCATGGAGGAAAATTATTGGAATGGAACGGAAGTCCAAACGCAATTTCATGCATATTCACGATGCTTTCTATTTTTCTTTATTAGGAACTAGAGATTTCCTCCAGCAAACATTCAACAAGCACTTCTACTTCAACGTACCTGTCTCTCTTCCCGTGTCACATTCGCATAACCCTGGAGCGTTCGGAATCAGTAAATAACGAAATAACGCACGTGTTTGTGACTAAATCGCTCGCGGGTTAGGAGCGGAAGGGCGAGCGTGCCACATTTCTCACAAGTCTGTCTGGACCGTAGTGAAATTAATGAGGCATGGCGACGGCTCTGCAGAGATCACTCATGATAAACTGTGCGACTCTGTACTTTCTCAAGACTGCTAATGACTGCTGGTGAAGTGTTAGCAAAGCATTAACCCCATCAGTCCCTCCATCCAGAGATATTTCCGGCGATATAGAGATGTCGGTTTCAATTCGGCATCTCTGTTGTTGACATGCAAAAGATGAAGGAATGAATATTTATCCTGCATAGTGATGGCTCATAGGTATCATTTTGTACTTCCTGTTTCAGTACCGTGGCCCACCATGTGACCTACACGTTCTAATTGCCAGAGCGAGTTTGCATCTGTGTGTGTGTGTGTGTGTGTGTGTGTACATGCAGGTAATATGTATTGATCTGGGAGGGCCCACCTGATGATTCACCATGGCTTTTCTTTAGGCCTGTCTCCTGCTAGTTTCCATGGAAACACAAAGTATCCTTCAAAGGTCTTTCTTTTTTTTTCCGGAGGACAAGCGCTCGCCCTTCATGCAAATAAGCACTAAACAATGCCAAATCAGCAGCCTCCGATCTGTCATTTTCGAAAACGTTCGGCCCATACGTCAGGACCGGCCTTTTTTCTTCGAGCACCTCGTCTAGCTTCGACGCATCACGGCCTGTAAACCCAACCTCTCTGCTCTGCGTGGACAGTCAAAGAATGAAATGATTTATTATATGTGTGTCTCTCTCTCTCTCTCTCTCTCTCTCTCTCTCTCTCTCTACTGCATGAGCAAACAAAACGTCTAGATCGTAAACGTCTTTTTGTAGCAATCCCACATCTCTGAGTAGGAGTCACTCAGCACTCACATTTTACAGAAGTTCTAGAATATTCTACCATTTACAAAAAGTCCTATTTTCTGCTTAGACATGCTCTAAGTAGCACCTTTGAGTTTTTTAGATGATAGCGATTTACTGACATGGTAGTAAAATTCAGATACGTGTTTAGTCACTATATACGAGAGGTGCACATACGTAGTGTTTCATATCATTTCGCCTTTATCCAGAGTCTAACATTTACCCATGAGTAATATTGGCTTTGTAGCTGAACATCTAGAGGAAACCAATTAAACTGCAGGATGAGGCACAGGCTGATGTTTGCTTTTTGATGACACTGCTTCAGAACGACTCGGATGTTATCAGGTGTATCATCTGTATAACTGGCCAGAGTCATTTAAAAAAAAAAACCTCAAGACAAAGTGTGAATTGTGTTTTAATACTTCAGATTTTTGCACCTTGTCTTGACTGATCTGGATGACGTGAGTCAGTATGAGTCAGTCCTACAATCTTCAGTCATTTATGGTTATTTAAAATGATCAGATTTAGCTGCTAGACATTCTCCTGAGTCCGCCTGTACCATGTGACTTTTAGCCTTACGATAAATAAAGATAGCTTGTAAATGTCAATCTGAAGACCACAAACGCCAGCGTAACCCGCTCGTGTCCGCTTCCTTCCTCCGAGACGCTCTCTTCATAAGTCAGTGTTACGTAACATGAGGCTGAACCGTGAGAAAATTCATTCTGTGGTTGTTTTATATCCAGGATACATTTCCAAAAAAGGGAAAAAAAAAAACAACAACAGTGCGTTAGTAAAGTGTTGAGCCTCCACAGCTTCAGTGCACCTTGATGTGTAATTATTCATCTAATTAGACGGTGTTAATTAATGGGAAATTAGTAAAACATATCTTATTGAAGTCCATATTTAACATGCAATTTAACGTTTCAATTCTTTTCCAGCTCCATCAAAAGGGTTTACTGATGCACATCAAAGGGTTCCTAGTGGCTCTTCACAGTGAAACTTATTATTAAATACACTTTGAGTTGGTTTTATATTATTTTAATCCGAGAAAGAAAGTGAGAAAGGATGTGTGTTGAGACTCCATTACAGATGAAGTGACATGACGCCTTTTTTATTTCTAATATCCGTACAAATCGATATATAATCGTACTAGGAGTTGATTCCCACCCCATCTCATCCCACCCCAAGCCTAGTTCCAGGAAGTGACACGAGTTGATTTTACTGCAGCGTGTCACCTTAGTGACCGGTTTATCTGAACTGTCAACTCTGGCAGATTACAGCACCTCCTATTGATTTCCTCTGTGCGACAACTGTGCGTCATGTGGATTTATGCTTCATCTCTTAATCCGGCCTGTAGGGTTTCAGTAGAAGTCATTTCAGAACAAAGTCCTAGCCGTTATTCCTGAGTATTGAAGCTTGACGTGTTCATGTTCTTTCTGGAAAAACCTGCAGAGAGTCCAGAGCTTGAGAAACAGAGCGCTGCTTTTATACGTTGACACTGAAACTTTAGAAACGATTTGTATTGGCAGCAGGCGAACGAAGCGCTTTGGCCGTCTGTCTCGCCACAAAATGGGTTACTCCATGCCTTCCAGGGTCTCCTTCATTCTCGAGCTGGTTTGTCCTTATTATTTGTCATCTCCCGCTATCTCCCCAGGTGGTGTTCTAACAGTGGGCTTTACCCCTAAGCTCAGTCTGACATGCTTCCTAATTCCACTTCTTATCTTTTTTTAATGAAATCTTCACAGCACTGTTGAATTATATTCTCACTCCTGATTGGTCAAGGGTCATCGCTATCACGTTGATTATTTATATTATATTAACATCACACTTTGTATTCCTTACACGTAAACGTTCTAATTATCCAACACCGTCTCTTATGATGGCAAGATCTATGGAGTAGTTACAGTATATGAGGTGGCTCATACAGCCTGGTAGCGCTAACACGTTAATTAAGAACGAGCGGTAAAAAAAAGGCGGATACCGCCAGGTGTTCCTAGACCTCATGCGGCTTTATACGCTCTTTCTCGCCTATAACAGCAGCCTCTGATTAAGCAGCGTGATCGTTTTCTCTCACGTAAAAATCTGAAAGCTGACACGGTGGATTCCTCCTTTTTTAATTCCTGAAACTACACGAGTCCAATTTCTAGCACATTCTACAACAGTTCAGATTCATTCCTGACGGTTAACTATTCAGGTGAATACAACCTCACGTACTTTACAGATTAGAAGGAAAGCGTCGTGTGCGCTCTTACCCCGAGCCGAATGCCAGACCTTTTCCTGAGACTGTGAGTGAATGAGAGTATGTGGGTGAGTGAGTGGGCAATCATATACCAACCAAATCCCCAGCACACCTAAAACACACACACACACACACTGCAATAGAAGAAAAGCCTGGGAATAGTACATATGTACACTTACTATGTCAGGTCCATCTCACCTACACATGGATTAAAGTCCAAGTCTTATATAAAATAGTAATATCTATCTAATATCTAAACATTTCTATGCTACATGATGTATCCCTTTTAGCATTATAGAAAACTTTACATATCATAATATTTTACAATTGTTAATCTAAACTGCATTGTTTCTACAGTAACAACTTAACCAGCAGATGTTCTGTGTAAATGAATGAATGAATGATATTTAACAAAGAAAAATGTGCGATTGTTAACATGGTGTAGTTTTCTGCAAAGTCAGGACTGAACACTTTCTTTGTAAGCGAGCAAGCCAGGGTTTTTTTTTTAAAAGATATTTTATTAACCTGGAAATAATGACAGGGAATGACACAATAATTTAAATGGGTATCTAATGTCAACCTTTAACCCGTCTTCCGTCAGGCTGTTAATAATTTAATCGCTGCGTGTCGTACTGTCAAGATTCGGTCGGCCGTCTTTTTCTTTTTTTTTTCTTTTTTTCTTGGAAAGCTAGTGATTTGTAAAACTGCCCACTACTTCACAGGAACACTGGCTAACCATCTGTCAATTCCTGAGGAGTTACATGATACATGGACAGAGTTATGAGTCACAACCCATCCAGATTTAAAATAATGATACGAGAACTTCTAAGAGCATCTCTTGTATGTGAGGTTACTGAGGAATGATTATTGTAAGAGGAAAGAGATGACAGTTATAATTGTAATAATTGAGGGGGTTTTTTTGTTTTGTTTTTAAACATGATCAGGTTGACATTGGTTGTTTTAGACATGACCTTGGTTTCTGGCTGGTTTGGTGCTGCAATGTCACAACTAGTTGTCTGTTTTTTGAAGCCAAATCAGCAAAATTGATACTTTTAGATAATTAATGCAAGTGCATAATTAAACAAACAAAAAAACAGAAAGCTCACATCATTCACTGAAATCCAGTGATGGGGGAACATTTCTAGTGAAGCATAGGAATCACAAAAATCACCCGGGCATGGAAAACATGGAGTCGGCTAATAATTTAGTTTAGTGTAGCATATCAGCCCTTCTTTTTATTGTTTGTCCATCCAATATTCAGAACGCATGGCATTGCTGTCTTACTACAGCTCTGTTTATTGGCTTGTGCATCATGGCTCAGTTTACCAGCTCGCATTGTCATTTGATTTGATTCAGGGTCATTTGATTTGATTCAGGATCATTTGATTTGATTCAGAGTCGTTTAATTCAGAGTCATTTGATTTGACTCAATGTCATTTAATTCCAAGTCATTTGATGTGATTCCGAGTCATTTGATTTGATTTAGAGTCATTTGATTTGATTCAGGATCATTTGATTTGATTCAGAGTCATTTAATTCAGAGTCATTTGATTTGACTCAATGTCATTTAATTCCAAGTCATTTGATGTGATTCCGAGTCATTTGATTCCGAGTCATTTGATTTTTGATTTAAGAGTCATTTGAGCATCTATCTCACTGCAGTCGAATCTTACTAGGATTCACATGAACCTGGACCAAGACTACCTTGCTTACACACTCTTTGGTCAGTTGTTTTGGTCCACATGCGAGTATGATTGGCATGTTCTGACCTGCACAAACCAAGCAAACCACACTGGGGACAAAAACTCACCAGGGTTTGATTGAAAACACAGCAAGAGCTCTCACTGCTTTATTTAGAAGTTGGTCCCAGTTCAACTTCTAACAGAAAATTCTACATAAAGAAGAAGAAGCAGCATCTCCATCCTTCCCGAGCATAAATTTAGTGTCTCTCTAGTGGCGTTATCGGGGGAAGAATTTTGCGTTCTATCATTAGGATCATTAGGAGAAGTGTCATGTGGGAATTGGCAGTGAAAAGCACTAGAGTGTTAAAAACGAATTCAGTATATGTTATTGCACCATCTGTGCTAATGGTAAATTAAAATTGTTTATAAGAAGCGTGTAAACAAGATACCGGTTTACCGGTCGAAGCTCTACTCTGTAAAAATCGTTTTTCTTGTGTGTGGTGTGTTTATGAACAATTTTGTGTATCCAGCCAAATGTAATTATTATCCATGCCAAAGAAAAACAGGTGTCTCAGTTGGTCCCACTTCATACAGCAAATGGCACAGAAATCACATTTGGATACAGATGCCAGGTTTGAACCCCGAGGATAAAATTAAATATTCTCCTGGAGCTAGTCTCTATAATTAGTATGAGTTTAGCAGGCATGTTGTGGATTTCACTTAAAAGAAATCTTTTTCTTTTTTCTTCTTGCTCATTATGGCACTTTTCTAAAAGTTAAGGAGAAAAAGAAAAAGCGATGGTGAATTTGTTGCAGACTTTATATGCGTCGTTCTTCCATATATCATCGAAATAAATAGCCTGTTCCTGCAATGCTTAAGGGGAAATTTTCAGGGATGGATTCTCGAATGCGTAAATGTCAGAACAAATCCCGACATCTATAAATATCGCTGCTGTTCTTTTAGTTCAGGACTTTAGCCAATCTTTTCCTCGTCTCTTTTCAGTGATAATCCTGCCATTAAACAAACCGAACAGATCGTAAACTAAACAATCCCATGACCTCACAAACACGTTAATTAACAGGCTTTTAACGAGGGAAGCGAAATTTATCACCAACGTTCAGCCACAAATGAAGCTTAAATGAACAGACGCCGGAGGATGCAACCTTCATGATTAATGAACCCTCGTGACTGTCAGAATGTCCTGTTAAACTTCACCTAATTACATTATTTACATCCAATATCCTGACCTCTGCCTCTTTTGTCCTACCTGTAGCACTGATAAGGTTAATGGCAGCGTTTAATCTTGTCTCCATGGTTACAGGATTTCCGTGTGTGACGAGGACAAATTCCGGCACAACGAGTTCATCGGCGAGACTCGGATCCCCCTGAAAAAGCTCAAGCCCAACCAGACTAAGAACTTCTACAACTGCCTGGAGAAGCAGCTGCCTGTGAGTAATATTCTAATCAGCAGTCTGATCGGAGATCTCATACACGTGAAAATATTGGAAATCATTTGTTACAGTGACATGTATGCAAGACAATGCCGTTGGTTAACGGGAAAAGTACGGATTTACAAAGGTGCTCAAAGCTGCACATGCCAACATGATTACAGTTGTTCTGGATTAGAATTGAATCCAGTCTAATTTCTAATAAGAAATTGTTCAGTGATTGAGTTCCATGACAATGATGATGATGATGATGATAAAAAGCAAGCGTCATACATCTGAAATGTAGGTGTGTCATAAGCATGTTAGTGATGTTACACTTATGTCTAAATCAGACTTGAGTTAGACTTGGACTCATGTCGCATTTGAGTCACACACTGACTCAGCTGGGACTGTTCGATGATTTGAGTTGAAAATTTCTAACATCAAAGCAATGAAAAGGCATCAGCACAGGACCACCAGTCCACCAGATATCACTTGAGTGCTGGATGATTCTCATCCCCACAGTGATACTCGCATGTGTCGTTATCCGTTTAGCCCGAAAGAAAAGCAGCTATGCAACTTCAACTTTGCCACGCTCTGGATCATGTCTCTGCAGCTACTCTTATCCTCTCTGGTTCAACAAAGAACATGTTCGATTCTCGCATGAGAGTCACCTCAAGAGACATTTCAGTGTGACGAGTACAACCTCTGTCACGGTAAATTCATTGCCTGAGACCTTCAACCTTGAAGGAGCTCAAAACCAAGGAAGACTTTCACCAATTAAAAGAGGCTTTCTTTAAGCTCTAGTGCAGCTGTCTGAAGATTAGGCTGAACTTTTTTATTTGCTAACGAAAAACACCTCTCCTAAGACCTTCCAGGCATTGTGGAGTGGTAGGAGTACATGAGCAGGTTCAGGCACAGTAGCCATGCCAGTAGCTCACCATTTCCTTCACAGCAAACACATTATCTGGACCTGCACTTACACAAACCCCTTTATGAAAGTGCCTGTTGTTTCATCAGACTGGTAAATGAAACCAACTTCAGATTTTAGACTGGAATTTCTCTCTAATGAAGATCACGGCACGTATTTTGAAGAATTATTCCACTAAACCGTTATGAACTTGAATGCTGAATAATATAAACTGCTGAATGAAGGTTATGTTTTCTTCTGTGGAGGCATTCTACGAAATGTCCTTTCGCAAATATGGATTTCTCAAATAAATAACAGGGAAAAAAGCTGTTTAGCACTCGGTGGCTTCTAGGCTTTACATTAATATCTTTCCCATATTGGAAAACAAAGTTCAGCGAAAAAAGTGTTCGTCTCAGTTGGTTCCCGGAGGTTGTTTTTTTTTTCTTCTTCATTTCAAGAACCATGAGAAGTCTCTTTAGAAAGCCTGGGAGATGTCAGAAGGTTCTAAAGCTCTTGATTACCTGGCTCAGAAGCACTGCAAGCTGAAATAAAATGAAACTGCGTACTGGCACAAATCCCTGCCAGACTAATAAGTTTGTTTTGTTTTGTTTTGTTTTTTGTTTTAAATTATAGTTCTTGCAAACCTGTTGGTTTGGATTATAATAGGAAAGGAAATGCTATAAAGTAAGGAAGTAGTATTCCTTTTTAAACGCTTAGTAGCATGCCTAGCCGGTAATAATACAATGTGCTGTACTGATTTATAGCAGTAGCTGATTTGGGCCTTCTCAGTGTTCGAGAATTTTTCTGAGAACGTGGCGGCTCTGTCATAACGCTTGATGATTTATGATGTATCTAAGATGCCATATAATGATTTAAGTCCATAAACTACCTCCAGATTGAACCCCAGGAACGTTGTGAGTATTTTTGTTTGTTAGTTTGTTTGGTTTTGAGCTCTGTAATAACGCATTCTCAGTTCAGATTCACTTGGTCAGCAGTGGTCTCTTCTCAGAAACTTTCATTTCCTCACATATTTGTCACAGTCATTTAATGTAACAAATCAGCGCACTGGTCAGCAAAAAGAGAGAGAGAGAGAGTGAGTGAAAATACAGAGGAAAACAGGTCGATATAGTCCATCATGGCTGCTCGTGCCTGACGGCAAATTATTCGGGTTTCCGAGAGCAAAGCCGTACTGTCAGATTCGAGACATATGCTTGATAGGATGCCCTCGATCGACGTTTAAGCTTAACACGACACCACTTTGCAATCACCCAAGCATGCATTGCTGATAGTCACTTGATGATGATAATGATGATGATGACAATTTCTTTAACAGGTGTGGAAAAATAATAAAGTCCTCACAATGTTTTGGCTATAGCATATGTTCCACCTCCAGCAATGGCATCAGGCATCAGCTCAGGACCGCTGCTGACTACATATCATTTGGTTGCCAAGTGATGGAATTCCTACAGTAGTGTGTGTGTGGTGTTGGTATTGGTAGGAGCGGATCGTGTGGTGGGATTTGGTGGGATGGTGGGATCTGTGACACGCTCTCTTTTCGACACAAGTTGAGTTCTACATCATGAACTCGTTTCTAATCAAGGACTCCTGCATTCTACAAGCATCTGACGCCCTTGATGTACAAGCTAATAAGCTCTGTTGAAAACCTGCTGTCTCCAACAAAACCTCTCTCTCTCTCTATTAAAGTCAAAAGTCTTGCTTGTTCTCTTACATAAGTGTTAATCCATCCTTCTTATTCGAGTGGATAAGCCATTCATATCACGGCTAGAGGATGATTAAAAACGAGGCTGCTGTAAACACCCACATTCAAACTCCATCGTGATGGATCTCCGGTCAGAAAAAAGTTTAACCTGCTAATAATCTTTTTGATCTTCCCTTAGAACTGAATCCGGCTTCTGGAGCAGCTACCAGCTGGCTGCCAGCATGAGCTGTTTATTTAGGGCTGGAATATTTGTGAGCGTGTGTGTGCATGGGTGTGTGTACGTGGCTCCAGAGGGGACGGAAATGAGACAGCGCTGCTGTGGGCGACGAGCAGAGACGCCTCCTCCACAGCTAATTAACTTCATGCTTGATGGACCGAGGTGGCTTAGAGTTCAGGAAGAAACCCGGAAAAAAAAAACGGACTGAACTCTGACGGCCGGGAATCAGCCGGGAGGCAAAAAAAAAAAAAGCACGTCTAGACAGCAAGATGATATTGTAGTGATGATTACGATTCAGACAAAACTAATCACTGGGAAATGGGAAATGTGCATATTGGGGTTTTGCACCATACTGTGTGTTATTGCTTGCATAACTCTAACTATATGAAAAGCAATCACTCACATCATTTCATTTCATTCTAACCATATAAGCTTCCTTTTTTTCTTCATTCCCCACTCAAAGCTACGACAGATCCCGGAAATGTGAAGCGATCTAAGACCTCGCTCTGGTCCGCTCTCTTTTCAGATCGACAAGACGGACGATAAGTCTCTGGAGGAACGCGGGCGCATCATGATCTCGCTGAAGTACAGCTCGCAGAAGTGCGGCCTGGTGGTGGGCATCATCCGCTGCGCTCACCTCGCCGCCATGGACGCCAACGGCTTCTCCGACCCTTATGTTAAAACGTGAGTCTGTCGGTTGGCTTTCTACTGTCTGTGTGGTTCGAAAAACTCAATTCAATTCGATATAAATTTTACAGTAATCAGTTTTCAACCAGAGGCGATGGTGGTGAGGAAAAATTCCCTGAGCTGATATGAGGAAGGAACCTTGAGAGGAACCAGACTCAAAAGCGAACCTCATCCCCATCTTGGTGACACCAGAGAGTGTGATTTTAAATCATTTCCCTTCTATAACTGTGTAATATATGGTGTGATTATGTGACCAGGAAATTCATTTTAGTTTATACATGAAGTCTGTTTTGTTGAACTGATCACTGATGGAGATTTCAGTGCAGATCTGTTCATATCAATTGCTGTCCAAAGTCATCTTCATGGTTTCTCAATGGTATAATCCACAGTAATGTCATGGGTCTTCAGGATGTCATCATCCTTATCATCATCATCACAACCAGTATCAGAACTTCAAGCAGAAGTAGGGATCAAGTAGGTCCTGAGAGCAGAAGGGGTCAGGACTACGAGAGAGAGAGAGAGAGAGAGGGAGAGAGAGAGAGAGAGAGACAAGCAGGCAGACAGGCAGAGAGAAAGAGAGAGAGACAGACAGACAGAGAGAGAGAACCAGATAGATAGATAGATAGAGAGAGAGAGAGAGACAGACAGACAGACAGAGAGAAACAGAGAGACAGACAGACAGACGGAGAGAGACAGACAGTCAAATAGAGTGGGAAAGACAGATAGATATATAGACAGACAGAGAGTGAGAGAGACAAACGACAGATTGTCAGATAGATAGACCAACAACTGAGAGACAAACAACTGAGAGACAGCGAGAGAGAGAAACAGAGAGAGAGAGAGAAAGAAACAGAGAGAGAGAAAGACGAGGGGCAGGGAGAGAAAGAGAGCGAGAGAGAGACAGAAACCGACAGAGAGAGAGAGGAAGAAAGAGAGAGAGACAGAAGTAAAGAAGTAAGGAATCACTGATCAACCGGTTGTCGCGTTTTTATTTACAGTGAGTTTGATCACCTTTCATCAGATCCAGGAGCACGTGTCACACATTTCCATGCGAGCCCACGTCCTCAGGGCCGCAGAGTTCGACTAATATCGAAATAGATCTCTCGCAGTGGAAGAAGGCAATCAATAAGGAGCAGCACTCGAGGGTGTTCACTTACCAAAATTTACATTCAGTCCTAAGTGCTGAGTTCACAGCCATGGGATGAGGGCAAGAAAGCACAAATTATTGCTCTGTGAAGAAGGAAGCCATAGAGAGTCATTCTGGATTCTTCCTCACCGTGATGAGTAACGTGTGATAGAGGTTATTGTCTACTGAGGATTAAGGAAAGCTGAACATACTACAAATGTGTTAATCGGCCATGATTAGATAGATTAGGGATTTAAAATGTTTAGGATGTGGGTGAATAACACTTGGCGTGTTATTCACGAATACTTTTAAACCTGTCGGACCTATCGGTGTCTAGCGAGAGAGTTTAGTGAGCACCTGCAGTGAAACACTAGAGCACTGCTTTTACAATGACCTCATCCTCTTCCAGCTGTTAATTAGGGTGCTAGTGGTCATTTAGGCTTACTCAGAACCCACTCGCTGTTTTTGTTTGTTTGTTTGTTATTTTGTTATTGTTTCAGGCAGTGTTGTGATAAAGTCCCGAGCCGAAACCCTGCGAGCTGTTTGCTCGGTCACGACGACGGGAACTGAGTCATGTGCTTCTCCACCAAATAAAGTTCTCTCTTCTTGAGGGAGACACAGTACGGCCATCAGAAAGAGTTAGTCAGAGTCAGTCGCCGAGAGAGAGAGAGAGAGATAGGATCGCTCTTCTGTGGCGAATTGGATTGTTGAGGCTTCAGGATGTTGTTCTCAGTATGCAAAAAGTGTTTCTGTGGATGAGAGAGAGAGAGAGAGAGAGAGAGAGAGAGAGAGAGAGAAAGCTCCCAGGGGTTTGAGAAGAACTGGGGTGCACTTTCAAGATATTTCAATTTACCCCTCTTTCTCTCTCTCTCTCTCTCTCTCTCTCTCTCTCTCTCTCGCTCTCTCTCTCTCACACACACACACTGTCTCTCTCTGTCTTTCTTTCTCTCACTCTTTCTCTGTCACTCTTTCGTTCTTTCTCTCTCTCTCTCCCTTTTCTCTCTCTCACTCACTGTCTCTCTCTCACTCGCTGTCTCTCTCTCTTTCTCTCTCTCTCTCTCTCTCTCTCTCTCTCTCTCTCTCTCTCTCTCACACACACACACACCCCCCTCATTGTCTCTCTCTCTCTTTCTCTCACTCTTTCGCTCTCTCTCTCTCACTCTTTCTCTTTCCCTCTCACTCTCGCTCTCACATACACACACACACTCATTCTCTCTCTCTCTCTCTCTTTCTCTTTATCTCTCACTCACTGTCTCTCTTACTCTCTCTCTCTCTCCCTTTCTCTCTGTTGCTCACTGTCTCTCTCTCTCTTACTTTCTCTCTCTCCGTCTCTTTCAAGGGATCGTTATTCACTGTTACATAAGGTATGTGAGCAGGTATCTCATTTACATAAAGAAATAAACCAAATCGAGGGGACAGATGAATCCACCCACACATTTGTCGTTCTATCCTTCCGATTGATTCCTTCATTCGATGTAATTGTTAATGGTACCAATTAACGCTCTGCCCCACATTAAATCTAACCTTAACCCTTAGCCTCAGTCACCAAACACTCTTAGAATGTAAAATACGAAGCTCTTCACAAACACATAGCTAGCACGATGATTCTAATGTAGCTCTCACGTGAACATGCTCTGAAATAACGTCTTAAAGCTGAGCACGTCTGATCAGTCACGACTCAAGTCGTAGATAAAAGACTTTTTATGAAAAAAACATTTCGCCTTTAACCCGCCGAGTCTAAATCAAGCTCGGGAGACATCGTGAGCTGGTTTTCTTGCAAACCATTTGAGATGCCTTTGACTTAACCACGGTAGGATTATGCAAGTCGAATCCTGATCTAAGTTCAGTGTAAACAAAAATGCACTTATTTTGAGTCCAGTGTATCCGTTGCATTTTAAAAATGCTTCCCTTCTAAACTGTTCAATACGCAGAACTGTCTTTTGTCGGGCAACAGCGCATCAACAACACACAAACACTGAGGCGCGGTTTAATCTGCTCCGATCATGACCTCCCTGTGGGGAACTTCTTTAATCAGCATCCACGGCCTGAGTTTCTCCGCAAGCTGGCCTTCAGAGCAGCGTTATTATCCCAGGGTCAGAGCGAGCTTAACCCGTCATGTCAAGCTCGTTAGTAGCACAAAGCGTTCAGGGAGTGTCTCATTATCTTTGCAGGATCACATTAAACATGCGCCGGTATCTCTTTTCTGTTTGATTCAGCCTCGTTTCATTTGTTGTTTTGTTTCGTGCCTGATGGTGGAACAGGAAACAAAATGAACAAAGCGTGTATGATGTAGCAGTGCCCTCTGGTGGAATTCGGTTGTTCTGTCGCTCCCATTCGTTTGTCAGATTCGGAGTATTTCAGTATTATATTATACGCTCGTACTTAAAATGACGTCTGTGTCTTTATGGATTTCAGATACCTGAAGCCGGATGAGAACAAAAAGTCAAAGCACAAGACTGCTGTCAAGAAGAAGACCCTTAATCCAGAGTTTAATGAGGTAGACCTCCATTACATATCATCTTAGTAATATTGTCAGGATTTGCCTTCATATTTTACTTATTTCTTCCTGTGATGTTTGATATGGACCAAAAAAAAAATAAAATAAGAGCTAGTGTAAGTGTTTCAGGAAGAGGTAGGTCTTCATCCGATGTTTGAAGACGGTCAGTGACTCGGCTGTACGGACATCTAGAGGAAGTTCGTTCCAGAACAGAGAAGAGTCTAGATGTATACCTACCCTGTACCCTGAGAGATGGTTGACCAGTCAAACAGTGCTAGTAGATCAGAAGGAGCCAGGTGCAGTGCAAGGTCTAATAATAGCATCGGTCGTCTATTTCGCCTCTCTTGCTGTCATCCCCACTGTAGTGCAAGCAGTTAGATGCTCATACACCGATCAGCCATAACATTAAAACCACCCGCCTGATATCGTGACCCATCGAGGCACAGACTCCACAAGACCTCTGAAGGTGTGCTGTGGTATCTGATACCAAGACGTGAGCATCGAAGAATCTTTTTGGTCTTGTAGGTTGTGAGGTGGAGCCTCCATGGATCTGTCAAGCACATCCCATAGATTCTGGGAAATTTGGGGGTCAAGTCAACACCTTGAACTCTTTGTCATGTTCCTCAAACCGTGCAGGTTTAGTCAGATACTGAGGTCATTTTTGACATTTATTTGCATTTCGTTCTCATTCTCAATTCTGGAGTTGCTTCTTCTCTCAAGCTCTTGCCCACTCTGATCAGGAACTAATACAGCTGTTTCACGTGTCTCCTCGTTCACACAGGAGTTCTTCTATGAGATCAAGTATACAGAACTGAGCAAGAAGACCCTCGAGGTGACCGTTTGGGATTACGACATCGGCAAATCGAATGATTTTATAGGTAAGAATGTTTGTGGTATCTATAGTGTATATCCTGTCAGATAGGAGTGTCGATGCATGTTTTTCTTCCACCCAGGTGGAGTGTCTTTAGGCATCAACGCTAACGGCGAGCGTCTGAAACACTGGTTCGACTGTCTCAAAAACAAGGACAAGAAAATCGAGCGCTGGCACACACTCACTAACGAACTCCCAGGTTCAGGCTTCAACGACTGAAGCCTGAGGCGCCAGCAGCCGTTCCCCTTCCCGCCAGAACGTAACGCTCGGCCTTTCATGGTCACCTCCAACGCTACAGTCCAGAGATGGGTACCAAAGTGACCTCTTTTATTTTCTTTCCCTGTATGTACTTCCCCTGGTGTTGACCTTACTGTTTGATGTGGCTTTTGAGCTTCTTGAGCCAGCTTGTGTTGATACTGTATGAAGAGGTGTTTTTTTTCCCTTTCCCTCTGCAAACCGCAGGGCATCGTGTACAAACGTTTAAATACCTTGCTGTTCTCTCTGCTTCTCTCTGATGTTCAGTATGTACTCCAGAATGTTGTTTACACCAGATGTTCAGATCACCTCAGATCAGGGGGCGTGGCTGCACGGATTTCGAAGAGAGATCTAGATCGTTTACATCTAGAATCCAGTTCATAGTCGGTATGCCTGACCACGACGGCTTAAAAAAAAAAAAAAAAATCTCTTGTATTATGCTACACTATGATAAAACAGTTCGATGGTTTTTTTTTTTATTTTATTTATTTTTTTTTAGATCTATTTTTATTCCATTTTATTTTCTTAGCAATTTCTTTTTTTAATTCATATAATGACCAAGTGCGGATGGTGGTGTCGTTTTTTTTTTGTTTTTTTTTGGTTTTTTATCTATCCACGCCATTGAGAATGTGACACTACAAAAGCAACTGACCCGAAGTCTGTCCTGTTTACATACAAAAATCGTTCGAGATCCCGCCAAGAATTTGGAGAGATCCTACTCCAGGTATGCGATTGTAGATCCGGACCATCATACTGGGAATGTACAGTACAGTAACGTAGGTGTAGATGTCGTACAGCCTGACACGTTCAACACGGCGCTGCGAATCTTTTCCTTTCTCTAATGATTCCACATGTTGAAATGTGTGAGTTAAAAAAAAAATAAAAAAATAGGATCGTACTGATATTTTTTTTTATATATATATATATATATATATATATATATATCATTGACACACTAAAGAGATCTTCTGGCACAGTCTAAAAATATTTAGCCTGCA
This sequence comes from Hemibagrus guttatus, assembly GCA_033459395.1. NCBI lineage: Eukaryota > Metazoa > Chordata > Actinopteri > Siluriformes > Bagridae > Hemibagrus > Hemibagrus guttatus. The sequence goes on from JAUCMX010000027.1 coordinate 5,026,594, forward strand.
TGGATTTCAGTGGTTTTCTTAGTTGTTATTACTGGAATTTTAATACGTATTTATTTCCATCTATTATTTTTTTTTTTTGTGTGCGTGTGTGTGTAGTATATTTTAAATTGACGTGGACGTCGAGTAGTTTTAGAGCTCTAGGAATGTCGATACCTTCATATGCCCAGGCATGTGTAACTTGAGGTCTTTAGTCCGTCGAACGTTTGCTTCAGTAAAGCAAATCTTCTATCAAAGCACTCGGTGCAACAGCCAGACTTGTGACATCTTTTGTAATCTGTTGCCTTTGTACTCTACGGCGTAAAAAAATGTCAAAAATAAATACAGTAAAAAATAAAAAAAATAATAATAATAATAATGCATGCGAAGTTCTTAAAATATTCCTTAAATCTGACTTTGCTTAACACCCTTTGATGGATTTTGCTTAATGTTTGATACTCTTCTGTAAAAGAGAAATCGTCGACTAAAAGCTAAAAGATCATGGAATGTCCGTGTTTTTTCTTCTTGGACGTTTTTTGTACCCTCGAACTGTCTCATTGCCTGTTCCGGCTCCTCTAGCATCCGGAAACGTGATCGCATATAACAGGGGGGAAAAAAATCTTGTCTTGTTTTGTTTGTTTGTTTCCAATCTCAGGCAATTGTTTGCATTTCCAGTGGTTCTCAGATGAAACTGATATGTTCCTACTCCTCCTTCACCGTCACTTCTTGCACCGAGCGGTAGAATTATCGTGCCTTTTCTTTTCTAACAGTGTGGGGGTTTTTTTTCTTTGTTTTTTGGTTTGTTTTGCACCGCTCACTTTACAAAGATTCCTAGACAGAGATTAGCTTTTAATATGGAATAACTATATGATAACATTTGGCATATTTCTATTCGTGTCCAAGTCGGTATATTGTATCAGTCGGAATATTATCACTTGATGAGACACTGTGTGTGTGTGTGTGTGTGTGTGTGTGTGTGTGTGTGTGTGTGTGTGTGTGTGGCTGGGGTCCTGGGTTCAAGTGGAAGAAGTTTAAAGCGTTTAAAATGACACGTTCTTGTTCCTATCTATCTCTCTCTCTTTTTTTTTTTTATTAATCACCACACATTAAATTAAAGGGAAACAAGCACTGTTTGTAGAAATATTATCCACGAGACAGACACATCCTCCAACACAAACGCTCCTTAAATGAATTATTTAACCACACGTTTGAGATCATCTTTAACACTAGTCCTCACTTAACGAATTTGAAAAAGACAACAAACACCAGAAACCAGAACGTGTCGTTTCCTTTATGTCTGTTTTAAGTATTATATCTTGCCTGTTTTTTACTCTGGCGAAGGACGTGCTATTTATATATGTTCTGATTTGGAAAAACCATGTCTAATAAAGAAGAGAACCAACTTGTTTGCCTTGTTTTCAGAGATTTAATTTTCACAGCCATCATCCATCGGCATCTCCACAAGGATCTAGGGTGATTATTGTGGATATCTTTTAACAAAACGTTACAAACACCGACAAGGACGTGGACTAAAACGTGGCCCGGTTTAGCTGATGAGAGGGTTAACTAATAATACTTCACTTTGTGTTTTTAAATATCCTAAGTAACAATGTTTTTTAATCTTATTTACAGAAGAACATTAAAAACGTGTAATTCAGGAGTTCATCCGTGACCAAAGCTCACTTCCAGACACACACATCTGCTCCGAGACTCCCAGGAAAGACATGAGGGGTCTCACAGACACACACACACATCACACTCTACAGACAATTAAGAGCTCATCAATCACCCTACTGCGCATGGTGGAGGAAACTGAGGAACCCAGAGGAAGCGCCCAGAGCATCGGGAGAACGTGCAAACTCCGCCCACTCAAAGCAGAGGCAGGAATTAAACCCCACCCTCGTAGCTGTGAGGTAAACATGCTAACGCACTAAACCACCGTTATCCCCTAAGACCTATGAATTCTATTGTATTCCATTATATTAGTATATTAACGATTTCCGTTTATTCTTAACAGCGACACGCCCTCTAGTTTTACACTCCACATTCAGTCGTACATATGCGTCCTCAGAAGTCGCATTACCGACTCGGTCGTAGACGAACACCTCGTCTGATCGATGTACAAATTATGTATCGTCAACCCTAAGAGTTTCATTTTCAAGCCATTTACCCTGGTGTTATGTTCACTCTTTGGTCTCTGTGCAGTTCGGATCAAACTGACTCCAGGGTTTTAAAAGCACTAAAGAAAAAAGCATAAAATATATTGTCTTCATCTCAGTCGCAAACGATATAGAAAAAGTTTGTGTTATTAAGGTTTGCAATTAAGGTATCACGGTTCATATTTTTGTGTAACAAAAAATACTATTAATAATACTATTAATTATTAACATCTGGAAAAAAAATTCAAATGGAACAATGTTTCAATGAAAGTTTATTATTTTGAACCGATTTATCAAATGCAGGTGATGAACAACAATAAAATTATTGGCTGAAAAACACAGCTCTCAAAAACGCATCTGCAAATGTGGATGATTTAAAAATAAAACACTTTTATTAAATATATAAAAACAGGTCAATTTGACCCGAAGGTGTTCAAGACATCATGGAGGTGTGAGTACTCAGAAAACACGTCCCACTCGCTTCCCAATAACGATTAGAAACTATTCGGACCAGCGTTCCTAGAGTCCTAAAACTGTTTTAGATCAAAATCTAGACTATAAAAAAGGCCAAACTGCATTAAACCAGAAATGTGTGTTCGTTTGTAGGATTTTCAGAGCATTTCTTTTACTCTGCACTGTGATTTGTTGCTGGAATCCGTTCTAGTGAGCAGCCATTAGACACTAAATATTTCACCACCTGTTCCTGTAACTATAGAAAGTTCTCGCTAATTCAACACAAAGCAGGGTTTTGTTCAATCCTTAGGAATGTTTCTTTAAATCGATTAGCTGTTTCTATAGTAACCACGATTTGATTTGTACTTGATTTGAAACCTTTGTCTGAGCAGCTGGTACAGAAAATGAACCAGCACCTTCTGACCAATCAAATCATCAGCACTTTTCCTCAGTTCACCCTCTCCTGCTGCCACGTTCACAGCAGTTCTTCATCCTGAGTCTGCGGCTGAGACGTCTGCTTCCTGTCAATCAACAATCAGGGTATGTAAGCTGGAGAAAAGCTTCAAATCGACAAGCAGACCAGTTCATTATTTGCTCGAGGTGTGACTCCGGACATTCTGTGTCTACTTGTCAAGCAGTCGCATACATCATCAAAACATTCTATGTTCTCCTGATGAATGGATGAGCTTCAGCCATAATGTTAAAACATAAAATTATATCCCACCACATGACAACGAGATAAATCAATGTTATTCACATCACCTCTCAGTGGTTTTAATGTTACGGCTGATCGGTGTAGTTAGATGCTGCCCATCAATCAGCAGCATGGAAAAAATGTTTTGGTAAAAATGTAGTCGAGGGAAATGGGAGAACATTTCTTTCCCATTCGTTACACATCATTGATTTTTTAAAAGAAATAAATCTTTATTGATTGACAGATTCATTAATTACAATTAATCAGGACTTGTTTGTCATTGGTGGCTCAGTGGTAGGTTTCTCGCCTATCATGCGGAAGGCCCGGGTTTGATTCCCAGCCAATGCCTCAACCCCAGCCACTGGATGCAGTGCCGGTCCCAAGCCCGGAAAAATGGGAGGGTTGCGGCAGGAAGGGCATCCGGCGTAAAACCTGTGCCAAGTTGTTGTGCGGACCAGTTGGTCCGCTGTGGTGACCCCGAACAGGGAGCAGCCGAAAGCATTTTTAATCAGGACTTGTTTGTAGCAGGCACTTCCTGTTTTCTTTCTCAGCCCAACCAGACAGAATTCCACTACTAATATACATTTATTAGTTTATAACTAACATATGTTATTAGTTATAATAACATATATGGGGGGGGGGGGGCCAGTCAAGTTCCTCCACACCAAACTCACTCATCCATGTCTTTATGGCCCTTGCTTTGTGCACTGGTGTGCAGTCATGTTGGAACAGGAAGGGGTCATCCCCAAACTGTTCCCACAAAGTTGGGAGGATGAAATTGTCCAAATGTCTTGGTATGCTGAAGCATTAAGAGTTCCTCTCACTGGAACTAAGGGGCCGAGCCCAACCCCTGAAAACAACCCCTGAATTCAATGACTTGGATTGGTGTCCCAAAACTTTTGCCAATATAGTGTAGTTATTAATAGATAATGGATCTATTCTCCTGAAAGACTCTCTACCTGTTTGCAAAGAGGTTGACTCATGGATCTGGGTTAGGAATGCTACATTCTGTATCTGTCGTCCTGTATATTATAGTGCTGTGTGTATTTATTGTCTTGCACTCATTTCACAATGTTTATGTAGTCCTTTGAAATGTACTGCTGTACTGTAATATGTTGCAACACAGTTCTGGAGAAATGGCATTTCATTCCAATGTATACCAGCTATAGAGGAATGACTATGACTAAATACCCACTTGAAAATAAAGTGGGAAACAATAATACCGTCATCTACACTTCAGTGAAATCCACATTGATCGACACAATGAGGTCAGTAAGTCAGTTTAAATTGAAATGTACTTAACTTTCAAAGCCTTTAGCAACATCCTCAACAATAAAATTTCACAAGACGCTTAACTTGAGCAGCATCAGCACAGGCCTACGTTAGTCTACGGTAAAGGTGAGAGTAGAGAACTTGAGCTAAGTCAAACACTACAAACTTCTCTCGTCATTTACTCTCCTGTACTGGACAGCAAAACCATCCAGACCTTTTTCTAATACATTTTATGAATCCCAAAAATTCATCACCCTTTAATTTTACCCCTCATCTATTCCACTTCATTCAGGTATGGCATACTAATGTTCTTCTAAGATAATCAGTCACACTTGTTCAGTGTTCAAGTCAAAAACAGGATCAAATTTGTAAACATGGAAAATGTTTTAATTAAAAATGTTAGTAATGTTTATTTAAAGAATAATAAATAAAAAATTAAAACACAGTCATTAAAATAACAGTTTGAGTATTATATTTTATTTATATTATTATAGTTTATTTTATTTATTATATTTATTTATAATATTTTAAATAATATTTCAAATAATTCTTATTGTTGTTTTATTTTGTTTGTGTATATATTTCTATTTTATTTTAAAAATCCCAATTTAATATTCAAATTGGTTGAAACTGTCGTAAAACCCTGTCGTAAAATGCTCTACCAAATTAAATCCCGCGTCCTGCGCCACTTTAGTAGTTGGTCAGTAAGATGCTCTCCAATTGGATACTGCCGTTGCCTTGTTTGCGAGTAGGAACTTCTAGCCAATCATAGCGCGTCTAATGCAGAGGGCGGGGTTTTGTCTGTGTGTGGGTGACGGTATAACTCTTTAGGCTGAAGCTCTTCCGCTCTTTTCCCTTCGCTTCGCTGCGAGCTGTACGTGGCACATTTAAGGGGGTAAATATCTATATTTTTTTCCCCCCATTTAACTCACTATATTTTATGCTGTAAGGCCTGTTTAGATAGCACACCTTATTTAGCTGCACTTTTAACGATGTATTTAAGGCACTACTGTGACTTTTTTCTTTAAATGTATAAACCCGTTCCACGTGGTGAAGCCAAACCGCTTGGAGAGCAAATTAGCTTGGAGTTAACGTTTTAGGAAACCTTTTAATTCTAGTATAATCATATTTAGGTTTTATTTATGTTCTTGAACCCTGTGGTGCATTTTTCAACGTTTGAGGTGATGTGTAGTTGATTTTGCTAAGCTAAGTCAGTCGGCACCATGTTGCGCATGCGCAGCAGGTGGTGTTCATCTCGTCTATGAAAGCCATGTTAAATCATCTCTAAACTGGAGTCTCTCATGTCATGGATCACTTCCACTGATTTCATGGCTACATTAATGTCCAGGTTTGCTTTCATCTCTGCATTATTGATTGCTGAGGTGACAATGAGGCCTGGGATATCTTTAAACCTGTTTTGTGCTTCTAACATCAATGATGCACCTTATTTGTGTATTAACACACTTTTCCTCCTCTTCAGGATGTTTGCTTCAGACGTGCATACTTTCCCGAGGCTCTCGCATATCCAGAGCTTCAAAATGGCAAGTAATTGATTTATCCGAAACTGAATTTCTTTGTGCACAGTCCTAGTCACAGCCTTGTGATAGTGGGCTTAGGAACTGGTACAGTGCAAAAAGTACAACTCTCTTCTCTTGCAACTCACTGCTGTGCTTCAATGATTGCAGTGCTACTTATGAGAATGGACACTTTGCTTAATAAACCCTGCACATATTCAAGCGTGTACTGAATGTTTTTAATGTTTCTTCAGATCTCCGATGGACATCCTGGCCATACTTGAGGTACAACTTACTATTTATATACATGTTTATATATATTTTTACGTTTGTCTTGTCATGATGATTGGCTTTTTATGTTCAACTGCTCTTATGCCCATGAAAGAAACTAGCCTCTCTGAACACATCATCCTTTTTAGAAAAGGAAGCATTAGCGGCCGATTATAAACCGCTTGCTTATTGTTTTCCAGATCCGCTTTGGCACAGTGCAGACTTCTGATCTACCTGAAGATGTTAATGCTGCATGTGGTGCTGATCTTCCTGTGGTAAGGAAGATGTAGTTTTTTTTTTATTTTTAAATACGTTCCTGAGGTCTATCCCGACTGGCTCCTCACAGTAGAGCCGTGTCGTTGGAAATGCCTCAAAGATAAACTCTGTAGTATAGCTTTACCCATACCGTTACTGCCATTAACTCTGTGGGAAAACGCTGCAGGACAAACACTTACACTGTGCATGTGTAACACGAGGATGAATGCAATCTATTTGATCAGCCTTAAACTTTCATGCAGTGTGTTTATCAACCACATCAGTTCATTTATAGACTATAAACCAGGGGTCCCCAAAACGTTTTTTTTTCCTGTGAGGGCCACATCATTTTTCCTTTCTGTAATGGGGGGCTGGTTTGGGCTGTACCGGAGAATTACATGGGCCAAAGTGACTGCCTGTATTGTGGCGATTTTAAATGTATTATGTCTCCTTATGCTAGGATAGTGTTTATGCACTGTACAGATAAGTGAACATTACTTTTCAAGAGATATGTAGGCTATTAAAAGAGCATTATTACTATCATGAGACATTTTCATATTCAGTGCTGTTTCTAAGTTAAATTTTCAAAATGTCCGGCATTGTTCAGAGGACTGGTCCTAATGTGGGAGGGCTTAAGTTTGCCTGTTGGACCCCTGTTGTATACTGTCTCGAACAGCTTTTTCACTCTATGTACAGCAAATTTTCTAATCTTTAGTAAGAGGCTGGAAGTAAATCATTGAGCCTTTCTTTTTCTACAGAAAACTAAATAAGGACCATCAGAAATATTAACAGCATATTACATGGTGCTGCTGTTATACTTTAAAGTGGATGTGTAAATACTGTGAAACTTGAGTGTTCAAGAGTAACACTTCACCTCCTCCTCTTGTTGCAGCTGCAGTGGCCACACGAGGGTGCACTTGTCCCAGCACCGGTGAGTCTCGAGCCTGAAGTTCAGTTCCCTGAAGCGCACTGTGTGGTATCTGCGTCCAGTTGTATATCTGACTGGAGTGTTCAAATGGCAGTGCAAGAGTGACTCGGATAACCTTCAGTCATGGACCTTACAGCCTTCATGCGTTGGGTCCCTGATGGTGCCGAGACAGACCATGCTGATTAACATACTGCCTAGAGTTTAACTTCTTGACCATGTGCTTTAAACTAAATTTCTGTCCTGTAGAAATGCTGAGAGCCTCGCTTTAACGACGTGGTGCTGATGAACGATGGGTACGTATGCACTCGCTTTCTCACCTGTCACTTCTGCGAGCTAATGGTTTTACTGGTCTGCTCGTGCATTTCACCCAGAATGAATCCAGCCTTGCCTTACAGTTGGTGTGTCTTGTGCTGATGTGATTGAAAACTGGTTGCTTCATATTGTAATATATTCTAGTTTGCTGTAAAATATTAGCGAACATTTGATGTCGGTGAGCAACTTCCTGCAGTTATCTTAAGATCGTAATGTTTCTTTGAGATGTTTGTCGATGAGTGTTCAACTGATTTAATAGTCTCTGCATTAATCAGAAAGTACTACTGAATACTTGGCCTGTTTTACCATGTTGACTTGAAACCAGTAGTTTGTGGTTATTTCAGTAGCAGAAGTGATATGAATGCTAGTTTCTGTGAACTTGTTCAACTTCTCTGAAACCTGGCCTTGTTGCTGTTTTGCATATGCATGCATGCATACACCGGTATTTGTATCAGCTAAAGCTTGAGTCTGGATGTGTTGAACTGATCTTGTGTAACTTCTCATTTTCAGGTTTGCCTTTGAGAGGAGTGAATGATGCACATGTGAGCTGGATTCAGGAATGTAAGTCATGGTGACTACCATTTTATCTATCTTTACAGCCACCCCTGCCCCCTCAAATCGGTCATATACCAAGGCTCTCGAGAGGTGAAGTTCTCGTCTTGCTGTGGACATGACCGGAAAGCAAATCCCATCCCAGTGGATCACTTCAGTCAAACTGGTGTGATCTACTGGGAACATGTTTTTTTTTTTTTTTGTTTTGTTGCTTTTATGATCCTTGCATTAACATTAGGGTTTTTTTTTTGTGTTTTTTTGTATTTAAACAGGTTGTGGATTTGCTGCATCAAGGCTGAGGGCTTCTCCGACACGAATGGTGAGACTCTAAAATCAGCACATGGATCACTTTTCAAAGGGGGTCAGCCAAGCAGCACCACTGGTGATCCTTAACGCCGTGATCCCACATCAGTGCCCTGAAAGACGCCACAGTCGTTTCGGGTCGATGAGACGCCTGCTGTCCAAAGGGCAACATTTCACTTTTACAGTGTTAAAGCAGTTTGGAGTTCACTCAAAGATCAGGCTCATGTGAGGGACTATAATAGTCCCTATAAGTGTTCAGTCCTGCTCTGTAGCTGCACTAGATGTCGAGTAGAATTTTATTAGCTTTACAGATCTACACAACGGCACGTTCTAATAAAGTTCTGCATACAAATGACGTCCCAAAAACTTTCCATGCATTCATTTATTCATCTGTGATGCATCGGTGTTCAAAGCCAGTCCCAAAATGTATTAGTGACTTTAGTGTGCCTTCCTTTTTTATAAATTTTTCTTTTTTTCTATTCAACAGCTGAACCCGAGAGTCTGCTGATGAATAAACGGCGGTCTGAGTGGAGCTCTGTGTGATGCTGGTTTTCAATAAAAAGAATGAGATGAAATGAAAGCTTCAGCTCATTGTATTCAAAACATTTGTCTCTGTGCTTAACATGCACTTCTTTGACACTAGATGAATTATTATTATTAAACTGAACAGTTTCACTCTTGTTCTGCCACCATGTCATTTTATGGCATCTTGAGCAACACATGGTCCTCTGGGAATGTTGTAACACAGCCCTGCCTATTTCCAGCTGTCTGCAATGGATTTGCTCAGTTATAAAAAGGTAGCCATGCTGTCTAATTGTTTATTGAGGTAGAAGAGTGTATTTGATTGCATGTGATGACATGGCGTGATTAAACCAGGAGCCTGCGTCCTTGTAGGTGTTTATGGAAAGCGTCACGGCACATAGACTCGTGCGTCACCCGTCTGATCGCGGGAACACAGAGCACTTAAGCAGCATTAAGATGGAAGTCCTTTCTGCCAAGCGCAGACTCGGCGCTCTGCGTTTCCCACGGGTCACAGGACCCAGATTAAAGGATTCTCTTCAGAGAGCACAGCTTTCAGAGCTCCCTTTTCTCCACAAAGCCTTGTTTGTTTGCCTGCTGGTTTGGAAGCGACAGTCGGGTTTGTTTCATATCCGAAAGCAAATGTGATGAGCAAGGGGAGGGGGGGGAAAAGGTTTATGGGTTGAAAGTTATTTAGTGATGGATTGAACTGGTGATAGTGTGAAGCATGAACCTTACCTAATGCTGTGATTTTGTTTTGTTTTTTTCCCCCCTAAATGCCCCTATTAAAATTTATACAAGTCATCACTCACATCAGTGGCACTTGATCACATGGGTTTTTCTTAAAGAATGTTCATTTCCTACTCCATTATAAACACAGGGAATGCAAGGAGAACACACTTTTGAGCTAAGCAATTGTATCATTTTGTGACTTGAGTCCGAACGGTCAGGAATGTAAAGCTCTTAGTGCTGTAACGTATCGCTGGGAAATAATTGGATTTCCTTAATGAACAGACATAGTTTGGCTGTTTTTATTTTTTCAGTCTCTTGTAGTGAAGGTTTGACCTCAAACAATAAAAAAAAATAAACGCCCAAGTGTTGGCCTTGGCTGTTGTTTTCGCACTCGGGTTCTTGCCGAGTGAAAGGTCTTGAGTTTTACAGTCTGCTGATTTGCGTTTTCTCCAGCTCTGGCGATGCGAGCTCAGGAAATGTGGAATGTAACGATCGAGCTTTACGCTCATTAGTCGGAGGAACGTGCGTTTAGCTGCCAGGAACATGTCTGGATCCTGCTGAGGATTGCTCATCTGTGCGCCTCGGCTCAATACTCAGAGTTTTAAAATTGTATTGCATATGAGACTAATGATTAAGCTTTCCTTTAGCTAAGTTATTGGGCAGTAATCATGTTGCTCAATGTTCTTCACTAATAGATGACACGTTGCTTAATCTTGCAGGTTTGTTGCAGCTATTTAAAACGCACCGAGGTGTGGATTTTCTGATGAGCCAAAAAAAATCCTCCCTCAAATCCGTTCAGCAGCTTGTTTTCAATACTGGAGTATCACAGGGACAAGCCCACTCCTCTAATATATTTACAACTCAACGAATACCTTCAAGTTAACTCGAGCCTCTTTCTAGGTACAACACCAGCCTTACATAGCCTCAGCTACTTGCTGGTTATTATGTAACACCGGTGAATGCCTGAAATCTCATCAGCTGATACAGCGATGGATTTCCCGAGCTAAACGGGCTGTCCTTTGAACCGATCCGATGCAGGATTTAGCTTGTTTGGCAGATCGAATCGGCCCGGGGATCTTATCACCGCCCCACACAATGAAGGCCTGTGTTTATGACCCTGTGTGACACAAAGTCTGATTAGCAGCCTGACATTTGTCTGACTTGTGAATTATTAATCTGCTTCTCTACCTTTTCTGACGTGATCAAACCCGAGTACTGAGGGGAACGAAATCAGTAAATCATGGTGCAGGTACGACTTGTCGTAATCTGAAGGGTTTTGTTTGATAGCACCTGCTGTTTGAAGGACTATTAGAAAATAATCACCAGGGTTCTTATGTCACATATTCATGTATTGTGGCCTGAATATGTAATATACAACTCACAGTCATTTTTACTTCAAGTCATTTATGCGAGTGACAAATAAACACAGTGGAAGTATGTAACCTAAAAGCTGTGAAAGAACTTCAGGTTCGTTTGCCTGTTTGACCAATCACAAAGCTTTCCCCACATGATTACATCATTTAACCTGATTACCGCTCACTGTTTCACACAACCCTCCCTAAAACCTGTTTAAATATGGGATTATGCTTTTAAAGAAGCGACTAGATCTTATAAAAAGCTCATTGTGTTATCGTGAGCCAATCAGATTGCAAGAGGATTCAGAAGCTCAGAGCCAGAAAAGTGGACAAAAGATATCTGGGGGCTGTGGGAGGAGCGTCTGAGGCAGGAAGAAAAGGACAATTCACACCTAAGTGAGCAAACAATACATACAAAGCAGTTCAGAAAAGCAAAAAGTGATTCAATCAACACAAAAAAAGGAACACTGGGTTACGCTAGATAAGGACTGAAGACGCTGTTGAATCTGTTATTGTTATATTTATATTTAAGACACGATGCTGAATAGATGAGCGCATTTTTACCAGTAAACTGGTGTCGGACATATGGGACTTTTTTAAACAAATTTTCTGGCTGATATAAAATGAGTGTTGGCTATCAGTGTGAGACGTGTGTTTTTCCCTCTGTTGCATGACCTTACACAGAATTTTAGTGGTTGAAGATAAACACCTTCAAATTTTAGATGAGCTTTAGATGAACAAGCGCTTGGGGCGTCTCAGAGAGCAGAATTGGGTTTGATTTCAACGTTTATTTTAAAGATTTATGCGGGGGGGGGAGTATGAATATATTGCCCCCAGTAGGCTAGGAAAAAACAGAAATCCTTATGAAACACTACAAATTCTTAAAACTCTGAGTGTCTACTTTCATATGAGCTTCATATTTAGCACCACTATGGAGTGGGACATGACAAAGACATTCAAAGCTGAACATAGACACGACAAAACAGACTCGATGGCATGGATTAGTTGGTGGTTCGCCTAAGTTTAGTCCATATTGCATCCTAAAATGTCCTATACTGGCAGCTGCTTACAGGAAACTCCCAAAAACAAGTATGAATATGATGCAATTCCCTTAGTACGTTACATTAGCACTTTATGCAAGGTTTAAGACGTATTCTAACAATATAAACACGTGTATTAATACCGCGTGCTTGAATGTAACTGTAATTTTAATAAAACTACAAGAAGACATTTTTTTATAGTACATAAAATCTCCGTTTGAACACAGTGGTTTGAGTTGCTGGTTCGGGAATAAAAAGCGCTGATAAATAAATAAGTAATATTTATGAAATTATTTGTTTTAACGCCCTAGGTGGATTGTTTTTCCAAAAACTGTGCTGTTCATGAACAGATTCTGTGGAAATTATTCTACACTTTATAGACATTCACGGGGGCACGGTGGCTTGGTGGTTAGCATGTTTGCCTCACACCTCCAGGGTTGGGGGTTCGATTCCCGCCTCCGCTGTGTGTGTGTGTGTGTGTGTGTGTGTGTGTGTGTGTGTGTGTGGAGTTTGCATGTTCTCCCTGTGCCTTGGGGGTTTCCTCTGTTTACTCCGGTTTCCTCCCCCAGTCCAAAAATATGCATTGTAGGTTGATTGGCATCTCTAAATTGTCGAGAGTGTGTGTGTACCCTGCGATGGGTTGGCACTCCGTCCAGGGTGTATCCTGCCTTGATGCCCAATGACGCCTGAGATAGGCACAGGCTCCCCGTGACCCAAGAATAGATTGGATAAGCGGTAGACAATGAATGAATAGACTCTGTGATATTAAAATTTTATCCAGATGATAATCAAACACTGCTGATTCTGTTTGACACTTAAATAGGCTTTGATTTGAAATTCTTTTTTGATATTTCGGACTCAACCTATACACCCAGAAGGTGGTGAGGTTGTTGTGGACGAACTGCAGCCACAGGCTTAGATAAATGTGTGCATTCAAATATATTAAGGTTTCTATGGTAACCTAATCTAAGCATAAACTCCAAATGAACTTCAAGAACATCTTGTAATTGACCGGGCGGTGTTTGGAGACGGCGTTCTTCATAGAGACGTTTGTCCAACATTTATGGAAGGAGTCTCCAGTGTCAGAGTCCAAGTTTACTTTAAGAGTCCAGTTACTTTAAGTGAAATTATCAGAACTTGTTTCTTGGGCATTCCACATCATGAAATGTAAAAAAAACAAAAACAAACAACAACTTAAAGAGTTTAAAGTGTTGTAACATGTCACAACATGTCCAGTGGTGTTTTTATTCCACTTCCCACTCAGATGTCACAGCTGGCTACACAAAGTGGGAGGAGCCAAGATTAAAAATAGAAAATAAGGAATCCTACAGTATGTGAATCACCACTCATTCCACTGACGCTTTAATGAAGTGTTAGGTTTGTTTAGTGTCTGACTTTTTTTTCTTTCTCTCAAAAACATCTACAAACCTCGACTTTGAGCCGAACTACGATTCCCTTCATGCAGCTCGCCTGTCCGTAGCCACGCCCCCTTGCGTTTGACTGGCAGGTTGTTTGTTTCAGTGTAGCCAGCTGCTGGACTGTTCCAATCCCCGCCGGAGTGGAAACACGGGGGGAGGCAGACAGTCCTCTCTTTTCTCCCTTTCCCGTTTCTTACCTCGTTGTGCTTTGCTTTTTTATTTCACCCCATGCTTCTCTGTCTTTCTATCGCTCTCTCTCGCTCTCTTTTTCTACATTTCCCCCTTTTCAGTGCACAACTTTTCCTTTTTTCCCCAATTCACCCTCCTTTCCGCTCCGTTTGAAGGTTCTTATTAAAAAACCGGTCCATTTAGCTTACAGCTCTAGTTTATTTATTTATTTATTTATTGTTTTCGGATTTTTTTTAAATATACATATTATATTAAATATATATATATATATAATATATATATATATATATGCACACACACAAGTAGAATAGTCGCTTGTCTGTCTTAAGCTGTGCCCCAAATGAGAAGACGCAAACGATGGAACTGCACATTTTGGAGCACAGCCTGAAAGTAGCCAGTATAGCGAAGGAAGGCATCCAGATTTGCACTCACGGATTAATTAAACTCGCTTTCCTGCCTTCAAAAACAAGGTGAGTAGCTTGTTGTGTGTGTGCGTGTGCGAGTGTGTGTGTGTTTGTTTGTCCATCATGGAAATTGAATGTAACAGTGTAAAAAAAAAAAAACATGGAAATTGTTTGTATAATCGCTTCCTGAGAGAGGCTTTAGGCCAGTGTACTGAACAGCTAGCTCTCTCTCTCTCTCTCTCTCTCTCTCTCAATTTTTTTTTACACTTTTCATCGGAAACTTCTCTTCCTATCCTTATGCTACATCAACGAATAAAAACGAAGGGTACCCGGAGGCTTAAAAAAATAGCAAGCGAACATCTCCTTCAGGAACCTGTTTTTGTTTGTTTTTCATCCCCATCTATTTCATATTAATGAAGTTGGGTGTTAAAGGGGTGTGTGTGTGCGGCTCATGCTGTTTTTTTCTCCCCTCCGTTAAAAAATAGCCAACAACAAACAAAACGCACCGCTGCTTTCACTTCACTTCACTGTAACACGCCTTCGTTTTAGCTTTTCATTTCAACTCCGAAAAACACCTAATTACGTGAGTCGTCATTGTGTCATTATTATTATTATTATTTTTCCTCCTAAAACACCAGCTTCTACATTTATTCCCAGCACCGTGTCCTCCTTTCCTGCTGCAGCGCTTTGCATGGCTGCCGGAAAGCTGTAAACAACTGCAGTGAAGAAGGGTCAAAAAAAAAAAAAAAAAAAAAAAAATAAATATATATATATATATATATATATATATATATATATATATATATATATATATATATATATATGCAAGTAGAAGTAAAAAAAAAAAAAAAAAAAGAGAGAGAATATTTGCATAGATATATAACATATAGGTGTTTGGTGCACTCACTTTCTTTCCTTCCTTCTTTCATTAATTCCTCCTCTGTTCCTGTGTTGATCATCAGTAGCTCGATATATTGCGATAATCCACACGAAACCGTTATCGCCATCACCTCACTCGTCTGGGATTCCAGATCAGTCTCCGTCTTTAAGCATATAACCTTCCAGGCACAGGGTTTTTGTTTAGTAATGAGATTTATACCACAGAGCTGTTTCAGTTCTAGCTTCTGAAAGTGTTGACTCATTATGTACACCAGCGCTGACACTAGTGCCTGTGTGAAGACCAATCACAGGTTAATAATAATAATAATAATAATAGGCTAATTCTAACGGGTTTGTATAGTACCAGTTTGCTCACAGGAACAGATTATTATTATTATTATTATTATTATTATTATTATTATTAGGCACTTATTTCTTTACGGAAATAGTTTTTTGTTTGTTTTCCAATTTTTTCTGGATGGAGTCTCCAGTTGTTGTTGTTGTTGTTGTCTCCTTTCGGCTGCTCCCTGTTCGGGGTCGCCAACAGCAGACTGGACCGCACAACAACTTGGCACAGGTTTTACGCCGGATGCCCTTCCTGACACAACCCTCCCATTTTTATCCGGGCTTGGGACTGGCACTGCATCCAGTGGCTGGGGTTTGGGCATTGGCTGGGCGTCGAATCTGGGCCGTCCGCACGGCAGGTGAGAAAGCCTTGGAAGGAGTCTCCAGTGTCACTGCATTATTTTGGGAGAAATAAAAATAGAAGCTGGTGGATAAGATACGAAGCGACGGTACCTTATAGCAGGAATAAAGATATCTCGCAGATGTTTGAACTATAAATGGTTAAAAACAACCCTAAAAGTCCTCATGAATTCCAAACAGAAGTTTTCTGGCTTTTAACACGCACAAATCAACCGTTTTGATGCCATCACTCTGCACTTCAGCTTCTCATCAGATTGTCTGTGCAATAATCAAACGTTCTCTAGAAAATGGAAGAAGGAGGAAGAAATCACCTTGCAGTTGCGTTTGTTGAGCATCTTTTCAGTGAGCATGGGTGGGACATGTGGATTATACTGTAAGTTGATTAAGAAAGAAACGGTTTGAATTGATTCACTTTGAAGAAGAAATATCCTCCATAAGTAAATGATCGATCTCCACATCGTTATTGCTGTGAGGTAAACTGAACGCTATTGGCTGTTTTAAAAAAAAAAAAAAAAAAAGGAGAGGAGGAGCCACACCATATGTCCCGCCCTGATTTTCTGTTATAGTAGAAATTACATCAACATATGGAATTGACTTTAATCCTACCACCATGTCATTGATTCATTTCCTATAACAGCACAACTCCAAGAGTTTTATTTCTGTAAATCCATGATCGTGTCATAATTTTATATCAAGCTTCGTAATAATAGTGAGCAATACATTGCATATAAAATATCGTGTATCATAATATCTAACTAATTTCATTAAGCATCACAATATTCTGCTTTGGCTCCGCCCCCAGGCACGGTCTCGGCTAGCAATCTGTTCCATTTTATTATCACTTGTTCAGAAATGATTAGTCATTCCTAATTCAGGCCGTGTGTTTAGTCATTTAAAGATTTCAGACGTGAATATCGGTTTCTGTATTGATGGGTTTAAATGAGCATGAGGCAGAAAACAACTTTCATGTGATATTTTTTTATTTTATTTTTTTTAATGAGCGAGTTAGAATTAATATCATACTTCATCATGTCTTTCATCACCAGCCATAAGTGCAAGGAGCAGGGGGAAAAAAATGACTTGAATGTCCGGTCAGACAGCATCGTCTAGTTTAAGACTTCTTTTTTTTTTTATATATATATATATATATATATATATATATATATATATATATATATATATATATATATATATATATATATATATATATATATATATATATATATATATAAAATTATATCATCCCATCCTCAGCTCTACCTGCAGTCCTACTGATTTGCACGTTTCAGAGTGTGGACAGAGTTTAAAAGAAGAGTGACCCTCAGCCTACGAGGCTTTAAACCCGATTCACACCGAGCTGCTTGCTTCTCTGTAGAAGAGTGCTAGTGTTTAATGCCTCCTGGTTTGTGTTTGCGGACACACGGTCCTGGAGGCCATCTCCTCTCCTGGATTTAGCGAGGCGTGAGTCGGAGCCCTAATGAACCCTTTTAAAGTGAGCGTAGGTGGCGTTAAAGGCTCCCCAGCTCCAAGTAATACAGTCCTGTTAGTCACTCAGCTAATGCATAATGGACCCGGGTTTTTTTCTTTCTTTTCTGAATTCAGATTAAGTCAGGCCTTGACACTGAAATCGTTCTTAGTGTGAAGGGATCCTGAGTCTTTTCTAGTCTCATGCTTCGAAGTACAAGCCTGCTGGTATTTTGATGACTGGACGTTATCAGGCGGCTCATGGAAACCAGTGTGTGTGTTGATAAGATTTAGTATTTAACAGAAGGTGATGATCGATTGAGATGCCGAGTCTTTAGAAATAGCACGTCACTTTGGTCCTCTGTCTGGTTTTTTTTTTTGTGCATCACTCCTATCAGTTGCTGGATTCCATGTGGCTAGTTGCATTGTGATTCTTTTTATTTCAACGACCCTGTTACACAATGAGCACAATTTTATTTATTCCCTTTTTAATCCCATTCTTACTACGATGCCATAGGGGGGGAAAAGACATTCTTTTCAAAGAGAAGATAAAATTCTCAGTTCTTGATTCACGCTGGTTTCTTATTAGGGCTGAGAAACAGACAGCAGCCGGCAGACGTTAGGAGACGTATTCAATTCGCGAGTTCCTCTTCCGTCACAGGAAAAGGCTATTAAAAACAAGCTCGAGCAAGACTTGTTTTCGATTCCTTCTGCCAGCGAATGCAGCTTGTGGTCTTCTATCTAGCTGTGAACAGTGTGCCTTCAGAGTCGACCATTGTGTTGGCTTTTTTCTTTTTTTTTTCTTTTCACTTTGCAGGCTCCGGGGTGTGTTATGTGCCTTTATGAGATATCTGGTGATATAACTTCCTTTAAGAGTCTCTTTGTCACATGTTTATTCTACATACCTGCTCTGGCAGATGGTGTGCGTTTGCTTGTTTGCTTGCTCTCTGCGTTCTCCGCAAAGTGTCTCATAGTGGTGTCAAATGTGAGGGGCGATATCCCAGCATGCGAGGAGGGGTGTGGTGAAAGTGGCTTACTGTTCCGGACGCGGTCTCACTGTTTGCTGTCTCACTGTCTCAGCTGCTATCGTCAAGGCAGATTCAGCAGTGTTACCGGGGGATGAAGTGTTAATGCTAAAGAAAAAGGCCTCAGTGTATTTCTACACACAACACTGCTGTAATTTTTCATTTAGAAATCTGTGTCTCATAGAGTTGTGTATTCGCACCCACAATGCACTGCAATACGGTGGATATTTTAACGACAAGATATTTTTACAACATCTCTAGTGTTAACGTGTGATGTGTTTTGTCTGCTGACGGCCACCGTTTCAGTCCCCAGACAAATTTTAGGGTTTGATGACTAAACAAACAAGTTGGTAAAAAAAAAAAAGGTTTTTTTTTTTCTTAATTCTTGTTCTCTTTGCAGAACAGACAATCCTCTCTGTCAACATGTTTGCTTCACTTTGCCTCTTTTTTTTCCCCTGTTTCTGTATAAATAGTGATGTGACAAGACTCTAACGTTTAATTCTGTGAATTTGCAAATGACTTTTTTGCAAGGAATTACAGTTCAGAGATTTGGAAGGTTGTGTAGATTTGTAGATCTCAGCTTTCTCATAACGGCACAAGAGCCCTCGTGGCTTTTTGTCCTTCTTGTACATCTCTAGCTAGCTAGTATAATAAGAGAGAGAGAGAAAAAAAAAAAAAATTTTCATATAACAGTCATGTTTAGATGTTGGTTCTGAAATACCAAAGAAATTAATTTCTCACTCCAGTACAGGAACAGTGGAGAAATCCAATTTCTACTTAGCAGCCAATCTAATTTGTGGGTTCTATTTAGCATGAATGTTGAAGCTTTTTGGAAGCTGATCCTGTTAAGAGATGGACCGAATAAAGCGCTGCTGCATCGCTCTTTTTAGTTAAAGATGATGCATGGACCTGATAGACTAACAGTCAGAATCTACAGCCTACGTCTGGCTGAAGGAACACCAAAGATGATGGAAGATTTTCTTTTATGTCATGCAAGCAGACCCTGTTGTTGATTGAATGTTGGTTGTTGTCACAAGGATGAAGATGGCTTCCATTTTAAGTCCGTTTTCTGTCAAGGTTTCTTCTTATATTGTCTCAGGAAATTTTTCCTCACAATCTTCACCTCTGACCTGCCCATTAGGGATAAATGTAACTAATGTTTTTTTTTGTTTGTTTGTTTTTTTGCAATTTTACATTCCTGTAAAGCTGCTTTGCGACAGTATCTATTGTTTTTTTTTATAATACAAATAAAATTTCATTTTAAATAAAAAACAAAACAAAACACTGAGTATTATTACAAAGTAAATCTTGGAAAATCACATTTTTAAAAGCGAATGTGCAAGTCATACAGGGTGGATTTTTTTTCCTCCCTTGAGGCAGTGAAAGGATTAAGCCTATTTAATTAGGGTTTGCGTTTGTCATTTGAAATATATTTCAGTCCACAGCATGTTGTCAAGCATGTGAGTCATAAAGACCAAGCTTCCTTGTTCCAGTTGTCTGATTTAACGGCTGGCAGATTCACCGCCTCTCTCTCTCTTCTTTACCTCTTAACGTGTCAAGAAATCGACTTTCAAACGTACAAGAATCGTGTGCGCTTTTCTTCTCTAGACTGTAAACACCTTCCCTCAACGCACGGCTTCCCCTCGAGGCGTTCTGTAAAAAGGCCCGGTGGTGCGACGCGAGTGAGATTCCCAACAACTAACAAAACCCCCTTTGAGAAATTCTGCCCTATTTTGGCAGCATCAGATAAGATCCCGCTCTCCAGAATCAACAAACCTCTTGGTTCACCCCCCACCCGCCACACCAACCACTCCGAGGGGGTAAAAATAATATGGCGGATGAATTGAAAGGCCATAAATAAGTGCTCCCCTCACCCTGGATCTTGGGTCTGGTTTTACGAGTGGCATAAAAAGACGCCTGGAGCTGTGTGTGTGCGATGGGTTCTGTTTGCATAGGCCGAGTCATGCGGCAAACACATTCAAATACTGTTGTGTTTGACAATATCTCTGGAGCAGCATAAAAGGAGACGTCACGGTTAAAAGCAGGAATATTCAGCATTTGAATTTTGCTCCGTACTTCTAATTGAGAGGTCCCTCCTACCCGGAGACGCACATGGCATGATGTTAAACAAACACTTTTGTTATGTAATTATCACAGAGAAGTGTTTACATGTGTTGTGCGATGTGTTTTGTCTGCTGACGGCCACCCTTTCAGCCCCCAGACTAATTTTAGGGTTTGATGACTAAACAAACAAATGAGTTAGTATAAAAATAGTTGGGTTTTTTTCTTTACCTCCTGTTCTCTTTGCAGAACAGACGATCCCTTCTGCCAACCGGTGTTTGCGTCACACTTGTTTCCCTATGCATCTTTTTTTTTTCCTCCTGTTTCTGTATAAATAGTGACGTCACAAGACTCACGTTTAATTCCATGAACTTGCAAATGACTTTATGCAAGGAATTACAGTTCAGAGATTTCGAAAGTTGTGTAGATTTGTAGATCTCGGCTTTCCCATGACAGCACAAGAGCGCTCGGCTTTGTGTGTGTGTGTGTGTGTGTGTGTGTGTGTGTGTGTGTGTGTGTGTGTGTGCGCTACAGTTCCAGGATGTTACCCATGCATTTCAGAAAGTCTGTACTTGATATAATAGTGTATCCAGATATAAACCCATGGCTTTACCTTTCTCTCCTTTTTCCCCCTCTACAGATGCAAGTTCTTCAGTTTGACCGAAACCCCCGAGGATTACACCATCATAGTTGACGAAGATGGCTTTAAAGGTACGTTCTGAGGTTCTTGAGGTAAAAAAAAAAAAAGAAAAGAAAGATCACACATCCTCCCCCCATCTCCTCACACACTGGCAATGTTTGACCACATACTGCTTCATCAGCCACTTCTCCATTATGGGTTAACCGAGGCTGAGCTCTCGGGCAGTTTTGTGGTTGACTGAGTGAACGTCTGTCATTACACCCGGATCGCCAGGTTCACCATGGATACCTGTGGCTGTGGGTAGTGAAGCAGGTGCAGGTATTCTACCAGCTCTGGTAGGTAGGTTATGCTGTTTGGTGGTCTGGAGATGACCACAGACATCATTTCCTGCTTGTTTATTGACCTTAAAAGGTTAAAGGTATTAAACTCCTCTATCCTACACTTCAGTGACTCTTCTGCCTTTCTTACAGAACTGCCCGAGTCGGAGTATCTCAGCGTAGCGGATGCGACATGGTTAGCTCTCAACGTGGTGTCCGGGGGCGGCAGCGCCACCAGCTCTCAACCGATCGGCGTGACCAAAATCGCCAAATCAGTCATCGCTCCCCTCGCCGACCACAACATCTCCGTCTTCATGCTGTCCACCTACCAAACCGACTTCATTCTGGTAAGCTAACTGGAAATTCCAGAGCTACACTATTTCCTACACGTACCTCATTTTACTTTTTTAACTTCTCCACCATTTTTTATGCCAACGTTTTCTTGCTGTCTTGATGGAATCTCCTAAGGGTCGATGGAGAATTTAAAGTTAGGTCCATTTTGGAGGCTTGATGATTAGAGTCTATGATGCTGTCGTACTTCAGGACACAAAACTTCAATTGGCCAATTGTTTCTGATAAGTGGAAAATACAAACTACTCTGCTGTATTCAAAGGTGGAAAAAGCTATCATTGCAAAGCCGTTGCACAGCTCTGACGATTTCCTCCTCGAGACCTATAGAGATAGAATGGCTACTAAGTTATGAGGCAACAAGACATTTTTTGCAAATCGCTAGTATTATCACTGATCTCAGCCTCTCACAACTTCTCAAGTCTTTTACAAGCGGCTGCTTCATAGACGATACACGTTTCCATGTCAGGGAAGGAAATTAACAGGGGTTAGATTTATCGGAATGCAGGGATACCGAGTCTTCATGTTCTCCCAGCCAGAAATACAGCACATGCAAAATAACTCTAATTAAAGGGGCTGTTATGTAACAGTATGTTGATTAAATGTATGCTTGTGGTGTAAGTCTGAATAATGCAATAAATATGGAATTAAACACTATGGAGCACGCTATTCTGGATAAATGATCAACATTGTGGGTAATGTATTGTTAGTGATTCCACTCCGAAGTGTTTTATTCCTCTTGGGCCAATAAGAACAATGCCATATTGCAACATGACGAGTTAAATCTGACTGGCGCAAAGAGCTGACACTGGAGACTCCTTCCATAAAAGTTCAAATTAGGGTAAATACATAAAGTCCATGTTTTCTTTTTTTCATCCATTTAGCAAACAAGTCCTGGTGTAAGTCATTACTATAGAAATGACAATATATAAGAACGAGCACCTTGATATAAACCCCACAGCTGGAACCACTGTCAGAGAAAATTAATCAACACCTTTCGAACAATCAGAATCAAGGATTCACCAGCACTGTGGAATAACATAAAAATAAAATAAAAAAATCAAAGCCAGCATCTACCTCATAGTTCACTTAAACACCAAAACATTTTTTTTTAGCTGCTATGATATGTAATGAAACTTGCACAAAATCTGACTCTGTAACATGACTTGCATATTTTACATGCAAGCCTGTGAAGAGTTTTGCTTGCACAGTGCATTTCACACTAGAATAGACACGGCGTCCAGGGCTGAAAGGCACACAGGGGAACGCAGAGAGGTGCTCTTCACTGTCCGGGTCAGCATTTCCAGCGGAATAGTTGAAATGTTTCATCTAGAATATGGGGATTGTCCGGGTCAGGGGTTTTACGGGCTGGAGTCCTGGAGAGATGCAGAACTGCCGAGTTGTAACATTCTGCCTCATTTAAGACGACATATTTAACTAATCACTCTGGGGCTACTTTATAGTCTGGCTTTTGTCTGAAGAAAGAAAACAAATCAAACGGTTGAGTACATGATGTACCTCATCTCTGTAGCATAGTCAAAGGAGGGGTTTAGTTTGTTCAAGTCGGCGGTACAGCAGCATATCAACACTTGAATTTTTTTTAGCAGGATGTATTTTCCTCAACCCCGTACTGTTTTTACAAAATATTAGCAGTCATGCCTTGCATGTCAAACTCTTTCATTTATGCGCGGGAAAAAAATATGCAGAAGTCTCGGCTGCAATTTATTTGATTGTTGAAGACAGAACAGCCGGCTGCTGAGCGGGGAGAATAGAGCGAGCAAGACGCCCGGACTTGTCTACTATGACAACTGCTTGCGCTTGTCGTCTCAGCACATTTTTTTCTTTGTGTGTGGTGACTGTGAATCTCCTTTCCCTCTACACACACACACATACACTCACTTATCAGTTACACTCTCTCTCTCTCTCTCTCTCTCTCTCTCTCTCTCTCTCTCTCTCTCTCTCTCTCTCTATGCCCCCCTCCCCCACAGCCCGCACGCTCTCCAGGACCTGTTTATGAAAATGAAAAAGGCGAAGCCGATGGTAATCTGGAGGTGGTTATGTAAAGAGGATCAGCATGGCCTCTTGCTGGAATTCACCGGAACGTTCTCCTGGCTGCAGTCTGTTTGGGGGATGGGGGGGGCAATGAAAGGTTGTTCAAGAGGGGTTTGGGGGGGGATTGCTGTTGATCCACCTCTCTGACTCGGTCCAGTGTAGGTCCCCATTCGCTTCTCCTCCTCCTCCTCGGCCTGCTGTGTGTGTGTGTGTGTGTGTGTGTGTGTGTGTTATAAATAGCTGGGCCCAAGTGAACCCCTTTATCTGACTCATCGAGGCTGGGAGACAAAACCGACACCCATGTTTCTCACTTGTTTTATTATTTGTCAATGTGTTTCAGCAGCTCGGGTCTGGCCTAGTTTTCCATTGCTTGCAGAACTGCAGTCTTTCTTTTCTGAGGCTCTGTATTTTTTTTAAGTTAATGATAGTCAGATGTAACCGTCAGGGATATATACAGTATTGCTTTAACTATGCTGACAAAATACCTCGTACTGAAAGGAGATCCACGGGGGTTGCCCTTGAAACATTGTTGAAAATGGGGGTTTTTTTCACCCCTTCTTCCCCCACCCCTGCCTAGCGAGTCTGTTTAGCATGGTCTCTGTAGGACATGTTTGAATTTCAGTCTAACTGTTTGCTCAAGACATCCTTTTGTGTGAGTTTGTGGGTTTTTTTTTCTTCTTCTTTTTCTCCATAACACCTTTTGAGAGTTGTTGCTGCTGTTTCAAATGCAAATGCGTGTGAGGTTCTTGGTTGCACAGGCCCGGTGGTCGTTATCTCCTTAACGGAGCCCGTCAGCTCTTCCCTGAAATTTCACTTTACAGTCAAGTTTAGTGACTCCTCAGAATGCTGGAAAGGAAGGTGGCAACTAAAGTAACAGCCAGAGCTCTGATTACAGGCGGAAGCGTAGCAAGGATCCTAACAGTTTTGTCAAAGATGTGTAACTAATACTTTAAACATAGTGTAAGATTATCGAGGGCCTTTTCGTCTCAAGTGATTTGTGCTTTAAAATTTTCTAGCTGTTTAGTAATCAGTTCCCTCGATCTAAACCTGTCTTCCAGTCCCGGTGATGACTGTAGGGTGTAAACATGTGATATAACGTGTTTTGCAGTAAACATTGAGGAATAGCTAGCACCACTAGCATAAGCATACTAACGTCTTTTCCTTTAACCTTTCACCTTCTTTTAATTTAATGGGTTTCGTGCTCTCTCGGGCTGGACAAATTTGTTTTTCTCTAATCTCTTACACCTGATTTACATCTCCGAGCTATTTTTCCGATGAGACGAGATGAGGTAAGATGGACACAGCTCTGGCTTTGATCACACAGCTCCAGTTTGATAGAAGAGGTTTTCTACACTTCCCAGATGCATTCCGACTTCCATCTGGACTCTCAAATCCAATTCATTTCTAGACACGCGACTTGGTTGTGGGTTGACATTCCGTCTCGGGACAAGTGTAGCACCAGTAGAAAGAAACTCGACGCACACAGTTGTCTTTAAATTTAATAAGAACCGTCACTAGTTGTTGTTGTTCGTTCATCACGAAGGGGATCTGAAGCACTGGGTGCAAGGCAGGGATACGGCGTTGAGGGAACTCCTATCACAGATCACCGTACACACATTAACACCAAATTTACTTGGAAACCAGAGAAACCCTGTGAGACCAGCTCAGAGGTTAAGGCTTTGTGCTTTACACTGGAAGGTCATGAGTTCAAAGCCCAGTACCATCAAGCTGCCTCTGGTAAAAACCCTCCAGTGCTCAGTTGTCTCACATTGGATAAAAGCATCAGTGGTATAGTAAGTAATCTGAGCTCAGGATGGAACCGGGAGCCCTGGAGTGTAAAGCCTTCATTGAAACCAAAGTTCACCAGGGTTACGAGAAGCTGAAACATCTTGGCAAGCGTACAAACTGGCATACTTTGTGTTAAAGCTCCAATCTCAGACTCGCGTGTTGTTTGTCCACCTGCACAGAGAGTGAAGCCTCCACACAGCATCTTCTGAAGTTCTTTTTCTCCACAGTTATGTGCATTTTGTTGCCAGAGTTACCGATTCCATCCTGAACTCAGACTATACTGTGTGTTGAGTTTTGCATGTTCTCCCCCAAGTAGTGTTGGTTTCCTTTGGGTTCTTTGGTATGGTTCCTTTGGGTTCTTTAGGTGGTTTGGTGATTCTGAATGCCCCAAGGTGTGATGTAATGACTTGACATGGATCAAGTTGCTACCGAAGATAAATGAGTGTTAAAATATTGCCTCATTAAGAGTAACAATGCAGGTATTTCTACAATGCTGATATGAAAAGAAGTGCAACTACAGTCCAAACCAACACATTTAGTCAATTTTGTGTTGAAAACATTTGAAAGCTGAGAACATGTGATCCCAAAGACTAAGACTGGGAACCGAGAACCAGTAACCCGACCTCTTTCTTTCTCTCTTTCTCAAACATTATCCCCACCCCAGTAGAATTCATTACAGTTCATTACAGTGAATAACATGTTGAATCTTCTTTGTACGTTCTAAAGTAAATCTCTCTTGTGTTTGTGTCCAGGTCAGAGAGAGGGATCTCCCCATGGTCATGCACACGCTGTCCTCCGAGTTCACCCTCCTTAGGGTGGTCAATGGAGAGACGGTAGCCGCCAACTGCTCCGGAGTCACCAACGGTTTCGTCAAGCCTAAACTTGGTGAGAAGTTCCTTATGCGATACAAGACTTCATTTTATAGCACCAGGAACACTTATGCATTCCTGAATAACATTTTCCATCTCTCTCTCGCTCTTTCAGTCCCTCGACCCATTATTCACCCTCTCTCCAGTCCTAGTAACATGTTCTGCGTGACGAGTCTGGACCCAGACACACTGCCCTCTGTGGCCACCCTGCTCATGGACGTCATGTTCTACTCAGGAGGGTAAGAGCCTTCCCTTCTCTCGCATATGGCTGACCCTGAGAG
The DNA here is from genome assembly GCA_033459395.1 of Hemibagrus guttatus. Lineage (NCBI taxonomy): Eukaryota > Metazoa > Chordata > Actinopteri > Siluriformes > Bagridae > Hemibagrus > Hemibagrus guttatus. The sequence goes on from JAUCMX010000027.1 coordinate 5,053,368, forward strand.
CCATCTGCTAGCCTGATAGGAGAGCAGCGCTGATAGATAGCTACCCGTTACTGCCTTTAGAGAATCCGCGTGTAAGAACTTGCTGAACTGGACGATCTGGTGTTCGAACTTGCATATAATTATTCCCACTGACCCCACTGAAGTAGATTCCAACACGGCTCATCCGACACAGCTGTAAATCAAATTAAAGCTGACCTTCTGCACTTTGACCTCATTCTCACCATGTCATTTCAAGTTCAGTGTGTTCGATTCCACAGCCAGAGCAACACAACCGCAGCGCAGGCGAATTAATTACAGACCTCGCCGTGTAAGCTCCTCGTCAGTCAACGTAAAAACCCTCGGCTTCGGAGACGGCCTGCGAGTTCCATTAGTGCGCTTATTAGACAGTGAAGCACTCAGCCGAGCTGTTTTATTTATACACGGCTCGGTACATGGCACTATTTGGAGTTTATGAACTTTTGACCTCGCTGCACTGCGGAAAGAAAAGCTTGATGTGTGTTGCGTAATATTCAGATTCTGTGCCGTTTTTTTTTTGTTGCTGGTCGTGACAGAGGGAAGGAAGCAGGAGCGCAGAATGAGGATTCAGGACACATCCGCTTCTTCTCCTTCTCCCTGATCGAGGGCTACATCTCCCTGGTTATGGACGAGCAGACTACTCGAAGGTTAGACCTGTCTCTCACCTCCATTATTCATAGTACAGGAGAGTGTGTGTGTGTGTGTGTGTGTGTAAAGGGGAGAGAGAGAGAGAGAGAGTGTGTGTGTGTGTGTGTGTGTGTGTGTGTGTGGGGAGAGAGAGAGAAAGAGTGTGTGTGTGTGTGTGTGTGTGTGTGTGTGAGTGAGAGTAAGTGTGTGTGAGAGAGAGAAAGAGTGAGTGTGTATGAGAGTGAGTGAGAGTAAGTGTGTGTGTGAGAGAGTGAATGTGAGAGAATAAGAGAGAAAGTGTGTGTAAATGAGAGACTGTGTGTGAGTGGGTATGAGAGAGAGAGTGTGTGTGTGAGTGTACGTGTGTGTGTGGGTCCCTATAGGAAGTTTTGATTTGCACTGGAATGTAGAAACTTGCACCTGATTAGAAATTGACTTAAATACTTTATGACCAAATGAAAACACACACACTAAGTGCTTTTAATATTTGAGCTTGCTATGTTACATGCTGCTGATCTCCTGCCTGCTTTGCTAGGTTCCCCAACAATGTCCTCTTCACCAGCGCTTCAGGAGAGTTGTGGAAAATGGTTCGCATTGGAGGGCAGCCTTTAGGATTTGGTGAGTTTTTACCGACTAACCTCTGGACAGTTGATCGCTCTGACCTGCTGAATCACTGCCAGCGAATAGAAAGCAGGATTTTGAATAGCTGATGCAAAGCTCACAGTTCCTTTCTGTCTTCTCTTCAGATGAATGTGGGATTGTGGCCCAAATATCTGAACCTCTGGCGACAGCTGACATTCCAGCCTACTACATCAGCACCTTCAAGTTTGACCATGCTCTGGTATGTGTGGGTGACTATTGTGTGTGTTTGTTTTTTTTTGTTTGTTTGTTTTTAGCACTCTCTCTTTCCTCAGCAGTTTGATGTTGTTTGGTTCATCTAAACACCATCATCTAGACGGGAATATACACAGTACACTAGTTCTTTAAAAACAAACTCGGCCATCTTGCTTTCTCGCAGGTTCCAGAGGAGAACATCCAGAGTGTGATCGGAGCCTTGAGGACCAATGAGAGCACAGGACAGTGATCTCGGACACAAGCCTCTCCGAGTCCCTGCTAGATTATCATTTTCAAAAGTGCCAAGAGCTTTTTGAGGACTGTTTTTGGGAGGGAGGGAGGGAGGGAGGGAGGGAGGGAGTTAGTAACCAGAGCCAGGGGTGAGAATGAAAGGTGTGTGTGTGAGTGTGTGTTAGAGAGAGAGAGAGAGAGAGAGAGAGAGAGAGAGAGAGAGAGAGAGAGAGAGATGGGTTGCTTTAGTTGCACTCTCCCACTTTCATTAGACTGATTGTGCCAACACCTGTCCCTCAGCCCTCCAGTGCATCCTTTTCTCCAGGGACCCTCAGCTAGTGTGACTGCAGTGTTAGATTTTTCTCTCCTTTCTCCCCTTCTGCATTATTGCCTCCCCTTCCCTTTTTTCTCTTTCTCCAAACCCCATTTCACCATGACAACAAGGCCTACTGAAACGTAGGCTGTTTTTTTTTGTTTTTGTTTTTTTCTTCCTTCTTCCTCCCCAACAAGGCTATTCTTGATTTCATTGCAAATAACCACAATGTATTAGTAACCGGTCCTCTTTTAACAGAAGGCCAAGAATGAGAATGTACGCCACAAACGTTTCAGTGTAAACGTCCGTTTCATGACTCATCCCTCTTCTCTTACTGTGCTAAGTCACTTTAGGCCTAAACTGACTCCTCGAGTGTGATTGTTTGTTTTGTTTTGCGAGCGGTTTGAAAGCCGATTGTTTTAAATATAGATATGGATTTGATCACGTGTTCAATTTCAAAACAATACACAGAAAATCAGCTTGTGAAGCCGGTTTTGTTTTTCCATTTGCCCTCGTTTCACCTACGGCCCGTGTTCTCATTATCAATGCCAAGCCACTGAGTTATGAATAAGTTATTGTTGTTTTTTTTTTCCCCTTGTATCCAAACTACAATCAATGGCTTTCTGTGCTCCGGCTCCCGAGTCTGCGTCAGTCCGGGGCGCAGATTTTATCAGATTGGAATCGAACACATCACCCTGCCCTTGTTCTCTTTTCTAAATAGACAGAGTTTTAAAAAAAAAAATAATAACATAGGTCACTATTTCATCTCTTCAGCTGAAAAAACTCGAGAACGCATTGTGCAATTTACTGTACGATATATATCCACACCACACCCCCCTTTTTACACGCGTAAAGCCGTCTTTACGGCATGCAATACTTTTAGCTTCTTTGCGGAGTTTTTACCGTTCAGCGGTTTTGTTTTTTTCCCCAAACCACAAGACATGAGGAATTACAGTCCTTCATTGAATGTTAGTTGGGGGTCTAAGTGTTAAGGACACTGGCGTTTAGTTTAGGCCTTCAACTCTCTCACCCCAGTCTGCACTTTATTTAAGGTCTTTCCTAAAGATCTTACTGTTCTTACTGATGTGAAAAAAGTGGGGAAGAATCATTGCTCATTAGAAGGAATCTCTTTTTAAATGGTCATGTTTGTTGGTCTTAATGCACGAATGGATTTTTTTGTTTTTGTTTGTTTGTTTTTTCCCCCCACAGGCTTTTTTTTTTTCTTTTTGTTTTTCCCTGTTAGATCTGATTAGCAGAAACCATGTATTTATCAGTGTTAAAAAAAAAAAAAAAAATGAAAGGGTGACCTATTTCTTCTCTGACCATTAAAGAAATGAAAACTGTACTTCGCCAGTCTTGTAGTGTTTCTGTGATGAATTGTCCTGCACCAACCCACATACCCCCACCCTCCCAACCCCCGAGCTTTTCTTTTTCATTCCCATGGAGTTGCCATAGAAATGGAGAAGTGCCAGCCAACTGCGAGATTCGTGTCACACTGGTTTGTTTCTCCTTAATTCACAACCACCAGCAATCTATCAGGAAGACTGTGGATGGCCTGATCGGGTGCAGACGGCCGTCTTGATGAGCTCAAAAGTGCGTTTCGATGAAAGCAGCTTTCATGCCTCTTTCATAAGGAGATTTATGAAGCGGGTTTTGTTTTCAGTCTGCATTCGTACGTCTCTGGTCCGGTTGTGTTTGCGTGAGGAAATGGGCCGCATGATCACAAGCGGTGCAGTATATAGAGCCACTTTGCTCATCTAGTATACGCTCTCCGTCTACACTGTTCTCCATATGGCCCAGTTTTCACTCCGCGAGCACAAACAGTCAGCAGCACGCACTTCCCTTTGTGCTGAATAGTTTACAAGAAGCTTCAGAAACACTACACATGCTTTCATCTTCTACCTTTATGAACAGTGCTGTTTCTGTTGATCTTATCTGCATTTCCTGTGGAACAAAACGCAAGGACAAAATGCGAAATTCTGATCTTTTTCATGCTGAACTTTAAGCCTGGACGCTTTAGAGAAGTTTATTACTGATGTTTTGCATTAGAACCTTGCGTTTATATACCCAATCAAATACGAAGATCACTGAAGACGCTCTCGAGACTTTCAGTCCAGAAAATTCCATGCAGTATTGTTTAAATAATATAAATGTCATTTTCAGTACAAGTTTGAAATTTACAAGCAACAGTTTTGGGGGGAGATTTCTCTGGAATAGGCTTCTAACAAGGAATGGGATTAAACTTGTATAATTTTTCTGGCTGCAAATCAGATAGAAATAATATATATTTTAAATAAATAAAAAACAATTCAGCATGCTTTAAGGAAAGTGTCGTGAATCATAGTGACACGCGGGCTTACATTAGTTTTTTTTTTTTGTTTTAAAGTTCGGTGGCTTAGTGGTTTGCCTCACACCTACAGAGTTAGGGGTTCAATTCCCGCCTCCGCCATGTGTGTGTGGAGTTTGCATGTTCTCCCCGTGCCTCGGGGGTTTCCTCCGGGTACTCCGGTTTCCTCCCCCAGTCCAAAGACATGCATGGTAGGTTGATTGGCATCTCTAAATTGTCCGTAGTGTGTGATTGCGTGAGTGAATGAGAGTGTGTGTGTGTGCCCTGTGATGGGTTGGCACTCCGTCCAGAGTGTATCCTGCCTTAATGCTCGATGACGCCTGAGATAGGAACAGGCTCCCTGTGACCCGAGAATAGATGGGATAAGCGCTAGACAATGAATAAATGATTTAAAGTTTGACCAGGTATTAGTTCTGCTATTTTTCTTTTTTTATAAGTAATAAATTAAATTCTTTATATATACACACTATATTGCCAAAACTTTTGGGACACCCTTCCAAATCATTGAATTCAGGGGTTGGGCTTTGCCCCTTAGTTCTAGTGAAAGCTCTTAATGCTGAGCTCAACCCAACAGAACACCTTTGGGATGAATTAGAGCAGGGGACTGCGAGCCAGGCCAAAACTAGGTCTGCCTTTACATGCACATGAATGTAATATGGAGTTTGCAGCTATAACAGCTTCAACTCTTCTGGGAAGGCTTTCCACAAGGTTTAGGAGTGTGTTTATGGGAATTTTTGACCATTCAACTAGAAGCGCATTTGTGAGGTCAGGCACTGATGTTTGACGAGAAGACCTGGCTCGCAGTCTTCGCTCTAATTCATCCCAAAGGTGTTCTATCAGGTTGAGGTCAGGACTCTGTGCAGGTCAGTCAAGTTCCTCCACACCAAACTCACTCATCCATGTCTTTATGGACCTTGCTTTGTGCACTGGTGTGCAGTCATGTTGGAACAGGAAGGGGTCATCCCCAAAGCATGACATTGTCCAAAATGTCTTGGTATGCTGAAGCATTAAGAGTTCCTTTCACTGAAAAACAACACCTGAATTCAATGATTTGGAGGGGTGTCCCAAAACTTTTGTTTGTATGTATGTGTGTATATATATATAGAGAGAGAGAGAGACGCTATAATTTATGTGGAGTGTCCTTTGCTAGATTATGTTCATCATCTCTAAAGCTATATCTGTGTTCCTAGTACATGGCAGAAATCAAGCACTGTACTCTGAGGCTCTACTTGGGTAACACCAACTTGCGCAGCAAGGGGAGGGGGGGCTGTTAATACTTTTCTCCGATTTATTATGAAAAACTCTGTTGATTTGGAAGATTGATAATGTTAAAATAAATGAAATAGCTTCTATATATGTTTCAGTCGATCGTGGTATACATTTCGGCGGTTAGTAATGGCTAGTTCTGATTTCGCTGGGTTAACTCCCCCTCTTCAAGTCCTTAAGTCCCTCGACCCAAATCTGAGGTAAAGCTGCTTCATGTTTCAGAGAATGTGATAGTTGCTAATGGATAAACAGTGAATTCACCAATGATTTTTACTACATTTTAAGAGAAGAGATTTCTACCTACAGGTCACATTTTCAAATGCATGTTATAGCGAGGAACTTTGCTAACAATCTTGATTTTTCCTTCGGTGTTCCTTCAGAAACTGCTGCCTCACTAGTGTGATGTGATTTAAGTCAATGCAGATGGATTGGTTGAATGTTGTGGTCTATTTCTCACTGTTATTTATTTCTTTATTTTTCCAATCCTGGGCCACTTGCACAGCCTGGAGATATGTTATTACAGGATCCGAAGCGAAACTGAAATCACTGACCACAACTTCAATATCGGATTCGCTTGGACGCACGTCGGCTCCTATGCTAAGACAAGTTTATTACAGAACAGACTTGAGTCATTGTACAGCGAAGCCAAGTGTAACAGATGTTGGGTTTCTCTGCGCTGACGCAAGACTTGAGTCACTCGCATCACGTTCATAGATTTAAAAAAAAAAAAAAAAAAGATTAACATGACTCGCTCCAAAGAAAACACAATAATAAACAGAGTGAGAAAAGGGAAATATTCCAGCTTGGAGTTGATGGTTTGATCGTAGGGCAGTTGATGCTCAGGTGCATAAGCAGCTTAACGTCATTACTTGAATGCGTACGAATCCGTGAGGTGTTGCGTGTCCTACTCCCATTAAATCCTCTTGCTCTTGCTTGAAGAATGCTCAGTTGGAAGGTTTAGAGTGAGCTTCAGAACAGGAAGTGGTGTGATGTCCTCCACAGCCCCAGCTCATATGAGAGACTTGACCAGTGCCACCATATGATCCACGCCACATGCAACGTCCACCACGTGACCTGGTACAGTCACCTGCAAAAAAAAAAAAAAACGTGTCCAAAAAATGGAATTTGCCTGTTTTGTTGCATCTATGATTAGTACTGAATGTCTTTGTCACGCTGCACCGTGGAGCTTAATACGCTGAACTGAAAGCAACTGCTTGTTCTCTAAAAATCATCTGAAAAATTTGAAGGTGTTTATCTTCAACCACGAGAATTCTGGGTAAGGTAATCCAACAGAGGGAAAAACCCACTGCAAGCCAACAGAGTCCTGACTCATTTTATATCAGACTTTATACTGAAATTTCAGCTCTTTCTCCACTAGAACATGTGCAGTGTATCAGGTTTGAGCCTGATAAGAGCGAAGGGGTTTGCGGTCTGCAGCATACGCACCCGCCATGGAAAATACTGATCATCCCGTTTCCCGATGCCAAGACATCCTCGCACGTTCTTGCCCCAGACGAACAGCTCACCACGATCTGGAAAAAATCAAAGTAAATAAATAAGCAGAGCTCTTACTAAAATCCCTAAAAGATGAATCACAATCACGATGTCATATCTTAGTTAAAACATGACATGTCATCAGTCGCTGCATGTCATCAGTCTAAAGCTGAACCTTAAGTTTTATTCATGTTTTTTTTGGTCTTATTATCTTTGAGACGGAGACAGAATGTGTTTTACAAAAACTTTTATGAGGATGTCGCACTTCAACATCAAAGGTAATTGGAAACGGATAAAAAACATGACGTTCTGTAATTAATAACACAAACTGCTGTGGCGCAAGAGGAATAAAACACTTCAGGACAGAATAAGGAAAAAAAAAAAAAGCAGTTACAGTAATTTTGATTATTTTTCTATAAAAGAATATCCGTCGGCAATGTGCGTTCCATTAATTTTGGACACAACCATTTCACTACATGCTGAGCCTCACCTGTGATGGCTGCAAAGTGGTTGAGGCCGCAGCGGATGTGAGACACCTTCACCGTCGGGTTGAATTCGGATTTCCCAAAAAGCGTCGCCGGCACCTTCTCTGGGGTCTCGGCTTCAGACAGATTAGGCCCTTTTCCCAGGATTCCATAACCCCACACAAACACTTCTCCATCCTCTGCAAACAAACATCACCTGTTATAATAATCACAGGATCTGTTTTATTGAAGAAACCGGGACACAATACAGAGATTAAGTCAACGACGTTGGTTAGAAATACTACACAAATCACTTCTGTGGATTCGAAACGATCTAGGAGGCGTCTTCAGACATCAGCGAGATCTTCAAACACGCAAGCAGTTGGTTAGCTTAACCACGCTGGACGAAACAAGCGCGTCGTTTCCGTGCAAAAGTACGCCGCTCACCGTTGAGTACAGCGACCTGAGTTCCTCCACACGCCGCCTGCGTCACCTTCCCTAGTCCTTTCAGAGGAAGCAGCCGTGGAGAGCTGACCTGCAAAACATGTGAGGGAAATAACAGAGGGGTGCAGTGAGAGTTCATATTAAACAAAACATCAAACAGAACACCGGGAGAAAATGTCCAGGAAGTTGGCTGGAGTCAAAGATGCCAAATGTCTCGTAACAGGATACACAGGGATGCTATATCTAACCCAAGGTTTATAACCGGATTTAAAAAGATTGTTTTTCTGAGGCAAAAATAGCATTTGTTGTCATGGTGACGTTTTCTTTAACATTTATTGAGATTGTAAGGAGTCTCCAGTGTTAGTAGTTTTTCCGCCATGGGAAAGTCTTCAGGACTGAACATAACATAAAAAGCTCTGTTAACTGTGAAAGGCTCAAAAGTACAACTTAAAATCAACAGTGAGGTTTTCTTTTTTTCTTCTAACAGCAAGCCGTGTGCTGATTTATTTCTTAGACACGCTTCACAGGACGTCTCTGATATGAACAGGGGCGGAGTTACTGTAAGTTGGAGCTTTCTATACAATTAATACTACACTTCTAGAAACTTCTAAACAATACAAACTGCATTTTTATGTTTAAAATACAAACTGTTTGCCACGTACCTGCGTGGTTTCAGTGACAGAGGCAAGTTGCAGGTACTCCGAGTTGCCCCAGCCAAAGACGAGACCCTCCTCGGACACGGCCAAACTGCAATCTCCGTACGTGCTCACCTGCTGAACTTTGACCCCTTCCAGGTCACCAATGACTCGGACAGGCAACGCAGCCTTGTTGTGATGACCCAGACCTGAGGAGTCACAGAACAGCCGAATCAGTCCTGATAGTTTCATTTAACTAAAAGCTCGCTTAATTACAATCATAGGCAGGTCTGGACAGGAGGTCAGGTTCAACATGGCAGGTGACTCTGAGAAAAAGGTGATGAAGGACACTCACCTGTCTGTCCATCTGCCCCCCAGCCACAGGCATACACAGATCCTGATTCAGTCAGGAATAAACTGTGGTCCTGCCCACACACCATCTAAAATGCATGACGGTACTAACTATCATATTCAGTTGAATGCAAAAGTTTATGCACCCCAGCAAAATTGCACGTTTTATTGCTTACCTAAACACAACCTCTGTGCTAAACTATACAATATAAAATCCTGCAAATGTTAAGCACAGGTAGATCTTACATGTGATTAACTTTAAAAATGAAAAATTAACTCCTTAATCCTTACTTCTAAAGCAGGTCATTAGATTAAAGAATCCCACAAAGTCTAATACAAACTCTTTAAACCTAACCATGTTCACCTCTTAGACCGAAAAAAAATATCAAAGTACTGCCAGCTCACAATTTCCACTGTTAAAAAAATGTCATGGGGAAGAATGTAACTCAAGGCAAGATCCGGAAAAACAAATAAACTCGGAGACAGAACTGTGCGTATGCTGGCCTGAAGGCAAAGCACAACTCCCAAATGATGCTAAAGACCTGCAGGAAGGTTATAGCTGTGTTGTGCTGAGCAGCGACGCTTCAACAAACATGGTCTACATGAGAGAGTCATCAGAAGGAAACTTGCTTAAACTGCAACCTCATCACAAAAGTGAAATTCTTAAGTATGCAAAAATATCTAGACAAATGAGTTCTTTTTCCATAATAGTCTAATAAAAATAGGTTCTGCTAATAAAACCTCCGGTACGGACGCATTCACTCACCTGAATAACTCGACTATCAAATCCCTCTATCTTGTGGACAACATGGCTGCCACTGCAAAGAGGACAGGAAATAAAACACATGCACAACATCTTCAACATGATCTTTCAAATGTTCAGATCATTCAGAAAAAAGACAGAGAGAGAGAGAGAGACCGACAGAGAGAGAGAGAGCCTGATAGAGAGAGACAGACAGAGAGAGAGGAGAGAGAGAGTCAGACAGGGAGAGAGAGAGAGAGCCTGATAGAGAGAGACAGACAGAGAGAGAGAGACTGATAGACAGACACAGAGAGAGACAGAGAGAGAGCCTGATAGAGAGAGAGAGTCAGACAGAGAGAGAGAGAGAGAGCCTGATAGAGAGACAGACAGAGAGAGAGAGACTGATAGACAGACACAGAGAGAGACAGAGAGAGAGCCTGATAGAGAGAGAGAGACAGAGAGAGACTGATAGACACACAGAGAGAGAGAGAGAGAGAGAGAGGAGAGAGAATAAGAGAGAGAGCCTGATAGAGAGAGAGAGAGAGAGAGAGAGAGAGAGGTGAGAGAGACTGAGAGAGAGGTGAGAGAGGGACTGATAGAGAGAGAGGAGAGACTGATAGAGAGAATAAGAGAGAGAGAGAGAGACAGACAGAGAGAGACTGATAGACAGAGACTGATAGAGAGGCAGACAGAGAGAGAGGTGAGAGAGAGACTGATAGAGAGAGAGGAGAGACAGAGAGAGACTGATAGAGAGCCTGATAAAGAGAGACAGACAGAGAGAGACTGATAGACAGAGACTGATAGAGAGAGAGACAGACAGAGAGCGAGAGGCAGACAGAGAGAGAGGTGAGAGAGAAACTGATAGAGAGAGGAGAGACAGAGAGAGACTGAGAGAGAGAATAAGAGAGAGAGAGAGAGAGAGAGAGAGCGAGAGAGAGAGCCTGATAGAAAGAGACAGAGAGAGAGGAGAGAGAGAGTCAGACAGAGAGAGAGAGAGCCTGATAGAGAGAGACAGACAGAGAGAGAGAGAAGAGAGAGTCAGACAGAGAGAGAGAGAGCCTGATAGAGAGAGACAGACAGAGAGAGAGAGAGCCTGATAGAGAGAGACAGACCGAGAGAGAGGAGAGAGTCAGACAGAGAGAGAGAGAGCCTGATAGAGAGAGACAGACAGAGAGAGAGAGACAGACAGAGAGAGAGAGAGCCTGATAGAGAGAGACAGACAGAGAGAGAGACAGCCTGATAGAGAGAGACAGACAGAGAGAGAGAGAGCCTGATAGAGAGAGACAGACAGAGAGAGAGAGAGCCTGATAGAGAGAGACAGACAGAGAGAGAGAGAGCCTGATAGAGAGAGACAGACAGAGAGAGAGCAGAGAGAGAGAGAGCCTGATAGAGAGAGTCAGACAGAGAGAGAGAGAGCCTGATAGAGAGAGACAGACAGAGAGAGAGGAGAGAGAGAGTCAGACAGAGAGAGTGGAGAGAGAGAGCCTGATAGAGAGAGACAGACAGAGAGAGACAGACAGAGAGAGAGGAGAGAGAGAGTCAGACAGAGAGAGTGGAGAGAGAGAGCCTGATAGAGAGAGACAGACAGAGAGAGAGAGAGCCTGATAGAGAGAGACAGACAGAGAGAGAGGAGAGAGAGAGTCAGACAGAGAGAGAGGAGAGAGAGAGAGTCAGACAGAGAGAGAGGAGAGAGAGAGTCAGACAGAGAGAGAGAGAGAGCCTGATAGAGAGAGACAGACAGAGAGAGAGGAGAGAGACAGACAGAGAGACAGAGAGAAAAAAAGAAAGAAAGAAGGAAGGAAAGAAAGAAAGATCTCTTTTGTTTGATTAAAAATATCAAAATTTGTTTAAATGTTACTGAGAGCCATGTTTAAGTTAATACATGCTACTTTCTCTTTTTTTAGCTTCTCGACAGCAAAAAATCAACCTCATTTCTACATCCTAAGCAAAACTAGTTTTACTCACATAATGAGACGGTCTAAAATTCCAGACCGTGTTTAAAAAATAAAACGAAAAATGGACAAAACCCAATTCCTCGATTAGCTACATTATAAATACCCGTTTGCGACACTGGAGGGAGTGCTGTGAGGTTCCCTGGTGTATTTCATATGGTTGAAAGCCACGACACCAACCTGTAAACTTCATCCTCAATGATTTTCCTTCCGCACTGGCCGTGGGCATTATTACCCATGCTGAACACTGGAAGGAGGATGAGAAAAAGAGGACAAGGATGCTTTATTTCATCCTTAATATAGGTTTAAGAGTTGGTGATTGAAAATAAGAACGTCCGTGAAGTCTAATTAATGTTTCAGATTAAAGAGGATCTGCGTTTACTTAGAAAGCAGAAGAAGACAAATGTGGGTTCAGATCCATTCATCCATGTAATTCTATTAATTAGCGTATGAAATGCAGACACTGATCCGGCTCTCTCAGATCTCTCTTACCTCCTTCAGAGTCTGTGAGCACTAAAGAGTGAGCTCGACCGCAGGAAACCTGGAGGACTCGAGTCTCCTGAGGGTTCGCCAGCGGCAGAGACACAGGGGACGGCTCCAGCACGTATTCGTAACTTTTATCTATAAGACCAAACAAACAAATTGACTAATTAATTAATCTAACCTTGTTTAACACATCTTGATATAAATATGATATGTTGCCAAAAGTTTTGGGACACCCCTCCAAATCATTGGACATCCAAGACATTTTGGACAATTTCATGCTCCCAACTTTGTGGGAACAATTTGGGATGTCCCCTTCCTGTCCCAACATGACTGCACACCAGTGCACAAAGCAAGGTCCATAAAGACATGGATGAGAGAGTTTGGTGTGGAGGAACTTAACTGGCCTGACGAGCCAGGCCAAAACTGTGACGTCTGTGACGCCTTTACATGCACATGAATTTAATATGGAGTTGTACCGCCCTTTACAGCTATAACACCTTCAATTCTTCTGGGAAGGCTTTCCACAAGGTTTAGGAGTGTGTTCATGGGAATGTTTGCCCATTCCTCTAGGAGCACGCTTGTGAGGTCAGGCACTGATGTTGGACGAGAAGGCCTGGCTCGCAGTCTCTGCTCTAATTCATCCCAAAGGTGTTCTATCGGGTTGAGGTCAGGACTCTGTGCAGGCCAGTCAAGTTCCTCCACACCAAACTCGCTCATCCATGTCTTTATGGACCTTGCTTTGTGCACTGGTGTGCAGTCATGTTGGAACAGGAAGGGGTCATCCCCAAACTGTTCCCACAAAGTTGGGAGCATGAAATTGTCCAAAATGTCTTGGTATGCTGAAGTATTAAGAGTTCCTTTCACTGGAACAAAGGGGCCGAGCCCAACCCCTGAATTCAATGATTTGGAGGGGTGTCCCAGTGTAGAGCAAAAAGAAAAGAAACGTTCCTGTTGTTCCAATACTTTTGGAGGGAAATTGATGTGATGACGAAGCAACACACAGTTTTTAGTTTGTATCTTTTGTGAACAATCGTTCCAAATGGATATGAGAAGATCTCATGTTCAAATCCAAGCTTTTCTATAAGAAAAAATGAAAATCTGCACACGCTGAGGATATGTGCAAGCTGGCACTAATGCAGTCACAGCTGATTTTCCAGCATGAGTCAACTCATGATTCATTTCCTCTTACGTTGGTTTGGATAATTCCCCTAGGAGGAATTCTAGCACACACAAATTAATGACAGTTTCCACACGTTAAAACTGCATCAAACTAGACGGAATTCAGGTTCGGTCCAAGCTGAGACCCGTACAGTTCATCCTACAACCAGTGGGCTTTATCAAATAAATCCTTCATCTGAATAAACTTCTCTCCATCTCATAAAAGGTCTAAAGTAATCACTGCCTTGAAAATCAGCAACTCCGGATAGACCTATCATGACTGAAACACACATCCAGCCTCAAGAAGCAATACAAGAAGACTTTCACACTCAAACTCGAATCAGAATAAATCAATAAAAAAAAAATAAATAAATAAATAGATAAATCCAAGACAGTTGTATGGTAGCTTTTTTTTTTTTTTTTTTTTTTTTTTTTTTTTTTTTTTACAGTATCCATGACAGAAGGCTCAGATGAGTACACATAGACCTACAGTCAGAATAAAAAATCCTAAATATTATTATTATTATTATAATAATTCATTTTATAGGATGAAATTTAAACAAATAAAATTAAAAGCATGAAAGAAGGGAAGAAAAAAAAGACAGGGCAGATGGCAGCTTTTTTTTAACAGAAAGAAAAACAAAGGCGGTATTAAACTTTTTATGATTAATCATCAGGATCTCTACTTTTAAGCTAAGTCTACTTTTATTTGGCAAAGTATTGTTTTAGTTTATGGAGGCCAAAAGTCTTGTTGCATCCCGTAGTGTTTTATTCCTCTTCCTTAGACCAAAGAAAATGATTATGGTTTTAAAAAGAAACATCATACTTTTGTCATCTGTTTATAACTACATTAAAAATTGTGGAACATCCTCAAGTTCCTCATGTGACATTATAACAGCTATACACAATAATTCTCTAATGAATCTCGCTTTGTTTCTCAAAAAAAAAAAAAACTGTTCTCTTTTATTTGACTTCTTTCTTTTTTGACTAGATATTTTCTGTAGATCTAACTGAGCTGCTCAACCACAGCTGCATCTGCAGACACACACACACACACACAGAGATCAGCTGTGGTGTAGTGAGGAGAAACTTACGCCGGTCGTGTTGGGTGCGTTGGAAGCCCAGCTGGGAATCTTTGTTGAGGCCCATACCCCACACTTTGGTGATGTCTTTGGTATTCGATGCCAATAATGTGAAGCCATAACCACAGGCTGCTGAAGTGATCTGGAGAAGAAAAAACACATCCAAATAACAGCTGCACAGACAGCCATGGACACACTACACTTAAATATCAGATATAGGCTTATATGCCTATAAATATTAAATATTAGCTGTATTACATACACTATATTGCCAAAAGTTTCGGGACACCCCTCCAAATCATTGAATTCAGGTGTTGTTTTTCAGGGGTTGGGCTTGACCCCTTAGGTCCAGTGAAAGGAACTCTTAATGCTTCAGCATACCAAGACATTTTGGACAATGTCATGCTTTGGGGATGACCCCTTCCTGTTCCAACATGACTGCACACCAGTGCACAAAGCAAGGTCCATAAAGACATGGATGAGTGAGTTTAGTGTGGAGGAACTTAACTGGCCTGCACAGAGTCCTGACCTCAACCTGATAGAACACCTTTGGGATGAATTAGAGCGGAGACTGTGAGCCAGGCCTTCTTGTCCAACATCAGTGCCTGACCTCACAAATGCGCTTCTAGTGGAATTGGCAAAAATTCTCATAAACACTCGTAAACCTTGCGGAAAACCTTTCCAAAAGAGTT
This sequence comes from Hemibagrus guttatus, assembly GCA_033459395.1. NCBI lineage: Eukaryota > Metazoa > Chordata > Actinopteri > Siluriformes > Bagridae > Hemibagrus > Hemibagrus guttatus. The sequence goes on from JAUCMX010000027.1 coordinate 5,068,501, forward strand.
GAAGCTGATATAGCTACAAAGGATGAGCAAACTCCATATTACATTCATGTGCATGTAAAGACAGACGTCCCAGTTTTGGCCTGGCTCGCAGTCTCCGCTCTAATTCATCCCAAAGGTGTTCTATCAGGTTGAGGTCAGGACTCTGTGCAGGTCAGTCAAGTTCCTCCACACCAAACTCGCTCATCCATGTCTTTATGGACCTTGCTTTGTGCACTGGTGTGCAGTCATGTTGGAACAGGAAGGGGTCATCCCCAAACTGTTCCCACAGAGTTGGGAGCATGAAATTGTCCAAAATGTCTTGGTATGCTGAACCATTAAGAGTTCCTTTCACTGGAACCAAGGGGCCGAGCCCAACACCTGAATTCAATGATTCGTAGGGGTGTCCAAAAACTATTGCCAATATAGTGTATAGAATAAATAGTATTAATATCTGGCTTAAACTGTGAGTTTCAGCCAAACGCAAGCAGATAAACTATGAGTGTTTAATCTAACCAGTGACTGGGACTCTTATTTTAAAAAATATTTCTATTTAAAACGTTAAGGACATTCTAATGACAAATCAAAAATGATTAATAATTTACTTTAAATCTACGACTTGTGTAACAGATTTAGTGCTCATTAGATAAGATAATACAATCGTTGTAAATAAAAGATAAAAAACTTTTCTTCTTTTCGTGATCGCAAGAAATTTGAATGACGCAGCTTCCGGTTGAATGTGCGAATCATGGAGCGGTCCAAATTTTTCATAGGGGTGAATATTAAGGAATTAACTTATAAATGGACGACTCATGAGACAAGACGTTTCAAGTACGAGATGATAAATAAGTTAAAATATATATTGTTAAATAGACATAATAGATAAAATACAATTTCTGATAGATTTTATTGTTTCCAGTTCTATACACTTTTCTTTTTTTTTTTTTTTGCCATTTTAAGCAATACCTTTTGTTCTGTGTCGAGGCGGTAAGGGGTCAGTTGGTATTTTCTCGGGTTTTTCCGGCCGCTGTCGGGAACCACAAAACTGGGAATGCCGAGCGCTCCGGTGTAACTGAAGCCCCACACGAACACTTTATCAGTGGGCTTCCTGCGCTCTCCTACATAACGGAATAGCGGCACATCCTCACGCGTTTCCCTGTCTCTTTTTTTCGCTACAGAGGAAAATAAACGACAGCTCAAAGCAACTCCGGGTCGGACATGAGAACGAGCATAGATTAACGCCATAACGCCATTCGGTGTCATCTGTCAATGAAGAAAAGTCGCCAAAGCTAGCTAGCTGCATGGAGTAATCTAAGTCTATATAGTCATGCTAGCTAACTAGCGTTTCATTATATAAATAAAAGTCGACCTCGTGTGCTCATCCACTATATAGCTATATATTTATTTTCTTCATTATCTTCCCTAATATATTAGTTGCAGTTTATATTTCTGTTTTCTGTTACTCTTGTTTTGAGTCATGTTCTCTCACAGGAGGCTGCCATGACACTTGGCCATCTGTCGTATGGATTGGTTAGTAACAGCCTGACGCAATGCGACGTCATTGTCCGTGGTCCAATCAGAGTAAAGCTGATGAACAGGACGTGTAGGGGGCTGGGAATGAAAAAGCTTTTAATGCTGAAAATGATCGCTAGAGGGCGCGCAATCTCTGTTTTCTAAGTAGATTGAAAGAAAAAAAACGTTATCATGGTCCGTGGAAATTTTATAGAAGGGGCAACACTGGGCGGAGCTAAGGGGTAGTCAGGGGTGGCCAGTTCCATCTTACCGTGAAGTATGGCCACGCATAATAATTATAATAATAATAATAGGCGGAAGACGGGAAGATTTATTATTATTATTATTATTATTATTATTGTTGTTGTTGTTGTTGTTGTTGTTGTAACAGAAATAAGACATACACCAGAACATGTCACCTGACCATAACATTCAGGCCACATCATACCATAATATTATTATTTTTTGGACTCAAACCCAGGACACTGGAGGTGTGAGGCGAACATGCTAACCACTAAGCCACCATGCCACCGCTGTACCTTTTTTTGTCCCTGAAAAAAAAGCAATATCAAGTGTAATATTATTAACATACTCACTCTTACTCAATGTTAGTAACCACTTTATCCTGTTCAGGATCATGGTGGATCCTCAGCCAATCTCTACCCTGTAATCGTGCATGACTTATAAACATGCCACTTATACACAGTCCACCCTGTTAGATACAATCACAATTACACACTCGATCTATTTCATGTAATATATATTTAAAATATGTGACCTATGATTATTTAAATAAATGCTCATGGCCAAACATTTATTTAATGATACCAGTACTAGATTAAAATTTGCCTTTGTGTTTATTCCCTGCAAGTCCTATACTTTCTAATGGAGGAGAAATACAGCCTCTAAATTTAAATGTTCCTCTCATATCAGTCATTTATTGTAAAGATTAGGATATACCTAGTCTGTTTGTATAATGAAGAGTGTATAATGTTGAAGTACAGCTATTGCACCACAACGGCTTTAACAGTGTCCCAAAGACACTGTATACAACAAATGACTAAAACATGGACATTTTTAAATAGATATTTATTTATCTGTTAATTAAAGTACAACGAAAAACACTATAGCTTATTAAAAACAACATATGCAGTCATTCCTACACAATGCTTAAAATTGCTATGATCCTCTTTGGTTACAGAGATGGAGCACAGAAGTGAAGCTTTCTTGGGGTTTTGCTGACATTTTACAAGCTGCCAGACCTGCAGTTCCCTAAACAACATAGTTTTTTGTGGCATTTACAAATACAAACAAGATGTGCTTGAGCAGGGAAATGAAATCGTGCTATTGTTTCATGCCATGCAACTTCCTTGCAACCAAAAGTCTTATGCAAATACTGAAGCAGTGACAGAGTCAAGCTTGGAGTTTTATAGTCAGGTGAGATTCTGAGCGGTTAGTTGACTAGGCCACTTCAGTTGGCGTGGATGCTGATTCTCTTGCGCGTGTTCTCCGTGCAGCGCTCCATAATGAGCTCCTGGCTAGGCCTTGGAGGTATGGCTGGAGTTTTCGTTGCCTCTTCTTTTTTGGCAGCTTCTTTCGCAGTGTCTTCTACACACACATAGAACAAATGCAGTTAAAACACTTGAAATGTGAACTAGCAGGAGGTGAAAATGGACTACTAGTAGAATAATAAAAATCTTTGAAGAACAAAGTTTGTGTAAATCTGTCAAGCAGAAACTCACCTGGAGTTTCTTCCACTGCAGATTTGGAGTTTTTCCTCGGCTGGGATGCGAGCTTTCCTCGCTGCTGTAAATATTTGCGGCTCTGTCTGCGGTATGAATCTTGGCTGATTCGTTGACGACCTTTGGTGTGGATGCTCTGGGGGTTGCGTATAGTTGTTCTGTGGAGCAAGATGAAAATTTTGTTTAGGAGAAACATGGTATTATAACAAAAGATCTCATGTAGAACCTCAACAAAAAAAAATAAAAGAAGATGCTAAAGCTCTAGTGACAATTATTTGAAGGTTATCGTGTGTGAAGAAGGTCCTACATTGCTTCTAAATTGCTTCTACATGGAACCTTTTCTTAAAAAACAAACAAACCAAAGAATCTTTGGGATGATGGATGGAATATTTTTCTGAGTGTACTCAAGAATATTAATAATAAAATTATGATACAAATGGTTCTTCAAGGTTTCTTTGCATGGTTAATGCTTAAGGATAGTTGTAGGATTTTGTGGAGGATATTTAAGGCTTTTCTCCAAGAAAACAATCCAAAGAACATTCTAGATGGAACCATGCTTTTCTGAAAGCTGTAAATATGTCAATACATTCATAGAAAATTGGTTTCTCAAGGGTTTTTTTTAGATGGTTATGGGTTCAAACTTCCTGAAAGTATTCTACTTGGAACATTGATGGGTTCTGCATGGAATTATTCCCCAAAGGGACAAACTGAAGAAATGTTAGGACACAAGATGGAACCTCATGAGTTCTTTGGATAGTTAAAGGCATATAGCTTGCTAATCATGCCAATCCTACCTCCTGGGTGGTGGAGTGCTCCTGGTCACAGCCTCCACTTCCTTCCTTTCCCCGGTACTCCAAAGGAACATGGAGGGATAGTGCCCTGTCTCCTCTCCTTTCCTGTCAAGCATACAAAATTGAATGCACTCTGCTTTCAAGAGTTGTTAATTGCCACAATTAAAATCCAAGGAAGACTTGTCTCATACCTGACCACCCACCAGCCATCCAATAGCTTATGGATGACCTCAACAGTTTCTCCAACCTCCAGGCTGATCTCATCTTCCTCCACTGCTTTGTAGGCTTTTGTGGTTTTGTACAGCTCTCCTGTTGGATATCAACAGATACGATCAATTTGCATTGGTACCACTATACAATAGTTCCCATTTATCATTTTTTCAGTATATTGAGAGTAAATGTATTCAAAGGAGAAAAATCCTTGACTTATAAAACCTTTGATAACACCAATGTTCTTCAGATTTACTAACACTGGTAAATGTCAATAAATAATAAACTACCAAATACTTTCTTGACTGATTTACTGTTGGCAAAAAAAAGGCAAAAATGACAGACGAAAACTAAATAGTGAAAGACTGCCTCCTATATTTATATTTTCCAGTATTTTAGCTTAGCCATGTTGGCTTTTATATCGTGCCATTTCTTTAGTCCTACTTGAACATCTAGTCTTATTTGTGCTTATATGACTTTGTTTTGGATTGTAGTCTTACAATAAAAGTCATAAAAATTTGCAATCGTTCATGTGTTCTCATAAGCTCTTGTATTTTTGTGGTTATAACATTGCTTTCTAAACAATTTATGAACACATTGCTCGTATCTAAGTTTGATGAAAGAGCACTATCGATTCCAGATCACAATCTCAACAGCACACTGACCTGCGTAATTGGGCTCCGGCTCTTCAGACTCATCAGGTCCATCTAGTGGTTCTAGATAAGAGGCTGGAGCCCATCCTCTATGTGATTCACACTGACAGAACCACCAACCTAAAGACAAAAAAACACACACATATCATATAATAATATATGTTACGTATATTTACATATTTAGGAATTTTTTACAATCGGACCAGCGTAATAAGAGAACTCCATTCTTTCCTCACCATTGGAACTTTTCTCCACAATGTCCACTGAATCTCCTGCTTTCAGGTTGAGCTCGTATTTTGAGGTTTTGCTGAAATCCGCAATCACTCTGTAAGTTTCCATCATGATTGGGCCTGTGATTTCTACAACACATACAACACCAACATCAGACCATCTAAATGGTGAGGATGAAGTAGACGTAGAAAAACAGCTTCTGTGATAGGGTTCTACATCAGCTCTTTAGAGTTCCCCCAGTGGGGCAAACTGAAGAAGGATTTAGGGTTCTGAGTATGAGAATGAAATTGGCTTCATGAAAATGGTCATATTACCAGAGGTGACGGTCCTTGCTCTATCCCTGGACGCGACATAGGTCTCGTTCCGTTTTTGTCTGCAAATACAAAGCAAGTCTATGAGGCATTAACTTTCTTTATGAACTCATGAAGTCATGAAGTGCTTCAGACTTACATATTAGGAGCTGGTGGACTCTCATCGTCTGGCCGTACTTTAAAGAAGTTCCTGACTAGCTGAGAGTGGGAGATCTTTGAAGGCAGGTTGAGCAGAGTCTGAAAGTATTCCGTCAGAGTCCCTTGTCTAGTCTCGGTTGACTTCTGGCTTTCGAGCCATTTCGGAGCTGTGAAAGTACACGAGTGGGTTTTTTTGCAATGTAAAATCCAGAGCGTAATTTTTTTTTATTTTGCAACCTGGTAAATTCTATAACTTCTCTTTTTGCTTTCTTGTTAAAGGACACATTATACAGGCTGGCAGGTGTGCGAGCTGTGGGAAAGTCCACAACTTTCGATTTCATGGCAGTTGTAAATTCAAGACACAAAGTTAGCAAAGTTTGGCAGAAATGAAAGTCCTGTTTCGCAGACTGTGTACATTTGTGCAAAATCCACAAAATGCAAATGGACTGTTTAAGATTTGCTTCAAAATTCATTCTGCTTTTATTTCCATTAAAAAATTCTTCACACACACACTTTTTTCCTCCACAAACACACTTTCTATTCTTATTCTAGCTGAAATGCATTGATCTAATAGCAGATGTAACAATATAAGGAGACATTTACAGCGTTTGACACTGCACTAGTGTTGAAAATGTATGTTTAATTAGCTACAATGTCTGTTGATTTATGTTATTCAAGCTATATCTGTAGATATTATTATCAGAAGCACAATTTGGACACATTTCTCTATCTTCCTTGTCTATTGTAAATTCCCAATGCTTGTTTTAAAGGCAGATCATTATCTTTCTCTTTAAGGTAAACTTATGACATGGAAGCAATCTGATTATAAAATACGATAAAACCTTACAAAACAGTTCTTACCTGGCAGATGTGGAATTATACGATCTTTAGGATCAATGTCACCCGCCTCGATCGGGAACATCTCCTTCAGGGATTTCTACATAAGCAATCAATTCAAACAAGGGTTGAATTTGGTGCAGTGAAAACTATTTTTAGCGTTTATTATTTACTGTATAAATGTACGAATTAAAGGCAGTAACAGGCTTACGTGGAAAATATGAGTTTCTGGATATTTTCTGTAGATCAGTTTCTCTGATTGGTCGCTCCATTTCACCATGATCATGTAGACCTTGTGACATAAACAAGCAACAAAGTCAACAATAAGTTCATCCATGTCGAAAGTATATGAACTTGTGCTACAGTTACAAAAATACAGCACACTTTACTTACATAATGCTGGCTCGGATAGAACCTTTTCTCAAAGCCCAAAAGCTCTATGTGTTGCACATATATTTCTGCCATCCTGAACGCTGTCAAAACTCACAGTATGAAACTAGAGGAAAACAGAACACGCTGGTATTTATAGAATTCACTTTCACAGGGGAAATCTGAGATGTGACAGTAGGTGGAGTGTAAAGGTTTCCTCCTTTTTCTTGCAAACTAAAAACCAGAAATGTCGTAGGTTTGCTTTCACCTCGATATGCAATATATGAATGTTTTCTGTAATTAAAAAAAAAAAAAACAATACACCCCATGATGCAATTATTGCATAAATAATTGAATCTTGTTTTAAGCAGTTCTGAATTTTTCATTGTGTTGTTAAACATACTGTTGACTTAGTCATTATTCATTAACCATAGTGAATCTTTTACACACTGATCACACAGAGCCAAACCAAGGATGTCAAGTAAACCTTTGCTTTCTAAATAAAGGCATTGTTTCAAGAGAAATGAAATCAATCCCCTGCAATGTAAATGCTTCATATTACCAAGTCAGCCTGCATTTACTTTCAGAATCTGCATGTTACAAAAAAGGAGAAGGAAAAAACATGCAAGATTCTTCAGTTGCTTCAAAACCTGTGGCATCACTTTGTGCATTACAAACTTTGGTTTGGTTTGTTACAACATGGACAGGAACTGCAGCTACAGTATCAGAGATGTGCCGGTGCTCACGTCCTCAAATATTGAGGAAGAGTTTGCTTTTTGCTTCCTTCAGCAGCATCGACGTTTCATTGGTTATGCTTGACTAAAAGCAGATGCTTCCTTAGATGAGAAAAAAAAAATTCTCTTTCTCTGTTTAGCAAAAAGATTCAACAAAAGAAATATAACAGCAAGTGAATATATCTTGATTATAGTCACATTTATCTTGTGTTTTCTGTAATAAGACTATAACAAATCATACGCTTTAATAAACCTGTTTCGAGACTAAATTGTTCTGTAGATAAGAGTAGAAATGTTTAGAACTAGGTTTAATATCTTATAACTGGAAATACTACATCACTTTATTACTTATGCTACAACCTTCAGAGAGCTCCCTCAGTGCAGTGTTGCTCAGTTTAGTTTCTATTAAAAAGAAACAGAAAAAAAATTTGCTAAAACACTGACATACTATTTAGTCTTTATTGGTTAATTTTCTATTTACAAATTACTCTTCCTTTTAAGTCTTGTTTGGTTTCATCAGCCTGTATAGCCTAATTACACACTCCATACATTAAATGTGTTGTGTGTAACATTTGTAACTGTGTAATAGAACAGTAAAATAGATGCGATAGAACAGGTTTTCTTATTTTCAAGGATTTTATTTTCATTCAAGTACTGAATAGCCTCTTGTCCATTTCCACTGTCACTGAAATGTTCTGTCATTAATCAATACAATACAGAACTGATGGTCTGGTTCTTTGTCCTTCAGTAGTGCTGCAAAACTTTACCTCTACCCGATGTCTGTGCTGCTTTTTTTAGAAACAAAAATCAAATAATCAGTGATTAAGTGTAATGAGTCTGTAGTGTAAATGGTCTGTTAAAGAAAGACAGAAGACTGTGTGCAGAATGGTTTTACTGTATCATGACAAGCGGCACTTGCGCAAGAAATGCGGGCAAGAAAATGACCATTCTTAGCCACCACAAGAAATCTATTAACAGGAATTGAATTTTTTTCCTCGGACGTTTCACAACAATGAATGTACGACCTGTTGTTCATTTATGAATGAAAAATTTGAATTGCTGTGATATAAATGCAAATGAGATTTAAAATCAGATTTTATTTGCTAACGATATATGCCTTTCTTCAGTCTGAGGTTACTAAGAATAATAATGTAGAGGTGTGTAAATTAGCGGAGGCGATGTCCGATGCTGCAATATGCTCTGGCCCCATCCCAATGCGACGTGGCGATGTAGCTTACAGCAGGTTATGGTCGCTGATCTGCTGGATGTCCAGGTGGTGCTCCGAAAACAATGTGGGCTTCATAGATAATTGGAGCTCGTTTGAGGGCAAGGCTGGCCTGTTAGGACGGGACGGTGTCCATCCCACTCGGGAAGGTGCTGCTCTCATTTCTTGTAGCATAGCACATAGTCATAGAGCAGGTCTAGTTAAACGGTGACAATCCAGAGCCAGGGAGCAGACAAGCAGGCTAATCCGGCCGTCTGCTAGCTGCAATGAGTCATCACCCAGGGTTCATAACATTGAGACTGTGTCTGTTCCCCAAGCTAAACAAAAATGTTTTAACAATCAGAAAATTTGTTTTAGCAACCTGATTAACATAAAATTAGATCATAGTGAATGCACAGCCAGCACCTTTGATCTGAAGCTAGGACTGTTAAATATAAGATCTTTTTCATCTAAAGCACATATTATTAATGAACTGATTACTGACCAGGAGTTTAGTGTTCTATGTTTAACAGAAACATGGATTAAACCAAACGAGTATGTAGCGTCGAATGAAGCTTGTCCGCCTGGTTATAGTTATATACATCAACCACGTCTAACAGGCAGAGGAGGAGTCACAGTTATTCATGATGATAAGCTAGGCACAACACAAAAACCCATACATAAATTCAACACATTTGAAGTTCTTTTTACTAACCTAACATATGTAGCCACAAAAAATAAGTTCACAGAGTCGATTCCACTAATTGCTATTTACAGACCTCCAGGACCATATTCTGAATTCCTCAGTGAATTTGCAGATTTCATTTCAAATCTCCTTGTTTCTTTAGACAAAGCATTAATTGTAGGAGGCTTCAACATAAATTTTGATAAGTCAGAAGACCCTCTAAGAACAGCAGTTGTATCCATCTTGGATTCAGTAGGTGTTAATCAAAATGTAATAGGACCCACTCATAAAGGAGGTCACACTCTGGATCTTATTCTAACATTCGGCTTAAATATAGAAAATGTATCCTACAATCCTAAATTTTTATTTACTGTAGCAAAACTAACTAGGAGTAAAACCACTGTAGAAAAGCACACCCTCTATATGCAGCAGCAATGACTTCATGGATTTTTTCAATAGAAGAATTCAGACTATTCATTTAAAACCAAATTATTCGATAGATAATCCTTTAGATAATATAACTATTTTGGATCAGAGATTATCATGCTTTACTCCCCTTCAAGAACCTGATCTAGTTTCACTAATTTCATCTTCAAAACTTTCAACCTGCATACTAGATCCCTTACACACGTCTTTCCTTAAACAGATATTACCAGTAGCTACTGAACCCCTTCTAAAAATGATAAATTCTTCCCTTTGCACTGGCTATGTGCCTAAATCTTTTAAGCTAGCGGTTATCAAACCCCTGATTAAAAAAAAACAGACCTCAACCCCTGTCTGCTGTCCGACTATAGACCAATATCAAACCTGCCCTTTATCTCCAAGATCCTAGAAAAGGCTTTAGCACAGCAGTTATGTTCATACCTACATAGGAATAACATTCATGAAATGTATCAGTCAGAATTTAGGGCTCATCATAGCACAGATACAGCACTGGTTAAAGTGGTAAATGGCCTGTTACTGGCTTCTGATCAGGGTTGTGTCTCCATACTGGTGTTACTCGATCTCAGTGCAGCTTTTGACACCACCGACCACACTATTCTACTTGATGGGTTAGAACATGTTGTTGGTGTTAAAGGAACAGCCCTCTCCTGGCTCATGTTTTATTTGATGGATCGTTATCAGTTTGTAGATCTAGATGGTGACTTCTCTATACATACCAAGGTTATGGTCGGTGTTCCACAAGGTTCTGTTTTAGGCCCACTGCTTTTCTCCTTATATATGCTACTCCTTGGTGCAGTTATTTGTAAACATAGTATTAGCTTCCACTGTTTTGCGGATGACACACAGCTGTATGTTTCAGCTAAGTCAGATGAGGGACAACACCTACTCCGATCAAAAGGTGCAGGTTAATTGGTAGTGCCTCAGGTAGCAAAGGCTACAGCAGGGGGCAGAGCTTTTTTTTACAAAGCCCCACAGATATGGAACAGCCTTCCAATTAGTGTTCGGGATTCAGACACAGTCTCAATGTTTAAGTCTAGGCTGAAGACACATTTGTTTAGTCAAGCCTTCAATGTATAGTTTTTCTTAGGTAAAGGAGCAGATCTGGAAGGTTCATGGGCATAGAGTGTTTGGTGTACTGGGATGTTTGGATGCTGTTGCCTTACCACCCTCGCAAGTCACTCAGGTTTGCTGACTGTGAAGCGGTTGGACACTTTATGTCCCGGGAAGCCTTCATGTCTGTGACTTTCTGGCTCTCCCTTTCAGTTATGCTGTCGTAGATAGTCTTGCCGGAGTCCCTGCCTGCATTTTACACATAATCTGTATTGTCTTTAAACAACACATGATCACATGCATACTTAATACCTTTCTCTCTCTCTCTGTCTTTCTCTGTCAAGCTATACATCCCACTCCCGTCCAAGCTCCCAGTGTTCAGAGTTTCCAGTGTGACCACTTGCTCTACCTCTAGTTGGAGTCTCGTCGCTTGGTGGTCATCACTGATGCTGTGGATGGATCTGTGTGGACAGCCTGTGACCAGGAGACAGCCGTGGACAGAGCCACTTGGGGACTTTCACACTGTCACGGATCTGCCGTTACATCTGTCAGCTTGCAACAGCAAGGAATTAGTGTCTATAATGAACTCAGAAACTACACTGACCTCATAGTTCCTCATGAGCTCTTGGTTGCTGTTGTAGAAAGGATACTATATACATTTACATTATTTACTGTTCAGTGTCAACCGAATGAGGATGGGTTCCCTTCTGAGTCTGGTCCCTCTCAAGGTTTCTTCCTCAAATCACAGAGACTTCCTCGCTACCGCCACAGCAAGCGTGCTCATTAGGGATAAAATAGTAATCTTTATTTAAACTTTTTAAAATTTGTCACATACATAACCATACCATAGATTTAAACCAGAGGACGAATATTGTAAGATAAAATAAAATAAATAATAAATAAATAAATAAATAAATAAACAAACAAATAAATAAATAAATAAATAATAAATAAATAAAAAATATTAATCATTTATTAATTATTTTTTAAAAATGAATTAGGTAAAATGTAAACAAGATAAATAAAATTATTCAAAAGAGTCGTATTACAGTATGTTACAATGAGCAGAGTGCAATAATGAGCTGAATGTGCAATATCATGATAATCTAGGCTGTGGTCGGTTGTGTGTGTGTGTGTGTGCATGCGTGCGCGTTCGTGTGTGTGTGTGTGTGTGTGTGTGTGTGTGTGTGAAGTTTAATAAAACACAGTGGCTAGGTTTGCATGGTGTAACAGCAGCGTAATCCTGAGCTGGAGTAATTGTCTTTGTGGTGTTTTTCACAGTTATCACATTCCATATCCTTCTGTTTTCTCCAGTTTCCTCCAATCGCCCAAACATAGGTCACGAGTAGTTGCTTTAAATTACCGCTGCATGTGAATAAGAGTGTGAATTTGCGCGGTTGGGGTGGTAACAGTAACATCCGGCCACATCACACAACCATGACATTTTTTGTTCCCCATCATATTTTATTCCTCATTTATTTATTCTGTTTTTATTCATATATTCAGTTTTAATAACAGTGTGCTGTGTCCCATGTTTTTAAGGTCTTAATACATTGATTGTTAAAGCTCATATAAAGGATTAAGCAACACAGCTGCTTCTAAGTTTGCTTTTGCGTTTCAACAGGGTCACAGATTGCTTCACGCTTCATTTGTCTTTCAGATATAGCATCTTTTGCTGCTAAATATTGAGTATATATTTCTTAAAGACTAAAAGTTTCTTAAAACATCCTGTATTTGAATGTATTTAGAGTCAAAGCTCATCATATGATACGATTGTGCGATTACATCCATCCACATCTGCCCTTCATACTGTATGTTATACTTTTCCACTCATTTATAACATATTATCCTTAATGCAAAATATTGAATGTGTTAATAAAATCTAGCACAGCAAAAATACTATTTTGTTTCTTGTGCTTTAACAATCGTTAACGATTTCAAACTGATTTTAATCTGCTGATTCATGAGTCTGGCTTTAGGGTTAAAGTAACTCTACAATAACTTTGGTAAGATTTGCTACAGTTCAGCTCTTATCAAGTACAATCATGTATATCTATTAGCTGTGGTTGGAAAGTCTAGCAACAAGAGGAAATCAACTCTTCTCATTTTCAAAAGTAGAAGTCACTAAGTTAGAAAAGTACAACTAGCAGGAAATTAAAATATTGCCAGCAAATAAATTAATAAGGAAATTAGGAATTTCTTTTACAAAGTACAATATAGATTTCCCCAAACTTTTATACCAGTAAACTATTGTGTTTAAGTAAATAGAAAACTTCCACATGAAATTCAATGTGTTCAATATGTTTTTATTGAAATATTTGTGATTTATTGATTCTGGTGGATTTGTTGGTGCGGAGAAAGCGGTAAGAAAAACATGCCGACGAAAGTTTACACTAATACAGTAAACTTTGGATTTCATTACAAATTGAATAATCGATGCTGCTGAAATATAAAGTCTGATACATTAATAACATTTTTCATCTGTAAAAGTCTTTAACAACTAGAAATGTTGGACTTATTTAAATCACCTAACTTACATTCATAGTATCAGTCAGTGATGTAGTATGAAGAGTATGAAGAATTTGAACTTTGACTTTATGTTAATCATCATCCTCCTGATTTACAATGAAATGAGTAATATTTGAGTATCACTGGTAACTTATTGCACAACTAATGACAAAGTGCTAGAAATGTCCATCTCTCAGAAAATGATGGAAATCAATGGGACTTGTTGTTAAATAAAAACATGTGAGTCATATGAGTGGCTGTCACACAAATCCTTAATGTCACATTAGGAGAACTCACATGTAATCTAGCCATGGGGGTCACAGTCCAGTGACTTCTGTGCCGGTCCCAAGCCCAGACAAATAGAGAGGGTTGCGTCAGGAAGGGCATCCGGCGTAAAACATTGCCAAATTTAACCATGCGAATCGTCAGTACTCTGAATTTCATACCGGATCGGTCGAGGCCCGGGTTAACAACGACCGCCATCGGCGCCGTTGACCTGCGGGGCGCCGGTGGAAATTGGGCTACTGTTAGTCGAAGAAGTAGAGGCGGGAGGAGAGTGCACAGACAGAGAGAGAAGAGGAAAGGTAAGAGTGTAGGACTGAGAATAGGAACTCTGAATGTTGGTACTATGACAGGGAAAGGTAGAGAGCTGGCTGATATGATGGAGAGAAGGAAGGTGGATATACTGTGTGTACAGGAGACCAGGTGGAAGGGTAGCAAGGCTCGTAGTATAGGGGCAGGATTCAAGCTGTTTTATTATGGTGTGGATAGTAAGAGAAATGGGGTAGGTGTGGTCCTGAAGGAGGAGTTTGTGAGGAATATTCTGGAGGTGAAGAGAGTGTCAGACAGGGTGATGAGTCTGAAGTTAGAGATTGAAGGGGTGATGTTGAATGTTGTTAGTGGTTGTGCCCCACAGGTAGGTTGTGAGTTAGAGGAGAAAGAGAGATTCTGGAGTGAATTAGATGAGGTGATGGAGAGTATTCCCACGGGTGAGAAAGTGGTGATAGGAGTGGATTTTAATGGACATGTTGGTGAGGGGAACAGAGGTGATGAGGAGGTGATGGGCAAGTTTGGAGTTAAGGAAAGGAACCTTGAAGGACAGATGGTAGTGGACTTTGCTAAGAGGATGGACATGGCTGTGGTTAACACTTATTTTCAGAAGAGGGAGGAGCATAGAGTGCAGTTTCTGTACTATGATGGGGCCTGAAACCTGACTGAAATTCTTCAAGGATAATGTTTTCCTGTAAGATGGAGCATAATTGAGTAGACACAACCTTTTCTAATATTTTAGATATAAAAGGAAGGTTTGAAATCGGTCTGTAATTTGATAAGTCATTAGGGTCTAGTTTAGGTTTCTGAACAACTGCTAGCTTGAAAGGTTTAGGAACGTGACCAAAATATAACGAGGAATTAATAATGTTGAGGAGAGGGTCTCCAGCTGTGTGTATCACTTCTTTCAGTAATCTAGTTGGAATTGGATCTAACAAACATGTTGTTGAATTAGCCGTGGTGATAAGTCTTCCTTCCCTATACCTGTAAAGCATTGTAGCTTTAAATGTGGAGCTTTAGGTTGGACTAGACCACCGGATGCTGTCAAAGGTTGAACATCCATTATTTTGTTCCTGATACTATCGATTTTGTCGGTGAAGAAGTTCATAAAGTCCTCACTACTAAACTGTGATGGAGTACTCTCTTCAGATATCTGATGTTTTGTTAGTCTAGCCACTGTACTAAATAAGAATCTGGGATTGTTTTGGTTTATTTCTATCAGTTTGCTCAAATGCTCAGCCCTAGCAGCTTTTAGAGCCTGTCTATAGCTGGACATACTGTCTTTATATGCACTTTTGAAAACTTCTAATTTAGTTTTTCTCCATTTTCGCTCGAGGTTACGGGTTGCTTTCTGAGGGTGTGAGTATGACTATTGTACCATGGTGCAGATGTTTTATCTCTGACCTTTTTTAATCGGATGGGGGCAACAGTATCTAGTGTGCTGGTGAAAATAGTGCCTATGCTGTTAGTTAATTCATCTAAGTCATTGGCATTTAGGGGTCTGGTGAGAAGTTGAGACAGATCCGGTAGATTACTTGTGAATTTGTCTTTAGTGGTCAGGATAATAGTTCTACCGAATCGATAACAAGGAGAGACGTGTCTAATATGTTCTACAGGTAGAGTGTACACTAAGAGGTGATGGTCTGTGATATCATCACTTTGAGGTAAAATATCTATATCAGTGACATCTGTTCCATGTGATATAATTAAATCTAGCGTATGGTTAAAACGATGAGTTGGCATCATTGGAATCGTCTACATGAATGTTAAAGTCTCCTATAATCAACACCTTGTCAAAATTAATCAGTAGGTCTGAGAGTAAATGTGCAAACTCTTTAAGAAAATCAGCGTAGGGCCCTGGGGGTCTATATACGGTGGCCAGCGCAAGATATAGTAGAGATTTTTTATTTATGTCTGTGAGTGTAACATCAAGGACAAGCACTTCGAATGAGTTAAACCTGGTTCCTGTTTTCTGAGTAACGGTAAGAGAGTTGCTATAAATAGTTGCAACACCACCTCCACGACCAGTCAGACGGGGCTCATGCTTATAGCAAAATCCTGACGGAGTGGACTCATTCAGACTAATGAATTCATTCGGCCTAAGCCAGGTTTCAGTAAGGCAGAGTGTATCAAATCTATAATCTGAGATTATTTCATTAACAATAAGTGCTGTCTGTGCAAGGGACCTAATGTTGAGAAGCCCAAACCTTAGGAATTGTTTTTCTTTAATTATTTGGAGTTTTTCAGGTATAAGTGCGATTACATTATTTCGAGAACTTTTAATGAATTTATTCTTTGATCTCACTATTCGGGGAACAGACAGTTTCTATAGGATGAGCTATGTGTGCACTTGTATCAATCTGGTGAGCTGAACAGTATCTATTATAATTGTAATCTGAGTTATGGCTTACTAGTCAGATGGTGCGCAGTGTCCTGGAGATGTTGTCTGAGAGGACTGTTGCTCCAACTCTGCTTGGGTGCAGGCCATCAGGACGGTAGAGCCTAGGACGCTCCCAGAAAAGATTCCAGTTATCAACAAAGGGTAATTTCTGAGTTACAGCGAAGAGTGAAGAGGGAGGTGTCTAAGGCCAAGCAGAAGGCATATGACGAGTTTTACACTAGGTTAGACACTAGAGAAGGAGAGAAGGACTTGTACAGATTAGCTAGGCAGAGGGATCGAGGTGGGAAGGATTTGCAGTAAGTTAGAGTTATTAAGGATAGATATGGAAGGGAGGAGATGGAAGGAGTACTTTGAGGAGCTGATGAATGAGGAAAATGAGAGGGAAAAAAGAGTAGAAGGGGTGAACTCTGTGGAACAGAAAGTAGATAAGATTAGAAAGGATGAAAAGTGGAAAGGCAATTGGTCCTGACGACATCCCGGTGGAGGTCTGGAAGTGTCTAGGAGAGGCAGCAGTGGAATTTTTAACTAGTTTGTTCAACAGGGTTTTAGAGAGTGAGAGGATGCCTGAGGAATGGAGAAGAAGTGTGTTAGTGCCGATCTTTAAGAATAAGGGTGACGTGCAGAGTTGCAGCAACTATAGGGGGATAAAGTTGATGAGCCATACAATGAAGCTATGGGAAAGAGTAGTGGAAGCTAGGTTAAAGAAGGTAGTGGAAATTTGTGAGCAGAAGTATGGCTTCATGCCCAGAAAGAGCACAACAGATGCAATTTTTGCAAGTATAGGGATGGTCAGAGGGAGTTGCACTGTGTGTTTGTAGACTTGGAGAAAGCGTATGACAGGGTGCCAAGAGAAGAGCTGTGGTACTGTATGAGGAAGTCAGGAGTAGCAGAGAAGTATGTCAGAGTGGTGCAGGACATGTATGAGAGGAGCAGGACAGTGGTGAGGTGTGCTGTAGATCAGACAGAGGAGTTCAAAGTGGAGGTGGGACTGCATCAGGGATCGGCTCTGAGCCCCTTCCTGTTTGCTGTGGTGATGGACCAGTTGTCAGAGGAGGTCAGACAGGAGTCTCCTTGGACAGTGATGTTTGCAGATGAGATTGTGATCTGTAGTGAGAGCAGGGAGCAGGTGGAGGAAAACCTGGAGAGGTGGAGGTTTGCGCTGGAGAGAAGAGGAATGAAGGTCAGTTGTAGTAAGACTGGGTACATATGTGTGAATGAAAGGGAGGGAAGTGGAACAGTAAGGTTACAGGGTGAAGAGGTGAAGAAGGTACAGGAGTTTAAGTACTTGGGGTCAACAGTCCAGAGTAATGGAGAGTGTGGGAAAGAGGTAAAGAAGCGAGTGCAAGCAGGTTGGAATGGGTGGAGAAAGGTGTCAGGAGTTCTGTGTGATAGGAAAATATCAGCGAGAATCAAGGGGAAGGTGTACAGGACAGTGGTGAGACCGGCCATGCTGTATGGTTTAGAGACAGTGTCACTGAGGAAGAGACAGGAGTCAGAGATAGAGGTAGCAGAGCTGAAGATGTTGAGGTTCTCTTTGGGAGTGACAAGATTGGACAGGATTAGGAACGAGTACATCAGAGGGACAGCTCATGTTGGACGTTTGGGGGACAAAGTTAGGGAGGCCAGAATAAGATGCTTTGGACATATTTAGAGGAGGGAGAGTGAGTATATTGGTAGGAGAATGTTGGACATGGGGCTGCCAGGCAGGAGGCAAAGAGGAAGGCCAAAGAGGAGGTATATGGATGTAATAAATGAGGATATGAAGCTAGTGGGTGCAAGGGTTGAGGATGCAGAAGATAGGGATAGGTGGAGAGAGATGATTCGCTGTGGCGACCCCTGAAGGGAAAAGCCAAAAGAAGAAGAAGAAGAAAAAGAAGAAGAAGAAGAAGAAGAAGAAGAAGAAGAAGAAGAAGAAGAAGAAGAAGAAGAACTCACATGTACAGACCTTATGAGAGGCTGTGGTATTTTAAAGGAAAGGTTCATAATAATAATAGTCTCTCATAGTCATCTGTACTGAGTTGCCGGGATTGGAAAAAACCCAGTGGATGTTTTTGTGGATGAATTCTGGCAAACAGCCAAAAGGGGGAAATAATAGTTTCAATCAAAAGATTTAAAAAAAAATCTTGCTGTAAAAACAGTCCCTAACATTCATTACCACTTAATAGGCTACAAATGAGGGAAGTGGTAGCTAAGTAACTAAACTGTTGGATTACTGATTGGAAGGTTGTGAGTTAAAATACCAGGAACACCAAGCTGCCATTGCTGGGGCCTTGAGCAAAACCCTTAACTGCTCAGTTGTATAAAATAAATAGACAAAATTTAAGTCACTCTGGATAAAGGCATCTGCCAAATACCATAGAGGTGGGTGTAACGTGTTAAATGGAATTAAAATAAAGAAATTGTTTTCGACAATCAATTTATTGCTTTGTTGAAGTGGAAAATCTCTTATTTCACTTTTGGGAGAAACCAGACTTTAAAATAGTAAAACTTAGGAGACATGCAAAAGAGAAACATATTTCAGTTCAGGAAATCTATAGCTACATATATACAAGTCCTGAGAAATTATACTTAAGTAAAAGTGTACATAATTTATAATCTTACTAATCTAACTGGTGTTTTGCCTAAAAAACATCATTCAGTCTGTGACTCACGATGTGCGATTTGCTAATGAATTAACCAGAAGTTAAGCATCACATAATTAGCCAATATTTAGCTAGAAATTAAATTAGCTAGAATTACCCAATATATTTTTGCAATTTATTATTAATAGATATTGACGCTTGTCTAATTTTGAATTTGCATAGAAAGCAGGCTAATGTAGATAAATGCAGAACAAGCAGTGGGTCATGTGATCTGCAAACTGGGAAACAAGGTCAAGGCAAAAAAAAATTCAGAAGTTAGAGAACACACTAGGGTCAAAAATAAAAACAACATACATGCGTGTAAGGCTTGGTACATCAGTTGAATACACCTATTTCACATGGTGAAAATTCAGTATCTATCTTCAGTGGATAATCTCACTGATATGCTGTGACTTGTAGTTGAAAACTGCTTCTGTCATTAAAAAGGTTTTCCTGTGCTCATCTTTTATTCACAATATATTCATACTGATCAATCATTTCAACACTCTGACTTTACTGACTTTAGTTATGAATTATAATCTCAGTGTCCTGAGTCACCCGGAAGAGGATGGGTTCCATTTTGAGTCTGGTTTCACATCCCATCTCATGTTGTGTCACTTAAAGTATTTCCTTACCACTTTTGCTTTTTGTTTGCTCATTAAAGAACTAAATCTACATCCAGATTTCGGAAAACATTCATTGTTAAAAGTCATTTTACTCTAATAAAATGTTTAACTGTTAAGTCACACGGGACAGCCAAACCGAGTAGATTTTCTATATGCATTGTTTTCATTCCTTCCATTCAGTTCCCTTTTTTACTGTCTGGATTGTGAAACCTGCTTTCATTTAACATTACACTCTTTCTGGATATTCCCTGTTGCATAAAATGGGGATGACCTGTTATATACCCACACAACACAAGAGCCTGACAAATAAACAAGTATTTCCCAACCAAAAGCAGAAGGTTTAAATGTCAAAAGGCCTATAAATATATAAATATAAAAATATAAAAAAATATATATATGGTGTAATACAGTATGTTTTCTGAGACTGAACTTTTGAATATTGAATGGAAGATCCTACTGATTTGCACCTCTCTGTATAACACACACACACACACACACACACACACTATATTGCAACTGGGTCATCATCAAGTCAATTACTGACACAAACTGCCCTCTGTGAGCTACTGGATGTAAATAAAAACGGTTAAGATGTAATACTTCAGAAGGAAAAAAATCTTCTTCTAATTATTAATATTATGGTAAGAAAAAAGACTCATTCACGACATCTATGGACTGCTATGTAATTAACCTCATACGCATTATGTAAATAAAACTAGTCCATCGGCGACCCCTAGTGGTAGGTGAGATGTAGTGCTGTGGTATTACAATTATGCAGCTTGTGGGAATAAAAACGAGAGGTTCATCTAGTGGTGGCTTTCGGAATTACTCTCACGTATGTTACGCTAGTAGCGTAATTGACGTATTTACGTAATAGCAGCGTGCCTCTTACTACCGCTTAGTACAAAAACACACACACTGCTAAGATGAACGCGCCGCCGGCCTTCGAGTCGTTTTTGTTGTTTGAGGGTGAGAAAAAGTAAGTCTGGACTGTTTAATTTTACGTGTACAATCTTTAGTATTTTACTACCAAAACTGCATTTTTTTGCTTAAAAGAAAAAACCGTTAGCTAGTTAGTTAGCTAGCTAGTTTTGTGAGCTTGTCAAGGAGTGACGTTAACTTCATTCATTTGAGCTAGCTTATGTTATAAAAAAAAAACCGAAAACCAAATTTTAGTCTCTCCAGATATATTTTACTACCTCATAGTTTTACTACTTCATAGTTTTATTTCGTTTGAAGTCACTAATTTCGTTTCAGCGAAATACTCCAGATGTGGCTTTACACTGCTAGCTAGCTGTGTTTACTGATGCCATTCATTTTCTATAAGTGTATCTCTGAAAGTAGTTCCGGCTGCAAGGTTTATATCGATGCGCTTGTTCGAATAATGGCATGGTTTCTATGGTAACTCAATCACGACATTTGCACTGCGGACGAAGTACTTAACCTAGGTCTGATTATTAACCATGAATGAGTATGTACGTTAATGTTTATTAAAGCAAACGTATATTTATGGAAGGAGTCTCCAGTGTCAGAGGTAAAGCTGGTAGTTTACGTTTGCCTCTGAAGGCTTCAGGAGAGAGAAAAACCTTATCTCACAGACCTTCTACAATGTTAAATGTAACTATAATTGATTAAGAGAGGAATGAACACTAATAATCAGAATCAGCACTCAATCACCAAGTGTGTGCAGACACAAGGAATTTTTGAAAACAGTTTTTTTAAGGTGTTTTTGGTATATACATACATATACATATCTGGCATGAGAACAGAAAACATTCAAATAGTGTATATATATATGTATTTACATAGTACTTGAGAAAGATGCAGTAATTAGAGCTGGAGAATGAACTACACAACATGGGTAATAATTCCTGTGTTAGCTGTTTAAGCTGGAGATGGCATGGGGGAAAAACTGTTTTTGTGCCTAGATGTTTTAGCACACAGAGATCTGTAATATCTTCCTGAAGGGAGAAGTGCAAACAGGTTGTGGCCGGGGTGAGAGGGGACTGTGACGATGTTACCTGCCCATTTCTTCACTCTAGAGTTGTACAAGTCCTGAAGGTTGGGCAGGTGTACACTAGTGATCCTTTCTGCTGTCCTAACAGCTGAGTAAAACCGTGTCATCTGCGCCTGTGGCAGGTAGAACTTTTTCAGTTGACGAGGTCCCACCTCACGTCCTGAGAGATGGTGGTTCCCAGGAACTTGAATGACTCCACTGCAGCCACAGTGCTGTCCATGATGGTGAGTAGGGAGGAGAGCAGGGGGGTTTCTCTTGAAGTCTACTATCAGCTCCGCAGTTTTGAGTGTGTTCAGCTCCAGGTTGTTGTGACTGCACCAGACAGTCAGCTGCTCAACCTCTTGTCTGTATGCAGACTCGTCTCTGTCCCAGATGAGAGCGATGACTGTAGTGTCATCTGTGAACTCCAGGAGCTTGACAGAGGGGTGTTTAGAGGTGCAGTCATTTGTGTAGAAAGAGAACGCAGCCCTGAGGAGCTCCAGTGCTGATGGTGCGGGTGTTTTCCCAGCCTCACTAGCTGCTGCCTGTCTGTCAGGAAGCTGGTGATCCATTGACAGATAGAGGTGGGTACAGAGAGCTGTGTCAGTTTATTCAGAAGGGTATCAGGGATGATGGTGTTGAAAGCGGAGCTGAAGTCCACAAACAGGATCCTTGCATAAGTCTTTGGTTTGTCCAAATGTTGGAGCATGTAGTGCAGTCCCATGTTGACTGCATCATCCACAGACCTGTTTGCTCGGTAAGCAAACTGCAGGGGGTCCAGCAAGGGTCCAGTGAGGTCCTTCAAGTAGGCCAACACCAGCCTCTCAAATGACTTCATGACCACAGACGTTAAAGCAACCGGTCTGTAGTCATTTAGTCCTGTGATTTTTGGTTTCTTGGGTACAGGGATGATGGTGGAATGTTTGAAGCAGGAAGGGACTTTGCACAGCTCCAGTGATCCGTCGAAGATCAATGTGAAGATAGATGATAGCTGGACAGCACAGGCTTTGAGGCAGGCTGGAGAAACACAGTATGGGCCTTTGGCTTTCCTTATCTTTTCTGTTTGCTGAAGACTTTGTGTACATCATCTTCACAGATCTTGAGTACAGGCTGAGGAACAGTAGGGGGTAGGGAGGGTGTTGATGGCCATGTTGTGAGATGGTCAGAGCGGGTGTGAGGTGTCAGACCAAGCTTTTGTTTTTCAAACCTGCAGTAGTTAAATAAGTCCTGGAGGGAACACACATGTCCTTACGGAAACTGATGTAGGACGTCACAGTGTCATTGAGCTCATCCAAATCAGTAGCTGCTGCCTCAAAAACACTTCAGTCTGTCAGGTCGAAGCAGGCTTGTAAATCCTGCTGTGCTTCATTAGTCTGTCTCTTTACATATCTTACAACAGGCTTAGCAAATTTAAGTTTCTGCTTGTAGGCTGGTAGACGATGAACCAAACAGTGATCAGAGAGTCCCAGAGCTGCATAGGGGACAGAGTGGTATGCATTCTTTAAAACAGTGTAGCAGTGGTCCAGTATATTGCTGTCCCTGGTGGGGCATGTGATGTGCAGTTTGCGGATGAGATTAGCTTTATTAAAATCACCAGGAATAATAATGAAAGAGTCCAGATAACACTGCTCTGTGTGTGTAATCTGATTGGCCAACAGTTCTAGCGCCACGCTCAAACACGCATCAGGAGGAATGTACACACTCTCCAGAATAAACAAGGAAAACTCCCGCAGCGAATAAAATGGCTTACAGTTAACAAAGACAGCTTCCAAATTTGGGCAGCACATCTTGTACAGATGTGATGGCACAAACTGTCACATCTGTACACCAGCCTCATAAATGCTGTTATTAGAAAATAATCAAGTTTAGGGTGGTAAAATTGACTCCTGATCTGGCCATATCACACCTCCACATTGTTGATTATTTTCCTATAACTGCAAACCGTGTCTTCTTTTATTCCTTACTTTTTTTTATTGTAATTGCAGAATAACAATACTGAAGGACACCAAGGTGCCAAATGCTTGTTTATTCACGCTAAATAAAGAAGACCACACGCTGGGAAACATCATCAGATCGTAAGGATATCAATATTCTCATTATAGCTTTGCTCTGATCCGTTTATCTCTTAATTTCCATTCTTTAAACCCCAACAATATCTTTAATAACAGACAGCTCCTGAAGGACCCTCAGGTGTTGTTTGCTGGCTACAAGGTTCCCCATCCACTGGAGCACAAGGTTGTGATTCGGGTCCAGACAACGCCAGACTACAGTCCTCAAGAAGCCTTTACAAATGCCATCACTGATCTGATCAGCGAACTGTCACTGCTGGAGGAGAGGTTCAGGGTCAGTGTTAATACAGTATAAGTGTTTTTCCCCCCACATTATAAGGAATGACACATCATCAAGCCTCTCAGATTTCTATCTGTTCAAGTTAATAAGCCAAAAAAGAGGCAGCTTGTCATGTTACAGAGAAACGGATTCTGTCCCGAAGACGATCATGTCTTTTTCCTCTGACTGATACAAAGCAGCTGCACTGGAGACTCCTCCCAAAAATCATTAAACAAACATCTCAAAGAAACCTTCACTGAAACAGTGATGATATAAGTTTCTGTAGAGTTTCCACTACACACACTACACTGTGTAACAATAGTGTGCATTAATACATTCCCAGGATTTACCCTGTAGCCCAATCTACTGTCAGAGCTAATAACTAACACTTTCTGGCCAATCGGATTAAGGAATTTAACAACCGAACTGTTGGTTTGAGTGGATAGAAGGATGGATTTGGGTGGATTGGAAATTTTGGGAATGCATAAATCACACCGAGTACGAAACTGATGCCATCATTTAATATATCTGGTTGTGTATACATAAATTGTTTCTAAAAACTGAAACTCTTATTAGTTTGAGAGTAATGTCTGAAATATATCAGTTTCTTTTGCAAGCCGCCTCAGTGACTAATCCATTTTTCCCCTGATTGCAGGTTGCCATCAAAGACAAACAGGAGGGAATTGAATGAAGTGGCTCTGTCAAACTATGGATGTCCACTGACGATTACTTCAGCTTAAAGCTCATCGAAGAAGCTGTTCAGTTTGTCTTTTTCAGCTCTTCCTTCTGAAGTTAAACATTCTCCCATCTCTACCCTAAAAAAAACCCCACACAAAGACTGTTGAAATCTTCAGTTTGAATAATAATATTGACTTCTTTTTTTTTTTTGCTTTGTGTCTGATCTGTGCAGTAAAACAAATCCATTATGTACACTTTTTTTTTTGTCATGAATAAATGTAATTTTGATACCTGAATGGTTCAGTCAGTGTTGCATTGTGGGGTTGGGATGTGGAATAGGGAAACAACTTGTACTTCAGGACTTGGAGTAGCGAGTCAGGTAAAAGGAATTAATGGGACTGAAGAAAGTTTGTGAGTCATAATTAATATAATTATGGTAGTTATATTAATATAGATGATAATTATATTGGATAATACTAATTATATTAATATTATGATGCTAATTAATATGGAGGCATGTTGGAAGTGTGTCATTGATCTCAAATTGATTGGTTGAACTTTCTATTGGGGCAGGTGGCTTTAGTCCAACTTTCTATGAGACTGAGTAAGATGAGAAGGTGAAATTTCCTGTAAGATTGGGTTTTGTCAGATTTTCAATTAGAGCAAGTTTGGATGGTCAAACTTTCCACCAGAATACTGTCACATGTGCAAGAGTGGACAGGATTTTTCCACTTTCCTGTAAAAGCAAGCAGGATTGCTCAGACTTTATATGAGAATAGGATGAATTAGTCAAGCTTTGAAGGGATTTGCATAACTTCTTGGTGAATTTGCTACAAAAGCAAGTGGACTGTTAATGCTTTTTTAAGGAATTGGATTTGGTCAGATTTTCTATTGGATCGTGCGGGATTGATGACACCGTGTTGGCTTGGAATTGAGTGATACCATCAACCGAAGCAAACCCGGAACTACTTTACCCGTTGAATTTCCAGTAGGACATATTACTTAGGTGCACATGAAGATTAATGGCTTGATGGCTGCCAAGCAGCAGACAGCTAACTGTGGCTGTAAAGGCATCCGAACTTGCCTGATATGTGAGGTAACTGATGACAGGCGACATCTGCTGAACAAGAAAGCCTCGGTAAGTTTGACAGTCACTAAAATAAATAGTCTGAGTGTGACGAAAGGTTTTACAATAAGCCATCTGTTTAGGTGCCGTGTTAGCCTTTCTTGCTAGCTTTACCCATGCGTTAACACGTCCGCCATTTTGGAAAGGAATCAGATTTGATTTGACGCCAGTTCAACTCTATGGAGTGGGGCGTGTCTATTAATTAAATAATCAATTAATAAATCCTTTCTTACTTCCTCTTGTCGTTAATAACTTACAACATACTTTGTATTCGCTGTAGGATTTTTAACCTTATTGATTGACGATCTCTATTCCAGGTGCATTATGTTTTTACCTATGATCAGGAGTCAAAATTAGCAGTGCCAAATGCTGGTAATGTTCATCAGGCTTTTCCTTTTCCTGGTGTGTTCCTGTGGGAAAACTTTGTCTCCGAGGATGAGGAAAGAGAGCTGATTGCTAAAATGGACCAAGACGTCTGGAGAGAGTCGCAGTCTGGTCGGCGTAAACAGGTACTGATTCCAAGAGGACATACATGCGTGCATACATACATATATGTATGTATTTACATACACATACATACATTATACAGAATATAGCTCTAAAAAAAACAGCAAACTTTCATGAATTTAAATGTTTCACATTCTTGCCCATATCCCAGTCAGTAGTACAGTTCACAGCTAATCTACATATGCAAAAATAACATTACTGCCATGTTTAAAGAACTTTACAACAGGAAAAGAGTTTCAGATTTGATTCACATCAGTCCGTCTCGTTACCTGAGATAAGTCACTCAACACAGATTTAATCGTGTCTTCACTTGACTGATCTTCGTCCACACTAACATTTGGTGTGGAAATAATTGCTGTTTGATTCAGCTAGTTTGTGTAACTGCTGTTAAAGTTCAAATCAAACTGAAGGGAAATCACTTAGATAGTAAGGTTTTAGACCATTTTAGTGCTGTATCTGCTTAATGTGGAGAAAGCTAAGGTTTGAAACAATCTTAAATAAAAACATTTGGTAAAATGTACTGATGTGTTCTTAAACTGGAGCTGTTAAGTTATATTATTGCTATTAACCTGATTGATTATCAGTTTTGGTTAATTTTCTTTTGTGTAGTTTTCCCAGGCAGCTATTAATATTATTGCTGAAGGCCTACCTACCATGTTAATAGTAAATAAACATACTACATTGTTTCTCTTAGGACTTTGGACCAAAGGTAAACTTCAAAAAGCACCGTGTACGCCTTGGTGGTTTCAGTGGCCTGCCTGCGAACAGTCATAAGCTAGTGGACAGGATGACCAAAGAGCCTCTGCTGGCTGATTTCTGCCCTGTAGAGCAGTGCAACCTGGAGTACAGCCCCGAACGTGGTTCCTCCATCGACCCTCACCTGGATGACAGCTGGCTGTGGGGGGAGCGTCTGGTTACTCTCAATATGCTCTCAGACACTGTGATCACCATGAGCTTAGACCAGGCCTGGGGGGATATGGACCGAGGTGAGGTCAGGGTGGCTGTTAATATACCTCAGAGGTGTTTATTCGTCATGTATGGCGAGGCGCGCCACCGATGGAAACATGCCATACACCGAGAGCACATACACAGCCGGCGGGTGTGCAGCACCTTCAGGGAGCTGACTCCTGAGTTTCTGAACGGTGGAGAGCAGGAGAAGCTGGGGTCAGAGCTGCTGGCTGTGGCATCAAGCTTTAAAGGTGTTCCTGTGTAAAAAGGGTTTCATCATGAAGAGATTATTTATGGATGAACTGGA
Source organism: Hemibagrus guttatus (assembly GCA_033459395.1). NCBI lineage: Eukaryota > Metazoa > Chordata > Actinopteri > Siluriformes > Bagridae > Hemibagrus > Hemibagrus guttatus. Next base: position 5,095,983 of record JAUCMX010000027.1, read on the forward strand.
CGAATTCGTTTGAAGTCAGTGAACCAGCATGTGTGTTTTTTAAATATGATGCAAATATGTACATTTATTTATATTTATATTTATTTATATATATATATATATATATATATATATATATATATATATATATATATATATATATATATATATATATATATATATATATAATAAATAATGCATATATGCTTGATGTGACGTTCAATGTTCAATCATGCTCACGTTTGATATGGTGTAACATTTTTATCTATTATACAAGTTATCCAAATGGAATAACTTGATGATTTTAAGATTTCTGTCTTGAAGAGCAACATGAAAAACAAATGCAATAATAAAATGAAATGAAAATGAGAGTTTGAAAGAAACTATTCATTTACTTTCATTATTAACATCAATATGCAAATAATTATTAACTTTTGTCCCACTTTTTTCCCCTGATGGAAACGTCCCCAAAAATGAAAAAATACAGTACGAGAACCAGAGATATAAACCATTAATTTAAAGAAATTAATTAAATAATTTTTTATTATTCCTCAAGTGACTACACAAAACATTCAGAAGTTCGACACACCATTATTAATCTCTGTGTACCTATGGTGTCTTATTAAATGCTTTTATATACTGTTCTATTTTGAGCCCAGTGCAGTGCATGTCTCAGATCCATGTCTCATGGATGTTTTACATCCTCCATTTTGTTACATTAAAAATTGTATTTAAAATGAACTAACCGAAAATCTTCATCTAGACCTTACTTAACATGGCATATTATTTTTAGATTTTTTGGGTGGTCTCTGATCTTTTTATGTAATTACAACATATCAAAACTACTGATTAAACAATCAAATTTTATTAAAACAGTGTTTTATTTTTATTCAAATTTTAAAACCCATAAAATATTCCAGTTACTAATGATGTGCTGTGGTACATGACTAGCATTATAGTATTAAAAATGTGGGTTACTTAATTTTATACTGATATTTGCTTCATATTTGCTTATGTTTTCACTTTTTTTTTTTTTTTTGCTTATATTTACTTCATATTTACTTTATCCACCGCATTAAATATAAAAATGACGTGTAAAGTATTCAGATACATAAGGTTAGACACACTCAATATGGCGGACACGAGGCTCCTCACGCAAACGTAGTGACGTCACGTCGGTCAAAGTTCACGGTGCGTTTTTCCCGGGAAAAGACGAAGTAAACCCCCGTGTGCTTCTGTAAGTAATGTGCGGTTTATTTTGAACGCAGCGGTATTTATCACTGTTAAGGCACATCCGTGGTCTTAGTAGCACGGAAAATATTTGTAACGATGTTCAATGTTAGTTTAGTAAGTCATATCTGTACGACGTTCAATATTAGTTTATAGAGTCGTGTTTGAATAATAAACCATGGCCGCGTGTGTTTCTGGTAGCTTTTTTTCTGCTGATTCACTGCATGTAAAACACACAAAAATAAACACCAGTCTTCAAATTTTTCTCATTTCAGTAAGTTATAGTGCCTTTGATAAAATTGTTTCTTTTGCTCTATTGTAAAAGCAGTGAAAAGACTGTTGAGCTTCACTGCAGTTCCGGTGAATCATCTGAATCAGTGAATCATCTGATTCACTGAATCACTAGGTGTAAAGTGGCCACTTAAGTCCCATTCTGTGTATTTTAATGCAGAAAGCTCTGAAACTTGCACAGACAAAAGCTGGAACATTAAGCTGAAACTACGGTGCTATTTAAGCAAGGGGAAAAAAGCCACCGGTCCACATTGTTTTGTTGTACATCTTTCACACAGCATCATGGAGAAGGTTACAGAGAGAATACTGCTGGAGAAAGGCTCACCTAAAACAAACAAACTGGAGAAACTTACCAGTATAAAGTAAGTGTTTTTAGGGCTATCGTGTCCAAATAACTATGAGCTGTGTGTATTTCTGGATGTATAAAAATATACTGTGTGTTGACTGTCAAGGACTGAGTACTGTGCTTTTTGAAAGCGTTATATTTTTTTTTTTGTGTGTGTTTTTATTCATACAAGTCACATGGTTTTGTTTACATGTCTTCACCCAAAATGATATAAGTACAAAAACGTGAAAGAGTATTAAAAATAATTTTTATAAGCCATTAAAGTATCGATTAAGTGTAGAAGCAATATGTTAACATGAACATTTGATGTTCTTCTTTCTAGTCTCTCGCGTATGGGACTAAAGAATCAAGATCTCTCTGTAGCCTTGTTGAATAAGCTCTCTGCGCTGGAGGAGTTGGATCTTTCCGGAAACATGCTGCAGAAGCTCCCAGCAGGACTTTCCCTTCCCCATCTGCGTCTTCTGAACTTCTCTAACAACGATATGGAGGACGTGACCTCGCTGGAGGTTCTGGCTGGCCTGGAAGAGTTGCGGCTGGATGACAATCTTTATCTCACTGTAAGAACCATCCTGTTGATGCACATTGTCGCTGTTGTTGTGTGTGCGCTTTGTTTTTTAATTCGGAATTGCTTTCTGTTTCTGTAGGTCAGCGATGAGCACAAAGTGATGTTCCTCTTGCCCAAGTTGAAGATCCTGAACGGGAAGGACGTCAGTGCGACGGCCAACCACATCCGCTACGTAAACAGCGAGATCCTTACAAAGCGGGTAAGTTTTGGAACTGAGCATTTTTGTGTAATTAGGAAATTGACTTTTTTTGTACACATTAATTTCAGATTGTTTTTCTGTTACAGGTGATTGTGGTGTGGGAGAAGAATTTCAGTATCCCCGATCCAGCAACTTCACAAAGCTTGAAAGAGCTTGAGAATAAATTTGTAAATGCGGCATGCTTTCAAGTCAAATATGGCCCCAGCTCTTTGAACGACTACACCAAGTGGAGGGTGCGTGCGTGAAATTTGACATTTGTCTAATTAGTCTATACATATATCATCTGTTAAATATGAATTCTGTGGTTCAGGTCGAGATGATTGCAAAAGAATATCTCAGATCGCTGACCGATCCAGAAAAGGAGGAAGAAGTCATGACAGCAGAGTCTCCTGTAAAAGAGAATGGGGTATGCCTTCAGTTCACTTCAACAACATTACTGAAATATGTCATCTTTTAGGGTCTAATCCATGTGTTTTATGAAACAATGCATCCTTTCAGTCTCCTCTCAAGAGAAAAAATCATGACACTGAAGAAAACTGCAGTGCCGCAACCCCCAGAAAGAGAAGGACGATAAACCAAGCAGCAGCACCAGAGGCCAGTCCACGCAAATCCAGCTGGTTAACCAGCACAGCTTCGGTCGAGGCGAGTCCGAGAAAATCCTCCCGGATACAGGGGACCCCTCAGAAATCTGACCCGAGCGTCTCAAGTCCAAAGTGTGTCAAAATGAACACTCCCGAGGCAAATCCAAGAAAGTCCAGTCGCCTCCAAAACACCCCGAAAAAAGCAACGGTGACGCCTGTGGCCGTGACGCCCACTGCGAAGGGAGCGAAGAAGAATCTCAAAGTTCAGCTTGCGACACCACAAGCATGCAGCTCCATCAAGACGGAAAACGGAGCAACTTGGAAAGCAACTAAATACCAAGTTCCCATGGTATGTTATGGCACACCTTCTTGTCTTATTCTTTACTTATTATCTAACTGGGGCTGTACACAAGCCTGGGCATTACTTTGATGTATGATGTGTATTGTTAATGTATTAATTGACTGAGAACTAAGGCACTTTTGTACGTCGCTCTGGATAAAAGCGTCTGCCAAATCCCAGAAATGTAAATGTTCTAAGACTCAATGGATGGACACCACGACTCGCTCCTCTGTGTATTGTTCTTAATGGCTCATCACAAAGCCGTTATCACATCGTTGAGTGTCTCTGTGCAGGAGCCGGCCAGTCTGCAGCCTCTTCACGTCCTGCAGTGTCACAGTAAACAGGACAATCCGGAAGACTTCAGCACCCAGCTGTGGGCCTGCGCCTTCCAGCCAACTCACGACAACAGCAGTGAGTATCTTGCGATGCAGCACGTATAATTCAGTCTGTTTGCATTTCATCCAAGGTTAGGGTTTTTTTTTTTTTATAAACATGAGTTTATACAACAGACATACCAAGGACCAAAGATTTTAGCAGCAAGTAACTGCTTTGGTGTAAAATCAACCCAGAGATGCAGTTTTGTGATAACAGCAAAGAAAGAAAAATAGAAGAGAGATTTTTTTTCATTGGTGCCAGTATTATGATTGTTTCTGTTTTGCTTTTTTAAATGCAGGTGCCTGGACACAATCAGTAGCCACTTGTGGAGGAGAGACGGTGTGTGTGATAGACTGCAAGTCTGGCCATGTGCTGAAGAAATACAAGGTCCCTGGTGAGGTGTGTGGATATTCTCGCCTGTAATCCCCCTCTGAAAACTACTGGGGTCTCTGTGTAAAAAGGAATAATTAAAAAAGCATAATAAAGGAAAACTACGGAATACAAAATTAGAGGGGGCACTTCCCTTCACCGGCTGTGTTTATTCACTGCCATTATTGTGTCATTACTATCAAAATATATTATAGTACACTGTACTATATTATAGTGTGATAGTATACTAAATATCAAAATATATAGTGACATTAGACATTTTTGTGTGAATAATTTAATGTACATTGCTTTGAAAATGTCTTTCTTTGTTTATTAGGAGTTCTTTACTCTTGCCTGGACCACGGTGTTAATGGCGCGTGAGGGCGGCTGTGCTCGATCCTGCAGCATCCTCGCCGCAGGAGGAAAGAGAGGCATGGTGAAGCTTATCCACCCCAGAGTTAACCTGGCATACGGCGAGTTCCGCGCCAGCCGTCGCGCCATATCCATGCTACGCTTCAGCCCGCGCCAAACCAGCTTCCTGTTCAGTAAGTGCAGATCAAGAGGTCAAGATCTAAATATTCTTAGGGACTGGTGATGGATCAAGAAAAGGAAAAAAAAAAAAATTCCATTCCTTTGCTCATCAGTTGATGCTCAGATCTCATCTTTGGACACTGTAGAAGTTTTTGCTTTGTGACAGTGTCTGTTAAAGTCTATTTAAAAAGATATTTCAATGTAATTGCAAGCGGATACCATTATATTGGACTAGAGGTTAGATTGGCTTATTTTTGTTGTTGTCTCAAGGTGGCGCATATGATAACAAGATCATCATGTGGGACATTGGCGGGCTGGACCGAGACTATAACTTCAAAACCAGGTTTGTTATCATTTGTATGTGCCTCAATGTTAATTTGTCTTTGTTTTTAACTACAAATGTGAATGTATATAAACATGTGTAATTATTGTCGTTGTTCTCGTAGTCAGCTGATTGTAATGGAGACCTGCTCCACTCCTCTGCACCTCTGCCTGCCCCCCGAGTCCCCAGACACGCACCTCATCTCAGGCTGTGACAACGGACTGTACAGCTTCGACATCCAGCTCAGCAAGAACATGCAGAAGAGGTGCTTGTTTTTAAACACGTGCATTTATGCCTTTCAGTGACGCAAACACATGCTAAATCTGATGGCTTGTGTTATTAATTACAAATTGCCTGAACCTCACAGGTTATTAATTAATTATAATCAACTCCGGTAACACCTACTTTCATGCAAACAATGTGCAAGTAAGAATATAAGTCACTTGCTTGATTTATTTCTGGTGAGCTATTTCTGTAAAGGGTTCACTGTATGTGTAAGTCTTTGCTGGTCTGCTTTCCAGGACGGGGGAGATGGAGATTGTATTTCCTGTTTACAAGAAGGGCAATAAGGACAATAACTACCGCACTATTGATGGACTCAGCTTCCTTACAGAAGACATAGTAGGTGAGTTAGTAGAGCCATGGTTACACATCAATATATCTTTTTATTACAGCTTGTATGATGAATGCACCAATTCGATCGATTAATTATTCAAATTTTTGCTTGTTGATATGGTTTGGATGATCAGTGCTTTGTAACACTAAAGTCAGGAAACCCAACTGTAAAGTCAGGGCTTTTTTTTTTTGGCAAGTTCTCTGTACCATGTTAAGCCACCTATATTTATTTGCCAGTGAGGAAACAGCTGTTTGTGGCTGTATTTACACTAATCTGTTCTATTTCCTGTCTCTCAGCATCCAAGAGCCACATGCAGGGCTCTATCTACTTGTGGAGTTGGAGTGGAACGAGGGCATTGTGCCAAGGGAGGAAAAAAGAGGTGCCTGCTGTGATCCTGGCTGAACTGCAGTGGTCCAACACTGACATCCCGTACCTGTCTCTAAACACCTGCCCCGGTTAGCATCTCTCTCTCTCTCTCTCTCTCTCTCTCTGTCTCTCTCTGTATGCATGCATGCGTGCATGTGTACACCGATCAGGCATAACATTCTGAGCAGTGAGAGGTGAAGTGAATAAGACTGATGATCTCCTCATCATGGCACCTGTTAGTGGGTGGGATATATTAGGCAGCAAGTGAACATTTTGTCCTCAAAGTTGATGTGTTAGAAGCAGGAAAAATGTGTAAGCGTAAAGATTTGAGTGAGGTTGACAAGGGCCAAATTGTTATAGCTAGACAACTGAATCAGGGCATCTCCAAAACTGCAGCTCTTGTGGGGTGTTCCCGGAAGGAAGGAAGGAACTGTGGTGAACCGGCGACGGGGTCATGGATGGCCAAGGCTCATTGATGCACGTAGGGAGTGAAGGCTGGCCCGTGTGATCTGATCTGACAGACAAGCTACTGTTGCTCAAATTGCTGAATTTCTGATAGAAAGGTGTCACAATACACAGTGCATGACGGGTCAGGGCTGGTTTGGCAGCAAAAGGGGGACCGACACAATATTAGGCAGGTGGTCATAATGCTATGCCTGATCAGTGTATAAATGGCATGTTTATTCAGTGTTTAATAAAAGACCTCATTCTATTAAATCTGTGTCTTTAACAGTTTCCTACAGATATTAATCAGGGTTACTTGTTTTTGTGGATGAGATTGTTTTTAGATTATGTTTTACTGCCCATGCATTGCACTGCACATAGAGGATTTTAATCAGCAGTGTTTATTCCTACTCCTACAGTTTATATTTGAGTGTGGATGTCAGATTATTTCCACCCTTGTTCATGTTCCTTCTGGGTGTCATTATGTCATTATAGGCTGTTTTTATTTTAATTAATGAGTACATTAATATCAAATTTGAACACTGTTATTAAACAGGTTTTGACAGTAATATTAGATATCTGTCTGTGTTGGACCCTTTGTCGAATATATGCTGTTGTGATATATATTTGCCACTCTGCAGGCTTTGGCTACGTCGTGTGCGGAGATGAGAGAGGCAGATTGTGGACGTATCACATCACGAAACTTGCGAAGGCCAACTTCAAGAGTGGAAAAGCAGTTCCTGCGACAGAGGTACGAGTACTAACCTGCCGACGAAGCCATTATTAAGGGAGTGTCTTGATTCTATAGACTGTTTAATAGAACATGGCTTTTGACACATTCTGTGTCAAGTCACATAACTTCTGTGATTATGATTCCTGGCAAAGATTACACAATACTGTGGTAAATATCGGTACTTAGGATCAGTGTAATAGGATCACTGGTTGTGTTGTTAAGCCTCGCCTACTAATCCATAAAAGGATGGCAAGCTAATGTGCCAATTGGCAGCAAGTAGTTTCCATTATTGCCACAGTCACATTTGAATTGCAGAAATAGAGTGGTGGAACACTAGGGGGTAGTGGTGTGTACACACACACACACACACACACACACACACACCACTTTGCCTGATTGCATACTGAACAAGGACACATAGTGTTCTATTTTTGTATAGCAAACACTGTGAGATCTAAAAACATTGTTGCAATGCCATTTCAGGTGCTGGAGTGGCCATCTCCAGTGCGAAGCGGATCAGGCCCGGTTGAGGGGCCGTCCATTAACAGCGTCGTCATGGATCCCGAGCTTCGTTATTTGGTTGCGTTAAGTGACAAGAACATGGTGGTGGTTTGGAAACGAGAATCTGCCACATAAAGCAATCCAATTCCATTTTCCTTTCATTTTTCAGGAAGTGCTTTAGAACCAATAAAGCAAGAACTAAAGGATGCATTGCAGTTCTTGCACAGAATTAAATGTATTAGGTTTGTACAGATAATGAGCATTGATGAGACATAAGAGACTAATTACTACTGGACTGCTCTTATGTGTCTGACAGTAAAGTAAGGAAAGTGTTTTATTCTGAATTTGGATTTGTTGGGTTTGATATCAATAATTGAAATGTTTTTTTCATTTTTAATTATATATTTGTTTTTTATTCAAAACACTGTGTTTTGTTTGTAAAAAACAAACTGTACATATGACTGTAAATTGTGTTTTCCCTCTGGGAAATAAAAGAAATGTTACATGTGTGTGTGTTTGTGTAATACCACATACACTCTTACGAATTTATACAGTACTGCTTCCATATGTGGCTTAGTGGTTAACACGTTTGCCTCACACCTCCAGGGTTGGGGGTTCGATTCCCACCTCCGCCATGTGTGTGTGGATTTGCTCCCCATGCCTCGGGGGTTTCCTTCGGGTACTCCGGTTTCCTCCTCCGGTCCAAAGACATGCATTGTAGGTTGATTGGCATCTCTAAATTGTCTATAGTGTGTGAGTGAATGAGAGTGTGTGTGTGTGTGCCCTGCAATGGGTTGGCACTCCGTCCAGGGTGTATCCTGCCTTGATACCCATTGATGCCTGAGATATGCACAGTCTCCCCGTGACCCGAGAATAGATCAGATAAGCGGTAGACAATGAATGAATGAATGCTTCCATATGATCATCTTTATTCTATCTGTTTATAACATGGTTTCATAATACCAGGCCTGGGGGGGTTGCACATTAAACAATTATTGTGTGTGTGGGGGGTGTGTGCACTGTATATGTGTAGGCTATTCGGCTCTAAACAAAAGAGTATGCTTAAGTCAGACTGGTTAGAGACATGGAAGTGAACATCTGATTAGAAAAAGAAGCTTATTTGGAGAATTGGGGACGTGTATCTCAAACAAACCCCTTCTGGTAGGAGTTAAGTGCTTAATTTTGCATTATATGGCAGAACACATCTGCAGCATTTTCACTTAAAATCTTAGGGTTGCTTCAGAAACAAAACATCTTTTTAATGTCACCATCACCATAAAAAGTAAACAATTAAACAGCATTAAGCGTATGATCGCTTTGTGTTCTCAACAATGTGCGTTGCACGCGGAACACGCGTGTTTGTCCAAAGGGCGGGGTTATCCGACGCTTCTTGCTTCTGATTGGCTAATGGTCTCTTTTTTTTAGTCAAAACAAGCAGCCGACATTTGAAACTCGGCTAGAGTGGGTTTAGCTTCTCTGTGGGAGTGAAGCAGTAGGTGCGTGCCTTTGTGCACATAGACACTGCGTTTAGATGGCCTGGTAGGCCGCGCTTGGGCGTCTGTTTACGAGGAGACTGGGACGCGGGGAAACGAAGCTGGGAAGCTTGTTCAGGTAAAGAGCGGAGAAAATGCGGCGGAGAATGACGTGCAGAGCGGCGGAGCTGCTGTTGGGCGCCGGAGCCGCGAGGATGACCGGACTTCGGCTGCTCCCATCGGCCACAAAAACACCTGCTGTGGAAAACGGCATTCAACAAAGATTCCGGTCCACGTCCTCGATGTCGACTTACTCCGAGCTGGCAAGAGAGAGATCGAAAACCGTTACGTCTTTCTACAACCAGTCTGCGATTGATGTGTCTGCGGAAAAGGTGACCGTTAGCTAACAAGATAAACAGCTCGCCTGCGCCTGAGCGTATCCGCTACATCACCTTGTTGTTAGTTAGTTAGTTAGTTAGTTAAATAGACTACCAAACAGCATAAACGTGACCTAACTAGTATTAGCTAGCTAGTCAGGTTAGCCTTATTCGTGTTTCCTAGCTAGCCACCTAGCACGAATTTTTTTTATATGACCCCAAATCTTTTGACATCATATGGATTGTGCCTCATTAAAGCGCCTCAGACTGCAGTTGTGTCTTAAACTGTCCTAAACTGACTCCCAGTTCAAACGGGTCTAATGTCAACAATTATGAGGTCAGAACAAGGACAGCAGACCTGGACCTGTTCCCAAATACCACCCTCTGCTCCCTATCTCGGTGATCTACACAGGGTGTGAGCAACCTAATGACACCTCAAGGCTTTCACATGAATGAGCTTCAGCTCTAGAGATTTATCAATCACTTGGCATATCTTAACATCTTATTCCTTACATGTCTTTAGCAGTACTGAACTTCAGCACCAGTAGCCCTCAGCCTTTGTTTGTTTATTTTTGCCAGCTGTTTTGATGTATGTAAACATCCTGCTTGTTTAGCCTATTCATGTTATTAGGTTGAATCAGATTGTGTTACTTTATATAACAAAGATGTGATCATCTTTTTTTGAAATACTGATTGTGTATACAGTCCTAAAACAAATACATATCATATAAATAAGGAATAAAACACACACTTTGCAAATGTACAAAAATCCTGCATGTCAGGGTGGTGTGATACAGTACAACGCTCAAGTGGAGTGCCGCTACCCTTATAGTCCATTATTTTGGAATAACAGCACCACATGGAGCGTGTTTTTTCTCCTTATACTATAGCGGTGTACCAACAATTGCAGCTTTTAATTTAAAGATGGATTACCTCGCACATTTTAGTGGTTTATATATAGTAACAGCTACGATAAACAGCCTCATGACAGTGATCATCACTTTGTTTCGGAAAAACAACGGAGGACAGCTACGATCTGTGATCATGGACTAATTGAGCTGTTTTTGTACATGAAACAGTTAATATTGACTTAATTCTGACTTAAAGGTGTCCCAGTACCGTAAATATTTAAAAAATTTAGTTTTGACACTAGTCAAGGCAATTTATAGGGACTGATTTTATATAAGGATTGGGAAAAAAAAAAAAAAACAGGACTGTGTTGTCATAGTTGTCACTGTACTTACTAAAAAGCTAATTAGGTCCTGTTTCCACTCACCTTAAAGCGCTAAATATTTCTCTCTTGATACATTTGGTTACTTTTCTCACAGTCGTGAAGCGCTAACACTGGAGACTCCTTTCAATAATGCTATAGAAATCCCCTTCATAGGTGGACTTTCCACCATACAAGTCAGTTTGATTTTGACCAATAAAAATCAATCATTCAGAAGCACTCGTATAATGTTGTTGTTGTTGTTTGTTTGTTTTTTTACGACTGCTTCATGTTTCCAACCCTTGTCGTCTTTTTTTTTTTTTTCCTCAGCCTTCTGTCAGACTCACACCTGGCACCTTACTCTACGCAGGCAAATCTCCAGATGGAAACCATATCCTGGTAAGTGCAGCCTCTAATTAAAAGCTATTTTGAGTCTGGGTTGTTAGTTTTGTGTATGCTCATTATGTTGTTCGGCTTAAAACTTTCCACGATTTCCGAGGGGCACTTGGTCATCACCGTCATGTATTCCGTGCTGTTTTGCAGAGCAGCGCAAGATACCTACATAAAGAGCTGCCTGTGCGCATCGCTCACCGTATTAAAGGTTTCCGCAGCCTGCCCTTCATTATCGGATGTAACCCCACCATCCTGCAAGTGGTGAGTGTTTAGTAAAACCTCTTTGCTAGTACTGGACGTAGTCAAATCCACCTTGTTCATGTTTATCATACTGCTATTGTAGTCGACCATATCTGTATGTGGCAGTGAAGAAGGCTTAAATATTTCTCCACACTGGACATCAGATGTTGGCGTTTCAGTCTATCAGCTGTTTGGCTCTACAGTCTGGGCAAGAAAGAAATCAGGCCCAGCCTCAGATCTGAGACGACTAATGTACACATGTTATAAAGTTATAGTGGTCATAAAAACCAAGGCGTTATTGTTTCAAATAATCCTTTACATCCTCAAATAGCTGTAGGGGGTTGTTTTTCTCCTGTCACCTGATCAGTCTCGCGTCTGTCTGTAAGTGCATATATATATGCGCCCAACGACGCCCGAGATAGGCACAGGCTCCCCGTGACCCGAGAATATTAATATTAATATTCTCGGGTCACGGGGAGCCTGTGCCTATCTCGGGCGTTGTTGGGCATCAAGGCAGGATACACCCTGGACAGAGTGCCAACCCATCACAGGGCACACACACACACACTCTCATTCACTCAATCACACACTAGGGACAATTTAGAGATGCCAATCAACCTACCATGCATGTCTTTGGACTGGGGGAGGAAACCGGAGTACCCGGAGGAAACCCCCGAGGCACGGGGAGAACATGCAAACTCCACACACACGGCGGAGGCGGGAATCGAACCCCCAACCCTGGAGGTGTGAGGCAAACGTGCTAACCACTAAGCCACCATGCCCCCTATATATTATATATTAATAAATATATATTATTTGTTTTATATATATATATGCACTTGCAGACAGATGCGAGACTGATGGTGTGAAACTTCCTGATTTCTTTTTTTTTTTTGCATGTTTGTCACACTTTAATGTTTCAGGTAATCAAACACATTTAAATATTAGTCAAAGATAACACAAGTAAACACATCATGCAGTTTTTAAATGAAGGTTTTTATTATTACGGGTAAACAGAATCCAAAACTACATGGCCCTGTGTGACAGTGTTTGCCCCTAAGCCTAATAACTGGTTGGGCCACCCTTAGCAGCAAGGTCTGTTACAGCGCTGTGGAGGAATTTTGGCCCACTCATCTTTGCAGAATTGTTGTAATTCAGCCACATTGGAGGGTTTTCGAGCATGAACCACCTTTTTAAGGTCATGCCACAGCATCTCAATGGGATTGAGGTCAGGACTTTGACTAGGCCACTCCAAAGTCTTCATTTTGTTTTTCTTCAGCCATTCAGAGGTGGACTTGCTGGTGTGTTTTGGATCATTGTCCTGCTGCAGAACCCAAGTTCGCTTCAGCTTGAGGTCACAAACAGATGGCTGGACATTCTCCTTCAGAATTTTTTGGTAGACAGCTAAATTCATGGTTCCATTTATCACAGCAAGTCTTCCAAGTCCTGAAGCGGCAAAACAGCCCCAGACCATCACACTACCACCACCATATTTTACTGTTGGTATGATGTTCTTTTTCTGAAATGCGGTGTTACTTTTACGCCGTGTATGTATGTATGTGTGTATTATTTTTTTTTTTCCTCTCTCTCTCTCTCAACTTCAACTTTCACTTCTGTCAACATTTTCAGAACTATTTATTGCACATGTTGTTATAGCCCAGATCTTATGAAGTGGGTAAATGCTGCGTAAGGATAGCTGAACAATGATGAACCGAATTGCAATGCACTTTATAATCGTTGCATTCTATAGAGCTTTGACTTTGCTTTATGCAATTGATTCATTTCAGAAAGGCATATAGTTAGTTTATTTAGCAGGCGGCCTTACTAGTTGCCAAAAGGCTTTTCGGAAGCCACTTCCTCCGCATCCAGGCTCCTCCCTTTCAGCTTGTTTACAATGACCGTCTCTCCTTGCAGTGAACTCTAACCTACATTCTTCTCTCAGCAAGTGAGACACTCTAGGAAAAGTGAGCTCGCTATTCATCTGTAAGGATTGCGTTTGTGTGTGTATACAGCATATGTACTAATAGAAATACACACACCATATATGTAAATGTATACACATGGGGGTTGCCCTGATATTGCTTCTGAATACAGTATGCCTCATGTATGCATCGTCATTCCTTTTATTCAAGTTCTTGGAAGTCCGAGAGAACACTGAACACGTCTGCACATTGCTGGAATGCTGCCATCTGGATCTAACCCCCAACACCCCCCTCCTTGTTTTTTCTCTCTTTCTCTCCCCTTCCAACAGCACGAGCTTTATATCCGGGCCTATCACATGCTGAGTGATTTTCCAGCAGTAAGTACCTGTTCGATGTTATCTTGCTCACCCAGCAAAAAGGTTAAGTCAAGTTCACCAGTCTGCTTTTAGCTGCTCTATAACTACCCCATGTCCTAGAGTCACTGTGGCCAGAGACGGGAACCCGGGTTAACTGTAAGGGCAGAGCAGAACATAATCCTGTGTTGCAAAATGCTTACTCATAGGAGATTTTTCAGGGTTGTGCAATGCACAGAGACAGCTTTTAGTCATGATTGCAGCTAAAGGTGGGGGGTAATGAAGAAGGGTTAATGAAGTTCTTGAGAGTTTTGAGGACATGTTGTGTAAGAAGAATTGGCACGTTTCTGAGAAGAATTATTTGCAATACCAGGGCTCTTAACAAGAAAAGCTCCAGTGTTTAATTAGTTAGTTCAGGAAACAAGCTTTAAGTACAAGCGTGTGTTTCCTGACAAGTTAGGAAATCTGGTTTCCCATTATATCCTGTAAAAAGACCTGAACAGTTGTTTATTTGGCCACTATCTTATCTTATCTTATCAGAGGATGATCGGGGGTAACCTTTGTGTTACAACAGTGTTTAATCCACACTGTACAACCCACTTTTTGTAACCTTTGTGTTGCAACAGTGTTTGTCCATAGTTGGATTTTTTTTATTTTATTTTTTAAAAAGTTTTATTTATTTATTTTTTTAATTGAAGGCAGGGGTTAAATTAGGGTTCAGGAAGGGCTGAGTATTGCAATTTTTCAGCATTTCTTTTGTCAATTTGTAGTTCTTTTTTTTTTTTCTATGATTTCTCTTGTTCGTCCTTCAGATTAAAGACCAAGACACAGAAGCTCGCTACAGCAAGCTCGTTCAGCAGCTCCTCGACGATCATAAAGACGTGGTCACCCTTCTCGCAGAAGGATTTAGGGAGTGTCGCAAACACATTCAGGTATAAAAGCGTCAGTCTAGTGCCATTATTCCTTGACAGCTCCTTTACAGACGCATAACGTTTCTTTTAACCTGTTCATTTTTGTTTATATTCTATCTTAGGATGAGACGCTGGTTCGTAATTTCCTGGACACGACACTGACGTCTCGTCTGGGCATTCGCATGCTGGCCACACACCATCTCGCCCTGCATGAAGAAAACGTACGTTTCTTTACTCCACCAATTTGACTTTAGTCTATAAATAAGAGCCAAACACAAACCCTGAGAGTTAACACTTGGTGTTAAGTAATACCCGATTCCTCCATGACCTAAATGTAACGTCTAAATATAAATGGCCTTTTGCATTGACTTTGCACTTTTGCTGATTCAGAGAGCTAATCTCTCTCTCGCTTGTATAAACTTAAGCTGTGAATCATTACCGCATTTTCTGTGGTTACTGGATAGTTATTGGATATGTCTTAAACGTTACAGAACTAACATTTCACAATTAAACTTTTTTCTTTAGCACATATGCCTCTTGCTTTATCGCTGACTCTGTAATCTCATAGTTACAGTCATAGATAAAGCAGGTTTAAGTTGATGGGAAAACAAATAGGCCGCCGCTTAAGACCGTGTCAGACCTGTAATGAGATCTGCGACATCAAATTAGCTCGGGATTAAGGAATTATTTACAAAAGGGTCGAATGCTCACTGTAATGGGTGATAAGGTTGTGGACACATTCCTCTGGGAATCTACTTCATCTATCAGCGTTAGTAAAGTAGTTCAGTAAATGTTTGACATCTTCGGTTCGGTTTCTGCAGACATTTCAGAAATGTCGAGTGTTTTTGTACTTATGTATGTTGATCACCGGTAATGTGCTAAGAAAAGGTTTTTTCTGAGTGTCACTACACTGAAAATCAACAAACATTTTAATTTTAAGTGCACAGACAGCTAGGAGCACAAATTAAACAATAAGGGTAAAGTCTGAAAAACAGAAGTGGAAGTTATTTTGACTCTCTTCTATGCCAAAGACAAATTTTAGCGGCAATAAAAAGCAAAAAAAAATTTTGTTTTCTTCCCTTTTTTAATTTTTAAATTTTTTTTTTTTTTTTTTTTTTTAAATTAATGCAAATGACCTAAAACGAGTGGTTTTACGAAATGTTATTACCCTTTAGTCCCTGACTTTGTGTACTAGCACGACAATGTGTTTTTAACAGAGACTCCAAAAGTTAAGAGGGTTCTACTTTAAAAAATATTAGAAGTTGCTTTCGGCTGCTCCCTGTTCGGGGTCGCCACAGCGGACCAACTGGTCCGCACATCAACTTGGCAAATGTTTTATGCCAGGGTGCCCTTCCTGACGCAACAATCCCATTTTTCCGGGCTTGGGACCGGCACTGCATCCAGTGGCTGGGGTTGAGGCATTGGCTGGGAATCGATCCCGGGCCTTCCGCACGATAGGCGAGAAACCTACCACTCGCCACCAATGCCTTTGATATTAATGTGGAAAAAAATAAGAAATTTAAACTCGGCAGTATATTGTGTATATAAAAGTACAACCATTCATGGAAAACGTTTTGAATGATTTGAAGTCGATCAAGTTGAGGTTTACACGAGCTAATTTGTTAAAATGTCGGTTTACACGCAAGTATAGAAGCACAAGTAGGATATGAATTCGTAGGATTCTTAGGATTTTTTTTCTTAAGTGTATTTGATTTTACGGATACAAAATGTCTTGTGTAGGCTTGGAGGAACCATGTATGATAAAAATCTGTTTGTTATCCAGTTTAATGAATGAGGCCCAAAATCTGTAATGCCTTTTTTTTGATTATAGCTACAATTACGTTTCGCAAATGTTCCACAACGTTTAATGTAACTCTAAAAGGATTAGTAAAAAAAAATCATCATAATTCTTGGCAAATTGTTGTCATAAAAGAGGAATAACTGCACTGTAGCGACTGTAACTTCGCTTTGCACTTGGCCGCAACACACCACCTGATCATCGATTATTTTTATGTAGCACGCCTGGTTTGTTTGTTTTATTGCTTGCTTATTGTAGGTCATCGTCTTTATCATTTATTTTCAGCGCCCATGCTTGAATAAGGCTGTCAAAGAGCAAGCTGCTAATGTAGCTTAGCACGTTTAAGCTAGGCTAGCTAAGTTGAACTGTAGGAATGAGTTCAGGCATTACTGTTCAATACCACATGATTTTTTATTTATTTATTTTTCATTCATAGTGTGACTTTATTTAGGAAAGAACACATTTTGGGGCAAAACCAGAACTTGCTTTACCTTTTGGGTGATTTTGATTTATTTGTGAAAAAATCTGGTGAGGTGAGTCAGCGTTTTCTGTTTGTTAGCAGCTGAGAGTGGGGGAGGGGCAGGCGAAATCTGATTGGCTGTGTTTTTTGTAAACACCGAGTGTACATTGAGGCAGGTCAAAGTCTTTACACTTTACTGGATGATTACTGACTACAATGATGGCGTTTAAAGTGATTAATACAGATGAATCTACGCAGGAATGTGTGAGGGTGTTGTGTTCGTTATGTTGTTGTTGTCTTTTAAACAAAAACAGAAACCAAATTGCTGACTTTGCTAGTTTATCTTCTTTCCTGCAGTGACCTTTTAGATTTCTTTGCAATGATTAAACAGACCTGTACTGTTCATCAGTTTTCTAATTTTAAGGCTGTTAATCCACTGAAATCTTTGCACCTTTCTAACAAAGCTTTTATTTGCTTTGTTTTAGCCTGACTACGTGGGCATAGTCTGCAGACGTCTGTCCCCTAAAAAGATCATCGAGAAGTGGGTAGACTTTGCAAGGTGAGCCTGTCTCTTTATCTTGATCTCCCTGTCTGGTTTGTTACCTTACACACTCCTGTGTTTGCATTGTATGAGCGTTGCCCTGATTAGGACGCAACCTAAAGTTCAACGCGAAAGGACAACCCTTAAAGTTCATTCCAGGTGGTCAGCGTTCTTCAGTTTGATTGTTCAGGGTGGGGGATATCAGTTGTTTATGAAGGATCTAAAAATAGAACACGGCGCATTTATCAGGTAAAAGTAATCTTGCCTAAGAAGTAAAGCTCTGGAGATTGTAGGTTTCATCATATGTTTTTAACTTAGGAAGCCCTTCAGCTTGTACACTTGTAGCTATACAAAAACGGTCATGTTGTTGCAATGAACAGATCGTTCAACATCTCCACACAAAACTTGCCGAGAACAGAACTCAAGTCGGGGAAGTATACAGAAAGGGGAACGGAGCTCACAAATTTTCTATTTATCTCCAGTTTACGGCAGGATCAAGTGCACAGAGTCTTTAGTGTCCCGTTCTTTGCATGTTGGTGAATGACCGAACGGCTTCAAAAGAAAGAAGGAAAAAC
The DNA here is from genome assembly GCA_033459395.1 of Hemibagrus guttatus. NCBI lineage: Eukaryota > Metazoa > Chordata > Actinopteri > Siluriformes > Bagridae > Hemibagrus > Hemibagrus guttatus. The sequence goes on from JAUCMX010000027.1 coordinate 5,114,023, forward strand.
CCTGGAATAATTGTTATGGTTTCGAATCCAGGAAACTTGCATCTGACGGGAGCTGGTCCTCTGTTCTTTGTTTATTGAATGTTTTCAAACACTGAATGCTTTTCCAAATCCTAAAGTCATGTGGTTTGTTTGTAATTTTTGATATCCGGTTGAGGCGAAATCCAGACCTGATGCTTTTGTCCAAGGACAACTCTGGAACGTAACCATGGCAACGAGCACAATCATCCAATCAGAAAACAGTATTTTCAGCATCTGTGCAAACTTCATTTAAAATACAGATTTTGAATTTTCGTTTTTTTAAATGTATTAATAATCGTATTAAATTACTTTTATTGTTGATGATTTTCATATGCAAATGTGCCGCTCTGAAAACGAACCAGTTCTAGCTGTTCTGGCTTGTCAAGTTTGCAGACATTCATGACGTGCAAAAGTCATGCCGCAACTTTGAGTTTCACTATCTTCCATCACGCCCCAAAACCTGGATGTGATGGTGTTTTCCAGTGCTCTGTGTAGAGTTTTTGTCTGCGCTAGAGAGCTCATCGCTTCCCTTAAGCACTCTGTTCCTTCAGTGCCATGATCTGTCGGTGGCAGACATTTTAAATCCTGCACCATCAAGCAGAACGAGAAAGCATGATGAGAAAGCTAGGGTTTATAGAGCTAAATAAAGTCCTGTTAGTAACACCGAAACTCTTTGTCTAGTTTGGGGCGAATCCTCAATCCTAACGACCTCTGTGACCCTCACAGGCGACTGTGTGAGCACCAGTATGGAAATTCCCCACGCGTTCGCATCAATGGTCACGTGGCTGCCCGCTTCCCATTCATCCCGCTTCCCCTGGACTACATCCTGCCCGAGCTACTGAAGAATGCCATGAGGTAACACCATGATCAATACTCTAAATCTATTGGTATCCATGGACATATACCATGTCTTGATTTGTCATGGGCTATAACTCAAACATAAAACTGATCTTACAATTAATAATATTGACTAGTTTAGAACATCTAGACATCTGGTATGTTAAACAGACCTTACAGTGGGTTTGAAAGTGTGTGTGTGTGTGTGTGTGTGTGTGTGTGTGTAATCAGTAATGTTTATGCATTGTATTCTGTTGAAGAATTTCCTTCAGTTGCTTCATGACCTGAATAGCCATGTGCAATTTTTTTTTCCTGACCAAGACAGACCGCACAAGCGATCCATTGTTGTCTCAGAGAGATTTAATTTCCTGTCATCTCTTCTACCGACTATTTCTTGCATGGATCAGTTGTATCACAGCAATATGTCACGTTGTGATATCGTGCCAGAAGTTTAAACCTTTTGCTAAAAATACTACTACTGCTGATTCATTCAACTCGTGTGATGGACCTGGGATATAATCCTCGATTAATAATAAACGGATTAAAAACGTAACAATCGGTGACTTCGTGAAGTTTTCTGTAAGGAGATGTTTGTTTGCTGTTTATGTAAGGAGTCTCCAGCATCAGCACTTTGTCACATGCCACCATTTTACCGCATGGGAACATTTTCAAAACGGGGTGGTTTCAGTCCAACAAATTCCACATTGTTACTCCACATGTATAAAAAGTATTACGTGTCATGGAGTTAATGTGGAGGGAAATATCAAATTTAAGAATGTGAATTTAACTGTAGTCTCATTAGAACATTGCACCATGTAGGTTTTTTCCTTCTTTTTTTTTTTTTATAATTACATATATGGACATCAGCTGTTTTTGATCACTACAAGATCCAAAAGCAGATCCCGTTTTTTTCCTTTCCTTTTGATCATTCCCAAGTCGTTCGGTGAAGAACAATCGCCTCTAGAAGGAACAGCATGTCCTTGGTGACATGCCACAGTCCATAAAGCAGTGGCTGTCAGTTTTCACAGACTGAGAATGAAGGAGGATGAGTTGATGTGGGTAACAAACAAACAAAAAAAAACAGTATGTCCTGGTTATTAGATGTCTATGCATGGATATAATAGAATTGCAGTCATCAGGTTTTAGTACAGACAGTGCAAATGAAAAGATTATAGTTTGATTAGTAAGATAGAGATATATATGGTTGATTTATTGTTTCCTCAAAAACCATAGGGAATATTCCTTAGCACTTGCAACTACAGAATTTCATGTGCATTTGTCCTAAGGCACTCTACTCCTTTTAGACCAACAGGACTCTATTCTTGGCTCTTTCTTCTCTCTAATTCCCACTACAGGAAAATACCCTTAGAGCTGCTAAGTTCTTCCACCTTTCCCACAGCCTTTCTAGGATTTTGCTACTACAACCCTGCCTAGGATGACGCACTTCCTGAAGATGAACGTCTTAAGAAAAAACAAGTCGCATATTGAACTAAAACGACAAACAGACACTCGACTAAGACTCTGCATATGGAGTGGAGTGTGAGGGACAAGAAGACGACAGAGAAGTGTCTTGGCACGTTGTCCTGCCGAGAAGGAATGTCCTGGTCATCGTGTTTGAATTAAAGCATATCCTTATAAAAACAAAGAAAAAGTAGGCCAGAAGAAATCTGACGTGTTGGAATATAGACGTCGGGTGGGGGAGAAAACTCAAAAGATAATGGTGGTTGAAAAGAATCTGTTTGTATTCACAATAGAAATTTGTCACCAAAAAAGTGAAAACAAAGGTGTCATTCTTTTCTGGAAGGTCCTACAAGGCAGGCGTAATCACTAAGCATGTTCTGACCACAACCATCTTGTTTTCCTCACATATAAAGTCCTGGTAAACTCATAGCTGTATAGTTGTGCCACGATGTTTGCGTTATGCTTCATTTAATCCTCATTTTAAAAAAAGTGCTTTGTCTGTGGTTTTCTAGGGCCACGATGGAGAGCCACTTGGACACTCCTTACAACGTCCCAGACGTGGTGGTGACCATCGCTAACAACGATACTGACTTTGTTATACGGTGAGTGTGTTTTAAAGGTTCCACCTTTTTGTTCCATTACTTATGACGAACTGTGGTAGTGCATCAGAGGGGAAAAATAAACGAAATGCTTTAGACCTTTTGTTCATTGCATTGTTGCTCAGTACAGCTGAGCTAATGGTTTTTTTTTTTTTGTTGTTTTTTTTTTCTGACCCAGCATGACTCCATTTGAGCATCGAGGCTGTTGTCTAACCTTTTAAGTGTTTATTTGAGGGAAGGGAAACAGAGTGCTGCCATTAAGTAGAAAGAAGTCCATTAACTGGAGTTGCACTGTCACTGGCAGGCCGTGTTGAGTGCTGACAGTAAAAGATCTGTTTGCATTTGCCAGCACACACAAGGACCATGACCTAGTCAGCATTTTAACAACTTGCGGCACGGCACTTCTGTAGTAACGAAGCGTAATGTCCACCTGATCTCATTGTAGCTCTCTGCTGGAGAGCCACCTGGAGTATTAAACATTGAACCTGGATGTGAATTCACTATATTGCCAAATGTTTTGGGACACCCCTCCAAATCATTGAGTTCAGGTGTTTTACAGGGGTTGGGCTCGGCCCCTTAGTTCCAGTGAAATTTGTGAGGTCAGGCACTGATGTTGGACGAGACGGCCTGGCTCGCCGTCTCCGCTCTAATTCATCCCAAAACTCGCTCATCCATGTGTTTATGGACCTTGCTTTGTGCACTGGTGTGCAGTCATTTTGTAACAGGAAGGGGTCATCCCCAAACTGTTCCCACAAAGTTGGGAGCATAAAATTGTCCAAAATGTCTTGGTATGCTGAAGCATAAAGAATTCCTTTCACTGGGCCGAGCACAACCTCTGAATTTAATGATCTGTACGGGTGTCCCAAAACCTTTGCCAATATAGTGTCTAAGAATCCATAGATTCATCCAAGAGTCAGCTCTGTTTTTGTTCTCGTGCAGGATCTCGGATCGGGGCGGAGGCATCCCCCACAGCATCATGGATAAAGTTATGGACTACCACTTCAGCACGGCCGAGCAGAGCACACAGGACCCGCGCATGAGCAACCTCTTCAACACCTTGACCAACAGCGGCCCTCAGTCAGGCCCCATGCACGGGTGAGCGAGCTTTCTACCAGCGTTACGTAATTACAGTAACAAACCTGCTTATTAGGCAGACAGTCAGACGAAAGCTGATTACTGTATTGTTCACACGTTGCTTATTTCCATTTCAGCTCTCGAGACTTTCTTTCCTGTGTTTTGTATATTCTTCTTTTGTCAATGTTTCTGACACTATATTCAGTGCCTAACAAACGGAATCATCATGCAGACATTGACTGGAGCTATTTAAATCTGCAGGACAGTTGCGTTCTAGTCATATGATTTTGCCTCGGTGGTCTGAGCACTCGGGTCAACCCGATCCGGTGTAGACCAGTTTAACTGCAAGGGCTTTGGTATGATTTCATAACAACACTGCCCCCTTACTGTGAACCTTTCTCAAAGCACAGCTTGATCTGAAACACACACGTGAGTTAGTCAGCACTGACTCATCTCACCAGTGCTTACATGATGCATTCTCTTAAATGGACTCCATGTTCTTGATTTAAGGAGCTTATTTGTACTCCCTTGTACTTATCCTATGAACCTTATCACTGTTACCAGGACAAATAATACGAAAAGAGATTTATGAGATTTGTACAGAAATATAGCAGAGAAGTGTTTATTTTGGAGTAACACTGTTGGAGCAGATCAGTGAAGATCAAAGATCTATAAAGACAGAAACAAAAATATCGCCGGTCAAAGAATTTGACCTCAAATTTGACCTCAAACATCATGAATTTTGTGTGACCCCATGTCTTGACCACCGTACAATTTTTTTCATATAGGAATGAATGAATATTCTTTGCACTGATTGAAACGTCGTGTAGTTGTATGGAAATTATCCACATTTGAAAGGCAGCTGTAACACGAGCATTATTATTCACACAGTCACTGTGCACATTATACACATCTGTAAGAAAAAAAAAGACCTCCATTAGACGTATTCGTTCCCGCCTCCGCCATGTGTGTGTGAAGTGTGCATGTTCTCCCCGTGCCTCGGGGGTTTCCTCTGGGTACTCTGGTTTCCTCCCCCGGTCCAAAGACATACATTGTAGGTTGATTTGGCATCTCTAAATTGGCCGTAGTGTGTGATTGCGTGAGTGAATGAGAGTGTGTGTGTACCCTGCGATGGGTTGGCACTCCGTCCAGGGTGTATCCTGCCTTGATGCCCAATGATGCCTGAGATAGGCACAGGCTCCCTGTGACCCGAGAATAGATCGATAAGCGGTAGACAATGAATGAATGAATAGACGTATTCGAGCAAGTTATATAAGGTTTCCAACACTTCTGATAAACACACAGACTCTCAGCTCTCTCTCTCTCTCTCCCTCCTCTCTCTCTCTCTCTCTCTCTCTCTCTCTCTCTCTCTCTCTCTCTCTCTCTCTCTCTCTCTCCACACTTTCCACTATTGTCATGATTGTTGTCATCGTATCAAAAAAGTCCTATACTTGGATACACTCGCATAGTGTGTAGTACGTCAGCTTATGTTCTGACAGCCTTAGGTATTTTATACGCAATTTCTTAATATCTATTCTTAATCTGTCTGAATCTGTAGGTTTGGTTTCGGTCTGCCGACCTCCAGAGCATACGCCGAATATCTGGGCGGCTCGCTGGCCCTTCAATCCATGCAGGGAATCGGCACAGACGTCTACCTGCGTCTGCGGCACATCGACGGGAAAGGAGAGAGCTTTCGAGTGTGACACAGCAGCCGCAATCCTGCCAACCACCACGAGCATTCGTACTTCCACCAAAGGCCTGGAAGCTTCATTGTTCTCATCTTCACGGACATTGCTTTCTGTCCCTTTTTTTTTTTTTTTTTTTTTTTTTATATATAAGTAAAGGAAGGAAAAAATCAAGTGTTTTTAGAGAGGATTTTGAAGTTACAGAAGAGAAATTCATCTGGAAGATGGCACATTGAATAAGAATTGAACTCATGAAGGGGCTCGGAGCTCTTTAAGGTGACTGAGTGATGGTGCTCTCGGGCACGGATGCAGAGCGTAACCATATTAACTGCCTCACTGAAACAACTAGCCTGAGCAGACCACTGTGGAATTATTACTGTTTGGAAAAATTCACCTCCCAAAAAGCAAGGTTTTGTTTTTATCTAGGTTTTCTGCACAAAGCAGTTTGGAGAATTGAGAAAAAAAGAAAAAAAATTCAGGGTCTTTTTTTTGTGAGTGTATGTCCTGTTTGTCGTTCTCTCCAGGTTTTAGAATATTAAAGGTGTATTGAAGTAACAGTTATTCATATTTGAAGATGTTCTTCTTCAGGTGTCTTCCTGTATATGTGGCCTGCTTCAACTCGCATTCCAGTAGTCAGTTGTGAAATATAGGACGTTTTTGGCGTTTCAGGTTAGGTTTAATATAATAGCATTTAATCACAGCAGGCCAGGCTGTATTAACACCACTGGAAAGTGACTGTAGTGTATAACAGATTTGAACCTATGGAGGAATTTTGTCTTTAGCCTCCATAAAAGTTATAGTCAGAACATGCATGCTGAAGGACTGACGTTTGTAATTTAGTTTTTTTGTTTTTGTTTTTTTGTCCGATTTTGCCCTCTACAGGGTTAAGACTAGTATTACCGACGAGCCTACATATTTCATTATTGTGTACAAAGCTATGGACTAATCTGCACATGGCCAAATGATGGTGTGAGGTGTCCAGAATGATGTCAAGTCAAGGATGGGATCATTTTATTAAATTTTTATTTGTTGCTTTTTTTTTTTGTTTGTTTGTTGTTTTTCCCCTCTATAGATGCCAAATCTGCATAGTTTATGGGCATTATAAAAATAAAAAAAATCCAGATTGAGCAACCGTCTGCCTCACCTGTAGATTTCTTTTTCCATTACTAACCTTTAGTCCAAACCGTGTCTCTAGATATATTTCAAGTAAAGAAGATAACACTGGAATGCAGGAGTGCACAGTTAAAGGAAAATCATCAAACGGAGATACTGTTCTGACTCGGAGCCAGTGTCAGCATTTTATTCCTCTTCTACAGATCATACTTTTTCATAATTTACCCATTTATAGTTCCAGTGAAATGTTGGGATATGTCCAAATGAGTTCCTGTTCTCATTTATGTTGAAAGTGATGTGTTCGGATCGATCGAAACAGTCCTCCTCTCACCATCCTTTGATTATATTTCTGTCTGTTGAAGTTAATGAAAACAATAATGTTCCTAAAAGAAACAACAAAGTGTCTGAAAAATGCCCGGCAACAGCTTTTCCTCTGAGTGTTTTAAGTAAAAATGTTAACTCTGGAAACTCCATCTGAAAGTCCCCTCATGAAAAAAAACATCATATCACCAATTACAACACAAGTCCGTGTGTAGCTTAATATATAATATAGGATATTAATCCCATCTTCTGCGTAATCACATTTGAGGTGTAAAATGGACGAACTTGAAAGTATTTGCTCTGCATCTAGAGATTCGACATGGGAATGAATTCAATTCTAAAACTTTCCACATAAGGAGTAGATCTATTTTTAAAATGTGACCGAGCCATCTTTCCAGCCCTGAGGCCTGGATCCTTTTGTTTATACTTTGAAATGTTAAAGATGTAATATTTCTCATCAGATTTCAAACATTTCTTAGACGGTCTAAGTTGACTGACTGAAATGTATTTGAGGCAATATTTCTTCACACACAACAACATTTCTCCATGATGTCCATGTTACTGATGATGTCTGCCATGGATTCAGTTGATTTTTTTTTTTTTGTCTATTTTTGCTTGGGTTTTGTCCAGATTTGAGTTTGTATGTGGGTGTATTGTCTTCTTTTACACACATTCGACATTAAAAACCTTCACTAAGGGTGAGGCTTTGTGTTTACTCACTGAGCTTGTAGCGCTTGTTAAAAAAATTTATTTAAAATGTAACCTAACCCCAAACACTGTGTAGCTATCTGTAGTGCTATTTTAATCGTCCCTTTCAATTACTACATGTGGTAAAGTGGGCAATTTGTTTCTAGCAACAGACAGTAACTATAAACTACAGCAAATTGTGTGTGTTAAAATGTTCACAGAGTGTAGTCAGGGAAGGAGTGCCTAATAAAGCTGTCACTGAGAGTGAATTTAACACCTTACAGCTGCCCTCCTTTGGAACATGCCACAGTATTTTTCTTTTAAAATGTTTATTGGTTAAATAGAGAAAAGTCTTTCAAAACCAGCCCAAGCACATTTTTTAACGACATCCCCCCAAGGGAAAACTGACAAAAAGTAGATAGATTAAAAAAAAAAACCTGAGCAACGAGCAACCTTACCGCGCATGCGCGTTTGGCAGCGCGGCGGAGGGGGGATTTCCGGTTCAACTAAGATGGGCAAACGCGTGTCACGTGACCTGTCGAAGCCCAAAAGAGGAGGACCTTTAAAGACGGAAACAAAAATATCGCAGGTCGATTGAGTTTCACCGAGACTTCGCTGGGCATGTGTCACCTGCAGTCTGATCTGCAAACAAAAAAAGCAAACTCAATTCTTTGTTTTTCTGCACCGGAACCTTGAACGCGAAGATTTTTCAGTAGACACTCAAAACAGAAGGTGAGTGAGTTATCGCGAGAAAAAGCGTGACTATGAAGAATCCCGACTGGTATGTTGGGCTGGGTGTCTATTAGTCATAATAATTCTACGCAGGGCGTAAAAGATTATACAATGTCGTAAAATGTAGAGCGCATGTGTAGGAGTGAGGAATGTATTTAGGACGCAGCCGATGTCTGTGATAAATGTGATGGGTGAAATGTTATGAAGATTTGTAGCGTTGCTAATCACTCACTTAGTGCCCGGAAATTACTGATTACCTCAAGTTCAGGGAGAGCCTTGTTTGTTTGTAGCGCAAAAAATGTAAAAGCAGACATTATTATAAGACAGTAATTTATCTAGCTTGTGATGTTTCTTTTGGGCGTGAATTTTTTTTTATTCCTTTCTGACGTGGCAAGTGTTATGGAAAAGCCTCTCTCTGACAGCTGACTAAACGTGGTGCGTTAATAATACTAATTGTCTAAAATTCATTTAATTTTTATGCTTGACAGCGCGATAATGTTTATTTGTGAGGTTCATATTATTCTCCTACTTCATAAGGAACTGATTTAAGGTTTCTTCTTTCAGAGATGTGCAATGAAAGCTATCCATAAAGGAGGGGAAACCCAACCGTGTGAGTATCAGCATTACAGACACAGTCCCGGCTTCTGAATGAACATGAGAAATAATTGAAAGCTTTCTCCATTTTCAACAATATTTAAATACATAAATTAATAGCTTCTGTACTTCTTGAACCTTGAGGAGGACTGGTCCTCGTTTATTTAAATCAGCCACCAAGCTTCATCTTCATCAACTCTATGCAAAGAGCAAATCAGTGGACTTTTCCAGATGTTGCTGTTGTTGTTGTTGTTATTATTATTATTATTATTATTATTATTATTATTATTATTATTATTACATCTAGTTGTTAAAACAAGAACCGCAGCCAACAATAATAGAGTCCCACTGGGGCGACAATCATGCTGCCCCGTGGTCTCGCTCCCCTGTGGAAAAAGAAATATATCGTGTGGGTGATGTCTATACACCTGAAATGCATGTGCACCACAGTGACCATGTTTCCTGTTCCTGTAACCTTGGTTTCGAACTGACAACCTGCCAATCAGTAGTCCAACACCTTAACCACTAAGCTACCACATCGCCCACATATAAATGTGGGTCCCACCATCTCTCAGAGAAAAAGGTAGGTATACATCTAGACTCTTCTCTGTTCTGGCACCGAGGTGGTGGAACGAACGTCCCCTAGGTATCCGTACGGCCGAGTCTCTGACCGTCTTCAAACGGCAACTGAAGACTTGCCTCTTCTTGAAGTACTTAAACTAGCTCTTATTTTTCCCTGTTTATGTATTATGTTACAAAGTTTATAAAAAAAAAAAAAAAAAAACCCAACTCAGTGTTTAGGCTAATGGTATCCCTAGTTTAAACCAGTGTTAATGTATTCAGTGACCGAGAACTAAAGCACTTTTGTACGTCGCTCTGGATAAGAGCGTCTGCCAAATGCCAGAAATGTAAATGTTAAATGGCTCAAATCAAGCTACTACACCAAGGGAGTCCAGTCTTATCTGTGAGGGCTGGTCCAGTCGAGCAGGAACCACACCAGATTCCACCCGTTTAATCAGTTGATCTCGACTTTCAGTAGACTGTGTAAGGAAGGTGTGGCTTCCGCTTGCTTGGAAGGAAAACCTGCCCCCAATCCGGCCCTTTCAGGATAAGATTGGACACCTTGGTTTATATAATTGTATGCTGTCAACTCTCATTTGCACATTACAGCACAAGATGATGCTTACAGCATAACTCAAGCGTGATCCTCCTTGTTTGTTTTTCCTACACAGTGGCCATGAACAGCGAACTCCACGTTCCCATGGCCCCGCCCACAGCCGGGATGTCCGATCAGCTCCAGGACGGTGGAGGGATGGATTATCGGGACTGGGTCCGGCGTAGCTATCTGGAGCTGGTGACCTCCAACCATCACTCTGTGCAGGCGCTCTCATGGAGGAAGCTCTATCTGAGCAGGGCCAAGCTCAAAGCATCTAGCCGCACGTCTGCCTTGCTGTCCGGCTTCGCCATGGTCAGTAGGCATGTGTGATTGGTACATTCATATTTAGTGAGAGAAACCACCGTGGCTGTTGTTTTGGATTTTGTAGGTTGTAGAAACATGCCATTTTGAGGTAATCAGGTTTTCAGCAACGATTTCAGGAAGCATCTAACTCCTCCGTGTTAATTCTGACAAGGACAATGCGATCTGAACATATCGATGTAATCAAATAAAGTCCAGCTATTTATTTGAGTATGTTGATAAATATTTATTCCTTTCTGTGTGAAAATCCCTGTCGTGGTCCTAAGATTAGCCCTGTATCTCGCACAAGACTTTGAAAACAAGTGAGTCCTTCATCTCCCTGGTCACACCTCACATGACTGTTTTTCGAGTGCACGAGCACGTGGTGAAAACTTTCCCTGAAATGTTTGGTACTCTCCCTTCAGGTAGCCATGGTGGAGGTGCAGTTGGAGGTGCAGTACAACTACCCGCGTGCTCTGCTTGTGGGCTTCAGCGTGTGCACCACCGTGCTGGTGGCTGTTCACCTGTTTGCGCTGCTCATCAGTACGTGCATCCTGCCCAACGTGGAGGCGGTGAGCAACATCCACAACCTGAACTCAGTGTGCGAGTCACCACACGAGCGCATGCACTACTACATCGAGCTGGCCTGGGGCTTCTCTACGGCCCTCGGCATCTTGCTTTTCCTCGCAGAGGTCGTGCTGCTGTGCTGGATCAAGTTCCTGCCAATAGACTCGGGGACAATTTCTAAACAGGGGGCGGAGGGACCACCTGTGGGTACTGTGCCCGTCTCTGAGCCGGGCCACAGCGGCTGGCAGGCTGCTCTCGCCTCTACTATCATCATGGTGCCTGTGGGGCTCATCTTTGTCATATTCACTGTGCACTTCTATCGCTCGCTGGTGCGCCACAAGACCAAGCGCCACGACCAGGAGATCGAAGAGCTGCACAAGATCAAGGTGCAGCTGGATGGCCACGAGCGCGGCCTACAAGCCGTGTGATCGTCAGGGATTTTCTTAATTAGTTTTCGCTTCTTGGTGGTCACCCTATCTTTACGCCTATATGCACCTTTAACTTTGCTAGCTGTCATTTTTTTCACGCATTTTTAAACGAAAAAAAAAAAAACGCAACAAATTGTATGTAGCCTGTTTACAGAATTGCACCAAGGGCTTTTTTCTGCTTGATTTTTTTTTTTTTTTTTTTTTTTTTCAATGAGTTTCTGTCCGATTCTGTTGCCATGCTTCAAAACCCAACTGACGCTTAATAGGAGCACTATCTAGAATTTACTCTTCAGTTTCCCCTTTAGCTAGCTATGTGGTGTTTATACAGGGGTGGACATGTCATAACTTCATACTAACATAATGCTAGGTTACGAGATCGCACGTGAAAGATTTAAGTCATGTACCACAATATGTTTAAAACCTATATAAGCTAAAGTCATCGAAAACGATGAACGTGAAATGTACTTATCCCGGGCTGCTGATTTGTCCACCCCTGTTTGTTAGAGGTCTGTCAACTGATCCTAGTTCAAGTATGTGATGCAAAGAACACAGGAGTGCTCGTTACAGTAAGCAGTAAAGCTGTGTAGGCGCACAGCCGAAGTGCACCAGATATGCAACAATGATAAATCGGTGTGTTTTGTTGTTGTTGTTTTTTTTTGGCGAACAATGTAGTGTTACGTCTTTTTTTTTTTTCTTTTTTTTAAATACAGAGGAGTCGACTCTGTTCACCCTTACCATGAGTAGAAGTTCAACAGTCCATGTTGGTCTTTTGAATAACTTTATAGAATCATTTCATAGCAACTGATATGCTTACAGTCTTAATCTCTTAACCGTTGTAAACTCGATAAAAAAACAACAGTGCACATTTCAGTATTTCTAAGCAGTCTGTTTGAAGCACAAACCCGAATCTGAGTGTAGTGGTGTGTGTGTGTGTGTGTGTGTGTGAGAGAGAGAGAGAGAGACACACAGTGTTTGTGTCAGTTTGCATTACAGGTGGTTTACATTAGGAAACGGCTGAACGTTTGTGCCCAGTGTCTTATAGTGACTGAACATGTCCCAACTTCCACTACTTATCACTTCAGCGACGCGGCAACACTGAGCTCATCTTCATCCTCTAGGCTCAAGACGCCTTCTCTGAACTTTTACTTAACAGAAACACACACGGACAACATTCCAAAGTGTTTTTTGACCAACAACTGCCTGCCTTATCTCAAAAACGAGACATAGAAAGTGCACTTGTAGTGTAACGGACGACGAGTAGATGAGTCGTATTTCCCCAACCACGATTATGATACAGGAAGCTGTGTTACAACAGAAATATGTGCGTCCTTCACTTGTCGGAATGTTACTGTGGGGTGTTTATCAATGCACAAACTGATATTTATGTACTCTATCTATTGATATTAAAACTGTACAAATCACTTGATGTCCATTTAGTGCCAAAGGCCCTGAAGAGGAATCATTGACCAAAATAAAAAGCAGTAAACATCACTAAAAAACTTCACTCTGCGTGGGCAACGCGCCACGTGATTTTAGACGTCCTTGTCAAAGTGGACACGCCTTCTTCTCATGCACAATCTATAACGAATGTCTTGTCACGTTGCATGTTTTACAGCTGTTACAGCTGTTTTTTCAGTCAACAAACCTGTATGTTAATTTATGTCGAATAAACACCTTATTTTGTTTACTTTCTATCCATCACACAAAAGCCTGGTGAATATTAAATGGTTATATTGCTTCTTGAGATATCTATCCATCTATCTCTCTCTCTCTCTCTCTCTCTCTATATATATATATATATGTGTGTGTGTGTGTGTGTGTGTGTGTATATGTATAAACTGATCAGGCATAACATTATGACTACTGAAGTGAATAACACAGGTTACCTCCTCATCATGGCACCTGTTAGTGGGTGGGATATATTAGGCAGCAAGTGAACATTTTGTCCTCAAAGTTGATGTGTTAGAAGCAGGAAAAATGGGCAAGTGTATGGACTTGATCGAGTTTGACGAAGGGCCAAATTGTGATGGCTAGACCACTGGATCAGAGCATCTCCAAAATTGCAGCTCTTGTGGGGTGTTCCTGGTCTGCAGTGGTCAGTATCTATCAAAAGTGTCCTTTAAGTACTGTAAGTTGTGAGGTGGGGCCTATGGAGGACTTATAAAGGACTTAATGGAACTGCTGCTAACATCTTGGTGCCAGATACCACAGCACACCTTCAGGGATCTAGTGGAGTCCATGCCTCAAGGGGTTCAGGGCAGCAAAATGGGGGACACAAACAATATTAGGCAGGTGGTCATAATGCTATGCCTGATTGGTGTATATATGTAATATTCTTTTTATTAGTATAGAGACTAGGTCTAGAAACGAGGAGGTGACTTGGCAGATTTTTTATCGCTTGATCGTATGCAAAATGAGACGTAACATCTGAGCCTGGCACCGAGACAGCTGGCGCAGTGAAAGCACTCAGTATGCCTGAGAAACTCTGTCTCCTTGGAAACCGGATCAAATTTGCCTTCATTTTCAGCTCAGAGCGGGGGCATTCAGATTATGGATGAAGAGCCATGATTCAAATCCTGGTTTTCGAACCTTGATGACAAGTTTCATGCTCCCAACTTTGTGGGAACAGTTTGGAGATTTTGCCCCATGATGGGTCGGCACCCTGTCTAGTGCCTGGGATAAGCTCCAAGTTCTCTCGTATCCCTGAGTAGGATTAAACAGTACAGAAAATGGGATGGACGGATTGCTCAGTTCCTAATTATATCTAATTATAGTCAGGTGAAGCTTAATGAATCTTAACGAGGGAAAGCGTGAAGCCAGTTGTATAAAAAGACCTCATGTAGACGTCTTGAGAAACAGCAAGCATGATCTAGCAGGTAATCTTCAAATTGCCTTTAAGACCCATTACCACACCTTGACCTGTGGGTGTTATGAACACTGTAGATGTCTTCCTGAGCTTTCTGTTTGCATGTTAAACAAATCTGGTTGTGCTTTTCATTGCTTGTTTTGCATGCTGTGCAAAACTGGTGTTATTTCAGCAGCAGCTATGATGAGTTAAAAACATGGCTGACTTGGTATTGGTACCTTCAAGTGTCTCTGACCAGGGTCTGATTGTGTTTAATCTTCTCTCTGAGCTGCAGTGTTGGAGTTTCTTTACTCCGTCCTTCTGCAACAATGTTGTCTTTTCTCTCTGTGTGTGTATTCCAGACTCCGAGTAAGCATCTCAGGGGGCACTCTTGCTGTGGACCTCTGGAGGCAGCAGGTCATGGATCTGGGAACAGCTATATTTAGGTTTGCTGAGTGACCCTCCAACTTGGATTACTTTCTGTTGAGCTCTACGTCCTCGTTCTTGCAGCTCAAATTTATTTTTGCTCTTCTGTGTTGACGTTGTACAAGGTTGGAATTGCTCTGTATGTAATGGGGAGGGGATGTCCATGTTATGGAGGAAAAACCAACATGCCAAGATGTTGTTGTGGGTGGTTTTTTTTTTTAATTATTATTAGTTTTTTTAAAACTTCATTTGAGTCAATTCCAGCCAGTTGATGGACTGTGTGTCTTGGTGCCAAGAAGCTGGCTGGGGGTTTGGACTCAATAATAATAATAATAATAATAATAATAATAATAATAATAATAATAATAATAATAATAATAATAATAATAATAATAATAATAATAATAATAATAATAATAATAATAATAATAATAATAATAATAATAATAATAATAATAATAATAATAATAATAAAAAATCTGAATCAATTAAGTTGGTCTTCTGTATGGTGTCTTGAGTGGAATTAAGACTCGAACAATGCTTTCCAAAGATCAGGAATTTAGTGTTTGCCATTAAGAGGGATATCAAACTCTGAGGATGTTTGGGTAACTGGGATTATAATCATACTAATGCATCATAAAACAAGTTTTTTTTTTTTTTTTTTTTTTTCCCTTCTTAAAGCCATTCTATAATTTTTCACAGCATGTATAGCTGCTAGTTCTTAAACCTGATCAAATACTCTCCATGTTGGATTAAATTGAATAAAAATTTTTTTTCTGCAGCAACAGTATTGTTTGTAACGCTAGGTTAATGGTACAACTTCCTGTTACAGCTTTCGCAACTCTCTCCTGCACAATCTGCATGTTTGTAAGAACAAAATTAAGGATTACTGATTAGAAGGAAATTAGTAATGCTAAGGTCAGTGCTGATTCAGTGAGTTCATGCCAAGATGGCTGACTTTAATCCATAAGTGTGTGTGTGTAAAGCACAAAAAGGTGTTTGTTTTTTTTTTTGTTTTTTTTTTAAGCACTAAAATGTGCATCAAAGCCAGCATTGGTCACAGTGGTCCAAAGGTTCAATGTGAGTGATTTGTGGTTTTGTGAACTTTTGATTTGGCTCTTCTCGAGTCGACGCCCATGTGTAAGGTGAGTAGTGGTGGATTTTTTTTTTTTTTTATAGGAAGTGCCCAGTCAGGATCAGGATGGACACTGGGATGCTGAATGTTTGTTAGTGCATATGTGTGGTATCTTTCTAAAGTAGGGAAAGAATTGCATATGTAAAATTAATTGAATGGTATTTCATAAAGTAATGTCGGCCATAATTAGCTTAATAATTACCTTTTAAAGAAGGTCAATTATTGGTCATAATATCACAAACTTTGTCTGGTTTGTACAAAAAAAACAAATTAATGCAAGATGAGTCAAATTATCTGACTCCCTTAAGTCAATTTCCCAGCATGCATGATCACATGATCAGTTTGGTCTATGCATCTGGAGAATAGATCTTAATTAAGTGCTGTAGTTCAGATGGGTAGCCTGTTAGTGGACACCTGTGGTTAGTCCTCACGTATGTGTAAATGCAGCGGTAACAGAAAACGTAGCCGGACGTGGCCAGGGCCGTGTCGTTACTGCGCACTTTCCTGCAAAGCGGACACACTTTATTAAGCCCCAGTGCAACATCCTGATCCTCCAAGTGAAGAGGAGGTGGAGGTGTAGGGAGAGAGGTGAGGGACTTCATAGTGGTCTGGTTCTCTGAAGAGTACCACCACTCCAAGAACTGCAGGAAAAACACTCCTAAAGACAGACTGGTGGAGAGAGATACGGCTAGGCTGCCATGCACTGTAGAAAAGATGCTCTGCAACCGTCCTCCAAAGCTGAGGAAAAAGAATTTCATGATTAGTGATTTAATATCAGCATACGAGACAATTCGAGTGATATGCTCAGCATTACATTAAAGGTGCAATTTGTAAATTTACTAAATGTATCTAGATAATACATAATAATAGATATAATAAACATTTTAAAGAACACTGGAATAAAAAGATGTTTGGCAACATTGCTGTAATTTAACTCTTGAGAATTTGCTCATTTCAGGCTTTTTACATTTTTTTCCAGGCCAGAAATGAGACACAGTCCAGAAATCTATCTAGTGCCACCCCTTTTCTCTAAAAAGCCAAATCATGAGTGACATGAAAAGTGCTTGTGTCTTGTTAATTATAATGATTACAATACAACTGTGGATTCTTCCTTTAAGTAAAAATTATCATGAACACAAGATACACTGTTCAAAGGATGCGAAGTGCTTCATGTGTTTCCGCTCACCTCTGACTGGAGCTCAGTGCTTGTCTTGCTGGCTGGAGATCTAAGCTGCGAATATCCTGAGCAGTCAGATGGGACAATGTGACTCCCGCCAGCCATAGCAGGGGCGAATGTGTGCGCGTCTTGCCAAAAATGTACAGCAACTGATGACAAAAACTCCAGCCATCCCACGCCATACAAACATAAGGATAGGCAGCCAGGAAGGCTCTGTACATCTTCTGAGCAAGACTCTGGGGCATCCGTATCGAGAAGTCATCCTCGTCTCTCTGACGAGCCAGCACTTTCTCCAGTTTGGTTCGGAGGTACGGGAGGAGCACGAGGAGAAGCAGAGAGCGCACGTGTCTCCTGCGGCCGAGACCATGATGCGCCAGTCTGCTGTCGTCCGGGCCCGAGCGCTTTAACCCGTAGAAGTTCTCAGAAAAGGAGGCGCTGGTGCGTAGTAGGAAGTGGTGCTGCAGCAGGAGGTCAAGGATGGTGTAGATCTCATCAAACTTCCTCCAGAGGATGCCATAACGAGCAGGGCTGGATTCAGCCAGGATCTACAAAAGCATCATGTAAAAAGCAATAAGCACAAGTGAGTCATACTGTTCAAATAGTCATTCAATGCAGATTCATTTTATTTTACTGATTTAAATAGACTTGAAATTAGTACGTAGATCTTTTAGCATTTATCGGGCAGAATGGTGAATGAGGGGTTCGCTGCAAACCCATTAATTTCAAACCATTTATATAAAGGATTGTGATACAAATCAATTTTTTTAATTCTGTTGTCCTTTCACAATGTTTCTCAAACTTCATACTACCACTGCTGGTCTTTTTTTCAGTTTTTAATGTTCTGTCTTCTGTTTTCTGCTCACTGCGGTTTTAAAGAGTGCCTATCTGAGTTACCATAGACTTCCTGTCAGGTCGAAACTGTTCTTTGACTTCAGAACATGAACTGACTTCTCTCTCATCAATAAGGTGTTTCCACTGCTCACAGTTTTTTTTTTTTTTGTACCATTCTGTGTAAACTCTAGAAACTATGTGTTAAGTAAACAAACAAACAAATCCCAGAAGATAAGCAGTTTCTGAACTATTCAGGCCTGTCCGCCACATTCTGGTGTTTCACCTGAACATTATCTGAAGCTCTTGATCTAAAGCGGCATGATTTGACGTCATTTCCGCTTGGCAGATGATTAGCTAATTAGATAACTGGATGAATGACGTGTATGCATCAGCTGTACAGGTGTTCCTAAATGTCCGGTGAGTGTAAACAGTGCAAAATTAACAGTAAACAGTAATTACGCAGCAGTTATTAAATAAAAACATCTTTACACAAGAAATAAAATGGTAAACAGAGAAGACTCTGACAGTCTGGGGTGCGATTACCTTTAAGCAAGATTAGAAGAATTATTTTAGTTACTTACTTTAACGGCATGCTGAAGTGCAGGTTTAACAGCACTCATCAAAGAGTCCTGAGCTAAAACTTCAAAAATAGAGGGCCTTCCTTCACCTGCTGCTGTGGTCAGATGTGCTCCTCGTTCCGCCATCGTGGTGGGTTTAACAGTATATAATTGTACTTTTATTAGCAAGCAAAAGGCGGATCAAATAATATCAGTTATTCGAATAGAACAAGCATTCCCAGCCAATGCCTCAACCCCAGCCACTGGATGCAGTACCGGTCCCAAGCCCGGAAAAATAGGAGGGTTGCGTCAGAAAGGGCATCCGGCGTAAAACATTTGCCAAGTTGTTGTGCGGACCAGTTGGTCCGCTGTGGCGACCCTGAACAGGGAGCAGCCGGAAGCATTTTTTTATTCGAATAGAACAAGCAATCGCATTTTATATATATATATATATATATATATATATATATATATATATATATATATATATATATATATATATATATATATATATATATATATATATATATATATATATATATATATATATATATATATATATATATATATATATATTTATGTATGTGGGTTGTTGTTTTTTTTTACACAATTTCACACTTACAAATGCAGCACATAAAGTGTAACAATTTGGAAACGTATTAATATAAATATCTCAATTCCTAGTGCTACATTATAATCGCTCCGTGTTGACCCTTAAACTCTGTTTAAACTCCGGTTTAAAGTTCCGGTTTTTGGTTTTTCCGGGAGGCGCTCCATCTTTTCCCACCGTCTTTACAGCTGTGGCCTGAAAACGGGCAAAAGCGCATAACTACACTCCAACCCACTGGGCTCAATAGACAGCGTTTGTATTTTGTAGTTTTGTTTATCTCGCTGTTTCTATACGGAAGGTGAGGTGTGCGTTTGTGATCTCTGTGTGATTACTTACAGCTATTTAATCGGTATGTTAGCTTCGCGGCTAGCAGCTCCGTTAGCTTGATTTTTTCAGCAGGAAGGATTAGCAGCAACACCCATGTATCTAAAAAAAAATAGAAATAAAAATAACATTTCGCTGCTAACTTCCAGTTTAGTACACAAAGTACACATATTTTAACTGTTTTTTCTTCAAAAGGGGAATATTTGACTGTAAATTAATTGACATTGCTAGTGGTTGTGTGTACGTTAACGTTTAACTGGATTTAAAAAAAAAAAAAAAATTTCACATTATTCCCTTGCATAAATTGTACACATAAAATGATTACAATCTTGTATATTTAGATATTTATACTTATATATTTTTTCGCTGTCTTGTATATATATTTTGTGTCAATATGATACAGCTCCACTGTTATGCTAATATTATACACTCTGTTTGTTTCATTAATGTAGGCTTTTTATTTCCTCCAGTTGACCTGAAAACCACTCAGAATGACAGACTCCAAGTACTTCACCACAAATAAGAAAGGTAATACATACATTCAGTGACCTCTATTTTGTGAAATAAGGAAAAAGGAAAGTTTACACACCTAGAGCAGGTTTATGGGGTGCTACAGATGCAGCTCTGTAGCTTGACGCCACCACCATGCTTCACCATGCACATCCAACATGATTCAGCCCTGGGATAAAATTGACGACTGCTCACTTACTTGAACGTGAAACCCCTGTGTTTTAAAGGCAGTGACGTTAACACCTGCCTAATATTGCCCCCCTTTGGCTGAGGAAAACAGCCCTGACCCGTCATGCACTGTGTATTCTGACACCTTTCTATCAGAACCAGCATTAACTTCTTCAGCAATCTGAGCAACAGTAGCTCGTCTGTTGGATCACACGGGCCAGCCTTCACTCCCCACATGCATCAATGAGTCTCAGCCGCCCATGACCCTGTCGCCGGTTCACCACTGTTCCTTCCTTGGACCACTTTTGATAGATACTGACCACTGCAGACCGGGAACACCCTACAAGAGCTGCAGTTTTGGAGATGCTCTGATCCAGTGGTCTAGCCATCACAATTTGGCCCTTGTGAAACTCACTCAAATCCTTACGCTTGCTCATTTTTCCTGCTTCTAACACATCAACACTGAGGACAAAATGTTCACTTGCTGTCTAATATATCCCACCCACTAACAGGTGCCATGATGAGGAGACATGATAAGGAGACATAAAATAATATTTTCTCAGACAAAATATGTTTTAGTGTGGTTGTGATGTTTTCCCAAAAGTTCTACCTCTGTCTCATCTGACCATTATGAAGACATTTTGAATTCTGTTGCTTGAAATCTAACCTTAAAGGTGGAAAAAGATCGGACACATCTTGGTTTCATTTTGTGTACAGCCTTTTTAACAGGGGTGTGTAGACTTTTTCTTTCCATTGTATCTATAGCTTAGCAATGAAACACATACACCTAATGGGGAATACTCATGCTGTTCTTTCTCTCAGGAGAGATATTTGAACTAAAAGCTGAGCTGAACAATGAGAAAAAAGAGAAGAGGAAGGAAGCGGTGAAAAAGGTCATCGCCGCCATGACTGTGGGCAAGGACGTGAGGTAGGATTGCTTTATTATGTGTCCTTTCTTTTGCTTCAGGCTAAGGATCAAGCTCAAAGCCAAAGCCATTTGCTTTATGTGTTGATCTGATGCACTCCAGCTGCTGTGTCCAGTCGTTTAGTACTTTTAACTGCAGTTGGCATTTTCAGTAGAGAAACCCTCGAAACACTAAATGGACATTTCTAAACACACCACCAGCATTAGCTGTTTATTTAAAAGACTTTTATTACTTTCTCTCTGTTTTTTTCCTTAATCTTTTCTTTTCCCCTTCTTTTGGTTTCTTTCATTTTGTTTGTGTTTGTTTCTTTTTCATGCTCTTTGTTTCTTTCTCTCTTTCAATTCCCCCCCTTTCTTTCTTTCTTTCTTTCTTTCTTTCTTTCTTTCTCTCTCTCTCTCTCTCTCCTTCTTTCTTCATTAATTTCCTTCCGCTCTTTCTTTCTTTGTTTCTTTCTTTGTTTCTATCTTTCCTCCTTTCTCCATTAATTTCCTTCCACTCTTTCTTTCTTTCTTTCTTTCTTTCTTTCTTTCTTTCTTTCTTTCTTTCTTTCTCTCTCTCCTTCTTTCTTCATTAATTTCCTTCTGCTCTTTCTTTCTTTCTATCTTTCTTTCTATCTTTCTTTCTTTCTTTCTATCTTTCCTCCTTTCTCCATTAATTTCCTTCCGCTCTTTTTTCCTTTCTTTTTTTCTTTCTTTCCTTTTTTCTTTTTCTTTCTTTCTTTCTTTCTTTCTTTCTTTCTTTCTTTCTTTCTTTCTTTCCTCCTTTCCTCCTTTCTCCATTAATTTCCTTCCGCTCTTTTTTTCTTTCTTTTTTTCTTTCTTTCCTTTTTTCTTTTTCTTTCTTTCTATCTTTCTATCTTTCCTCCTTTCTCCATTAATTTCCTTCCGCTCTTTTTTTTTTTCTTTTTCTTTCTTTCTTTCTTTCTTTCCTTCCTTTCCTTCCTTCCTTCCTTCCTTCCTTCCTTCCTTCCTTCTTCATTAATTTCCTTCCGCTCTTTCTTTCTTTCTTTCTTTCGTTAGTTTTTTAACAATTTATTAAAAAGTTTCTCCCCTTGTGTGTGCTGTGTGTTTAGTTTCCGTTTTTCCTAATTGTTCCACACTAATAAGATCATATCCCATTTGGTTTTACTATAAACAACTTATTGCTCCAGGCGGGGTTGAAATATCTGTGCTAGATTAATGACTGATTTACATGAACAGTTTATAAGGAGCAAGAGTCTCCCAGCTTCATCAACCTACTGCTAAACTAATACGGTGATCCACAGTGCAGAATTGTAATCTGGTGTTGATGATGATGTGTCTTTTCCCTCTTCAGCTCTTTGTTTCCAGATGTGGTGAACTGCATGCAGACGGATAACCTGGAGCTGAAGAAGCTGGTGTATCTCTACCTGATGAATTACGCCAAGAGTCAGCCTGACATGGCCATCATGGCTGTCAACAGTTTTGTGAAGGTCAGCATATCTCCTGGTGTTAGAGAAGTGATCTGAGACATGACTTGTAGTCAAGGAGACACACAGAGGATCTGGTACCTAACCCATGATGATTTTAACTTCTTCCGTGTGTTTCTCTCCCAGGACTGTGAAGACCCGAACCCTCTTATCCGTGCCCTGGCCGTGCGCACCATGGGCTGCATTCGCGTGGACAAGATCACCGAGTATCTGTGTGAGCCTCTGAGGAAGTGCCTAAAGGACGAAGACCCATACGTGAGGAAAACGGCGGCCGTGTGCGTGGCCAAGCTGCATGACATCAATGCACAAATGGTGGAGGATCAGGGCTTTCTGGATTCCCTCAGGGACCTGATCGCCGACTCCAACCCGATGGTGCGTAACAGTGTGTGTGTGTGTGTGTGTGTGTGTGTGTGTGTGTGTGTGTGTGTGTGTGTGTGTGTGTGTGTGTGTGTGTGTGTGTGTGTGTCCAGAAAGACAAGTAAGAGTTCCAGATGCGTCCCTCTTATCTATCCATTCATCCATCCAGTGGCTTCTTTCATTTCTTTATTCCTTTCCTCCATCCATCCATCTATCCATCCATCCAGTGGCTTCTTTCATTCCTTTTTCCTTCCATCCATCCATCCATCCATCCAGTGGCTTCTTTCATTTCTTTATTCCTTTTTCCATCCATCCATCCATCCATCCATCCAGTGGCTTCTTTCATTTCTTTATTCCTTTCCTCCATCCATCCATCCATCCATCCATCCATCCATCCATCCATCCAATGGCTTCTTTCATTTCTTTATTCCTTTTTCCTTCCATCCATCCATCCATCCATCCAGTGGCTTCTTTCATTTCTTTATTCCTTTCTTCCTTCCATCCATCCATCCATCCAGTGGCTTCTTTCATTTCTTTATTCCTTTCTTCCTTCCATCCATCCATCCATCCAGTGGCTTCTTTCATTTCTTTATTCCTTTCTTCCTTCCATCCATCCATCCATCCATCCATCCAGTGGTTTCTTTCATTTCTTTATTCCTTTCTTCCTTCCATCCATCCATCCATCCATCCAGTGGCTTCTTTCATTTCTTTATTCCTTTCTTCCTTCCATCCATCCATCCATCCAGTGGCTTCTTTCATTTCTTTACTCCTTTCTTCCTTCCATCCATCCATCCAGTGGCTTCTTTCCTTCCTTCCTTCCATCCATCCATCCATCCAGTGGATTCTTTCATTTCTTTCTTCCTTTCTTCCTTCCATCCATCCATCCAGTGGTTTCCTTCCTTCCTTCCTTCCTTCCTTCCTTCCTTCCTTCCTTCCTTCCATCCATCCAGTGGATTCTTTCATTTCTTTATTCCTTTCTTCCTTCCATTTTTACGTTTTTCTTTCTTATCCTGTACTTTCTTACATTCTTTCTTATTTTTAAATACACACGTTATCCTCTTGATGAGAAGATCGGGATGTGTGACCCTGGTCACTCCTTTTTTTTTTTTTTTTTTTTCTTTTTTTTTTTTTTTTTTTCTTTTTTTTTTTTTTTAAATCGGATTTACAGAGTTATTCATTTTGAAGAGTATTAAAGATTTCACATAGGAAGATATGATTTTTAAGGAAAAGTATTTTCCGCTCTCTCTAGGTTGTGGCCAATGCCGTGGCAGCTCTGTCTGAGATCAGCGAGTCTCACCCCAACAGCAATCTGCTGGATCTGAACCCTCAGAACATCAATAAGCTGCTCACCGCCCTGAACGAGTGCACCGAGTGGGGACAGATCTTCATCCTGGACTGCTTGTCCAACTACAACCCCAAAGATGAGCGGGAAGCCCAGAGGTACGAGAACACATTCAGGGCCGAGCAGCAAACAAATGTAACACAGATACACGGTCTAATTCTGGTTGAGAACAAGGAGAGTAATAATTTGTAGCCTGAGAAAAGAACAGAATGAACATTCCCAGTAATTTAGAGAGAGATTATATAACTGAACCCATTCTTCACAGCCTGATGGCCTGATAAGCTGTCAACAGGGACTTTTTAGTGTTTTTCTTTTGAAGTAGTTTGTCCATATTTTATGTTTTTAATATAAGAGAAGACCATATTTGGTTACGTAGAAGTCCCTTAGTGAGAACAGATATTTTCGAAGTATCTAAAAGCACGCTTCAAGATATTGACTGTCGGCTGTCTAGCAATTCCAAGTATTCGACCTTGCATTTTTTTCCCCCACTACTTTAGCATTTGCGAGCGTGTGACCCCGCGTCTCTCGCATGCCAACTCTGCCGTCGTGCTGTCGGCCGTCAAGGTCCTGATGAAGTTCCTGGAGCTGCTGCCGAAGGACTCGGACTATTACAACACCCTGCTGAAGAAGCTCTCTCCTCCTCTAGTGACTCTGCTCTCTGGCGAGCCCGAGGTTCAGTACGTGGCCCTCAGGAACATCAACCTCATTGTGCAGAAGAGGTCAGAGTTCTAACATTATTCACCAATACATACACACATGTGTACCATAGGGCTTGAGAACATGATGTGTTACACTATACATTGCCACAGAATGACTTTACCTACTGAGTTATTTGTCCCAAATGATGTATGGTAAACCTATAAAAATTACACGCATAATATTTTGCATGGAGAAAAAGAGAAGATGAGTTGAGGCAATACTGCTTCTGCCATTAGATGGCAGTATTACTCCACAGCACATATAGATCACCAAAGGCTTATAGTCTGAAATTGAGTTGAAAACCATTATACCTTAATTAAAGTCATTACAATAAACAAACACTAATATAAGGCTTATGTTAACACTCAGAGCGTTGAAATCTGAATTGTAGTGGCAAAATCCATATTATTATTCTTTTATCCTAACTGTATGTCCAGGTCATTATTACTTGGGCCATTAGATGATATCCTCCTGACTACCCACAGTTCAAATTTGTCCTCTGTAGAGGACATTTGTCAACCTTAATATCTTCTACACCCTGCATACTACTGAGTCAACTCCTTGTGTGCTCTAAAGAGGACGATTAGCACTTTCAAATGAGACCAAAAATGTCTTTAGTATTATCATTACCTTCCAAACAATTGGGAAAGTTTAAAAAACAAGTATTTGGGACATTTATTTTTTCCTGGTAGTCAGGAGGATATAAGACTTTGTGAGGGACATTTAAAATTCAGGAATCGCAGAAAACATGGCGGATAATCAGATCCGGATGTAATGCGGTATAATTATCTCCGTCTTATTATATTACTATTTAAACTGCGTCTCTCTGCCAGACCTGAGATCCTGAAGCAGGAGATCAAAGTGTTCTTTGTCAAGTACAACGATCCCATCTACGTCAAGCTGGAGAAACTGGACATCATGATCCGACTGGCCTCTCAGGCCAACATCGCACAGGTACGACTGCCACAAACACCCTCTTACTGTATTTTCACCATGCTGTGTGTTTTTTTTATTTTTTGTGTTTGTTTTTTTGTTTTTTATCCTGTTTGATTTATGTCTGACATTTTCTTGCTATTTTCCCCACTCGCTCAAAGCATTCTGTCCTTTGCAACACTCGCCCCGAGCCCAAAGGGAGCTGGTGTAACAGCTTCACTGTCTGAGCCGCAGTCTGTTCAATAGCTGCCAGAAAATCCCCGCGTAAGCGCAGGCACGCTCAGACAAGTCTACTGTCGGTGGAGTAAAATCTGATTCACAGCACAGTCACAGAACAGTAAACATTTTTCTACCTGTGGTAAAAACCCGTCTCTCGTCTGTCAGCTACGCAACGCGTGCAAGGCACAGATTTAATTTCGTTTTTGGCCGTTTGGTGGATTAACACAATCTGTTGCAACATGGAGTACAGCTGTCCCGTTTGATCAATCCAGAAAATATCCTGATCGACGAGCAAATCTTGGAGTAAAACGTCAAGAATTTTATATGGTTCTTATACCATAGTGAAAAATACTTACAGAAACTTGTAAACCTGATCACGCCAGCCTTTCCAATTCTATCCAAATATCACACACAATGCAAAATATTTTACCTCAGTGAAATATACAGAATATAAGAAAACACCAGACATCTCTAAATATGAGTTGAGTTCATTTCTGGACTGTGAGGGGGATCAACGTCCCCGTATATAAACCACTATTGATTTCTTTTTCAGTGCAAAATGGTATGAAGTATGTCAGTGTAGGTGCAATGAAAAGGTCATTTTTCTTGCTCCTAGGTACTGGCCGAGCTGAAGGAATATGCCACCGAGGTGGACGTGGATTTCGTGCGCAAGGCGGTTCGTGCCATCGGGCGCTGTGCTATAAAAGTAGAGGTGTGTTACATTAATGGCATTCAGCAGGCATTATGTCCTTCACCATTGCCCCTGTTGTACTGGAAAGCATCTCAATTTCGATTAAGGATGTGCTGTTATATGAAAATAATCTTTATCTCTGTCTGTTTCTCTTTCCACACACTAGCAATCAGCTGAGCGCTGCGTGAGCACCCTCCTGGACCTCATCCAGACAAAAGTGAACTACGTCGTGCAGGAGGCTATCGTGGTGATCCGAGACATTTTCCGCAAGTACCCCAACAAGTCAGTCTCTCGCATTCTACTACATCATGTCCAACTTGAAACATCCAACCCGATTTATGTCATCCTTTGATATTACATGAACAATTTCTTTTAATCCTGTGACCTGTGTAGGTACGAGAGCATCATCGCCACTCTGTGTGAGAATCTGGACTCTCTGGATGAACCGGACGCACGTGCAGCAATGATTTGGATCGTGGGCGAATACGCAGAGAGAATCGACAACGCCGACGAACTTCTGGAAAGCTTCCTCGAGGGCTTCCACGATGAAAGCACTCAGGTTCGTTGCTCATAATGAGCAGTTGTCACACACAATGGTGTGAGCCAGATAGTCTGTTTATTACCTTATTACTCATTACTGTGTTTTTTTTTTTGTTGTTTATTTGAATTTCATATCTATGTGAAAATTGACTAGTACTGTTTAAAAAATGTCAATCAAATGAATAATGCAAAGAGGTTGAGTGAAATGTGCAAAGACCAGATTATACCACGTGTTTGAAATGAATTAATCTGACATGGCCTGGGTTTATATGTGCAATATTTCAGGTGTGTACAAAGTGCACTGATGCCATTCTGTTTGTCATGCAGGTTCAGCTCACCTTGCTGACAGCCATCGTGAAGCTGTTCCTGAAGAAGCCTTCAGAGACACAGGAGCTGGTGCAGCAAGTTCTCAGCCTGGCCACTCAAGTGAGACTCTTCATCATTGCATAATGGACACTTTATGGCACAGCTTTAAACAGTTTTATATCCACTATTCGATTAGAATGCTGACTCAGGACGGTCATCGAATGTCCGCTTAACTTATAATCTGGTTCTTGTTAGAAGACCATTCCGGACTGTAAAACCTGCTGGTATTCTCTTATATTTTTCCACAGGACTCTGATAACCCTGACCTGAGGGATCGTGGCTACATCTACTGGCGTCTGCTGTCCACCGACCCGGTGACTGCCAAAGAGGTGGTGCTGTCCGAGAAGCCGCTGATCTCCGAGGAGACGGACCTGATCGAGCCCACGCTGCTGGATGAGCTCATTTGTCACATCGGCTCACTGGCCTCCGTCTACCACAAGCCGCCTAACGCTTTCGTGGAAGGCAGTCACGGCATCCACCGCAAGCACCTGCCCATCCAGCACGGCAGGTAAATGGCTGGGAGATAACGGATGTGGCGTGATTGATTTTTAAAGGCTTTTTGGAAGAGTTACTAGATGTATCACTAGTGTACTGAAATATCTTGCCCCAAAGGTCATGCTGGACTACATGGAGTTTAAAAAAAATATAAAAAATAAACACAGTTTCAGTAGCGCACACGACCTATTTTTCTTTGAAATTTTTTCCTAGTACTCTGAATGAACTTTTTTTTTTTCACTACTTCTGCTCATTAGGTTCTTAAATAGTCAGTGTACACACAATTCAGCCGCTAGACGATTTATTATTCTGTCTCGTGAACGCTATCATGAGTCACTCAGAAGTAAACAAGTTGCCTAAATCTGTTTCTGTCAGTCTGACTCGTAATTCCAGGCGTCCCGTCCTCACACTGTGTCCTATTTTCTCTTCTGTAATAGCATTGACACTGGTGAGAGCCCAGTCAGCGGTGGCCCGGCTTCTGCCATCGACCAGCCCCAGGTTATTCCATCTCAAGGTGACCTCCTGGGTGACCTTCTCAACCTCGACCTGGGTCCTCCAGTCAACGTGCCGCAGGTCTCGTCCATGCAGATGGGAGCCGTAGATCTTCTAGGGGGCGGTCTTGACAGTCTGGTGAACACCTTTTATCTGCATCATTATTTAATGATTTCTGGTCTCCTGTTTCACAGAGCACACGGAAGATTATTCGATTATCGTGTTTGCCGAGTTCAGCAATTTTGAATATTTTTTCCCCACCTGAATTTTTTTTTTTCTGTTTTGAATAGCGCTTTGTGTTGAGCTTGACCCGACCTCACCTGCATTGCAATATGTAAGAGATTTTGCTGTATTATATAACCATGGTCACGTGTCTCCCCAGAGGATTCTGCTCAATGGAATGGGAGCAAAAACATTGTCCACAGCAAGGAGACTGAGTTTTTGTCCTTACTGGAAAATACAGATTTTTTTTAAACAAATATATTTGCATCACTTTAAGGAATACATTAAGTTACTTAGGTGTTTGTTTTATTCAAAGCAATGCCTAGGAATCCACAACGCTATTAAATTCTTGACTGCTGATTGGTCAAGAGGTAGTTTCTGCACAGAGAGTGGTTTAGTCTCCACTGTCAGTGTTGTACATCAGTGAGAGGTAAAGCTGTTCCTTCTAAGATTCCTGGAACGGGAAGGCATTTCAGACAAAGCACTTTTTCGAGATCCTCAGTAGCATGCCAAGCTGCGGTCTCCACCCCCCCTTATATCAGATACCTATTAAGTATAAACCAAAAATAAAAAAAAAAATTTAAAAAAACCCCGTTTTGATCTAAGTGAAATAAATCATGTTAAGATGTGTCGCTTTATGATGGGCCACATCACACCACCGTGCTATAGATTATTTTCCTAATAATAACACATGCATTGGTTAATATGGATTATTGGCAGCAAAATGCATTCTGTACTTATTGATCGACTGGGAGGGGGAAAAAAAAGAGCAAAGTGGATTAGTTGAATGAATCTCTGGTTCACACACGCACACAATTTCCTTCATCCAATGCAGTGAAGTAAAAGTATTAGACCTGAGCCATAATGTTGTACCCGATGGACTTGCAAGCTACCTTAGGCCTCAAATGGCTATCCGGCAGCTTGCTCCACATAAAGCCGTGATTGCTTTCTCCGGATCGTTATTCAATGGGAGCATGAAATATATTGGCTCAGACCCAGCTCAAAATGAGACGTGCCACTTCTGACCTGAGGTGGAAACGTTGAGCTCGATGACAGTAGACGCAGCATGACAATCAAGGACAATCATCATCGCTGGTGCTGGAAGTCTGGATTTCACCTCGACCGGCGTTCGACCTTTTCGTAACCGGAAGAATCCGAGAGATATCCGAAACTCATTTAAAAAGGCTTAAGTGTCAAATCCTCTACTAAGACAGTTTTTTAAGCTACCGTTTCTCCCCTACTGCCTTAAAAGTCTCTCCTCTCATTAAGAGTTCATAAGAAAAGAATAAAGGTCTTCGACTTATCAGCAGCTCACAGGAAACCATTAGAGCGAGTGATGGAATCGGGCCTATTTTAATGAAAGACATGGTCTGAAAGGCACAGTAACCCCCCCCCCCCCCCAAGATTATAGGCAAAGTTGATTTTCATATGTATTCAATCAGCTTTGGGTGGTTGAACCTGTCAGAGGGGTTTAGAGATAAATGTAAATTGTAGGTTAATAGCTAGTACAGAAAGGCAAAAATAGCAGTTTTTTTTTGTCTGTTTATTTTGAGTCTGTTTAATCCATCTCATGTTGTGTGACTACCACACACAAACACAGTGTTGTTAGAGAATTGACCAATGATAAACCTCTTCGATTAGCATAATAACGAGGGGGGAAAAAAGTCAGCTAAATAGTCAAACATGCAGCAATGGTCTTCATTTCACGTCACTGAACTCAAATCTTTCTCCATTTAACGTGGCAGAAGGAAATAGGCACATCGCTAGTCCAGGCAAAGTGTGTGTGTGATGGTGAGAAGGGGGCGGGGCTTCCAGACAGTATCAGTTTATGTCGGAGAGTTCCAAACAAATCATTCGAGATTTTTTGCTTTGTTTGCTTAAACCTCATACAAATACAGTACAAAGAAAATACATCAAAGTTTGGTTGGTTAATATAGTAGATCACACAACTGTTAAAAAAAAAAAATACCATCAGATCCGTAACCGGTTCTATTGGCTGCTTTAATTGGAACACATTGTCCAAGCTTCAAGTCACGTCGGGGAGTTTGGACAAACCGATTCCTGCATAAGCTAGGAGACAGTCATGTGAGTGGGAGGGTTTTATTTAAATGCTATAGTCACAACTTGTTTTTTTCTTTTCAAAACTTTGTCAGGATGGTTCAGAATTTCTTCACACCGCAGGAACGTCTATCCGCAACCACCCATTAAAGCAATACATCACCCAGAAACATCACGACTAACCGGGAGTGAAGGATGCTGGAAGCCACTTAGCGCCATTTTTAATTACATGCTCATTGGCTGCACAGTGCTGTGATTAATTGCTAGAAATGATGGAAATATTGAGTGTATTATTCCAGACCAATTTCCTCTC
This sequence comes from Hemibagrus guttatus, assembly GCA_033459395.1. Classification (NCBI taxonomy): domain Eukaryota; kingdom Metazoa; phylum Chordata; class Actinopteri; order Siluriformes; family Bagridae; genus Hemibagrus; species Hemibagrus guttatus. The sequence continues at coordinate 5,145,278 of JAUCMX010000027.1, forward strand.
AGTAGCCTCCCTTAATGTGTATAATCAGAGATGTACAGAGAAGGATGACAGGGCGACGGATTGCGCTTCCAAATGTAAAGATATATTTTATGGTATCAGCATTGTGTACACAGTATGTTTGGCACTGGAGTTGATTATTCACCTTTGGCAAAGAAATAGAGAGGGAAAAAATAAAGATTCCTGGTAAATATTCCCACCATTGAGAAAGGTGATGGGTATACGAGACACTCGGCCACGACAAACCTGTCCCTAGATTTATGCTGTGCACCTCTCAAGATTTATTAATGACTGCCCTTTCCATCCCACCCCCCTCTCTTCTTTTACTTCACGAAGCCCGAAATGTGAACTCGATTTACTGCGTCTCTGAAAACCTCCCGGACCACCCTGTCTAACCATTCTGAAGGTTGGCAGCCGTAATATGGAGTTACGATGCTAGCGGAGAGGCCGTCGACTAGCCCCAGCTGAATATTCTGCTGAGGTTAGGGCTTTACAGTGGCTGATATTGGTGAAATTTCAGCTGAGAAACGGCCCTGTTCCGGGGCGTGAGCCAAAATCCTCCTGAGAATCGACACATTGTTTTTTACTCGTTATGATTGTCACCGTGAGCGTTTTCGCTGCCTGCGAGTCATGTAAAGTAATGAAGAATAAATTGGAAAGCGAGGAAATAAACAGGACTGCAATTATTTCTGCTTTCTGATCTGCTGACTCTAGATGAATGTTTAGAGCTCTTATTATTATTATTATTATTATTATTATTATTATTATTATTATTATTATAATTTTTATTAACAAGTCTGTTTTTATTTCTTTGTAGCTTGGGGGAGATCTCGGTGGAGGTGTTGGAGGCAGTCCTGCAGTAAGTAGACTGTGTTAACGTTATATTAAAACAGAAATTGGCTCATTGGTTGTCGAGTTAAATCAACAAAACAAAACTCTCCTATAATCAGCCTCCTAATAAAGCAGATGTGTACATTTTATGGCATTTGGAAGACGCCCTTATCCAGAGCCACTTGCATTTTTATCTCATTTTATAGAAATGAGCAATTGAGGGTTAAAGGCCTTGCTCAAGGGTCCAGTAGTGGCAGATTGGTGAACCTGGGATTTGAACTCACAACCTTCTGATTAGTTGCCCAACATCTTAACCACAAAGCTACCACATCTTGTATCATGTCTTTTTATACACTACAATGTTACAGTGACTGTGATGTGTTTTGCTAGATCTAGTTTACTTGTATTAACTAGAATGTACATTAAACTTGCTGTTTGTTCGCACCTCTTCAGGTCGGCCAGAACTTCATTCCATCCTCAGTGCCAAACACGTTCGCGCCATCTCCCACTCCAGCGCCCATCAGCAGCGGCCTAAACGACCTGTTTGAGCTGTCCACAAGCATGGCCATCAATACTGGGGGTTTTGTTGCACCTAAAGCTGTAAGTGGCAACTTTTTTGTCCATACTCTGAACCTTACAACGCAAAACTCATCTAAATTTCTGGGGGAAAAATGCCACACCTGAGTGATCGGTACAAGCTGGGCTGCGTTTCAAATTCCAAGGAGCAGTTTGTTGCGTGATTGCGCTCCTGTCCCTTTAGGACTGGAGGTGCATAAATCTAGCACGAATAAAACAGTGTACTTTTCTAGGAAAATAATCAACAATGGGGTGAAGCTTGATGTGAAGCAGATTCCCTCATCCCAAAGTTGATTAGATTAGAACGTCATTGTGTTTTATTTTACTAAGAACATTTCATACTTTCAGGTCTGTTTTTCAGACAGATTGTGTCCACCGTACAAGTTTTTGTGAATGAGCTGTTGCTATAGAAACAGCATGTTCAAACAAGTGCGTGCGAATAAATCTGAACAGAGAACACCTTCAGTTCCTGTAAACTCACTCATTTACATCATGTAGGTCACGTGCGGTGTGGGTCTGTGGGATTACGCTCGAGTTCTAATTCTGCCTCTGTCGCGTCCCATTCTTAGAAACGCCGGATATATCTAAGGAGCACGGCTCACTTGGGAATGGCGCAAACAGCTTCATTAATAATATCTCCCCGAGCTAAACCTAATGCAGAGACTGAACTGGGTTAGTAAAGAAAACTGACACAAGTCTGACACTCGGAGTGTGCATTAAAATTTTCAGAACTTTCCCCCCGTAAGCACATTGTTCTCTTTTACCAGTATCTTTTATTTATTTATTTATTTGCTCTTTGTGTCTTATCAGCATGAGCTTGAAACGGCAGCAGTGAATGCACTGAGCTACGCAGAGCCAAAATATTCCCACTGCTCAGGTTTTTATAGATAAGACAGTATGTGGTTTGTGAGTGTGTTGAGATAGAAACGCAAAAGGAATAGTTCATCAGCTGTAGGCTTGATTCCGGTGCGCCTCGGTACCAAATTCCAATTTAAAATATAATTTTTTTACTGTCCTTATACACAAAGACCAAAGAGTAGTAAGTCTGATGTGTGACGCTAAAATAAAACGTGTGTCTGAGTTACGGAGGACAACGCGTCATACCGCAGCTCTTCTCTTTTCAGGTGTGGTTGCCAGCCGTCAAGGCGAAAGGGTTAGAAATTTCCGGAACCTTCTCCCGCCGCCAGGGGCACATGTACATGGACATGACTTTCACCAACAAAGCCCTGCAGCACATGACCGACTTTGCCATCCAGTTTAATAAGAACAGGTATCTGTTTGTACCTTTTTTTTTTTTTTTTTTTTTTTTTTTTTTTTTTTTTTTTAAATAAATATTTTCCTTCATATGATGCGTATACATCCATGTTTCTAACCATCATCTCCTGTGTAGTTTCGGAGTGATTCCTACCACGCCTTTACCCATTCACACACCTCTAATGCCGAACCAAACCATCGACATCTCCCTGCCGCTCAATACCATCGGACCCGTTATGAAGATGGACCCCCTCAACAATCTCCAGGTGTGAACACGGGACCGTCAGCGTTATCTTTTCAAAGCGCTCATCATTATTCAGTAGCCACCTTGCAGCACTAAACTCCAAATTATCCAGCTTGCTTTTTTTTTTTTTTTTTTACAATTACACCAGATTATGTAATTATCTCCCCTTCACCCACCTGTCGCTGAGATTCATTAGTTCTGTCAGGATTCCTCATCGTTATAATGAACGCCGTTTTAAAAACGTGACGATAAGCGAGCTCTCGCTGGCGGCGACGGCTCTCGTGAGCCAATCCATCAGCCGAGAGTGCCACGTTTGCTGTTCTCGCTCCGAGCCGAACTAGGGGAAGTGTGATTCGCTCAGAAATCCCCCACCCCCCACCCCCCTCTGTGTTTGGACTATCTCCCACCCTAAGCCGGCAGCTTGAGAAATAGCTGATGTGGTGAAATCCAGCTGTGAGGGCTGCGCACAGCGTGCTCCGGTTCTACCCTCCACATCATAATGATCTGTGAAATTTCCTCCAGCAGCTCCCTGTTGAGCCGACGAGTGTGCGTTCGCCTCATCATTTCAACAGTTTGCCGTCACCTTTCTGGTTGTTTTTTTTCCTGTCTTCGTGTATTCTTAATCTCACCGTGTCTCTCTTGTTTTTTCTTGTATTGCAAGATTTAAAAAAATTTTTTTTGCACACCAGAATTGACACTTGCACCTGTTCAGTCAGCAGCCAGCAAAGCTCCAGCAGAGATTGTTTATGAGACGCCTGTTTGGAAGCACGGGTCCGTGTTAAAAACCCCTCCGCCGTCCACCGAACTAGCCTGTCAAGACCTTGGAGTTTCAGGCTCCCAGTGTCCTTTGTAACAGGATGAAAAAATCCTAGCAGCTTCATTATTGTTTAGAGTTTAACACCACAGCGCTGTTGAATTCTCGCATCAGATGGTGTCGATTAATTTTCCAGAACAACACTCACAATATAATCGTTCAATAGATTTTTCCGACATGGTTGAAGGAGAATTTCCCAGTTTTGACCTTTTTAATAGCGCATAGTGGAGGTTTTTTTTGTTTGACAGCAGAAAAAAGCAGAAATCCACTTAGAAGCTTTTCATTATAGGATGCATTTATCCTCCTTTTACTCTTTTTTTTCTTTTTTTTTTTTTTTCTTTTGAGAAATGCAGTGCCTTATGTTATGAAAAGCGTTTGAATTCCAGCTTCCACATTCTTATATTTTTATGACAAACTAAAAAGGAAAAAGAATGACTCACTTGGGTATCATAATATAGGCTTGCCAGCATATTCTTGTTTTGCACAGTCATTCGTTTTAAAGGACTGCTTAACCGTTGGTTTTTATATAACCAAAATGAGTGTTGTTTCTTAAAACAAAGCTTTTTAGAATGCATCAGTAGGAAAGCAGCATTTTAACCAGACAGATAAATAGCCTAGTAAAAGTCATAATGCTCTTTAGCAATGTTTTTTTTCTTTCAAGCATTCTACTACTAGTTGTAAACACATTCCCAATAAAATGCAAGCTTTCCACAGAGGAGTTTAAACCTCTGCAGAAGAATAAGGTATTATGCTGGCGGTTTTTGGAAATCTGAATACTGCTTGTAGTGTGCCACATCACTAAATAGACGCACGTTGTCTCGGTTCGAGGGGCTGAGTGCTAGGAACATGATTGATTTGACAGCCAGCAGGATTGACATGACAGGCAATCAGAGAGCCATTATTACTCAGATTGGTTACAAATCAGTTTCTCCCATTTGCACACAGTTTTTCTTCTGAATAGATATTTTATTGACAGCTACTAAGCTGTGAGGAGAAATATTAGCGCCGTAAATATCCCTCACCTCACTTTTAATCAAATAGTGCTCCCGTAACAAACGACCAAGCAAAGTATTTTCAGTAGCAATATTGCTGCTGTCGTGAATCATCTTCCTATTTAAAGCTACCTGAGTCGCTTATCCATACCGTTATCTAATTAGCCAGTCATGTGGCAGCAGTGCAGTGAATAAAAACATGCAGGTCTCTTAGCATTAACAATGTCATCTCAGCTCGACAGGCTGGACTTCTGTATTAGGACTTTCTGTCTGACTTGCAGGTTTCGAGCTCAATAATTCAAATAACCACTCTTTATGACCGTGATGAGCAGAAAAGCATCTCGGATTGCACAACAGAGGCAGCTTTCTCCCGATAGCCATGGATGCAGTGAAGAAAGAAGAGCAGATTTGGAACAAATGTAGATAAGTGCAGCGAGTTCAGCCAAGAAAAGTTTGCGTCATAAATCCTCAAAGTTGACCGCTAGGTCAGCGGAAATCCCAAGGCTCTTTTACTGGCACTCGTTTGTTCATGTGTTGTTGCAGTCTTGACCTGCAAGTAGCTATCCTCAAGCATATTCACAAATCTATGTAAATGTAATCACGTATAATTCTGCGATTTGGAATAGGGTCGTTACAGTGTCACGCTTTCCCAGTGAGTCACCGTGTATGATCGAATGCTAACAGTCACCGTCGCATTTGCATTTCTACAGTTACCCTTCATCACCTGTGACACTTCTCGAACTCTGATATACTTCATTCATCTTTATTTTGGACAAATTGGTGCATTGTGATTTAGAGACTACAGCGTACATAGATGCAGTGGAAAGAGTCTGACCTCTCTGAATCGCTTCTGTCCTACAGGTGGCTGTGAAAAACAGCATCGACGTCTTCTACTTCAGCGTGCTCATTCCGCTCAACGTCTTCTTCGTCGAGGATGGCAAAATGGGTAAAAGTTTGTTACTTTGCTTGCAATATGACCCGCATTCAATACTCAAGCCAAGCCTAGTAATGCCTAAGGAGCAGGTTTCCATTGTACCTCTCTGTGTTGCAGCATCTGAAAAAGTGAGTGTAATGGGTTTCTGATTTATTTATTTATTTATTTATTTATTTATATATTTTTGGTCTCCACAGAGCGCCAGGTATTCTTAGCCACATGGAAAGACATTCCCAATGAGAATGAGCTGCAGTACCAAATCAAGGAGTGCCACTTAAATGCAGGTAAGGTTTTTTAGGATTGGGATTCTTTTGACTCAGAAGTAAGGTGTTCACAAGGAAAATCCACACCGTTTTTCAAAAGTAGGTCAGGAATGTAGGTAGCGAACTATTTACACCTACACACTGTCAGAAATAAAGGTATCAAAGTGTACCTGCGGTGGTACGAGCAAGGGGACATCATTTATTACCTTTAGTACACATCTATTCTCAGAGGTGCCAGCGTTGTACTTTTAACTTTTTTTTTTTTTTAATAAAACTTTAAAGGTACGTCAGTGGTCCTTAAGGGTGCAATAGTAATGATTTTATAAAGTTATTGGTTTAAGCGGTAACCCTCAGAGCTTAACCCAAACATCGTCATCTCCCTGCCACTCCCTTAGAAACCCTCTTTGGAAAACTGAATCCTCGTGCGAATCATTTCATGCACACTCTGTGGACCAATGTAGATCCTGGTGGGGTGGGATTTGTGATTCCTGGGCGGGAATTGGGGGTTTGGGGAGCAGTGCTTAGGCTTAAGAAGGAAAAAAACAAACAAACATTATTTAAATGTGAGGATGCCATTTTGTACCTAAAATAATTTTTAAAGATAAAAGATACATACAGCTCATACGAAAAGATGTACACTTGATGCTACCGTCGAGCGACAGGTACAGTCTGGTCCCTTTTTATTTCTGAGGGAAGAAAAAAAATCAGCTTTGACTAATGCTGACCTTGAATGCATCAATTCCACCTTTGTCGTTGTTGGAATGTGATTGCGGAGCTCCAAACAACGGCAAGAAATCTCAGTGGTTAGAGCAGCCTGGTGTTTTTCCTCATTGCCACTCTGTGCTCAACTGCTGACTTGTTTAACGACGTCGTGAGACAGATGTGGCCCTGCGGGTGTTTTGGTTTTTTTATGGCCTTATGGATTTATACAAATAATCAATCATCACACAGGTGTAGAATGTGCATTTAAATAGCTGTTCAGATACAAATCCCCCCTTTACACAAGTCACTTTTCCTTTTCAGATCTCCATTTGTGACTCACTTGAAACAAGCAATAGGCACTTCTTGGCTTCTCATTATCAAGTCATTATCTTTTATAAGGCAGGACCTCTGTTTGGTATGACTCGCTCACTCTTTCAGCTGTGGTGGTCTTTATAAAGATGTATGCCACGACTCAATTTGGAAAAGAATAAACCATTTTAGTATTATCGTCGTTATTATTATCCTCGTTTGACTGCAGCTCAGCTCCGTAATCAGGACTGTAGCTCTGTCTCGCTCCCTCGCTTGCTCACTCTATCCCCTCAATAAGAACAGAGTTATTGAAACATTCACATTCAGGCGGTGGTTAATTTGAGTGCCAATCTCGGGTTGACAGCACCACTGATAGGAGGGTTGTACAGCTATGTGACTGAGCTGGCTGCCTATCTAACGGCACTCTGTCTATCTTCTTCCCTCATTATTCAAATGTACAAATCGTTGTCGTGTAAAAGGGATTAAACACTCTGCGACACACTGTTGTATGGAAATATTCACCAAACAAGGTGGTTGAAATTCCTCTTTTTGTAATGTACTTTTCATTTCAGATACTCTCTTGTTTCACCTGTCTGTCTATCACTCGTTTTCTCATCAATCAGTTCCAGTCACACACTAATTCCTGATGTGTTTTGGTAAATTCACTGCTTTTTATTCACAGCTCAGTTGCCATTGGTGTCATCATCCTCTTCTTATGTCTCTGTCTCTGTCTCTCTCTCACTCACTCACTCACTCACTCACTCACTCACTCACTCACACCCTCTCTCTCTTTTTCCTCCCATGCATTCTGATGCCTCTGCCAGGCCTCCGTCTGATTTCAGTCTGTCAACCATCATCTCGCTGTTACAGCTGCTGCCTCAGTCCCTCTACATTAATCTGTCAGGGGTCAGGCCTTTAGTGTGACAGTGTGTGGTGGAATTGATACAAGACCTCTCACATGACTGCAAGACCACATCACTACACTTTATGAATGCTGAATGCTAAAGAATATGACCCAACTGTTATACTGCTAAGAGAAGGACGTCCAATACTATAACTATAAGCCAAGGTTAAGGCTGAACATGGTGCTACCACCACCATGCTTCAATGTAAGGATGAGGCTGATGAGCAGCGTTTGTTTTCTAATGCTAGAAAATCAAGTGCTCTGTGCCAAGGCCAGAAAGTCTCTCATTATAATTGGAAAATCGGTTGATGTCAGTGACTTCTATCACGCTGAAATGTCAGACACGTGAAAAGGTTATTTATCTAATGCTCTAGAGTTTTCAGTCAATCAATTCTCCCTCAGTGAATAGCTAATAAACCTGTGCTGCCATCGTTTCATCTTCAGTTTCAGACCCAGCATGATAAGTCCCAGATAACTGATCTGAATGAAAATTACGGCTTTCCTTTTCAGTGCAATATAATGTTGGTTTAATGCTGTATTTATATGATTTCACAGCCTTTCACAACACTGAGCAAGAAAACACAGGTCGAGACAGAAAGGTCTGTGCTTTACAGATTAGTCACATTAAAGTGTGAGTAGAACAAATGTCACTGGTTTTGTTAAATGTCAGTAAAACAAAAACAAAACCTCTAGGATTTGGTGTAGTTTACAGAGTAGAGTGTAGATTACAGTTTTATTCCTTGATGCCGTGTAGCATTAAAGCTAGTGAGGACCACTTAGAGCCTCGTAGGTCTTGTGTACTGTTCCTGTATTCCACTTTCTTTTTTTTTTCTGGACAAATTTCAAATGTTCCTGACATGAGTTCATGTGACCAAGCAAAGTGTGACTATGTAACTGACTGTGTGTGTGTGGCCCCCGACAGACACCGTGTCAGGCAAGCTGCAGAATAACAACATCTACACCATCGCCAAGCGGAACGTTGAGGGCCAGGACATGCTCTATCAGTCCCTGAAGCTCACTAACGGCATCTGGATCCTCGCCGAGCTGCGCATCCAACCTGGCAATCCCAACTACACGGTAAATCCCTCCTGTAACCTGATGTGAACACAGGAATTAATAGTGATAAATAACACTTCCTGAACTAGATGAAGCTAAGTGCCTCAGAGAGCACTCAGCAAGGCTTATTTAGATGCGAGGTGATGCACAATGAGGATCGGAAGACTTCTCCTATGCTGTGTGAGCACAGGAAGGTCAAAGGGTCTGAATATCCTTATTAACACTTTCTCACTGAGTGCCTTGACCTACTTGGTGCCCTCTGACAGGACAATGTAGGTTTAAAGACACTTTCACCTCCTCCGAGCATTATATTTTCCAAGGTCCTGGAGTGTAAAGATGCTTTTCAGCGAATGCCGGAGAGCATCATTTAGTTCTTCGTTCTCTTACGTAAGCTAAGCTTCTGACATGCTAGAGTGCTGTTTAATATTTATAAATTCTAATACATGACATCAGCAGTCCAGATACATGCGACATTGCATTGAAAGAACTTTCTATATTCTCTTGTGTACCTCTTGTCAAGAGAAGTGAAAGTGACCTTCGCTTTGCAGTAATACAACTACAAGCCACTGCAGCAGCTCTACTGAAGGACACTTGTCACGGGTGGAATGTAGACTGAAGTGAACATAATGTTCTCTGGTGCTTCCAGTACACATCCGCGCCTTGGCAAAATGTAATTCCGTTAAACATCTCTTAGAGGTTGGTGGCTGGTCTGACAAGTTAACAAGATCATCTCATCTGCCTTTATACTCATAACGTATATACATGTCCCGCTTCCAGAGTATCAGATCAATGCAAACACTAGCACACAGTCATAAGCTGTTGATTAGAGCATTTACCCTTCAGGCTTTTCCAGCAGTCATCTATTCAGTCACTACCATGAGGCCTGATTACCTGTGATCCCCGAGCCTGCTTGCAGACTGATCCAGCCTCGGTGTAATTGGTTTTAATAGGAATTTAGCTTTGCTTTTCTTGACAGCGTTGGCGAAACTAGAATTTGGATTAATAATAGAGCAAGTCCAGCTGGTTTTATAGTCAGGAGCAAGTGACGAAAAGACTTAGACTGGCTGGCAGAACCCTCTGCTCACACATACATCACACCAGTTGGAAGTAGGAGTGAAAGAGAATGAAGAAGTCCATGCCGGTTTCAAGCGAATGCTGGACAGAGAGTGAAAAAACCATTTGACTGAATCATCTCCACTACAGGAAGTGTTTTGATGTCATAAACAATCGTTGTGAAATATAGTACAGAAATGATGGTTTTGGTGACAGCACATCTGAGCTGTATATATAAAATATAACTTGTGGCTGCTCAGTAAGATTAGATCATATCAATATTGTGATTAATTTAACAATTTACGGGCCTCATAGCATGGGACAGAGGAAACTGTGAAGGGTTTGGATTCAGCTCACATCAGCTCATAACCCAATTTTCCAAAAGTGCCATGCGCATACCAAGCACCATGATTTCCTACTACTGCATTAAAGTTCATTGGTTCCTACTTTGCTGTTTCAGCTCCTAGTGCACATTATTCCATACAAGGGGATTTTCTGTGGGATTGTCTTCCAGCATTAATCTAATCAAATGGTCCCACTTGTTCCATCAGGCTTGTTGAACACGTCACACACAGATTTGGCCCAATGCGCTCTGGAGTAGTCATCATGGAATGCAAGATTGTCAGTGTTGTTTCAGACTACAGTCAGATACACAATACAAAAGGTACCATCAGAGTCTGGACAACAAACCGACCATTCGCTTTTATGTTCAATTAAATTCATTAACTCCGTCCTGGTGCACAACCTATTGACATTCTGTTGGTTGACGTGACTCTCTTTTTTTTTTTTTTTTTTAATCTGGGAAGCTTATTAGACCAGTGTGTATTGTCAGACCCTTGAGTTGAATACAACAATGGATCCCATTCAGCAAGCACCTTATTCGCAAGGATATCATTCATGTAATCATGAGGTCAAAATGAGGAAATTTTCATTTGATTTGTGTGAAAACATTTGCAACTAAAAAAGTGCCAATGTACTGAAAAAATACCCGAGTGAGAAATTCTAGTCTTGTTGCATTTTATCCAGTCACATACATTCATGTAAATTTGTAGCTAAAGGCAGCTCATCACACCACAGGCTCTCTGGTCATGGCTCATTTCATTTACCCTCTCTTTACCCTCCTCACAAAATGGCTTTAAAGACACATTAAAAGAAGAACGTGTTTATTCTTTTGCCGTCAAATTTAAAATGGCTGTGTCTCATTTCTTCAGAGACTGTGCCACTAGACAAAACAAGAAGCAGTCCCAAACAAAACATCACTTCAAACGGTCTTATTTATAGCCGTGAACTTTCATTCAGTCATCAAGCTAGATGAATTTGACTTGAATCCCACCCTGATCTACAGTTTTGTGTGTAGGTGGTGCTTCTCTACACTAGGCTAAGCCTGCGTATTTTGTAAGCTTGGAATACACATTAGAGTTAATTGATGGCATCAAGCAAGAGACATGTAGCTATGTAGGCGAGTGCTTTTGTTCAGGACCCCCTGAAGTGAATGACAGGTCATTCATTGGTTAGATACAAGATAAGAACAGACTCTTCAGCTTGAGCTCCCACACACAGTATAACTGAGCTGCCATTGAAGCAGTAATACAAGTGGAGCGAGCAGGGTTTATCAACATACAACAGCTTTTCATTACTAGCACATTACAATCATGCTAATGAGTTAATCCCTTCATTCAAAAAGAAGGAAATGACCTGCTATTACAATGAGCAGAGCTCACCCTGACATTTTCATTTTCTTAAACGCCGTTCACTTTGAATTTCAAAACATACCATGCCTTTCCGTCACGGACTGATCGTTATAACTTTTCTGTCTTATTCTCACAGCTCTCTCTGAAGTGCAGAGCTCCAGAAGTGTCTCAGTACGTGTACCAGATGTACGACGCCGTGCTGAAGAACTGAAGATCCAAACCTCTCCACAGTCTTTCCTCCTATCATTCCTGTGGTACAAGAACAAGCTGCACCTCTTCTTCCCATTCCTGTTTTCTAGGATCTGTATTGTTCCCCTGCTTTATATAGTGTCATGGTAGCAACCACATAGCCAAAAAGTCTGTGTTGTGGGAAAAAAAAAAAAAAAAAGTTGTAGGTGGTGCATTGTGCCTCTCGGTCGCATTTATTATATGCCTACTGTTATAAAAATGTACGTAAATGGAGTGTAACTGTATTTTTCCTTGCACGCACTTACCCTGTGTTTGCCATGCTTAATTATTTCATTCAGCAAAAAAATGATTCAATGAATCAGGCTGTTTTTCAGTGCAAGTTCAATTTCACATTATCAGGTAGATGTAATGCCACATAAGACAGGATGGCTTAGATACCTTCAGCAGGAGGCAGATGAGATGAAGGTTCTAATACACATCTGCTTGTAGTCAGTGGTTCAGAACCACGATTCAGTAGCTCAGTAGGGTATTAAATTGTGCTTGTGGGGTATTTAATAAAAAAAAAAAAAATCACATACCTTGAGCGTTGTACGGATGTGTGAAATACGCTTCGCATAACTTCCTAAGCTAATGTTATGTACATTATTCGGTCTCAGTTACACTCCATATTACAACCACTGCCACAAAGCAAGTAGCAGTCCTGGTTGCAGGCATCATTTCTGTTTCAAGCACTTTCATATTCCTCATTCCTGAACTGAATAGTCAGATTTAACCAGTTTTACCGCCGCATCGTTTCCGCTTCTGTGCAGTGATCGTGTACTGTGATTTATATAAAAGTATTGCACTTATGCATTAATCAATATCGTTCATCCACTAACACTCTACATGCCTGAACGTTTTAAAGTGCTTTCATTAAAAGAGCAGCGCTGTCATTTGTGGTGGTGTTGTAATTAAGGGTAAATACGTCAATGTCCCGTGGAAGCATTGCTCTAATGAAACACCTACGCTGCAGATTCCGTTGGTTTAACATAAATGTGAAAGCCCGAGCTCAGCTATGAAAGACCAGCTTAGCGCCACGCGACGTGTGCGGTAGCGCTTTTTCAGTTCTAGTTTTAAGTAGTTATTATAATAAGCATGAGTAGTCATAGGAAAAGTAGCTAAACTGCTGTCTGTTGTGGGGGAAATTTCTTTTCTTTCAAAAAATGTGTCTAGATGTGTAAAACAGAAGGCAGTCTTCCTGTCCACCGTATTTAGAGGCCACCACAGCTAATGCTTCCCCGGTCATTCCATCCTCTTCTAAAATTCCTCGTATTGTTCACTTGTTGCCAATGTTTTTGCTTTATGTATTTTCATTTTTGAATAAATCAAGAAAAAAAACGTCCCTGACCGTAGCGCCTGCGTGTTTCTTCTATCCTTCTATTGGATTTTGAGATAATGCCTTTGATCCCGATGACGCACGTGCCAGCCTGTAATCTCTCCACTGTATTAGAGCTTCAAGCTGAATACCGAACAAGCTCTTGCCAGCCCAAACAATTGATTAAGCTTTCCAGCAATATGACAATGCAAGATGACGTTTCGTTACTAAACAAGCCATCTTTCCACCATCTTAGTGCTTTGTAAGAAAATGATCATCTACATGGGTATGACGTAACACAAACGGAGATAATGACACCACCAGGAAAATTGATTATTGCCCTCTAGAGCATCGTCTTTATAGTTTTATATGACAAGACCTCTCATTTCTTTCTTTCTCTTGAATTTAAATTTCTAAAGTGCTGCCATTGGTGACTCCTTCCAAAATCTTCAGGAAACTTTACCATATCAATGGGTACACCCTTTTTAAAAAAAAACAACACAAATCAGGCATAACATTATGACCACCCATCTAATATTGTGTTGCTCTGCCTTTTGCTGCCAAAACAGCTCTGACCCTTGAGGCATGGACTCCCCTAGATCCCTGAAGGTGTGCTGTGGTATCTGACACCAAGATGTTAGCAGCAGGTCCTGTAAGTGGACTTAGAGGATACTTTTGATAAATACTGACCACTGCAGACCGGGAACACCCCACAAGAGCTGCAGTTTTGGAGATGCGCTGATCCAGTCGTCTAGCCATCACAATTTGGCCCTTTTGTCAAACTCGCTCAAATCCTTACGCTTGCTCATTTTTCCTGCTTCTAACACATCAACTTTGAGGACAAAAGGTTGACTTGCTGCCTAATATATCCCACCCACTAACAGGTGCCATGATGAGGAGAACATCAGTGTTATTCACTTCACCTCTCACTGGTCATAATGTTATGCCTGATCAATGTAGATCTGTTTAAGTGGAGCTTTGGCCAGATAATGTCCTTTACGTTTTAGAAAAAGTGCACTGATATAAACCTGTGATTTGCTTTGCAGCTGGAACTGATGCACGAGGAATAGTGACCAAAACATTTGCATCTGATTGGATTTCTGTTCAGCAATTGATGCTGGTACTAACCCTGAGCTCGATACTCCATGTTAGAGCTGAGCAGTAGCGCAGAATAAAATATTTTAATCACCTTCAGCTGAGAAAGTGAATAGAATAGAATAGAATAGAAAGAATAGAAAAGTCAATATGCAAGGCCATTTTCTTCTTCTGCAAATACGTCCCTCAAGACATAGATAAAATCACCCGGAATACTTCAGGGGAAAAAAATAAAATAACGTAGCCTGCTTATTGAAAATGCTATCTGAGCCCAGGCAGCACGTGCCGCCCGCATTCCAGTTCCGCATTCATTCATTCATTGTCTACCGCTTATCTGATCTAGTCACGGGGAGCCTCTCAGGCATCATTGGGCATCAAGGCAGGATACACCCTGGACAGAATGCCAACCAATCATACATTACGGACAATTTAGAGATGCCAATCAACCTACAGTGCATGTCTTTGGCCCGGGGGAGGAAACCGGAGTACCCGGAGGAAACCCCCGAGGCACAGGGAGAACATGCAAACTCCGCACACACATGGCGGAGGCGAGCATCGAACCCCCAACCCTGGAGGTGTGAGGCAAACGGTGCCCCAACCCACCCCCGCCTCATCCCCAGCCTCATCCCCAGCCTCATCCCCAGCCTCATCCCCAGCCTCATCCCCAGCCTCATCCCCAGCCTCATCCCCAGCCTCATCCCCAGCCTCATCCCCAGCCTCATCCCCAGCCTCATCCCCAGCCTCATCCCCAGCCCTCCCCGCCCCCCCCCTCCCCCCGCCTCAGCCCCATCCCCAGCCCATCCCCATCCCCATCCCCAGCCTCATCCCCAGCCCTCCCCCCTTTCCCCCGCCTCAGCCTCAGCCTCATCCTCATCCCCATCCACAGCCTCATCCACAGCCCCAGCCAAGGCAGATGGTAACCTTTTTAAGGCTTCCTCTCAACCTGGGAAAGTGCATGAATCACTAAGCTTCTAACACACGCACACCTGGACACATCTGGGCACCGAGCCTGTAAGTAACGCGCGGACAGGTATGGACCACGTGGTTACTTAGCAACAAGGGGGGAAAAGTCTGGGTTGCTAAGAAACAGCCGCCTTACTACAGCACGTCGAGAGACGCAGAATGCGCACATGTTCAGTAGTAAAGCAAAGAAGAAGAAGAAGAAGAAGAAGGGGGAAAAAAACATATCCTGGGAGAAATCCCTGTACAACTGCGACAAATCAGTAATGAGATCAGAGACACTTTTTTAGTCGAGATATACAGGATGTTCCGTTTAAAAACAAACAGAGAATAAAAACGCAACTTGTGTCAAATGAGCGCAAAA
Organism: Hemibagrus guttatus; assembly: GCA_033459395.1. Lineage (NCBI taxonomy): Eukaryota > Metazoa > Chordata > Actinopteri > Siluriformes > Bagridae > Hemibagrus > Hemibagrus guttatus. Next base: position 5,160,860 of record JAUCMX010000027.1, read on the forward strand.
GCATATACATCATGCAGTCAATGCCATATTCCAATAGAGCTCGAAGCGCGCAAATGCGCTTAACAACTGCAATATATCTTATTATTTCGGGTCCGTGTCGTATCGGAGGCGGAGAGCATCTACACGCGGAGGGAGGGAGACACGGAGAGAGCTCTCGGACTGACCAACATGAATCTTTTCTCTTTTTTTCCGCTTGCAAATCAGTCTTGCGTATAAGAGCGCCAGCACCGGGTCTCTGTGAGCGACAAGGTTACGATCGTTTGCGCACTTTTGTGTTTTTCATTGGCGCGCAAGCATCAGGACCTGTTGTTTATTTGTTTATTTTGTATGGGGGGGGTTGCACCACCAGAAACAGGAGGATGTCCCTTCCGGAGCGTTACTGCTGCTGTTGGAGATACCTGGAATGCCTACGCATTGGACGAGTGGCGAGCCAAAAGTCGTGAAAAGTCGGCTGGTCGGTTTGTTCGTCGTGGCGCAGAATCGAGCTTCCTACCTGCCGTCGAGGTGAAAGTATCACGAGGTATATGCATGCAAAAAAATTTTGACTTTACGATAGGCGATTCTTCACCTTACATAGCAACACAATAGCGTTTCAAGTAAGGGTGGGGCATATCAAATTAACATCCTATTCACTATCCTATATAAATAACTTGCGGTAATACTGTACATCTGTGCAGGAGAATGCAAGTGCACGTATGCTAATATTCGGCAGTATGGCATTTTCTATGCATATCTCCATATAATCCAAAGTGTTTAGGATTGGAAGTTATAGTAATAACTACAGTGCTGCGTGTACCATTTTACAGCCCATTCACAATCCGGGTTTTATGCTGTGTTCATACATATGGAAGCCCATAACTTAGTCCATGGGGAATGCTTTATGCAGCATTCCTATGGATATGAAGGTGTTAGGATAAAACTGAGCAGTTCAGGTTCAGGAGTAAGCTGCTGAGGATTTAAACTCATACCCATCAGATCATCAGGCCCAAGCTTTAACCACTGAGTCATATTTGAAGCAGGTTCTTCCATGATCTTGTCAGCTCATGCGTCATCAATTATTGTTGAAATCTGTTAACAATCTATGGATACAAAAGTTGCTTGGTTAGCAAGGTGTTTTATTAGCAAGGGAGATCTAAGAAACATCCTTTGTGCAAGGGAACAGAGTACATTAGCCTGTCAGCAAGCCCAAGGTTCCTTCTGACGTTAATGGTTTTATAAACCATAATCAGATCTGTCACCACCAGTATATATCATTCAGTGGTTGTTTTCCTACTGTGAATGAAATTCCATTATGTATGATCTATCAATTTCTGATAAGCTTACTTTCTGTACTGTACCTTCACAAGATGTACAGCTTGCTAATTTCACCCCATTCCGCTTCATGTCTAGGGTCCCAGGTTTAGTCATCCTATGAATGGGGCTGTGCTGTGCCCAGCTCAGCTCCTCGTGCCCTGGTCAGGACTATGCAGGGCCCTGGTACCCTCCTGAATGCATTGGCCAGTGGTTTGCGAGAGCAGGGAGGGCGGTGGGGCCCGCCGAGGTGGACGCGGTGCTATGCCCCCTCCATTCCGGATAGCGGTGCTGGGCGCACAGGGGGTGGGCAAGACAGCCATTGTGCAGCGATTTCTCCACGATGACTACAGTGACGTGGCCTCGTCAAGCCGCACACGCCATGTACATCTGTCTGCCGCTGTGCTCAATGGCCACGTGCACGACCTGCAGATCACCGACTACCCGGCCATCAGCAGCTTCCCCGGCAGCTCCCTCCAGGTAGGGGCATTGCTGTGTGGGGCTTTGAGTGTGACGAGTATTATTTGTAATGGAATACGCCAACCTAACCCTTATCTACTTGACGATTTTCCTGAACGGAGAAAAGAAAAGCAGTTCCATACAGACATTTTTCACTATATAAAGCAAACTCAGTACTACAACCATTTTAAATGGTTTCCATTGTGTTTACTTTGAGGTACAGTGACTACATTATCTATGGAAAAATGTTTCACATATTCCATTTATATTCATTGACTGCCCCAACATTAGCCCTCAGTACATAGAAATATGTTTAAAAGATCAACCTCTACATAAAGTATGCAACAAGTATTGTATATAAAGGTTAAGCTTAAAAATTCTGAGGTATTCCTTTAAAAAACATCGGTATTTTTATTGGGCAATGTCATAAACGTTCCTCTCATTATCATTGGGGCCAGTAGTGGCTTTGCAGCTCAGGATTAGACTCCAGGAAATGGTAGAATCTGATGGAGCATTGCTGTGAGACTGTAGAAAGCCAGAGGTCATGTCATCTGCACACATCTGTGCTGTGAGATTATCATGGTTCAGTTTTATAACTGCAGCCCGATGGCATCATTTTTAACAAGCAAAGCAGGTTATGATAAGATATGTTAATCCTGCTTCAGAGGAACAGCAGCTTAACTAGGGTTATTTCAGTCCTCATTTTAATCTGCCGTTTCCGAAGAGTGCAGTGAAAACCCCCATATTACATGAGCCGTAACTCCGAGGTAACTTCTGAGGTAAAAATCACCCCTCCCCCGTGCTCTAGCCTCGCTATATAATAACCTGCATTTGTTTTGACTGACTCATGCTACTAAACAATACAATTCTCTTGACTCCTTGACTTGCTCAAGCAGTGCATTGATTAATACAGTGTTCCTCAGGTTTAACAAGAGTGTACTTTTTCTCCAGGATGGTAATGAGTTCATCAGTTTACAAACCTTGTCTTTAAACAAGTTTATGATGAAAGACCCGCTGCATTTTTGTTCTAAGATACAGTCAGCAAAATGTTAATATTACTGTTAAAGATGGGAACCAAACCAATAGTAGACAATAAGGAGCTATTCGTTCTCAGCCCAGCTTGATAGGAGTGATGTGGCTCAGCTAATCTTGGCACATCCGTCTCCTGTTACCACCCTCGCTTGCTTTCCTCAATGAATATTAGCTGAATATGTAGAACGGAAGGGAAGGAAAGAGTGTGAAATGTGAATATTAATGGTAGTGCATGAGTATGTTTGCACATCTTTCTGAAACTTTTATATATAGACCAAAAATGACCACAGACAAACACAAATACATGCAGATTTTATAAAATAAAATAAATAAAAAGGTGAATTGAACTAATGGTTTTGGACCTTTTCCCAACTGAAAGTTTTTTATGTAGTCACAGCTAAACAATAGAATATACACTATATTGCCTAAAGCTTTGGGACACCCCTCCAAATCATTGAATTCAGGTATTGTTTTTCAGGGGTTGGGCTCAGCAACAACTCCATATTACATTCATGTGCATGTAAAGGCAGACCCAGTTTTGGCCTGGCTCGCAGTCTCTGCTTTAATTCATCCCAAAGGTGTTCTATAAGGTTGAGGTCAGGAGAGGTAGGGGCCATCCCTAAACTGTTCCCACAAACTTTGGAGCAGTTAAGAAGTTCCTTTCACTGGAACTAAGGGGCCAAGCCCAACCCCTGAAAAACTACACCTGAATTCAATGATTTGGAGGGGCGTCCCAAAACCTTTGGCAATATAATGTATCTAATGGTGAACAGTGAAATGTCTGCGTCATTAAATAAGGCAAAATCACATCACATAACTATACTATAACATTAATGATAACAGGAATGTATTTGTATCCGTGGACATTCCACAACATTTACAATTTATGTAACTATAAATGGATAACAAGAAACATGCTGTTTATATCGATAGAAGCACAGCACACCCTTTTAACATGTCCACATGTCCTTTTATCACTCAGGAGTGGTCAGACGTTTGCTGTCGAGGTATTCGCAGCGCCCATGTCTACATTCTGGTTTACGACATCTGCTGCTTCGACAGCTTCGAATACGTCAAGACAATGCGCCAGCAGATCCTGGAGACCCGGTACGTTTTATTATACTTCACGCTACATTTTACTGTTTTGATTGGACATCACAGCTAACGTCTCAACAAATTTTTCACTACAAATCACTACAACTGTGAAAGTTTTAAATAATAATAGTAATAGGTAATAGTTTAGTATCCTCCAAATGTCCAAAATTCATCAGCGGTGTGCTATTTCACGTTTAAGCATGGTGGTATGAAATAGATTGATAATGTAGATAACACTAAAAACTCTTTCTCTTCCACATACCCTTTCTTGATGTCCTGCACATTCACACTCTCTGAGGATCTCGCTTTTTCCGTCTTTTTCTCTTTTTATCTTGTGTGAGTCCTCTGATGAATGACAGTCCAGATGTAATCACACAATGGTCAGTTCATGTCCCTTCTTCATTCTCAACTGCACCTCTGTCACATCCATCATGACCTTAGATGTGTTTACTATCCGCCCAAAACGGTGCACTTAACTGACAGAGATTAGTTGAAGCTCACTGTTTTTTGAAACTTAAAATAAAAAATAAGCTACAGCCATGTATTTTGTGTTTGCCTGGATGCTAAGATGGGGAACTTTAGAAATGAACTTATTACCATATTAGCATGTTATACTAATTAACAAATTGATTAACAGCCTAACAGTATAAACCTGGGGGCACGGTGGCTTGGTGGTTAGCACGTTTGCATCACACATCCAGGGTTGGGGGTTCGATTTCCGCTTCCGCCGTGTGTGTGGAGTTTGCATGCTCTCCCTGTGCCTCGGGAGTTTTCCTCTGGATACTCCGGTTTCCTCCCCTGGTCCAAAGACATGCGTTGTAGGTTGATTGGCATCTCTAATTTGCCTATGTGTGCCCTGTGATGGGTTGGCACTCTGTCCAGGGTGTATCCTGCATTGATGCCCAATGACGCCTGAGATAGGCACAGGCTCCCCGTGACCCGAGAATAGATCGGATAAGCGGTAGACAATGAATTAATGACTATAAACCTGCAGGTATTGTTTAGATGGTTGGTGATACAAACCAGAATTGTTCCTCTGAGCAAATATTATATTCACAGCTGCCAAAATGTGAAGAAAAATTCTAAATTCTTAATACAGACTGCACCTTTGAAGCAAGGGATTTTATGGTAACTAAATAGGGAATTTCAGGCAACACAGTTTAACACAACCTTGATTTAACATTTCAGCACATTTCCATCTGCTAGTGCTAATTGCTAAGAGCCAAAGACTTCCATGGCAAAATTTGCTGCTCAGAGACAACAAGGATTGTTAGCTTTGATCAGTAAATCACAGGGAAAGAGTGGCAGCTGCAAAGATCGCTTAAAATTAAGGAAGACCAAACGAGGTTAGCAGCAGGGAAGCCTAATAAGTCATGGTGACTTAATTCTGAACGTGAATGCAGGAATAGGGAAGTTGTGTGCTTTTGGGGGGATGTTGGTTTAAGGCATACACACAAATCCAACGAAAGAGTGACACCATTATTAAACTGACAGAATTCAATAAATGCAGTGCTGCTTACCTTTTTATTCAGCTATAACACAGACTCTAAGAGCATATGTATTTAATCATTCAAAAATATAACATTTCATGCAACAATGTAATTTTTATGTTATTTATGCTGAGATTTTGCTCTTAAATGAGTGAGTTTTGAGCCTAAAAGACAAAAAACCCCAAATGAGGTTAACTATCAGGACATGCACTGTATCAGGATTTTATCACGGAACTTGAGATTAATCACATTTCCACATATACAGTGAAGCACGGTGATGGTAGCATTATGTTTAGAGTTACCCTTGGCCTTTAGGTTTGTTGCTTCTCTGCCTGTCTTTATTCTTTCTTACCTCTTAGTTCCAGTGAAAGGAACTCTTAATGCTTCAGCATACCAAGACATTTTGGACAATTACATGCTCCCAACTTTGTGGGAACAGTTCGGGGATGACCCCTTCCTGTTCCAACATGACTGCACACCAGTGCACAAGTCCATAAAGACATGGATGAGCGAGTTTGCTGTGGAGGTGTGGACTGGCCTGCACAGAGTCCTGACCTCAAACTGATAGAACACCTTTGAGGTCAGGCACTGATGCTGGACGAGAAGGTCTGGCTCGCATTCTCCACTCTAATTCATCCCAAAGGTGTTCTGTCAGGTTGAGGTCAGGACTCTTTGAAGTTCCTTCACGCCAAACTCGCTCATCCATGTCTTAATGGACCTTGCTTTGTGCACTGGTGTGCAGTCATGTTGGAACAGGAAGGGGTCATCCCCAAACTGTTCCCACAAAGTTGGGAGCATGTAATTTTCCAAAATGTCTTGGTATGCTGAAGCATTAAGAGCTCCTTTCACTGGAACTAAGGGGCCGAGCCCAACCCCTGAAAAATGATACCTGAATTTAATGATTTGGATGGGTGTCCCAAAACCTTTGGCAATATAGTATATAATCCTGTTTATGACCATTTAACCTCCAGGTTGTACCACTACCTAATATGTAAAGGGAGTTGAATACTAATGCATGGCACTGTGTTTACACCTACTCACTGACAGACAGTTTGTCTTCTACCTTTATGTTTATTCCTATCAGTGGGACACAAACAGCACCCTAGTTGTAGAATCACCCATCTGAAGTGTGAGACTGTGTGTGGGTGTTTTTATGAATGTACCAACAAGTGTTTAACATTTAGTCTAGATAGTTGCGTGCATCTGTCTTCGTTGTGTTGATTGATCGGGAGCAGTGGCGTCAGCTGTCACGTCTCGATTGCGTCAAAAAGCGAGACGGCAGCTCCGCTGGTGACAAAAATGTTTTATCGATCTCGCCACAATTAGGTCTCATCTAGTCTGTCAAGCCAACTACTTACTCTTTTCTGTCTCTCTCTCTCTCTCTCTCACACACACACACACACACACACACACACACACACACATGTCTGTTCCAGAGCGATGTGATTATTGATGTAGGAACTAGCAAAGGCAGACAACAGCTGGCTGCCTTATAGGGGCACCTGATAGAACAGCTCCAGTTTTAGGGAGAAATTATGACAGTTAATTAATCATTCAAGTTAAGAGCCATTTTTATTCCAATCTGTTGTTTAACCACAAATTTCAATCATTATCTCTAAGCCTGTTTGGATGCTGTGCGGATTTATTTGAAGGCCATCTGCCAACACCTGCCTGTTTCTTACCACAATTAAATAAATACGGAATAAAAACAGGGCCAAAAAAAAGATTTTAAAATTGTGCTGGGAAATTAATATATTTATTTATCATATTTTAGGAAGTGTTTTGTTACACTATATTGCCAAAAGTTTTGGGATGTCTGCCTTTACATGCACATGAATGTAATATGGAGTTGGCCCAGCTATAACAGCTTCACCTCTTCTGGGAAGGCTTTCCACAAGGTTTCGGAGTGTGTTTATGGCTCGCAGTCTCCGTTCTAATTCATCCCAACGGTGTTCTATCAGGTTGAGGTCAGGACTCTGTGCAGGCCAGTCAAGTTCCTCCGCACCAAACTTGCTGATCCATGTCTTTATGGACCTTGCTTTGTGCACTGGTGCGCAGTCATGTTGGAACAGGAAGGGGTCATCCCCAAACTGTTCCCACAAAGTATGGAGCATGAAATTGTCCAAAATGTGTTAGTATGCTGAAGCATTAAGAGTTCCTTTCACTGGAACTAAGAGGCCGAGCCCAACTCCTGAATTCAATGATTTGGAGGGGTGTCCCAAAACATTTGGCAATACAGTGCATCATAAATCTTAAACCTTAAAACTGAGACGCATATCGTGTCACATTTCCCCAGCATATATTTATGACCCTGTACATGCTTTACACCCGTGATTTAAATGCTGAATTACATCTAAATGAATGTTCTAACTGCACATTACTTAAAAGATTACTCATCAGTAAACCAATCAATAACATGCTGAGCACAATGCCAAGCAAATTATTTAATAAGGGAGTGAACAGAGATTAGAGCGAGTTGACTTAATAATGGAATGGGTGAAAAAATAAGTGCATAAATTACTACGTAAAAGAAGGGCTGAGCAGTTGTTTTTTTCAAGGAGCAGATTATTTATCTTTTGATCTCTCTGTAGCATGAAAGTTCAACTGCACTGAAAACACTGGCAACTGATTTCATAACACTTTTCTGAATCTATATATGCCTCGGGGGTTGCCTTTTAGGAAGAAGGTCAGAGCTGTGTTCCATGTTGGGGAGAAAATAAATTCTGGAAGAAATGAGAGAGTACAATAATCCATTGCATGGATCCACTGTGTCTGATGTACTTTAAAAACAAGGTGCATCATGTTTTTAGAACTCTATTTTCAATGCTAATATTTGTCTCTACAATACACAGATCAGGCATAACATTATGACCACCATCCTAATATTGTGTTAGTCCCCCTTTTTCTGCCAAAACTGCCCTGAACCGTCATGCACTGTGTATTCTGACACCTTTCTTTCAGAACCAGCATTAACTTCTTCAGCAATTTGAGCAACAGTAGCTCGTCTGTTTGGATCAAACCACACAGGCCAGCCTTTGCTCCCCTCGTGCATCAAAGAGCCTTGGCCGCCCATGACCCTGTCGCCGGGTCACCACTGTTCTCTCTTTGGACCACTTTTGATAGATACTGACCACTGCAGACCGGGAACACCCCACAAGAGCTGCAGTTTTGGAGATGCTCTGATCCAGTCGTCTAGCCATCACAATTTGGCCCTTGTCAAACTCGCTCAAATCCTTACACTTGCCCCTTTTTCCTGCTTCTAACACATCGACTTTGAGGACAAAATGTTCACTTGCTGCCTAATATATCCCACACACTAACAGGTGCCATGATGAGGAGATAATCACTTCACCTGTCAGTGATGATAATGTTATGCCAGATCGGTGCAAATTCCAGGTCAAATTACACCACAACCTATGCAGTACCTTGCATAAATATTCACAGCTTTCCCCATGTTTTAGTGTCTGCTTCGTCTGACAGAAAACAAACACTGCTTATCACTGATGAACCATGGTGGTGGTAGCATCATATATAGCAAGCTTTCCTTGTGGTTTCTTGTCTAGTTGGTTGTTTTGTCTAGATACATTACCAAATGTCCATTTCAATTCTAGGTTGCAAGCCTACATAATGTGGAAAAATTTCAAATCAGGTTAATGTTTATGCAAGGCCTGTATTTATTGAACGATAAATTGCACATCCGTTAAAAGAATGTTCTGCCTACTTGTAATATGTACAAGAAAATCTACATTTTGCATCATTAGTCACAGAGAAACTGCAACAGAAACTGAGAAGTCATGTAAACTAATTCAAAAGTCTTGCAAATATGCAAAGCCAGCATCCGGATCTCTTGTCTCCTTGTCCCTGCAGCCGAGACGGAAAGACATAGCAGATGTGTAGAGATCAAAGGCTGCAAACTGTCACAGCTGGTGATGGATGAGCAAAGCTCGAACACCTTACTCACCAAGACCCCGAACACCTTGTGCTGACTGATAGCAGGGATGCTTGAGTCTAATGAGATCAGGCTGTCTTAACACACACACACACACACACACACACACACACACACACACACACACACACACACACATCTAGACACATATTCACACCCAGAGTGCACACTCACACTTAAGATAAATTAGCTTAGCTGACCAGGTCATGTTATTAATTAGCATCTTTGCTCAAGCCAAATTAAACAAAGTGTTGAAATTCCACTCAGAGTCTCGGGGCATTTGAGTTCATTAAAAAAACGCTATTTGGAGTGACTCGGTTTCTTTTCGTGCGCTTTTATCCTGCTGGTGTTCTTATGAGGGGGAAATCCTTTTTCTCACAAAACTGTCAAAGCCATTTTCTGTGAAAGACATAAGTGGAGTCACAAAACCGGTGTTATCTCGCTATGTGGCAGACGGCAGTGAGGTCGGTCATCCACACACACACACACACACACACACACACACACACACACACACACACACACACACACACACCACCACCACCACCACCACCACTACTACTAGCATTTCTCCCTCTGACAGTTCAACACTGTGGTGCTCCGTTAACCCCATCTGCAGAGAAGACGAAATCCTTCGAAAGCCTGGACTGCCTTATTAGATTCCAACTGGAGTCTGGAGTGTAATGTTTTTTGACAGAACTCTACTGGAGATATATTGGGTGTCTGCAAATGACAAAATCAGGAACAGAAACGTTTCCAACTCTCCTCAAAACAAGGAACAAAGCCTTCGCCTCAAAACCTAGAATGAGACACTGGAGACTCCTTTGAAAAATGCTTATTAAACAACAAACGTAATGCCTAGAATAACTATTTAATTCAATTCAATTTATTTGTATAGCACTTTTAACGGTGGACATTGTCTCGAATCAGCTTTACAGAAGCATAGAAACATAAAATAAAGCTTACTATTTATCCCTAACATTTATCCCTAATGAGCAAGCCTGAGGCGACGGTGGCAAGGAAAATCTCCCTGAGATGATATGAGGAAGAAACCTTGAGAGGAACCAGGCTCAGAAGAGAACACATCCTCATTTGGGTAAAACTGGACGGTAAATAATGTAAATGCCGCCCTTTTAGTTTTTGAACTTTTCCACATTTTGTAGTGTTACAGCAAATGTCTGACAGAAACGAAACACTGCTTATCGCTAGTGAAACATGGTGGTGGTAGCATCATATTTATCTTAAACCTAATCTATGAATGCTTACAGAAAAACCTCCAGTGTAAACTGTTTGCACATCTATTGTTGTTGTCGTCACTATGTGCTTGTTTTCCACAGGGTGACAACAGAGACACCGATCCTGATAGTAGGCAACAAGCGTGATCTTCAGCGAGGCCGGGTCATCCCACGCCACAACATCTCGGACTTGGTGCGCAAGAGCTGGAAGTGCGGCTACGTGGAGTGCTCGGCCAAGTTCAACTGGCACATTTTGCTGCTGTTTGGCGAGGCCCTGCGGAGCGTAGGCTGTGCCAGGTGCAAACACGTGCACGCCACTGTGCGCTTTCAGAGAGCACTGAGGAGAGAGCGCTGCGCTCTCATGTGATGTGCGAGCTTGTCACCGTGCCTCGCTCGGTTTGAAACGAAATCCAGTTATAGCTGTGATAATGAGCTCGGGTTGCCTTCTAGCCAAGGAATCCTGTCGTGGACGTTTCACTGAGGAAAAATGTGTCCTCTGTTCACACAAACTGCTTTCTGATGCCAAGAGGAATCCTCAGATGCTGCTGGTCCTGGAAATGCGGGCCGACCGAAACGTCTCAACGTTGACTGAAGCCTCAAAAATCAGCTTTAATACCATGTTGCTGAAATGCAAATAATGTGCTTATGCTGGGACTGCTTTAAGAAGCCCATTTCTGCTTTTTATCTCGGGCATACACCGCTGAATCTTCCAGTTATTTTGAGCCTAAAATGGCGTTTCTCTCTCTCTCTCTCATCATGGCTCAATGTGTGACTGTACAACAACACGGGTGAAAACACAAGAGCACAAATAAACCTACGTGTACGCCCAGTGGATAACTTCCATGTTAGGACTTACCTGTTTAGCTCATCCAGGTGCAATTCAGAAGTATCGTGTTGTACGATCACGCATGTCCTTATTTCAATCTCGAACGAAACTCGAAGGAATTAAGTTATACAGTTCATCAGGACCTACGCAAACAAGGGTGTTTTTTTTTTTTTTTTTCCTTTTTGAATTTTTATTCTTCTATAACATGAAACTCAAATTCAACTTGACCTCATTTTTCATCCTGAAGGACAGCACAATATTGCCAAGAAACATGAAATTTGCTATTACGCCCCGCCGACACCTTTGATAGTTCTCACGTCCTGAAAAAGACCTTTTATACAACATTCTGTATTTTAAAGCTGTATCTAGTTTAAACAGTGCCCCAACACCTGAAACTTGAATAAAAATGGATTTTATTTAACAAAACCCTTTTTTTTAATAGTGAAGAAGATTTATATGCACATTTTTTTAGTTTTAGTTTCACAAATCCGACTCACTGTACATGTACGTACAGCCTCATATACGGTAAAATATCGTGATCAATATTTATGGGCCATGAACAAAGAAAAACAGGGTACTAAACTGGTCGTTTTTGGAGTTATCCTTATCTTCTGTAACCTTAATATGTATCTTTAACTTGGAAATTGATATATTACACCTTTAAAAAAAGATTTAAGGCACATAATTGGAGCAGGGGGCACGGTGGCTTAGTGGTTAGCACGTTTGCCTCACACCTCCAGGGTTGGGGGTTCGATTCCCGCCTCCGCCGTGTGTGTGGAGTTTGCATGTTCTCCCCGTGACTCGGGGGTTTCCTCCGGGTACTCCGGTTTCCTCCCCCAGTCCAAAGACATGCATGGTAGGTTGATTTGCATCTCTAAATTGTCCGTAGTGTGTGATTGCGTGAGTGAATGAGAGTGTGTGTGTGCCCTGCGATGGGTTGGCACTCCGTCCAGGGTGTATCCTGCCTTGATGCCCAATGACGCCTGAGATAGGCACAGGCTCCCCGTGACCCGAGTGTAGATTGGATAAGCGGTAGACAATGAATGAATGAATAATTGGAGCATTAGAGTAAAGCTTTCAAGATGCACTACACAATGTGCATCTATTTACATTTTTTTTTAAAAACATACTAAAGATACAAAAGGTGTAAAGAAATGGTGTAGTTTAATACCCTTTTTTTTCTGAGAAATGGTAAATGGTGTTATATTTAAAAGTACTTTTAATCAAGAATCCCTATTAAGAAAATAATTTATCATGCATTACACTTGTCTGTAGAAAATCACCACATATAAATGATCAATTTTTTTTGAAATCCGACAAAAAGATAAAGGTATCTGATATTGTACAAATTGCTTCGTAAACAACTGAAAGTCAGGATGTACTTGTTGCACTAAAATTGATAATAAATCGTCTTGCTGGTATCAGATCACAGATATATATATATATATTTTATTATGTAACCATAGAAAGAGTTATTTCTGGTACTGTTGTCATGCTAATTAAACATTTTCGCCTTTAGAAAATGGCTTCTATTTTAAAAGCATAACATGGAAGTGGTTTCATCTGTTTAGCTCTGAATGCTGAATGTTAATTGTGGAGGGAAGAAAACCCTGAATGATTTTGACCTGCTTTCTCTTGCCACATCAGACCAATTTCTATGCCTACAGATAATGATGAGAGGTCTGAAGTGGTCCTCTCCTCTGCGAGAAATTTGAGGAGAGAGAGAGAGAGAGAGAGAGAGAGAGAGAGATAAAGAGAGAGAGAGACAGACAGGACAGACAGAGAGAGAGACAGACAGAGAGAGAGACAGACAGAGAGAAGGAGAGAGGAGAAAGGGATGTAGCCGGTGCATCTGCTCTGGTGTGATAGACTGCAGTTTCAAGGAAGCTATAAATAGCCCCAGACTTACACTAGGGTTTATTTATAAAGGCTGCACCGGCCAAAACATGGCAACAAGGTGACTTGCAACAAAATTGTTCGAGGGAAATTTGAGCTAAGAATAACCTCAGTGGAAATGCTACTATCTTAGCTACTGTATCTCGCTATTCTTAATTGTTTATGGATAAACAAAAGCAGCCTGTATACACACATGAGCAGATGGGACTAATGTAGATTTTAATAATTGAACATTTGTCTGTCGGTACTTTGGTATCTTATGTACTTTGACAGAATAAGGCTCAGCTGTGAAGCACCTGACCGTGAACAACAATACAGTGCGCACTTATCTATTTCTGAAAGCCTTCCAGCTGCCTGGGAGAAGAAAAAATGCTTATTTTATAAAGTCAAAGCTTGTCAGCATGTGTATGTGCATAATGAAGAAACTATTCTAATGAAATTTGTAAATTCTTTTAAAGAATTTTGCCATGTTGAATTTCTCTCTGTGTAACTGGGAAGTGGTTATTCAGTGAATAAGGCTTTGGGCTACTGATTGAAAGGTTATCCATTTAAATCCCTGCATAGCCAAGCTGCCCTAGTTGGGTCCTTGAGCAAAACCCTTAACCCTCAATTGCTGAACTGTATTTTAGTCGTTTTGGAGAACAGCACCAGTTGTATCAGGGAGCACAGTGGTACACCAGGAAGTTTTGTTGCCTCACAGCTTTAGAGTCTTGAGTTCAATCTCTTTTTGAGTTCTGGTTCAGATGTAGGCAATAGTCTGGCATCCCCTCCTAGAGGTAATCCCATCTGGTATCCCATTTCGAGGGTAGAGTCTAAATCCACTGGGACCCTGACAAGGATGAAGTGGTTCCTGAACTGGTTACTAAGCCCATAACTGAATGAGTTTACTCCTGCTATTGTCTGAGATACAAAACATGGCACAAATTACAATTGAAAACAACCATTAAACCCAGAATTCAAGCTCCTGATTAGCCATCATCTCCTGGTCTCCTCCTCTGCACATTGTGGCACTGAATTTGGATGTAGTTTGACAGGTCTTCCTTGAGCGTCTTTTGGTGGAAGCTCTACGAGAAACATTGTGTCCTTTCTGAGTATCGGTTAGAAGGGTGCTTTGTACTGACATGTTGTTATGAGTGGTGTCTCCTGGACTCTGACTTCTTCTATAACAAATTGGTTTGGGGATTTTTGTAGGTGTCTTGTCAGGTCTGTGGTCCCGTCTGGGACGGACACAAGGTCTAAGTTTTAACTTATAGATGGAAGGCACCCTTTCTGGCTTTTTCAAGGATCTCCTCTGATATGAGGAAGAGACCCGAGGCTTCTCCTTATTGCCAGTCCCAGAGTTGTTGGCTTCACCAATCTTGGATGGTTCAGTAGAATCTTTTGAATCCATACTCGAGCCTAGGGAAGACCAGGAACTTGCCATAGAGGCTTTGAAGACATTCAGGTTTCTTGAATCTGTGTTAGTCTGACTTTCTTGCTTCTTGCCTCTGAGATCTCTGGAGAAATTGTTCATCCAGCTTTCAACAGACACTTTCTCAAGTGGTCTCCTTCCTTTTGAAAGCTCATCAATGACAGCTTCAAAAGTAGCATCCCTTGGATTGGTTTGTCTAGAGGATGGATAGGATGCACCAGAGGATGTGTTGCGGATAAATGGTTGCCTGGTCTTATGTGAAATCTCTGGAGAATTCATTGGGGTGTCAGGCTGACAACTGTCCTGTTCGTTCTCTGAGTCACCACCATCAGAGTCCATGCCAAGCTGTTGTAGATTAAACAGGATCTCTTCCTCAAGGCTCTGATACAGGATAGCCTCCTGAGCAGGACTGATTGGAGGAGGAGTAAAGAGATAGCTTCTGTTTGTATCTCCACATTTGTTTTCTGCATTCACAACAGCAACAGGTTGAGATGGCTCTACCAAGTCAGAATTGATACCAGAATTTAGGACAGTGTGCTTTGGAAGGTCCAAGCAGTGTTTTCTGTCACCGTGTGAAGAAGACTTCTGTCGGCTCTTCTCATTTCCTTGAAGTCTGGTAGGTGGGGATGGACTGTTTGATGACTGGCCTTTTTCATTTGATGCAAGGAACGTAGTATGTCCATCCCCTGATATGACACCCATTAGCCCTTTTGTAGGAGAAAATGTCCGAATAATCCCTTGGCTCTTTCTGGCATTCCCACTGCCTTGAGAGTCTTGGTGGTTTACCAAACTGTTGTTGGTTGCAAGACATGTAACATGAACTGGTGTAACACTCTGGAAAGGTCGAGCTGACTCTGAAACTCCTGGCTTCTCAGGAGCACTTTGTAAATCCTTGTTGTTCTTTGGCACAGTTGTGGCATTTTGTCTCAGCTTTGATACAATCTGGGACTTAGTCCAATTGTGCCCGGGCCTGTTGTCTGGCCCTTGCTGCGGTGGAGGAAAGGTTTGGCTGTAGACCTTCTGCAAGACCAAGGGTGTACTGGGACGCTGAGTCTCTGGTTGTGGTGGAGTGGACGGACAAGCTGGTCGGGGAAGACTGCTGGTTACACGTGGAGATGGAGACACCCTCCTGGGTTCTCTGCCTGTTCTGTTAGTGGACTTCAGCACTTCCTTAGTATCAGAGTAGGTCTGTTGGCAAGGGACCTTTAGTCTGAAAGAAGTTCCACAAAGCCAGATGATCTCTCAATTATATGGTAATATTATTTCTCTAAAGTTCAGTATTTACAATCCTTCAGAGCTGTGCGTATTAGACTCACTCTTTCTGTTAGAAGATAGCAGCACTCAAGCTGAAACATATTTCATTATATCAGGGTAATTCAGATGAAGCGGACACAATTAAAGATTTTAAATGTCAGAACAGTTTAAGCTGTATCAAACCCTTATTAACATTTTTACCATCATAGCTTAGAATTTTCAGAGGAATTCAGGGCTGGTTTCCATGGCAGATTTCCAAAATTACACTACACCAACTGTACAGGCTGAAGGAACAAATCTAGACGCTGTATTGTACAAGTCATATACAATAGGCGTATATGCCAAACTGATCTTTTTTCCCTTTTAGCCATTTAGTTTAATAAAATGGCTTTAAACGGTTATTAAAATAAATCTTATTTGAGAGGTTGTTGATTTATACACACTTGTTGTCATTATGCTGTATAAATGACCCAGTTTATGTATCGATCCATGCCTCCACATCCAAATCTTTAGTACATAATGTGTCTGAACCAATTTAGAGCATGAATTTGATTTATACTCACTGTCAAATAATACAAAGTTAGCATGTAAACTAAACTAAGGAAAACTACCAGTGGTAGCTCAAGTGGTTAAACCTCTGGGTTGTTGATTGGGCTTCAAACCTCATCACTGCCAAACTGCAACCATTAGGCCCCTGAGAAAGGCCCTCAACCCTCTGCTCCAGGGACGCTGTATCATGGCTGACCCTGCGCTCTGAACCCAACCTCCAAAGTTGGGATATTGCGAAGAAAGAATTTCACCGTGCTATAATGTATATGTGACAAAGGCGTCTATCTATCTACTTTAGCCTGAAAGCTAAAGCTGATTTTTAGTTTATTGCAGTAATTAAATAGGCCACCATTAGACATTCTCATAAAATTTGTATGAAACGACAGGGCTGGTGCAATAACAATGATTTAAAACCATTACCCATGTAATTTTGTGCTTCCATTGTTTGTGCTCTTTGTGCTAAGGGATAATTGTGATGCGATGGGAATTTGATTCAGAATGAACAATGAAGTGATGGACGACTTCTCTTGACGCAGGACAGATGAACTGCAATTCAAAGCAGTGATAAACAGTGTCTCCCTCACAGCATTACATTCACACACAAGCATGCAGATTCCTGAGCAGTACGCGTACTTGTCGTCTAATTAATTACGAGCCAAGTCTGCAGGCCTAAATGGATTTCTGTCACCCTGTCCGCCAGAGCTGAAATTTATAAAAATGACGACCAAAAGTCTTCCAAATTATAATTACGGCATATACAGTGTAAAGAATAAAACATGATGCAGCCTGCTGTTAGAGGGAAAATAACTCTTTTTAAATTACAGCATGTTTCAAAATGTTTCATTCCTCTTACTATGCAGTAATTTGCCAGTGTTAACAAGTCTTTATTCATCAAAGAATGGTGTCTTGTACTATTTAGGTCATACTCTTTACAAGTTGATCAACACACACTTAGTTTAATCCACTTATGTTAAAGTCCTTGTGCAGGTTTTAATGAAACAATGTCGTATTAGAGAGTATTAGAGTTTAGATTATTAGTCTAAACCCCTTGCTGCATTATTAAGCTTTAAAACCCTGACTAGCTGGATCACCTCATTTTAACCAGGAGTCAGAAATACGCTTGAAAAATCTTCATATACAAACTCCATCTTCCTGAAGATGCTCTTTAACCTGCCAGGAGTCCCTGTGGATTCTAATTAACCTGCTGTTTCAGTGCACTCGTACTGTACTCGTGTGTAATGTCTGTGGCATTCAGTGACATTGATTGATTACTTTTTGCAATGTTCCTTGGCCCCCTTGAAAGGCACTGACATGCATGAGTGGGAAATAAACTCTGTGTACTCTGGTTGCAGTACTTAAATGTTTGGTTCATTGTAAAAGCTCTTTTATGGAGTAGACATCAGGTGGTTTGTCCATTTGGCCATCTGAGATACTCGTTAACATGATATCTTAAGAAGGAGTGGCTGAATATTTGGAATATTTGGAATAATCATTGTATTGTACCAGCAGATGAATTGATTATATTTTGGAATTGGAAAGGAAACCCAAACAGGATCAAGGTTAACTGTTTAACATAGCTGTTCTTCGTTATCCTCCTTCCTGTTTGTCTTACAAAAATGTTATTTATGAGTACACGTTCAGCAATTTAGAGTCTACTTTTGGCTAGCCGTGATTTTTGCCATTTGTCTGTCTGTGCGTCTGGGATTCTCACTATACTTGGTGGTGGTGATGGAGGCCAGACTTGTTTGAGTAGAATTACGTTCTAATACATTTTCCTTTATTTATATAATTAATGCATTTAATCCTGAAAGGCTGTACAATTTAAAGGCCCAATCAAAATAAAATGGCTACACTCCTTTAAATCCTCCAAAATGACTCCAAATCCTTAGTAATCAGCAGAAATGAATGAATATTTTCTTAATAGATTAATCTATGTTTTATTTATGATACCACAGTGATGTAGTAATGTGGAAATGTGTATTTTTATTCGCTTACTTAGTAGGAGATGGGCTACTCCTGAGCCCCGGCTCTGATCTCTGGATTCTGGTGGGAGCAGAAGAGGTCCATATTACAGGGTCGAGAGGAGACTGGGCTCGGCTCAGCACCAAAGAGATTTGAGACGTAGCCTGGCCATCAGGCCCGCATTGCCTGGCTTTGATCTCGTGGACCGGAGTGGAAGGGCGCTGTGCCAGTTTATGGGCTAGCAAGAGAGCGAGAGTATCGAATGAGCTTGGGTTATGCAATTCCTACAGCGCTGAAATGAAGAATAGGTTTAACGAGGGCTTTCTTTCTCTGGTCCTGTGATAACTAAAAGACACTCGTGCTATTTATATTCACGGATGACAACAAGCGCTACCACGGCATTCTTAGATTTGCGTGCAACATGAATGCAATCAGATATATCCTGGTATTATCTCAGCATGCTCCACTCACATAATAGAGATTATACAGAGAGTAAAAAATGCGATATGGTGTCCCACCAGGTTCTATTCTCGGGCCCCTTTAAGTTCGCCCCATGTAATTCTCAAACACAATGCCGGTTGATGATTGTCACAGTTGAATGTAGTGGCATACTTATGCAAAATCTAAGACATAATGCTTAGAGGAACAGAATTTTTCTTCTCCTAAAGAAAGAGACGTCTGTGCACTAATAATGTTTCTGTCTCTCTGTATCTTTAAGGATGTTTCAGCTAGCTAATAATAGGGATGATAAGGATAACTCTTTAGTACTGATCGTAACTTCTGACACCAAATCCTGGAAAATTACACCATCTTTTTTATTTTTGTTAAAGCAGTGACAAAATGTCTAAATTTATTACTTTCGACTGCTTGATTCACTTGTTAAACAAATGTTTGTAGATTTATTCTCATTTAAAGCTTAAGGCTCTTCTTAAGCAAAAGAGACATTTTTCTGCTGTCTGTTCTGTTCCTTTCTCCAGTAAGAGAGGCTGCACTTCGCTTTGGTTCTCTCATGTGAAAATTTGTTACGCTTATGAAACTGTTGTTGACCTTCTTTTTTTTTTGCTCTCGCTTTACCAAAATAGCTGTGTTCTATAGCATGCTTTATCTTTAAAATGCTTAATTAAATTGGGATATTGAAGATATCAGTATATCCTGTTCCTGAAGCTAATACTCACCCTGAGTGCAGGTATCAGAATCAGTGAGATCATTGCGGTCGAAAGGCTTTATGAAGCATAAACAAAATTTCAGGGCAATTTTCACACCTAGTTACGATTCCTACAAAAAGAGCAAGCTCACAACCTATCATTATTGCAAGAGAAATATTAGACGTTAACAGACAGATGATCAAAATGGGGGGAAACTACATGTAATCATATATGGTGAATAATTTTTTTTTCCTGCCCACGGTTTATGGAAAACAAACATGTTTACGCTTCATGAATTGCGTCTGTGTTGAGAGGCTGATTAACCTTTAGTCAGGGAGCAAAAAATAATCAAAAATGGAAATTTTGTTCTTCTGTTCCTAAATGCGACTTCCACACGTAATTAAGAGTATTGAAATGGCATATCCTGGCTGTATAAAAATGCATAAATTATGTAATCATTTTTGGAATACTTGTAGATGAATGTGTGTGTGTGTGTGTGTGTGTGTATGTGTTCGCACTTACACAGAGATGTGCAGCGGCAGGGGTCATGTTTGTCCAGATAGTGCTCCAGGGTGTCCCATCCTCCACCCACTCTCACCATCACATGATTCCTTAAGATCTACACACACACACACACACACATTGTTTAATAGAACCCATATGCCATAAGCTGACTGGCAGTGAAGGACTGTCAGAGAGTATAAGAGCTTTATCTCTTATCATTTGTCAGACGGTGACACAGCAGAGCAGAAACAGACGTCATTATTGATGAGAGAGAGATGAAGGGAGAGAAAAAGATGGAGAGAGAGAGAGGAAGAAACGACAGTGAGGTTAATTTACTCGCACAAATATGATGGTGTTGGAGTCTCCGACTCTATATTTGCCCTCTGATATCTTCACCATGGGAAACTGACTGGGACAAGTGCAGCGACTCACCAGATATTGAACCTGTACACATAGGAATTGAAACACACACAGTTTCAATCAGTCTCTTTTACAATATCCCACTGGCGCAATTCACTACAGCTTGCCTCAGCCCTTTTTCCCTCCAGTTCAATAAATCATAAAGGAGTGAACAGGATGCGGTATGAGTCAATGGCAAGTCATCCTACAAATCATGTTGCTCTTAACAGGAGGTCCATCCTGTTTTGCTCGACTATCAATCTTCACTGGCAGAATGTAAACCTCTAGAAAAATTGATGTTTCTGATTGAGGTTAGGACAAGGTTATGCGTCATCTCTGCCTCTGTACATATTTCACAAGCCAACCAAGCATGTATAATAATGTCTGTGTCAGTGCAAAGGACTGAATGTAATTTCTGTGTCTTCTGAAGATTAATTATATTCCAGCCATTAAATCACTTCATTACTTAAAATGATATGTAAATGTAGAATGATCTGGGAGAAGGGCAGGAACACCACCTACTCCTTCCTGCAAGGTCTGGAGTATTATGGAAACTGTTGCCTCATGCAAGTAAATTGGTGACTAAACTGCAAACAGCAATGGAGAGAAATCCAATAAATAAATAAATAAATAAATACTGACTATCGTGTTTAATTTGTCTGAGAGGCAAGCTCACTGTATTTCAAAATGATGAGATAAATATCAAACCTAAAGGTGAGCTTTCCTGTCATCATCACAGACACCACAAATATGTACACGGACATCAGTGTTAATCAGTTTGTTGGCTGAATTTAGTCTCCAACATCTCAAGTCTACGTCTGTCTATGATGACCATCTAAGTCATTGGTCAGCTCTCCACCTGGAAATGTACCTTCATTACACCTAAACTTTGGAAGAACATAGCTGATTGGTGTTCAAGATGAAATTTAATTTAATCTATAGGGCAGATCACCATCTCATCCAGGTTCTCAGTGTTTATCAAGCGTCTCTGGACCACGGGCTCCATTTTCTCCTCGCGAATCTCCTCCTCGATCTCCTCCTCCAACTGAATAAGGACAGGCGCAGCCATGCCGAAGCGAGAGGCCCGTCGAGCCACCTCGAGTAGGCAGAGCACCACGTTTTTCTCATTCTTTCGCAGGACAAGGTCGTCTGTCTCAAACATCAGAACATCTGCAGGAGGAGGGAGGACAGTAATGATGTGAAAATGCTGAGAGTGCATAGTTCTAGCACATGATGCATCAGCCTACAGGGATTTTAAATGGGTTTTAGTTGCTGGCATTTTTTTTTACTATACTGACCACTGGTTTTGTCTTAAATTTTAAATTGAAGTCTTAAATTTACATTAATTTGTGTACATTGTGTCTATATTGTCTTCAGTAGTAAGACATTTTCCCACTATATAACAACAGAATGGACTAGATAATGGACTAGATAATAATAGAATTTCACATGAATATGGACTACATTAGGGAAGACTAAATTAAGAATATCTAATCTACAGTAACATTCACAAGCACTGGAGGTCTTTCTTTCTAGTGCACTAAGCAGCAACCAAAAACAGTGTTAAAGACCACTTTGAGGATGTAAAAAAAAAAAAAAGGGGAAAAAAATGAAGCCATGACATACAAGGTCAGAATTAAACTCTGTAGGAAGTTTGATGTCCAGGAGTGGCAATTAAAAATAAATAAATAAATAAATAAATAAATAAATAAATAAATAAATAAATAAATAAAATAAAATAAAATAAAATAAAATAAAATAAAATAAAATAAAAGATAGATAGATAGATAGATAGATAGATAGATAGATAGATAGATAGATAGATAGATAGATAGATAGATAGATAGATAAAATAAAATAAAATAAAATAAAATAAAATAATAAGCAGTGGCTAATGACCACATTTTTGGAGGCAGGACAGCAAAATTAATGAAACACTACATCAGCTTGTTTTGAGTGTTTCACATGCCAAACTTTAGTCTGAAACGAGATCCTTTTTTCACAACAAAAATAATAATAACAGAGAAATTTCATAGAGAAATGTTCGGTTTCTATCAGTGCACAGAGCAACGTTGTGCACCAAGCAAATGTCGCCATCTTGTGGTGGAACCGTTTAATAAAGCTTTACACATTTAATACACAACAATTAACCGGAAGTTTTCTTTAAGTTCGTAAAACTCTAAAGGACGTGTGGCAGAGTGCTTAACATTACATGATTTTATATTAATTTTGTGGTGTATTTGGTCAAATGCCCACAACCATAGACACAACAAACGACGAAGCTAGCTAGATAGCTAGATAGCAGTAGGCTACTTCACTGATACCTGAGGGAACCTCAGAAGTATTTGATATAAAAGGAGTGAAAGACAGCACACAAAACTACCATGTTTATTGCCTTTTATGTTAAAACGGTCCACTGCTGAAATTTTAAATAATCTATAACTCTAAAATATCAAAACTAAACGAATATGCTTGTAGTCCATACATGACCACCATGTTATCTGAATAACAGATTATACAGAATGTATACTGGTCAGCGCCATTTTGTCTATATTGTGTATTTTGTGTACCTATCCTGTACTGTTTTGTTTTGTTTTGCGCTGTTTGCACTAGGTTGCACTTTATGTAGCTAGGACAACTTACTTTGTGTCCTTAGCTCTGTGTTGTTTTGTTGCTCTGTGTTGTTTTATGTTGCACCAGGGTCCAGGAGAAACGTCTCATTTCACTATGTACTGCACCAGCTATATATGGTTGAAATGACAATAAAAGCTTCTTGACTTGAAACCTAGCTCCTTTGGTAAAGGTATTAAACTTCTCCCACTTTACAATCAATCCATGTTCATCAGCCAATCATGTGAAGTAGCACAATTTATATATATGATATGATAATGACTGTCTGTTTTGATTGATACAGTTTGAGAACTTCAGAAAAAATAAATGCCTTGATGATCACAGAGGTCAGAGGAGAATGCCCAGACTCACTGGAAGTCTACGGTAACTTAAACAACCACTCTTTACAACCACGGTGAGCTGAAAAGCATCTCAGAACACACTGCACTTTGAGGTGGATGTGGTACAACAGCAGAAGACTCCACTTCTTTCAGTCAAGAACAGGAATCTGTAGATACAGTGGGCACAGGCTGACCCAAACTTGACAGCTGAACATTGTTTGCCCCCAAATCTTCAACCGTCCAGTTGAACAATAGAGTAAAGAAATGCTTGCACAACAAACTGTTCTGTTAATTTCTTCCTCTTGCAAAACCCCTTACGAGGAAATATTGTAAGTTTAAGCCCAAAAACCTTGCATAAATACATTTTTCTATACAAAAGCAATATGTGAAGGTTATGATATCTGGGTTTTTTTGTTGTTGTTTTAAATATGAATTTATTAAAATGTACCTGTAGTGTTTTGACATAAATATATAAATGGCTGATGGTAAATCATAATACAACCAATAATGCACTAATTGAAAATAAATAAATACTTTTTTTTTTTTAAAGAAAAAGAAAAAAAAGTTTTTTGGAAAAAAGTTGTTAAAAAATAAATGGAGCTTTTCTGATTTTTTTTTGTACTGTTTTATATTTTGATGTACTGTAAAATGAAGGGTTAAAGCTATTTTTAAGCTTATATATTATATATTATATATATGTATATATATATATATATATATATATATATATATATATATATATATATATATATATATTATATATATATATATATATATATATATATATATATATATATATATATATGTATATATATATATATATATATAAAATAGGCTTAATTGATTCTTCTTCTTCTTTCGGCTTTTCCCTTCAGGGGTCGCCACAGCGAATCATCTCTCTCCACCTATGCCTATCTTCTGCATCCTCAACACTTGCACTCACTACCTTCACATCCTCATTTATTCCATCCATATACCTCCTCTTTGGCCTTCCTCTTTGCCTCCTGCCTGGCAGCTCCATGTCCAACATTCTCCTACCAATATACTCACTCTCCCTCCTCTGAACATGTCCAAACCATCTTAATCTGGCCTCCCTAACTTTGTCCCCCAAACATCCAACATGACCTGTCCCTCTGATGTACTTGTTCCTAATCCTGTCCAACCTTGTCACTCCCAAAGAGAACCTCAACATCTTCAGCTCTGCTACCTCTAGCTCTGAATAGGCTTAATTGATTAATTGATGCAAAAATCCTCCTTTCCGTATTGCTTTCACACCTGCTTTTTTTTTTTTTTTTCCTCCTCGCCCTCTCTCTCCATCTCTACCTTTGATGTGCATCTCATTCCGACACCAGTTGATGAAGTTGGACACGTTATCCCTGGCCAGAAAGGTTGCAGGTTGAGCCGAGCTCATGAACGTCACCCCGGAGGAGGGCAGATGCGCGGGCGCGCGGCCGTGCTTGTGCGGAAACTCCGCGGCGGCGCGCGTCACGTTATTGGCGTGAGCGCAGAGGAGCGCGCCCGTCTCCAGCGCCTGCACCATGTTATTCACCGTAATGTCCACGCCGTACAAGTCCTTCAGCCACTCAGCCAGATCTTCCTTCATCGCGTAGAGGTACTCCTCACACGACTTGAAAGGTCTGATGCTCTGCGTCGATGCGTGCTCAATTCCCGACATGGCGCAAAAGAAAAAAAAAAAAAGGCGCAACCGCGTCTAAAAAATGAATTCAATCTCATTCATAATTGTGAGTGATCTCTGCGTACTCATTAAATCTAAAATCTTTCACACAAACACTACTAGTAGCCAGTGAGATTGGGAAGTTGCTGCTGGTTTTATTCTGGAGCTAGACATGTTGCCCTTGGTGACCAGACCAAACATTCCCATTAACCATTTCACCACCACCGCAGAAACTCCTCTTTACTCTAATAACAAAAGCAAGAAATGTAGAAACAAGATTTTAAATAAAATCAGCCCTACAGCTGAATGACACAATCCCCTTATATAAAAAAAAGAAGTAATATACACTAAACAAACAAAAAAAGTAGGCTTGCACACATGGTTGCCTGTTTCCACTTGTTTATAACATTTCTAACATTTTCTCTCATAGCAAGACTGAAATTAAATAATAAACTGAATTGACACCGAATTGCTTATAGGTCAGTGGTCTATTACTAAATCAACAGAGCAGGATTAAGATGAAGAATAAATCCAGATTTTCAAGTTATCCCTTCCGGGAACAAATTAAAGTGTTAAAACGAAATGCAATGTCAGAACTATGACATGATTAAATATATGCCTTCATCTTTTAAATACAAATGTGAATATAGTGTACTCTTTATATACACTATATTGCCAAAGGTTTTGGGACACCCATCCAAATCATTGAATTCAGGTGTTGTTTTTCAGGGGTTTGTGCTCAGCCCCTTAGTTCCAGTGAAAGGAACTGTTAATGCTTCAGCATACCAAGACATTTTGGACAATTTCATGCCCATCCCCAAACTGTTCCCACAAAGTATGGAGCATGAAATTGTCCAAAATGTCTTGGTATGCTGAAGCATTAAGAGTGCCTTTCACTGGAACTAAGGGGCCAAGCCCAACCCCAGAATTTAATTATTTGGAGGGGTGTCCCAAAACTTTTGGCAATATAGTGTTACAGCTTGAAAATCAAACTAGAGAATTATAGTATAATCTCCAAAGTGCACATGTAGTCCATTATTAAAGTCAAGCTTCTCCCTCTGTATTAACAGAGATGATAATAAATGCTAATGAGAATCAAAGAGGCAGAATATTATGTTGTATACAACATAACAGCCGGTCATTATTCTGATTAAGATTAGCATTCAGATTGATGTCAGTATCACTATCTATCCTTGTTTTTTTTCTTTTTCCCAGAGTTCTCCCGTCTCTTGAATTTATTTTTTTCACGCCTCTGACCGTCGCCTCCTTCACTGCGTCGAGTGAAAACTGGCATGGGAGGTTCAATCTCTCCGGGTCGACCTCCTCTATCCGGCACGCTACCCATCAGCACCTTCACGATAGCAAAAATCCCCAAAACAAAACACGAAAACCAGTTGGTCAGTTAAGGATAAATTACAGTATCTAATAAATGTGATGTGTGAATATTGGGGTTCTGTAAGTACTGCACCTTGTGAATGGCTGTTGACGGTCCTGCAGTCACGGGCAGAATGTAAGACTGATCCTCTCTAGCTGCAAGTAACAGAGCGAGGGAAACAGAAGGCTCAAGCAGCATTGTAACCGGAGGTACGGATAACATCAGAGTGCTGCACTCCTAAAGAGGAAAAGAAAAAGTGCAGAGAAATTTCTAGAAAGCTGCTTTGATACTATTAAATTTGTGATACTGTTAAATGCGCTGTACTACTGACTCTGAACACTAAAGCACTGGGATGGGATTATTTTTTGGTTTGGAGAACTTTGACAGTTTTTGTTTGTTTGTTTGTTTGTTTGTTTGTTTAGAAAAAGTAGAACCCCTTTAGAAAGATTAACTCTGGAAAAAAAAGCAAGCAAAATAATTATTCGTTCCTTAAAAACTTTGTTCCATGATTCTTCAAATCATATTTTTGATTTTTTTTAATCAATCAAATAAATAAATAAATAAATAAATAAACAAACAAACAAACATTTTTTTTTATTACATTTTTGGAAACAAAGTTTTTTTTTTACTTTTAGAACACTTTTTTTTTTTTTGTGTAGTGTAGAAGTATCATCTTTATAAAGTACCATCTAAGGAACATTGTTTAGGGATGTGGATATAATAGCCCATCATATGACTATGAGTTCTGCTCTCTTACAGAATTAAAACCCTTAAAAGGTTCCTCAGTTGTCCCTCTAAATGTCTATACGCCGATCAGGCATAACATTATGACCAAATATTGTGTTGGTCCCCCTTTTGCTGCCAAAACAGCCCTGACCCATCATGCACTGTGTATTCTGACACCTTTCTATCAGAACCAGCATTAATTTCTTCTCAAATCCTTACGCTTGCCCCTTTTTCCTGCTTCTAACACATCAACTTTGAGGACAAAATGTTGACTTGCTGCCTAATATATCCCACCCACTAACAGGTGCCATGATGAGGAGATAATCAGTGTTATTCACTTCACCTGTCAGTGCTCATAATGTTACGCCTGATCGGTGTATGTAGAACAACAAAGTGGAATCCTTTTCTTAGAATCTAGGAAGCCTTCATTACTTATTTATCCAACAAATCTGATAAATTTTGGAACAAAATCCAAAACAATCTTAATACCTAGAACCTGTCGACCTGGTACTTGGTACACTTGAAGGGTTCTTGAAGAAACCACAAAATAATTCATGTTCCTAATAAAGAGAAACACTGCGTTCAACAGTTCTATATACATCCTTTAAGAGTTTCTCCAGAGGGAACTAAAGAACCCTTAGTGTCTGTATGATGTAGTATGTCAATTATATATGAAATGATACGATGATAGACACGTTATTATAATTTAATACTCTATGAAAGAGAATGGTTCCTTGAATTGGTTGATTGGCTCCTTGAAGAGTCTTTGGATAGTTGATGTTTATTTGTTTCTTAAAGGTTTCTGCTCAGAACCCTCAGATGCAAGACAGGAGTCACTGAGTACAGAACCTTAGGCAAGCACATTATAATGATCTTATTATCATACGCTGAGATTTCTTTACGTTCTTTAGACAGTTAAGAGCTCTTCCCTTGGAAACGTCTTTGATACGTAGAACCCTACAATGTTGGGTTTTTCTACCATTTTGTAGATTTCACCCAAGGACAAGTCCTAGTCTAACAAGAATTCTTCATCTGGTTTGTCCTTGAAAGAAAGCCTTCAGAAATTCCATGTAGAACTGTGGGACTGTCTCTCAGAAAAGACTCCACATATTGTCCTGTTATAAAGCTAGAAACCATCCAAAGAAGCCTTTAGGACACTTTTTTATGGATGATTTGACGTTTTATTTGGTATAAGGTCAAATTCAGTTTCACTACGAAAAAAAAAACATTACACAAAATAAGGTTTGTGAGAATTTCAAAGCAGCAGGTGTCTATTTGTTAGTCTACCTTTCCTCGCTCTCCCCATGCAAACGACTGGAGTGTGACGTCCAAGCGTTTGATCATCATCTGCCGACGGGACTCGTAGTCCTTGCAGAGCACTTGGTTTATCTCATTCAGCACACTCTGAAAACAATCAAGTTGTAAAAACATAAAAGCAGAGGAGTCCTGTAGCAATCGGCTCATGTTGCCCATACAATACGTACCCATTGTGTAGAATTCAGATTAGTCTTTAGCAACGGCTCTTGCACTTTGCCCTCTGCGAGCGAGGCTAGTCGTAAATCCACCTGAATCAGTGAAGATTTTATCGATTACAGCGTTTAACATTAAAGCCTGTATGATTCTGTATGCGTTTTCTTCTTACCTGTGAGTAAACATCACTGAACTGCGAGGCTGGATCCATATCCAGGGCCTGAAACAACTCTGACAATTCCTTCATTACTTCTTTGTCATCTAATTGAGTCTCATTGTCAGTATCCGGAATGGATTTTCTCCGTCTCTGCTCTTTGCCTGACTCACTCAGAGGCTCGGTGTCTTGCGGATTGCACTCTCTGTACTTCAGCATACGTGCTGCTTGTAACTCAGACACCAGGAACTCTGAAGAACATTTGGAGATAAAATGCATTTATTTGCTTCACATTGTTCCATTTCAACATAAATACAGTATGGTGTACAAAACAAAAAAGCAGGTCTTTTTCTGCTCACCAAAGTCTCATAAATGATTATGGATTACCTGTTATTCTTTTGAGATGAATGGGGGTCAGAGTCTCTGTGCTGAGCGTTTCGTAAGGGTAAAACATGACTTTCAGGATCTCTTTCAGTTCCCCAGCCAGAATGGTGCCGCTGTCTCCTGGAAAGATGTGCAAGGACATGTTGGTGTTCAAACGCCATCATGTTTATGCAATACTAACTTAGATACACCGATCAGGCATAACATTCTGAGGACTGACAGGTGAAGTGAATAACGCTGATGATCTCCTCATCATGGCACCTGTTAGTGGGTGGGATATATTAGGCAGCAAGTCAACATTTAGTCCTCAAAGTTGATGTGTTAGAAGCAGAAAAAATGAGCAAGCGTAAGGATTTGAGTAAGTTTGATGAAGGGTCGAATCATGATGGCTAGATGACTGGATCAGAGCATCTCCAAAACTGCAGCTCTTGTGGGGGTGTTCCCGGTCTGCAGTGGTCAGTATCTATTAAAAGCGGTCCAAGGAAGGAACAGTGGTGAACCGGCGAGAGGGTCATGGACGGCCAAGGCTCATTGATACACGTGGGGAGCGAAGGCTAGCCCATGTGGTCCGATCCAACAGACGAGCTACTGTTAATCAAATTGCTGAAGAGGTTAATGCTAGTTCTGATAGAAAGGTGTCAGAATACACAGTGCATAACAGGTCAGGGCTGTTTTGGCAGCAAAAGTTAGACCAACCCAATATTAGGTGGTCATAATGTTATGCCTGGTCAGTGTATATCAATACAATCAATGATTCATTTATTCTTTAACCACTTTGTTCTGGTTACATTCATGATGGATAACCCAGAAAGACAGGATGTGATGTCATGTATAGGATTCTAGACAATAGATCATATATTATATGGCCAAAAATGTGTAAACAACTGACCATCATATTCATATGTGCTTGTTAAATATTCGAGATTTAGGTATTTGGTTACTGACTGCTCTCCGTGTTGGCAAGGATTTCCTCAAGGTTCTCTTAAGAACATGCTGTTAGGCGGATTTTGTAGTAGAATAAACCCTTGATATTTAAATGTCAAAATCTATGTAAATACATTTGAAAATACACCACCAAAAATATGTAAATGTTTTATTTGCATATAGGAAAGGCTGTGAAATTTGATTCTATAGGTCTCTTATCTCTTAGCATGATATGTTTTCCCTCTTTATAGTAGGAAAGCACTCCCCCCCCCCCGCCCCCCCTTTTTTTTTTTTGGAAAAGCAAACAATTTTTAGGAAATCTTATACCTCCAAGTTCAGGACAGCTTTTTCTCAGCTCCACCACCAACCAGGAAATCAGTGTACAGGGCAGTTCATCACATTCACACCGAGTCACACAGCGATCACTATCATACCTATAAAATATTCATATAGTTTCAGGCAAACATGATTAGTAATAGTTGTGCAAGTTCAAAATAGCAGGGTGTAGATGTTTACTGATTTACCCCAGGGCTTTAACAGCCGATATTGTCCCGATCTCTCGCGCCATTCCAAAATGGGAAATTTTATTATATTTCCATGTATTGAGAATTTCCACAGAGTTGTCTGTTGCTTCCTGGTCCAGACTGTCCAGACTGTCCAGTCAGATCACAAACGCTCGATCCAAGCCAAGGGAAAATAATCAACACGCTTTAGATTCGAGTCAGACTTTAAACGTGACTTTTATTCTATAATCAGGGGATTGTTTGTAGGATTTCTTTTTTTACTGTTGAAATTATCGTGTAAACAAAAATGATCTGCATCGCAAAATTGACAAAAAATCATTGAGTACACGTTATTACTATTATTATAATTATTATGATATATACGCTTACATCTTTACAACCGTCTGTTTATTTTTTAGCAGGAAGTTAAACAATATGAAAGTGAAATTCTGCCGTCAACAGTAAAGAGGATGTCCAACCGCTTTCAAAATATTAAAATAACCAATGACAACAGAAATTGGTAAGATTGACATTAAATCTAGCCAATCAGAGGAAAAATTGAGAAACTACGTGCGTGCTTGCTAGGTACCGTCCCGGAAGTAGCGCAGGCTCTGTACGCTTCGGTCACCCTCCATCTTGTGGATACCGCAGCTACTGAAAAAAACACACGTAAAAGGTATGTTTACAGCCTTCAACTAACAAAAAATCTTCTCTGTTGCTAGTTTTATATTCGCTTTATAGTTTCTTTAACTTGTGCATGACGTTAACATAAGTGGTTTGCTCAAAGCTTTGCCTAACGGTAGATTTGGCTAAGTTGCTTGCCTGGCTAAGGCAGTGGAGCCAAAATTAAACCGGCTGTTTTTATCATTTAATGAGAGTCTAACACACAGGTGATGCATGCACACGGGAATAACTCACATGGATATTTTGCTGAGCAGAAGTATTGTTAGCTAACTAGTTGGAAGAAGAGAAAAGAAGTGAAAATGTATTTAGCTTCTGCCCTGCATTTGTTTAGCTAACAGCCGGGTATGCGCCAACAACGGCTGAACCATAAATTGCTTCCTGTTCACTATATAGCTGTACTTTACTGTGCGTGTTTTACACACTACCCAGTGCACTCTCTGTATAAAAATATCGGCTATTGGAATACGGCCCATGTTTACGGACAGTACCGAATAGCTGAAAAAGCCTCTTGTTTTGTTGTGTGCAGGGTGACAGGTTTCCGTTTGGCGGGACTTGTAAGTGAGTGAGCGAAAACATGAGCACGCTAAACGTGAAAAAGCTCAAAGTGAACGAGCTGAAAGAGGAGCTGCAGCGCCGTGGCCTGGACACTCGGGGTCTGAAGGCGGATTTAGCGGACAGGCTACAGGCGGCGCTGGACGCTGAGGCCGCCGGAGCAGAAGAAGAAGAGCAGGACGCCGGGGAGGAGGAGGAAGAAGAAGAGAAGAAGAGCGGGGGCGGAGGTAAAAGGGATATTGGTTTTCGGTTACTGTCAAGATAAACATAATAAAAGCGGTGTCTACGCTACATGACCAAAAACACTTTCACATTATAAGCACCTTGCATCATATACATGTGTAGAATACTTTATGAGCAAAACGGTCACAAATAAAATATTTAGGTTTACTGATAGAGAACACAAGATTATTGACCTGTAGTGTGGATTGTGGCCAGAGTAAAATATGGCCTTCAAAATTGGATTCCTAAAAAAAAGTGAACCATTTAGAGACATTTTACTTTACTTTGTTTACATACATGAATGCATGTTTATCTATCTATCTATCTATCTATCTATCTATCTATCTATCTATCTATCTATCTATCTAGGCACGTTTCAGCGTGAGCTAGCAAGCAGTGAACGATTTGTATGACACTTGCTGAGTTTGTTTGGAAGTAGACGACTTCCGCGATAGTCACTGAGACTTAGCTAAAGTTATATTGTTTATTTATATTGATATCTGTTCTGGGCTTCTGATTTAATGGTGCCACAGCACCCCTTTAGAAACGTACAACATTGCCCAAATCTTTCAACTCTGTGTTCTAATAATAAGGAAATATCTTTTAGATTGTTCATAAATGACCTCACCGTAGTTGACATGCTCGTATGCATACGATCAGTTGACCAGGCTTGACCAGTCTTGTTTCTACACCGTTTTGCTGCATGAATTCTCACTTTGTACTTTGTGGATAAGCTTATCCATATTTGAGATTTAGACATCAAGGTGCCTTTGAATTATGTGGATGTTTTCAAGTCAAACCAACATTTTGTATGTGGGTTTTTCTTGTGCAGCCAGCCAGTTTATACTTGTCCTGTCCCACCCTCACAGTTTGCATGTACTGTCACATCTTTACAGTAGTATTTTTACAGTTTGACCTAGGCTACTAGGAACACTCATGCAGTACTTAATACATTTTGCAAGAATGCTGTATATAAGCAGTATTATGTGGTAATACAGTAGTGCGGTTTTATTATGTTTTTTTAAAGACCAAATATCATTCACTTGAGCTTATTTTGAAGCTAATGTGCTTTTTATTTTTCTCCAGAATTTGCTGCTGATGTGTCGGGTAACGGAGGAGACGACGAGCCTGAGTACGACGATGGAAACAGCAGCAGTCAGAATGAGGAAAAGGAGGCGAGCGAAGAGGAAGATGAGAGTAACATACACAGCGATGCCCATATTGAATCGAACGACTTCACCTCCGATGATCTGAAACAACCAAATCAAGGCTTTGGGCAGCAAGTAGAACAAGGGTATGATGACAGTCAAGAAGACGATTGGAGCAATGAAGAGCCAGTTAAGAGCGAGGGCTCTGAGGATCCAGAGATGAAGCAGGAATATGAGGAGCCGGATGCAAAACCAGAGCAGTTTGAGGAAACACAGGAGCAGGAGGAAGTCACACAGCCAGAAACGGAACAGACTGAGCAGCAGGTGACCGATGTAAAAGGTAAGGCTTGTCCTAATTCAAAATATTCTTTTTTTTTTTAAATCTTTTATGAGGCAAGGACAGTTGATTTATTTAAGCACAAAATGATACTAAGCAAGAATTCATTCTGCATTGGTTTGTATTGTGTTATAAATGTATTGTAAGTGTAGTTTTTTATTATTATTTTTTTTAAATCAATGGGTGCTATTTGTTTTCCTAAGAAATACAAGCAGAGCCCAAGAAGGACGATGACACGCAGCAGCAAGAAGAGGCAGCAAACGACTGGATGCCTGCAGAAGATGGCAGAGCGGCGCAGGTTAAAACGGAAGATGACCAACAGACGTCGCAGAGCCGCAAAAGACCATACGACGATAGTCGCGGATATGGATACTATGAGCATCGTGAAGACAGAAGGTACATCTCATCCCTGTATTTATCCTTTGCTTCTCCTTTTTGTTCTTGTTTGGTCTCACTTTTCTTTGATTGTTCAGCAGAGGGCGGTCACCTCAGCCCCCAGCAGAGGAAGAGGAAGAAGACTTTGATGAAAACCTTGTGGCTATTGACACCTGTGAGTGCAAAATGAAAATTACACATTCTGTGAAATAGTGTCTGTTACTTTCCATAGCTGTTGTTGGTGTACTTACTTGCAGGCTGACTTTTTTCTTTTCTTTTCTTTTTTATTTTTTTATTTTTTAAATACAGATAACTGCGACCTGCATTTCAAGGTGTCTCGAGACCGGTATAGTGGATACCCACTTACCATCGAGGGCTTTGCGTACTTGTGGGCAGGTGCCCGGGCTACTTACGGCGTTTCCAAAGGACGTATGTGGTATGAAATGAAGGTAATAATATGGAAATTGGAAGAATATATTTTTAAAGACATTTTTTTCCATACGCTCTAAACAGTGAAGGCATTCTCCCTATTTAGATCACTGAGGAGATCGCTGTAAAGCACCTTCCATCCAGCGAGCCTGATCCCCATGTGGTGAGAATCGGCTGGTCTTTGGACTCCTGTAGCACCCAGCTTGGTGAGTTGATAAGAAACCTATGTCCTTTTATTGATTTGCTTTATATATATGCAGTGTGAACAGTAGTTCAGTGGCAAGGCTTTTGGGATCAGGCTTTGGGTGTCTGGAAATTCCAAGCTTTAGTCAAATGCATCATTATGTCACGGGTCTTGTGTTCTTTTCTCAGTACAGCAAAATGTTTACACTTGTCACACCTACACTACAGTTGTGATGGTTTGAAAGTGTACTTAAAAATGATGGATTATTCCGTTAAACGTGACTTAATAAAATAAATCTTTTAGGAGAGGAACCCTTCTCCTATGGCTATGGTGGAACTGGCAAGAAGTCCTCAAGCTGTAAATTCGAGGACTATGGAGAGAAGTTTGGTGAAAATGATGTCATCGGCTGCTACCTTGTGAGTATTTATTTTAAATTAGAAATGTTTCACTCAGAAATACTGTCATGACTAACAGTGAAGCAAGTCCTTCCTTCATTGTGAACTCTTGTTCCTTCTTTCAGGACTTCGAGAGTGGAGAGCAAGTGGAGATGGCGTTCTCCAAAAATGGCAAGTGGCTCGGGCCTTGCTACCGCATCTCTCGTGAGGAGCTGGCTGGTCGTCCTCTTTTCCCACACATCCTGGTGAAGAACTGCGCTATAGAGTTCAACTTTGGACAGAAGGAGGAGCCATATTTCCCTCCACCAGAGGGCTACACCTTTATTCAGGAGTTGGAGTTGCAAAACAGAAACAGAGGAACAGTTGGACCAGCTACCAAAGCAGAGTGCGAGGTATCCTCATCGCTTCATTACAGTGTTTTTATCAAGATCAACTCGATGTGATATTTTTTTTAGGTTTATATGTGCTCAGCTAAAACTCTTGACTCGAGTTCGGCTTCATCTTGTGGAAGAGTAACGATGGTTTATTCCTCATGTCGTCACACAGTGGTGGGGGGATTAGGGAATTAAAATATACATCCAGATTCCTGTAAAGCTGCTGTGTGACAGTGTCCTCATATACAGTGACCAATAAATACTGTATACTGTAATACATTATTCTTTTTTCAGATCCTAATGATGGTCGGACTGCCCGGCAGTGGAAAGACCACATGGGCCATTAAGCACTCCAAGGAGAACCCTGATAAGAAGTTTAACATTCTGGGTACTAATGCCATAATGGACAAGATGAAGGTAAAGACATGTTACAGGTATCTTGTCAGTCAGGCCCCTTGTACGCTCCCCCTCAACTCTTTATCCGCTTGTCTTTCCAGGTGATGGGACTTCGTCGCCAGAGGAACTACGCCGGACGCTGGGACATCCTCATCTCTCAGGCCACGCAGTGCCTCAATCGCCTCATCCAGATTGCCGCTCGCAAGAAACGCAACTACATCCTGGACCAGGTACCATCATCTCCGTCTTCGCCTCTTGCACCATTCCCAACCCTCCCACACACCCTACAGCTGCTCCTGATGCACATGTTCATTAATGCTCCTCTGCTCTCTCTATAGCACAGAAGCACCCGTGCAGATCGATTTATAATGTAACACCTCATTGAGTTATTGCCATATTCTCATTTGTTTTCCTTTTTCAATTAGTATGAAAGAACAGGAAAGATTTGTAGTAGATTATGAATATGTTTTGGTTTCTACTTTTTTTATGTGCCTGTATGTGTTGTTACAAAGAGATGCCACACAGTACACATAGTCCATGTCATTAGTAAGATGTTGAAAAGAAAAACAAGTAATCACAGCCTGGTGAGTAAGAAAACACCTTCTGTTGCTATGGTAATCGTAATGGTAAAAAAAAAAAAACAACAGCAACCAATCTTTCGATGTTTATGAGTAGATTTACTTGGAAGTGTTGAATGTAGTTTTTAAAATGACCCTCAAGGTAAGTGGAACTAACCACGTTGAAGTTTCCAGGTCAGGTTCCGACAACACATGTTAAGGTAGGTAAGGGACAAATGGACGAATCTTAGGTCCTAAAGGAAATTGTAAGTATTAGAAGGTAGGTGATATGTGTGTGTCTGTGCTGGGCATAGCAGGACGTTTCAAATATGGGTAAGTATAGGTAAGTAAGGGGACCCAGGAAAGAGTAGACTCGCTGCATGATGCTAGTATCTAATTAAAAAAAAAAGTAAATGACCATCCGGTTTGTACTGAAGGTCAGTTGGTTGATTTGTACATAGTTCAGTTAGCATTTCTAACACGTTTCTGGACACTTGGAAGATGTTACACAAAGACGCTGATTGCAATCACGGTGACTTGGTAAGACTAATTTAAACGTGTAGATGACAACCTGGATCTTCTGTAGAGAAATAAATCACAGGAAATGACTCGGTTCAGTGGGACTGTTGAGCTTGTCAGTATTCTGCGTCTTATATTTGCTCGGTATGATAACGTTTCTTGCAGAAGAAGTATAACACTAGGATATGTAGAGAAGCAGTTTTTGGGCCCCTTTTTTATTCTTAAAAAAATGCTGTTTTGGTGAAACTCAGCTTCTCTTCAGTCGCTAAGGTAAGTGAAATGCGGGGTTGTGAGAGGCAACCGTTAGTCATTCCTGGACAGTAACTATAGCCATGAAAACAAAAACAAAAAAACTCTCACTTTCATTGTTGCAGGAATCCCAAACCCCTCCTTCGGAACACAAAGCCATAACAAAAGCAAACAACTGAACAATAACGAACAAGCTTCTACTTTTTTCTTGTCACCATTTGCTAGACAAATGTATATGGATCAGCCCAGAGACGAAAAATGCGTCCTTTTGAAGGGTTTCAACGCAAGGCTATTGTAATTTGTCCCACGGATGAGGATTTAAAAGAGCGAACATTAAAGCGAACTGATGAGGAAGGGAAGGATGTACCCGATCATGCTGTGTTAGAAATGAAAGGTAGGAATGCCATGGATATCCCCCCCAAAAAAATGCTTCAACTACACACCCAGATCTGCTTTTTGCTGTATTTTTGTTTTTTTTTTCTTTCTATTTTTAATTCTAGTTTTTCTTCAAATTTGGACGACCCCCTTTGCCGCCTCCTTCTGTTTTGCCAGATAAAAGAGCTACTACTACTACTTTTCCTGTTTTTTCTCCCCACCATCCTGTTCTCTGACCCATTTCCGGCAAAATCTCATTTCATTTCCGTACAACTGCATATCAATATGCAGAATATAACGATATCCAGGGTATCAGCAGGTTAGTTTAAAAATGAAAGCTTTGTAAATGTTTCTATATGCTCTTGGTTTATAACACAACATTTGTACTGCAATAATCTTACCTTTCATAAGCATCTAATCTAATT
Source organism: Hemibagrus guttatus (assembly GCA_033459395.1). NCBI lineage: Eukaryota > Metazoa > Chordata > Actinopteri > Siluriformes > Bagridae > Hemibagrus > Hemibagrus guttatus. Next base: position 5,198,739 of record JAUCMX010000027.1, read on the forward strand.
AGATGCCTAATCTAATGTGTGGTGGTCTAGGAAAACCCATCAGTGTAGCAAGTTTTTTTTCAACTACTTTATACTTACCTCAGCTTGAAGAAATACGCAATACACAAATAATATAATATACATATTAGTGCAAAACGTGTTTTTTTTTTTTTTGCTAGCTGTGAAATCTCGAACGCCAACAATCTCTTCTCCAAGCTTTCATTTTCCTCATAACATCTTTACTCATTTAATCAATCAGATAAAACAAGTGCTATAAGATCATTTCCTGTTTTAGACCGCACTCACCATATCTGTCACTTTACTATGTTCGTATGAATTGAGAGTCTCAGTTCAAAGTCGGACATGTGTTGCTGCGGCTTTGTATCTTGTGGCTATCCCGTCTCCAGTATCGTACATGTACTTCAATAAATAAGGCTGCCTGTCGCTTTATTGCTTGCTAGTGTGAACATAAAGTAATCCTCAATAGACGGCAAGCTTTTTTTACATTATACGGAAGAGCGAACAGATATAAGATTAATCAGTTCATTTTACTTTTGATAGTAACAACACTGTAACCACTTGCTATCAAGACGTGTGTCCACCACAACCCCAGTCTCTTTGATTAGTCAGTGCTACCTTTTATTTATGCATTTCATTTTAAAGCCAAAATATCCTCTCATGGACCTTTTTAAAACCTTCCCAAAAATGCTTAGTCACATTATTAGTAATACTGACACCTGCAGATACCCTGTTCTTAATTGGCTTGTATCAGTTCCTAAGCAATTTTCAGACTGAATGAATAATTACACTCAAATCTTTGGGTGTTATTATCTGTTAGTGCAAGTATCCTAAAACTCTTTTTCTGGCAACTGTCTTTGTTTTCTTTCCCGTCTAAATTTCTCTATTTTTCATTGTTTCCCCCCTTAATCCAGGACAAGTTTTGCCTTGGTCGACTAAGGCAATATTTGTCCAAGGTTCCCCTGACTGTCCTAATACATCTACTCTCTATCTCTTATCTCCTCCTCCTTTCCCCGCCCCCTTTACTTAATGTTTAGTTTTTTGGCACTACCGAACGATGCTAATGTTGATGCTCTTTATTTTCTCGACGGCGCGGCCGTTCTCTCCCTCACTCCGTGCCCTCTGCCACCCTCAGCCAACTACGTGCTGCCCGATGCCGGCGAGTTCCTGGATGAGGTGATCTTCATAGAGCTGCAGCACGAGGAGGCTGACACACTCATCAAGCAGTACAACGAGGAGGGCCGAAAGGCTGGCCCACCACCCGAAAAGCGCTTTGATAACCGGCCCGGAGGCTTCCGTGGCCGTGGATTCCAGCGCTACGAGCACCCAGGCACGCTGCAAGGTGCACGAGGCTCGTACCAGAACCGGGGCAGCTCTGGAGGAGGTGGCTACCGTGGAGGTAATGGACCTGGTCTAAACCTGGTTTTCTGACTTGGTCTAAATTGAAACCCTTATTGCATCAGTTCAGCATTTTAATCCAAAATATTATCATTATATTATTATTAACATTATTAAATTCTGGCTGTGTATTTTAGTAGGCTTTCACTCAGAAATGATCTTTTTTTTCTTTTTCACCCACAATAAATAACAACAGATTTGCCAACTGACATAAATCTGAAATGATTGACTATTAAGTAGGTGGTTTTAACTCTGACATTAGCACGCCTCCTACCCATAACCTCGCATTAATAATGTTTTGGCCTACGTTGGAAGACATGTAAAATTTTCTAGTAGCTAAAAGCAGTAGAATAATGTAAGTAATTCTCCTGTTTTTGGTCCTTTTTGACCTTTGCTTTGTCTGAATGAAGGCCACACAGCATGGAGGAAAAGCACAACCATGTAATAGTTTTGAGCAGCCTATCAGACTCATCTTGCACGTTCCTCTTGTTCTTAATGTAGCCTACAACCGTGGAGGGTTCAACCAGAACCGCTGGGGAAACAACTACAGAGATTCAGGCTGGGGAGGTTATAACCGCAGCCAACAACCAGGAGGCAGCTACAACCACAGCCGCCAGATCTCCTACAACAAAGGAGGAAGTGGATCCAGCGGGAGCTACAGTCAGTCCCAGGTACCAGACAGAGATCTTTTTTGTTTTTCCCTCCTTTGTAAATGTAATCTAAACTGTGTTCGTTATTTCGATTCAAAGAACTTTATTAATCCCATTTTGATACCACTGCATTGCATCCTCTCACTGCATTGAATCCTCATCTGATCGGTCAGAAGGTGTTGATTCCTTTTCAGTATTATTTGAAGCAATAATTCAAATTTGTTCTAATACATTATCGTTACTATAGTAACAACTTATTCAAAGCACTGTGGTGAAGTGCTCTGTAATCGAAAGATCTCCTGTGCAGTGTTTTTTTTTTTGTGTGTTTGTTTTTTATGGTGAACAAGATAAATTCCGACTTGGCACCGTCGTGCTTTATTCCCTACATTTCAAAGCGCACGTTATTTATAATAAGGCGGTCAGACATTAGCTCAGCTGACATTCTCGTATCCAGACAATCACTGCAAAAATTGTTGTATAATTCGGTGTCGTATTATATCAGCTCCTTCTGTATGATTTTTCTACAGCCTCAGAACTACAGTCAAGGTTACAACCAAGGCAGCTACAGCCAGGGATACAACTATGGAAACTACAGCCAGTACCCAAGTTACACCCAGGGTTATAACCAGACACCTGCAGTCACGGGCCAGACATACAACCACCAGCAGCAGCAGGCGCAGCCGCAGGCGCAGCCGCAGGCTCAGCAGCAGCAGCAGCCGCAGAACTACAGCCAGCAGTACCAGCAGGTCAGCTACAGCAACTATTAATAATAATAATTAGATATGCTCAATCAGTGTCTGTGTAATAGCTGTATTAATGTGGTGACACTAACTGTATACAGAACCTCATCATCGTGTGCTTTTTGTGTGAATCCCAAGTTTGATGCATTTGTCTGTGATTGTTTTTGCAGTACGCTCAGCAGTGGCAGCAGTATTACCAGAACCAGAGCCAATGGAACCAGTACTACAACCAGTACGGAAACTACGGCAACTACCAGCAGGGCCAGGGCTCGCAGCAGTAGCCATGTTCCCCTTTCTGTGGCTCTTCCATATCATTCCATCAGCTCTATTCTTCAGCCGTTTTGGTTTTTTTCCTTTTTTTTTTTTTTTTCTTTTTCTTTTTCTTTTTTAATTATTAGTCTCCTTCACCTCCAGTCTTCCTTTTCTCTCGAGACGACTCTCCATGTGCTAAAAGTTTGCTTTTGCTCTCAAACTGCTTTCATTTTACACACTGATGCATTGATAAGTAGCGACGTGTAAAGTAGTTTGCTTTCAGATCCTGCACGCACAGATTCATGCGAGAATGCTTCGTAGTGGGGCCGCATATACTTTTAAATCATTTGGATTTGTATGTCGGCAATTTGCGTTATTTTTTATGTCTTCTAATCATATTTTTTGAGGGGAGATAGATTTCAGGTAGCCCTATTTCAAAACGTTTTACTTTCAGAACACAATTATATCTAAAACCAGTGAAAATTTAAAGACCCTAATTTTTCATAACTTAATAATAAAAACAAAAATCATAACCAATGATGTCAACCTGGATTACATTTTATACCATTCTTACATGTCTTACTAGTTTCATGTTTTTTCTCCTTGTATCTACAATTTAGTGAGCACTATGTGGTTGTAAGTTTTTATACCTTGTACCATGTTTGTAAAACTATATTGGCATGTTGTTGTTTTTTTTTGCTGTTTGATCAAAGCTCATTTTTTGTATTTGAGAATATAATATGAAACAAAAACTTGAGTTTTGTGGGGGGGTTTTTCTGATTACAGAAATATGTAAAAAAATTTGACTTTCATTGCCAAAAAATCAGGCACCCATTTACACCGATCAGGTATAACATTCTGAGCAGTGAGAGGTGAAGTGAATAACACTGATGATCTCCTCACCATGGCACCTGTTAGTGGGTGGGATATATTAGACAGCAAGTGAACATTTTGTTCTCAAAGTTGATGTGTTAGAAGCAGGACAAATGGACAAGCGTAAGGATTTGAGTTTCACAACGGCCAAATTGTGATGGCTAGACCACTGGATCAGAGCATCTCCAAAACTGCAGCTCTTGTGGGGTGTTCCCGGTCTGCAGTGGTCAGTATCTATCAAAAGTGGTCCAAGAAAGGAACAGTGGTGAACCGGAGACAGGGTCATGGGCGGCTTGTGGGGAGCGAAGGCTGGCCCGTGTGATCTGATCCAACAGACGAGCTACTGTTGCTCAAATTGCTGAAGAAGTTAATGCTGGTTCTGATAGAAAGGTGTCAGAATACACAGTGCATGACGGGTCAGGACTGTTTTGGCAGCAAAATGGGATCCAACACAATTTTAGGCAGGTGGTCATAATGTTATGCCTGGTCAGTGTATTATGCTTTTGGAGTTTGAGAACTAATCATATACAATACATTCAATACGTCTTTGCTTTTGGGTGACTGTAAAGACACAGGTGGTCGAATTTCTCATGTTGTCCTCTAGGTTTCTTAGAGGTAGGTTTCCTCTGCGTTCTCTGGTTTTCTCCCACTTCCAAAAATGTGCTGTTGGGTGGATTGGCTATGCTAAATTGCCGCTGTGTGTGCATGTTGCCCTGCAATGGATGCCCCAGTGTTAGCAGAATGGGCTCCATGTCCAACGTAACCCTAACCTGGATAAAGCAAGTACAAAACATGAATAATGGAGTGAGTCATGACGAAGGTTTGCTCCTAACAGCAGATGTGTGCAATCGGATACGAGTGCAAATAAGACAGAGGTAATGTGACGGAGTGAAGACAAATATTTGTTTTTAGATTATTTTTGTAATCTGATCTACTCACATGTCATAATGGCCTGAACATAACATATAAAACATAGATATATGAGGTGGGTATTGCAGACGCAATAAAAATAAACGTGTTATTTTCATGATCAATAGAAAAAATAAGTTTTAGGTTTTAAAGAAATCGTTTGTTTCCACTTAAAGTAAAAATAACGGCCATTTTGACCGGAAACAGGAGGCGTTAAATAGGCCTCAATATTAACAATTTAAAAATCGAACATTTTATTTGTGTTAAATTATACATCCAATAAACACATTATATTCAGAGATAATTGGTCAAAATTGTATGCAATTATATTTTTATAGCTTTTATTTAAAAAGAAGAGAACCGGAAGTACTCTCGTGCGCGTGCAGCGTCTTCCCTCGAGCAGTGGAAATTGTTCCGTGTCCATTTCAAGATGGTGCCTTTGTAATATGTAGTTTGATATAAAGCAGTATTTCACAGCGTACTTGAGTGTTAAGACAAGGAAACACGGTTTCAGTAAGTTAATATACTTAGTTTACCGCATATTCTTAAGCTTACTTAGTGCTTATAGTTAATAAGATTAACTAGGAACGCAGCAGTGACACTGATAAGAATATCAGTTAAGATACGTTAGCTGTGACAACCGGCTTTCCCTTTTGTAGTTGAAGGTGCATATAGATAGTGTGTATTTATATACACCACTACCAGTTAATCAAAGCTAAGCCTTTATGACTAAACGCAAAAAACCTTCCTATTAGGTACATAGTATAATGTTTGGCTATAGCCGGGGTATAATCTGTCACTGTAAACATTCTACTGTATAGAGAATTTCCAGTTCCTGCTTAAAGCATTTCTCACGTCTAAAATGTGATGGTTGTTAGTGATGCTATCTATCTATCTATCTATCTATCTATCTATCTATCTATCTATCTATCTATCTATCTATCTATCTATCTACCTATCTATCTATCTACGTTGTCTTTGTTTACAGGAAGTGTTGCGCTCGTCCAGGATTTCAGGATGGAGTCGAACTCTGGAGAAAAGCAGCAGCGCTCCAGCGTTGCATCCCAGTTTTTCACCGGGACAGAGGATACAACCATTGATATGACCACTAATGAAAAGGTGTCAATACTTTGTTCCAAGAGCACTTCTGGGTCATACATATTCATTAAAGTATACACCCTCTATCCATTTTATCATGCAGTTATCTAATCAGCCAATCATGTGGCATAGATCTTGGATTGAAGATTAGGTGAAAATTTATAAATATGAATATTAATATGCAAGTCATGCAGGCTGGAGTTTTACATCAAGTTTGCTTTTCTGCTTATTTCAAGATTACCAAGACAATGTAATCTTGTTTTTATTACAAGTACATTTCTATTGGCATCCTAGGTTGTGGACCTTCTGAACCAGGCTGCTTTAATGTCCACCGATGATAAACTCACCGCCCTTAAGCAGGTAAACTGATTTCTAATAGACTGGTGACTGATGCTAATGAATGATTGAACAGTTTTGTTCTCAGGCTCACCGTGTGTGTTTGCTTTGAACGTTAGGTGCAAGAGTTGATTATTAATAAGGATCCTTCACTGCTTGACAATTACTTGGATGTAAGTACATTCTTATATTTTCTTCAGGGAAAGTTAGATACAGTCAGGACCTCTGTGCACCAAGTTCAAACTCTTATGTTGTGTTTTGTCAACAGGAGATGCTAGCATTTCAGAATGACAAATCATTTGAAGTGAGGAAATTTGTTATTGGCTTCATTGAAGAGGCGTGGTAAGATTCAAAAGCTTTACTTGTCACTTTTCTGTTTTCTATTGTTTTGCATCTTCTTCTCGTTGTTCTTTTTGTTCTTCTTCTTATTGTTATTAGTGTTTGAAGGCAGAAAAATGGGCTAGATAGAAAAGTCAGGTCTTTTTTTTTTACGTGTTCTGATCCAGTAAAAGAGACAACGAGCTGCTGCTGAAGCTGTTGGGGAATTTAAACATAATGTTAAAGGATGAGAGCGTCAACGTTGTGAAGAAGGCCATCCTGACGCTCACTCAGCTTTACAAAGTCACACTGCAGGTATTCGTCATTTCCTCTGGCTTAAACTTAAATAAGAAAAAAAAAAAAGTTCGTCTTCAATCATAACATGCTGGTTTGTGTCGTCAGTGGCTTCTGCGCACGAAGAGCATCTCAGATGTGCAGGAGGGATGCTGGGACATGGTGACCCAGATGAAGGGGGAGGTTCTGGCTCAGCTTGACTCGGATAACGATGGCATTCGCACACACGCCATCAAATTCACAGAGTCACTCATCATCACGCTGTCACCACGCACCTCCGATTCGGATGTCCCCAAGAAGCAGGAAGGGGACATCAGCCTGGACAAAGTCCCAAAGGATCATTCATATATTCGCTATGGTAAGTGGAGCTGGACTCGCTGATGATGACATATTGCATTATCGCATAAGTTTAGGTTTAGACATAATTAAAAAAAAAAAAAACATGATCTGGATCAACATTTCAAAACATGCTAAATAGAAGCACAACTAGTGGATTATTTTTGTCTAGAGAGACAGACCCAAAAATGTGCCCCAGCTCATTATTTTATGTTCCCTCTCTCTCTATTTCGCAGATGTCCTGTGTGAAGAGGGAAAATCTGCTCTGGAGCAGCTCTTGAAGTTCATGGTTCACCCGGCCATCTCCAGTATTAATCTGACCACAGCTCTAGGCTCACTGGCCACGCTAGCCCGACAGAGACCCATGTTCATGTCTGAGGTCATACAAGCTTACGAAACTCTACATGGTAAGTGATTAGGCTAATTAGGGGGCCTAGGTCAAATAGGTTTACTTGTTCACAGAGTAAATAAACAGCAGTAAGTAATTTCAGAAATTGACTATTAGTGACAAACTGTTGAAGGAAAAAGAAACTTGTTTGTGACACTGAAGGTTGTAGAGATGTTGTGCCTCTTAAATGAATTATACAGTTACAACTAAACAGCTTCATTCTGTGCACCTGTGCACATTCTTGTGTAAATATTCTGTTTTTGCTTTTCCTAGCCAACCTTCCCCCGACGCTTGCCAAGTCTCAGGTAAGCAGCGTGCGTAAGAGCCTTAAGCTGCATCTGGTGTCTGTGCTGCGGCACCCAAGCAGCGTGGACTTCCACGGCCAGATCTCCACACTCCTGCTGGATCTGGGGATGGCCCAGAACGAGATCGCTCGCTGTGTACCTGCTGCCGCAAAGGTTCGCAAGAGACCACAGCACGAGCCTTACAGCGAGGGCAAGAGAATCAAAATAGGTGAGCAAAGAGCACTGTCCGGTGCCAGTTTATTTGGTAAATCCAGATGGCATTACTATACTGATTAAAGCTTTGCTCTGAAAATAACAAACATCACTGCCGTTATTAGAACCCACTCTGATTGAAGATGATGACGATAAGGAGGAGCCAGCACCTGTCATTGCCCCCAAGCCACTGGCCACCACGGGCACGCAGTCTGCCATAGATCTCACCGCTGAGTTCCTGCTGCCTCTGCTCACACCCGAGAATGTGGCCAACCTGGTAAACACTTCGCTCAGAGATACTTGTGTATACTTTTTAGAAAATACTTGAAGTATGAATACTCATTAGGCCATTCCATTTCCTGCTTCAGGTGCTGATTAGCATGGTTTACCTGCCGGACAACATGCCAGCCTCCTTCCAAGCTACTTACACACCTGTGGAGTCAGCAGGCACAGACTCCCAAATCAAACATCTGGCCAGGCTCATGGCCACACAGATGACCTCAAGTGGACTTGGTCCAGGTCAGGAGTTTTTATATATACACTTAACAGCTCTCATTAATTAGTAATATAATCTGCACTAAAACAAATCTAATAGCCAATTTAAAGGAATCTGAAACGCAAAATGTCCTCATCTCCTTCTCTAACCCTCAGGTCTGGAGCAGTGCAAAGCCAGAGATGAAGAAGGGAAGGAAAGAGAGGCAGATTCTGCTGTGGCGGAGACCAGTTCTAAAGATCCCATCATTATCCGGAAAGCGTCAGCGTTGTCTATGGGCCAGGCCATCTCTGTAGTAGGGGCTTACAAGACTGAAGCCACAGAGGAAACTCCTCAGGCCAAGAAACTTCCAGAACCCATTTTACCTTCTACACAGCCAAAGTACAAACCTTATACTAAAACACAGAGGTTGTAATATGTCTTCCTTATTTTTTTAAATTACTCCATTGTTATTTTTTACCATCAGAGCACCTGGGAGCAGCGGAAGAAAGAAAGTCTTCCGACTGGCCGACGTGGTCCAACCCTTGTCTGAATCGCAAATTGATAAGCTAACCAGCGTGGCCGTCAGACGCATCCTCCAGTCGGAAAAGGCCATTGCAAGAAACGGGATGTCCCACGTAAGCAGACGCACTAATCTCTGAGTCCTATCTTGTATATTGATCCTATACATATCAAGCATAGATTTACAGATTAGATATACTGTAAGTGTTCAAGTTAATGTTAAGTTAATGTAATTTATTGACGATTCTACCAGGTTCGCGTGAAGCTGCTAGCAAGACTAATCACTCAGTTCAAAGGAGCAATGAAGGACGACATGCTGCGTTTCATACTGGAGGATATCCGGAGCCGCATCGACCTCGCGTTCGCTCTTCTCTATCAGGAGTATAACCAGTACCTGAGCCAGCTGCCATCTGGATCGCTGGACAGCTATGAGCACAGCTTGTTCACGCTGCTGTCAGGACTACAGGAGCGGCCTGAACAGAGAGACGGGTGATTCACCTCAACTTGCACCTCCTCCTCACATCACAGAAACTCTCCTGTATCTCTGCCCTCAATATTGTATTTCCATAAACCTCACAAATGCTTTCAATTATTTGAGTGTGGACCAATAGAAAACAGGAGTTGATTGACTCTTGTTTTATTATTAAATGTGGAATACACCAATGTTTATAGTCCAGATATCTTATATGCTATTTCACTGACATAATTATGTCTTGAGGATTTTTCCTGTATACAGTGTTCAGTCCTTTCAAATCAAACCTAAAACTGTTTATCCCAAAATAGTTTCTCTCAGTTGTGGGAAACACCTAGCTATAAATTTCAAATAATTTCTCTTTTTTCAGGCTGTTCAATAAGCTGGTGCTTGAGGCTCCTCTGATCACAGACTCAGCCCTGGAGGTGATCCGGCGCTACTGTGAGGACGAGGTGAGGGACACTTCTACAGACTTTACCAGCAATCCATGTAGTAGTGCAATGGGTTCATGTAGTCTATGCGTGCTTTGATCGAACAGTATTTTGCTACACGTGTTTAGATCAGGGGTGTCCAATCTTATCTGCAAAGGGCCGGTCTGGGTGCAGGTTTTCATTCCAACCAAGCAGAAGTCACACCAGGGTCTACTGAAAGCGAAGATCAACTGATTAAACAGGTTGAATCAGGTGTCGCTCCTGCTTGATTGGAATGAAAACCTGCACCCACACTGGCCCTTTGCAGGTGAGATTGGACACCTCTGGTTTAGATGCTACACAGAGAAACCCCCCACATTATCAACAATAACACCTTTTAAAAATCTGTTTGGTTCGTGTCTCAAACAATTCCATGTGTAAGTTGTTACTTTAGAAATGACAATGAATTAGAATAAACGCATTAATGTAGACCTCAGCCCCTTCTGACCAATCAGATTCGAGCGTTCAACAGGCGTCAAGTTACTTAAGCAAGTTGCTGCAAAAAACAAATCAAAGTAAAATAAAAAAAAAGAAGAGCTTGATGTGTAAAGTTTATTTTGCGTTTGTGTGTGTGGTTGCAGTCTCGTGTTTACCTCGGCATGCCCACTCTGAAAGATCTCATCCTGAAACGCCCTTCCAGACAGTTCCAGTGCCTTCACGTGCTCCTGGATCTCAGCTCTCATGAGAAAGAAAAAGTTTGTTTCTTTTTCCTTGTACCAGTACATTTTCCTCCTCTGATCATCATTTCCTTTCAGGGAGCTTGCTATAGTGTCATTGTATCAAAACTGTTTGTTTGTTGAAGGTGCGCTCGGCTGCTCTGAACATCATCAAGTGGATGTATGAGAAGGACCACCTGAGAGACTACATCGAAAAGTTTGCTCTGAACTACATGCAACTGCTCGTCCACCCGAACCCGCCCTCGCTACTGTTCGGAGTCGGAGAGGACACAGGTTAGTGTCCTCTGCTGACTACTCGGATAAAAAACATTAAGGCTTGTTGCCTTAGATGCTGGTTTCTTTTAAACACCTTCTCTTCTATGGGCTTGAAGTGTTTGAGAAATACACTTTTTACATTTAAGTTATAATTTTTGTTACTACTCATTCAACTGAAATATTGTCAGCATTATACAAACTACATGACTAACTGTTGTGTCTATTTATTGTGACCATATTGTAATATTTTTGTGATCAGAGGTGGCGGCTCCCTGGACGGAGGAGACGGTGAGACAGTGTCTGTACCTCTACCTCTCCCTCCTTCCTCTCAACCACCGCTTGGTCCACGAGTTAGCCGCCGTCTACACCGAAGCCATCGCTGACATCAAGCGCAGCGTGCTCCGCGTCATCGAGCAGCCTGTAAGCCTGAAATGAAAAATCACTTTCCCATGTACACTCTTGTCGTGTCTCTCGTTTTGCTTAAACATTACAGGGTGTGACAATTTACTTCTGCTAATCTTCAGATCAGGGGAATGGGCATGAACTCTCCTGATCTGCTGCTGCTTGTTGAAAACTGTCCCAAGGGGGCAGAGACTCTGGTCACTCGCTGTCTGCACATATTGACTGATAAAGGTAAAGTTATGTCCTGTTTTGGATGTTTTTGACACAAATGATTTGTTTATCTTATCAGCCATTCACATACTCTGTTTATTATCCTCTGTCTTGTTGCAGTGCCTCCGTCTCCAGACCTGGTGGAGCGAGTACGAGATCTCTATCACAAACGAGTGCCAGATGTGCGCTTCCTCATCCCGGTCATCAACGGCCTGGAAAAGGTCGCTTCTCTTTCTTGGTTACGTTTTATGCTGATGTGTTATAAGAGTGCATCTTGAATAGCTCTTCTACTTTATTTAACAGAAAGAGGTGATCCAGGCCTTACCCAAACTCATCAAGCTCAACCCTATAGTAGTCAAGGAGGTCTTCAATCGCCTGCTGGGAACGCAACACAGTAAGGATCCATTAAAGTCTGACAGCATCACGTGTCTGAGCTGACTTACATTCACTTATTAATGACAGTTATGACCTGTAGAACGACACTGAAACATTTAAAGGTTTAGATTGGTCACATGATCCAAGAAGCAGTGTTGCTCAAAGAGGTGCCAATATTTATGCATACAAGCCATTTGAGCTCTTGGACAGGTTTTGATACTGTAAAGCACTCTGAAATCTTTTGCGTACTCTTTCAGGTGAAGGAAGTTCCTCCGTGTCTCCACTGACTCCTGGCGAACTCCTCATCGCTCTCCATAACATCGACTCCACCAAGTGTGACATGAAGTCCATTATCAAAGGTAACTGCTTTAGATGAGCATTGTTTTCTTGGAACAGTACACAGAGCAAGTTTGTGTTTGTTTAAATGACCTGTACGCTTTCATGTCGTTCTGTACATCCATAAACGTCCAAACCTGTAGCTACGAACCTGTGCTTCGGTGAGAAGAATGTGTATACGTCAGAGGTGCTGGCTGTGGTGATGCAGCAGCTAATGGAGCAGAGTCCTCTCCCTATGCTGCTCATGCGAACCGTCATCCAGTCGCTTACGATGTACCCTCGCCTAGGCGGCTTTGTCATGAACATCCTCTCTCGCCTGATCCCCAAACAGGTGCGTCGCTCACTTTGTGACTAATGTGCTTAAGGCTTTTTAATAAGCTGGAATTACAGAATGAGTTATAGATTTCTGTTGTAGGTCCTACAACATTTCTGCTTATTGCCTCTTAATGGCGTCTAAACCACTGCCTTTAATTATAAGCTCAAAGAGAACTGGGATAGAAAATGTGGACTGTAGAAATAATAATTTTTTTCTTTCTTTGCCATCAAACTAATACATAATACAGTGTAACAAACATTGTACATCATGATTTGTATTCTCACTTACTTGAGACATACCTTTGTCTGTGGTGTTGAGTAACAACCAAGATATGCGTAGGTGTGGAAGTACCCCAAGGTCTGGGAAGGTTTCGTGAAGTGCTGCCAGCGCACCAAGCCGCAGTCCTACACTGTTCTGCTGCAGCTGCCTCCTGCACAGCTAGCCAGCGTGTTCGAGCGCTGTGCAGAGATGAGGGAGCCTCTCTTACAGCATGTCCGCTCCTTTACCCCACACCAGGTAAAGAAACCTCACCGTCCAAAGTTGTGCTATGATCTTTATGCTATTTTTTTAGTACAATTTGTTTCTCTTTGTACGTGTGTGTTTACAGCAAGCCCACATTCCGTCGTCCATCATGGCTATTTTGGAAGCTAACACTAGGACGCCAGAGCCAGAACCACCCCAGCATGAACCTGAGCACATGAAAGGACAAGAAGAGAGAGAGGTCAGACCTGGAAATGCAGTTAAATAAATAAATAATAATAGTAATGTGTAATTAAAGTATCTATTCTATCTTTCAGACACACTCCCAGCAATTTGTGAGGCCCATAACACAAGTGGAAACTCCAGCTCCAGTTGTAGTAGCTCCTACTGAACTAGCGCCTCCTGAGGCAGTAGCCAGAAGAGAGGAAATGGAGGAGCCTATGGAGGAAGGAGAGGCGGGTAACGAACGTCTAGAGATCGCCACCGAAACCACAACACAAGTAAGAATTTGTATTCATATATAACCGCTGCTTTTGGCAGTATTCTCAACTGATTGTTACCTCTGTGTCAGTACGACGTATTCACGGCCTAACGCTAACTTATCACGGCAGATTGAAGTACTTGAAAATGAATCTGGAGCCGCCAGCATTTCCCCGGCAAAGGCAGAGGAACCAATGGAGACAAATAGCACTGAGCCTGCAGAAGACCAGCCGCAAGAAGCGGTGGAGGATAGTGGGGCAGAACCTGAGATACATGCAGGCGATCCTGAATAAAACTAACATGTGCACTGACAAACACATCTTATCCAAGTTCAACATATCTCGAGTATTGAGTCTGAGGTCTAGGACCAATAATGTAGTTTATTGTTTATTCTGATTACTTCCATTGTTTCCTTAGTTCTGTACTGATGTGATAAAAAATAGTGCTTTTGTACGTCATTGACAACAAGGCCGTATGTCTGCAAAATAAAGAACTACTTGTATACAGTTTCCTTTGTCTGAGCATTTCTTTTGGCTAATGAGCATATATCAAAAAATTCACGTCACACTATTTAGAGTTTTACCCCGATCAGGCATAACATTATGAGTACTGAGAGGTGAAGGGAATAAGACTGATGATCTCCTCATCATGGCACCTGTTAGTGGGTGGGATATATTAGGCAGCAAGTGAACGTTTTATCCTCAAAGTTGATGTGTTAGAAGCAGGAAAAATGGGCAAGCATAAGGATTTGAGCGAGTTTGACAAAGGACCAAATTGTGATGGCTAGACCACTGGATCAGAGCATCTCCAAAACTGCAGCTCTTGTGGGGTGTTCCCGGTCTGCAGTGGTCAGTATCTATCAAAAGTGGTCCTGCGACAGGGTCATGGACGGCCAAGGCTCATTGATGCACGTGGGGAGCGAAGGCTGGCCCGTGTGATCCGATCCAACAGACGAGCTACTGTTGCTCAGATTGCTGAAGAAGTTAATGCTGGTTCTGATAGAAAGGTGTCAGAATACACAGTGCATGACGGCTCAGGGCTGTTCTGGCAGCAAAACGGGGACCAACACAATATTAGGCAAGTGGTCATAATGTTTTGCCTGATCAGTGTAAATTTGTTCTCAGATAAATACAAAGTTGCATTACACTTTAACAGCTCTAATGAGAAGGAAGATAGTGTTCCCTTTTGTTTACAGTGACAAAAAGGGAAATTATCCAATAGTGATAATTATACTTTGTCTTATATTTGTCATGTTTGTAATAAGTTTTGTGATCGAGGATTAGTTGAAATTGGCGGAACGTTCACAGCTTCAATAATATTAGCGTGCGTTATGGCGCCATCTAGAGGCAGTAGAGTGTAACTCCGGAAAGGTTGCTTCGCCAATCAGAATCAAGCAAGTCTTTCGCGCGCCAATCAGATTGGACAGTCCCGGTTCCATAGCAACCAAAAATGTTACCGACTCGTCTCTTTGGCAGCGTTGTTTTTAGGCATATAACGTGCGATAAAGGGAAAACATAACAGCGCATTAAGTATAGTTTTATTATTTATTTTCATTTTATTTTAACCGAAAGACAGAAACATGGAGAGATCTGTGGAAGCTCTAGCTGAACAAAGGCAGCAGGCTGCAGCGTGCTTTAAAGCTTTCCTGCTGAAAAACAGCACAAAAACAAACCTCAACCTGTGAGTAACTTTTATTTAACACAATCACTATAATTATCCTTTTTTTTTTTTTTTTTTTTTTTACTTTTACAAATTCAGCTAACCCAACGTGAAATTTAACCTCATATATAAAAAAAGGCCTTTAAAATACCTTTAAAATCTTTGGTTACTGATTTCCTACATTACCCACAATACCACTCGGTTACCTGTTAATGGTGGTGTAGGGGATTTTGCTTCATCTAACTTCATCTAACTCTAAAAAGAGGGATGCGGCAGCGCTTTAGTCTTTTAGACTTTCCAGCTCTTTCGGCTTCATCTAACAGCAAATAAGAATCACTAAATACACTATATTGCCAAAAGTTTTGGGATGCCTGTCTTCACATGCACATGAATGTAATATGGAGTTGGCCCGCCCTTTGCAGCTATAACAGCTTCAACTCTTCTGGGAAGGCTTTCCACAAGGTTTATGGGAATTTTTGACCATTCCTCTAGAAGCGCATTTGTGAGGTCAGGCACTGATGTTGGACGAGAAGGCCTGGCTCGCAGTCTCCTCTCTAATTCATCCCAAAGGTGTTCTATCAGGTTGAGGTCAGGACTCTGTGCAGGTCAGTCAAGTTCCTCCACACCAAACTCACTCATCCATGTCTTTATGGACCTTGCTTTGTGCACTGGTGTGCAGTCATGTTGGAACAGGAAGGGGTCATCCCCAAACTGTTCCCACAAAGTTGGGAGCATGAAATTGTCCAAAATGTCTTGGTATGCTGAAGCATTAAGAGTTCCTTTCACTGGAACTAAGGGGCCCGAGCCCAACCCCTGAATTCAATGAATTTCGAGGGGTGTCCCAAAACTTTTGCCAATATAGTGCATATTACAAATATTTCAATTTAATATGCTTATTGTTTTTCTTTGCGTGAATTGTGCTACGATTTCAGTTGCATAACCTAACAGCATGTTGAGGATCTCATGCAATCACAAGTAACGTTTTATCAGTATAACCATCATGACTAACAGGATGTTGACATAACAAATGTTGCCAAGTGACACACTGTCTCTCATCTTCAGCTACGATCATATGGTTCGGGTGCTGACCAGAGTGATGGACGAGCGACCGGAGAATGCGGTAGATGTGATTGAAGATCTGAGCCTGGAAGTTAAGCGTAGCATGCTGCAGGAGAAGCAGAGCACGCTGCGGGACACTCCGTCTACGACTTCCTCTGAGCTGCTGGCTGAGCAACAGCGAGCACTGTTTAACCGCGGGGACGAGGGAGACCATGAAGACGTGCCGGTCAGAATAATTTTCTTTCAGGGAGATTCCATGATTGCAGTGGTATTTAGTTCTTGGAACTGTCTATTTAACCATCAATGAGATGTGTGAACCTGTCACAGGGAACAATCTCATTTCTTATATTTAAGTGTAGGACTAAATATACTAATGTGGTTTAGTAGGACACGCAAAGCTAGACATCTGCACCTTTTTTAATTTGAGAAACACTCTAAGAGGAAAATGTTATCTGCCCTCTTCCACATACATGATCTCACAGATGCCTTGATTGATTAATGTCACTGTGATTCATAGGGGGAGAGAAAGTATATAATGTCATCCCTCCCACCTAGAGAGCACAGCTAAGTCTCTTTGTTTCCTGGCTGTGGATGTCTGTGGCATTGCCATCATTCAAAACCATTTTTCTGTTGCACCATTTGGTAGCATAAATCTGACGTCCTCTTTCAGAAAGAAATACATCAACTTACGGAATCAAATCATCATCAACATCAAAAGCAGAGATTTCTCATTTGCTATATTTGTCTTATTTCTAGATGGAGACACCCCTGCCTAATGTAACCGAGCTGACCTTCTTCCTGGAACAGATTGGGGTTGGTCTGGGACGGGAGGAGATGCAGAGGATTCTTCTGGCCCTGAAGCAGCTGGTGGACATTCAGCCCCTGCAACGCTGCCGATTCTGGGGCAAAATTCTGGGTATCGAAGGAAACTACATAGTGGCTGAAGTGGAATTCAGGGAGGGTGAGGAGGAAGAAGAAGAAGTAGAAGGAGCAGAGGAAGTGCAAGAAGACAAGGAGAAAGAAGAACAGGCTCAAGAAGAGGACGAGGTAATCAAGGCTACTGAAGTAATTTATTACTGTCCTTTGTACACAAGACTCATTCTTTTATTATTCAATTTAGCTGGATCCCGTCCCCAAGTCAAGTTACAAACCAGCCACCCCAGTCCCCAAAGAGCCTCGTCGCTCTGGCACCAACAAGTTCACCTACTTTGTGTGCAGAGAGCCGGGCTTACCCTGGGTCCGCCTTCCTGACATCACCCCAGCTCAGATCACAGTCGCGCGACAGATTCGTAAGCTCTTCACCGGGCGCCTGGACGCTCCCATTGTGAGCTATCCGCCATTCCCAGGTAACGAAGCCAACTACCTGCGTGCCCAGATTGCTCGCATCTCAGCAGGCACCCAGGTCAGTCCATTAGGTTTCTATCAGTTCAGGGAGGAGGAGGGGGAAGAGGAGGAAGACGGAGCGCGAGACAGCGTTGAGGAGAACCTTGACTTCGAGGGTATCTCCGTGCACGGGATGGTTGAGTCGCTATCAGCGTGGGTCCACCACATCCAGCACATTCTCATGCAGGTGAGAAAATCTGATAGGAATCAGATTGCGATATCGTTTGAAGGTGCGTCTCTTTAGGGAACTTTTTGCCAAATATCTCTCCAGTTTCACCATTCATTATAGCAAAAGTTTGCTGTAAGATTGGAGGCTTACGTGTGGAATGATGTAAAACATGTTGCCTATGGGGCAGTGGTGGATCAAGTGGTTAAGGCTCTGGGTTGTTGATTGGAGGAACGGGGTTCGAACCATGACAGCACCAAGCTCCACTGTTGGGCAATTAAGGAAGGCACTTAACCCTCCCTGCTCCAGGTGTGCTGTATCATAGCTGCCCTCACTCTATCTCAGCTGGGATATGTGAAGAAAAGAATTCCACTGTGCTGCCGATGTATGTGTGGTGATAATAAAAGCATTGTGCCCTCAGTTCTTCGATTTCCTTACACATGACTTTACAAACCTAACATTAGTGTGTCCCAAGTAAGACATCTGATCTGGCAAATATGTGGCCAAGCCACCGAAACCGAGCATTCCTGATGACCTCTGTGTGCAGGGTCGTTGTGTGTGGGTCAATCTGGCTGAAAAGACAGAGAATCTCCTTGATGAAGATGCGGAGGAAGAGGAGAAGGAGGAAGAGCCTGACGAGCCTGAGCCTGAGGTTGGTCCACCGCTTCTCACACCGCTGTCTGAGGACGCAGGTGAGTCTTAGAGTCGTTGTGGGTGTCAGTTGGTTTCTTCTTAAAAAACACATCTTATGAACATGTTTTGCTATTTCAGAGGTTAATAACACTCCACCCTGGAGTACCAGGATCTCTTCAAATTTAATCTCCCAGTACGCCATTGCTTTTGTGCGCTCCAACTTGTGGCCTGGAGCTTATGCATACGTGTGTGGCAAGTAAGACCTCTCTTGTTTTTTTTAGGTTTTTTTTTTTTGATAACTTTGGCACAACCTCATGTGCTGGAGATTTGTTGCTAAGATACAGCTGATTACATAAAACAATTTTGAAACAGGAAGTTTGAGAACATCTACATTGGCTGGGGGCTGAAGTACCTGGGCGAGGGCTTTACCCCAGTGCTGCCTCCTCCTCCACAGCCCGAGTACCCCAGTGGCCCTGAGATTACAGAGGCACTGGATCCCAGTCTGCAGGAGGAAGAGGCTCTGAAGGAAGCACAAGAGGAGCAGCAGGCTGCGCTGGAGGATAACGATGCGATGGATGCTGAGGAAGAGGAGGAAGAGGAGGAAGAAGAGGAAAACTAAATGGTAGACAGTGAACTGATGTCTTTTAATGTGTGTGATTATATTAAACAATTATGGATAAACACTGCTTCCTTAGTTCTTGTTATTATACAGTGCAATTGAATGCTTGATTCTGATTGAATCAAAAAGGTTGATTGTACTCAATCACACACTATGGGCAATTTAGAGACTCCAATCAGCCTAGAAGCATGTCTTTGGACTGTGGGAGGAAACTGGAGCACCTGGAGGAAACTCACCAAGCACGGGGAGAATATGCAAACTCCAGACACACAGTGAGCGGGAACCCAGGACACTGGAGGTGTGAGGCAAACGTGCTAACCCCTAAACCACCATGCCACCTATTACAAAATCATATAATTGTTAATGATATAACTTCAGGAGATTTTTGGAAGGAGTCTCCAATGTCAGCACACTATCTTTCCTAACACAGGAAAATCTTCAGGATGAGGAGCATTGAGTTTTCTTCGTAATATGACAAACATTTATTAATGGTAAAAGAGAGAAAATAATGGAGGTTGGTAAAGGAATGAAGGTAGAGAATGAAGAACTGAACAAAACCACTTTTTAATCACTGGACAATTGCTTTAGTGTAATAGGAATAAAACATTCAGTCAGGCTTTAATTTGAAAACAATTATCATACACTTAATCCTTAATTCATTTTCAACTCCTCAATAGTCCAATGAGCCTTAAGTCATGTACACTATATTGGCAAAAGTTTTGGGAATCCCCTCCACATCATTGAATTCAGGAGTTGGGCTCGGCCCCTTAGTTCCAGTGAAAGGAACTCTTAATGCTTCAGCATACCGAGACATTTTAGACAATTTCATGCTCCCAACTTTGTAGGAACAGCTTGGGGATGTCCCCTTCCTGTTCCAACACACACCAGTGCAGTGACTGGCTTTGTGCACCAGTGACTGCACACCAGTGCACAAAGCAAGGTCCATAAAGACATGGATGAGCGAGTTTGGTGTGGAGGAACTTGACTGACCTGCACAGAGTCCTGACCTCAAGAGAGGAGACTGCGAGCCAGGCCAAAACTGGGACATCTGCCTTTACATGCACATGAATAGAATATAGAGTTGTCCCGCCCTTTGCAGCTATAACACCTTCAATTCTTCTGGGAAGGCTTTCCACAAGGTTTAGGAGTGTGTTTATGGGAATTTTTGACCATTCCACTAGAAGCGCATTTGTGAGGTCAGGCACTGATATTGGACGAGAAGTTCTGGCTCGCAGTCTCTGCTCTAATTCATCCCAAAGGTGTTCTATCGGTTTGAGGTCAGGACTCTGTGCAGTTCCTCCACACCAAACTCACTCATCCATGTCTTTATGGACCTTGCTTTGTGCACTGGTGTGCAGTCATGTTGGAACAGGAAGGGGACATCCCCAAATTGTTCCCACAAAGTTGGGAGCATGAAATTGTCTAAAATGTCTCGGTATGCTGAAGCATTAAGAGTGCCTTTCACCGGAACTAAGGGGTCGAGCCCAACCCCTGAAAAACACCTGAATTCAATGATTTGGAGGGGTGTCCCAAATCTTTAGCCAATATTGTGTATATTATTGTATAGTATAAAAATTATGGATGAGGGGAAGAAATTCATAAACAGTCTAAAGGAGTCAAAAGACGTTTTATTAAACTTTTAAAGCGGTTTAGTTTGGGAGAAATGGGAAAGCCATAGGAGTTCCGAGTCAGGTTCAATCTTCATGCCATTTCCTTTCATGCTTTAGTGTTTCATTTGCCTTGTATACACTGCAGCTAGAACTGAGCTAAAATCAACCAACCAACCAACCCATGGAAATACTGTGCAGCTTCAGAGCAGCGTGAGGTAATCTTGCACAGAAGTTTCAGAAGAATCAAATCCCATCTAATAACCGAACCAGATGGAAATTCTAGTTGTAAGAAATTAGACTCAATTTAACAACTCCACTGTAACCTGGTGCTGAAAATATTAAATAAAAGATTGTACCTAAATGTAAAACTAGTGAAAACTAGCAAGCAGCTTCTACTGATCTGAAGTAACACAAAACTTGGTGATTAGTGATAATGACTGCAGCAATATACAGGAAAACTGCAGACATTACATTATATTACAAATTCATACTTTTTAATTAACATATTTTACCATTCATTTATGGTAAAAAAAAAAAAAAAAAAAGATGATGCAATACAGAATTTGGCACCCACAAAAGGTCATCAGTTAAATAAATATCACTCAGCGCTGTTAGGATCACAAACAGCTCCTCAACATCAAGGGAACGAGGAAGTGAGGAATTGATCCATTGTAACATTCAGCTGATTAAATTAACGGGAAAAAACAGGCTGGTGAACGAGTAGGACATCACGAGTCGGAGGATTACGCGCACAGTGTTAGCGGAGATCGCTCTCGTCCTCCTGAATGCCCTTCTTGATCCGCAGCAACATGGTGGTGTGCCACTGATCCAGCCGCGTGATCGAGTCGAATTCCTTCACCTAAGGGTGACAAGAGACAACGGTGGGGCCGTGAAACTCATTCATTCATTGTCTACCGCTTATCCGAACTACTCTCGGGTCACGGGGAGCCTGTGCCTATCTCAGGCGTCATTGGGCATCAAGGCAGGATACACCCTGGACGGGGTGCCAACCCATCGCAGGGCACACACACACTCTCATTCACTCACGCAATCACACTACGGACAATTTAGAGATGCCAATCAACCTACCACGCATGTCTTTGGACCGGGGGAGGAAACCGGAGCACCCGGAGGAAACCCCCGAGGCACGGGGAGAACATGCAAACTCCACACACACATGGCGGAGGCGGGAATCGAACCCCCAACCCTGGAGGTGTGAGGCAAACGTGCTAACCACTAAGCCAACGTGCCCCCCGGCCGTGAAACTGATCAGGAAATTTGAATTATACGAAGAAAATTGTACGGATTGTATAACTAGCATAACATTTACACCAGAGCGCTGCTGAATTCTCGACTTACAGCGTTTGTGTATGCATCCACATCTTGCTCCTCGTACGCATCGAGAAGTTTCTATTTGGGGAAAAAAAAAAAAAGTCATATTGTAGTCACTAGCAAACTATCTCTATCTCTCTATCTATCCAAATGTTTTTGGACATCCCTCCAAATCATTGAATTCAGGTGTTGTTTTTCAGGGTTTGGGCTCGGCCCCTTAGTTCCAGTGAAAGGAACTCTTAATGCTTCAGAATACCAAGACATTTTGGACAATTTCATGCTCCCAACATTGTGGGAATTTGGGGTGACCTCTTCCTGTTCCAACATGACTGTGCACCAGTGCACAAAGCAAGGTCCATAAATGGATGGATCGAATTTGGTGTGGAGGAACTTGACTGGCCTGCACAGAGTCCTGACCTCACCCCAAGCCATTCCAAAACTGGGATGTCTGACTTTACATGCACATGAATGTAATATGGAGTTTGCAGCTATAACAGCTTCAACTCTTCTGGGAAGGCTTTCCACAAGGTTTAGGAGTGTGTTAATGGGAATCTTTGACCGTTCCACTAGAAGTGCATTTGTGAGGTCAGGCACTGATGTTGGACGAGAAGGCCTGGCTCACAGTCTCTGATCTAATTCATCCCAAAGATGTTCTATCGGGTTGGGTTCAGGACTAAACTCGATCATCCATGTCTTTATGGACCTTGCTTCGTGCACTGGTGCGCAGTCATGTCGAAACAAGAAGTAGCCATGCAAACTGTTCCCACAAGGTTGGGAGCATGAAATTATCCAAAATATCTTGGTATGTTGAAGCATTAAGAGTTCCTTTCACTGGAACTAAGGGGCGGAGCCTAACCCCTGAATTTAATGATTTAGAGGGGTGTCCCAAAACTTTTGCCAATATAGTCTATCCATCTATCTACTTATAAAAACTGACCTTCACGAGTTTGCACTCCCTGGAGTCTGAGAAAGCAGGAAACATTTCCTCATATCGTTGAACAGCCAGCTAGATAAGACAGAAACCATCATTGAGAACATCCCGAAGACTGTGGCAAGTGTTACAACCTGCTAATGACAAAATAAATCACCTTGGCGTTCAGCATATCCACACAAAAGTGACACAGTGCTGCTCTGAAGAAGTGATCCTTAGCGCCGTACTTCAGCAGGGTGTTGTCCATGCAGTAGGTCCCAATCTAAACACATTTATATTAGTCACAAATAAAAAAAAAAAACCCCGACAAAAACAGAAGATTGTGTAGGATTTTATGGTGTTAACAAATACGCACCTGTTCATACAGCTGTATAGCTTTCTGGTACTGTTCAAGCTGGGCGGCATAAGTGGCTACTTTAAGGAGGCACTTGTTGGCAAAGCTATAAGAGGAAAACACATTAGATTAGTGTTTCAGGTTACAATTAAATGCACTGGTTTTTTTTCAGCGTAACCTGAAAATACCTTGTAGACTCTTCTCCTTTGTAGTAATCACCGGCCTGCTCGTAATGCGCAACCGCCTGGGATTATTAAAGGGAAAAGGTGATGCGAGATAAATGCAGAGCATATTAAAATTCAAATTGGTTTACAGTTTGTTTTACAGCTTGCTTTTTTTTTTTTTTTACAAGACAATGCAGAGTGCTGAGACGGAGACAGAAGCCGGCTTACTGTCCGTCTCTCTTTCCCCCTTTCAGCTCAACAGCTAAACACATGATGTCACTCACCTTATCAACATCCAGTAAATCAGACTCATAGATTTCTGCTACAGTCATGTGGTGTTTGGCTGCGATGGTGAAACGTCCCTGTGGAGGAAGAGAAGATTCCAGCAAAGTCAATCCAAGCCGAGACTTTCAGATGTGTGTTTTACAATGCTGGGATTTTAGTGTGTCGACAAGAGAGTTAAAAAAGAAAGAAAGAAAGAAAGAATAAGAAAAGAAGAAGAGAGAGAAAAGAAAGAAAGAATAGAAGCCAGACAAGAAAAAGAAAGATAAAAAAAGAGCAGACAACAGACAGACAGAGAGAAAGAAAGAAAGAAAGAAAGAAAGAAAGAAAGAAAGAGAAGAAAGAAAGAAAGAAAGAAAGAAAGAAGACAGACAGACAGAGAGAAAAAGACAAAGAAAGAAAGAAAGAAAGAAAGAAAAGAAAGAAAGAAAGAAAGAAAGAAAGAAAGAAAGAAAGAAAGAAAGAAAAGAAGACAGACAGAGAGAGAAGAAAGAAAAGAAAGAAAGAAAGAAAGAAAGAAAGAAAGAGAGAAAGAAAGAAAGAAAGAAAGAAAGAAAGAAAAAGAGAGAAAGAAAGAGAAAGAAAGAAAGAAAGAAAGAAAGAAAGAAAGAAGACAGACAGAGAAGAAAGACAAAGAAAGAAAGAAAGAAAGAGAGAAAGAAAGAAAGAAAGAAAGAAAGAAAGAAAGAAGACAGACAGAGAGAAAGAAAGAAAGAAAGAAAGAAGAGAAAGAAAGAAAGAAAGAATAAAAAAAGAAGACAGACAGACAGACAGACAGAGAGAAAGAAAGAAAGAAAGAAAGAAAGAAAGAATATAAAAAAGAAGACAGACAGACAGAGAGAAAAAGACAAAGAAAGAAAGAAAGAAAGAAAAGAAGAAAGAAGACAGACCGAGAGAAAGAAAGAAAGAAAGAATAAAAAAGAAGACAGACAGACAGACAGAAGAGAGAAAGAAAGAAAGAAAGAATATAAAAAGAAGACAGACAGACAGAGAGAAAGAAAGAAAGAAAGAGAGAAAGAAAGAAAAAGAAGACAGACAGAAAGAAAGAAAGAAAGAAAGAAAGAAAGAAGAAAATAGGTAAGAAAGAAAGAAAGACAAATAAATAACTGAATAAACAATGTGTGTAGAAATATGTAAGAAAAGAAAGGAAAAGAAAGGAAAAGGAAAGAAACGACTCTTGTCATTGAGCGGTGTGGGAAGACTGGAGAGTAGGATAAATGTTAGAAGCTGAACCCGAGCTCAGCACCTCAGCTGTGTTTCTCACCATATCAGTGTAGATGTCGATGGCCCGACTCAGACACTTGATGGCCTCTGTGGGAAGAAGGACATGAGGTTACAGCAGAAACATTTCATCACTTCATCTGAAACCGATCAGTTTATTCAAAACAAGGAAGCAAATGCCTGACCCTGTGGATCTGCCTTTTTGTAGGCATTGCCAGCGTCGATAAAGCTGACGGCAGCGTTGTGCTTGCTCTGTGTTTTCAAGTGCACTCGTGCAGCTTTGCAGAACGCATCTCCTGCAGCTGGAAGAACAAAAAAATTGTGAAGAGCCGGGGTTTGAAAGCAACTCGAGTATTAACGAGGCAGCATTGTTGGGGACGTACCACGCCAGTTCTTGGCCATCTTGAACATATTGGCGGCCCTCATGTACATGTCACAGGCTTCCTCTGCTTTAGAAGAGCTCCTAGAAAACAAAGTTAAAATACTAGTTATAAAGAAAGTCATGATTATACTTTTGTTAGTAGTAACATGTTTATAACTGGATTTTTTGTCACAAGACAACTCAAAGTAATTCCTGGATATTTTCAACACCTACTACATCTATAGTGCTTTATTCTAACTATAAGTGTCGGGTGATTTCATGATCACAGCACCATTTAGCCATTGTGATCTATCCATCTATCTATCTATGATTAGCAAAGTGTGACTAGCCAGCATCCTCAGTAATTACATGGGGATGTTAGGGTTTTTCGAACAATTTCCTGTTTTCTTTCTTTTTTTACATATAAATAACAGGCTTTTCAGAGTTTGGATAACAGGGCTGTACTTTTAAAGTGACTTCATTAGTCAAGATCACAATATAATAAAAAAAAAAAAAAAAAAAAGGAAGAATAATGCAATTTCCTGTTTAACACGTGTCTCGTGGATAAACGTGTTTAAGAAACAGGGTTGAGTGAATGATGTGGAAAAGGAAATGTCCTTTTTTCCTCCCATTCAGTCATCTTTATCCTAATCAGTGTTGAGGTAAGAGCTGGAGATTATCCAGGGAACACAGGCTGGAATACACCCTGGATGGGACGGCGGTCCATCACATGACACACATTAACATCTAGAGACAAATTACAGTAGCCAGTCGACCAGCTGTCCTGTTTATGAGGTGCAGGAAGAAACCAGAGAACCATGAGGAAACCCACGTTCACATAAGAATAAGTGGAACTCCATAAAGACGGTAATTCAATCTCAGGTATATTTCCGCGGAGAAATGTCCTTTTCCATATGTCTAAAATGTCTTATTACTTTAAATGGAAGATCAGTAGCACAAACGGCACCTCTCTCATGAAATCACGCTTCATATATGATTAACTGGGACACTGCACTGGTTTCCAGTGCTATTTTATGCTATGTTGTTTTATTTGAAAACAATATTTTTGATATTTAAAAGGAAGCAGAGACCAGGAGTTCTAACCCAGTTCACTATGTTCAAGGCTTCCCCCCAAAAATAAACACAAGTCCACTTACCCGAAAAACTTGCCAAACAACGACGCCGACATTTGCATTTTCTTATCAGCTGCATCGATCAGAGCCAAGGCTTCTTTTTCTTTTCCAGAATAATCCATTTTTATCCACTATACCGTATTCAGTATCTCTGAGAAAGTTGTACAATCTTCTCTTTCTCTCTCCACAATCACATCAGCTCTGTTGATACGAAAACGTCACTCGGGAGCCGGAAGTAAATTCTAGATGACGCAAAAAATCTGAGGAACCGTCGCAAAAAAGCACCCCACAAAGCAAAACGTAACTAAGATTTCTGTTCATGGGTGATCTTGTATTTGTAAGTTACATATTGCTAATGTATATAGTACGCTAGGGGGTGCATTAGGAAGTATATGTCGAACACACACAAATGCGTGTTTGAACATCCCGGTGCATGTCGGATATTTTCAGTATTTTTTGTTGTCCAATAATTGACACCGGTCCCTTATCAGCAACCGCGGGAAGCGTTTCCAGTGTAGAGGTCGCAAAAATGTGAAAGGAGGCCGTTTTGGAATTCTGTCATGTTGTAAACTTCATACTGTAGGTATTGTTTTTTTTTAACGCAGTATTTTTGAAACGTGACGCATTTAACGCGTACGTGCTCGACTGTGACGCAGGGACGTACGCTTTACGTGGAATTGGCACGCGATTTGTTACGTGAATTAAATGTTGTAACGTTAGCCCGGAAGAACATTAAAGTAAAGTTATTTACAATAAAAATGACTTTACATGACTATCACTAACATGACTATCCACCATGATTTAACCATGGAGTTAAAATTAACTTTAGATTAGAGTTGTATTATTACATTCACTGTTAGCTATGGAATTAACATTCTGTACACATGAAACATCACCCATTTATTCTATCCTGGTGGAACAATGTTGGTGGAAAAAAAAAAGTAACCTTGTCATGGTTGTAATGAGTGTGGAGATTATGGCTGTTTACTCTATACACAGTTAACACTTTATTTCTGTTCTAGCAAACCAAAAACAAAAGCCACACGCATGGAGTTCATAGGTCGGAGACGGCCTGGTAGTCACGGCACATCGACTCTGAGGAGAAGAATGGATCGCATGTTACCTTTCTCTGAACGGCGCACATCCAAAGTGTGGAACCACTACACCCAGCTTAGTATGCATCGAGTTGAGTGTAACCATTGCAAACGGCAACTGTCCTTTCACAACAGCACTACCTCGATGAGAGAACACTTGGGACGAAAGCACAGCATTCGTGACGGAGCTGTTCCACCTCCCAACACAGCCGATGTCCAAAACCCCTCAGCATTACGTCAACACATTGCTGCGTCCACGTTACTTAATGGCAGATTCGCAACATCTAACGCGACCATGGATGTGCCGACTGGATCGTTCCAGCCGGTAGTTCCTGTTATTGTCAAAGAGGAGCAGCATGAAGAACTATCAGCCGAGGCAGGTGAGGCCAAACATACCTGCAGTACATATGTCCCTGGTTCTGCAGGAGGAGTTGGCACTTCGAATGCTAATACCATTCCCAATCAGGATATAGAACCATCTTACAGATTTTCCCCAGATGAGCTTAACACCACACTCAACAACAGTGGTGGGAGCAACAACAGTGGCGCCAGGGGTTGCAGTGATAAGCGGGCAGGACTCGTCACAGATCTCATTTTGGAGATGGTGTACAGAGACCTGCAACCTTTCTCAGTGGTGGAAGAGAGGGGATTCAGACTTTTGCTTAATTGCCTTGAACCCAATTATCCCGTTCCGTCACCTTCTTTGCTCGGGAACCTTTTGTGGCATCGCTACCACATTCTCAAGCAATGTCTTCAGCAGCATCTTCAAACAGGCCTTTCTGCCCGCTGTCTGGCCATTTGCACTGAACACTGGCGTTCTGTTGAAGGATGTGGGGTTGAAGGAAGTGGCCAGTTCTACCTCACTGTCAGTGCACATTTTGTTGACTCTAACTGGCAACTGGCCCGCTGTGTTTTAGAGACTCGTCCAATACCAGAATACAAAGGCAACACCACGAACAGTGGGCCTGCCAAGTTTGCATACACATTGAAAGCAGTTCTTTCAGAATTCCACCTCCCTGAGAGTTACGTGTTCTGTGTTGTTTTTGATACTCCCTGGGGTATGGAGTGCAGGAGGCAAGGAAGCATGACTCTTGATCAAGACTATCAACAGGAATTTCCTGGACCTAGTCATGCTCCTATGCAGTCCCTTCCAGAGGGATGGGAACCACTTCTTTGTGCAGGGGAGGCTCTCAAAATGTGCGTCCAGGAGGGACTTTATGTAGAGACTGTCAGACAGGCACTTGCGGATGCTCGTGGAATCGTTCTACACTTCCAACATGATGTTAATGCTGCAGCAGCTTTAAATCAGAAAGCAGAAGCTGCCAACAAAGGTGCAGCACGGCTGGTCCTAGATGACCCAGGCCGCTGGGCCACAGCCATCGACATGTGTGAAAGACTTCTTGAGCTTAAATGGGTGGTTAGCTCGGTGCTGGAAGAGCAAAAGGCTGCACCTAATTTGGCTGACCATCAGTGGCGTTTAATACATGAATTGGTGCCGGTGCTAAGAACTGTTCGAATCGCAGCGTCCTTTCTGAGTGAAGACATCAATGCTTCTATTTCTTCCTTAATGCCATGCCTCCAAGGTGTGTCACGAATCCTGGGGCAGAACATGGCTGAGTGCAGCTGTCCCGTGGTCAGGGGAGTCATGGAAAGGATCCGCAATGGGATGGAGAAGCGTTGGAGACTGACTGATCAGGAATCTTTGCTCGACAGTCCTGCTGTCCTGTCATCATTCCTGGACCCAAGGTTCAAGGAGATGCGATTTCTAAGCCCACATGCTCGTAGTAAGCTGCACGACAAGGTTAAAGAGCTCTTATCTGTTCAGGCTTACACAGATGATAGAGAGGTTGACCAAGATATAGACAGGGGCTTGGAAGTGAGAGAGAATGAGACAGGAGGGGAACCTGCTGTTTTGGGATTGGATGACCAATTGCCTATTCCCACAGTGGCATCACTGGATTCCCCTGAGTCATGTGCCTCATGTGCAGAGGAAGGTGACAGCATTGAACTTCAGCAGAATGAAAATTTCGTAGCGGTCTCATCTCCTGAACACATTAACGAAAATATTGTTGCGGGTTCACCTTCCAAAGCAACGGGTGGACGTAAAAGAACAGCCAACATGGCTGGACTGTCCTCTCCACTGACATGTGATCGGCAACTCACTGCTCGAATGCGAATAAGCCCTGTTCCGCAAAGTATGTATGACATTCTTCTAGGAGAGGATCCTACTGAACGAATGCCTGAAATCCAGCAGCAGCTGGAGAATTACATAGCAGAGCCGCTTTGCAAACGTAGCCTCTCGCCTCTTCACTGGTGGCGTAACAAAGAGCACCGCTTTCCAGCAGTGGCCCGACTTGCACGGAAATATCTTTCAATCCCAGCTACTGCTATTCCTGCTGATCGTGCTTTTGCTCCGAGGGAATCCCCTGTGGCCCACAGGAGAGCTATGCTAGGGCCTGAATATCTTGACCAAGTATTGTTTCTTCATCAGAACTGCGATTATGTAGAGCAGCTTAAGGGTGGTCTTTCAGGACATCGAGAGAGTGACCACAACAGTGGCCTAAGTGGGAACCAAAGTAGAGACAGTCTGTATCAGACTTTAGTGTCCTATGATAATAAGGTTTAAGTGAAGAAGGGCTGTGATTACTGTTTATGGACCCAAGGCTCTCTTGCACTCTCAAAGTATTCGAATGGATAAAATGTATTGAACTCAATACTTTCACAATCTTTATTTTTAACAAGTATAAAAATAAGCTCCTTGGGGTTTTGTCATTGTAAAAAAAACAAACTGATTAGTCAAAAATAATTGACTATTTTTAACAGTTGTGCAGCTACTAATAGTTTTATTTACAGTTACCACAAAAATTGTCAAAACAAATTTGAAACAATGCCGATTTCTATTCCGTATATGGAAATTATTACACTACCTTTCTTAGCGTTTGGACTCTGGGAGTTCTGGAGAATGGTATGATCATCGTCTTGTAACTGTGGAGTATTCATTGGTATGCTAAATTTTATGTGCCTGCTCAATATTTCGTAAGTGATAATGTGTTGATTTGCAGGGTACAGTCCTAAAAGTACCTTTAAAATTAAAAAATGGTCATTTCTCAAGCTTTGAATGTGATTACAAAAAAAAAGGATTGCCAAGTTCATGCATGCATTTCATAAACAGTTATTGTTTATTCCATGTACAAAATTACATGTTTTGTAACTCCTGACATCAAGTATTGGTTATCTTCCCTAAATGTAACAGCTGATTAAGATGTAATCCATGAACTGCATGTCAAATTAAAGCTTGAAGTGCAAAAATAACTTCTGTCATGGCAGACAGGGAACAGCTTTTTAGTCTCAGATAAGGGGGTGGAAGTGCTGTTGGTGAATGTGATGTGTTTCAGCTGGAACTTAACTTGAAACGGTAAAAAACACAAACATTCAAATTCTATCAGATGCAAAATGCTGTATCAAAAGTAGAAAGAACTTGGTATTGAACAACAGGGATTATCCTCTTGATTTTTGACATATTTTCTTAAATGACGCCGACTGATATTCTAGGGGGTCCATATGGGGACAGATCTTTGGGGAACATTAGCAAAACTCCAACTGACCTCTAATAAATCTGTTCCTTGACCTTGCCTCCTGTCCCTACTGGGACAAGTTGTACACATTTGATTCCAAAAACCTCTCTCTCTCTCTCTCTCCTGCTGCCGGTGGGGTTTTTATATGAACACTGAAAACCTGCCACACTCCTCACAGGCATACTCACAGTTTTTGTCAGAATGACCTACAAGCATTCCCTTTGGTGCGCTGATAGATTTCCAGGCTTTGGTTTTATCTTCATACAGCTCGGTTGAGGCGCTGTGGAAATCCTAGAACCCAAAGTTTTCAAATATTTATTTATAGTAAGCTCGGACAAGAGCAAGCATTTGTCATATGCTACAGTTAAGACTATAAATGACTTATACACACATACATTACAAAGCAATTTCTTAATCGTATGAAACCTACAGAATTCTTTCCAGCTCCATCATTGTTTTCTATTCTTCTACACCGCTTCTTGAACTTCTTCAGCTTCTTCATGGTGTAATAATACTCCACGCACTGGGCCACTGATTTGGTTTGCAACTGCAAAACAAATGAATTACTCTAAGTAGAAAAGCTGTAACACCAGCTTTATGGTCTTTTGATGGTCTTACCGCTTTATGAATGAACTGAAAATCCTTAGTCTGATTGAGAAGGGCTTTCTGGAAGACTCTCATCTCCTGAGCAGTCCAGTGGTCAGACCCTGATGAGGGAGATGAAATTATAGTGCTCTACAGAATACTGTGAAATCACTGGATGTATGGACACTTCCACTTCAGTACCTGTGTAGTGATAGTCACTGAGTGGGTGACAGGAAGTTCGATAATCTCCTCTAACTAAGAGCAAATCCAGTGCGGCCTGGTCCAAAAAAAAAGAAAAAGAAATGCACAACAAGAAAAAACGGGGGTTTTTGCAACATATGGCTGGCTAACATGAACTCAACGTCTGTATTGAAGCTTACTAGAATGTCTCCTTGAACTTCATGCAAAAAGTGAAGTGCGAGTTCGGTGTTTGTGCCCCCTCCTGGTAGCACACTGGAACAGCACATGTTTAGGAATTCTGTAACTGTGGAATAAGATTGTACACATGCTAGCCTTTTTGCACTTAAAAATGGTACCTAAAAGATCTTTTAGAAGAAAATCTACTCAGATTGTAAGTCTGAGTGTGGAGGAAACAAACCATTCTGTTGTGTCTCAGGATTAGTGTGCAGGTCTCCCCATGGAGCCCAGACGAGCTGAGCAGGGTGCTCATCATACAGGATAAGCAAAGGATTGCGCAGTGGAGGGATCTCAGCTTGGAAACGTGAACCCACGTTGATCTTTCTGCATATTTAAAAAAAATTATATCATGTGGGAGAATGGGTGACAAAAAAAAAAAAAACAATGGTGGTAGAAGTGACTCACGGTTTTATGCTGACGACTGTATTATCCAATGTTAACGAGATCCCGTCTTTACCATCTGGAAAGAAGTCAGCAGTCAGAATTAAACCTTTAGTTTGACATTAACGAGAAACAAATGCCACCTTTGGTATTAATTGCCCACCCAGGCAAGCAGAATAGATGCTTGGTGGAGGCAGGCAAGGCTGGTACTGGGGTAGAGTGTTGAAATAGAGCCCTGATCCGGGGCGTAGTGGACTTAGCATGGGAGGAGGAGTGTATGAGGGTAGATCAAAGTTCAGCAGGTGGTCGGCAAGGTAGGTAGGTGAACGCAGCTGACTCGGGTAACCTCCTGCCGCCAGGTTGGGTGTGATCAAGCTCCTAAGAAGGCCGGGATGACGTGACTTCTTGGATAGAGGTTTGACGTTCTGATGCTTCTTGATCTGCAGGGACATCTAGCAGTCTTTCAATATAGTCAATACCATGCATGAACCCTCACGAAAGTATTATAGTATGTTTAGAGCAAACTGAAAAAATGTGGGTAAAGCAATAACCTGCACCAAAATAATCTAAAGAGCATATTGCAAATTAGACTAGAGCCTAGACAACTTTAACATGTTGTCACTGATACTGATTTTAAGTACAGAAATAAACCAACAGGCAATAAAGTTGGGGAAATTGGGCAATTTGATTAATGCTACCCAAAACAATACAATTTTACTAGAATATTATGATACAATTAAAAGTTTTTACTTTATGTCCAGAGGCTTTCTTGAATTGGTGATCTTTGCTTGAGACAGGGACAGAAACTGGGATGACTAATGGGGAAAGCTGGACTTCCTGGTCCCAATCACCTACCATGTCCATGCTCCCACCCTGTCAAAGGAAAAAAAAAATCACATGTAGTGAATAATCTGTAGAGATTAACATTTCACACAAAAGGTCACTGCATTTTTTTGGAGTGATTCTGTAAGATTGTAGTAAGGAATAGAGATCACCTTTGTTGAAGAGATTGACTCCATTAAATGCTGATCCAACTTGTCGAAGGTTTCCGGAGCTTGTGGATGTGAAGGTGAGGACTGTGCATGAGTGCTAGGTGGGTATTTAAGATATATCCTGAGAAAGAACCAAAACAAAGCCTTACAACTGAATATGGTCAGTTAAATTTCTTTTAGATGAACTAATATTTTTCAAGCACCCTATTCTTTCCTCTTAATGCTAAAACAGTTCATATGTGTCCAGTATTCTAATGTCATCAATAAAAAAACAGAGGTCAAATCATTTAATCATACTTTCCCTATAAGACACAAATCCTGACCTTTCACCAGACTCTCTTCCATTTTTTGTCCCTGCTGTAGCTCGTCCTCCCTGTGCAGTGGACTGACAGATAAAACTACACTGAATTATCCACTCTTTTCAGTATAGGATATAGGATATGAATATATGCTTAGCATTATTAGCACTTTTCAGAAGAATGGGCAAATACAGACAGTAGCCAAAGCTCAGGTTGAATACTTGAACCATACAGCTGTGACAGGGCTATAATGTGCCGTGTCGCTCAGTAAATTTCAGCATTTTGGCGAAACTGCTGAACATTTCACAACAAAGACTGACTCTTATAATATCTTTTAAAAGAAAAGTTTTTTTCTCCATAAAGAGAATTGAAAGATTTCCCGAAACCTGGTAAAATACAAAGAGGTTGTCTTGGGGTGCCAATAATTTTGAAAAGTCTTTTGTGGTAGCAAAACAATTGACTTTTGCTGATTTACATGAAGGGTGCCAATAATTCTGAACTTTACTGTATATTATCTGAATATTACCCATATAAACTGATGAAACCACATTGTGTATGCAATCGCAGTACCTTGAGTGTGTCAGAGGGGGAGCTCTTTGTACTAAAAGATGCCATGGCTATCTGGCTGGGTGAAACGAGGTAAGCAGGGTGGGGTCTGCAGCGTCTTTGAGTAGTGGGTCCAGCAGGAGGTAGAGGAAGGGTGGGAATATTGGCTGCCTTTAAGGTCTTCTTCTTTACTCTCTTCTTCTTGGGCTTGCATGGAGATAAAGTAGGAACAATGGGTTTCATGGGGCAAGCCGAAGATGGCTGACTAGCCATTCCAGTGCCAATTCCTTCCTTACTAGGTTGGATTGATGGTGCCTCTTTCCAAGTTTGGAGTACTAAAAAATCCAAGTTACTTTCCAGAGTATGGACAGCATCTGGTTCTACTGGGTCCACCATACTACCCCCAAGACTGGAGGTTGATGCCCACTGGTTAGACATCAATGTACTATGGGATGCTGACAAGTCAGTTGCACTCTCCAAACTGCAGGAAGCATCATCTGCTGCTAGGCACCAAGACTGAGAAATCCTAGGAAGCTTCACTTGGGATAGTTTGGAGTCCTCAGGGTCATGGCTCAAGCTACTTGCTGCCAAAGTATAACTGTTGTAACTGGTTCCACAGCTGGTGTAACCCTCAAATTGAAAGACAGACTGAGGTTTGAGTGGAGGAAAGGAAAAAGAGTAGTCAGCTGAGGTCGACGCACCATCGTTCATTGCAGAAAGCTTTGGAGGCTCCAACTGAGGTGGGCATGTTTGGGTGTCAAGGTTGCAGAACTTGGAGGATGGGAGGTATATACCATGTTGCGTGGCACAATGGCGTTTAAGTGAGTGGTAGCCACAATACATCTTCATACAGCCAGGATGAGAGCAACTATAAGTCTTCCTCTTCTGGTGAGTCAGCATGTGGGCTGTTCTATAAAGAATGACAGACTGGTAGTGACGTTTAAGATGCAGAGATTATTATTTTTTTAGCTTTAAATGATAGTAAGTTCTACTCACAGGTGATCGAGGCGTTTAAACCCTTTCTGGCAGATATTACAGACATGAGATCTCTTCGGTTGGTGAGTTAGCAAGTGCTTGTTGAGATCGTATGTTGACCTGAATACTTTATTGCACTCTGAACACTTGTGTGTCTTGGCTTTGACCCTCTGCATTAACTCTGGAAGAATGAACTCGCTTCCAAAAAGGGGATCTGTGTCTCTTATGCTGTTAGAGGACTTCACTGAAAAAGGTTCGTCTGATGCATCTCCACATAAGATACAGACAAAAGGTGAGACATGAAAAGTATAGCAGATGTTAGCTTAAGTTTTTTTTAATACCCCAAAACAAACAAACACAACACTTCTCTGTTTAGTGTTCTCTGCCCTTTTGCACAAATAATGTGCAGACAAATGGGAGCATTGAGAAAGTATATGATACTAACTATCTAGATGTGTGAATGTGTGGAAATTTACAAACTACTAAAAATCTAACAGAATTGTGCTTAATGTAGTAAAAGCTTCGGCCAAAGTGAAACTGGACCAACATATTAATGAAAGAAGTATAAACTAAAAATGACAACTGAGAATTTAATCATAACACATCTTTTGCACAACTGAAGATCGCATTTTGATAATAAATTATGAGATGCATGTGGTTAAATGTGCATTATGTAAGATTGGTAAACAAAAAAAGAAAGGTCTATAACAGTTAAATGGGTGGAGTTAAATAAAATTTGAATTGCTTTTTACTCGTTAAACCCACCCACATTTCCCCATCCAAGTCCACAAAGCTCCGCCCCCAAAACTTATGGCGGTTTAAATACAGTTAAGTCAGTTACATTACTCGATCCGTACAAGAAACACGATTTGTACTGCGCATGTGCGAAAACTTGTTTTGGCTGCCAACAACACATTACAACAGTATATTATTATTAGTAGCTATCACTACTCGATCCGTACCGGAAACACGATTTGTACTGCGCATGTGTGGAAATGCGTCTACTTATTGTCTGAAGTATGACGAAACGATTTACGGCAAGTTATTTATAATACTGTTGCTATAATACTAATGCAGCAATTTCGCGCATGCGCAGAACAAATCGTGTTTCCGGCACGGATCGATTAGTGACCACTACTATTAGCAAGGACTGTCGTGACATTGTGTACTCGGACATCCAAGTTACAATTCTCTTTAAACATGCAACCTCTCCTTATAATGATGTGATGTCTATAAAATGACAAGAGGCCAGTCCCAATAGGCATTCTGGACCATAAGAAAGGTTTCCAAACTTTTTTTTTATTGTTTCTACATAATTTCCCACATTATTTAAGAAATAAATAATGCAATAAATAAGAAATGCAACATATAGACTATTGCACCTTTAATGGTGGAGTTTTCCTTTAAGACTGAGGCCTGTGCTGTATACACCTGTACACTCCTAAACCTGTAAACTCTTACCACTACTGCTTATTCCACACTCTGTGTCCATCCAGAGCTGATGTTTCTCCAGAGCTGGAAGTGAGGCTAGTGGTGGGCTTATGGGACTTATTAAAATCACATCATCTGGGAGGTTTTCAGTTTCAGACAGCAGAGATAGATTCATATCTAAAGGCTCCATGACCTCCATAATCGCATCATGACTCCCAGTTACTTCATTTTCAGCCATGCTTCTGAAACACATCGCAGTGCACATTTAATTCGCATGCATGGATTAGTATCGATATGAATTTTTTTTAAAAAGCATTTTAAAATAATTTATTACACTGCAAAAACATTATTATTATAGGCATAACATTCATTGCTGATGGATACGAAGATGTTTATGCTAACGCTGTGAGCATAACGAATCGAGTTAGCTAACCGTTTTACACTCACACTTGAACTAGTAAGACAGGTGAATATAAAGTAATAAATATAGTTTTCTTCATGCTGTATTTGCAATTTGCAGATAAATAGTGGATAGCTAAAACATATCTGCAACACCGTGTATTTTATACCCACCTTCAAAACCGATCAAAATCCCCAGACTGAGCAGAGAGCGCGCTTAGAGTAAATCAGCACTCCCGCACTAGCATACTAGCATACTAAACAGTATGTAAACCGAGCGCCATGTACTATTTCAGTCCTGCTTTTTGCTATGTTTAGTACAGAAGTGCGTTTTTCTGTGCACCCCGCTTGGTAACGATGATTAATTATAAATCCCAGCAGAACTAGGGCAAAAAGGTAATTGTTGCAAGTTTGTACTTTTGTAAAGATTAAATTAACTCAGATAAATCGGTTAAAAACAAAAAAGCTAGTAAAGAGTTACTACAATGTTGGCAGATGCTGCTGCTGCCTTGAGTTTAGCACAAAAGTTGCATATTATTCAACTATATATAGTATGTATAGTTATATATATATACTATACTATATATATATATATATATATATGATAAATTCAATAAATTCAAAATTCATCTTTTGTTATTAAGTCTTGCCTTTATATTATTTATTTATTTATTTATTTATTTATTTATTTTTAAATATAGGGGGGCACGGTGGCTTAGTGGTTAGCACGTTTGTCTCACACCTACAGAGTTGGGGTTCGATTCCCGCCTCCGCCGTGTGTGGAGTTTGCATGTTCTCCCTGTGCCTCGGGGGTTTCCTCTGGGTACTCCGGTTTCCTCTCCCAATCCAAAGACATGCATGGTAGGTTGATTGGCATTTCTAAATTGTCTTTAGTGTGTGTGAGTGAATGAGAGTGTGTGTGTACCCTGTGATGGGTTGGCACTCCGTCCAGGGTGTATCCTGCCTTGATGCCCAATGACGCCTGAGATAGGCACAGGCTCCCCGTGACCTGAGAATAGTTCGGATAAGCGGTAGACAATGAATGAATATATATATATATAT
Organism: Hemibagrus guttatus; assembly: GCA_033459395.1. Taxonomy (NCBI): domain Eukaryota; kingdom Metazoa; phylum Chordata; class Actinopteri; order Siluriformes; family Bagridae; genus Hemibagrus; species Hemibagrus guttatus. The sequence continues at coordinate 5,236,935 of JAUCMX010000027.1, forward strand.
TGCCAAAAGCTTTGGGACACCCCTCCAAACCATTGAATTCAGGTGTTGTTTTTCAGGGGTTGGCCCCCATTAAGGAACTCTTAATGCTTCAGCATACCAAGACATTTTGGACAATTTCATCCTCCCAACTTTGTGGGAACAGTTTGGGGATGACCCCTTCCTGTTCCAACATGACTGCACACCAGTGCACAAAGCAAGCTCCATAAAGACATGGATGAGTGAGTTTGGTGTGGAGGAACTTGACTGGCCTGCACAGAGCCAGAGTCCTGACCTTGACCTGATAGAACACCTTTGGCATGAATTAGAGCGGAGACTGCGAACCAGACCAAAACTGGGAAGTCTGCCTTTACATGCACATGAATTTAATATGGAGTTGGCCCACCCTTTGTGGCTATAACAGCTTCAACTCTTCTGGGAAGGCTTTCCACAAGGTTTAGGAGTGTGTTTATGGGAATTTTGTAACCATTCCTCTAGAAGCACATTTTGTGATGTCAGGCACTGATGTTGGATGAGAAGGCCCAGCTCACAGTCTCTGCTCTAATGTCCCAAGACTTTTGGCAATATAGCAATATATTATATATAATAATATATATACAATTTCGAACTTGTTCATATCAGCAAAGAGGGCATTTTTAATTTAAAGAAATTCTTTGTGTGTGTGAGAGAGAGTGAAAGGGTTAATTAGTGGACTAGTAAGCACATTTATATAAATTTATTTTTATGAATGACTTATCCCCTAATGAATCTCCTACCCTAGTGCTGCAAATTCTTTTTATCTCTTGTTATTAAGTCTTGAAAATACATAAATACGTTTGTCATATGACTGTCATATGAGTAAGATCACTAATTAACCCTTTCACTCACACACACACAAAGAATTTCTTTAAATTAAAAATGTCCTCTTTGCTGATATGAACAAGTTCGAAATTTTATAAATAAACTGATTTGGGATTAAATCTTTTAAACCCAGGATCAAAAGTTTATTTCTGCGACGGTTTCACTTTCAGCAGTTTCTGAAATGAAGACTACAAATTATTATATGGGATAAATAATTCATGCCAGAGTGGTCTCACATCATCTTTTTATACCACAGCATTTTGACAATGATCACAGTTCTTATTGAATTAAGGAACAACACGTCACACTTTTTAAGTGTGTATAGTTTGCTCTTCAGATTTCTTAAGAAGTTAATAAACCAGAAAAAAATACAGCGTCATCTTAGTGAGAAACCAGTAACCTCCTTCCATGAAGGTCGGTTTCTCCAAACAGGCACCACAACAACACCTCAACTTAAGTGGTTTTATTGTTATAGGACTGATTGGTTTATATTCTTTTCACAATGTAAATATGTTAACCTATTAAGCTCAAGCTTTTAAATTATTGATTAATATAAAATATTAAGTTTTATGGTAACATTAGAGTGAGTTTATCAGGGTGTATTATCTTATTCAATGCATTGTTGCACCAACAAGGGTTTGCAATTTAACGTTAATAAATACTGTCAGTTTAATTTGATTGCACAATAATTTTCTCTCATTCTCTGTTGTTTTTTCCAGCATGCGAATGGTCCAACACCCCACCCAACAGCAACATCTGGAATTGAACACACACCAGAAACCTCCAAGTCTCAACCCAGATCATCCCGGGATAAAACCAAAGGATAAAACCGAGAGGCTGTTTTCACTGTCATGTAAGAATCTGCAGCAAGAAAAAATGTAAAAGTGACTGAGATTCAAGTCTAGACACAGGACAGTTAGTAAAATTGTTCCACAGAGTGAAGAGAAGAAGGGCAGAGTGAATTATCGCAGCTGAGCCCTTTCCCCCGCCAGTTGTCTCAGTTTTCAAACCTGTCTTAAAGAGGTAAGAATTTTCATTACTGCTGTTTTACCTCTTTGAAGTTGAAACATCTCTCTATACATGTATATAGTTCATGCATGAGAGGAAAGTGGAGAACTTGATCTTTCCTTTTTAATGTATTTATAAGCAAAGGGATATTATTATGCATGCTTTAATATTTTAATATGCATGGTTTTTTTTTCATCTTTTAATACACCAAACACCTGCACATAGTCATGCAGCTTAGTTGAGATTCCTAGCTAGTTTTCTTTGCATGCTTTTTTTAATAACTCATATAGAAATGGGACATTTTTTTGGCAGCATTATATTTATATTCTCCATACTTCCTCTCTCCACCCAAGTTCATTAAAATGTATTTGTCCCATGACGGATTACAGGCAGCTCAATGTAAAAGTCTCTATTGGGCGAGTCCCATCTGGTCTACCAGGGAAGTCAAACAGTTCAGTTTCTTAATATTCAAATAATGGTGGATAAGGTGTGGTTTTTAAAAACACCACCCAGGTGAGAGGGTTGTTATGATCTAAAAGTTTATGAGACATGTGCTAAGCCTATATCTGTATTTCTATCTGTATTGAAGTGGGTGTGGTCTAAACCTGAAGGGATATTTTGCCTAAAATACTGAAAAGAAAATGCCCAGATGTAACTCTCACTACTTTTGCAGTATTTTTTTCATTCAAGTGATACACTATATTGCCAAAGGTTTTGGGACACCCAACCAAATCACTGAATTCAGGTGTTGTTTTTCAGGGGTTGGGCTCGGCCCCTTAGTTCCAGTGAAAGGAACTCTTAATGCTTCAGCATACCAAGACATTTTGCACAATTTCATGCTCCCAACATTGTGTGAATTGGGGATGCTTCCTGTTCCAACATGACTGCACACCAGTGCACAAAGCAAGGTTCACAAAGATATGGATGAGTGAGTTTGGTGTGGAGGAACTTGACTGGCCTGCACAGAGTCCTGAACTTCACCTGATAGAACACCTTTGGGATGAATTAGAGTGGAGACTACGAGCCTGGTCTTCTCGTCCAACATCAGTGCCTGACCTTACAAATGCACTTCTAGAGGAATGGTCAAAAATTCCCATAAACACACTCCTAAACCTTGTGGAAAGTCTTCCCAGAAGAGTTGGAGTTGATATAGCTGCAAAGGGCGGGCCAACTCCATATTACATTCATGTGCATGTAAAGGCAGACGTCCCAAAACTTTACGTAATATAAGTGTATTTTCTAATCAATTTCCTAGTTCAGTTTCTAAAAATATAACCAAACTAGCAGCCTTATTTTAAACACTAGATCCTGACCAGGTAGATACTAAGGATGATATAAATGTTGTACATTCATGTTAATGAACCTGAACTTTGTTGGGGGTTTTTTTGTAGCACAAGCTTCATATCTGACAGCTTGAAAGTAAAAACCTCATGCTTGTGTTGAGTCCCACAGCATCCCGGTCCTGATGCATACCTTTGGCCTCAACCAGATTTTGAACCTTTCTGGGAAGTTTCTTTTTAAATCTGTTTAGAGCACATGATCTGTTTGTGTATATATTGTATGAGTTTTAGCACTAAAATATCATTTTTAGGTGATCTTTAACGTTGATGCAAAGTCGCCAGTGCAGCTGTACCACTTGGACAGCTGTTTGTTACTCAATCGTCATGTGACTTGCAGGTGCCAGAACATCCTCTGGCACCTGCAAGTTATTAGTTCTGTCTAAAACAACTCAGTATCAGCCCGGATTACGATTCCCTTGATATACGATTGTGCCATTGTAGAGACGGAAACTGTTCATTTTGTCCATGAGTAAACCGTGTCTCAATACGCGTACGTCATAATCTCTGTGTATCAGATTTACAGACTCGATGGCTCCCAAAGAAGTTAAGAACAAGGGCGTGAAATCTCTCAAGGAAGTCCAGACGGTCACTGAAGGTTTGAAGTTTCTCTACCGGCAGAAGCTGCTTCCTTTAGAGAAGTATTACGGCTTCTCAGACTTTCACTCTCCCAGTCTGGAAGATGCGGACTTTGACAATAAGCCCATGATCCTGGTGGTGGGTCAGTGTTCAACGGGGAAGACGACATTCATTAGGTGAATAATGAAGCTTGTATATGTGTGTGTATGTGTGTGTGAGACAGCTTTCACATGACCGATTTATCATACAAACCATGCTCTGTTTCTGACTAAACTGTTAGTGTGAAAACATTCATTGTTATAAATTAATATTAGTGCTGCACAGCTCTCAGTCACTAGACCGCATTGAATGTAGTGAGTAATTTTATACATCACTGATCATCTCAAAGATATCTCTTAATCCATTCATCTTATTCGTCTCAAAGAAATACCAAGATACTGTGATTATTCAGTATGTATTGTGAATTATCTGGAAACCACAGTTAACCTGTTGGGGACATGCTGAGGGCTCCTTTGAGGAGATTTCATATTTAGCGTTTTTCTGAAGGAGTCTCCAGTTTCCAGTGTTTTATAGACACCGGAGGGATGTCTTCAGGTATGTGGGACTTTGTAGTTTTTTAGGAGCATGATAAGATTGTTTACAGATGTTATGAAGTGATAACAGGAAGTAACTGGATACATGGATGTTCCATAACATTAAAAAAAAAAAAACATATAAAAAGCAAAATGTGATGTTAAATAAATAAAAAATAATAATAAATTAATCAATAAATAACAAATAAGTATAAATAAAGAATAAATAATAAATAAACTACTTATAATAAATAATGAATTATAATAAATAAAAAATAAAATACCTTTAATTTATTGTGGAAAAACAATTAGTTTTACATTCCGCCACCACATTGTAGATTATTTTGAAAAACTACAACCCTGTACATGATGATAAAAAGGTTGCTTTCGGCTGCTCCCTGTTCAGGGTCGCCACAGCGGACCAACTGGTCCGCACAACAACTTGCGTTTACGCCGGATGCCCTTCCTGACGCAACCCTCCCATTTTTCCGGGCTTGGGACTGGCACTGCATCCAGTGGCTGGGGTTGAGGCATTGGCTGGTGATCGAACCCGGGCCTTCCGCATGATAGGCGAGAAACCTACCACTGAGCCACCAATGCCCCTCTGTACATGATGATACAACAGTTCTATTTTTTCAGGTATCTTCTTGAACAAGACTACCCAGGAGGCAGAACTGGGCCTGAACCTACCACTGACTGTTTCACTGCTCTCATGCACCGGGATGTGGAGGGGGTGGTCCCAGGCAACGCTCTTGTTATGGACCCTAACAAACCTTTCCGCAAGCTTAACTATTTTGGCAACACCTTCCTCAACCGGTGAGTGACAGAAAAAGCCAGTAGGATATAGAGATGAGTGTTTCAGAGATCTGGCAGTCATTGAGTAACTGAAACAGAAGTAGTGGCCATGTATCCAGACTCTTGAGAAAGGGTGGATGCTGACAGAGATTAGCTGTGCGTCATATTTGGCATGTGAAACGCCAGAGTGTCGCCAAGTCATGTCACGGAGTTGGGAGAGAGAAGGAAAAGAAAAGAACAGCTGAATTAAAAAAAATCTTTGATCATCATTTGAGAACAGAAATGAATTATGTTTGTAATTAATATTCAGAAACTTTCTTTGTCCCTGTAGGTTCCAGTGTGTGCATTTTCCAAACCAGGTCCTGGAAAGCCTCAGCATTATTGACACACCAGGAATTTTGTCCAGCTCTAAGAAAAGAATGAGCAGAGGCAAGAAACTACAGACATTTGACTTCATTATGCTCTCTAACACATTTTGATTGCATTTTCAGAAATCAGTTAGGAACACAAATGGATGTTGGACTCATTTGTACCCCGATTATCACTTAAACTGCGCAGATTTTTTCCCGAGGTGCAGCTATACGCTGATGTCACCCACGTAATCGCTGAGCTTATTAATCGATCCCTACAGGATTTCTCCATTTTGCAACTGCAGCATTGAACACAAAATCAAGTCTTGCAATTTTTCTAAATTAGCTCAGATTTTCCGCGGATTTGGGATGAGACATGCCGTGCGATTCACGTTTCGAACATGAGTCCAGCTCTTAGAGAAAGTCACGTTTGCGTCTTCACTGGAAGGCAGTGAGAACAAAAACTGTGATGATTTCAGTCCTCTACATCCTTTACAAAAATCAACATTTCATGCTATCTCTTCTTGATCACACCTTGAAAACCACTTCCTTCCCCCAGGCTACGATTTTCCCGCTGTCCTGCGCTGGTTTGCTGAGCATGTGGACCTCATCCTCCTCCTGTGTGATGCCCACAAACTGGAACTCTCGGACGAGTTCTCTCGCTCCATCATAGCGCTACGGGGATACGAAGACAAGCTCCGTGTGCTGCTTAACAAGGCTGACATGGTGGACTCACAGCAGCTCATGAGGGTTTACGGCGCCCTGATGTGGTCGCTGGGCAAAGTCATATGCACCCCAGAAGTCTTGAGGGTCTACATCGGATCATTTTGGTCGTCGCCATTCAGGACGTCCGAGAACCGTGTGCTGTTCGAGCGAGAGGAGGAAGATCTTTTTAACGAGATCCAGAACCTGCCTCGCAATTCTGCCTTGAGAAAACTTAACGACTTGGTAAAGAGGGCACGACTTGTACGGGTGAGACTTTTTTCTCCAAAAAAACTGCACACCGACTTGAATATATGATTCTTTTTTTTTTTATTCAAATCTCACTGTATAAATGATGAGATCTATCACACACACACACACCCCAAACAAGTTTGTTTTTAGAATACCAATTAAGTCTAGAGAAAAACATGTTATGTCATCGTTACCAGGGAACACACCTAACTTCCCTAGAGACCGTAGAGACGGCAAACAAAAGTCTCAGAGGAGGAGACTACTCAACATAGAAACAAAATACTTTTGCTGTTCACCTTAAATGAAGTGCTACCTCTAAATGAACACAAGCAATGATAGGGAAAATCGAGCTAATTTTGTATAAGCTGTGTCCTTAAGTGAATACAGAGAGAGAATTGTGTAACAAGCATGTCACATGGTTTGAAAGCATTGTAAGTACAGGTGAAAACACAGCCTCTGGTTAATTGTAAGAACAGGTACTTGAAGTTCATGCTCATGCTCATGTTTCCTCCTGTCTTAAATGGAGTGACTCCATTATGCATTTAATGCGTCGTTCTGCGATCAGAGTAAAGCGGTATATTGTCAGTCATCTTCCTTTTAGGTTTCTGCAGCCACACTGACCTAATTCCAGTTCATTTCCCTGGGTGTCATTCATTTTTAAATAGAACATGTCCAATGAAATCTCAACATCTAAAGGAGCCCAATTTAATGCTTTTAACGTGCTGCAAAGCAAGACTCTTTACACAGACTCGGGGGATAACATGTCCAAATTTGCTGCGTACACGTTTGTACTTCAAAGTGAAATAAGCTTCAGACTTGGACGCAAATAGCAAAAAAATCTGTTTGAGAGTTTTAGAAATCTCCTAGGAGTTTCACACACAACTGCGTCTAGAGTTTACACTAGAGAATGGTGTGAAAAACAAAAAACATTGATGTTTGAGCTGCCAGGAAGGATATAGTAACTAATATAGAATATAGTCACTCTTTACAAACATGGTGAGCAGAAACGCATCTCAGACAGTACAAAACATCAAAATGTAAGGTGGATGAGCAACAGCTGAAGAAAACCTCATCAGCTCACACTCCAGCCAGCCAAGAACAGAAATATGAAGCCATCATGGAGACTTCAAACTGGACAGCTGAAGATTAGAACTCTGGTTTCCTCCTCCAGTCTAAAAGACATGCTTTGTAGTCTGATTAGCATTTCTAAACTGTCCGAAGTGTGTCAGTGTGTGTGATATTGCCCTGCGATATATTGACACCATGTCCAGGGGGTCCCCTGAGACCCTTCTGATGGACTCTAGGTTTCCCAATACGCCATGTAGGATAACTGATACAGGAGACAGATAGCTATCTGGATCACTGAGTGTTGTTGAAGCTGCTGTTTCTGTCTTCTTCTCGTTCCAGACCCATGCTTACATCGTTAGCTTTCTGAAAGAGGAAACGCCCTTGTTTCGTCGAAGTAACAAAAAACGTGACCTGATTTATGACCTCCCAGTCGTTTTCACAAGGATCCAACAGCGGCATCAGATCTCAGCTGGAGATTTTCCTGATTGTGCAAAGATGCAGGTTTCTAACAATCCAGTTCGAACAAATTTCACCAAGTGGATTTTACTTATTTTTACTTTATTTAATTTGCTATGTGTTGAGAATTTTGAAAAAAATGGGAGTGATTATGACTGTTAGTGATTCTGCATTAATTACTGGTTTCCTTCTTGCAGGAGCGACTCATGGATTGTGACTTCACCAAGTTTAAATCCCTCAAACCCAAACTCATAGCAGGTCTGGATGAGCTCCTGACGTGTGACATCGCCAAGCTGATGCCGCTCCTGCGCCAAGAGGAACTCGCTGCAGCCGACCGGCCCGGCGTCCAAGGCGGTCCTTTACTAGGAAAGAACAGAGGACCGTTTTTTGAAGGGAACCCGTTCTATTATTCAGAACCCAACGGAGAGAGTGAGGAGCTCGCTGAAGAACCATGGGTGGTCTCCAAAGACAAACCAAAATACGACGAGATCTTCTACAACCTGTCTCCTCAGGACGGCAAGCTCAGCGGGATGAAAGTGAAGGAATGGATGACCAGCACTCGGCTGCCCAACTCGGTCCTGAGCCGGATTTGGAAGCTGTCCGATGTGGACGAAGATGGCATGCTCGACGACGAAGAGTTCGCTTTGGCCAGCCATCTTATCGAGGTGAAGTTAGAAGGCTTCGGGCTTCCACCTAAGCTCCCTGCTGACCTGGTGCCGCCGTCTAAAAGGAGACGCAGAACCTTGAGCACAGAGCACAGGGAAGACGAGCGCGGAGATGTAGAGGCTTTGTCTGTAAATACTAATACTAATTTGAGCAGTTGAACGATGACTCGTGATTATTAATGGAATATTTCACCTTTTAGTAAAAGATAAATTGACGTAAACAGATATTTTATCCAATAATCCTACAGGACAGCAATTCCTAAATATTCTTAAGGAATTCTTCAATATTTATTCTTAAACGTTTTAAGATGAAAAAAACCCAAAAAAACCAAAAACAAACACACAACCACAAACCTTTAACCAGGTGCATTGGAATATAAAAATATTATAAAATCATTTCATGTTAAAATCATAAAGTCATATTTTTAAATTTTTTTTTATTAATATCACAGTTAGATTAATGTTGACATTTATTTAGAAAATTATTTTGCTTTCATGTGTCTCTGAAGATCGATAAGCTTATTACTACAACAATAAAATATTAATAACCGTAACAGTTAAAAAAAAACAGTAGTTAACAGTTCTCTTCATCATCATCATCATCATCATCATCATCATGTCATTAAATAAATTAATACAATGAAACCTAGTTGGGGTTTGAGAGGGTTGATAACATTCAGAAGCAGTGATGTATAATATAAGAAAATAAAATAAACAAGTATTCATTTATTCTTTTTATATTTTACAGACATTTATTAGGATTCTTAGTTTTGTAATTTGATTTTATTTACTGAACCTCCGTAAATATGTTCCACAAAAAAACCCCTGAATTAAATCCTTTCAGCTACTTTTTTTTAATAATTAAAAACCAAAAAAAAATCTAAGAAAACATATCAAGGAAACACAAACGCATCTCAAGCAACAATTTCATGGCACCAAACTGTAGAAAGTCTGATACTGTGCCCAGGAAACAGGCAGATAGCCAAGGTAGAGGGACTAAAGATTAAAGAAAGATTTCATTGCAAGGTTTTGTTCATTTTTATTGTTATCTTTACTAGCACTATTTTACTTCTGCCTCTGTTCTAGATTGTTTTTTGCTTGTTTACGCTGCCCCCTTGTCATTTTCTGTGTGCCTCATATTTTATGATAAATTTCACCTGTTTTTAGTTTCCTCTTTGATTTATGCAGCTATTTAAACCCTTCGTGTGTGTGTGTTGTAAAAAATACGTTCCGCGTTTGTTAGTCCACAGCCACGGATTGACCTATTTGGAGTTGAATAAAACACACGCTCACCTCTACCTGTGTCCTCAGCCTGCTCCTGTACCTGTGTTGCACGTGACAATTGTCTAAATCCTAAATAACTAAGAGACTGAGTAACACTGCAACCAGTAATGTTTCCAGATACAATAAACAGACTCAGTGGTGGCTTTAACAAACCAGCCAGTCAAGATGTCGGTGTGAATTTGTCATGTTTGGTACTGTTGAGGCTCGACTTCCAGGCCTCACATTGTCTTGCATTGGTACTGGACATGTGTAATCTTTACGTGGCAATAACGTAAGATAAACAATAAACGTGTACATACACATACAGATACACCCTGTCGCCGGTTCGCCACTGTTCCTTCCTTGGACCACTTTTGATAGATACTGACCACTGCGGACCGGGAACACCCCACAAGAGCTGCAGCTTTGGAGATGCTCTGATCCAGTGGTCTAGCCATCACAATTTGTCCCTTCGTCAAACTCGCTCAAATCCGTACTTGTCCATTTTTCCTGCTTCTAACACATCAACTTTGAGGACAAAATGTTCACTTGCCTAATATATCCCACCCACTAATAGGTGCCATGATGAGGAGATAATCAGTGTTATTCACTTCACCTGTCACTGCTCAGAATGTTACGCCTGATCGGTGTATATATGCCTTGAAATGTTCAAATCTCTCTCTTTCTCTCTTTCTTCGTTCATTTCAGCAGAATATAATTACAATGTTAATAGCCAATTACCTCGACACATCTACTTACGCAAACGTTGATCACATTTAGAATAAAACAAAACTATAAATCAAATAAATTTTTATTTTTCACAAAATCAGGTTTTCCCGTACAGAACCTGTAGGATGTTGCGCATGCGCAGTCAATGCAAAATGACCGACTCGCTCTCTGAGTCGACTCGTTGTTCCTCGTTGAATCATATTAAGGATTCGCTCAAAATAAAACGAATCGTTCACGAAGGACACACTATACTGCACCGCACAGCACATAGAGACCAAGATATTCAAGATTTGCGATCTTTACAATCCACAACAGGTTGTTTGAAATAAGGATAACGTAGAAAACTACACAGCAACAACTATACAAACAAGCTTTCTGCTGCACTCTCGGGAAAACAGTAGTGCTAAACCTTTCCTTGACACAGATGTGGTAACCCAAGCTGTCTTCTGTCTGATTGAATGGAAATTTGATAAGCAATGATTCATTACAAACAAACAAACAAACAAACAAACAGCGTTTTAGCTGAAATGAAACTATAACATGAAAATAAGAATATCTGCAAAACACAATTATTTGTTATTTTAGGGTTATTTGTGTCAGTAAAGCTAAATTTTGAAGACTTTAAGACAGCTGTTTGTACAATATGAATTTACATGACTGAATTTTTTTAAATAAAGATTTGGACATGTTTGCTATCGGAAAAATAAGTAACCTGACAGTAGGGTATCCCGGAAGTTGACATGAGTTGCGCCTCTTGCTTGTTGTTGCGCCGCTCTGTGGCCGAACGCGATGTTATCGTGTTTGCTCCGCCTCGCCTCTCGGATTATAAACAAGGAAATACCACCGAAACGCTTCAGTTCTGCCTTAAACGTCGGCTACATCCCTAAACCTGCTGTCTGCAGTCACTGCTTAATCCAAGCTAGACACACTACAACCGCCGAAATGGGGGTGAAAGTACATATCATTTACTGGTAAGTCCACCATAGTGTTATTTATAGATGCACCATATATGTACATATAAATCGGTGTTTAGATACAGGAGCTGTTTAGGTTCATTAAACTCTGCTAGCCGACACTAACACAAAACGCGTGACGGTTGAAAAACTGAATAAATGTTTAAAAAAAAAAAAACCCGTCTCTTTATATAAAAGTGTTTACATATTCGTTAATCCGTACTGACTGCATAGCAAACACGAGCCTTTGCACTCGGTTTTGTCGGCTTCTACACAAGAAATACATTGCAGTATTCCAAATTCCAGCCTGCTCCCTACATCCGTGCACTGCGCTACGTTCTGGAATAATGGCCTGTGCGCGCTATCTAGGGCACTAGGTGTGACCTGTGGATTCATTCGAGATCGAGCCTTTGGGGATTTATTGAGCGTTTAGACGCTGAGGAGATTGTTTTGGAGATGTTTTAGGGAAAACTCCACCGTGTGACACATGAAGTGTGTTTACGGAGAAACATTTGCGAGGTGTCTAGTGATGATTGCGCTAATTTGATGGGTGGTGTTGTTTATGCGTTATTCCTGGGAGAAGTTTGTGTGCCGCGATGACGTCACCGGGCGACGCAATCGCCCGGTGTTTAACGAGAGAAAAAATTGTCTGAGATGTCTAAGTGTAGGGCTTCTTTTCCTCTCAACATTTTTCTGACAAATTTTTGTAAAACTTTCTTCTGATTTAAAGATATATCGTTGTTTTTTTTGTTTTTTTGTTTTTTTTTTAAAGCAGGCTGAAATTAAATGAATAAAATCTTCTTCTTTGTTTTTTCTTTCTTTCCTCAGTGGTGGATGAGGGTACAGACCCAAGGTACGTTTATTTTTGCACACATTCCAGCACTTCCGTATTTCAAGGTGGACTTCATTTTTTCCGTAATCACTAACATCACTGTTGTCTTTGTCATTTGTTCCTTTTCACAGTTTATGAAGCTCAAGACGTTGCTTGAGGATGAATTTTCAGGCGACCTTGAGATCGTACGTTTTTCTTTAGTTTTTTGTCTGGATGTCACCTTACTCTTTTCAAACCTCCACATGCATTAAGGGTGTTTTGTATGCCAATAATTTTGCAAAGCATTATGGGATTTCAGGTGTGGTTCTTAGATATGCGCTTCTGGAAGACTGTAATTCTACACATCCTTTTGTCTGTCCCACTCTATTGAGAACAGCTACATTCCAGGACAATACAGTATTTACTATACTGGTTTATTATGTATACAAACCTGTTTCTGTTGCCCAGTTACCGACTCAGAAAGCAGAGCGGCTAAGGAGTGTATGTGTCAGGTGTAGAGGTGTCGGGTCTTATCTGAAAAGGACCGGTGTGGGTGCGAGTTCTCATTCCAACCAAGCACCTGAATCTATTGAAAGCCTTAAATAATTAATTAAACAGGTGGAAACAGGCTTGATTAAAATAATAAAACCTGTGGATAAGATTGGACACCCATATGGTATAAGGTAAATACTCATGTCTCCCTAACAAACTCACATTATTATTATTATTAGGCAGTAGGCACTGGTTAATTTGTTCAGGTTTATATTAAAGCACTCACATTAATAATAGAAAAGACATACAGAAGGAGTCTCCAGTGTCAGCGGAAAAGATTTCAGGACAGACGACTTTCCTTCCTATAGCTGCTGTAAAATAATAATATCACAGGAACGAATTTTTTCACAGATGATGTACACTGATCAGGCATAACATTATGACCACCTGCCTAATATTGTGCTGGTCCCCCTTTTTCTGACAAAACAGCCCTGACCCGTCAAGGCATGGACTCCACTAGATCCCTGAAGGTGTGCTGTGGTATCTGGCACCAAGCTGTTAGCAGCAGATTTTTTAAGTCCTCCACAGACCCCAACTCGCAACTTACAGGACTTAAAGGACACTGACCACTGCAGACCGCGAACACCCCACAAGAGTTGCAGTTTTGGAGATGCTCTGATCCAGTGGTCTAGCCATCACAATTTGACCCTCGTCAAACGCACTCAAATCCTTACGCTTGCCCATTATTCCTGCTTCTAACACGTCAACTTTGAGGACAAAATGTTCACCTCTCAGTGCTCATAATGTTATGCCTTATTGGTGTATGCAACTACAAATGGACGAAAAGTATAACACGGTTGTTCTTTGATTATTTCCATGGTGTAAGAAGATTTAAACACTTCCCACCCCACCACCGCATCATTTTCCTATCTCTCTGATGATTTACAGCATGTTAGCCGAAATAAACTACTGGCACTGTTAGTACTCTTTAACCTAAATGCAGAGAAATAGATTTCATCATACTGAGCTGTAATTTATGACTCTGTTGATGCCTCTTGCTACACCAGGCCTTGTCAGCTTAGGTTTATTTTTCCCTCCTCTCTGTCTTTGTCCCGCAGACGGATGAGGGCACTCCCACAACAACCGGGTGGTTTGAGGTGCAGGTGAATGGTGTACTTGTGCACTCGAAGAAGGTGAGGATTATTCAGTTTGTGATTTTGTAATATGCGACAACATCAAACACATCCCTCCAACGTTGTTCCATAGAGTGGAGATCTGGTGACTGTCTGGTAAAGGTCACAACTCCTTATTTCCACTGTTTTATTATTTGCATCCTTAACAAAACCCTGTGCTCTGTGGAAGTGAGCGAGGTCATCCTGTGGCGAGACCACGCCCATCCAGATTAAAGTTAAAGGAAATCAGTGAGAAGATCTCAGTATTGATGTGCAGTGATGAATCGCTTTAAGAAGACCAATGAGCCCCAAACCCCATCAGGAGAATAAATAAATGCCCCCCATACAGCCTCATTCCTTCCCCACAACAACAATCGACTCTTTCTTCTCTTTAAGCTTTATTCAAAGTAAATACGTGATTTTTTTTTCTCTCTTCCCACTGTGTAGAATTAAGCCTCTGTGTAGTATAGATTTATGATCATTGTGTTCCAGGTTCATCTCAAGGTCTAGACATTGTGTACATTTTACCAAAAGACAGGTTTATTTACACTACAGTGTTTTGCAGCTAAAAAGAAAGTGATTGTAGAATATTTGCATAAACATAGCTGATGGAAACAAAAACAGCCCAGTACCATGATGAAAAGAAGGCAAATGGTACAATAAAGTCGTAAGTATCACTGCACTATTTCTATTGAGTATCGATGTTTACTTTGAGCCAGCATTTTCGTCTCATTCGCTCAAGCAGAAAATCTTTAAAGTGTTTACATTCCTGCTTTGTGGGCAAACCGAAATTCCTTTAACTGGTGGATGAAAGCCACAATGATTTGAGCTAGGAGATCGACAGATATATACTTTATATAATCTCTACAGGAAATCTAGCATGTACTCATCTCCCAAAACCCCCAAAACAATTTATGATTTCCAGTCCAAATCTCACCCATGGATACTTTAGAACTGAAACCTGCATGTCCTGTGTTCATCCCAGGACTCTTATTCACAATATGGCACACATGTACTCAGAAAGAGACTCGAATGCTACCATATGTTTACTCATCATCATGTAAAACACGTCTGCTTTTGACAGAATGGGGACGGCTTTGTGGACAACGATCAGAAGTTTGGCAAGATTGTGACCGCCATTGATAAAGCCCTAGGCAAATGAAGCTGCGCCAATGTTGGAGGTAACAAAACATCACAAGTTTCAACATCTTCATTTTAGTTATGGGGAAGTAGTACGAATGAGTTGAGTAAAATGCTAAGTGTTGTTTTTTATGCATAAAGTGACATTTCTTTCTACACGGGTGGGAGTAATGTGTCATGGAATTTTTTCTATGAACAAATCCCTTTTTTCCCCCCTTTTTTCTCACTGAACAAACCTGCTCACTTTCTGGTACACATGATATACTACGCTCACACATATAGCGATTGTTTTTGTTTCCAATGAGAGCTGTCTACATCCGGTGCAGTAACCCTTGGTGACCAGATGTAGGAAGTGTCCAGCGTGTCACGTGACAACGCTTGATGAAAAATAAGAGTAAAGACAGTAGACCGCATGTGAACACTGCTACTCGTACATCTCGTATGATGTGACGCATATAATACACAAGTACATTTTTTAAATGCTCACAAACGCCAGATCTCCCTACAGAATGGTTCATTTCAGTGGCAAGAAAAATGATTTGTTGTGAAGTGGAAATCTAGTTGCTCCACCCATTGATAAATTTTATTTCTATGGCAAGCGGTATGGCCGTGACTCAGAATTTTCTATTTGACGATCACTTGGTGTGAGGTGAAACATGACATGGGTATGAGTGACATGAAATAGAAGATTCTGACCAATCAGAATCGAGAATTCACCAGCAGTGTGCTAAATCATGGTGTAAGAATTTATTACAGGTCTCACATTCTCTCTCTCTCGCTCACTCACTCACTCTTTCTCTCTCTCTCTCTCTCTCTCTCTTTTTCCCTCATCAGTTTGTTCGTCTCTGTTTGTTGACCTCTCTGAAAGTGCAACAATGATGGTGACCTCCGAAGTGTCTCTGGCACGGACGTTACTTGATGCTCTCCTGCACTTTCATGGAGGAGGCTTTCCGAGTGGGCAAACTCCAGGAAATGGTTCTACATAACACATAAAGGATTTAAACATGCAAATATGTTTATCTTTCTGTTTGCTTTTTGCTTTCTGTTGAAAATTGGACAAGCTGAAAGGATATAAACATTCGTGCAATAATAAAAAGAAAACAAATTCCGAACAAACGTCTCTGCTTTTTATTTATATATTTATTTATAAAACAAGTGAGATGTTTATTCAGGTTTAATAGTTTAAATCTTTATAATAGTGTTATATCGCTACTTGTAGTCAAGTGCATTCAGCTTTAATGCAAATCGTACTTGCTTTGCACGCAAATCTTTCCTGCTCGTGCACTGATTTACATTGACAGCAGACACCCTTATGCTCTGTAGTCTCCATCAACAACATCCTCATGCTAGTAAAACAGGTCAGAAGTTATTACAACAATTTATTATAAAAAGAATTGTGCAATTAACTGCAAATAACTCAACACTCCCCAAATCATTGTCTTTAATATTTCTCCCTATTATAAAAATACATTACAGGCGAGTTAGATGTTAAATATAAGCAGTTTAAAATTGCTTAAAATGAACAGACATCTTTTTTTAATCTGCCAACCATTAATTCCTCATTAACAAAAAATCCCAGTTAAATCCCAAATGCTTCATTACTCCCCATATTAGTCTGCTACCTAAGGCATGAAAAAAGTTATGTAGTACACTATATAGCCAATAGGAAGTTTACTGTACATGGTGTCAAGTGAAGTTTACACTATATATATATATATATATATATATATATATATATATATATATATATATATATATATATATATATATATATATTGTGTGTGTGTGTGTGTGTTCTGCACACGCATTTACCCTGGTCTTTGTGTTGGAAAATACACTGATCCGGCATAACATTATGACCACCTGCCTAATATTTTGTTGGTCTCCCTTTTGTTGCCAGAACAGCCCTGACCCAACGAGGCATGGACTCCACTAGATCCCTGAAGGTGTACTGTGGTATCTGGCATGAAGACGTTATCAGCAGATCCTTTAAGTCCTGTATGTTGCAAGTTGGGGCCTCCATGGGTGATTAACAAATTCTTCATGAAGTTGTGTGTCTAGTATGCATAGTTGGTAAATAAAGCAGTAACAGTACTGTGCCTGATATCAACATCAACAACCACTAACATACACAAAGGTTTGTGGACACCATAACACCAATATGTGACAGTCTGTTACTGTGTACCTGAATCAATACAACATCCGTGTATTTCAACATACACTTTTACACTGATCAGGCATAACATTATGAACACTGACAGTTGAAGTGAATAACAACTGATTACCTCCTCATCATGGCACCTGTTAGTGGGCGGGATATATTAGGCAGCAAGTGAACTTTTGCGGAAGGAATATAGGAATTATTATCGTCGAAATAGAGTTTGCGGCCATAAATTCTTGCGCATGCGCATTTTAACCAGAGGTCCAACACGCCTTCTATAAAATGACATAATATTTGTTTAATAATAATAATAATAATAATAATAATAATAATAGAGTTCCAATTTACACTTACGTCAAAAGTTAATGGTATATTAAAAACGAGAATATTTTTTTTGGAAAATAACAATTCCAAAAGCGGTCTAAGCCTGCCATCACGTGGCTAAACATTACAAACGCATTATGCAAATGATTTAATATTTAATATTCCTGTCAAGACAAGCTAAAAGGCGTAAAAATGAATCGACTTTTTTGTTTTAATCGCCAACCATTTTACCGTTAAACATTAACAGAAATCTTGGTTAAGTCCCAAACTCCTTATTGCTGCCTGTATCTTTATCCTGCCGAGGGCTATGAATGAACGGATCATGCGTCATGTGTAGTGCACTACATGTCCAATAGGGAGTGATTTGGGATTCAGCCCATGTTACTGTATTCCGGAAGCGGTATGGTGGAACGGCCAGCTCTGGAGCTAATGGGCACTGAAAAAAGAAAAAAAAAATCATATTTGACGTTGTGCTGAAATCCGCATGAATGTTTTTGTAGCCTGTCTGCAATGAAAGAGTCATGAATGAAGGCACCCGAGAATTCACAAGATGCTGTCACTGAGCTGAAGAAGCAGTCGCAGCGTGAAAATGTCGTTTTTTAGGCGGAAAGGTAAGGAAGCGCTCAGTCAAGCTTAGCTGAGATGCTAGCCGGAGACAGGAAAGCCGACGGTGTTTGGGCTGTTTAGCAGTTTACAATGTTGTGGTTAATCATTTATTCGTTAGTTAATGTTGGCTGTGCTTTTAAAAATTGCGAATTGGCTGTAAACACTTGTTAGCAAGTTGATTAGCACACAGGTAACAGCTAGCTTCCCTGCTAAGCTGGGTGCAATAACCTTAGCATCCCGTATTCATATTCATCTCTGTACTCACACTAATAGGCTTAATAATTACTTATTATATTATGTATAATATATCTTAATGTGTACATACTGACTTAGCATTAATTCATAAACATTAATGGTGGACGATCTTAAAGAAAAAAGGAAAACACTATTCAGCTAGCATAAATCACCACCTCCACCCCCCGGAGTTATCTTTGCATACATTTTTAATAAACTTTCAGTGCTGTCTTTTTAAATACAGGTCATGTAGACATTTTTTTTGCATGTCCTGACTGATTTTGTGCACATATTTGCAACCCAAAGCACTACACCCGTCCATCCAGCCAGCCATCTTCCTTCCGTCTACCTTGACTTCCTTTCCTGTTAAAAAACAAACACTTTCCATATATTTTTTTTTTTTAAAAGAAAGAAAATAAAATCCCCTATGGGAATAAACAGTACAGTGAACTGTCATATCGGAAGTACACAACAAGAGACCAGACAAGACAAACTGGTTAAATATCGTTACAATGTCTTGAGGTGATATGGGGCGTATCCTTTTGCACCCTTATATATTGTGTAGCGCTGCTTAATTCTCGAATCTGATTGGTCAGTAGCAGCACTGAAAGTAGTTCTGACTGAAAGGCAGATCACAGGTTAATATTAATACGCTCAGGTGTAACATTCTGAGCAGGGAGAGGTGAAGTGAATAACACTGATGATCTCCTCATCATGGCACCTGTTAGTGGGTGGGATATATTAGGCAGCAGGTGAACATTTTGACCTCAAAGTTGGTGTGTTAGAAGCAGGAAAAGTGGGCAAGCATAAGGATTTGAGCGAGTTTCACAACGGCCAAATTGTGATGGCTAGATTGCTGGATCAGAGCATCTCCAAAACTGCAGCTCTTGTGGGGTGTTCCAAAGTGGAGTGTTCAAAAGTGGTCCAAGGAAGGAACAGTGATGACCCGGCGACAGGGTCATAGGCGTACAAGGCTCATTGATGCACGTGGGGAGCGAAGGATGGCCCGTGTGGTCCGATCCAACAGACGAGCTACTGTTGCTCAAATTGCTGAAGAAGTTAATGCTGGTTCTGATAGAAAGGTGTCAGAATACACAGTGCATGACGGGTCAGGGCTGTTTTGGCAGCAAAAGGGGGAACACCACAATATTAGGCAGGTGATCATAATGTTATGCCTGATTGGTGTATACAGCAACAACATACACAAGGAGTAGATAATTGAACCCTAATAAATAAGCATTTTTTAAAAATACCTGTTTTGGTCTAAGAATGCTACATCATTAATGATAGATATGGTAAGGACTTTTGTGAGAAGACTGTCATTTAACATTAATGTAAGGAGTCTCAAAATATTATTTTTGCTAAAATAAAACCGCCTGCTTTTGACAATAACGCACTTTGGGATGTGCTGTTATAGCACGATAATCAACCTCAGGGTGATAAAAGTAGTCCTACTTCGTGTCGGGTCGTATCAGCAAAACTTCAAGTTGTATTAATGCCGCGTATGGTACTGAAGTGTTTGGATGATGTCATATGTGACGTAAGTTGAGAGAATTTCCTTTCTAATTTAGACAGACGTGTTTTTCCAGTGACACACTTTTAAAGCCTCTCCCTTATCTTTACTACTCGTGTAGGAAGCTACAATGAGTGTAGTCAGGCAGTTTTGTACAGTAAGTGCCTGGGTGCAGTGTGTGTACATCTGTACATCAGTGTGTGGACTTGTGATGGATGCTACATTGTTGATATGGTCACATTTACACAAGATGTTTCTTTAATGTTTACAGAAGGTGTCTCCAGGTTTGAACACATTGTAACAGTCAGGACAAATCACTTTTGTAAAAGAGCAGAAAAACACACGTGCATGTTATTTGAAAATACACTGTATTCCTTACTTATGGAGCATCCTAGTTGCATCTTGGTGATTTCTTGGTGATTTCAGTTCACTTCCTGTGAAGTCAGACCTCTTGTGTTCTTTGCCCCACAGCTAAAGGAAAGGAAGCAGAGAAAGCGGTCGATCCAAAAGCAGGCAGAGGTGAGTACGACATCTGCAAAGAACACTTTCGCTTAATTTCTTCTTTATCTTAGTCACTGCTTTGTAGACGATCTTGATCGGCTGTATCAGGAGCTACAAGTGCATGCCATGCTAAGTTTAGGACAGGACAGGGTGGAGGATCAGGTTAAGTCTGGAGTGCATCTGCACAGCCTCAGGGTTTGAGACGTCATCATCGTGTTTTCAGCACATGAACGATTTTATCTTTTAAACACGTCCACCGGGAGCTGGTCAGAGACGAGTTTCTCAAGGTTGCTTAAGGTCAACCTCACACGCTCACTTAGTTTAACAGTTTAACTTGATGCCCTTTGCGTCAGCTGCACGTTAGCGTTCATGTTTGCACTTTGATAGCCTTATTTTTAGCCGGCTCACAAATTTGCTTAACATCTGTGATAGAACTCCGAGCAAGCACACATGATCTGTGTAGTTTATGAAGCAATCCTTGTGCTCATTATACAAGCTACATTAAATTTGATCTTCCTCTCTGATTTTTTTGCTTCCTTCCCCAGCAGGCTCTGCGGTGTCACCCAGTTCCCCCTCAAGGAACCACCATGCCATCCTGGAGGCAGCCGGGCCGAGCCACGTGGCCATCAGCGCCATCTCGGCCAACATGGACTCGTTCGCGCGTGGTCGCACGGCCATCCTCAAAAAGCAGCCCAGCCACATGGAGGCAGCCCACTTCGGAGACCTGGGTGCGCAACTTTCCGTGTTCTCCATCGTCTCTTTCAGCTAGTTATAAAATATAAAGGATCAATCAATTTCCTTCGAGAAAATTTGTAGGCTGTATTACTGTACTTTTACAGGCCATGTTACTTACATTTTTGTGTGTCAAAATTAGCAGTCGCCTGACACGGTATTCCAGATGCACATGTCCTTGATTTTGCTCTTATCGCTGACCCTCCCCCAGATATTCAACACTTTCCCAGTCATTAATAATGTAGTATGTAGATCCACTGGTGTAAATAGTCTCTTCTAGGCTCTTCTCCCTGTGTCTATCCTCACAGTGCTCAGTAAATCCTGATATCTCTGTATAGATGTGTGTGGTTGAACTGGTGTTGCAACCTCAAACAAAGGGAAATCCTGCCGCACCAAAGCCAGACAGCCGTTGCAACAGACAATCGTCTTTCTTCACCGGCCGCTTCTGTAGAGGGAGACGCCCATTAATGTCTAACCCGTCCCTCAGAGGATATTGATATAGCTACAGCACCCTTGCCTGCCATTGTGTCAGTCAGAGTTCCACCTCTTATGACTCTATCCGCTGCTGGTGTGCAGGAGGGAAACCTGTATCTCCATCACCCGTTTCTGGAATCCGTCAATTCATAATTCAGCTCAGAAGAGTGATGCAACACGATCCAGGTGTACAGGTTACATAATTCAGAAAGCAAGTCGGTGCACGCTGAGGATGTGAAATATGTTTGCAGGGATGTTTCTCTAGACTTGTCAAGAGGCAGAGTTTTACCAGACGCCATGATAAACTGAATACGACTTTATTTAGTTCATTTACATTCAGTTTTCTTTGTGATTTTTATGATTTGAAGCGCCTTAGATTGAGATTTAAGAAGATAACGCAGTAGCCTTACTGAAAATGCTAGCCCCGGTGCCGCTCCTATAAAAGCACAGTCACTCTCTAGCTTTAACTAGGTCAGGAGAAGCTGAAAAAAAGCTAACTTGGATCAAATATAAGATCTATATCAAGTCATGCAATACAAAAAAGTCAGTAATGTTTCATGAGTCAGGAGGTATAGGTAGTGTCTGGGATGTTCCTGAATTTCATTGCCATGTTCTTAATGTTTTAACGGTCAGTACCCAAATGTGATATAATACCAAAGAATAATAATGATAATAATAATGATTTTTATTTAATATTAATGATTTTTAAGGTGATATTTGCTTTGCACTGTAGGTTGCTCCAGTGTGAACTTTCAGACCCAGGAGACACGTTCACGCCTCTCCAAGACGGTGGAACAGGTGCTCCGTGACTCTGTGGCGCTGCCCTACTATCTGCACTTCATGGTGACGCGCTCCACCGAACATCTGGCCCGCTTCTGGCTGGAGGCCGAGAGCTTCCGCTCCACCAGCTGGTCACGCGTGCGTGCTCATAGTCTCAACTCGGTGAAGCACAGCTCCCTAGCCGAGACCACCGGCACCCTGAGAATTTCAACGTCTCCAGACTCGCCGCCGGCTCTCAACGCCTCTCCAGGTCTAGATGAAGGGGAATACGAGGACACTTTTACTCCTAGCCCCCAGGATGCTAATTCGCATTGTGGATCAGGACGCCGAGACTCCGTTAATCACGAGGAGGGGCTGAGGCTCAGTCGACGCCCCTCTACTTCCTCATCGTCCTCCAGGACTGGAACTCCTGTTAAAGGCCAGGCAGCGAACGCGCTCCGCGAGCTGTCTGACAGGCTTATGAAGAGTGAGTGAAGCACTGACACTGGAGACTCCTTAATCAATATATGTCTCTTCATACAAGTGTCAACATTTCAATGATTATAGCATTAATACACACTTTTAAAAACAACTCTTAGATTGTGTAAATACTTTTTACTCTTAGATTATGTGAATATCTGCTCCGCCACGTCAGAGGTGCTGTTATATAAAACCGAGCGGATTTAAGAGCGCCGTGTTGCAGAGCACCTCATGTTTTTAGCTAACTTTCTACTGCGACATTCTGTACGGTTCATGGACCTTCACCATTTACATACGCATGACAACAGATTCTCTCTTAGCAGCTAACGACTATTCCTGTCTTCAGGGCTTTGGTAATAGTGCTCGTTTGTGTTTGCTACAACTGGCAGAAGAAGTGCATGATGTGTTAAAAAAAAAAAGAATTAATCCCTCGCAGGGACTTTCATTATGTCGCGTAGAATAAAGCTGCAGGGAAGGCAGCTAGCGGAGCAAGTCAATTGAGCTAAAAGTCATGGCATTAACCTTGCGAGAAGAGGCAGATGCTATCAGCCTAGGGCTCTTAAACAGTCAGCCCCTCAACGAACGAGCATAAAAACTAGCCAACTCTAAATCCACATTAGAACAGGGCTATAAACCACAGCGTGAAATGTAGTTAAACTGCACCTCTGCTCTCTCTCTCTCTCTCTCTCTCTCTCTCTCTCTCTCTGTCACCTTTAGCGGTATTGTAAAGTTTCAGTATGTGTAATGGCTTGAAAATGGAAAAGGACATCATACGGTCGCGAAGAGCCATTCTTTGTTTGTTTTTTTTTGTTTTTTTTAATCATCTTACCAACAGGATTCATTTTCTTCTCCCTGTAGTTCACTGTGCCATCCCTCTCTTTTCCTGTCCTGTAGGTATAGAGCGGGACGCAGTCACCATTTTCACCAAGTACGTGTCTCCGGACGCTTCTAGGCCCATCCCGATTACCGAGCAGATCCGAAACGACATTGTCGGTAAGAGAGCCTCATTATCAAAATTAATTTTTTGCACATATTTTTTAATAAAGCATAATAGAATCTAATATAAAAGGAATGGTTGTTATGGCATATGATATTATCTAATAGTTTTTTCTGTGTAATTATTTCGTCAGAAAACAACACATCCTCTGATTAACGTTTTTTGCCATGATGAGATTGTATTGTAATTATGTAATTTGTCTTTTTTCCAGCTAAAATCTGCGGAGAGGACGGTCAGGTGGACCCTAACTGCTTTGTTATTGCACAGTCAGTAGTGTTCACCATTATGGAGCAGCAGTAAGTAATCCACTGTTGAGTCAGAATCAGTATCCTGGGCCTTGCATGAGTTTTCACTCCCCTGAGCCATTCTGTATTTTGTAAGTGTTCCAACCAAGTGTTCCATATATATATATATATATATATTTATATATATATATATATATATATATATATATATATATATATATATATATATATATATATATATATATTAAAAAAACAAAGACATTTGTTGGTTGCGTAAGAATTCCCCCTTCGGGGTCAATACTTGGCAAAAATGTTGGCTGTAATTACAGCTGCAAGCCAAGTGATATGAGTCAGCTTTGCACATCTGGATCCTGATCATCTGGGTTTTGGACAGCAGATTTCAATTCCTGCCACAGATTCCCAGTTCGATTGAGGACTAGTATTCGATTAACACAGTGAGGTTCGGGGGTGTATAGTTACGCAACCACATGGTTAACATCTTTTTATAATTGTAAGTATTTTATATAGGTTTCCCCTCTCTTTTAATTGCACTATTTTGAGTTGATTCATAAATTAAAATACAATTCTAAGTCTAATTCAGTTTTAACAGTACAAAAACATAAAGATATTGAAGGGGGGGTGAATACTTATGCAAGGCATGTTTATACAATAAAATATGAAAAGTATATGCATATGTAATTTAGATTCCATTTTACAATGACGGTTTTAACTGCTCATAAGATTTGATCAGTTTTTAAAGGGAAAATCTGAACATAAAGGGTGCAACAGGAAAACTTTAACATTTCATAGAAGTTAATTTTAATATAAGTGACCCAGCATTGTTGCTTGTTACACTATGTTCACGCTATGTTCAACACATTTAATAATATCCTCTCGCTCTCTCTCTCTCTCTCTCTCTCTCTCTCTCTCTCTCTCTCTCTCTCTCTCTCTCTCTCTCTCTCTCTCTCTCTCTCTCTCTTTTTTTCCCCAGGCACTTTAGCGAGTTCATGAGGAGCCATTATTTTTGCAAGTACCAGATCGAGGTGTTGACCAGCGGTTCGGTGTTCTTGGCAGACATCTTGTTCTGCGAATCCGCCCTGTTCTACTTCTCCGAGGTGAGGATCCAGTCCAGGTTTATGGTTTTTAATCTATTATTAAACCCTGGTACACTTTTTTTTTTTATTTTTTACAAAACCCTTTTACCATTTTATTATAGCATTTCTCATTATTATTATTATTATTATTGCTTATTGTTAAAGATGCTCCCTTCTAGTGTACAGTCTATAATTACGTTAAACAAAAAAAAATGCTGAGTCTTTACCACGATTTAATAAACAAAAGTGCAAGCATGCAGAAAAGTTGACGATGTGTTAGAAGTATTTTTAGTGAAAAGTGCTGAGGAAGTGTTTGGCTGAGTGTAATGACTGATTTTGGTTGTTGTGTGCAGTACATGGAGAAGGAGGAGGCAGTGAACATCCTGCAGTTCTGGCTGGCTGCGGATAACTTCCAGGTTCAGCTGGCTGCTAAAAAAGGACAATATGATGGACAGGAGGCACAAAATGACGCTATGATCCTTTATGATAAGTATGACATCAGACCTAGTTACATCAGACATCCTGATGCTTTTATTCTTCATTCCAGCAGCAGTTGATGAAAATGATGAGAATTTTTATGCATTAAATAATACCTTAATGTACTTTCTTGCTCAACATGCTCCTCTATTTCAACATATTTAATATATTTGATTCCATTCACATGTTGAAGTACTGAATTTCATGCATGTGCAAGCCAATCTGAATCTCTTTTAGTAATTCTGTAGTCACCGGTGATTTCAGCCCTCGTTGAACATATAACAGCTCCGATTGACGAGAGAATTTTTTTCTTCTATTATTGTATTCAGTCAAGATTCGCAGGGGTGAATACTTTTTCACGCTGCCTGGTACGACACAAGATTTTGAAATAAATGCCGTTCTTTCTTCTCAGATATTTTTCACTCCAAGCCACGAATCCGTTGGGGTTTGGCGACTCGGTTCGGATGGAGATCGAGTCGAACATCTGTAGAGAGGGCGGTCCTCTGCCCAACTGCTTCACCACTCCACTACGCCAGGCCTGGACCACCATGGAGAAGGTCAGTCAGAACTTCAACCAACATGCCGGGGCATAAATTAATCCCTAATCTGCAAACCTCACTTCGTTTAACGTTTTGTAATAAACGTTTTGTTTATTATGTTGTAAAGGTAATGTGATTTTTATGTAAATAACTGGCATCTAAATAAGCAATTAAAAGTAATTAGAAGTAGCTCAAGTTTTAGACACAAAGTTCTTTCCTCCTGAATTTTTAAAAAAAATTTTTTATTCTTATTAGCGTCTTCTCAAGAGGCAGAATAATTTGCAGTCATTATCATATCTTAGCCAAGCATGACATAATCAGAACGTATTTCAGCTTCAGTCGGACGAGACACATTTAGCTGCGGTAATATGATTCACTCCATTTAAAAAATAAAGGAGATGAATGGAGTAATCCCTTAAAGCTTTTCGTGTTGTTAATTAGCTTTTATATTTTTTCTTGTATTGAACAAACAGTAGTGCTCAATCAAACAGACAGAATCACATACGTTATTAGTTGCGTCCCAAATGACTCGCACTGTATGCCGTGTATCCTGGTGTATAGTGTATGAATTTCAGACAGGTTGTACCGCCTTAAATGGAACACTAACCTTTTTTTATTTATTTTTTTTATTTAAGCTAACCAGAAGTGTAAAAACAAATTGCACAATGTGGGCTAATTTAAAAGACTTTTGGAAGATATCTTGTTCTCCGGAGTGTCACTGGCCATCAATCAATTTTTTTTTAATCATCCAATAGCTCCGCCCCCTTCCACTATCTAAACAAAGCTGTGAGCATTGAGTGCATAAATTTTTCAATGTGAACACACTACTCATGCTGTTAATACTACAGAGTGGTGTAGAATACTGTTTAATTTTTGATGTTTGGATTGCAATTATGTATCAGCGCTTATTACATAATGTTGTGACACCTACATAGTAAACTATATACACCGATCAGATATAAGGCATTCTGAGCACTGAGAGGTGAAGGGAATAACACTGATGATCTCCTCATCATGGCACCTGTTAGTGGGTGGGATATATTAGGCAGCAAGTGAATTGTCTTCAAAATTTTGTCCTCAAAGTTGATGTGTTAGAATCAGGAAAAACGGGCAAGCGTAAGGATTTGAGCGAGTTTGACGAAGGGCCAAATTGTGATGGCTAGACGACTGGATCAGAGCATCTCCAAAACTGCAGCTCTTGTGGTCTGCAGCTCCGGTCTGCAGTGGTCAGTATCTATCAAAAGTGGTCCAAGGAAGGAACAGTGGTGAACCGGCGACAGGGTCATGGGCGACCAAGGCTCATTGATGTACATGGGGAGCGAAGGCTGGCCCGTGTGGTCCGATCCAACAGACGAGCTACTGTTGCTTGAATTGCTGAAGAAGTTAATGCTGGTTCTGATAGAAAGGTGTCAGAATACACAGTGCATGACGGGTCAGGGCAGTTTTGGCAGCAAAAGGGACTAGACAACAAGACGATATTAGGCAGGTGGTCATAATGGTATGCTTGATCGGTGTATACAGTATATTAGACAGCATTTGTGATCAAGCCGCAGAAAAACATTGACTCCAGTAAATAATATTGGAAATTGTTTTCAACTTACATTTAATAGCATATTTAAAGGTATTTGTCTTTTATTTTTAATTAGAAGATACTTAATTGTGTTTGTTGGTTTTTCAGAAAACGTTAAATTTTTGCAACTGGTAAAGCCTCAGATTTTCAACTTTTCAGTATGGATTGTTTATCTTTAAATAAACATTCTCACTGTGAAATACATTCTGTGAAAAATACACCATAGATGACCTGAGTACATCTTATGCTATCAGTGTGGTGCTGTGGACTTTTCAGCATGTTTGTTCCTCTCTCTTGTTAACCCTAGGTCTACTTGCCAGGCTTCCTATCCAGTGACCTGTACTACAAATACTTGAGCGACCTCATCAATTCCGTACGGGCGGACGAGTTCGTGGTGGGAAACTCGGTGCCGTCGGGTCAGGGCGTGACCATGGACAACGAACGCAGCTCTGCCACCTTGGAAGGGTCGCAGGCCCAGGTGACCTTTTAGCCACATGCTTGATCAGATCCCATCACTCTCATTGGCTGGCTTTGGCTTCTGGCATTTCTGTATGCCGCGATGACATTTGGAGGAGACGACCTTGTGTAAACGCTACTACATTACAAGGGATAAAGAAGTAGCTTTCTGTCAGGCAGTTATTTGCCCAGGGGCTCTTAATGATCTCTAGCAGTGCCCTAGGTATATAGTGAGAAGATGTATTCTTGCTAAACTAATAAGGCTTTAGAGGGGTACGGTATTTAATCATTATGTCTGGATTATATTATGGACAAATCATAGCGTCATTAAAGCTTCAGGCCTTGCCATGAAGTCTAATTAGCTAGGCTAAAAAGTGGCCACTAAGGTAATTTAACTGCGTTAATAAGAACTATGGAAAATAAGAGAGCGAGTACTTGCATCTCTTGGACTTTCTGTGTAGCCATAGTGTTTATCTTTTCCTGCTAATGAAACATGTTGTGCTTTCTGTGGTATTCTCTATTCGCACGTAAAGACATTATCGGAGTCTCTTTATTTCCTTCCTAGCATGCACCACATCACTGTACCACAGAATGAACATGTGGATACATCATTTGTGTGAATACCCTGGCTCTGATTTGTCCATCCCTTAGTAATTAATGATGTTGTTATCCCTCCCACCTTTTTAAAAAAAAATTCTGATGAAGCAGGGCTCCAAAAAAGCGGCTGTGAAAATCCTAAAGAACTTCGATGAGGCGATAACCGTGGACATTGCCAGTCTGGACCCCGAGTCTCTGTATCAGAGACCGTACGCTGGGTGAGTCACAGCATCTGAGTGCCTCCTTCATTACAGAGTCTCTCATTTATTTAAATGTTTGTGGATTCACGTGAAATAGATTTTTTTGTTGTTGCTGATTTGTGTCATATAATTAAAAGAAAATAGGCCCAAAGATGTCTATAAATGATAACGTTGGCTCCAAAATGATCTGCACCCCTTGTTAAAAGGTTCTGAAATAAAAATGTTTTCTTAAAATTAATATACTTGTAATATGATGAATTTATTAAAGACTTCAGGAGACAAACTGTTACATCTTTTCCTTTTCTTGTTATTCGCTACTATTATCCATGAGCCACCGTCATCGTGCAGAGAAACACAGCTGATAGATGTGCGAGCATCAGGTGTTGTCTTGTTGAGATACTGATGATCTTCTTATTGGTATTAACAGACGATAGGTGATCAGTCATTCAGAATTAAGGCTTGATTAATAGGTATATAATGACGTACGGCAGATTTGGTGATGTTTTATTTGTATCCATTAAGAGCTACTGTGTTCTATTCTGTTCAGAAGAATGACCTTTGGCAAAGTCAACGAGCTGGGCCAATTCATCCGGGAAGCCGAGCCAGAACCGGACGTCAAGAAATCTAAGGGTATGAAATGCACAAGAACAACATACGTATATACGTCTGTCCGTCAGCCGAATAGTCCAAGTCCCGTCCGTCTGCTTGTCTTGTCTGATCCACGCGCTGGCATGCACATTGTGCCGCACGCTGGGTGAATCGGCTCTCGACTCATGCTGAAGTGCTCCAGGCCCGGGTTTGAGTGACTTGAAGTGTGTGTCACCATGGTGATGAGAAGACCGATTTTGTGAGATTACGATGAAGAGCGGGAGATGAAAAGAAAAATCTCTCTCTCCTTTCTCTCACACTCACGCGCGCACACACGCGTTGTTTCACCCTGCTCTTGTTATTTGTCCCATTTCTGTGCTTCGGATAACAGTTTTCGAGATTGACTCCAAATCTAATGCCGAGCCACTGAAGCGCAGCGCGGCCACTCGGGCGTTTTCCATCTGTCTGCTACACAATCAGAGTTCACTGCCTCTGATCCTACTGTAGAATTCGCACTGGATCCAGGCGCTATTGTGGAACCAAATGGCAGCTCAATCCTACCTCTCTTTCTCTCCCTGCTTTTCTCCTAGGTTCAATGTTTTCCCAAGCAATGAAGAAATGGGTGCAAGGAAACACAGACGAGGTGGGTGTGTACAAACTACCATTAAAAATAAAGACCCAACAATTTGTAATGGTTTAAAATACTACTATATCTGTAGTTCTGGTTCAAAAATTCCAGTGATCTCTTGAGAAAAGAATTTGTACTCTTGTGCAATCCTATTCATGTTTCTGTGACCACTCATTCTAGGCTCAGGAGGAAATGGCCTGGAAGATTGCTAAGATGATCGTCAACGATGTCATGCAGCAGGGACAGCAGGAAAACCCACTACCAACATCCAGTCAGCTACAAAAAGTGTGTACTCATTTTTTTAGTTATTCGTTTTTTTTCCAAAACTCGCATTTAACGTGGACACATTTTTGAAAACAGTTTAAAGCTCTTTAAAGAGTATGGAAAGCACACTTCTTCTTTTTTAACTGAGCATTCAGTATCTGTATCATGTATCTGATCGATTTGCCTTACATTCAGTTTCCTTAAAACGTGGACTTAAGCGCTGACTATGTTTTCTAAAATGCTGCTAGCTACAAAAGATCAAAAGAAAAGAGTTAGCTGTAAAAGAATCCTTAATCATTATTAACCGTGAAACTGTGCTGTCTTTTAGCTATGACTTTGTGTTCCGACGAAGAGGGAAGACCAGCCCTGCCCCCAGCCTCCCTGTTGCCGTCAGAGCCAAAAATCTGGAGATAAAACTGCACACGGCATTTCCCCAATGGCGAGTTACGTAATAATGAAGCTAAAAACAAAGTGCTGCAGTTCCACAACCTCCTCTGAAGTCGTGTGTGTGTGTGTGTGTGTGTGTGTGTGTATTTGTGTGTGTGAGAGAGAGCGAGAGAGAGACAGGAAGATGTCTGTCTGTACACTTAGGTCACGTGACCAACATTTCAAGCGTTGTGAAAAGCATTATGAAGGCTTTATTTTAACCTAAGACGAATAAAAGTAATGAGCAAGCATGAATGGAACCAGATGTACAAGAGAGGTGGACTTCTAGAACAAAATCCCAAATAGACAGCGAGGCAAGGATGAAGACGGAGACACAAACGAACACGGAATCCGCCGTGTTGTGCTGTTACTATGCCAAGCGCATAAGAACCTGAACAAAGTCACTGTAAAGCCCGGGTTACTCCAATCCCTTAGCCAGTCCTCGTTTCTTATCTTCCCTGAGAAGCTTCCTTCCTCTCCGTACAGAGAGTCATGTCTTAAGGTTTATTTTGTTGTTTTTTTTTATAGTGCAAAGATTTACACATAGTGGCAATGTACAGTTTTATTTGCAGGCGTGTTCGTATCGCTGCGCCGTTAAATTGGACCACGACAGCAGGATTTTATCGTGGCGTTTTCCGAGAAGCTGAATGGACCGATGCGTCGTAACAGTTTAAGTTTGATTTAAACCTGACAGATTAAGCTGCAGCTTCAAATCCACTCCATGTAGACTCCAGAATCAACTCCTTCTCTGTAGTCTAATTCAAAACATGGACAAGTCCTAGTGCAATGTTCAACCCCTACCTACATCTCCAGTCTATGATGATGTAGATTTCTGGTTTCGAGTTAATGTAACTTCTTTGGTTTTTTTTATGGTGAGTGTCTTTGTTTTTCTTTCTTTCTTTTTTTTTTTTTTTACGAGTTGTCAAACGTGTGTGTGTGTCTAAGCGTATTCCAGCGATGCCTGTTCTTTGGGAATAGCATACTCTGAACACGCAAGGACACTGCTTCGGACCTCGTCGAGATGTGGAGAAGAACCAGAAACAGATGGACTTTTGGTACTATGTACCATTTATTATGTTTTTCTGACATGTATGTGTACTTAATCTATAATATATTTAAATTGTGTTTGATTTAAATACATATATTATTGAAACGTCTCCGTATTCTTTTATTTGTAAGGCGCACACTTTGTTAGGAACGCTGGTAGGAAATTAGCATTCCCTTTCTTGTTCGTGCAAATATATGAATGTGAGCCAATTGGTTCTGCCAGTCTGGGTCCACTCAGATTCCTCATTCTCTGCGGTTCAAGATTAGACGTGCGTTCTGAGATGCTTTTCTGTTCACCACGGATGGAAACAGTGGCTATTTGAGTAACCACTTTAGTCTGACCTTTAGTCTGACCACCCAACAAGGTGTTTCCACCTACGAAACTGACACCTTTCCCAGATTCCCAGCAGTTTCTGAAATAATCAAATTAGCTCGTCTGGCATCGGCAGGCATGTGCCGGACATCACAAAGACCTAATGTTTGTAAAGTTCTGACCTGCGTGATTTTATGCCCTGCAGATTAGCTAATCACATGAACGATGAGGCGTACAGATGTTCCTGTGAGGAAGGACATGGCAGTTGATTTGTATATTGCAGCTACATCACATTCGCAAAGATATTCACCAAGTGTAATGTCTTACAGCAAAGCGACTTTTAACTAGCACAAGAGAACAAAATATGGAAAAGAGCATGCGTCGTGGAAAAATCTTTGCATTTCATTCTCATCCTTAGTGTGAGGATGAACGACAGAAATGAAATGTCCAATAGAGGGCAGTAGCACCCTTTCCCATTTAAATACTTACTCTTCCTACAGTACTGCTGAGTGAATGTATGAAAGGATTTCAGACTTACTAACACAAACGACTCATTATACTGTGTTCTGTAGCTGCAACAATTAATTAGCCCTGTTGTTGAGGACAAAGAAAAAAAGAAAAGCCTTTTTTTCACATTTGCAGTGACCATTTATCATTTGTCTATGTAAACAAGTTATATATAGAATCTAATCTAATGAGGCGTCAATGTCACTGGCTGACTGTCATTCACTACAGTACTAGATTAATAGATGTACAACCTTGCATCAGTTCACAAGGGGAAGGTTGCAGGACATGTGGACATTTTATCAGGATGCCACGCATCAGTAAACATCCAAAATATACAATGAATGCACAAAGCAGCTTGGAGACAATGGCAAGGAAAAACTCCTTGAGACGTCATGAGAGACTCAAAAGAGAAGCTAAGCAATGAAATACTGTGGGGTGGCTTGGTGGCTAGCACGTTTGCCTCACACCTCCAGGGTTGGGGTTCAATTCCCGCCTCCACTGTGTGTGTGTGTGTGGAGTTTGCATGTTCTCTCCATGCCTCGGGGGTTTCCTCCCCCGGTCCAAAGACATGCATTGTAGGTTGATTGGCATCTCTAAATTGTCCGTAGTGTGTGTGTGAATGCGTGAGTGATTGAAAGTGTGTGTGTGCCCTGCGATGGGTTGGCACTCCGTCCAGGGTGTATCCTGTCTTGATGCCCGATGACGTCTGAGATAGGCACAGGTGACCCGAGAATAGATCGGATAAGCATTAGGCAATGAATGAAATACTGTGATATGCACAGGAAATATTTTTATGAGTACACCAGCAGTTCCATTGTCCAATTCAAGCGACCCAAAGGTGACAATCGGGTCATAACTGGTTTTTGGGAAGTGCAATCAGGGTATCTTTGTAGTAGTAGAATAAGATGAGTGACAGGTGCAGAAGTAGAGCATCATGATGAATCAGCTACAGCAGTCATAATACTCAGTGCCGTAATAAACACCCCTATTCCACACAGTATGGGGGAGAATAGACTCGTACCATAGGTGTTTTGAAACCCTACTTTGTTGCGCTAGTATGCGGTTTGGAGTGTGGCCACTGAAAACATCTCGAGGCGACGCCCACCGGCAGCTGACGCGCGCACACACACTCACACACACACACACACACACGCGCCTGGAGAGGAGCTCCTGTTCCGTTCACTAGTGTTTACACGCCCGTGTGACAGCTGGGCAGCTTGCAGAGCACTGGAAAAGACCGACTGGCTTCAGCTCGCATTTGTGCTTTGAGTCATGTGCGCCAGCTGTGATTGACAGTTCATGCGTCCTGCCTGGAATACCGCATCCTAGAAGTCGCGCGTGTTGGGATTTACTCCGCAGACGCTTGCCTAAACTTCCTGGCGCGCACCTTGCTCATTTGCAAGTCATTTCTTCTGGACCGGATTTTAAAGGCTTTATATATATATATATACATATATATTCCCACGCACTTCACATGTAATACTGGTTTCCAAAAACAGGGTATGTTCGTTTCCACGTTTAGCGCGCGCACTCCAGATGCATGTACTGCTTGACCGGGACCGGAAAGAAGCCGCGGTTGGCACCGGCACCATGTTCAGCTGTGTGGGCTGTTTCTGGCTGCTGCTGACCGCCGCGCTCGTTGCGCTCTGCAGCTTCAGCTTCATCTCACCTGCGTGGATCGTGAAGGAGCAGCATCACGGGAGAAGCGGCCACTCGGTCAGTTTCGGCCTGCTCTGGCACTGCTCCGAGTCTCTGGACCACATGTACACATGCTACGCGTTTGGCGGCATTGGGAAGTTTGCGGAGATTCCCTCCAGCTCCTGGCAGGTAATGATGCAACTACTTCTACTCTTACTAGTACTTGTGCGACTACTACTAATAATTACATAAATAATGAAAATTGAAAAAGCACCTTCAGTGCTTGGACCCCTAATAACTACAATAATAATAGCTTACACCCAGAAGTGGTCGATACTTTCACAACATCTCATATGTATTCAATTCCTTTCTATTTCTAAATAAATTGTGGCTATAGATTTAGGTCCCTAATGAGGCAGAGTGAGATGACCTGTGGAAGAAACCATAAAAGGTGTCAAATCAAACAGGAGCAGGTGTGTTCGGCATGAACAGATTGTGGATAAAGAGTCCTGGCATGGAGCGAGGGAGTGCAGTGGCTTCATAGTTAGCATGTGTGCCTCGTACCGCTGGTTTTTGGGGGTTTGATTCCCTCCTTTGCCTTCCAGCTTCAGGGGTTTCCTCTGGGTACTCCAGTTTCCTCCTCTTTCTATTCACTGTGTGAGTGTATGCATGATTGTGACCTGAGATCGAGGCTAACACATCATCCTCGGTGTCCCCCGCCTTGTACCATGAGTCGACTGGGATAGGCTCCAGGCTTCTTGTGACCCTGTGTAGGATACATGGTACAGAAAATAGATGAATGAAGTCCTTGGATGAGCACAAGATAGTGATTATGATTACAGCTCTTCATACTGTACAAGCAAGACAGAAACTGCTTTTCTGTGTAATATATTCTAAACAAAAGCACCTTATTTTTAAGCACAAAATCAGGTAGAGATGAGACTATCTGATCTCTATCTGATCCCAATGCAGTTGAAATCAAACCAGCTGAAACTGTCCATACACTACTGGCTGTACATCATCGCTCGTCACTGAGACTGTACCCTCAAGGGGAGATCTTTTGTACCTTTTGTATATCTTTCTCCTTGGAAAGCGAGCGGTTTGTGCCTTTTTAAACTCTTCTAAGATATATAATTATACCCGAAGGAGCACTCTTGCACTTTAGATCAGCTTTAACTGTACACTACATTCACACAGTATACTGCTAGAGTCTCCTGAGAGTAAAGAATTACACAAAGGTAACAAGCAAGGAAAAAAGCGAGAACAATATTTATTTTGGGGGTAATAATTGACATTAATACTTCGTAAAGTGGGTAACTACTGACATGCTGAATAAAAGCACTGATAGCTAACAAAATCTGTGATGTCCAGAATATATAAGGTGATATACATACAGTAGTCCAAATAGTTCATAAAGAACGCACACCAGTGTCAAAAGGAAGTGAAAGCAAAAGTACAGAGTTTTATGATAAGACAGGGCATGCTGTAAATGATAATAAACCATGAAAGGTCGTTTGATGACGCGTTTTATTCCTTTGATACTAAACATTCATTCATTCATTGTCTACCGCTTATCCGATCTACTCTCGGGTCACGGGGAGCCTGTGCCTATCTCAGGCGTCATTGGGCATCAAGGCAGGATACACCCTGGACGGAGTGCCAACCCATCGCAGGGCACACACACACTCTCTTTCACTCACGCAATCACACACTACGGACAATTTAGAGATGCCACTCAACCTACCATGCATGTCTTTGGACTGGGGGAGGAAACCGGAGTACCCGGAGGAAACCCCGAGGCACGGGGAGAACATGCAAACTCCACACACACATGGCGGAGGCGGGAATCGAACCCCCAACCCTGGAGGCAAACGTGCTAACCACTAAGTCACCGTGCCCCCCTGATACTAAACAGTCTATCATTTTGTTTATCAAAGAACATTATTTTCTACTTTTTTTTTTATCCGTTTATAGTTACAGTTAATATCGTGGAACGTTTGCAAGTTGTTGTTATTCACGTAATTGCAGCTGTAAAGTTAATAAGACGAATAAACAAACAAACAAACAAACAAACAGATAAAGCAGC
The DNA here is from genome assembly GCA_033459395.1 of Hemibagrus guttatus. NCBI lineage: Eukaryota > Metazoa > Chordata > Actinopteri > Siluriformes > Bagridae > Hemibagrus > Hemibagrus guttatus. Next base: position 5,273,572 of record JAUCMX010000027.1, read on the forward strand.
TTGTTAGCAGTCATTAGACTTGCCTGTGATGATAAAGTCAAAGGAACAGCTTTACATCATACATGTTAGAAAGTTCTGGAAATCTCAGAGGACACTAAGGCACTAAGACAAAAAAAAAAAGAAACACTATAGAAATGATACTATTATTAATCGTCAGATCTGCTGTTATGAGCAGTCGAGGATTTAACCGCACTGTGGTAGTAATAATTATGGTTATACCATATAAAAAAAAACTAATAACAAAAACAACAGTATGAATGTAGGTTATAAAACTAAAACAATAAAACGATCTGGAGGCTTCCAAGCACTTTGGAGATCAAGCATGTGGTGCGACGTGGGGTGCCAATGAATATTCATTAAAGCTATTATGTTAATACATTTACCACTTGTATGAAACTTCTGCAATTTCACTACAGATTTAATATGCTAATATCCTGTTGGCAGATGGAGAAAAATGTTTAAGCAGAGATCCGTGATTAACTTTCTTTTAACACAATAAATTCAACTCAGAACATGTGTGAAAGGAAGAAAAACGATCGTCTCTGCACTGCTGTGGTACGTCTAAATCGGTGGTATGTTATAACCTGAGATGTGGAACGTCTTAAAACAGATAATGAGTTGCACGTACTGGTGCTGTCTATCACTTGGGAATAGTTAGCATTTTAAAAAAGTCCCTAGTGTCACAGTGAAGCTGGATGAATGGAACGATAAGTGTTGAGTAGCAGGGATTCGGCATTTTATTTTTCCGGGAATGTGGGGAGGTTGGCATTTTCATTGGTGTTAGAAATGTTTTTCTGTTGTTGAGGAAACACACTGTGTGGAAAGTGTGACTCTGGTGTGTGGGTTGATTGTGCTCTGAGTTGAGTTTGGGGAAGAACGTAGCTGCCTGGGCGTCGAGGGAGTCGTGTGGCTATTAGTTCAGCTCCTCCTGGCTCTTGTTGCATGACAGGGGTGAAAGAGGTGAAGATGGAGACCATGTTGAGATGTTACACTAGGTGTACTGACTGTAAGGTTATATTTCTGGGGTATGATAGCTTAGTGGTAAAGACTACTGATCAGAAGGTTGTGAGTTCTAATCCCAGGTCCACTAAGCTGCCACTGCTGGGCCTTGGAATATCAGGAGAAGGTCATCCATGTTCAACATATAAGTACTCCTCTTTTATTTTTAGGCACCAAAGAAATACATTAGAACACATTTCCAATAAGCATTTGCCTCATCTATTACTGATTTTCCAAAAACAAATTGTTGTTTTTTTCACTTTAGCTCTCTTTTATCTATTTTTTGTCATGAATCCCTTCTCAGCATGCGGCCTGTTTCGCAGCACAACAACTGATACTCTTGTTTGTTTGGTTTTGAGCTCATGTTGTGTGCTTTTGTTTGTGTTAATCTCTGTTTTGGTTTCAGTCCTGTTTCAGGCTTGTTACCCACCTGTGTTCACCTCTTCGGTGTTAGTCCCTTAATTAGTTTGTCCGTTTATATCCTGCTGTCTCTGTGTTTCTCATGTTTCCGAGCCTTGTTTTCTGCTTTTAATCCATGCTGCAGGTATGAATAATGATTATCGTAGCGCCTGTAATGAATACCTTTCCTAGTTTACGTAATTCTGCCTGCATGCACTTTATAAAGTTCTTTTTTTGCATTATTTTTACTCGCACATTACTTTGACGCTTCTTTCATTTTAGTTTCATTCTTGTTTTTTATTACTTTTTTTACACACTTTCATTATATACACCGATCAGGCATAACATTATGACTAATATTTTATTGGTCCCCCTTTTTCCTGCCAAAACAGCCCTGACCCGTCATGCACTGTGTATTCTGACACCTTTCTATCATTTCTTTCTTTCTTTCTTTGATCGGTGTATTTTTAATTGATATTTTCGTCTTTCTGTCACTCTAACTGTTGCTTCTTTATATGAAAGGTGGCATAAATAATGAATAAAATTACTTTCTTTCTTATTATTTCTATTAATGGAAGACAAAAGATACTTCTCAGTCTGCTCTGTCACTCTTCCTGCCATCTCCAGTTGACTAGTGTATGAAATACCGATATCACTTTATTGCCCAGCATCTCTCAGGCTTTCTCTGCTCTCAAGTCACTCTCTCTGTGACTTTACAACAACAAAGTGGCGACCCAGTGGTTTGATTTGTCACAAAGCTGAAAGAAGTGTGTGAGCTACTATATTCTATATTTATACTGTACTTCCTCAATCTCACAGACAGTTGTAGTTGCAGGGATGTAACCAGCAGCCTGGAGGAACGTATATTGATGTCGATTACTTTGTTTACAAGCTATGAGGGCAGGTTTTTTGGGGGTTTTTTTCTTGTTAATGCTGCAGGATATACAGACTTCTCTGCCAGTTGAAACTCCTCTGTGCCTGTGTTTTGGGGTTTGACGGATTGATGGAGTCTATTTTGGGCCAGAAATATCCTAGTGAAAGAAATACGTTTACCAAACACATCTGTAATGTAGTTAATGGCTCCTTTCCCCCCCACTTTCCATCCTCTGTGGAAACCCACTTCGGCTTTTGAAAACAATGTGAAATGTGTTGAGATTAATTTGGCAGCATTTCATGCGAATACTGAGGTTGTGTCTCAATCAGCTTCCTAGTTCACTAGCCAGGGCACTAAGCAAAGAGTCGGACATTTTATGGCCTGTTTCTCTTAATCGCAAAATCCTTCCAGTGCACCAGAACTTTTGTTCCCTGAAAAACCCCACAAAGCACTGTGAAACCCAGTGAGTATCGGTCCTGACTGTGTTTCCTTACTGGAAATCTGGATGTCATATTTTCTGAAGCTTCTAAGATGGAAAAAATGGTGGACAAAACCAGTCTCGGAAAAACTTTATCTACAGATAAATAAATAAGTAGCTAGTTATCATCGTTGTCGCTCTGAAATGATTATTACATTAGCGATGTGTAACTTTATTTGACGTCCTGTATTCGGTTTGTTTGAGCCTAACAACTTATAAGTGCTTAACAATTAAAAAATCCACTAGCTAGCTTACAATCCTGCTTGAGGTACCTGTATATTTCTACGACTCATAAAATGTCAGTATTTGACATGCTTGGGTTTTTACCCTGACGACTGATGAGGAAATTAGAATATCTCCTGAAATTGAGTCATCAGTGTCTCACTGTGCAGTGATCCAGAGTCCTTACCAGAGCCCCACCTCGTGTACACGATATACTGATTCGCCACCTAGGGAGCTAGAAAGCTGATTGAGACGCAGCCACTGTGAAAGCTGTCACAGTAATTCAGCTTCAAACTTTTCCTTCGCTCAGCAATCATTTAAATGCGGCTCACATCTCTGTCCATGTTGTAGGCTGAGGACATCTGCAGGAGTGTGCATGTATTTTTGGCACCTGAGGAGTTTCAAATGGGAAAACTTCACGGCTTGTTCAAGGTACTTCGGTATTATCGAGTTTCAAACAGCGTTTCAGTCACTGGCTGACGTTAAGGTTGGACAATTAACAGTACTTTGATCACGATCATAATTTAATAGCAAGGAATAAAAACCCGCAGAAGTATTCCGTTATAGGATGTAGTACAGCCGCCGTTATAGTACAAGCCCTGCGATAACCAGTTGCAATTTTTTTTTACATCTGTCTGGGGTCTAATTTCTAATAGCTTTTAAAAGATGCCCTCTTTACTGTCATTTAAAGAGCCCTAATATAGGTTTATACTGTTGATGTGAAATAAAAGGCTGTTTTTCTTTCATTTAAAATGATGAAGAGCCCTAGACCTACTTTGTTTCCTAACAGCTGTGATAAATATATGCCCCCGATTGCTCCGCTTATTAAGCCGCTTTGTGATTTTATAGCGCAAATAAAAAAGAAAAAGAAATTGAATTCAAATAATATTTTTTAGTCTTATTGTGCAGTGCTAGATGGGGGTCTAGTTGACTTCATATAATTTTAGATTTTCTTCATTTAGACAAACGGGAAGGAGGCCAGTAGAACTGGTAATCAGAATGAGAAATGATGCTATGGCTCTTTGTGAAATTCATCCAGACTGAAGAGGAATATTGTTCACGTCCTAAGATCATCGTGCCAGACGTCTCTGCATTCCACATATGAAACGTGTTATGAAGAGGGGTGAAGCACTGCTGTTTTGTTTTTGTGCACCAGAGAAATGTGAACACTTAGCCAGTAAACATTTGCCTGTTTCAGGCCTGTTACCTACCTGTGTTCACCTGTTCCGTGTTAGGTGCTTAATTAGTTTGTCCATTTATACCTTACTGCTTCTGTTTCACATTCCCAAGCCTTATTTTCTGCTTTGACCCAAGCTATGGATACTGGTAATGATTTTTGAATTATATTTACACTCTTACACGTGCCTTCTTTGCCTTATTTGTACTGGCACATTACTTTTCCATTAGTTTTAGATTAGTTTAGTTCTAGGGGTAAAGCCTGAAGCCATCAATATCATCCACAGCAATCAGTTATGGACAGAATGAGTGATTAACAATACTATAAACCTCTAAAATGGTTAAATTCATCAAAACTGAGGAATATCGTGTATTATATGGAATTATGGAATGTTGCTACAAAATCCAATATTAAAACTATTAAGTAGAAGTAAGTTAAGTAAGTAATAAACAAAGAAGTAATTACTAAGTAATGAATACTGAATAGGGTTTTATATCTTTTCCTTTGAGATCATGTGTATCTTGTATACATACAGTACTAACAATTAAGCACTTTTAACAGTTGGAATAAACAAAACCCATAAACGACACCTTTCATGATTCCGCTGGCTGTCTACTTTTCAGCATCCTCATCTACAAGTCTGAGTTATTTTACACAGCTGTCAATGCTTAAATAGGCTTTTTTTTTCATTTAAGTCTCTGCCACGGAAAGCAGCTTCGTTCTTGCCCCCTCCGTAGCATAAAAGCACTTTCTCCACTCAGAAAGCAGCAGTAACCTCAAGAGTTATGACTTATGCATGAAGGCAAAAAAGAGAGAGAGAGAGAGAGAGAGAGAGAGAGAGAGAGAGAGAAAAGGAAATTAGCATTTGAAAGGTGATATTAATAAATTGCAGCACCATTCTTTTTGATCTGGTGATGTTTTTTGCACAACTGGATAAAACGACACGACGCATCTGGTCTTGCTCGAGTCTTAAGGAAAAGGATGGACGAACTCGGTTGGAGAAATCATTCGGATACACTGCGATATTTTTCGCATGCGTAGCCGAGCGTGCTTGGCAGTTAGTGCTGAGATGCTAGTACATTACTTATTAATGCGCATTGTTAGCATTCAGTCTGTTTGATGTGGGTTTTATTGCTGAATCCAACAGTGAAATTTCACATAAGGTGCCATTGCTCTAAATTGATTTCTAATAAATGAGGTGCAAGATGGAGCCCGAAAGTCTAATATGATTTGTTTATTGGTTTGCTTTAAACACTTCTTAAGGCTTTGCACTAGTTCTGGGTCTCAAGACTGTCGGTTTTGTATCAGCAGGAGTTAATTATATCGTATTGATGCTATTATAATTTCTTTGTGCTCACTTGAACATATTTCTCTATATCATCTCCATTATCCTTATGGAAGGATAAGCCCATACCAAAACTTTTAAAAAATGCATTAACGAATAAAATCAGAGGGAAATTCATAATGGAGATTTGACTTTTGCACAGATGTTGCTTCCCTTTGGTCTGTGCAATGCCCCCTACTACCTACTCCACCAGAAGCCATTAATAAAGGTGAGGGGGTCATTAATTTTTCATCAAGCTTGCTTTACGGTCTTCTGACACGACTCATTGGTGTGCAGATTATTCCAGTGATGCCTTCCTCCGCGCACACACACACACACACTTTGGATTCCACATTAACACCAGTGCACTGTGTCTTTGTGAAGATGACGGATGATCTGGACAGATTTCATATGTTGAGACTCAGGTGGCTTAAGCTCACTTATAATAGCTCAGCAGACCCTTTGCCAGGGGTGTTAGCAAAGGCAGGAAGTGGGCAGATGTGGCCAGAAACAAGCTTAGCAGACCAACTAAGATGGATTGGGATAGACAAGATTGGATATTGGTGAGCGTTTTACATTCTCATTTAGTCTTATAAAGGTATCATTGCTGATATTTGATTAGCATCAAGTCAAACTGGAAACCTCTGAGCTAAATGTGTCTGTATTTCTAAGCTCAAAGTATTTACCCAATATTCACCATAAAAAAAAATGAAAGCACACACATACAGTACAAGATTTTATCATCTAACAGGGCATGAATGGGTGGCACGGTGGCTTAGTGGTTAGCACGTTCGCCTCACACCTCCAGCATCCTGTATTCGAGTCTCGCTGCCACTCACTGTGTATGTGTGGCGTTTGCATGTTCTCCCCGTGCTTGGTGGGTTTCCTCTTGGTGCTCCGGTTTCCTCCCACAGTCCAAAGACATGCTTCTAGGCTGATTGGAGTCTCTAAATTGCCTGTAGTGTGTGTGTGTGCCCTGTGATGGGTTGGCACTCCGTCCAGGCTGTATCCTGCCTTGATGCCCGATGACACCTCAGTCCAATGTTACACTAATAAAGAAATATTAGCATTATTAAAATCTAATCTGCTAACTAGCATCATTCATGCTTTATTAACCAAGTGTAACATTAGTGGTTGAAGTATTTCATTAAAGCTACTATTCCAAGAAGGTTATATTTACCTAATAGTCATAGATTTCAGTAATCAGTAATCTGAGTGAATTCAGTCTAGTAGACATTATGGCTGGATTTAGCCATTGTCCTGATTTCCTTCTGAGTCTCAATATTCTACTTTACTCATATATTCATCTAGACTACTATAAATATCCTAATTTGTTAACAGTGTGTGTGATTACACAATCACAGATGACCCAAAAGCTTGCTGGGTAGCCCTTGGGCACGTCCATCTGGTACCAAATGTGTATCCTTGTGTTCTCGTGTGAATAGGATTGGACCAGAACTACTACAAATAGTTGTGGTTGGACAAATGCGCTTTCCTAATACGACTGACTAAACCCTTGTCTGTTGTTTGTCTTTTGGTGAAAATGTAATTTAGTGATCCACAATCCAGGGTGCAGTGTGGTGGAGAATGGAAGTCATTCAAGTACAATAGGTTCCGTAAGAAAAAGCATAGCTGTGTATGGCACCAAGACCAAATGATTGCATTTTGAACACATTATTATTGCAAAGATATAACAGATTGGAGACTAAATGAAATGTAAAATATTGGACATTCTCTGTGTGGATTCATGACAGATGAAGATTCAAAAAATTCTGGGCTGTTCTGGAATTTCTCTTTCTTCTTCTTTTTCTCAGGACTCATTGGAATGCTGGGATGTATGTGTTATCTCAAGGAGGCAGCTGTCACTTGCTCAATCTAAGCCTTTTACGGCTTTTGCTTATGGAACCAGGCTATAATTTGTCCTCTCTCTCTCTCTCTCTCTCTCTCTCTCTCTCTCTCTCTCTCTCTCTCTCTCTCTCTCCCTCAAGTGCTCTCTTATTCTCTGAAGACTTTATACATGGCATCAGGTTGAGCAGTACACAATGCTTGGACCCCTTTTGCACTTATACATGCGATGAATAGGACTGCCGATCGAAGCCGCTCAAGTCACAAAGCTCTTTTTATTTTTTTTAACTTAAGGTAGATTTATAGCTTTTGAGTTATAGATCTCTCTCTCTCTCTCTCTCTCTCTCTCTCTCTCTCTCTCTCTCTCTCTTACTCTCTCTCCACACAATTTCATTCCCTTCAGTAATGTGTGCTGAATAGGATATATGTGCCTGATAGGCTAATGGAAAACTTCCACTGTTAACGGGTGATGGAGGGTGGGTGGGATTCTTGCGCTGCGTGGTTCAGCCGTTTGCCCTGGGGATGGGGATTACTCAGCGCGAGAGAGGGAATACGAAGGAAACAAAGTCTGACCTGATTCTTGTTGTCAGATCTTTTCTTTTTTTTTGGTATGGAGGGAGACCTTGCATAAAGTATTACACAAACTACGTTTGTCAGTGTAATCAGGGTTTCGAGTGGGATGTGGAAGAGTAGTGCAGGAGATTCAGTTCGAGCTGACACTAGCAATCAGTAAGTTGACTTGCATTAATGTTTGCGTGGGTTTATCCAGTGTTAATTACATTTTTAGCTGTCCTCATGCAAGCTACCATTAACCAAATCAATTGAGACATATCGATTGTAACACACTGCTGTAGAAAACTGCTTGGGTTCAATTCACTTAGCTTGCAGTTTTCCTGTGTCTGAGAATCGAATCTGTGTTTTATACAAGAGAAGATTACACTAGCTAGCAAGCCAACGAACTAGCGGCTTAATTAACGGTATTTTCACTACAAGTTTGTTCAAATGAACATGAACAGCAAACTCGCTAGCACCACTAAAATACTTTGAAGTGATTTCAGAATATCAAACATGATATTTTTTTTGATGCAGTGACTAAGAGTTTATTTCTCGTCACCTTGCAGGTACAAACACACATTTTTGGTTGCTAATGGTGCCAGAATGCTGCTCATTCATATAGTTTCAGATCATTTAAGCTTACTTGAACGTAATTAACATGGATGCCCACCGGGCGTGAAGACAAAATAAACGAAAAGGAAACTACGGAGACGAGACCAAAACTTCAATTACAGACCGCGCAAGAAAAATGAATGCTTAAGCAAGAAGGATAATACCTAATATTTTACAGAATGTTTTTTGACAGAGTGCCTTTTGGGAAATCAGGTCACAATGGCCTCCACTAAGAGATGCTGCCTCTGTAGGCAGCCTTCTAAAGCAGGCTTTCCCTCTGGCATTCGCAAGCAGCGGGTTCTTAATTGAAAAGCGGGATTAAGAATGCAGATAGCAGGCCGTTGCAGTGCCAGAGAGAGGACATCAGGACACAGAGGGAGAGAGTTTGTTTTTCTCCAACTCATCTCACGTCAGCTTTGATGAATCTTTCTCTGGCATCGCATTTATGTCGGTAATATGTAACTTTTATGAGAATGGCTTCAGAGACCGTTGGGAGAAGTAGGGCAGTGGAAAGAGCTCGTCCGTATCCTTGTATCTCCCCATAGCAATTTTGGACGTCGTAGTAATCCGTAATCCCATTTTGAACTCACTGCCAGCATTTGTGAGATGGATGGATGGATGGATAGAAGAAAAGAATAATTCTAAACATATATATGTAAAAAAAAAAAAGCCCTTTTACCATGAAGCTCAGGAAATTTAAGTCAAATATCAGCTTTACATAAATACTATATATATATATATATATATATATATATATATATATATATATATATATAGTTCACGATAGTTCTTTGCACTCAGTGTACTTTGCACTCTTCACCATGTACTGCATCAGCTATATATTGTTGAAGTGACGATAAAGCTTCTTTGACTTAACTTTGACTAAAGGGAGGAGGAGGATGAGCACAGCAAGGGGGCGGGGCTTTTAGTTGCAATAGATGCGCAGCATATTTACTGAAACAATTTTACAGAACCAATTTATGCTGTAAAATCTCATGAAGGTGTGAACATGCATGGTAGTGAAGGGAGGAGTAGGAGCACAGCGAGTGGTCAGGGTTTATAGTTGAAATGGATGCACAGGAAATTTACTGGTACTTCAGCTGGCTGTACAATCAGCCTTCAGGTTCAAACCGAAAAGCCTATTTTCAAATGGATCTACTGTCGTCTACCTCATCAGACAATGATTTCTTCAGGAAAAGTTTCCTGGCGCACAGTAAAAGTGTTGTTTTGCATTTGTTGCTGTTTTCCTGATCATAAGTATAACCCTGGTGTGAGAGAGGAGGAATCTCTCAGTGCTCGCTGAGATGAAGTGCTCTAACACACGATGCTCACTGATAATGTCCCTTTTTAACATGGTTCAATTCTGTAAAGTTTTATCAGGTTACTTGTACCGTTTGAAGATGCTTCTTTCACAGAGTATACTTTTCAGTCTGCTTTGTTAAGTGCTAAATAAGTCTAGTGTGTGGCCTGTATCACCTGGTATCAGATTTCGGTTTTTGAGCGTTGTTATAAATATGAGTAAATATTAGTAAATAAGGACTGATTCGCAATACCAGAACCTAGTTTTGTACATCAACATACACATTTATCCCCACAGTGTCTGACAGATCAGATTTCCAGCCAGTCACCACTGTGTCTTAATTACTATTTACTCTTAAACCAAGACACATGGTTTCATTCGGAAAGACAAATGACTACGGGAAAGTCATTTAACCACACTCTTTCACTCCGAAGTTATCCCTTCAGTAGTACAGCGATGACAGACTATGTCGCTACCAGTTAAACCTCAGACGTACCATCATTTACCATCCATTAGAAGAAAAGCTTTAAAAATGGAAACACGTTTCCTTTCTCTTAATGACACTCTTCCATCATCGGCTGTCTTTCAAGGGTCCTCTGCGGCACACGGCTAACCAAGGGTGTCCCTGCTCGATTTTGCGCAGACGATCCAATCTGGGACCAATTTAGTCTGTGCGTTAGAGAGGAAACTGGTCCATTTGTCACACAGACTAAACTTATTGGTCATAAGGAATTTAGAGACATCTCATTTGGCTTTGTGTTAAAGGTTCTCCATCCTCAATTCAGGTTCTCGATTCAGGTGAAGTCTGAAAATCTATTTTGAAACACATTAGATATAGATAAGGATGGGTTTAATAAATATCTCTGGAGTTGAGTGTTTTTTTTTAGTGAGTTTTAATGAGTTTTTTCAAACTTGAAGCCATTGGAACTGAAAGTTTGGTGCATTTGGTTGAATCTGATCGAAATGAGGCTCAAGCTTGCTCGCTTGCTGACTTTCAGCAACAAGTTCATGATTGGTTTATATTGTCAATACCCAAAACAGACTGATCCAGACTGATGATGGATCCAAATGAATATTAAAAGGAAAAACAGCAGATGTTCCTCAAACCAGTCCAGAACTGATCTTTGGATCTTGATGGTTCAACACAGAAGTCAAGCAAAGTGAAGATCCCTTGCACTGAGAACTAGTGGTAATGGAGGCGTATATACAAGACCTCATACTGTGACCCTGACTTATAAAAGATTTCTGTGGAAACAAGCGGAAGAAAATGCAAAATGAAGTGTACAAAGGTTTGCACAGTGTCTTGTTTGACTTGGGGGCATTTCTACATAAATGGGTGGAGTCCTGAGAGTGACTTTTGCATCAATTATAATGAGCACTACGCAGACAACAATACTTCCGAAAGAAAATTAGAATGTTTTTGAAATTAGGACTTGCGTGACCACAGTAGAGTTGATTTTCTATTTGACATTCGCTGCACATTCTCATCTTCAACACCAACAGCGTTCAAAGAGAGCTGGTGAATTCCTTATGAACAGAGCACACACGCTCTTCCCTACTCCATGTTATTTTGCATTCATCGTATGTTTTTGATCCGTCTCTCCGCCTTTCATCAACGTAATGCTAAACGATGAATTAACGCGTGCGTGTGAAGCTTCAGGTTTTGAAGTTGTTTGAAGGGAGACCTTCTTGAGACCAAGTCATTTGCATTGAATGTCTTTTACATTTTTTACATTTTCCCACTCATAATACATATGGAACTGGGAGTATAAAAATAATACGTGACTCAATCAGCTCCTAGTTCACTAAATCAGGGTGCTGAACAAGGGCTGTCTGTCTCAATCCCAAGTGCACTGGCACGATCGCTCCTTATAAGTCCCACAGTGCACTTTCTTTTACTGGAAATGACGTCATATTTTCTGAAAAAAAAAAAAAGGTGGAGGAAACTAGTCACAGCTAACTTTGTCTACAATATAAACAGCTTGTTATGGATATTGTAGCTCTCGAATCGTTATTTACGTTAACTTTGGAAAAAATGGGAACTTCAGTTAAGTTCTATACACGGGTTGTTTGAGTCGAACGACTCGTCATTTAGAAAAAAAAATTAACTAGACAAAATAAAATCTACTAGACAAAAATAATGTCAAAGATATCGGTCCTGCCTGTTGTTGATAAACGCCACTGGGGATGCTTTACAATATGAGTATGTAGTTGTGTGACCAGGAATCGAGTCATCACTGTAACATGGTCCTTGCCGGTGTCCAGGCTCATGTACATGATATACACCACCTAGGGAGCTAGAGAGCTGACTGAGACACGCCCTTGTTCTTTGGGACCTTTAGTAAATCAGGGCCAGCTTCCAGTTTACTGGTTACTACATACTATATATGTAAGAATATAATATGTTAAAATATTAGAAGAATTCATTATACAAGGATTAATGAAGAGAAAACTGTAGCTAGAATTTAATAATACAAAATTACTGACAGTCATGGAAATGTATTATTATTAAAGCCTTGTTAGAATGGTTTATATAACCATTTGAATGAAATATTTGACGCTGCTATGTCACTATAATTCTTGGCAGAAAAGATAAAGGTGTAGTTTTTATTGTTTGCCATTCAGATTGCCGGAATAATGAAATAAACTGCAAATAAATATGAAGCACGGATTTGTACGTATAAACTACAAGCTAGTGGGAGGAGAAGCTGCAACTGTATCAGCAATATTTTCTCTCCGAAAAATAATAAATAGCTTTTAGACTCGGTGCTACTTGTCTGCAGAGTGCACGCGCACAGTTACAGCAGGTTACGACAACGCCCACGGAGGATCTGCTTCCCATTGATTTTCCTCTGCCACGGTGACATTCAAGACCCTGTTAGCATCACGAGCTTCCACAGAGGGGGGAAAAAGACTTATAAAAAAAAATAACAAGAGAGAGAGAGAGTTGCAGGCTGACACAAAATAAGTCCAAAAAGGTAAAGACGGAGGAAAACGGCTTGGAGTGAAGGAAAGGAGGAGGAGAGAGGGAATGCTGAGTTGCTGCTATGACTGCGTCCATTCATTAAGCAGCTTGTCAGCTCAGCTCGCACCGCAGGAGACGCAGTGGATAGTTTATGTATTGATTGAACTGCACGCGCGGAGCCATTTTTTCCCCTTTAGCGCAACTTAGTGTGATGCATAGAGTGTCTTCCATAAACTACTGTAGTTTACACACACACACACACACACACACACACACACACACACACATGGTTCATTTGTTTACAACTCAGACAGAAGTACAAATTCACCCGTCTAAATGTTTTGTTAATGCTGACCTAGCGGTCATTTTTAGTACTACGCTTTTGAATTCTTAAAGCTGATTGGTCAGAAGGCTGCAGAATGAGGGAATGATTGTGGGCGTGTCTCAATCATCTTCATAGCTCACTAAACATTAAACCTAGCTAGATAAAAACATTTAGGTCGATTGGCTCAAACAAACGGTCTATAAAACATCAAATAATGTTAAAAATATGAAACGTAAGTAATCACTTGATAGCTTTAATGAGGATAATGTGCTACTCACATCTGTACTCACAAATGCTACTCACATTTGTAAACGAATTTGGTTCAAAGTTTGTCCGCCATTTCCTTTTAAATTACGTTTTGAACAATAAACAGACGCCATTATTTTTCCATATCAGAGACTTCAGAAAATATGTAATATGTAATCTATATTCCCAGTAAAGGAATATAGTTAGCATTAATGCTCCAAAATTGTTACTATAGAAACAATATTAATGTGCACACTAATAGAAACCTGTGATTTGAACTGCAGCCAAAACTAGTCACACAAGTGGAAAAATTAATTTACACTGATCATGCATAACATTATGACCACCTGCCTAATATTGTGTTGGGCCCCTTTTTGCTGCCAGAACAGCCCTGACCCGTTATGCACTGTGTATTCTGACACCTTTCTATCAGAACCATTTGCAAATCTTCAGCAATTTGAGCAACAGTAGCTCGCCTGTTTTATCGGACCACACGGGCCAGCCTTCGCTCCCCATGTGCATCAATGAGCCTTGGCCGCCCATGACCCTGTCGCTGGTTCACCACTGTTCCTTCCTTGATAGATACTGACCACTGCAGACTGGAAACACCCTACAAGAGTTTTGGAGAAGCTCTGATCCAGTGGTCTAGCCATCACAATTTGGCCCTTCGTCAAACTCGCTCAAATCCTTATGCTTGCCCATTTTTCCTGCTTCTAACACATCAACTTTGAGGACAAAATGTTCACTTGCTGCTTAATATATCCCACCCACTAACAGGTGCCATGATGAGGAGATAATCAGTGTTATTCACTTCACCTCTCAGTGCTCATAATGGGATTAAAATCAATCTCTTGATTTTCATCATCCGTGTTACCTGTTGGATTGAATGAGCTCTTAATGATGTCAGGAAAGTTTTTGAGCAGTCTGTGTTAGATGGGTCCTCCATCTAAAAACCCTGTCTCGGACACTTACGCTTTATTTTGTAAACCTGAGCTGCTGAGAAGTAAATCGACTCAAGTGCTCTTTAAGACATGCAGAACTTTCTGGTCCACTTTTCACCGCATTAATTATGCATCAGTGGACTGGAATAAATAATGTGTGGACTCAAATTCGACTTCACACCCAGCACTGAGCAGCAGCAGCTCATTAGGGTGTGTTATTAGCTCCTATGATCTCAGAAGGACACACACACACACTCACACACATGTCTCAAGCTTGTGGTTAATCCTGCTGGTTTATGTTGCTGTATAATAAGTACAACTTGTAATTTTTGCCCCGGCTGCATGCACTTCTTGTTACGTAGATGCCACTTCGCTCACAATCGGAGCTCCAGGCCACAACTGAAGCATTTCGCTTATTAAAAGTCACACTATAAGAAATTTGCTTGATGAAAAAGGCTTTGCGTGGCGTATTTTTCTTGCTCTTGCATTATTTTTAATGAATGGTACGACGAAGGAGAGAGCTCAAGGCTAGTTGAGATTCAGGAGATGCTCCGCTTTTTTTTCTTTTCTTTTTTTTTGCTCCAGAGCAAGTCATTATTTTTACAATTTGCCTGATGCAACTTCAGCTCAGAGGACAGCAATTCAGTCCGTAATGGTGTCCTAAATTGATAATCCAACTTCTTATAGGCACAGACCCGTGTAGTGATGGGGCTTACATTCAAAGCACAAAAGCACACCAAACCAATTTCCTCTGTAGGGGAAGATGTTAATATGTTATATTCAGTTTTATTGTGCCTTATATTTATATGTATGTATCAGCCATAAAATTAAAACCACCTGCCTGAAGGTGTGCTGTGGTATCTGGCACCGAGACATTAGCAGCAGATCCTTTAAGTCCTATAAGTTGTGAGGTGAGGCCTCTGTGGATCGGACTTGTTCATCCAGCACATCCCACAGGTGTTTCGTCAGATTGAGATCTGAGGAGATTCAAGGTCATCGCCTTCATCGTGTTCCTCAAAGCATTCCTGAAGAATTTTGGACCACCTTACTTGCACTGCTTTTGGTATGTACCACGTACTGGGAACACTGACGTTTTGGAGATCCAGTCATCTAGCCATCACAATTTGGTTCTTGTCAAAGTCACTCATATCCTTACACTTGCGTCCAACACATCAATTTCACTTGCTGGCAAAATATAGCCAAACTCTTGACAGGTGCCGTTGTAACATGATAATCAATGTTATTCACTTCACCTGTCAGTTGTTTTAATGTTATGGCAGAGTGGCGTGTCGAGAGAGAGAGAGTGAGACAGAGAGAGAGAGAGAGAGAGAGAGAGAGAGACAGATGAGTGAAATTAATGTTCTATGCATATGGGTGTATATGTAGTGGTCTGGGAAAATCCATCACATAAAAAACAACAACAACAAAAACAACAACCACAATCCACACAATATAAATATAGTTCATGAAAAACAGCATGGTGGCACACCCTGTGTCCTGTGGCTCTGGGTGAAACCAAGAAGGAGGCTGAAACACAAGCTGGAACAAACTGAAACAAAGAAAAACTTGTAATAAAGCCAAACACAAACCCCAAAAAACCCCTGAAAGAAGCAGCATAGCAATAACATATATAGGCTTACATGACACTTTGTCCATCTGTTCACCTTATTGTCATGTTGGTCCATCTTCTTATTTGGCTGTCCGTCTACTTATCTACTCATCTGGCTATCTACACTATATTGCCGAAAGTTTTGGAACACCTCTCCAAATCATTGGATGCAGGTGTTGTTTTTCAGGGGTTAGGCTCGGCCCCTAAAGAAACTCTTAATGCTTCAGCATACCAAGACATTTTGGACAATTTCATGCTCCCAACTTTGTGGGAACAGTTTGGGGATGACCGCTTCATGTTCTAACATGACTGCACACCAGTGAAGTCATGTTAGAACGTCCATAAAGACATGGATGAGCGAGTCTGGTGTGGAGGAACTTGACTGGCCTGAACAGAGTCCTGACCTTAACCTACTAGAACACCTTTGGGATGAATTAGAGCAGTGACTGCGAGCCAGGCCTTCTCATCCAACATCAGTGCCTGACCACACAAATGAACACACTCCTAAACCTTGTGGAAAGCCTTCCCAGAAGAGTTGAAGCTGTTATAGCTGCAAAGAGTGGGCCAACTCCATATTACATTCATGGGCATGTAAAGGCTCTATCTACTCATCTGTCTGTCTGTCTTCTCACCTTAGTTTGTGCCTCTCCGTCTACTCATCTATCTATCTATCTATCTATCTATCTATCTATCTATCTATCTATCTATCTATATATCTATCTATCTATCTATTTACCTACCTACCTGTCTGTCTGTCCATCTACTCATCTACTTGTCTTTCTATCCATCTACTCATCTTTTAATATGGATGTCCATCTACTGATCTATTTGTTTGTCTGTCTGTCCATCCACCTATTTGTCTATCCATCTACTCATGTACTTCTCTGTCTGGCCATCATCTGTCTTTTCATCTACTCATCTACTTGTCTCTTTATCTACCTATCTGTCTTTTTATCTACTCTATTTGCCTGTCTGTTTATCTTTTCATTCACTTTGCATCTATAGACAGACAAGTCTATCTGTCTGTCTGTCAGCTCATCTGTCTGTCTGTCCATCTGCTAAATACAACACAAATATTCTGCTTAATTCCATTGAGAATTGTTCCAGATTATTTACTGCAAATTGTATCCTGAAGACTATAATTTACG
This sequence comes from Hemibagrus guttatus, assembly GCA_033459395.1. NCBI lineage: Eukaryota > Metazoa > Chordata > Actinopteri > Siluriformes > Bagridae > Hemibagrus > Hemibagrus guttatus. The sequence goes on from JAUCMX010000027.1 coordinate 5,290,591, forward strand.
CGTTACTTTATGCATGAAATCTCTAAACACCATTGTTCCCTCTTTTAAAAAAAAAAAAAATTTCTCTTGCTCACTCGCTCACCCGGTGCATGCTGTGCTCTCTTTATAAAAAACCCAAAAAACATGGACGCGCTGCATTTATAATCCTTCTCATTACACGCCACTTATGTGTACACACACGATTTATTAATGTCCCACACAGGTGCTGTTTTTCCTCACACTCTGATCCGTCATTTGTTTTCCCTCCACCACATGAATGAATCCTGTGTCATTTTTCACTCGGCCCGATGCGGCACGTGTAATTTCACTCAGAATACATTTCATTGCATTTGGAGCCATTTTTCCTCGTAACCTCTTACAAATGGTTTGGACAAAAAAAAAAAAAAAAAGCAATATAGAAAACATAGACTTGCGCATTGGAGTCCACTTCAGACACAGAGCTGTATCAGTGGAAGTAATAATCTGACACAAATAATCTTTTGTTCCATTAATACAAGAGTGTTAGCCATCATGTTGCCATTAGCATGCATAGGAAATTCCCTCAAACCTTTCATTTATATGTGTTACACGGCTCACAAGGGAGGGACTGAAAATGTAAGGAATCTAAGGAAGTCACTTTGTGTTTTCTTCTCATCTTTTTTCCCCATCCCTTGCTTCGTGGTAGAGCCTCACAGACTATCACTGTCCATTCAGTAGCATGTGAACCCTTCGAACAGGAAGCAGACTTCTGCTTACAGGCTGATTACCTTTATTAACCCACCCTCTCAATGTCAGTCTGTGTATCTCTACGTGAAACACAAAGGCTTTTCACAGTACACAGCATTTCCCTCGAACTATACCTCCGCTTTCTAAATATCCCTGTATTATCAAGATCTTTCCAAGCTTTAGACTAAAATGCCTTGTTTCTTGTTTATTTTTATTGCATAATAATCAAAATTAATTGCTAATCATTGAAAAGTGCCAAGCATCAATAACCTTGCAGTAGTAGCTAATTAATAAACAAAATATTGAATCTAATTTCAATTACAGAAACAGTTAGATTGCAGTAACGTCATTTTAGCTTCAAAACACAGCTTGAGACAATGCAGTGAGATTTGTGAGATTACTTTTGGTTTGCCTCATGAATGCAATTTTGGTATGTTGTATTTCATTTTTATTAATATGCCAGTGTTTATGGTGTAGTGAGAATTATGCCTGTAGCTCAGCATATTACGGTACCAGTAACACGGACGTCCAGCTCATTTGCATTGGAGCACGGACAGTCTAATAACTTATAGCGCAGCGCTGTTGAATTATTGAATCTGACTGGTCAGAAGGTGTTGATTAATATTCTATAGCAGAAGTTCTGACAGTAGTGCTGGCTGCAATGTTTCTGTTCTTATACTTTATCGTTGTTTCTATAGTAACAGCTATTGACTCACGTTGTGGATCAAAATCGAATAGTAAACACATTTAAAGTCAGTGGACTAAGGACATTCATTCTGGCACCGATAGAATTTGATTCACAGCTGATTCCTTATGATTCAGTATGATTCGGTTCAGCACTCATACAATTTGATTCATAACTGATTCGATAGAGTTCTGTTAAGCATCAATAAAATTCGATTCACTACTTCCCCAATATGATTTGCTTTAGCACTAATTCTGATAGAATTTGATTCACATATGATCCAATATGATTCAATTCAGCACCTATACAATTCGGTTCACTACTGACCCAATATGATTCAGTTCAGCACTCATACAAATGGATTCATAACTGTTCCAATACAGTTCTGTTCAGCACCAATAAGATTCGATTCAGCACTGATCTGGTATGATTTGGTTCAGTAATACTTTTTGATTCACTACTGACACAATATAATTCAGTTCAGCACTTATATTATTTGATTCACAAACTGATTTGATATACTTCTATTCAGCACCAATAAAATTTCTTTCACTAATGACCTCTTTATGATTTGGTTCAGCACCAATACATTTCGATTCACTACTGACTCAAAATGATTCATTTCAACACTGATAGAAATTGATTCACAACTGAAATGATACAATTCTGTTCAACACCAATAAACATTGATTCAATCACTGGTGTGATTTGGTTCAGCACCAAATACAATTTCGATTCAGAACTGATCCCATCAGTTGATACAATTTGATTCAGTCCCTATCCAATATGATTCATTTCAGCAATGATCAAATTTGATTCACGACTGATACCATTAATCACAACAACATTACATGTTGATACATTATTTATCTGATATGATTCAGTTCAGTGAGATCATTTTTGTTCATTTTTACTAGTGAAAAAAATGACCAGGAAATTCATTATCATTAGACGACCAATCAGAATTGGGGATTCAAAAGTTCTACTCACAAAAAGTGCTGTAACATCAGATAAACCTGAATACTATAAAGAGAATAGCGAGTATATTAGAAGTCGGACCTTGGCTGTGTTCAAAGACGCGTCAAAGAAAAACTGACTTAAAGGCACTTTAAATAAAATTAAAATAAAATGTCAGGCAGCTCCTTAAACCAGGCTTTTTTATGTAACTTTTATGAAAGTATGGAGCGACAGATGAAGTGTGTTCAGTGTGAAAGTGTTGAACAGTCAGTGGTGGAAAAATGCTTTTATAACTGTGTTTCTAGTAAAATATGCCAGGATCAGAGTGCACAGTTGACCTTTGAGCGCTCTTTTTTTTCCCTGTATGTCGTTCTATCCTGATATAAGAGCATCATGAGCATACAAGTGCAAATTATTATAATATCCAACCAATTTGTTCAACATTCAATTGTGTATTCTTTATAAGCACATTTTTAGGTCATCTGTTTATTATTCAGTGTTAAGGGACTTCAGATTCATACAGGCTGGATGCTGTTTCTACTCCTGTAAGCAGGCTTTTTGAAGAACAACCAAAAATAGCTTATTTCCATGCCACTGCTAACTCTACCTCCCGTGGTCATGGTCTCCTAAGAATCTTGCATAACATACTTGGAGCGTGTGTGTGTGTAGCATGAACCAAGTGATCCATCAGCCGGAGAACTGTGCATTAATTTGCTCCCCACCTGTAATTATATGAATATACAAAGCATGCAACATGGGAAAAACACACTCGAAGTGGGGAGGGTGCTATTCTCTCTTTTAAGCTGAATTCTTGGATGCCTGGGTATGTATTCTTTTTTATTTGAGATGCAGAGCCCGAGTCATACATTGTTGCTGAATTGTGTAAGATTTCTTTACTGTCAGTGCTGAACACAAGGACAGATTAAAGGCAAACGTATAAGCGTTTTAGGAATTTATTCGTGTATAAAATTCTACTCAAGGTAAAATGTAAAAAAAAAAAAAAAGGAAGTGTATTGAAGAATTTAGAGATGATTCAACCTATCAGTAACACACATAGAATAGACTTAATTGCACCTAGCTATCCTACTGGGCATGTGAAAGCTCCAGGATGCTGCCATGCTTTAGTCGCCTGGAAACGAACTAGACTAACATAGCTAATTTAACCCTTTCTAGCAGTACACTGTTTGTGAAATTGACCTATTGGACATTTTTTAATCAGTATAAACCAATGATTGAACTGCAATTCTGTTATAAGATTAGTTAGGACACTGTTGGGTTTCTGTATGTAGAGCACAATGATTCTATGTTTAGCTGCTGGTGAGGAGGGCTGGTGAGTTTCCCAACACCCTGCTTACCTGTAGCTACACAAAAAGTCACGAGTCACAGAGTCACTGTACTCTACATACAGAAGCCCAACAATGTCCTGACAGACCTGTGTGGATAAAATAGTTCATTTACTGGACAAACAATTGGAGGAGAGATACAATGGACAACACAATTAAAGCATTTTTGATGGTAAAACACTGTATACAACTACCACAATAAAATGCTAACATTTAAACCTACGTTAAGTGCATTAATACAAACTAAGGGTGTTTAGGATTATTATCCTTGTTACGGGGGGCAAGTGCCCCCGATGGACCACTAGGGGGCCTTCAGCAGGGGTTTTGTTTATTCAGTCATGTGTTCGTTTTAGCCACGCCTCTTCCTAATGTGTTTCCGCCTTTGTTCACCTGTTCCCAATGTGTCTCTGATTATGTTCCTTATAGTGTCCTCGTCTTTGTGTAACGTCTGTGTGGATCTATGTTCTTTTCTTTAATAAACCCCTGTCTGCCGTCTATCTCCGCGTTGGGTACACCGGCATGACCAGCGTGCTTCCGTCAGTTCAGCGATTTGTGACAATCCTCTTCTAATATTCTAATTGATCACATTGTGATTGTGAGTTTGACAAGTTCGCATGTCTACAGTTAACATTTTGGCTCTGAGTTATTCTGACTTTGTATCGTGAATAAAATATATTAGTCAAGTCTGGCTAGCTCCTTCATTTTCTGTCGATGTGTCTTGGTTCAGTGTGTAGTACTGCTGCGTTTGGGGTGCCTTGTAAGCACTATTGAATTATTGTATAACACTGATGTTGATGATTATCTTCAGTGATTAGTATGGACAATATTAATTGTATATTAACGGATCTAAAGCCAATACCACTATAAACTCAATTCAAAGTATTAAAGGGGGATTTTACACTGTTTGTAGAGTTTGTGACCATGTCGATTTGATGCCACTTTGAAAACAGGGAAGGAACTGGAAGCTGAAAAAAATTACTGCCTAGTTGATGAGCTGAAATTTCAAGCGAAGGAAGTGTTTTGGGTGCTTTTTTCCTGACTGGAAAAAAAAAAAAGAAAGAGGAACCCTAATAATGAAATGAATTGAGCTAAGGCAATGCAAAGAGCTGATTTGATGCAAAGTTTCCCAGATGAGTAAATCTCATCTAGCCTGCAAGATGATTTAGAATCTGAAGCAAATGGCTTTTTTTTTTTTGGCATCTACGCAAATATCACACTACGGGAGGCCCTGGGTCCTTCATGCCGGCGCCCTGCGGTGCTCAGATGGCTGTGTTTTGATCTCTGAAGAAGGGAAAACGATGGACTGGTCACACAACAGATTCTTGCATGGTGGAAGTCACTCCAAGCTTCCTAGTATGGTGCATTTTGGCAGGTTTGTTCATCTAACGCTGATTATCACAAGAGCGGCTTCTAGTGCCTTCAAACTCCTGTTGCCTGTTACACCCACACTCTCATGAGTAGGACGCAGAAAATTAGACAGATGTGAAAAGAAACAATCTCCCAAGAGAACTGGAAGTTCACCCGAAGTTCCTCATAGCAGCTTCTGAGAAAATACGCCCAGGTCATAGATCCTTGTCGTGTTTTGATGAACTTTATAGCATTGTATACATTTACACAGATTAAAGGACGCTCCAAGCGTTCCTGCCAGGCTGCTTAGCATGAGAAAACAATGAACAAAAAGAGGCGGTTTAGTGTTACCTTCAGACTCTGAATGAGAGGGCTCTCCCTAACTGGGAATGTTATTAGAGACTCCTTATCCTTTTAAAGGAATTTCACTCGTGCCCAACATAAACATAGGAACCCAAATCTTGACTTTGCATTCTTATCTGCCGGCAGCCGTCAGAGCCATCAGGACAACGCAATTATCAAGTCACAGAATCTGTCAGGCGAGCTTGAAAAATGGCTCGGTTAATATCGGACATCAGTTTTCTACTGATGAGTCACTTATTGCTGTCGCAATTGCAGCAACATTTGGGTTTAATGGTAATTATAGCTTTAAAATTATAAGCCCCTCTCTCTCTCTCTCTCTCTCTCTCTCTCTATCTCTATCTCTCACTCTCTCGTGGATTAGAGTGCTAAAAGCCAAAGGCTGAAATAATACAGGCTTTACCATGGTATTCCAATATATTCCATTCCTAAACACAATCCAATGACATGTCACATGTATTAAAGCAGGGGTCATCAACTGATGAACCTTTATCTGGACCTTTTATTTCTTTAAACAGATGATGTTATATCCCAAAAAAACGGCTTTAGCTTTCGATTCGTTTATTTAAATTATTAAAGCAACAGTCATTCATCCTGTCTTTTACCAACATAATAAACACATTAACTTAATTAGTACATTTGATTTTTTCTAGGTATGCATCCAATCTCATGAACATCTGTTCAGAGTCCATGCCTCTGGTGAAAAGCTGTAACATAAAGCGTCTCTAGGAAGCTACACTAAAGTATCACATTATATTGTATTTATAGCCACGAACTAATCACTAACGATTAAGCATTAAGTAACTGTTAAGTCCATTCAGTCATTTCATTAGTTTTTTTTTGCTTGGCAAAAGAAGTTTGGAGAAAAAGTCAGCTCGCTTACTGAAAGGATTCCTTTGACACGGATTCCCCCGTTCGCTTCACAGTTCATGTACTCAAGTCTGCATTGGGTGCTATATACAGCACGTAGCAAAATGGCAGTGGAGTACGGATAGAGAGAGAGTTCTGTTCATAGTAGAGCATTTTATCATCAAACCACAGAACTTTCAAATAACCACCTTCAAGAAGATTGTGTTTTAGTGACTGAGTTTTGAAGAAAAGAAATGCACTCTGGTCATTAACAGCGATTTGGCAGAGAAAACTCAGCAGGATGAAAGTCCAGGAGGAAAAAAAGAAAAAATATATATATATATAAATATATGTACACTGGCTCACTGCCACTTCTGCAGTGTTAATCCAGTTTTATTAAGCCCTCTTATGGCAGTAATGTTCTCACTGTGATTGGAAAGAGAGCGAGACAGAGAGCAGACGTGACAGGTATGGGCACTTACGGTGATTAGTATTTCTGCTGCCCTGAATAGAAGATGAGAGAGATGTAGGAGAGTCAGAGGCAGTGCAGGTTATAACGCTGTGTTAACTGATTACTTTTCCTATGAACATTTTAATCGCATATACTTGCAAAAGGGCTATTTTTTGGTTTCTCTTTGTCTGTCATTTGTCAAGTACATCATTGTTCAATGATACAGTGTAATTACATAGTCCTGCAGTCTTGCAGTGTGTGTGTGTGTGTCCCGTTCAATATATGTGCGGTTCCATATTTCATAAGAAATGAGAGACTGGCCTGTAGCTCCCAATCATCTCTGTCCTTCTGTTCAGCTAAACACACACACACACACACACACACAGACACACACAGACACACACACACACACACACACACACACGGATAGCAGGCACTTTTATACTGGTAAATACTTTACCATGGTAACAAGACAGATTCGACCCTGACTTTTTTCAGCAGTCAATAAACAGCTTTTCTCTAAATATTGCACTGCATGCTAACAACCATTAAAACACACACACACACACACACACACACACACACACACACACACAGACGGGAAGATTGCTTTTCATTACACTTCTCTTAATCTGATGATTAACCATTTGAACCTGACTTACTGGAATGATCAGCTACACTGAAATATTAGCAATATCCTATTAATATTATGCTGTAGCTGTATAGATGAGGACTCTTACTGCATGGTGTCCTTTAATCCAGACTAAATTCTACATTGTTCCCTGCATTAATCCCACACATGTTACTGAAGATCAATGAATGTAATGCTTGGTTAATTACTGTGGAATACGGTGAAAATAAACACTTCAGCACATGGTGACATTGAAAAACATCTATTTCATGTTGATAACGGTGATAAATATGTCACTTCTGACCACATCACACTAGCTCGAATGAATGCCAAGACATACTGTATTCTTTTGAAACTTCATTTGTCACCAGAGAATCACATCAACACAGGAAACAGCATTGCTTCCCACAACAGGTAACAAATCAAAGTGTTGAACTCCCCCGGGTCCTACTCACAACCACTCCGAGTGGGTCTTGAACCCAGGTCTCTGGTATGGGAGGCAGGCACACTAACAAGGTGGCCAAAGACTGCAGCCACTAACGTCAGTCACCAGTGTGTCTCTTGAGATCAGGGGAGTGAGGTTTACCTGCACAGCACCTACCGCTGGCCTCCGTTACACAATCTACAACTTCCAGACCACAGAGCGGCCAACAAACCTGAAAACCATCTACAACTCCCAGACCACAGAGCGGCCAACAAACCTGAAAACCATCTACAACTTCCAGACCACAGAGCGGCCAACAAACCTGAAAACCATCTACAACTTCCAGACCACAGAGCGGCTAACAAACCTGAAAACCATCTACAACTCCCAGACCACAGAGCAGCCAACAAACCTGAAAACCATCTACAACTCCCAGACCACAGAGCGGCCAACAAACCTGAAAACCATCTACAACTTCCAGACCACAGAGCGGCCAACAAACCTGAAAACCATCTACAACTCCCAGACCACAGAGCAGCCAACAAACCTGAAAACCATCTACAACTTCCAGACCACAGAGCGGCCAACAAACCTGAAAACCATCTACAACTCCCAGACCACAGAGCAGCCAACAAACCTGAAAACCATCTACAACTTCCAGACCACAGAGTGACCAACAAACCTGAAAACCATCTACAACTTCCAGACCACAGAGTGACCAACAAACCTGAAAACCATCTACAACTCCCAGACCACAGAGTGACCAACAAACCTGAACACCATCTACAACTCCCAGACCACAGAGTGACCAACAAACCTGAAAACCATCTACAACTCCCAGACCACAGAGTGGACTACAAACCTGAACACCATCTACAACTCCCAGACCACAGAGTGGACTACAAACCTGGATACCAACTACAACCCCCGGACCACAGATTGACCAACAACCTGGACACCATCTACAACCACCAGACCACAGAGTGGCCTAAAAACCTGAACACCAACTACAATACTACTATACACTTGTCCCGTACATGTCCATATCTAGCCTTTCAATATTCTGCTACAGTGTTTATAGTTATTACATTTCTGGTATCTGGTTTATGTCTTTGTCTCTTGCTTAAATACTGTCGTTGGTACAGTATATCACCGGGCTTCTGCCTGTTCATTCACCTTCCTTCTGCTTAACAGTCTGGATTTTGTTTTCCCTTTGGTTTAATAAAGAATATGAACCTGCAACTGTCATCATCTCCGTCGCCTGACACAGAGCCCATAATTTACCAAAAACTGTCATATTTGGTGATATAGTTGCTAATAAAAAAATCCACAAGCAAATGTACACCAGAAAATATTAAATAGATCTCACTGAGAGAGAGAGAGATGGTGCATTAGAGATAATAAGAAATTAATTAAACGTAACTCTTTCACATCATCACAGTTTTGTTTTCAATTGGGTCATCAATCAATGTAAAAAAATCATTTCAGCCTAATGGACATGATTATTATAGTTTGGATTGTTTTTTTTCTTTTTGCCCCATTTTTGTTGTTTAGCACAATAAGCGAATTTTTGAAGAGCATTCTCTATTCTTCTATCTCTAGAAGATAGACAATCTCAGTTCATCATATCTACAGTATTTGGCAATTTAAAGCACAAGCATCAGTCATATACCATATAAAATAGCGAAGGTAGAAGATTAAACTGTTCTCTACACCAAAACCTTAATAATCTTATCAAAGCCAACATATTTTATACTGTGAGCATAAAACTGTTAATATAATTATTTGTTATCTCTAGGCCAGCACGGCAAATTAGTTTTCAGTTTCACCGACTTAATGAAGAACTCAGTGAGATTAATTATTCCAAAAAATGACTACACTGAAAAATATTAATTTATAGATTAGTGTATTTAAATCAAATATGGAAGCTCAACAAAAAGTAAATAACAAATAAATAATGGTATAATTCAATAGAACTATGTATAGTTGCTTTCAGCTGCTCCCTGTTCAGGGTCGCCACAGCGGACCAACTGGTCCGCACAACAACTTGGCAAATGTTTACACCGGATTCCCTTCCTGACGCAACCCTCCCATTTTTTCCGGGCTTGGGACCGGCACTGCATCCAGTGGCTGGGGTTGAGGTATCGGCTGGGAATTGAACCTGGGCCTTTTGCATGATAGGCGAGAAACCTACCACTGAGCCACCAATGCCCCTAATAGAACTATGTATAGTTTAATTAAATGTACTAATATTATTAATATTTTCCTAACAATAAAAATATATATTGAGAATTTTAAGAAATTTTTATTTTTTACATTTTTCCTTCCATATCCTCTTTTTTTTTGCAATTTCACTGCAACAATTGTGTCTTGAATCTGATCAAATCTATTCACTATTTATTAATAATGAACCTATTTCTAGGCATATTGTACTATTTTAAAGCTTCTTTTTCTATTGGCACATAATTTGGCTTCTTTCTTTCTGCTTAAAAATAATCATCCAATAGAACAATAAAATGTAAAGCTTAAAATATGGCTAGAAATAGATTTAATAATTGAATTTTTGAGTTCATGTAATAATTTAGTAACAAAATCTAGATCATTTTGACTGTATTGAAAATATTTGAGTAGCTTTTTTTTTGCAGTGTAGAAGACAGATGGATCTGAGTCTGTGTTCATATTTGGCTTGAAATCTCAAGTCTGATCAATTCTGGGCTTGTTAGATTGAGGAATCTTTGCAGGTTTGTTTTACAGGCAGATTTCTTTTAACTCCTTTCTGCAATGTGAAAGAATGCAGGTGCACCATGTTATTATTCTTAGTAATAATCATTCATTAGTGTTTCTTTTTCTTGGCACTACACAGATAGGACCAGTTCCAACCTTTTTTCTTTTTATATCCCACTCACAAAAAGTGAACTTTCTTCACTTGATTTATCATGGATTGTTTTTTTGTTTTTTTTTATGTCATGTGACAAGTTCAGTCACTCACATTATCCAGTGCCCTGGAAGTGAGTTGCTTTTTTACACTCGCAGGAGTCCAATTCAATTAAATGGAACCTCAGACCACAGTTTTACGCTGCACCAGATATCACTGATTCGGACCATGCCCAAATTCAGAAAAAGCTTTTACACTTGTAAGTGTTACTTTTAAAAATAAATACATAAATAAGTAAATGAGAGGCATTTTAAATGTTTTGGTCAGCTTGGATTTGGACTAACCCTTGGCCACGCCCACTTAATATACCTTCCCCCTACAATGGAACAATATGAGCCCTCAGTATTAGATATTCCTGATTACAACATAAGATCATTAATAGAATTATTAGAAGATTTGATTAAATGAAACTCAGGTATATTTTAGCCCTAGTTTCAATATATTTAGCGCTTGAGTGAGCATTCGCCACCATTTGACCATGAGATTCCTAGTGAAAAATGAAAATGCGCCGGTGCTGATGGCGTTGCTGATTGCATCGGCTGGGCTCTCCGCTGGAGTCGATTGTTCTGGCCTGGCATTGACCTCGCTCTGAACTGAGGTTATCTGCTGTCGCTTTGAGAGGTATACATTGATATTGCGGTTGATTTGTGGTGCAGTTTCCATCTCCCTCTCTTTCCCTCTCTCTCTCTCTCTCTCTCTCTCTCTCCCTTTCTCTCTCTCTAACACTCAAAGCTAATATACTTCTGTGAAATGGCTGGAATATATAAAGGCTGGAATTGACAGTATGATAACTGAACAGCCCAATAACCCAGTTTTTTGGTACATCAGTTTTTTTTTTTATTATTTATGTGAATAAGAAAACGGACAGATCTTCTTCTTCTTCTTCCTCTTCTTCTTCTTCCTCTTCTTCTTCTTCTACAGTTTTAAAGCAGACTTGCTAAGAACATTTGGCCTTATTTTGACTTCATCTTACACACAACTACACATCTACACACAGTATATAGTACATACGACTGGCATTAATGGTATAAAACACAACAATATCTATGGTATAACTATTTCAGATTTTGTTATAAGCGTGTATCGTGATTACAAAATGATCTCATGAGATGATAGTGATGATGATAGTGATGCAATTCCAACAATTACTCATGAAATAGTTGATTTCTTTTGGCAGATGTTGAATAATAAATAAGTAAATTGAATAAATAAATAAATAAATAAATAAATAAACTTCCAGCCTCATTCATAGTTCAGAGTTTTGGACTGGGAGGCGGATGCAGGTGGTTTGTTAAAGAAAATTCAATTCTATTCAATTTTATTTGTATAGCGCTTTTAACAAAGAGCATTGTCTCAAAGCAGCTTTACAGAACATTCATTCATTCATTGTCTACCGCTTATCCGATCTACTCTCGGGTCACGGGGAGCCTGTGCCTATCTCAGGCGTCATTGGGCATCAAGGCAGGAGACACCCTGGACGGAGTGCCAACCCATCACAGGGCACACACACACTCTCTCATTCACTCACACAATCACACACTACGGACAATTTAGAGATGCCAATCAACCTACAATGCATGTCTTTGGACCGGGGGAGGAAACTGTATTTACTCACTCGGAGGAATCCCCCGAGGCACGGGGAGAACATGCAAACTCCACACACACGGCGGAGGCGGGCATCAAACCCCAATCCTGGAGATGTGAGGCAAACATGCTAACCACTAAGCCACCGTGCCCCCCCCCTTTACAGAACATAAGAAACAATAAACATACAAACAAACAGTCCTAGATGTTAGACAAAATTTTCCCTAGTGAGCAAGCCTGAGGTGACTCAGGCGACTGTGGCAAGGAAAAACTCCCTTAGATGGTATTAGGAAGAAACCTTGAGAGGAACCAGACTCAAAAGGGAACCCATCCTCATCTGGGTGACACCGGAGAGTGTGATATGAACAATGTCCTTTCTGCATTAGTTGTGTGATGCAGATACAGCATGTGTAGAATGTTATGTGTAAAATGTCCACATAGTGTTGGCAGTGCTGCTTTGAATACTCCAGTCCTCAGAAAGCAGAACCCAGCTGGAGCTGGTCCATCTCTGGATGCCACCGGAGCTGGCACAATCTCTGTGTGACTCGGGGATGGGTAGAAGAAGACTCAGGGATGGGTAGAAGAAGAAAACACAAATTAAACATTGTAAATCATAGAACAACAAAAGCTTGATGGCTGAACATACAGAAAACATCCTTAAATAGTCTTACGAGCCATTCCAAGACATGCGATAGAGTCATGTGAATTGTGAGGCTGCAGGGAAATGCAGGGGACTCCTTGTTGGGCATTTTGAAGACATGATTTTTTTCACATCATATCCACTGTCACTACTCATCACACTCATCACGCCAAAGCCACTCATGCCACGTGCAGATAAACACTCAAGTGCTTGTGGTGTCAGAAGCTAATTTTCTGCTAAATTTGCCTCAGAAAAACACACACACACAGCAGGCTGGTGGTTCTAGTGCTGGCGGTGACGGAGGGGAAGTGGGTGCTGTTGCATTTATCTCTCGGTCTTGTGTTCCTGTCTAATCTCTAACGATAATGATTGTGTTCAGCAATAACATTGACGCAGTATGAAGCATTATCGCTCCTGATTTATGAACTGGGCTGGAAATGAACCCGAGTCTGAAAAAAAGAAAAAGAGCATCTTCTACTAGTCAGCTGCTCACTCCTCGTGTTATTGGCCTCGGGAGTTTGAGGAAAATGTCAGAATAATTAAAGAGACCAATTGATTTCGGTGCAGTTTGTTTAGTCTCTGAAGACGCAGTGATTTAGCAGCATGCTGCTATGTAGGCTGCCGCTAATCCGCTTCACTCCAGCCAACGGTTTGAGGTTAATGTAAAAAAAGACGGGAGCAAGAGACGCTTTTATTTCATGCTCAGATCATGGGAAACGAATCCCAACATTAAATAAAAGCAGCTCTTGTTGTGTTTTATTTGTTTGTATCACAGCAGGTTCAAGCTTTATAGTTTATAGTTACATTTTACATTATGGAGCATCCATGACACAAATTAGTCCTCTTTCTTAAAGACAGAAAGACAGATTTTCCCGTATCAAAAAATGTAAACTTACAATATGGCTTCACCTATAAGTGTTACAGAGCACTGATACTGGAGACTTCCGCCACAGCGATCGAACCCTGTGAGTTTTACAACAGAAACAATAACGTCCCTGCAGCGATTGTTGTTAAAAAAAATGACCCAAAACCTTCTGACCAATCAGATGCAAGAATTCTACAGTGCTGTGTATAAAAAAAATCAGCTGGAAATCAACTGGAAGTTTTGTTAAATAATAAAATTTAGCTCTTTAGAAACCTTTCTTTCACCAGAAACATTAAACATAATGAAACATTATAAAAGCACACCGTTAGCATTATTTATTAATATTAACAAAAGTATAAAAACATCACATTATTAATGTAAAACCATGATAAAGCCCATAAACCTCATGTTTGTTTGTTTTTTTGTTTAGTGTGCTTAAATTGTACTACATGTTTTATATTATCTGTTGAAATATAGCTGTTATATTGTTAAGTTATATTTTACAGTGCTGTGCAAAAGTCTTGCAATAAATAGGCTTCTCTTTTTTTTTTTTTCCTTTTTAAAAAAAAAAAATTGATATTAATTCTTTAAATGTTTACTGTTTTTAATAGGAAATATATCAAAATATATTTAACAATGTTTTTATTTTCATTTTGAAAAGCTTTACAGAATTTTATTTGTGCCCTCGTGTCACTTTATAACACATTATAATATAATTGTACATAAATACTCAATCATAATTATTGAGTTTTATTATAATATGATAACATCTATGATAATTTTAGGCTGGTCTCATACCTCTGGGCTTGGGGGTTTGATTCTTGTCCCCACTCTGAGTGTGTGGAGTTTATATCTTTCCTCTGTGCTTCAGGGGTTTCCTCAGGGTTCTCGGGTTTTCCTCCCCAGTCTACAGACATGTATTTTAGATTGATTGGCATCACAAAACTCACTGTAGTGTGTGACTGTGTGATTGTGCCCTGTGCTGGGTTGCCACCTTGTGCAGGATGTCCCCCACCTGGTTCCCTAAGTCCCCTAGGATAGACTCCAGGTTCCCTGAGACCAAGTGTAGGATAAACATTACAGAAAATGAATGGATTTCAATTTTAAATATGACTTTCTACATGCCAGGTTGTGTTATTAACTACTAAAAACAGGCAGTTTGCACTAACAGACTCAATCTTCCTCTGTGTCTTAATATTACGATCATTTCCCTCGCTAACTGCAACAACCCATCTCGTTTATTTTGCCATGGCGCCTGCCGTGATGTACGCGTGTGTGTTCAGGGTAAAGAAGCACTGAAGCATCTCTGAAGCAGAGGAGATCAGGAACCCGGTGTCGAGCTGCTATTGCATGCTATTCCTCCTAATATATGAGTCACATTTGGAGGGGAATGGCTTCTTACAGTAGGAAATATGTTCAAGCGTGTCTGCAATCTTCCCATATTACATCGTGTAATGTTTTTGGAACGCCGTTATTGCCGAGCGCTTCATTCTGTTCGTCGAGGGCGCCGTCAACCGGCGGAGTGTAATTATTAGAAACATTACAGCTGTTGTTTCAGATACAGATTTGGACGTCTTTGTCTTCTTCGTCATTTCTTTTGTTATGAGGCCTCGCTTCAGACACACACACCCCCTTACTTCCACACACACACACACACACCATAATGTTTATCATTATTGCTTTCATCATTACCACCAAACCACAGGGGCTGTGAAGCAGGTGTTAGTTGTGGGGTTAGTTGTGTTTCTCTCATTAGACACTTTTAATCACCTCAGGGCCCTGCTCTACACTCAGTATGTGTGTGTGTGTGTGTGTGTGTGTGTGTGTGTGTGTGTGTGTACATTTCTTGATCACATTTTACTTTTTCTGTGCCACTGTGTATATGTAATGTGCTTTTATTCGTATATGTGTGTGTTTCAGTGTATTACATACATTTAGGTAGGATTTACATTCACAAGGTATTAAATTGTCAAACATGCGATTATCTGGGAAAGCACAGGAAGGAAAGTATCAAAAACCTGGGAATAATGATGAGGCTTGGAGATCACGTTGCCGGATAAGGAAGAACGCTATCAGCTCAAGCGCCCACTTCCTAACAACATGTCATCTCTCTCTCTCTCTCTCTCTCTCTCTCTCTCTCTCTCTCTCTCTTTCTTCCTGTAACCGAATCTTCAAACTCCTCTCTTTTTTTGTCCTAATTTTGGGTTTGTTTGTCTGCCTGCGTGAGGATGCCTAATTTAGTGGTGGGTGGTACGCCGGTAGAAACCTTCACACATGTCTTCTGTGACAAAGACAGATGTTCAGCCACCATGTGTCTCAACCAAGCAGCCTTCTCCAAAGAAAATATTGGCTTGGATAAATGATTAAAGTCCTCAGTGGTGTAGAATCAGCGGATTATAAATATGCATTATTAACATAGTATGCAGTCTAACAACTAATTGCTTACTAATACCAGAGATTTTAAGAATGACGATGATGATGTTTTGTGACTCCCTAGATGGAAAATGATTACTATAATATAAAACAACTTCAGTGATGTTATAGTTAAAGATAAGTGATGTAATAGTTAAAGTTAAGAAGTTAAAGTGTGATGATGATGATGATGATGATGATGATGATGATATGACAGGTGATGTCAGATTAGTACATGGTATCTCATTCTGATGAAACCGACTCTCAGAAATCAGTTAGACTGGAGTAACCAGGAATCAGACTGAAACCAGAATAGCATGGGGTCCCCTGAGTCATCTCAGGAAGGTTTTTCATGCCATGTCGCCTCTGACTCGCTCGTTGGGAATCAACTTCGACATGACGTCTATTTTCAACCACTGCATTCAGTTAATAATGATAATATTATCAGGCTGACTTTCCCTTCCTGTAACGTTATACAGTAGTTATACTACAAACTAAGAGACAGAATAAAAACATGGGTCAAGTCAAGACATATTTATATACAGACTCATGGTGAAATATATACCTGGGGGTTGAAATCTTGTGTCTGTCGGAACAGCGTGCAGCAGAAAAGGCAGTAGAGCTTGGAGGTAAAGTGATGCAAGTCAACAGTCATGAACAGCAGTGCATTGCAAAATACAATAATTACACAAAACAGCATAAATGAACACCGGCTACAAACAGCGTGCAGACAGACGGCGCAAATGACATCATAAGCATCACCATAAAAGCATGAAGCACGTATAAAGTATATAGACATAAGGACGACATCAGGAAGAACACTTATGAGGGGGAAAGGAGGTCAGGCTAGGAGGATATTTGCAATAAAAGAGCTAGTGCGGATATTATGGGTATTTTTTCCAGACAGCAGGGGGGCCGAGCCTGTGCGATGGGTGACTGGGTTCATCCACAATGCTCCAGGCCTTCTGGATGCAGTATTTTTGCTAAGCGGAATGAAAAGCAAAAAAAAAAAGTCCCCCGATAAAGTTCTCAGCCATTTTCAATTTCCACTGCAAGGCTGGCTGCGTCTCCCATACCAGACTCACTCTGTAGTACCAATGAAACACTAATAATAATAATAATAATAATAATAATAATAATAATAATAATAATGTAGCCATATTGCAAGGTAATGATGCACAAATAATGCGTCTCACCACACTGAGGGTTTGTATTGTGTTGTGCTTGCAGACGAGCGCCGTGTTGTGCTCCGGAGGTTGCGCGCTGCTGGCCGTCAGCTCCCTGCTGGCCATCATCACCGTCTTCTTGCCCAGCGGAAACTGCGAGAGGAAGATCTGTACACTGGCTGGGTACATGCAGATGGCTGCAGGTTAGTACACAGCCACCTCCACTTCACTCAGCTAGTCAGATACAACCGGCACGTTTCAGAACTTTTTTTCCCTAATAGCTAATTAGCATTATGCAAATATTTTGGAGGGAGTTATTTGTAGTATTATGACCTGATTAGGATTTTTAAGTAGTCGTGGCCAACTGCTTTGAGAATGCAAATTTATGCTTTGGAGTATAACAGTCTTTTAGCAAGCTGTGCACCGTGCACCGGCACATGGTGTTGCCAGCTCTTTTCAGGGGAAAGTAGGTAATGCATGCTCGAAATGTCACTAGAAGTCACCAGATGTTGACTTTGACTAATATGCATATTCAGTGAATCCTCCCGATCATTTGCATATCAAAGAAAAAAGTCTTGCAATGAAAAGGATTTTCTGAAGATAGAAAGGAATTGATTCTACTGTCTATCATTCTACTGCCTATGTTATGTATTTACACAACACTGCAATTTTTATAATGAATGCAGACAAAATGCAATAGCAGAAGTAAAGATTTGGACAGGAATGAAAAGGTCATGGATTCAATAGCTCATTTTTGTTACTTGGAAAGATCGCCAAGGCATAGATTTAAGGCCAAGAACAAAGAAGTGCACTGATGGGACAAAGAGTGGTGATCACTGACGGGTTGTAGCAGGGATCACTTGTGATTAGTGTTTGGACCTTAGAAACAGTGGGAATCACTGTTTTGGGTTGACCATAGTGACTGACCATTGGGAAACAACAGCTCACAGTGATTAGTTCTCGTAGGGATTAATGGGGATCAGTGATTGGTCCTTAGAGAGGGGATCAGCGATTGGAAACAATGTTGATTAAGGATTGGATGTTGGGAACAACAGTGTTCAGTGAATGGCTGTACAGAAACAATGGTGATCAGTGATTAGTGGTGGGGAGCAATGGTGATCAGTGATTATTCATTGGGAATAATGGTAATCAGTGATTAATGGTTGGGAGCAATGGCAATCAGTGATTAGCTGTTGAGACCAATGGTGATCAGTGCTTTTTCAGTGAAAACAATGGTGATCAGTGATTAGTTTTTGGGAACAATGGTGATCAGTGATTAATGGTTGGGAGCGATTGTGAGCATCGGTGATCAGTTATTAGTCAGTGAAAACAATGGTGGTCAGTGATTAGTCATTAGGAATAATGGTGATCAGTAATTGGTTGTAGGGAAACAATTGTGGCCAGTGCTTAGTGGTTGAGACCAGTGGTGATCAGTGATTAGTCAGTAAGAATAATGATCAGTAATCAGACTTTGGGAACATAGTTTATTTGTGATTAGTTGGGAACATTGGCTTCTGAGAGTGCAGTTCAGACAGATCAGTGGTGGTGAGTCGACTGACCCTGCTCTCTCAACTCATATAACCAGCAGTTGCGGTGTGAGCTGAAGAGCTGAACTGAGTGCAGGACATTCACTAACATCTGCTCAAGAGGACTAATACGTCACTTAGTCAGTGCTGCAATGTTGCACACACAAACTGCAGACACAACAGTTGCTTCCGACATTTAAGACATTTAGCATTTATTAATAGTGTTAAAATTATGAATTAATTTAGAAACACGCCAAATGCTTCATATAATTCAGTCTGAGATTATTGGGCAGTAAGACATCACAATCAAATATAAAAAACAGTCCCACAATTCAGGCTTCCAGCTTTAGCCAGAGAGCTTGGAACAATTTATCACTGTCTTCTTTCACAGACACCGGTGTTTCATTTTCTGTTAAAGTTGTTATGTCAGGGGGTTTTTTTGTACTCTAGTGACCACATCTTGCTCTGTCCAACTGAGTGAGAATTATCAGTTGGGGAGACGTTTAAATGGATTTTTCGCACTCAAAGATCAGAAACTTCCCAGTTCTCAGAAGGTCAAGAAAGTTTAAGTGAACAGGAGTTTCTGAGACTGAGACAAGGAATAACATGACACTGAAATATAGGAAGCTCAGAAGTTTTTACTTTTATTTCACACTCTCTAAGGCAGATACAACCTCCAGCTGGCATCGTCTGATCGAATCACGCTGTTCTCCTTTCGGTTGCCCAACACAGGATTGTAATTTGATTAGCTTTGACGTGATGTTCTGAACTGGGGCCCTGGTCTAGCTTGTTTTTCTGCACTCTGAGAACAAAGACTTCAGCAAATAAACATTGGTGTTACCAATCCAAGCACAGCATCACAGCACAAATAAACAAGCACTTTGGATGAGTAGTCCAGCCATTTCAGCACCACAGTACTTCATCTAGTCTTTGTAAATATCACTCTGATACTCAGAACTCAACAAACCCGGCCTTCACTTGAAAAGACGGCACACAGCACTCAACAAAGAATGAAATTATTAAATAGAGGCTGAAACAGCAGCCGTTGGCGACTGTTGCCAGGAGACGAACGTCGATGATGACACGTTGAGATGAAGCGGCGAGAGCTCAAATGGCTACTGTAAAAAAGACAATTATGGACCCTTAGAATAGGTCACAGGTTCACGGGTCAGAACGGGGACAGCTTTCATTTAAGAGGGAGCTGGACTCATAAACTCCCACGCAAGCATCTCTGAATTTACAACCGTGATAATAAAGGCCAGTGTGAAGCTCCTCTTGATGCCAGTGTTTATATGTCACTCATCTTTAGTGGACATTATAGGGGAAATTCAGGCTACAATAGTGCCTTCACTGTATATTGCTCGGAGTTTCGATTTAGACGCCCTGCTGTTCTGGCTTTTCTCGGCTGATAGCCATTACAGTGCCACTGTAGATCATGTTAACAGCAGGGAGTAGGTGCTCCCTCCTGATCTATTTCCTGAAGCTAATTAGAAAATAATGATATTGCTGTAAAACTATTAGAAGAAAAAAAAAGAAAACAGCGATCGCATCTGGCTGAGGGTATCGATGATAGAGTGACACAGTAGTTCATTAATATGCTGTTTGTGAACATGCAGAGATTCAAGGGTAAAGGAGGCAATTGAAATGATTCTTAGCCATGCACAAGCACCTGTCATTGACAGAAAACATGCAAGGTGATAAATAGTGAAATACATTTAAATGACCAGGTGAATTCCGGGCATAGCTGTTATGCTTTTAGCTGATATGCTTTTAGCGGCGCCTACAAAACTCCATAAGTTTATATAACTCCGTATTGGACTACACCATCCAGGACACATCACTGCCATACTAATCCAATCACCTGCATTCACAGCCACGGCACAAAGGGCTTTGTTCCTTTCAGTTCACTTGTTGTTCGCAGCGTTAATGAGCCTTCGTTCTATTGTTTGATTCGCTGTTTTCACCCGCACCTGTTTATAGTTTCACGAGCTCTTCCCTATCCCACTTGTCTGACCTGCACATGTTTTGGCTTTCACCTTCCCTGCATTCATTGTTTTGATGCTCATTAAACCTGCTTTACCTGCACCGTCTCTGTCCTGACTGCAGGATACAAACTTTTCACCTCCTGAACTAAAGAGATTTTTACTTTTTCTTGTTTCAATGCTAATATGAACAGTTTCCAAATAAATGAAACCATGTACAGCTTGACCAAATCAACTGAGTTTTATCTGTGTATTGATTTTAAATATGAATATAATCATGAAGCAGCCTAAGAGAAATCTCAGAATTCAGGAAATAAATGATATGTTTGAAATTTATCTCTAATGAGCAAGCCAGGGGTGACGTGGGTTCAGGAAAAACGTTCTGAAATGGCGTGAGAAAGGAAAGGAAATATCTGGATGACACTAGAAAGTATGATTATAAATCATTTCCCTTCTATAACTGTGTTCAAAAAGTGCATTTGGAAATAAATTCATTTTAGTTCTAACGTGAAGTGTCTCGTTGAAGTTATCAGCTGTGCACTGATGGACACTCGAGCGCGTATCAATTGCAGCCCAAAGCCGTCTTCATGGTTTCTAAGTGCTACAATCCACAGCAATCCCACGTATGTCCAGGCTGTTCATGTGACACCATCCTCAGCATCCTAAATTCATGAGAACTCCAACCAGAAGTATGGTATCAGGAAGGATTCATTCTATTTCCGATTTCAAAAGATATATATATCAGTGTCTTTTCTGCCGTGTTGATGCACCGTGCTAAAAGTAGACGTTAAATAATTCAGCCTTTGTTTTGCTTACTTGAACATTTTTCATTTCCCGCTATGCTTTTTGCTCTGAGTAAACCTGCTGAGGTTTCTTTTGTTTTCCGAGATGAAGGATGACTTTGAGTTAGCTGGTGGATTGTTTCTGTACTTTTTGGATAATATCGATTGGCTAGTTACTTCAGCTGTCTCCTTAGGGAGTGTCTCAGATTTCATCCTGATACCCAGTCCAGTAATTCATATCACTGTTCAGGTCAATGACCTTTTTTTCCTCATTGAAGTACGTCGTAATTTTGGAAGCTGCAGTACTGATGAATTGGCAAAATATCCAGACAAAAGATGATTCCAAACCTAGATGATTTCTAGAAAATACAGGTTTTCCTTTGGGTTCCTGAGGTTTAAGGGTTAATATGTTAATTAGCTGCATTGATAATTATGTCAGTTGAATGTCGTCACACATGTGTGTGTATGAGAGAGAGAGACAGAGCAAGTGTCTGCACTGCGAATGAGTTAGTAATGTGTCAAAAAGCAAAAGGAACTGATTTTAACTGAACCTGAAATTGAATTCATCAGCCACTGACCTTTCATATTTCTTTTTTTTTCCCCCTCGGTGAACCAATTTTGTCTGTTCCTTGTACTGAAATTGTGAGAGGGTTGAATATCATTAATGGAAATTGGAAAAGAAATGAATAAGCCACATCTGGGGGATACAGTTTGTCTCTTGAGCGATTCCTTTTTTTTTTTTTTTTGTTTTGCGCTTCTGCTCTTCTGTAATGTGACCCTGAAAATATGTCTCGTCTTAGTTTTTTTGGGTTATACTGCAGAGGGGGTGGATTTTATGTGCAATTTCTGAGAGAAAATGTGTGTATGAGAAAGGGGGGAGAGAGAGAGAGAGAGAGAGAGAGAGAGAGAGAGAGAGAGAGAGAGAGAGAGTGAGTTCATGGGTTCTTGTTCTCATATTCCAATGAATCTTTCAGGATGAGCTGGCTGGATTTGCAGCATGCTGAACCCCTCTCTCTCTGTCTGTCTTTCTCTCTGTCTTTCTTTTTCTTCTCCCACACTCTCTTTCTACATGTATATTTTATTGGGCTGTATTTTCCTCCCTGTCTGGATTCGGGCCAGCGTTGGGACGTGTTTCCACGGATCGTGAGCAGAACGAATTCGTTGGAAAACGACTGACACTCACACGTTTGTTTTGTCTTACTATCCTTACGAGGACCTCCCATTGACGTCTTTATTAATGGCGCTAATTCCTGCTATTCTACACATAAATCTAAACCTCTCAACCTTCTCAACCTCAACAGTGTTTCTCCTCATGAGGACCAACCAGATGTCTTGACAGAGTCAAACCGAACAGATATTCCAATCCTTATGGGATCCCCAGCATGATGTAAAAACACGGCCTTCCACACATTTCCTCATTTCCTCAGACAAATTGCGGCCATAACTCTTAATAACCTAAGTTACCAAGTAAAAAAAGTGTTGAAGCCTGAAATATATCACACTATATATCAGAGCACAGACCTCTGGGACATGAAAGCAATAAGCTAAAACAAGTAACATTAAGGCTGTGCTCGGTGTATTTTATGCCTTTTCTATTAGCCGTATCATGTCGTGCAGTCACTGAAAGCGCCATACTTCAGTGTTTGCGCTCAGAGCGTGCTCACTGGCTTCTTTAAAAAAATTAGCACGAGCGATATAACAGAGAACAGCAGCCGTTTTCAAATCCCAGACCATGTAATGAAAAGCATCCCCGTCTCCTGCCCTCTGCAATCCCAATTAATTAAGCGTATTAGTTTTAATCATCGCCTCATTTTCGCACACGTCAGGTGTTTTGCGATGTTGCGCCGTTGAGTATACGCTTCCTACTAAGATTTTTTTTAGCAATTCTACTCCGCTGGTTTCCAATTTGCCTCAAGTACGAGAAGCCGCCAGAGCTAATTAGTGCTGCGCTGTACCGTTCTCTTCCATCTAACACATTCCTTCTTCTCGATCTCTACACTGCTTAACTTTGTCTTTGAAATCGTCTCTCAGAGAAAGTTACGGATTCAGTTTGTTCTGGTTTTTTTCCTTTCACTCTTCCACTCTCCATACTTCGTTCTCCTGCAGCTTGTCTCACCATGTAGCTGCCACGATGCGGCGCACACTGAGATCGAGTCAATTTCGAGTCAGTTTTGTCAAGTAAAGTAAAGCCCGCGTGTTAAAAAAAACGCGAGAGGGATTAGGATCAGACGTTTAACTTGAGGGAAGTTCTCAGCTGTTCAGAGATGGAGATTTGAGTGTAAAATATTCGTAGTGCAAAGAAAAACATCTACAGTCGTGCGTGATTGCGTCAACAGTAAACACAACATAGTCTTTAGGCTAGTCAGCTTCATTAGGCATATCAGCAGCTACTCTTTTAGGGGCTACTCCTAATTCCTGGTGGAAAGGCTAGACAAAGCATCTAGAGGGCTTGCTATCTAGATCAGATTTATAATTATCAGCAATAAAGATGAATTAAAAATGGATTTAACTCTGGTGTGAGGTTGAAGTTTAGAGGCGGAAAATTTAGTTCAGTTCAGTTCAATTTTATTTGTTTAGTGCTTTTAACAATCGACATTATCTTAAAGCAGCTTTACAGAAATATAGAAATTCAGAATAATTTATGTATTATACAGAGGTGACGATGGTGAGGAAAAATTCCCTGAGACGATATGAGGAAGAAATCTCGAGAGGAACCTCGTCCTGATCTGGGTGACACCAGAGAGTGTGATTATAAATAATGTCCGTTCTACAACACATATATATTCAAGTGGAGTTGTTAAAGTGGAACATCAAATCACATACCGATGAAAGTCCCCAAATTAGCCCAAATTATTTTAGTTAGAAGATAGTGTATCGGCAGTGAAATAAGTTCAATGTCATAAATCTCCTTATTCACTCAATAATAAGCCACTCTGTCCATCATGTTTAGTATCCTAGCTTACCTGCTAACTTAAAAATGAAAACGTTTAACTTTGGAATCTCTGCTATGTCCAAAAAAAAGGGTCAAATAAATAAAAACCTGCTATAAAACACACCCTTTTAGATGAGAAAAAGCTTCTAAAAAAGCAAGCTTCAAGGTTCTTTTATTTGTCTCTCTAGCAAAAAAAAAAAAAACCCTAAGGATGAAGGATACATAAAATGGTAATAATTTATATTCTGTTTATCGGTATATATGTAGCTAAAATATTTTTAGTTGTATTTTAGAGCAGATACTCGGCCCAGAGCTGCTCCACAGCTAAATATTTCCCACAGTACCAAAATGTATCAAAGGCAGTGTTTTCGAGCGGTTTCTGAACAGTTCACATCCTTACTGATGAACTGCTTAGAGAATTGTTAACTTGAAAACTAAAGTCTTGTCTCTGTTACTTTTGTGTTTTGCTTGCTAGCATCCAGCTTTTGCTAGCTAGCGAGTAGTGTGCTGGTTAAAGCTGCTCAACAAAACGTAGAAAAATAAACACCATGTGTAGTAATAATAAATATATCAAAGAGACAGCGAGGGTGAATTTAGGATTTATTAGTGTGAGATCTGATAGATGCCTAAAGTTATCATTAACATTCATTTTCTCGCTTTCTTTCTGTATTTCTACGACACAAAATATGCCATTGATGTTTGATGGAGAGTTTTATTCCGGTTTAGCGTCAAGGGAATACAGAGCCCTTACTAAGAGCTAGGCAGGAATACACATCATATTGTGTATTGGGGGTTTTACATGACAGAGGAGTCCATTTTGTTTTTGTCCATCATGGAGTGTCTGAGACTCCCCTAGTCAGTGACAATCACCTGCTGTTTTTTCCATTCATCTTAGACATGAGCCTGCATAAAGCCTCGTGATTGGCTGAGAAGCCGCCTGATTTGCATCCAAAGGTAAAAATGGGGGAATGATATTTATGATATTGGACTGGTTCACCCCTGCTGTGCATCATCATCAAGTTCAGAAGCAATTAGAAAGTCTCTCTCTCTCTCTCTCTCTCTCTCTCTCTCTCGCTTGCTCTTTTTTTCATTTCACACAAGCACACATAGCAAACAAACACACTTCCCTCCTCCTCTTTCTGCCTTTCTGTCTTGAGTCTTCTCCAAACTACAGGATAATCATTTGTCAGGTTGTTGCAAGCTCATTTCATCACATGCAGTGCACACATTCATTCAGCAGACTGCACACAGATGACAGGAAGCTGCATCTCCTGACATATAGATGAACACACACACACACACACACACACACACACACGCACGCACACACACACACACACCTGTGCCATCTTGTAGATATACACTACATTGCTTACCGTCATCAGTGTACCAGCAACGTGGGATGGGGTACATCCAGATTGTGTGTCTATTGTTTATTAGTTTTAGTTAACTGTCTGAAGTAAAGCTGTAACTTTGTGAAACAGCTGATTTTACAGTTTCTTGGTAACAAGCTACAATTTATTGCCTTATTAACGTTAAACTAGAGAGAAAATAGAGCGTGTAATGAAGTAACGACATGTTTAAAGTAACTATAAATGGGTGCAACATACAATCTGATGTATAAATAAATAAAACATTGTTAGTTCTGGTAACTTGCTGAGGTATAAGAAGAATAAAACATGGCCTTTGTTGGACTGTTGGTACGAGTGACCACAGCATCATCGAAACCTCCCACCCGGTCCTTCTTTTTCTTTCCTTCCTTAACAAGTTAAAGATTAAGCAGTGGCTAATTCATTACATTGTTTGCTAACTAGCAAGACAGATGTGAGCTAGCAGACGAGATGTAGTTATAAGAGAAATATAACAGCAACAACATTTATGTTCGAGTAAAACTTTAAAGAGAGGAAAGTAGAAATGAGAAATCTGTCTAGATTAAGAGTGTTTTCACAAACAAATACAGTGAACAGACAAAGTGCTTGCTGTCATTCTCTAGAATGCTAACGTTTTGCTAAACATGTGGCTCAGGAACAAAATGCTGACAAATAAAAAAAAAGTTCCGAGGAAGATTGATGATTGATTGATGGAGATTCAATTAGAAAGAGACACAAAGTTCTCCATGAGAGAGAATGAGAGAAATAAATGCTAACAAACAACAAGATGTGACTTTTAGCATCATTTGCTTCATCACGCTAACTGCCTGATAAGGTTAAGCACTTAATTGCTTCTTTAAATGAAGCGATAAAGTTAATCTCTCTCTTTTTTTTTTACTTCACCGTCCATCCTTACAACCCTGAGCTCACTTTTAAAGTACACTTTAAAGGGAAACGGAAATGGCAGATTCAGCAGAAACATCAGACTCACTTGTGTTTTCTACCCAAGTGCCTTAGCACCCTCCGTGTGACCTCACCCACATGTTGTAGTGTTACAAAACAAAGACACGTCATGCAAATTAAACAATAAAAATCTATTTCCAGCTCATATTGAGGGGGTAAATACTTATGTAAGGCAGTGTAGGAACCCATTAGAGGTTGGCTCTCGCATTTGAACTCTTTCTTTTGCACAAACTTTATTCGTTTATTAAAAATTTCTGGTTTCAGCTTTAAAGTCGACCTTTACGTTTTCTTCATCGTTTCATCAAAGCATGCCTTTTGTACGGAAGAACACTGCGGGGATTTATTTCATAGCCGAGTGTGTTTGTGTTGATTTGTGTGTGTGTGTGTGTGTGAATATGAGTATTTCTGCATTTATTATTCGGACCGTGCGGTGTCAGGTGTTCAGGGGGAGGTCTGTCCCGTGTTTGATGTTCGTCTCCGTGTGTATTTTTTTGATCTCGGCTGCTGTTTCGTTGGTGATCAGGTGAAACTCTGGAATTAATTAGTTCTCAAGCCAATTAAAATCTTCTGTTCGTATCTTACACGAATGTCTGGGCTTATCTCTGGTTTATGACCCACTTCGTAAATGGCTTTGCTTTATCGTGTTAAAGCCGGGAGAGTTTAATGAATAAGTCTCGCTGCTTACCGCCGAGTATCTTTTCAAGCACCTGCCTTAGCCAATAAAAAAAAAAAAAACAGAGGAACGACACTGTTAATGTATTTAAAAGTGCTCTGGGAAGTGTATACAAAACACTAGCGTCCTTAATAGATGTCAGTCTAACAATATGGGACATTATTCATAAATAATGCATCACTTAGAGTTACTTCTGCACTATTGGCTTTATTTATCAAAGCAGGCTATGATAGAAGACTGGACCAAAAGGCTGGGACCAGACTGGAAATCCATCCATCCATCCATCCATCCATCCATCCATCCATCCATCCATCCATCCATCCTTCCATCCTTCCTTCCATCCATCCTTCCATCCATCCATCCTTCCATCCTTCCTTCCATCCATCCATCCATCCTTCCTTCCATCCATCCATCCATCCATCCTTCCTTCCATCTTCTGTAGCTCTTACCCTAGACATAATCACATGCTGCCTGGAGTCTATCCCTGTGGTCTCAGGGCACAAGGTGGGTAAACACCCTGGATGGGTACCAGTCCATCTCAGGACACAATTACACACTCCAGCCACTCATGTCTTTGGACTGGCAGAGGAAACCAGAGAAACCAGAGGAAACCTTCGAAGAACAGGAAGAACTCCAAGACGCCACCCACACAGAGCAGAGCTGGGAATCAAACCCTGAACCCTATAGATGCTAGAGGTCTGTTTTCTAGGTTACTATTTAAACTTAAACACATTTGTTCTATTAACTGCTCAGATGATACACCGGTGCTGTAACACGGCTCACTGGGTAAACAATAGCAGAACATTTTAAATAGTAAGAAATTATGGAAGATACATACATCATTGTACAACGATGAATTCAGTGAAGTCACATTTCACTTTCATGAATGCTTTGCTGCTCTTTAGAGTTTGTTAGTTCTCATAAATCCAGTCATTCTAGCACATTAACCCTTTTACCTACTGCTGTTCCAGTGGAAATGATCTTATGTGACATTTTCAAAACATTTACATTTACAAACATTTCTGTGGAAAAGAATTAACTGTTTGTTGGCTATATTGCCCCTAGTATGCTAGGTTTCTTTAATCCCTGAGTGTCTGCTTTCATATGAGTCACATGACTAAGACATTTAAAGTTGAAACGTAAAGCATTTAAAGCTAAAACATGGACGCAACCTAATCTACTTACTCTAATCAGTTACTATGATTTGAGTTCTTCTTCACCGAGTCTTTATTTTTTCAGCCTGTGATGCTAGCTGTAAAGTGAGCCGGGGTGAAAGCACCTCTGCCTGTTCGGTCACTGTGATTTGAGCTTCCCTCCCCAGAGACCTATATTTCAACCTAACAGGAGGGGCACTTCGCCAAGATGCTAGCAGCGGTTTGAGTCGGAGTCAGCTCAGATCTATAAATAATAGAGCACGAGGAGGCAGATGCTTTCATCCACCCTGCTGGTCTCTTCATCTTTCCTGTTTGGGGATTCAGCAGAAATGTTGAAGGAAGGCATGATACATTGTTTGCTAGTTGCATTTCTCAGCCTCGGATGTGATGTTTTTTCCTCAGAGACGCTAGTGTGGCTAATTGCTTCTTATTGTAGTTGTATGGCTAAGTATTTGCTTTAGAATGTGTGTGTTGTGATGATACTCTTTTTTAATGTAATTAACTATGTGAATGTTTTTGAACTTCAGAACGCCGGCTCTGAAGGTTAGCTTACTGCAGCTAGCCAGATTAGCATATGTTGTAGGGATAAACATGCTTTTGTCTGAAGCTTCATAAACACTTCAGTCCTCCACTAGAGAGAGCTTTTTTGACATCTGGAGTCCAACAGGCTGATGATTTACCCTGACTGGCTCGCTAATGACTAAATGCTAAACACCAGTGACAGACGATCATCATGTACTCTCAGTTCTAGCTGCGGGGAAGTTAGAGGAGGTCCAAACAAGTCAGCACTGTGGACTGAATCCTGTCACAGCGGGGGCGATTAGGAAGAGCTACATACACACTAATGATGACAGGATGATTAGCCTGTCAGCACGAAGGGAACGGTGCTTCACAACACAATTTTATCGAGAGGAACTCCAGCCAAGCCGTAATGGGAACACTATCCTTATTATTGGACGTGATGGACAGCTTCATTGCTTTTGGGTTTGGTATGGAATGTTGTGATTGAGGGAGATAACATCACGGATTAAAAGAATGTCATGTTCTCTTTTGATCTGCGGGGTGATGGTATTAGCGAGGACGTCAGCGCCGGTGAGAGCACCTGCGAGAGATGGTAATAAGCTGTACAGTAATAGGCTTCTTTTTTTTTTTTTTTTTTTTTAATTTTAGGGTAGCTTTCAGCCAGAGTCTCTCTGACATGCATGGTGGACAAAAGGGTACTTGATATAGTGAGTTTTTCTGTAAGGAATCTCCAGGGTCAGAAACAATCCGAGGAAAAGCTGGAGCTTCAATTTCTTGCCAAATATTGCAACTACAAATAGGTTACAAATTTGTTTCTGACATGGCACGATATCGATCGGGACTATAAATGACGCGTCATATCATTTGATAAACGGAAGAAGTAAAGCAGTTTAGGACGTGCTGTTGTTCCGCTTCACGTCGGGCCGCAGCACATCACCATGCCGTTGATTAGTTTCCTGTAGCAGCACATCGCAAATAATGTTTTATTTGATTTCTTACAGGATAAATACACTAAATTTCAAACACTACAGATGTTTTCAGATAAATCACAGACATTTCACTGTTTTATCTGTTTCGGTCAGATTCTCTGTAAAAAAAAAAATGTATTAATCAAATAAATATAAACATAAATTAAAATTAAATAAATAAACAAATAAATAAATAAATATTGTTTTTTTAATATCAAAAACATAGTTTAAAATCATATTGAGGAAGGATCTCAGAATAAGTGAAGCAGCTGTGCAGTAAAGAGTATACATGATTAATTAGCTTTAGAAATAGCTTTAGAGCCAGCGTTGCCAGGTGCATGGGTTATCCTGCAGAATCTGCCTACTTTTTAGCTGCTTTATTTATTTATTTATTTATTTTTAATGCATAGTAATAGTTTGCAATAATAGCAGATCCAATTTAAGCTCTGTGTAACAGAACCACTCAAGCAAACTGCATGCATTAATATTTAGGTCATGATCACATGCAAATTTTATAAAGAAATCCTGATTGTTAATTTTGTCTTATTGTTAGAGGATCAGTTAGTAATCTAAGGACATGTTAGTCATTTTTCAATTCCCTTTCCATTGAGAACTGCCTTTATTTATGTATTTGAACCTCTTAGTTACTGAACTATTTTCCTGTTAAGTCGCAGGTGTTGTATTTGAACATTTCCACCACTTTTAAACTAAAATATACGTCTGGAGCCGTCAACACTCACTATTAGGCTGCTCTACCGAAAGAATTCTGACAGGTAATGTTCATTATTATCAGGATAAGAGCTCTTGCTGGGCAGCTTTCCCTCTGCTCTTTGAGCTTTTGTGAGATTTCGACTTGAAGAAGTAGGACAAGCTCTCAAGTGCTTCTGAGACTCTGGGGTGAGCTTCTGCAGCAGAGGCTGAACAGCAGGTGAATTGTAAACAGCTTTATTATAGAGCACTACAAGGTATGAAACCATGATACATTTCCACACACACCTGAGGACAACGTTTCTGATGTTTAATCCATGACCTATTTACGTCAGCACCGCACAGACATATTACTCTTGTGTGAATGGCCTGGCCTTGAATGAACTGGAGTGGCTCATCTGACATCCAGGGCACGTGTTCTGGTGGCTTTTTTCCCACTTTGCCCAGTTTGAAGATTCATTGTCTACCGCTTATCCGATCTACACTCGGGTCACGGGGAGCCTGTGCCTATCCCAGGCGTCATTGGGCATCAAGGCAGGATACACCCTGGACGGAGTGCCAACCCATCGCAGGGTACACATACGCTCTCATTCACTCACGCAATCACACACTACAGACAATTTAGAGATGCCAATCAACCTACAATGCATGTCTTTGGACTGGGGGAGGAAACCGGAGTACCCGGAGGAAACCCCCGAGGCACGGGGAGAACATGCACAGTTTGAAGATGAAGCAGAAAAGTGAAAAGAAAAAAAGACATTTAAATTTAATTAGAGGTATAGTATTCTTCTTATACTTGATATGTGTTTGTTACACACACACACACACACACACACACACAATGATATATACACAAGGGATATAAAAGTCTAATTAAATCATATTGTTTTGTGATGTAAAAAGAATGCATTCAAGCTGAATTTTTCCACCATCACCGTGAGAAATAAAGTGAAAAATAATCAGAAATATTTTATTTTAAAAAAACAACAATAAAAAAACTTACACTAACCAAGTTGTTTAAGTATTCACGGCCCTAAACCTTTTTTAATGCACATTTTGATTTTATTACACCATTCACATACCCAGTATCACCATGGCTAGCCTTGACTTAGCGATATTTTCCGACTCTTTCTAGCAAAAGCCGTGAAGATACTTCAAATTGTCAGGGCATGTATGTAAATATTGATAATAGCAGTGCAATAATGGATATCAGAAATACATGATTTATCCCTTTTCAGGAAATTCTTTAGTCATGTAATCCTTTGTTTGTGTTAATTAATTCATTCGTTAAATAAAAAGAATATCTATATACACTAATAATATTTACAGTCTGTCATTTAAAAACAAATGTAAAAAAAACCCCAACAATTTGTCATGTATACGCAAATCATCTAAGAGTTTTTTTCTGATTTTTGTTTTCATTTTGGAAGATGAGTCTAGCTGTAGATGTAAGAACTACACATTTAATCCTGCTATTTAATGGTTTAAATGTTTAGTAAAGCGCTTAAGCTGTGACTGACCTTGAGTTTGACCGATGTAACTGGCTGTAGCTGATGATGAGTGGGTTAATTTTAACAATTCACCAGTTTCTACTGAATGTGTTAACCTACGCTAAAGCCAACAACAATTCAACACTCCATCGAATGCTAATTGATACCAACGTCTCACACACACACACTCATTGATCTGCTATTGACCCTGAAACTAAGTGACCTGAACCAATCCAGTGTATGACATTGAGTTAAAAAGGGATACATACACACACACACACACACACATGCACACACACACGCCCTTTTTATGCTCCTCTGCATCTCTAAGGTCGGTACTTCCTTCTATATGATGAGCTTTGACAAGGTTGGCTGCTGTTATGTATTTTTAACCGACTTCTGTCTGTCTCTCTCTCTCTCTCTCTCTCTCTCACACACACACACACACACACACGCACTACATAAAAGATAGAATCCTGGCTTCTTCTGCCAGCTTCTATCAGTAATTCAAAGAGAATGAGAAAGATGCAGCCATTTTCCGAACATCTCATTTAAAGTCTTTATTTTAATACAAAAGGAAATGACAAAGTAAGAAATTCAGTCCTGAAGGCATGTGTAGTTTTTATGCAGCACCACAGGCCTGTGTTAGTCCCCCCTCATAAATATTGTGTGTCCTGTGATGCTCATAAGCGGATGCTGGAAGGAGAACTTTTATGAGTTTCGGTTATTGTAGTGTCATCTCGCATTAGCTGGCTACCTCTGCACTAAGCTCAGACTACGCTTTTAGATCACGTTTTATACGCACGCTTTTATACCCATCCAGTCATAACAGCTCATCAACTTTATTGAAAAACTTCGACGTTATAATGCTGAAGGAGGGGAGGGTGGGAAAGGGGTGGGTTTTATTTTAATTGTGAATAATCTCACAAGTGTATCTGCTTTTCCTTCTGTCTTTATTCTCAAGCTTTGCTTTTTAAGCCGGCGTTTGTAAAAACCCGGAGAGAAACACTGGAGTGTGAGCTATGAGCTAGGTTATGTTGTGGATGGTTTATATAAATGACTCCAAAAGAGTTTTAATATAGTTTTTTTTTAAAAACTGAACAATTTAGTTGACATACATGATTCTGAACTTGTATTCAAGTCCATATTGTTCAAGTTCAATTAGAGATTATTGTGATTGGATCAGAGCATCTCCAAAACTGCAGCTCTTGTGGGGTGTTCCCGGTCTGCAGTGGTCAGTATCTATTAAAAGTGGTCCAAGGAAGGAACAGTGGTGAACCGGCGACAGGGTCATGGACGGCCAAGGCTCATTGATGGATGTGGGGAGTGAAGGCTGGCCCATGTGATCCAACAGACGAGCTACTGTTGCTCAGATTGCTGAAGAAGTTAATGCTGGTTCTGATAGAAAGGTGTCAGAATACACAGTGCATGACGGGTCAGGGCTGTTTTGGCAGCAAAAGCGGGACCAACACAATATTAGGCCATAATGTTATGCCTGGTCGGTGTATGTGGCAATAAACTGATGTTTTTTAGTTTCAGTCATAGTCTCATTCATATTCACTATATGGACAAATTGTGGTGATCATCACACCCACATGTTATTGTTGATCCTCCTGTGCCAGATTTAGTCCAAAGATTTACACTTTCAAAAGACTTTTACTAGATGTTGAGGATTTGTGATCATTCAGCTTTTCACTAGAGTATTAATGAGATCAGGGAGTCAGGTGAGGAGGTCTGGGGTGCATTCATTCATTGTCTGCCGCTTATCCGAACTACACTCGGGTCACGGGGAGCCTGTGCCTATCTCAGGCGTCATAGGGCATCAAGGCAGGATACACCCTGGACGGAGTGCCAACCCATCGCAGGGCACACACACACTCTCATTCACTCACGCAATCACAAAAACCCTATGGACAATTTAGAGATGCCAATCAACCTACCATGCATGTCTTTGGACTGGGGGGGGAAAACCCTGGAGTACCCGGAGGAAACCCCCGAGGCACGGGGAGAACATGCAAACTCCACACACACGGCGGAGGCGGGAATCGAACCCCCAACCCTGGAGGTGTGAGGCAAACGTGCTAACCACTAAGCCACCGTGCCGGTCTGGGGTGCAGTTAAAGTTAAAGTTCAATTCAATTCAATTCAATTCAATTCAATTCAATTCAATTCAATTCAATTCAATTCAATTCAATTCAATTAAAAAAAAAGTTCAATTCAATTTCAATTCAATTTATTTGTATAGCGCTTTTAACAATGGACATGGTCTCAAAGCAGCTTTACAGAAGTATAGAAACATATATAAAATTTAACGTTAAGTTACTATTTATCCCTAACATTTATCCCTAATGAGCAAGCCAGAGGAAACGGTGGTGAGGAAAAACTCCCTGAGATGATCTGAGGAAGAAACCTTGAGAGGAACCAGGCTCAGAAGGGAACCTCATCCTCATTTGGGTGACACTGGACAGTAAACAATGTAAATGTTAATGATGTCCTTTCTACAACAGCAACCAAGAGAACTAGTAAGTCAGTGTAGTTTCTGAGTTAGCACTAATTATTTCCTGCTAAAGACTGACTGAAGCAATGGCAGTCAGGAGACGGCATGATAGTCTCCAAGTGCTTCTATCCACACAAGTCCCCTGGGTCACGGGCTGTCCATGCAGATCTGTCCCCATCAGCAGTGAGCACCAGCAAGTGACCAGACTCCAACCAGGGGTAGAACAGGGGAAAGAAGCAGTTCATTCAAAAGGTGTTACTTGAGTACGTAGACGTTCTGTATAACTGTATGCTTCCAACTTTGTGGAAATCACTTTGTAGAAAATACACACGTGTGTGTGATGGTCAGGGGTTATTTTTGTTTTATTATTTTCAAAAAATTTTTCCTTTGCTTTTTTTTTTTTTGCTACATCATATTACACCACTATCTACTTATTAAGTCAGCATTTTCTATCCTCTTTTTTCTCGGGGTCTACACCTGATTAAAAAAACCCAGTCTAAAACTTTTTGCTGCTTGGGAATTTTTCGAGTAGCACACACACACACACACACACACACACACACACACACACACACCCCCCCCCCAAAAAAACGTCATTCTTCTTTTCCTTATTTCCAGCTGATTGTAGGTTTGTAGCCCTACACATTACTCAGTCAAAGGACAAACTACATTTAACCTTAGAAAAATGCAAACACACACACACACACAGACACTCTTAGAGTACACCGCTATTAGTGACACCAGATTACATGTTTTGTTAGAGAATGTTTTGTAGTTATTGCTCTATGTTTTGGCTGGCATTTGGAGTTTCTTTCATCATGGCTGGAATTTTCTTGGTGAACTCACACATACACACACACACACACACACACACACACACACACACACTTCCCCACCCCAAAGCTTTTCATCCTCCTTTTTTGTGTGTGTATATATTCGTGTGTGTGTGTGTGTGTGTGTGTGTGTGTGAAAAGGGGGGAGAGAGAGAGAGAGAGAGAGAGAGAGAGAGAGAGAGAGAGAGATTGTAGGTCTGAACATATGAATCCTTCAAAACTGCATTTATTATTCATTGCTTTCCAGCAGATATGAGCTCAGCTTAGAGCTGTTTTAAGAGAGTAAATACCTGTTGAAATGTGGCTTCAACAGACCAAGAATCACGGGCAGGAAAAAGCTTTTCCAGAAGCT
This sequence comes from Hemibagrus guttatus, assembly GCA_033459395.1. Classification (NCBI taxonomy): domain Eukaryota; kingdom Metazoa; phylum Chordata; class Actinopteri; order Siluriformes; family Bagridae; genus Hemibagrus; species Hemibagrus guttatus. Next base: position 5,326,697 of record JAUCMX010000027.1, read on the forward strand.
CCTCGTTTACTATAAAGTGACTGTGCGAGCGGTTTATCTTCAGTTATCAGGGTAATGATGTTGATCTGGAATAGTGATGGGATGCCAACATCAATATAAGGCATGATAACTGAACTGCACAATATCATGGTTTGTGCTTTATTCTGCTGTGAAATCCGGCAAAATGCAGTAATATTTATTGATAAAGATTTGTCAGTGGTTTGCTTTTAGCTATCCGTACTCCATCGGAGATGCATATATTATATATTGTCCTGAAGAATGCATTGTTGTTGAAAAGCAGCAGCATATGGAGTTCATTTTCATTTAATTGAACATGTAACTAAAATAATTATAAAAAAAAATTCAGCTCCATGCAAACGGCTGCATTGTTGAAATTCCATATTTAGAGGTATTGTTTAAGTCTGATGACTCTGTGAGAGCAGATCATTCATTCATTCATTGTCTACCGCTTATCCGATCTATTCTCAGGGGCACGGGGAGCCTGTGCCTATCTCAGGCGTCATTGGGCATCAAGGCAGGATACACCCTGGACGGAGTGCCAACCCATCACAGGGCACACACACACTCTCTTTCACTCACGCAATGAGAGCAGATCATGTTTTTTGTAAATGTTCAAGCACAGATACACATATAACAGACTTATACACATGCCATAATTTCTTTTTAAATATAAAGATATTTAAAAAGAAATTATGGCATGTGTACAAGTCTGTTCAGTTGTTAAGTCTCAGGACTCATTAGGACCTGTTAGACAGGTCAAGAGCCGGTCCAGTAATGCTATATCATTAGAATATATTCTCTGATTCATCAAACCTTTTGTGCTTCCACAGAGTCCTCTAAGTGAAAATGAATCTTCCTACAGTGATGTCTATAAAAAGAAAGCAAAGAAAGCCTATAAGTAGATATTAACGCACTTCCAGCTCACAGTCTCATTAAGTAAGAAATGTCAGTTAAAAGGAGCTGTGGAGGTCAAGGTCGGACTTGGAAGACCAGATAGAATTGCTTGTGTACAGGATGGATAGGCAAAGCAAAATCATCAAATGTTACTAAGCATGTGCAGGAAGAAGGAGCTGAATCTGCATGGAAGAGTCATCAGAAGAAAACCGTATCTGTGACCCCATCATATAACGTAATTTGGCCAGTGGTACCCAAACTTTTGCATACACTCTTTATCTTAGTATGTTTTTATGTAATTTTTGCATAAAGCCCCCTCTCTCTCTCTCTCTCTGTGTCTCTCTGTGTGTCTCTCTCTGTCTCTCTGTGTGTCTATCTGTCTCTCTCTCTCTCTCTCTCTCACTCTCTCTCTCTCATTGTCTTGGTTTGAATCTTACGGATGATGAAAGAGTTCTTTTGCTGTGCAATTCTGTGTAGAAATGAAAACTCCAGGCTACTACAGGAGTGTATGTGTGTGTGTGTTCATATAGAATGACAGATTGAGGAGAAATGAGGTCTCACTGGACCCAGCTGTCTATTCTGTTTTAACAGCTCAGATTTAGTAGGAAATTCTTTATTTCATTATTACAATATTACACACACACACACACACACACACACACACACACACACAGACAATCTAACTAAGCATCATCAAAACCCCCTCATTCAACACAGTCATAAACTCAGTGGTAACTTCATGGTGTAGAGCTACCACAGAGACGCACTTTGTAAGTGTACAATTACTGCCTGAAGCTGACCTCTTCTGACCGCTCTTCTATCAGTCTCACTCTTCCCTGAACCATCTGGAGATTTATTATGAATCTTATATGTATTTTACTGTACTGGGTTTATATTTGATCATATCAGTGCTCAAACTGGCACCGAACTATTGACGCCTGACTCTTAATGGTGCATAAGGCTAGAATCTAGTTCATCTTATTGGGGGTTGTGGTGTGTCACGTGGTTAAGGCTCGGGGTTGTCAATCAGACGGTTGGGGTTCAAGCCCCAGCACTACCAAGCTGCCACCATTGGGCTCCTGAGCAAGACTGTTAACCCTCCAAAGCTGGGATATGTGAAGAAAGAACTTCACTGTGATGTGACAAAAATAAAGGCATCGAGATTCAATATTTGGCAAAAACCTTTAAATATGTAGAGCTGAATAAAATGTTAATCATTTTTACTCCTTTAGCCGGCCCCATGAACCCATAACTCCGCCCCAGAGCCTATTATATTAAAATTCACATTAACCAGGACTGTCATGACATCACTTTCGGTCACATTGTAAACACATGAAATTCAGCTCATACATTTAGATTTGTAATGAAAATCCATCTACGTGATTTGTCATGTAAGGCTGACCTTTCAAACAGTTAAAAGATTTAGACATATTGCGTTTCCATACCTGTCCAAAAGCACAATCAATAATTCCACATCCAGCTTCATCTCCTTCCCCACTGGAAATGTTTGTTCAGGATTTCCTGCATTTTTATTCTAATTCTTATAGGCACTGAGTGCATTTTTGCTCACAGGAAAATGATCTGGCTGCAAACTTGGGCACTTGTCGATTTCAGAGAGAGGTAGGGGATGAGTCAGGGGTATTGGGGAGCATCCAAATACAAACGCACAATTTATCAAACAGGATTTCTCAGCCACTTATTACACTTGTGCTGAGGTCATTTCTTAAACCATTATTTTTTAAACTTCTAAATATTTCTTTTCAGGTTATTTGTACTAATAGGAAATAAAAATGACCTACTGCCCCTGTAAGTATCAGTCGTTCGCTGCCTAGCCCTGAGCTACTGAGTTGCTATGAAAGCTTTAGCTAGGATTCGGTTAAAAATTGTTAAACACGTGTATCCAAAACAGAAGACCTGCTGCATCGCTCATCTCACAAGTCAGTGTTATCTGTCTAGTGAATTTCTCTGTACACAAACCGTTTTAAACATACTTTGATGGAAGCAATACAACATCCAATGATGCTGCCAAGGTACTAACAGAGTCAACATTTCCTAATCATGCCAGGTTTGTTAGGTTCTCCAAGTAATAAAGCAGATACAGTAGAGCAAACATATCTGCCGATATGTTGGTCAACATTTCCTAATCATGCCAGGTTTGTTAGGTTCTCCAAGTAATAAAGCAGATACAGTAGAGCAAATATTCTGCCGATAAACAAATCAAGTCTTAAATCAACACGGGATTACGGGACAACAGAAGACACATGTTTGCTGAGCTAATGAATTATCTACAGCAAGTCGAGCAAGCTTAGAGCAGCGTTACATGCAAATATTGCCATTTTCACGCCTGACTTGATGCCTTCCTGCCTCCAGGCAGCATTTTTTTTTTTTTTATTTCAGACACACCCCATATCGTGCAACTTAGAGGACATTTGGGAATCAATATTAACATGGAGTACCGAGAGCCATAATAGCATTAGATGCACATCTCTTCCCAAAACAGTCTTTATTATGTCTAGACCGCCAGCTTCTTTCAAAACTGTGTCCCACTTCAACTGTTGGAGTACTGTATGATCTTCATCTTATTGCTGTGACTCTATTAAATGATTCAGAAATCCGTATCGATACCAGGTTTTCCAGACTAGGTACAAGTAAATTTTTTTGATACTCTATACTGATAATGAAATGATAAAGAAATGCTTCGTGCTCAGTGCTCGCAGTACTGAAGTGCTCTCACATATAACCGTTTCCTAGCATGTTTGCTTCGCTCCTCCGTGTTAACAAAAACCTTTATATATACGTGAAACTGTTACGAATAAATGACTAGGAACCGTAATGATGTCATCAGTACTGGTTGCAAATCTAATACATATCTAATGAACATGACACACACTGGCGTCTGATGCATCGTGACAAAGCACAATAAAATGTCGCTGCAGTACTTTATTTATAAAATTACTTTATTTTTCCAGTCGTCCATATGCAGCTAGCGTTAGACAGACAGAATGGCGTCAAAGCAGCACTATCCATTAGGCCTAGAGAAATGAAATAAGAAGCAACCAGAGAGTGATGTGGCAGAATATAATCTTTTTTTTTTTTTTTTGCTCTAATGTAAGTTCTATTCAAGATCTACCTATTGCAATACAGGTGTATATTCAGTGCAGGTTAGAAATACAGGATAGAAATATGCACAGAGTATAAGATAAAATATAAGATATACACAATTAGAGATGATCACAATACAGTGCCTTAAAGTGTTTCTAATCCTTTCA